>JAYESD010000001.1:173712869-176112869 GCA_036927565.1 Tuctoria greenei
GACTGTGTAACTGTACATCGCATACGGACGATGCAAATACTAATTAATTTTATTTCTTTTCTCTTTAACAGATGACATCGTGGATCCCTTCCCGGCCTGGCCCTAGGCGGTCGCCACTCCTGCCTAGGCACGAAGACCTGCCTTTGACCATCCGCAGTGGTTTCCTCTAAAACTTACTCTATCCCTCTATACTTCTAGTATATCCTCTATACTTCCAGCATTTCACTTGGACGCTTACTCTATACTTCCAGTAATCTACTCTATATTTACAGTCCAGTAAGCTTTACAGTAAACCACTGCAAATGGTCTAACCCATTGGTGCGGGAATCGAACTCTCTGTGGCAAGGCCTTAGAGCCGTCTCTATGCGACCCTGCTCAGATGGTTGCCACATACGTTCACGCTCCAAATCATACAGCCATACAACCAAGGGCGCACTGCACGGTTCCCGCGACTGTGCCACCCTACCCTGATGATTGCCACTTATGCCAATGCCTCGAATCTTGCAGCACACACGGGCACAACGCAACAATCGAACAATCGTTGAACGTCATTTCAAAGTGTGAAGCGACCCATGCATGGAAAAAGCTGACGGACTATTAGAACTAATGATGAACAAGTGAGCAAACTATAAACAGAGGAAACAAAAAATACTATGCAACCAAACATCAATTTGGATGATCCAATACATAAAGAAATGAATGATCCTATCCAATCCAACTTCGATGTCAAACCAAATGCAATTGACTGAGTACTTTGTCACATGTCACTAGTGTACGCACATACACGGCCTCAACACCAGGTTTGGGGTGCATCATGGACTAACCACATGACCCGGCCAAACACTCACGTAATTTGCATACACCTGCAAGAGCAGCTTTCTGGCTGCATCTTCGCGTATGAACGGTAACGCCGACCAACTTACTTTGTACTAGGTACAAATTATTTTCCTTTTCCATGAGCCAAACAAGCTCTTCTGATGCGGCAACTAATAATCAGCACCAGACCTCTCTTGTGTGCACGAACTCACGAACACAACCTAAACTCATCAGGTGTTCATTAGCCCAGCAAGTCAGGATTAGCACTAACATGGACAACGCAATAATAATAAGTGGTGTTGAGAGTTGTCTACGGCTCCGTGACCCTCGATCAAAAAAACTGCCACCATGCAAAGAGCGCTACAGCCTCACCTGCCATGAACTCTTGAAGACGAAGTGATTATGCAGACTTAGCTTGAGGAAACAAGTGCTCTTGATGGAGCACACGTTAGAAGAGAGAGACGATGAGCCAAGGATAAGAATGAATGGAACTACAACAATAAGGAATAGAATGGATAAGGCCTTTGCCTAGACTCTAGATTTTATTCACTCATCAAGAAATTTATTTAGTTTCTATAGTATTTACTGTTTAATTAATATTCCGTCTTGGTTCAAAATATTTGTCACCGGATAGTTCATTTTTCAACTAATCGGTGACAAATATTTCAAACCAGGAGTGAGGCACTAATTTTCCCTTGAACTAAAATATTTTCTAAACTCAAGCACGTAATATTATTTATTCTCAATTAATGTGTCTTATTTGAATATAATCATGTGTTCTCTTAAACAAGCTAGCCAACAAATTTAATCCTTGCTTCCTGTAGCTATCACAAATGAATTTATCTAATCAATACATATTCAACAAAACAAGAATTTAGTTTATATATCTACCATTTATTGTATTCCCTTATATAAGCAAAAAAATGACAAAACATTCTATCTAATGTTGTGATGGAAAATTTGAATAACATTTGGACAATTCACACGCTGATAAAAAAATTGATTACACAATCTGAATCATGAAAAATTATCAAATTTATGACGTTATTTACTACATGTGTACCGAATTATAACCATTATATTTTTTATTAAACTATTAACAAGTTGTATATATTTTTCAAAGCGCATACCCTTCGGTTAAATCCTAGGTCCGTCATTATTTTGACATGCATGTTAGTTGTCATGCATATGCTACGCCCCAAACATGATCAACGAGCCTCAAACTATATATATGACGATCTTTCAATAAAAGGGGAAAACACATAATGTTGTCATCAAACATGACCGCGAGGTCTTTCAAGTGCATGTTACTTGTCCATGCTTGCTATGCACCAAACATGATCAACGAGCCTCAAACATGACGATCTTTCAACAAAAAGAGAAAAAACACGCGTAACATCATCATACATGATTGTCGATGTCTCTCTCACATGCATGTTAGTTGTCCATGCATGCTACGCTCCATATATATATATATATATATATATATATATATATATATATATATATATATATATATATATATATATGTGTGTGTGTGTGTGTGTGTGTGTGTGTGTGTGTGTGTGTGTGATCTTTTAACAAAAAGACAAAACACCTTACGTCATCAAACATGCATGATCGAGGTCTTTTGCGTGTCAAACTGAAAAACTTGACTGAGGGTTTGTGATATATATATATATATTATGTTAATGAATGAATGTGTGGTGTGTTTGTCGTGTTCCTTAGGAATGACAATTCATAAGGAAGGATTTGATTATTTTTTGGACAAATGAATGATTTAGTTACCAAGTGAATGTGCTCTAAGTTCAGTGATGTGTTGTCTCTAAGGAGGAGGAGGAGGAGGAGGAGGAAGATTTAGGTTTTCTTTTGTTGCTTTTCTTTTCTTGTGTGTGATTGTAGTTTTTCTTGTGTTTTGTGATGATCTTTCAACAATATATGATGATCTTTCAACAAAAAGAGAAAACATGTAACATCATGAAACATGATCGATGTCTCTTGCGTGACAAACTGAAAAACTGGAACATTGCATAACCTAGGCCCTTTGCATGTCAAACTTAAAAACAGAAACACCACGGGACAAACCTACGAAGTATGTCAGATGGGCCATTCATACTCTGAACTCTTTGCGTATCAAAATAAAAACAAACTGTGAAGCCGAGATGGGACACATCAAGCCGTTGCAATAACCTAGAGGAGGCAAACCGCGGTTTGGAGTAACTCTGACCCACCCGCTGGTTTGAAAGCACAGTTTTCAAGGCGTTTGATCATCTCCACTCTCGCACTTAGACAACGACCCAGTATAAAGGCACACCGTCCTCTTGCTTCTCCGCCGCACTACTTTATCGATTGTAGCCTCCAAACTTCTCCTCTTGCTTCTCCGCCTCACCACCATCGAGCACCTCTTGCTCTATGTATGCACCTCCGTCGCCGCACAAATGGGTACCCCCGCCATTTCCGTCACCACCATCGATGTCCTCCGAACCTCCTTCTCCGTTTCCGTCACCGCCAATGCCGGTGGAACTGGAGGCGGCACACGCACCTCCTCTGTCCCCTTCTATGCCCGCTGCGCCAGCACCTCCTCATCCCGTTTGGGTTCAGGATATTGTCCGCCTCCTCCAATATCGCATTGATGAACTCGATTGGCGCCTGAAGGAGGCCACCGAGCACCTGATTATCGCCGCCGAGCGCGCAAAAAAGCTCAACAAATTGGTGCAGGATGTATTTTCCAATACATGTCGCTTGTGTGACCATCCGAGTCTTTGGAAACTTCCCGTCTACACTAGCATGGACACAACCGGACACTACTCCTTCGGGTTAAGCTTTGTAGCCGGTCATCTCCATGTCCTCCACGAGATAATTGGGGAGATGGCTGGGGTGGAGGGCCACCAACAACTTCTGCAGACCGTCGCCCGGATGCTTCAAACTCAATTGCCAGAGGAGGAGGCGGTGGCAGCAGCGGTGGCTGCAGTGGTGGCGGTGGCGGCAGAGAAGGAGGTGGAGGAGATCTCCTCCGACTCCGAGTAGAGTAGTATTAGGAGTAGTCTTTTTCTTGTTTTCTATGTGCTTTCTTAGTTCTTCTTTGTAATATATGTGTTGTTTTTATGTTAATGAAAAATGTCTTTTTTGTTCATGAACAATGCATCCTATGCAGTATCGAAAAACAACTCCTTTCTGAAAAAGGGGCGAGATAAATGGCATTCAATGTCTAGCCAAGAATTTGTTGTGTTGCGACAATCGATGATTCTTGGTTGGGACTCCATTGAGAGCGTGGTTGAGGCTACGTTTCCCTCTTTTCTGTTCTTTCACTCAATTTTTCATTTGTAGTCGGTGGTTTACATACTACAATTGTTATCATCATATTTCCAAAAAGAAGACGGATGGTGACAGATTTTACATAATCTTAGCTCGTGATTGATCTGGCAATCAAACTTCACCAAGGCTAAGATTACTGCTGTCTTCATACTAAAAGTTCTTGGAGAACATACTCATGGATCAACATTAAGGATGGGTGGCCACTTATCAGTTTGGGTTTCGATATCTGAATTGGGCTCTCGACGTTCTCATCGGTGCATGTCTAAAAAAATTTTAGTAATTGCCTCTCACGTGTAGAGGCACAGAGTGTGACATCCCTGTCACACATCGAATTCTAAGGATTTCGATGATCTCTTCAAGGATGCAATTTCAAGCAGTTGCTTGTGTCGACGTTTGGTTCTTTGGACCCTTCCCGTCCACACTAGCATGGACTCTATAGCGCCAGCCAATACTTCTTCGGGTTAAGCTTTGTGGCCGCACGTCTCGACGCCCTCCACAAGACGATCGTAGAGGTGGCTGGGGTAGAGGGCTGCCGGCACCTTCTGCACATCGTCCCCGGAAGCTTTAGACTCAGGTGCCGGAGGAGGAAGAGGCGGCAGCGGCGGTGGAGGTTGAGTAGACCTCCTTCGAGTAGAGTAGGATTAGGAGTAGTTTTTCTTTTTCTTATTTTCTATGTGTTTTCGTATTTCTTTTTTGTAATATATGTGTTGTTTTTATGTTAATGAAAAATGTCTTTTCTGTTCATGAACAATGTGTCCTATGCAGTATCAAAAAAATATCTCCTGTTTGTTTGTAACTAGGGACCGTTTATATTGCATGTGTCTGAAAGACTAAAATCCGGTAAAAATTCAAGCAACCTTAGGTAACACTAATCCCCTTCTGCACATCGTCCCCAGAAGCTTTAGACTCAGGTGCCGGAGGAGGAAGAGGCGGCAACGGCGGTGGAGGTTGAGTAGACCTCCTCCGAGTAGAGTAGGATTAGGAGTAGTTTTTCTTTTTCTTATTTTCTATGTGTTTTCGTATTTCTTTTTTGTAATATATGTGTTGTTTTTATGTTAATGAAAAATGTCTTTTATGTTCATGAACAATGTGTCCTATGCAGTATCAAAAAAATATCTCCTGTTTGTTTGTAACTAGGGACCGTTTATATTGCATGTGTCTGAAAGACTAAAATCCGGTAAAAATTCAAGCAACCTTAGGTAACACTAATCCGGTAAAATTTCATAATTGACGAGATTATTTTTTCTATATCCCATACATTGACAAAAAATCATGGTGCATGTGAAAATGTATTTTTAGTAGTAGTATATACTATATGTTATTATTTCGTTGTGATCAATGTTACAAAATGTTGATTGTTTACCTTTTACTATACTATCGGTTTGCCATTTTCTTTTCGTGGACTTGGGTGTTCTGTATTTGCATGTTGTTTGCATTAGCACACATACATTTGCTGGTTCATATTTTTGTTTGTATTTTTTGGAATGTCGCACTAGCTAGCACATGACTGCTTTTAGATTCTGATCTCCATGCATGGCAACAAAGATGAAGGGGAGCTAGCAGTCGCACACGAGTAAGCACCTAGGCCATACTATAATTAAGAAGCGAGCAAGTTGTCCGAAGAAGTCTACCCCTCTAGCTACATGTACCATGTGCAGGAATCGATGCGACATTACATGTAATTAATCACGATTCCATGCGTGCACAAGGGCACGGATAGCGTCAAATTCTCCACGCTCGCAAAAAATTTTTCGTCCTTCTTGGCGCGCAACAATTGAGATTTTGACAATTCAATTTTCATCCGCGCGCCTCCAATTTCAGTCCCACCTATTGTAACCCTATTTCAGCCACGATGAGTATAAATGGAAACACTGGCCTCTGTTCCCGACACACTACTGCCCCGCCCTTTCGGAGATCTCGCAGTACTCTAAATGTGTTGTCTCTCTGTCCTGTGTTCCAAACTTGTATTCCTAAGAAATTCCCGTGTTTTCATTTCTCATGGTTTTTACAAATATTTTCCACATGGATCTCACAGTGATGCATCGAAGCTCTTCGTAGTGGTGACTCGTAGGTACAACACCGGGCGACCAAGTTTGACGGGCTCTACCAAACCTCTTCATTGCCGACACCTCCCTGCGACATCTCGGACTCCAGTTTTGTGCTAGGTAAGTTCTACACGATCCATGCTGATATACAAAGATTAAATAAATTAACAAAGAATAAATGTGCACTTATGTTTCACAAATTTAATTATATATATATATAGCATATACTACATCTGTCCCAAAATAAATGTCGCTCCGACAGCTTATTACTGTAGTGTATTTCTAGTTCAATTCCTAGTCCCAAATAAATATTAAAAACTAGAGGTAGTATGTAATTTCTGATTTAGAAGTAAATGACGCATGGGTTGTCTAATCAACCACTCTAAATGTTGTACTCTCATTCCTGTTTTACAAATTTGTAATCCTAATATTTTCAATTCCCGTAGTTTTTACACTTTTTTCATTCTTGTGGCTTTCTTGGATCGATCGCTTTTTCCTATTCCTTCATTTCTAATTCCTCCATTCCAAACAAACAATGTCAGTTTATAGAAACCACACCGTCTGATCCATAATCTACGTTGGTCATATAATCTGACGTTATCACTGTTATTTGGAATGACTACTTACAATGCTCTTTACTTTAAGAACAAGGCATCAAACTGTGATGTCGTCTACAAGCATTCATGGTGGCCAACAAGCACCTGGTATAACTATAAATGTGTTTACTATCAAAATTAAAAAAATAGAAAACATTAATTCCTTTGCATGGTATGCAGAGAATATTGCAACATATGATGTTCAGAAACCCCGAGATTCTTCACTCCCTAGTACTACGATGCATTAACCAATAGCAGGTATAGATATACAAACCAGAAATGCTCCTTCCTTCCTAACGTAACTTTACTTTTGGAGCTTAAAAAATATCCCACTCCAACTCTATCGGTAGCTTCCAACTACCCATATAACATCACATTACTACCTGCCTCTCTACCGTGCCATTTGTTTTGGCAGAGCGTGTTAGTTTTTTACTTTTTTGGCATTGAATTTGGAGCATATTGAGAGACTACATTCTGTCCTTTAAATGTACTGATGATGGGTATCATGGTCATTTGCATTCTTTCCTACGCCCTACGAATTTTTTTAGCATGCCTTGTGATTCTACTTTCTTAGTCTTTATGGTGAACAATTCATCAGCCTGTGTAATGACATGATTTTTTATGCCTCCACGTTGTGCTCTCTCGCCATCGGCCACTCCAGCCGGCACCGGCGCCCACGCCCTGTTGCTAGTCACTTCAGTGTCCTCCCCGATGCGTCTCCCTCGCCCATCGCCACGTCCCATCCGTCATGTGTTGTGATGACCCTGCCGCCCACAAATAACTGGCCATTGCTCACCCTGCCACCAATCCTCCTCGAGAGTTGCTCCTAGTGATCTTGGCCAGACCGAACCCTTGCTTTGTTAAGCATCGCAAGCTGGGACTATGCAGTATTGCACCTGCAGTAGCCGCCACTAACAAGTGGACCCGATGTCTCTTGGGCCCACATGTCAGTGGCAGCTACTGTAGGTGCAGTACTGCAGAGGATTTCAATCCCACAAGCTGCATGCCTTATCTGTCTTGCATTCGCCACCTGCTACTGTTGGCTTTCATTATTCACTCTGCAACCAATTCTCTTCGAGACGCGCTTCGGCTGATGTCAATCAGACCGAACTAGCGAACCCTATCTTTGTCTAGTCTAGCGTTGCCATCTGCATGCTCACCCCCTCAGTTTTGCCTGCTTCGTAGTTTGACTGAAAATCCTCTGCAGTACTACGAGTGCAGTAGCGCCACTAACATGTGTACCTGATGGCTCATTTTAGGGTATGAAAAGCAACAAAGAAGTCAACAATGTATGCCTCCTGATCAAATAGTTGTTGTTCAGACAGTTCTAACTAGTTCATTTTTAATTTATTTGTTGGTTTGATACAACAATTAATATAAACCAGGAGAGAGTAATACAGAACAAAATGCTGTTGGGACGCGGTCGTCCCACGATCGTATTTGCCGCACTCATCCTGAAGATGGTACGAACATCAAACTTTTCTTCTTTTCACACTATTTGTACATGATACTTAACTTGGTCAGGCGGTAATTTGCTTTAATCGCTTACCATTTGAATCAATGTAATAGAAGGAAAGAAGTTTGGAAGAAGTGTGGCTAGAGGACTTTAGGCTGCCAGAATATGCTATGCATCCCAAGTTAGTAGAACGGAGCATGTGAAGCTACAAATTCAATTATCCACTAGGTTTGGTGCTGCGGTTGGTATTAATCAGCAGCACTTTATCAATGATGTGGTTATGTTTCCAAAAAAAAACATGCATCCCTCAGCGGTGCAAGGAAGTGGGCAGAGGTTGGTGATAGTAACAAGAGAGAGATAGTACGAGAAATTCTGGTTAGTGTCATCACACCTCACACAAGTATTTTTTCTTGCGATCTCCATCTTGTACATTTACAACAACTTGTTATACAATGTACATAATTCCTGGGACATGGAAGACACACCGGAGAGTGCAAGAAAAATTTTGAAAATTGCTGGTAAGCGCTACAAGGGGTGGCGCTCGACTTTGCATGCCACCTATAAGAGTTATTCAACCGATGAAGAACGTATACGAAACAAGCCTGTTAACGTACTGACGCCCGAGTGGTTGCACCTAATAGAATATTTTGGGTCTAAGTGATTGAAGGTCAGCTAACTTTTTAATAGCTTCGTATCATACAAAAACTATTTGATTTACATTCATTCATGGAATTAATTCTTAAAATTATTGCAGTCAATAAGCAGGACAAATTCTCAAAATCGAAGAAGACAAAATACGAATCACTTGCTTGGCTCCAAATCCTATGCCCAACTTAGTTACGAGAGGGTATGAAAAATAAATCATGCTTTTACTTTGCGCTGTAATCAATATGTATACCTACATGTTGAAATTTACTTGTATTTTATGTAGCGAGACCCAAAGACCGGAGAAGAACCCAATGACATACAAATGTGGGAAGCAAGTTATTTGAAGAACGGTGACTAGGCAAGCGAGCAGACAAAAGCTGTACATGTGAGTAACACTTCAAACAATCTCCAATTAAATAAATATTTGCAATGTACCTATGACTTTTTCTTTTTGTATATAGAGCCAGGCACGTGCCCAAGTGGATGACAAGGAAGCTGAGCAGGGAGGACCAATTACAAATGAGAAGATAAACCACATCTTCCAGTATTGTTATAGATCCTCAATCGGTTGTGCGGGATCACGGGTTCGGGGGCATGGTTATATGGCTAACCCTACTGGTCCTGAACGTGAACGTATGAGTATCCAGATGGATGAACACCTCAGCGACCAAGTTCAAAACATAGAAGATAGAAATGCAGGCCTCAATCACTAAGTGCAGGAGTTGGAAAGAAGAAATGATAACTTAACCACCCAGATGGACTGCACAAACCAGAAGAATGAAGAGTTAAACCTTCAAGTCCAGAACTTATAAGGTCAAATAGCAGCTGATCGCGAACAGAGAGCTCAGGAAATCGAGGACATGCTCCTCTCAATGATGGCTGAAATGCTCAAAATGATGGAGACCACTCCACAAAAGGTCCAACAAAAGGGCTGCCAAAGGCCACCTGCTCCAACAGTTAGTCCCGATCATCTTAGGCAAACTTTTAACATGCAAACATGTTGTGTTAGTAATACTTGAGTGTTGTTATGCGTGTCACAATATCAATTGATGGATGTTTATTGTTAAACTCTTGATTCTATTGCCACTAATTTTCAAACCTGGTGCATTAGGATTCTACTGCCGCTAATTATAAAACATGGCATTACGAATTTCATGTCACGAATGATAAATAGTTGCAATAGGAAGCTATTGCCATGAATTACAAAATGTTGCAGTATAAACATTTGGCCACGACTCAAAAAAATGTTGCACTAGACTGCTATTGCCACCACGCAAAAAACATTGCATTACAACACTTGCCACAAATGAGAAAATGTTGCATTACACCTATATCACCACAAATCATTGAACATTGCATTACAACCATACTGCCACAGATCAAAAAACGCTGCATTATGAACCTATTGCCACAGATCAGGAAAAATGCATTAGAAACCTATTGCCAAAGTTCAGGAAACAGTGCATTAGAAACCTATTGCCATAGATCAGGAAATAGTGCATTACGAAGTTATTGCCACAGATAAGAAATCGTTGCAATACCAAACTATTCGCAATGGATGAGAAATCGTTGCAGTACCATACTATTTCCCAAGAATCTGAAATCGTTGCAATAAAGTACTATTTGCCACGTTTGTGAACTTGTTGCAATAACATACTATTTGCCACGGATGTTGAACCAATGCAGTACCATACTATCTTCCATGGTTGTGACATCGTTGCAGTACCAGACTATTTGCCACGAATGTGAAATCGTTGCAATACCATGATATTCATTGCAATACGTTAAATCGTCGCAATACCTTAAATTGTTGCAATACTGTACTATTTGCCACGGCTGTGAAATCATTGCAGTAACATACTATTGCCACGAATGTGGAATCATTGCAATAACCTGCTATTCGTTGCAATACGTTAAATCGTCGCAATATGCTAAATCATTGCAATAATGTATTATTTACCACGAATGTGAAATCATTGCAACACCATACTATTCGTTGCAATACATTAAATCATCGCAATACGCTAAATTGTTGCAATAACATACTATTTGCCACGAATGTGAAATCGTTGCAATACCGTACTATTTGCCACAATTGTGGAATTGTTGCAATACCGTACTATTTGTTGTGATACGTTAAATCATCGCAATATGCTAAATTGTTGCAATACTATATTATTTGCCACTGATGTGAAATCGTTGCAATATCATACTATTTGCCACGGATGTGAAATCGTTGCAATACAATGTTATTCGTTGCAATATGCTAAATTGTGGCAATATGCTAAATCATTGCAATAACATACTATTTGCCACGAATGTGAAATTGTTGCAATACCGAACTATTTGCCACGATTGCGAAATCGTTGCAATACCGTACTATTCGTTGCAATATGTTAAATCGTCGCAATGCGTGAAATCGTTGCAATAGCATACTAATTGCCACCAATGTGAAATCATTGCAATACCATACTATTTGCCATGGATGTCAAGTCGTCGCAATAACCTATCGCCATGGGACTTATTTCAACGATTCATAAAAACTATCGCCACGCTCTTATTCGTTGCAACGGTGACTTATTTATTGCGATGAAAAATGACCTATTGCGATGAATTTTTTCATTATGATAAACTGAAATCCTTCAGTGAATGTTGATGATCGGTTGCTCATGTTGTGGAGGCTACGGCCATGGCACCCACCCCTAATTCTGATCAAGACCCAGTTGATGATGATGAACATGATTTCCTTGTTCTTGTTCCACAGCTTCCCAAGCCTGATCTTCTTGGTTGTGAGGGGGAGTTTGCATGTCTTCATCCTCGTCGTTGATTTCAACCAGTTAAAGGGGATGTGGCTTCCCACCTAGCGGTATGTCATCTTCAGGTGGAATTCCAACATCCGGCGACATCCAATTGAGGATGTATAAAGGACAAGTCCAAGACCAATCAAAACTGTCTCTTGTTCCTTGGCACAAAACGAGACTTCTAGGCACAACATTGGCATCATTGTACATGCATTTGACCAAAATCATCCCCAAGGCCCTAGGACTGTTATGCCAATGAAGTAGTTTCCCAAAGCTTGAAACAACCAAGTCTATTGTTTCCATGGTTCAGTAGTCAATAGGAAACCCAAGAATCATGAACCAACCAACATTTGTGAAATTTCTCTGTCTTCGGTTAAGACCATAATCATGCCTAACAAATCCAACTAACACTCCCTCCACCTCAATCGGCTCTCCTGGAACAAGAGAATCTCTATAGAATCATGTCTCAAAGGAGAAGAAGCAATGTCGTGGTGGTTAATCATGAGAGGCGGACAATCAACCCCCAACTCTTCAACCAAATGGTCCCTAATGATGATTCTGAACATGTCATTATCATTCTCATGAAGCACTCCAAAAACATCTACTGCAATTGCGAATTTTTCATGACATGAGTGGTGTAGCCCAGGAAGGTGGACTGTGGCTATGGGATGTGATCTTCACCACCATCTTCAATTTGGAACTGCTGATTAGGAAGAAATCTCTGTGGATTGACCAGAAAGTTAGCCATGCCACTACATTTATTTTGGTTTATCGCCACGAAAAAAATCGTTGCAATAGGTCAAAATTCGTTGCAATGAAAAAAATGTGGTGATAGTTTTTACGAATCGTTGCAATAAGTCATGTGGCAATAGGTTATTGCGACGACTTGACATCCATAGCGAATAGTATGGTATTGCAACGATTGCACATGGTGGCAAATAGTATTGTATTGCAACAATTTAACGTATTGCGACGATTTAACGTATTGCAACAAAGAATTTTGTATTGCAACGATTTCACATTCATGGCAAATAGTACAATATTGCAACAATGTCACATCGGTGGAAAATAGTATGGTACTACAACGATTTAATGTATTAACAAATAGCATGGTATTGCAACGATTTCACATTCATGGCAATAGTATGGTATTGCAACGATTTCACATTCGTGGAAAATAGTATGGTATTGCAAGGATTTCACATCCGTGGAAAATAGTATGGTATTACAATGATTTAACAATTGCAATGAATAGTATGGTATTGCAATAGTTTCTCATTCATGACAAATATATGGTATTGCACCAATTTCACAGCCGTAGCAAATAATATGGTATTGCAACAATTTCACATCCATGGCAAATACTATGGTATTGCCATGATTTAACTTTCGTGGCAAATAGTATGATATCGCAATGATTTCACAAGCGTGGCAAATAGTATTGTATTGCAACGATTTCACATTAGTGGCGAATAGAATGATATTGCAACGATTTCACATCCGTGGCGAATAGTATGGTATTGTAACGATTTCACAACCATGGCGAATAGTATGGTATTGCGATGATTTCACAATCGTGGCGAATAGTATGGTATTGCAACGGTTGCTAATTTGTGGCAATAGGTTCATAATGCAACGATTTCTGATATGTGGCAATAAGTTCGCAATGCAACGTTTCCTGATCTCTGGCAACAGGTTTGTAATGCAACTTTCTTGATCTGTGGCAATAGGTTTGTAATGAAGCATTTTCTGATCTGAGGCAATATGATTGTAATGCAATGTTTTCTAAGTCGTGGCAATAGGTTCAAAATGCAACGTTTAATGATTTGTGGCGTTAGAAGTGTAATCCAACATTTTCTCATATGTGGCAATAGAGTTGTAATGCAACATTTTGTGGGTGGTGGCAATAGCAGTCTAGTGCAAAAATTTTTGAGTCGTGTCCAAATGTTTCTACTGCACCGTTTTGTAATTCGTGGCAATAGCTTCCTATTGCAACAATTTATCATTCGGGATAATAAATTTGTAATGCCATATTTTAAAATTAGCGACAATAGAATCCTAATGCACCAGGTTTGAAAATTAGTGGCAACATAATGAATTTGTTTGTACACGATACATATGTCGAGTTTGACAATAAATATCCATCAATTGATGAAACACACATAACAACACTCAAGAATTAATGCAACGTTGCTGCATGTTTCTAAGAAGGTGTGGAGTAATTGTATTAACAGAACCCTTAACAACCTTTTGTTGGCCCTTTTGTTGAGCAGAACTCTGTTCTGGAGTTACTAGCTGTTGTGTACCTGCTCATTGAATCTCCACCATTCTGCGCATTTCATCCATCATTGTGCGGCGCATGTCCTTCAGTTCCTTAGCTGTCCGTTCACCATCAGCTGTCATATAATCTTGTAAGTTCTGGACTTAAAGGTTTAGCTCTTCATTCTTTTGGCCTATGTTGTTCATCTGGGTGGTTAATTCATCATTTCTTCCTTTCAAGTCATGCACTTGTAGATTGAGGTCCGCATTTCTATCTTTTAGGTTTCGAACTTGGTAGTTGAGGTTTTCAGCCATCTAGATACGCATATGTTCAGAAACATTAGTATTAGCCATATAACCATGCCCCGAACCTGTGATTCTACACAACTGATTGAGGATCTATAATAACGCAAGAAGGTGTTGTTTCTCTCCTCATTTAGGATTGGGCATACCTGCTCAGCTTCCTTGTCGTCCAATTGGGCATGTGCCTGGCTCTATATACAAAAAGAAAAGTTACCGATACATTGCAAATATTTATTTAAATAAGGATTGTTTGAAGTGTTACTCACATGTACAGCTTTTGACTACTCGTTTGCCCATTCACTGTTCTTTAAATGGCTTGCCTCCCACAGTTGTATGTCATCGGGTTCTTCTCCGGCCTCTGGGTCTCGCTACACAAAATACAGAAAAATACAACATGTAGGTATACATATTGATTGTAGTGCAAAGTAAAAGCATGATTTATTTTTCATACTTTATTGTAACTAAATTGGGCGCAGGATTTGGAGGAAAGCAAGTGTTTTGCCTTTTAACTTCTTTGATTTTGACAATTGGTCGTGCTTAATGACTGCAATTTTAAGAATTAATTCGACAAATGAATTCAAATCAAATAATTTTTATATGATGTGAAGCTATAAAAAAATAGCTAACCTTGAATCGCTCATAAATATTCTATTAGGTGCAACCAATCGGCGTTCCCTACATCATCAGGCTTGTTTCGTATACGTTCTTCATCGATCGAATAACTCTTATATGTGGCATGCAATGTTGATCGCCACTCCTTGTAACGCTCACTAGCAATCTTCAAAAAATTTCTTGCATTCTGCTCTATGTCCTCCAAGTCCTAGAAATTTTATACATTGTATAACACATTTTTGTAAACGTACAAGATGGAGTTTGCTAGAAAAAAATACTTGTGTGGGGTGTGACAACACTAAGAAGAATGTCTTTTACTATTTCTCTCTTGTGAGTATCGCCAACCTCTGCCCACTTTCTTGCACCAGCGAGGGATGCATGATTTCTTGTATTCATAACCACATCATCGACAAAGTGCCGCTAATTAATACCAACCGCATCTTCCAACCTACTGGAGAATTGAATTGGTAGCTTCCCATTCTCAGTCGTTCTATTAGCATGGGCTGCATAGCATATTATGGCAACCTTAAGTCCTTTAGCCACCACTCTTCCAAACTTCCTTCCTTCTGTTACATTGATTCAAATGGTAAACGATTAAAGCAAATTACCACCTGACCAAGTTTAGTATCATGTACAAATAGTGCGAAAGAAGAAAAGTCTGATGTTCGTTCAATCTTTACGAGTGCAGCAATACGAGCGTGGGACAACCACATCCCATCAACATTTTGTTCCGTATTACTCCCTCTTGGTTTATATTAATTGTTCTTTCATACCAACAAATGAATTAAAAATTAACTAGTTAGGACTGTCTGAACAACAATTATTTTGATCGGGGGAGGGGGGTACATTGTTAACTTCTTTGTTGTTGTTCATACTCTAAAATAAGCCATCAGGCACACATGTCAGTGGCACTACTGCACCCGTAGTATTGTAGTGGATTTTCAATCCGACAGCAAAGCAGGCAAGACAGACAAGGCGGGCATGCAGCTAGAGACGCTAGACAAAAATAGGATTTGCCGGTCTGGTCTGTCTGACATCAACTAGAGCGCGTCATGAGGAGAATTGGTGGCAGGGCAAGTAATGAACGCCAGTGGTAGCAAGTGGTGAATGCAAGACAGATTAGGCAAGCAGCTTACGGGATTGAAATCCTCTACAGTACTGCACCTGTAGTAGCTACCACTAACATATGGGCCCATTAGACATCGGGTCCACATGTCAGTGGCAGCTACTGTAGGTGCAGTACTGCAAAAGATGTGAGTCCCAACTTGCAACGCTTAACAAAGCAAGGTTCGGTCTGGCCGAGATAACTCAGAGCAACTCTCGAGGAGGATTGGTGGTAGGGCGAGTAATGGCCAGGGGTTTGCAGGCGGCAGGGTCATCATGGCACGCCAAGGATGGGACGTGGCGATGGGCATGAGAGACGCGTCGGGGAGGACACTAAAGTCACAAGTAGCAGGGCGTGGGCGCCTGTGCTGGAGTGGCCGGTGGCGAGAGAGCTTAGAGTGGAGGCATCAAAAAATCATGCCATCACATAGACTCATGATCCTAATGCAACAGTTTTCTGATTCGTGGCAGGGCGAGTATTGAACGCCATTGGCAGGTGGTGAATGCAAGACATATGAGGCGGGCAGCTTGCAACTCTTAACAATGCGAGGGTTCGGTCTAGCCGAGATCACCCGGAGCAAGTCTCGATCGAGGAGGATTGGTGGCAGGTCGAGTAATGGTCAGGGTTTTGCGGGCGGCGAGGTCATCATGGAACGTGAAGGATGGGACATGGCGATGGGCGAGGGATAGTGTTGAAGAGGACACTAAAGTGACCAGCAGTAGGGTGTGGGTGCTTGTGCCGGAGTGGCCGACGGTGAGAGAGCGCAGTGTGGAGGCATCAAAAAAATCAAAACATCACATAGACTGATGAAATGTTAACTAGGACTAGGAGAGTAGAATCGCAAGGCATGCTAAAACCATTAGTAGAGCCTAGTACAGATTTATGATTTGTATATCTATATATGTTGTTGGTTCATGCATACTCGTAGTACCAGGGAATGAAGAATATCGGGGTTCCTTAACATCTTGTGCTGCACTCTCTACACACCATGCAAAGGAATTAATGTGTTCTAATTTTTTTTAGTTATACCAGGTTATTGTTGGCCACCACGATTACTTGTAGACGACATGAGGGTCTGGTGTCTTGTTGCTAAAAGTAAAGAGTATATATAGTAAATAATAGTGATAGCGTCAGATTACATGACCGACATAGATTTTGGATCGAGCGGTGTGGTTTCTATAATTGAGAGTGTTTGTTTGGAACGGAGGAAATAGAAATGAAGGAATAGGAAAAAATGTACGATCTGAGAAAAACACAAGAAAGAAAAAAGTATAAAAACCATGGGAACTGAAAATCTTAGGAATAGAAATGACAGTACAACATTTGGAGTGGTTGATTAGATAACCCTTGCGTTATTTACTTCTAAATACAGAAAATACATACTACCCTTGATTTTTAATATTTGTCGTTCTCGACAAGGAATTGAACTAGAAATACACCACCGTAAGCGATCGGAGGGGCATTTATTTCGGGACAGAGGTAGTATTTGCTATATATATCTATAACTAAATTCGTGAAACAGAAGAGCACATTTCTTCTTTATTAATTTATTTGATCTTCGTATATCAGCCATCATCTGTTTTAATTATTTACACTTTCTTTTATTGAAAATATCATGTCAACCTGTGTGTAGGAGTAGCGTTGGGTGATTATTGTTAGCTGGGTGGACTAATAATTAGCTGTACAGGTACCCTGTTTTGAATTCCTATAGCTAATTTTAGCAGCTAACAATTATCTCTAGAGGTTCCAAACAGGCCCTAACGTGTACCGCTACACAAACCAATATAGCTCTATAAGAAGATGACATGTATCGTGTAGAACTTATCTAGCATAAAACTGGAGTCCGAGATGTCACAGGGAGGTGACAGCGACGAAGTGGTTTGGTAGAGCCCGCCAAACTTGGTCGCCCGGTGTTGTACCCACGAGTCACCACCACTAAGAGCTTCGATGCGTCACTGCGAGATCCATGTGGAAAAAATTTATAAAAACCATGAGAAATGAAAACACGGGAATATCTTAGGAATACAAGTTACGAACACAGGACTGAGAATAGAACGTTTGGAGTACTGCGAGATCTCACCAGAAGGGCAGGGCAACAGTGTTACGGGAACGGAAGCCACGGTACTGCGGAATAAGAGGCTAGTGTTTCCATTTATACTCATTGTGGCTAAAATAGGGTTACAATGGGCGGGACTAGAATTGGAGGAGAAGGGAGTGAAATTTCAATTATAAAAAATCTTAATTGTGGCGCGCCAAGAAGAACAAATAAAATTTCGCGGCAACAGCGAATTTGGGGCTAGTCATGCCCCTTTGCACTCATGCAATCGTGATTAAATTCACGTCATGATGCACCGATTTCTGCACATGGTTTTACTCTTCACCGGATGCATTAGTTACAACGGATAAACTACTTTTCAAGCATATGATGCATCAGGCAATGGACTAGTTAGCAATTAAGATGACATAATTTCCTAATCATGTGAATTATGCATCATGTTAGTTGTTAATTCTATTAATTTTAAGGATTATGTTAGTTATAAATTAATAAATCATTTTTTTAATGTATGAGATATAGAAAAAAAATCTCGTCAATTATGAATATTAAGAGCTAATGACATTGATTAGAGTTAACTAAGGTTGCCTAAAATTTTACCGGATTTCAGTCTTTCAGACACATGCAATATAGACGGTCCCTAGTTACAAACATACAAGAGATGTTTTTCAATAAAAGGAGTTGTTTTTCTTTCATTCCTCTCAACTACATATAGTTGTAGTATCTGTTCATATGTACACAAATTTACTCACACTACAACACAATAAATGCAAATATAATCAAACCTACAACTACAAATAGTCTTGAAATCATGCCCTTGAAGAGATCATCGAATCCCTCAGAATCTGATGCGTGACAGGGATGTCACACTCCCATTGTGGCTCCACACTGAGAGGCGATAACTGAAATTTTATTGTAGACATGTACCGATGAGAACATCGGGAGCCCAATTTAGAGATTGAACCCCAAACTGATAAGTGGCCACCCATCCTTAATGTTGATCCATGAGTATATTCCCCATCAACTTTTAGTATGAATACAACAGTAATCTCAGCCTTGGTGAAGTTTGATCGCCAGATCAAACACAGGCTAAGATTATGTAAAATCTGCCACCATCGGTCTTCTTTTTGGAAAGATGATAACAATTCCAGTAACCGCCAACTTCAAATGAAAAAATTGAGTTAAAGAACACAAAAGAGGAGAAACGCAGCCTCAACCACGCTGTGAATAGAGTCCCAACCAAGAATCATCGATTGTTGCAACACAAGTAATTCTCGGGTAGGCATTGAACGCCAGTTATCTCACTCCTTTCTTAGAAAAGAGTTGTTTTTCGATATTGCATAGGACACATTGTTCATGAACAGAAAAGACATTTTTCTTTAACATTAAACAACACATATATTACAAACAAGAAGTACGAAAATACATAGAAAACAAGAAAAAAAAGTCTACTCCTACTCCTACTCTACTCAAAGTCGGAGGAGGTCTCCTCCACCTCCTCCGCCGCCGCCGCCGCTACCGCTGCCGCCACCTCCTCCATTGGCAATTGAGTCTGAAGCTTTCGGGCAACGGTGTGCAAAAGGTGCTGGCGGCCCTCCAGCCTAGCCACCTTCGTGATTGTCTTGGAAGGGTCCCAAGACCCAGACGGTGACACAAGCAAGATTTATCATAAAATACATCCCGCACCAATTTGGAGAGCTTTTTTGCTCGTTCGTCGGTGGCTGACATGCCGTTGGTGGCCTCCTTCAGGCACCGAAAGGGTTCGTCGATGCGGGCAGTGAGGAGGCAGACAGTCTCCTGAACTCAAATGGGATGAGGAGGTGCGGGCGCTATGGGCGGAGGAGGTGCGGGCTCCGCGGGCGGAGATGAGGGCAGAGGAGGTATGGGCACCGCCTCCAGTTCCACCGGCATTTGCAGCGACAGAAACGGAGAAGGAGGTTTGGAGGACGTCGATGGCCTGGAGCGCTTCGGTGCAGCGCCACCCATTTATGCAGCGACAGAGGTGCGGAGAAATAGTGAGAGGTGGTCGACCGTGGTGCACCAGAGAAGCAAGAGGAGATTTTTGGAGGCTACGACTAATGGAGTGGTGCAGTAGAGAAGCAAGAGGACGGTGTGCATTTATAGCGGCTCGTCATCTAATCACACAAGTAGAGATGATCGAACGCTTCAAAAATTTTGCTTTTGAACGGTTGGGTCGGTCGGAGTTACTCCAAACCGCGGTTTGCCCCCTCTCAGTTATCGTGACGCCTCGATGCATTCCACTGGCTTCACAGGTGGTTTTTTAATTTTACACACCGCTTGTTGAGGATCATGTTAATTTGATGATGTTGAGGATCTGATGTGGCATAGTCCCTCCTTTCTCAAAAAATTGTCACCTATAGTTCAAAAAATGAACTAAAGGTTAAAATCTTTTGAGAAAGGAGGGAGCTAGTACGTGTAGCGGCTAGCGCCTATGGTTGTTGTTTCTTCAAAAGGATGAGTACATCATGTTGGAAAATACATTGTATATGGCATGCGATTAATTTGATGAACCACGTAGTGAACTGTGCCTAGATGGTACATTCAAACCTCGAACCCTCAAAGGAACATCCTTCCTGTCAAACATAGTATATTATCTCTATTGTTGACAAGATATTATTCTTCATTTGTGTGGAATTAGAATATATCAGGCTCTTCCTAACCCACCACTGGGGCGCACGACAGGCAATAAGGTACGCCGACACACGCGGACCGTGTACCCAACCGTGTAGCTTCGTTCGAACCTCCGGCTAGCTGCCTAGATGGTACATTCTATATTCAAACCCTCAAGGGAATATCATTGTGGCATGCCCGGCTGAGCTTGGAACTCCTCCAAGATCCCCTTCCGAAATATCATCAATCGACTGAGCGGCCCGCGTCGACCACATCGACCGCTGCACACCCGTGTCTAAACAGAGCAACCGAACGCGGAAGGACAAGGGTGAAAGGAGAAAAGGGAGAAGACCACACGCAATCAGTAGGCATGGCTAAAAGAAGGGGCAAAGTGATGAAAGGAAAGACGATGGCACAAGAAAGGAGGTCGTGCCCGTCCATTTGTATCCGCAGCTGGACGCTGCTTCTCTCCTCCCATGCGTGCTCCCGCTAACGTGTCATATTTTAATTGGTTGTGAAAATGTGGTTATTAGACTAGAAATAAATGAAGAGACGAATAAAGTATGATATGTCTGCGGGACCATGCATGGGAGGAGAGAAGCTGGTCCTTTCCGAAGAATAAAATTATTACACGTCAGTGGGGAGAGGAGAGAACGGGAGGAAAGAAGCTGTATTCGTGGCCAGGGGAGAGAAAGAGATAAGGACGATAATGGGAGCGGTGCGTCCCATCACCTCATAACTATACCGCCATAACGGCTCGCCACGACCCGAAAAAGGTTTCCAACGCTTGTCGCTCTGCTCCTATATGCTCTTGTAACATGAGCCACTTCCAGCCTTATGCATTTTTTTTTTGTTTTAACAAGTTTAACCAAGAGTTCAACAATATTGCTTGGAATAAACATTAAATCTATCATCCCAACTACATGGTAAAGTAGCTTATATACTCCCGCATAGTTCGAAATAATTGTCCCCGGGCATCCACTAGGTCAAATATGAACTAACTGGTGACAATTATTTTGAATCAGGAGGGAGTACTCCCTACTTTCTCAAAAGATTCTTACCATCTAGTTCATTTTTGTACTAGAAGGTGACAATCTATTGAGAAAGGAGTGAGTACAACGTAAGGCAGTACCAGCCTCAATGAATTCTGCCGTTATGCATGGAGTGAAATTAACATACGAAGCGAAGCATCTAACCTGTTGACACAATTCAAGGATTCTAGGAATCGTAACATTGTCGCTTAAGCTGCAATCTGTGGTAGTTGGGTCTAGGTTATGCAATGGCCCATCTGGCATATTGTGTAGGTCCGCCCCTGCGGTGTTTGTAACATTTTGTGCGAACGATTTCGACGAGGTGCAGAAGAGATCGACTTGAACGCGTGTGTGGCTGTCAATCGACCAGGAGTCCATATCAAATCGATGATAATTGTAATGATCATGTATGATGGTGGACATGCATGCTTGTGAAAGAGAGCTCGCAATCATTCATGTTTGATCACATGTTGAGGATCATGTTTGATGAGGACATCACTCCTATGGATATACACAACACTCCATTGAACATACAAGATGCAATCAATAGAATTCACACAGAACAATTAATTTTAGAGGTGAGCTCGTTCTTATATGTTTCTTTATATATTTTTAGAATAGATTGCTACCTTATAATTTAATTGTAATTAGGATACATGGAGTGGTTCAAGGAGTAATTGGAAGAAGGTTTAGGGGCGTGAATGACCAGATAATATGTTCAAAGAAGATGGAAACCGAGCCCAACTCAAAATCGTGTCCAACTCGGAGTCCAGGAGCAGTACGCACTAAAACAGACGCCCATGACGCATACGATATCCGTTTTGGACGTTATAAATATGCACGGAAAGGGAAGAGGATAAAATTTCCAATGTCGCTGGTCCCATGTCAAAATTCCTTGGGAGTCGATGGGAATCGACGAAACAATATAGAGTACAGAATCTGTCAGGGTGCTGCGCCACCGTATTGGGCCATTGGGCCTTGTATCAAGTCTAAGTTCATTATTTTCGTGTCTTAGGGTTAGGTCACGACCCCAAAACCCCCTTGAATGTCCTCCCACCAATATATACTCCATGGTAGCCGCTATAGAAAATTGGGTTTTTGCTTAGATCAATAATATCGCCGTTCTACAGTTTGTGAAACCACAACTTTGCAATTTCAGATCGTGTCAACTTTGTTCTTGCTTGTGTTCTCGATTGCACTTGCAGGGATTAGCCTTCTTTGTGAGGTCAATCGTGTGCAGCACAGTTGATAACCAACGAAGCGGTGGTGTAGTGATTGCAGGGGTTTTTCGTGTTCTACTCGAGAGCCTCGGATCATCAACGTCGAAATCTCCATCAATTGACTTATCCATTACTTTTTGGAAGATCAGGCCTAAACCTTTTCTTCCTATCAATTGGTATCAGATTTCCAGGTTACCCGTTAGGTAATTCATCTATCCTTTCTTTATTTGTTTTTCATACCTAGAGTCCACAAAAAGGCCACAAAAAAACTTGTAGTTTCATAGATCTATTCATTACTTTGTCCAAACCACCATTGAGCCTTTGCAACTTTGTTATTAAGTTTGGTTTTGTTGAGTTTGTATCCGTGGTTGAGTCATATTGCTGGTTTAGAAAGTTTTTTTGGTCTTACTTTGAGTTTTGCATTGTGTTGATTCATCCTTTTGAATCACGTCATCACGTCCAGATTATATTCATCTTTGTATAGTTAAGTATTTTCCTCATATCTCACTCATACAAACTGGGATTTTGGAGTTCTTATACTTTCTGGAAAGATTAAGAAGTTCTCTACAACTTTCATATTCATAGGTTTCCCATAAAATGAAGCTATCATGGTGAAAAGTGCATTATATCTGAATCTATTCTTGACCTAGAATTTTTGAACAGTCTGTATTTCGGGGACAATATCTCCTATTGTTCTTGTCCAAAATAGGTCTTCCATACATTGAAATTAAAGAGGATAGATATATCTAAAATCTTGTTGTTGTAAGTTTTTAAAATTGGAGCCTCTAAGTACGCCTATTTGTCCTTGGACGATTGAGCAGAAAATCTGTGACAGACCCACGAGATATTTTTGATTGCTTTTTATTGTATTCTTCTTTTGAAGCACATTCTGAAAAAAAGGAAGAAAAAATAAAAAGGCAAGTGTAAAACAAGATACAAAAGCCGCACAAAAAAAGTAGAAAAAAAACAACAACAAAAAACAGAAGTGCTTGCATTCTTCGTGTCATCTAGTTTTGTCTCATGTCTTGCTAGCTTAAACTACTAGGAACACATTTAGGCCAGCAACTTTGACAAGTACTTTGGACACTTATTCAACTTTACTATCTGATTGCATTATGTTAATCCTTGCTACATATAAAGTTTAATCCAAGCTACACTTTACTCTTGAGCAGAATCGATACACCTTTGCAATCCTCCCACGCTTCATTGGTTTCTTCATACTGGCCACCGTTTGCCGCCTGCAGTGTCGGTAAGAACACTTGTAAGAGCGTGATAAGACGCTTGAGAGTGTGTGATTCCACTTCCACATTGCCATTATCCTTTGTAGTTGATAAGGATAACATATTTTTTATTATCTTCTGTTTGGTACTAACAATGTCAGGTAAAAGCAAGAATCATGCATTATATGCTAATATGATTGACATGATGGAGACGGCGATGGAGTTGATCGCTAAGAATCAAATATCAACTAAGGTTTTACATGACATTCAGACCATGTTTACAACTCCTTCCACATAAAGTAATTACATTCTCCCATCTCTTCCTTCATATGATGGTTTTGGTTACGATGAATATATTGCTTGGGAAATAGAGTTGGATAAAATTTTTGAACAATGTCATATGTGTGAGAGGAGAAAGATTAGAAATGTTGCAAGTGTATTAATAGGTTGTGCATTAACTTGGTAGAACAATTTAAATGATTTATAAAAACCTCGAACATGGAAGGATATGAAAATTTGTATGCGAGAAACTTTTATGAATGTATCTAATTGCAAAGACGAAGTGCATCAATTTGAGGAGAAATTTCTTGTTGTACCTCCTTTTGTATCTAATGTTTTGTAGGACTATATAGAAAATAATATAGATGATGCAAAAGAGAAGGAGGCTTTCGACAACACTTGTAAAATTTTAGATGGATCAACTCATAATGCACTCGAATTCACTGCTAAAAATGGTAAGGCAAAACATTCTAAAAATACAGAAGGTGAGAAGTTCTTAGATGTTCTGAATTTTTCCACCAATCATGCTATTTTCGAGGAGCAACTATTAGAATTGTTTATTTATACACCATTGTCACATGTTGATTTCCTGCTAATTGTTCTGCTAAGAAAGAGTTGTGTGCTGATAACTCTATTATACATATGCAAAAACAAGTTAATGTACTAGATGATTGTGTTTTGGATTCACCTACTTGTGCTGAAATTCATAATTTGATCACCGCTACTGCTGAAAATGATGAGCTGAAATTTTTGTCTTCTCTAAATACTTTGGGTTATATTGAATTTGACACTCTTTGTGATCTAAATATTGTAGAGAGGAGAATATTTTCCCAATCTGAATTGCCTTTATTAAGTAGAAATATTTTTCATGCTATAGGCAACTATGAAGATAGTGGTGAATTTATGGTGCATAAAGTTTACATATGTTCAAATGTGCAAGCTCCTTTTGTGCTGCGACAACATGGTGAAATGAATGGATGCACTAACACTAATAATGTATTGTCAAATTTTTCTAGCATTTTTTTCTTGCAGCAAGGACAATATATAAAAGAGGAGCATCGTTTGCTACGGTTGTGCAATATGGACAATGCTCATTCTACCCCCAAAGCAAGCCTCTTTGCTGGACATATGAGCAAGTCGGGGATGGCTTGTCATAAAGAAGGGGAGAATGATGAGATCATGCACATTATCATTGCACAAATAAACATGGCACAATGTTTATTTGTTTGGGATCCTGGATCAAGTGAGTAATTGCAAGAATATGTTCAAAGAAGGTTTAGGGGCGTGAAGGACCAGAGAATATGTTCAAAGAAGATGGAAACCGACCCCAACTCAAAATTGTGTCCAACTCGGAATCCAGGAGTAGTACACACTAAAACAGACGCCCAGGACGCATATGAACTCCGTTTTGGACGTTCTAAATATGCATGGAAAGGGGAGAGGATAATATTTCCAATGGCGCTGGTCCCATGTCAAAATTTCTTGGAGTCGATGGGAGTCGTCGAAACAATATAGATTACAGAATCTGTCAAGGTGATGCGCCACCGAATTTGGCCATTGGGCCTTGTATCAAGTCTAAGTCCATTATTTTTGTGTCTTAGGGTTAGGTCACGACCCCAACACCCCATTGGACGTCCTCCCACCTATATATATATTCCATGGTAGCCCCCATAGACAATTGGGTTTTTGCTTAGATCAATAATATCGCCGTTCTACGGTTTGTGAAACCCCAACTTTGCGATTTCAGATCGTGTCTACTTTGTTCTTGCTTGTGTTCTCGGTTGCACTTGCAGGGATTAGCCTTCTTGGCGAGGTAAATCGTGTGCAGCACGGTTGATAACCAATGAAGCGGTGGTGTAGTGATTGCAGGGGTTTTTCGTGTTCTACTCGAGAGCCTCGGATCATCAACGTCGAAATCTCCATCAATCGACTTATCCATTACCTTTCAGAAGATCGGGCCTAAACCTTTTCTTATCAATATTAATTTCATGACGTTGAGGATCGGATGTGGCGTATACACTTTACTTGCTTATCAAATTGGTACTCCTTCCATCCTCAAAAGTTTATCACATTTAGTTCATTTTTGAACTGAAATAATCACACTATTGAGAACAGGGAGTATTAGTTTTACTAGTGGCAAAAATGAGTTTTGAAAAAGGTGTTTCCTATAAAGGTGCATTTGTAATGATTTTAATAAAAACAATGTTATGGAATAAGACAAGTGATATTCTTTTGATGATCATATTTACTGAGTGATATATTTTCTTTGAAGTGGACGAAACGATTAATGTCCTTTAGAATACAAAGGTTAAAGAAGCCATACAAGTAGTATGTGAGTCTCGCTTATGACTATATCTCAAACTATCAGTATTGTATTTGAATTATTTATATAGTAATTTATTGAATTTAATAATCATGCTATTTAGTGTTGATCTATCAAATTATATTTCAAAAAATAAATACATATGAATAAATTTTATATGTGGCATACCCTATCATAAAATCCTAGGTCTGTCACTACTGGCACAATGCACGGCTCTTCCGATCCTCAACGTCATCAAACATGATTAACAAGCCTCAACATGAACTATAAAAACTGTCCTAATGACAACTAATATGGGAAGGAGGGAGTAGTTCATTGTTGAACTACAAAGCGACAAGTTTTTAGAGACAGAGGAAGTACTACGTACTACCTATCTTTTTCTATCATTTTTCTTGTACTTTCTTTTCTTTTTTATTTGTTCATTGTCTTCACTTTTCATTTCAGTCGATCCTACCTATTGCTATTTCCTATATTTACAGACAGCTTTGCAGGCCCCATTGCAGACAATCTCCTGGCACTTCCAACGGCTAAAGTACTGTATAGGCCACTTTAGAGGCCACTGGCCGGTGTGGAGGGTCGTTGTTCATTAACAGAGAACAGATAGAATTGATAGTTCATTGAACAATAGATAGAAAAAAATAACAGATGGAACAGACGAACAACATTAAGTTCATCAAATTAATTGCATGCCATGTACAGTATATTTTCCAACATGTTGTACTCATCCTTTTGAAGAAACGACAGTTGTAGGTGCTAGCCGCTACGTGTTCTGATTTTAGGAACAAATGAACACACTTGTGAAAACACGTACGCCACATCTGATCCTCAACATCATCAAATTAACATGATTCTCAACAAGGGGCGTGTCAAATAAAAAAAACTGCATGTGAATCCGATGGCGCGCATCGAGTCGTTGCAATAACCGAGAGGAGGCAAATCACGATTTTGAGTAACTCTGACCGACCCACCCGTTCAAATGCACATATTTCGAAGCATCCAATCATATCCACTCGCACGATTAGACGACCAGCCACTATAAAGGCACACTGTCCTCTTGCTTCTCCGCCGCACCACTTTGTCGATTGTAGTCTCCAAACTTCTCCTCTTGCTTCTTTCCTGCACAAGCATCTAGAGTAGGATTTTGCCCAAGATTTCCAAATCTTTTATTACTACTATTTGGGAAGCAGGAGAGAGAACTCACTTAAAACTGTATCTTGTAAGAAGATCTTGTTCGTTTGCTAAAGTGTTCGACAGTCATCTAGCTGCTCCTGCAATTTTGAGGCGCCACCGCATCATTGATGGATCATTGTCCCTTTGACCTATGGAGATCCCGCTCCCGCATGAGATGGCGGTCAAGATCATGAGTTGCGTAGTCACAAGCTCCCTGCAACCCATGGATGACCTCTCCAGTCTGCGTGCCGGCTACAAGCCCTTGCACGCGGCGTGCCGGGAGGGCATCGTGGGTAGGCTTGTGGAGCATGAGCGGGAGAGGTGGAGACTGATGTCTGGGCACGAGGGGGCGCGCTTCTACTGCGCCCTCAAGGAGCGTCTGGCCATCATTGGCAACCCTGGTGCGTGCTACGAAACTGGCCTCGAGCTCGTCTTCGTGTATGGGCGCGCGTAGCCGGGCGCCCAACGCCTCGCCCGGGCGGCCACGGCGGCACACATGCGTGTGGCCTATGTCCTCGCCCTCCTCAGCTACAATGCCGACCGTGGGGACTGCGACACCATCGAGTATATCCGATAAGTCAAGGGCAAGATCAACGTCGGTGAGAATGCGGGCGGGTCCGTCACGATCAAGAGGACCAACATGGAGTGTAGGCGGTGTCGGGATCAAGTGTTGGATGATGTCCAAAATGTGGCATGGAGGCTTATTCGCGGGCCTCCGAGACCGGCACTGGTGGCACTGCCCAACAAGGGTGACTGGTGCACGGCTGTTGGCTGTGGCAAGCAAGGGTGGAGCGTCTACCGCGACTTCTGTAGTGATGACTATAATTAGGCAGGAGCATTTTCAATTCTTCAGTGTGGCGTTGGACTATATAGCTCTATGTACTCCCTTCATTCCTAAAATTATTTCATTTTTAGAACCAAATTTAGTTCAAAAAATGACATCCTTTTAAAGATAGAGGGAGTACAAATGATATGACTCTTAGGCGTATTGTTATAATCTTTGGTCCAGTGTGTCAGGAGTCATGTATTACATTTGGGTCTTAGTCTGAAACTCTCTGAGTGTTCATTTTTTTTAGAGTTCTGTTATGCATTCTTGAGTCCTATTCTTGCGCCGAAGGAACAAAGTCAGGTTGCATGGATCGTGGATCTCCAATGACCGATGTGAAGCACGTGTAGAAGGAGTTATGTACATCATGCATGTGCTTGTAATCCTTTTATCTACTGCACTAATCAGAAGCTCAGTCGCATCCACTGAATAGGCTCTCTGGAGACATCCAGTTCTTTGTTCTCCTCTGCTACTAACATTGATCCTTCAACACATGCACACCGTTGGTAGAAACATGAATTTTTCACCTGAGTTGTTTGCATCGTGTTTTTTGTGCTCCAAGAAGTGGCACCAGAGCCTATAAGTAACAGAGGATGACGGGAATAATAGACCTCCAGATCCAAGACTCGGGGCGGTCCTCAGATTTGAATAGTCGAGGGCAAAACTAAAACAGAGGCCCACTTATCATAAAAAAATATTTGTACATATTTTATGTATAGAAGTCTTATATTCTCTTAAAAGATATAAATAAATAATATTTTTTCAAAATGATATATAAAATCTTTACGTCAAAAAAGTACCATTAGTAGCAACAATATACCTTGGGTCCGCCCCTGCTGTGTTGTTGTGGTTCAAGAGAATTTATGTGTATGCTTTGTTCTCATCGGAGTACTGCCCATTGCTACATTAAATTATTAAGATAAAAATCGCCAGAGCCAGAGGCCTGCCCGTACATGGGCCTCACGCGTCATAGGGATGAACACCAAGTGTCCCAGCATAGTTTTGGTCCACGAATACAAAGTGACTCAGCGTAGTTTCAGCCTACGAATAACAAGCGGCCCAGCGCAGTGTTGGGCCTCCTATGATAGCTTCACGTACGCATGGTCCTGGTTGCCTGCCCGCAGCGGTCATTTTTCTCATGCCGAATAGAGATGGAAAATAAGAAATGAAAAGAATTTTTTATTACGGTACCCTTCAATCCGCAATGCCCCTCTCCCGACTGTATGAAACACGCTTGGAGGAGCATCCGCCGGACGCCGTGCTTGGAGGAGCATCTGCCAGCTGCCACGCTTGTAGGAGCATCGGTCGACCACCGCGCGTGGAAGAGCATCCGCCGGCTGCCGTGCATGGAGTAGCAACAATGCTAGATACAAGTGCTCACATAATGTTCTTGTACATCTATCCTCTTACGGATAAGTTGATTGAATTGTAGGAAGTGATGTCCAAAGATAAGACATGGATGGAAAAATACAAGGGTACGAAGGAGTGGCAGGATGGAATGAAGTCATTATTAAATTTTGCATTCTTGGGCACTTGTGAAGGAGCAACTATTCCTTTTCCTTGCATGAGATGTCGTAATATTTGCATAAGACACCAAAGGATGTTCATTTTCACATGCTTCGTAATAGAATGTTATTGGATTATACTTGTTGGATACACCACAAAGAAAAACATGTTCAGAAAACTATTGTTGAGCAGTCACCAAATAATAAGGAGATAATTTCTGATGATGCTGCTATGGAAAATATGATGTCCAGTCTACTTAGTGCACTAATCATGGTGGTACATCAATAGATGTTGATGATCAAGAAAGTGCTATAAACCAGCAAAAGCCAACTGTGTGTGCAAAGTCATTCTATGACTTATTAAATGATGCAAAAAAGGAGTTGTATCCAGGTTGTGAGAAGGTGACCCAGTTATCCTTCAATGCCAGGTTGTACCAGATAAAGTGTTTAAATGGTTTGAGCAAAAAAGTGCGTGAGTCAATCCTTGAACTATTTTCATATGTGCTTCCAAAGGGCCAGTGCATTCCTAATACACTTGATAAAGTTGAGAAGGTTGTTCATGACCTCGGGCTGGACTACAAAAAGATCGATGCATGTGTCAATGACTGTGTGTTATTTCAGAAAAAAACTATTTTCTATTGGATAGATGGCCAAAATATGGTGAATTAAGATGTAAAAATAGTGCTAGTTGGGATGCAAGAGAGGTTTTACCTTGTGGAAAAGTCAAAAAGCTTGTAGAATGCAAGATTCTATGATACTTCGCTCAAATTCCCCGTCTACAAAGGTTTTATATGCCAGAATCAACAGCATCAAACATGCTGGCACAAAGAAGAACGGATTCATGAAGGAATATTACGCCATCCTGCAGATTTGAAAGCATGGAAGCATTTTGATATCATTCACCCAAATTTCTCATTTTATCCTCGCAACATAAGACTTGAGGTAGCATCTGATGGTTTCAATCCTTTTGGAATAATGAATATTTCTTACAATACATGGCATGTGATTATAATCCCTTATAATCTACCACCTTGGTTGTGTATGAAGTAGCCTTATTGGGTGATGTCAATGATAATTCCTGGGCAAAAGTCACCTGGAAATAACATTGGTGTGTATCTATAGCCTTTGATTGATGAGCTACTAAAATTATGGTCTGATGGTGTTGAAACATATGACAGTTCAAAGAAAGAGACATTTCTCATGCGAGCTTCTATATTGTGGACAATAAATGATTTTACAGCATATGTAATGCTATGTGGATGGAGCACAAAAGGAAAGCTAGCATGTCCATACTACCATATAAACACTGACACCTTGTGGTTGAAATATGGATGAAAGCATTACTACATGGTGAAACTGCATCTAGGACTCCCTTGTGGGTTTTGGATGATTTATGCCAAGCAATTGGGATCCTAATCCTTTTGTTGAGATGAATGCAGGCAAATAATGAAAATGAGCAAAATGTCAAAAAGAAGGGAAATGAGAAGCAAAGTGAATTTGAGTTCAAGGAGAAGAAAATAGTAGATTATTATGTATGGAGTGTGTTAAGGAAACACACCCAAGAGCTCAATCACTTTCAAGCACACACACACAATGCACAAAGTTATACAGGACCGGACTAGTCCGATATCAGCCGAACTAGTCCGATATCACTTTCTGCACTAGATCGGACAAGTCCGGTATCCACAGGACTAGTCCGATATCTTTCTGATCCACTTTGGACTAGTCCTCCCAATGCGGACCAGTCCTCAACACAATGCACAAGTCACACAAAATCGGACAAGTCCGTTGTGTTCTGGACTAGTCTGATATCTTTCTGATCCACTTCGGACTAGTCCTCCCCAATGCGGACTAGTCCTCAACACAATGCACAAGTCACACAAAATTGGACAAGTCCGTTGTGTTCCGGACTGGTCCGATATTCTTTCTGATCCTCTTCGGACAAGTCCGGTGTCTACACGGACTAGTCCGATATACACACTGATCTAAATCGGATAAGTCCTCCAAGTGCGGACTTGTCATCCTAAACACTTAGGGTTTCATATGTCTGGACAAGTCCAATGGCAATCGGACTAGTCCGAAGATTTCTAGTAGTGAAATCGGACAAGTCCATTTTCAACCGGACTAGTCCGATATTCCTGGACACTTAGGGTTTGCTACACACAGCACACCGGACTAGTCTGGTGACCACCACGGACTAGTCCGATCTTTCTGAACCCTAACGGTCACTTTTAGAAACCCCATATAAATAGAGGTGCACGGCCCACTTTTACAAACTCTCGAACCCTAGCGCCGTCACACCTCCCAAGAGACTCAAAAACCACCTCTCTCCACGAAATTAAGTGCAAAATCGATCAATCTATTGAAGATCACTTCTAGACCATTGGAGAGACACTTGGCACACATCATTGAGCTCTTGGTTTGATTCTCTAACACACTCTTGCGTTTCAATTTGTAATTTTCAAGTGTGTTATTGGTGGCTTTGTAAGTTGTAATCAAGGGAGCTCTCAACGTGTGAGAACGCCCCTTCAACTTGGTTATTTACCCTTTGTGATTAGTGGAAGAGGATTGGCCTTCATGGCGATCCGATGAGGGAAGGGTTGGAGAAGACCCGGTCCTTTTGTGGGCTCCTCAACGTGGACGTAGGTTGCCTTCATGGTAGCCGAACCACGGGATAAATCATGTGTCTTGTCCTTTTGCGTTCTTCATCTTAATTGATCAACTTAATCTAGGGTTTGATTCACTTTGTTCAATTTGAGTTAAATTATTGAACAAGAGCCTTAATTGTAATAGAATTTGACATACAACTATTAAACTGTCATTCAAGTTTATCTTTCCCCTGCAAACATTAACGAATCAATCAAATTGACTGAACTTGATCAACTTAGCCCGTGAAAACCGGACTAGTCCGCACTTTACCGGACTAGTCCGATATCTCCGGTATTGACTTTGTTGTTGAGTGTTACAGGAACTGAGAAAATTCAAAAAGGCCTATTCACCCCCCCCTCTAGGCCTACATTCAATTGGTATCAGAGCAAGTTCTTCAGGAAAGAGTGCAACCACTCGAAGAGATCATGTCGGACATGAAGGAAGTTCAGAAAATCAACAACCAGGAAGAAGTGAACAATGACAAGAACCAAAAGCTGAAAAAGTATCTCGAAGCAATTCAAGACTTTGATGATGATGACGAGGAGACGCTGGAGCTAAAAGCACTCCTCAGAAAGAAAGCACTTTCCAAAGGGAAAGCTAAAGTTGAAGAAAAGAAGAAGGGGAGTAGTCACACCGACTACTTCCGATATCCTTTTAACTATGATCGTTTAAATTCAAACAACAACCATTACCTATCTATTCCTCTTGGAAAATCCCCACACTTCGATGGGAGTGATTACTCCATGTGGAGGAAAAATATGAAGATGCACTTGATTTCTCTTAACCCAAGTTTATGGCATATTGTGTGCACAGGAATAGACATCCCAGATGACGACGAAGAGCTCACCCCAAGTCAAGAGCAAGCCATCCACAGAAACGCTCAAGCCGCAGCCGTAATCACCTCCTCTATAAGTCGAGATGAATTAACAAAGGTGGACGGACTGGAGATTGCCAAGGGGACACACTACAAACAGCCCATGAAGGTGACCGGCATGTGCGGGAGGCGAAAATTGAAATGATCGAAGGCGAACTAGGAAGGTTCGCAATTGAGGAAGATGAGTCTCCCCAGGACATGTACAACCGATAGAAGACACTTGTAAACAAGGTTCGATCATATGGGAGCAAGAAGTGGAATGACCACGAGGTTGTAAAGCTCATCCTTAGAGCCTTTATGCCTCGCAATGTCACACTATGCTCTATGATCAGAGAAAGTCCCGGGTACAAGAGGATGACTCCAGATGAATTGCTTGGCAAAATCATCAACTTTGAAATGATGGAGAAACAAGCCAAGCACGTCAAAGAAATAGCCGACCTCACATCGGCCAAGAAGAAGGGAGTTGCCTTAAAGTCCACACTCAAGCCTCTATCCAAAGAAGCAAGAGAAGCACAGCTTGAGGAGGACAGCGATGACGAAAGCAGTAAGCTGGACGAAGAGGATATGATTTTGTTCATGAAAAAGTTCAAAAGAATAATGAAAAAAAAGACAAGGAACAAAATCAAGTGAAGGCAAGTACAAGGAGAGGACAAAGCCGAAGATGAGGCGGGCGTGCTATAATTGTGGTGAGTATAACCACTTTATAGTCGATTGCCCGTATGAGGACAACAAGAAGAAGAATAAAGAAGCCAAGCCTCAACCGAAGAAATTCTTAAAGAAGAAGAAACAAGCTGAACAAGCACACATTGGAAAGGAGTGGGACTCAAACGATGAGTCCTCATCCTGCGATGAAGAAGAGATGGCTAGCATAGCCATTGAAAGCACGTCCAAGAAACACACACTCTTCCCCACGCTCGGTACAAAGAAGGGAAATGGCACTTGCCTCATGGCAAAGGAAGGTAAACGGAAGGTAAACATCAAAACTCCTTCCATGCATTCCTACTCAAGTAATGATGAACTAGATAGTGATGATGAAGATATGTTAATTGGATTAGATAGAAAAACTGCTGCTAAAATGAAATTTTTACTTGACCAGCTTGTTGAGAAGGAATGGCTAATTGGTCATCAAGAGGACATGATTATCTCCCAAAAGGAGAAGTATGTTGAACTTGACAATCTTCTAGTTCTTGAAAAGGAGAAAAACAGCTCACTAGAGCTTGAGCTAGCTTCAAGCAAGAAAACTTGCTTGGAGTTAACTAGCTCAAACGTTGCAATCAAGGATCAACTTGATGACCTGATCAAGGTTAACAAGATCCTTGAAGTGCAAGTTGAGTCACTCAAGCTAAGTGAATCTTCCTCCTCTTCAAGTCTACCTTCTCAACCCACTTCAACTAATCTTGTTCATACGTGCAAATGTGGTAAAATCAACACCAGTTTGAAGGAAAAGTCTACCTCCACAAAGGATAAACATTCTACCCAATGTGGAATATTTGACAAGGAGAGGATCAACTATGCACGTAGTCCATACTTGGTCCAAAGACCTCCAAATGTCAAGTATGGCATTGGTTACTCTTATGATGGAAAGCAAAATGCTGGAGGTCATAAGAATAACAAGGGAAGGATTACCTTTGTGAAGGGAGGACCCTCACAACCTGGTAACTCGAAAATTAAGAACCTGAACTCTCATGAACACCGGACTAGTCCGGTTGTGGTCCGGACAAGTCCGGTCATCCGGACAAGTCCGGTCACCCAGACTAGTCTGATCCATAAACAACAACAACTTTTGTTCAAAACCTTTGATGCCTCTTATGTATTAATGAGAAACAATCTTGGTAAAGTTTATGCTTATTATGCTGGGCCACGCCATGGGAACACAAAATCCCATGTGTGGGTGCCCAAATGTATTGTAACTAACCTCCAAGGACCCAAGCAAGCTTGGGTACCTAAAACTAAGGCGTAATTTGTTTCTGCAGGCCTATTCCTCCGGTGGATCCAAATGGGTGCTAGACAGTGGATGCACCAACCACATGACCGGAGAAAGGAGGATGTTCGTGGAATATGAAGAAAACAAGGACCCAAACGAAGGCATCTACATCGGAGATAATAGTCAAGGAAGGGTGCTCGGTACCGGTAAAATAACAATATCCTCTGAACACACTCTTTCTCATGTTTCTCATGTTGAATCATTAGATTATAACCTGTTGTCCATATCTCAATTATGTGACAAAGGTTATAATTGCTTGTTCACTAACGAGGGTGTGACCGTCTCAAGGAGGAGTGATGGTTCCGTTGCATTCAAGGGTATGTTGAAGGGAAAGCTTTACCTTGTTGACTTCAACAAGGATAAAGCCGAACTCGACACATGCTTGATTGTAGAAACCAACATGGGTTGGCTGTGGCATAGACGGCTAGCACATGTTGGTATGAGGAATCTTCAAAAACTTCTCAAGGGCGATCACATCCGAGGTTTGAAAGATGTTGTTTTTGAGAAAGACAGGCCTTGTAGCGCGTGCCAAGCCGGGAAGCAAGTTGGAGCACATCATCCCGCAAAGAACATCATGACTACGATAAGACCGCTCGAACTACTTCATATGGACTTGTTTGGTCCAATTGCTTACATAAGCATCGGCGGTAATAAATACGGTTTAGTCATTATTAATGATTTTTCCCCCTTCACTTGGGTGTTCTTTTTGCATGACAAGTCAGAAACACAAGGGACACTCAAGAAATTCTTCAAGCGAGCGCAAAACGAGTTCTCACTATCGATGAAGAGTATTCGGAGCGACAACGGCACGGAGTTCAAGAACATACAAGTGGAGGAGTACCTTGATGAGGAGGGAATCAAGCACGAATTTTCAGCACCATACTCTCCACAACAAAACGGAGTTGCCGAAAGGAAGAACCGAACGCTCATAGAGATGGCAAGAACAATGCTCGATGAATACAAGACTTCAGATCGATTTTGGGCGGAAGCAATTAACACCGCTTGCCACGCCGCAAATCGACTCTACCTTCATCGACTACTCAAGAAGACTCCTTATGAGCTACTCACCGGTACCAAACCAAACATTTCATATTTTCGAGTTTTCGGCTCTCCATGTTATATCTTGAACAAGAAGCCCAGGACTTCAAAGTTCGCTTCGAAATCCGATGAAGGTTTCTTTCTTGGTTATGATTCGAACACTTACGCCTATCGTGTTTTCAACAAGGCTTCCGGACTTGTTGAAGTGGCACGTGACGTAGTGTTCGATGAAACTAATGGTTCCCAAAAGGAGCAAGTTGATCAATGTGAATTAGGTAATGAAGAAGCTCCTTATCAAGCATTGAAGAGAATGGCTCTAGGCGAAGTTCGACCACAAGAGTCATAGTCACAAATACAAGAGGAAAGTGAACCACAAGAGGAGATCAACAATCAAGGGGGAGCTTCGATACAAGATCAATCACAAGAATATGAAGATGATCAACAAATCAACGAGGGCAACCACTCAGGGGGAGAAGAAAATGATCACCAACACACAACTCTCCAAGTGCCACACCCAAGAGTACACCAATGCATTCAAAGGGATCACCCAATCGACAACATCATCGGTGACATCCAAAAGGGAGTAACCACTAGATCTCGTATAGCTAATTTTTGTGAGCCTTACTCGTTTGTCTCCTTTTTGGAACCACGCAAGACTGAGGATGCATTGAAGGATCCGGACTGGGTGGTGGCAATGCAAGAAGAGTTGAACAACTTCAAGAGAAACGAGGTTTGGGAACTTGTGGCAAGACCCAATGCAAATATAGTGGGCACCAAGTGGGTCTTCCGCAACAAGCAAGACGAACACGGAGTGGTAACAAGAAACAAGGCACGACTTGTGGCCAAAGGTTACTCACAAGTCGAAGGTTTGGATTTCGATGAGACTTTTGCTCCAATAGCTAGGCTTGAATCAATTAGAATATTACATGCATATGCTACTCACCATGATTTCAAGCTGTATCAAATGGACGTGAAAAGCGCCTTCCTCAACGGACCGATCAAGGAAGAGGTATACGTGGAGCAACCACCCGGGTTTGAAGACGAAGAGTTCCCCGACCACGTATATAAACTGCGTAAGGCTCTCTATGGCCTCAAACAAGCTCCTAGATCTTGGTATGAGTGTCTTAGAGATTTCTTAATTGATAATGGTTTTCAAATTGGCAAAGTAGATTATACATTATTCACAAAGAATCTAGATAATGATCTTTTTATTTACCAAATCTATGTTGATGATATAATTTTTGGGTCAACTAACCAATCTTTCTGTGAAGAATTTAGTAGAATTATGACAGACAGGTTTGAAATGTCAATGATGGGAGAATTGAAGTACTTCTTGGGATTCCAAGTGCAGCAACAAAAGGAAGGAACATTCATAAGCCAAACCAAGTACACGCAGGACATACTCAAGAAGTTTGGCATGGACAAGGCAAAGCCCATAAAGACTCCCATGGCTACGAATGGCCACTTGGATCTCAATGAAGATGGACCGAGCGTCGACCAAAAGGTATATCGCTCCATGATTGGATCTTTACTCTACTTATGTGCATCTAGGCCAGATATTATGTTGAGTGTATGTTTGTGTGCAAGATTTCAAGCCAACCCTAAGGAATGTCACTTGACAGCCGTAAAAAGAATCTTGAGATATTTAGTTCATACACCCAACCTTGGTCTTTGGTACCCAAAAGGCTCCAAATTCAATCTCATTGGTTACTCCGATGCAGATTATGCCGGGTGCAAAGTTGATAGAAAAAACACCTCTGGCACATGCCAATTCCTAGGAAGATCTTTGGTTTCTTGGTCATCTAAGAAACAAAATTCCATTGCATTATCCACAGCCGAAGCAGAGTATGTTGCAGCCGGGAGTTGTTGTGCACAACTCCTTTGGATGCGACAAACTCTAAGGGATTACGGTTACAATATGAACCGTATTCCTCTCCTTTGTGATAATGAGAGTGCCATTAAAATAGCCCACAATCCAGTTGAGCACTCTAGGACTAAACACATAGACATAAGACATCATTTCTTGAGAGACCATTCCATGAAAGGAGACATAACCATCTCACATGTCAACACCCAAAAACAATTGGCCGACATATTCACCAAGCCACTTGATGAAAAGCGTTTTTGCGAACTCCGAAATGAGCTAAATATTCTTGATTCTCGGAGTGTGGCTTGAAAAGTTGCATACCTGTATGATTGCTTCAAAAATGTTGATTGAATTATGAAAATCATCCCTCTCCATTTTTCTCTCGAAAAACAATGTCAATTATTAGTTCTTGATGAATTTTGATCATTGTATGATTGTTGTATACTTACTGGTCAAATTCATCAAGATTACTTGAATTGTTTTGCCTCTCTATTCTCTATTATTGAACCTTCAAATATATATGAATGGGCTATGCAATTCTTTTCTGGTGACCACGGACTAGTCCATGGTTACCCGGACTAGTCCGCCCATGCAGACTAGTCCGCAGAGTGCTGGTTAGGCCGGACTAGTCCGATAGACCACGGACTAGTCCGATATAGGTCTCTGGATGACTTCGGACTAGTCCGGTCTTGTCCGGACTTGTCCAATTTTTCGTGTCCATAACCCTAGCCGCCACCAAACCCTAATCTCCTAACCCTCTCACTCGCTCTAGGCTTCCTCTCTCTTGCGCTCGAGCTCCCAAGGCGACCTTTTGCATCCTCCGTCGAAAAGCCACTCATTTGGGCAGAGATCAAGCTTGAAGACTTGGGGATTGAAGCTAGCAGACTAGTCCGACCTCCAACCTCCAAACCTTCGAGCCTCCATCGATTTCTTCGGTAAAAATCTTCAAAATCCTAGAAATCGTGTTTTTCTCAATTGTTGATGGTTTGGCCTAGCACCCTTCACTAGTTACATGTTTAGTTGATGTACTACGTGTATGCTAGACTAGATTTGCATCAGGGATTGTATCCTGTCCAATCTGTTAGGTTTTTGAGGATGAACACCGGACTAGTCCGGTCCATGCACGGACAAGTCCGGTACCACGGACTAGTCCGTGCCTGAGCACCGGACAAGTTCGATGTTTCTGAACCTAAAACCTTATTCCTTAATTCCTTAATGCCATCCATTGCTATCTTGTCTTACCTATGCCTTGTATAACTTGTCATTATTCTTGCTCAATCATTCTCAGATCATGTCGAGCTCCGACAACGAGATCTCCGACTTTGAGGCCGAGTTGGACCACGAGGTGGCACCTCGGTCCTCGGCGGGTCTTGGCAAGAAACGCCAAGAAAGACCTTCCGAGCCTGCTACCTCCCCTCCCCGGGTTCGGAGGAAGGTCTGTGTCAAGAATCCCGCCTCGAAGGCTGCTACGTCTTCAAGCGACCTTCGTCAAGCAAAGGGAAAGGGCAAGGGAGTCGCAACGGGGCCAGTTGGGCCCTTGAAGCTTCGTGCTCCCAGAGAAGGGGTCCGGGACCCCAATGAAGAGAAATTCAATGGGAAAGGCAGCGATGTGGCAGCCAAGCTAAGAAGCATTGATTGCTATGGAAGGCCAAAGCAGGCAGCTGATGGAAGGTTTTGGTCAAACTTCCATGCAGATTTCTACAGGCTGGTTTACCTGCCGATGAAGACTCCGGTGGTGCGCAGTCAGTGGATTGACTGGGCCCACCTAGAGAAGAAGAAGTACTCAGCTTTTGATGAGGTCATTGCTGCAGCAGAAAGGCATGGTCTGAAGGATCTGTTTGCCTTCAGACACAATTGGAATGATGAAGTGATTGCACAATTCTATGCAACGTGCCACTTCTCGAGTGAAGATGAAGAGAGTGTGACTTGGATGACCCATGGATCCAAGTACTCCATCACTCAGGAGGATTTTGCAAGCTTGCTCCATTTAGACTCTGCTGGAAATGACCACCTGATCATCCACAACATAGGGGTCATTGAGAGGGACAGAATGAAGTTCTTGTATGAGCCCAACTCTAAGTATGTTCCTCCCTCCACAAAGAACATGAAGCCCTTCTTTGTGGTTCTGAACAGAGTTCTCTGGAAGACCATTGCCCCCAAGGATGGGGATGCAGGGAGTGTACAGGGCTACCTCCGGACTCTAATGAGGGTCATAAGCCAGAAGAGATAGTTTGATGCTGCAGATAACATATGGAACGACATGGTCAACATCTCAAGCACCCCCAACCGATCCTGTGGCTATGCTCCCTACTTGATGTTCATGATTGAGAAGGTCACAGGAATAGAATTCGTGAAGGATGTAGAGCACACTCCCCTGAGGCCTCAGAAGCCTCAGCCTGTGAGTGTCCAGGCTGCTCCCTCGCCGGCCTCAAGTCCTGAGGCACCGGCAAGAGAAAGAGATGCTGCTAGGGCTCCTCCCCCCTCCAGGGAAGCTCCTCGGGGAGGATCCGCCAGTGGGATCCTCAAATACTTGTCTGCGATATTCTCCTCCTGCAAGAAGGCTAAAGTAAAGCTTCATAAACTCAATCAGAAGAGGAAGGAGGATATGAGATATATCAAAGCCAATGTGAAGCAACTGAGTGAAAAGCTGGAGATCAACCCCATTGGATCTCCAGTAATTTCTGAAGATTCTGATATTGACATCTCCGAGCTCGGGCCCTTGTCCCCCTCCGAGCTTGCCTATTTTGGCATTGGGGGCTCAAGCAGCTCCGCTCCTCCTCCTCCCTCTCCTCCTCGTCAAGCGGGGAGCGAAGAAGACGAAGAAGATGACGAGAGGACAGACAGCGAAGAGTGAAGAACCTAGGACCTTCCTCTCTCTCTTTTTGGTGTCTTGATGCCAAAGGGGGAGAGATTGAGGGGGAGTCAAGTCTTAGCTTTAGCTGTAATAGGATGCGAGGAGAGAGCCTTCTTTGTACTTTTATTTGTGATTGTAATAGTTTAACACTGTTTTCATATTAAGTTTGGTCTTGTGATGAATTTGATGAGATCATGCACATTATTATTGCACCTACAAACATGACACAATATTTATTTGTTTGGGATCCTGGCTCAAGTGAATGTGCACTCTTATTTGATGGACAAGATCAAGATGGCGCACTATGTCGTCCACCACCTTGGCCTCCTCCATTCATGCATACAAGAAGATTTGATGGCGTTGCACATTTGGACCAACACATGAGAGGAGACGAACTTGATTCGAGGACGACTCCAATTCAAGGAGGGGAGGATGATGAGGACATCACTTATATGGATACAAACAACACTCTACTGAATATACAAGATGCAATCAATAGAGTTCATACACAACAATTAATTTCAGAGGTGAACTCATTCTTATATATTTCCTTATATGTTTTTGAGCATAGATTGCTACTTAATGATTTATTTGTGATTAGGATCCATGGAGAGGTTCAAGGAGTACTTGGAGGGAGTATTAGGGACGTGGAAGACCAGAGAATTCGTTCAAAGAAGATGGAAACCGAACCAAACTCCAAATCGTATCCAACTCGGAGTCCGGGAGCAGTACGCACTAAAACGGACGCCCAGGACGTATACGGACTCCGTTTTGGACGTTCTACATATGCACGGAAAGGGGAGAGGATAACCTTTCCAATGGCACCGGTCCCATGTCAAAATTCCTTCGGAGCCGACGGGAATCGTCGAAACAAAATCAAGTGCAGAATCTGTTAGGGTGCTGCGCCACCGTATTGGGCCATTGGGCCTTGTATCAAGTCTAAGTCCATTATTTTCGTGTCTTAGGGTTAGGTCACGACCCTAACACCCCCTTGGACGTCCTCCCACCTATATATACTCCATGGTAGCCGCCATAGACAATTGGGTTTTGCTTAGATCAATAATATCGCCGTTTTTCGGTTTGTGAAACCCCAATTCAGCAATTTCAGATTGCTTCTTCTACGTTCTTGCTTGTGTTCTCGGTTGCACTTGCAGGGATTAGCCTTCTTGGCGAGGTCAATCGTGTGCAGCACGGTTGATAACCAACGGAGCGGTGGTGTAGTGATTGCAGGGGTTGTTCGTGTTCTACTCGAGAACCTCGGATCATCAACGTCGAGATCTCTCCATCAATCGACTTACCCATTACCTATCGGAAGATCGGGACTCATCCATCATCTTTTCCTATCAATTGGTATCAGATTTCCAGGTTGCCCGTTAGGTAATTCATCTATCCATTACATTAGTTTTGTTTTTCATACCTAGAGTCCACAAAAAAAGCCACAAAAAACTTGCAGTTTAGTAGATCTGTTCATTACTTTGTCCAAACCATATTGAGCCTTTGCAACTTTGTTATTCAGTTTGGTTTTGTTGAGTTTGTGTCCATGGTTGAGTCATATTGCTGGTTTAGAAAGTGTTTTTGGTCTTAGTTTGAGTTTTGCATTGTGTGATTCATCCTTTTGAATCACGTCATCACGTCCAGATTAGATTCACCTCTGTCCAGTTTGGTATTTTCATCATATCTCGCACATACGAACTCCGATTTTGGTGTTCTTGTACTTTCTGGAAAGCTTAAGAAGTGCTCTATAACTTTCATATTCATCATTTTCCCAGAAAATATAGTTATCGATGTCTAAATTGCATTAGATCCGAATCTGTTATTGACCTAAAAATTCTGAACAGTCTGTATTTCGGGATCAGTATCTCCTATTGTTCTTTTCCAAAATAGGTCTTCTATATATTGAAATTAAAGAGGAGAGATATATCTACAATCTTGCTGTTCTAATTTTTCCAATTTAGAGCCTATAAGTGTGCCTATTTGTCCTTGGAAGATTGAGCAGAAAATCTGCGACAGACACACGAGATATCTTGGGTTGATTTTCATTGTGTTCTTCCCTTGCAGCACATTCTGAAAAAAAAAAGGAAGAAAAAAGAAAAAGGCAAGTGCAAAAAAAGAAAAAAAAGCCGCACAAAAAAAGAGGAAAAAAAACAACAAAAAAAAACAGAAGTGCTTGCATTCTTTGTGTCGTCTAGTTTTGTCTCATGTCTTGCTAGCTTGAACTACTAGGAACACATTTAGGCCAGCAACTTTGACAAATACTTTGGACACTTATTCAACTTTACTATCTGATTTCATTGTTACTAATCCTTGCTACATAGAAAGTGCCATCCAAGCTACACCTTACTCTTGAGCAGAATCGATACACCTTTGCAATCATCCCACGCTTCATTGGTCTCTTCATACCGTCCACCGTTTGCCACCTGCAGTGTCGGTAAGAACACTTGTAAGAGCGTGGTAAGATGCTTGAGAGTGTGTGATTCCACTTCCACTTTGCCATTATCCTTTGTAGTTGATAGGGATAACATATTTTTTGTGTTGTCTTCTGTTTGCTACTAACAATGTCAGGTAAAAGCAAGAATCATGCATTATATGCTGAGATGATGGACATGATGAAGACAGCGATAGAGTTGCGCACTAAAAATCAAACATCAACCAAGGATTCACATGACATTCAGACCACCTTTACAACACCTTCCACAAGAAGTAATTACATTCTCCCATCTCTTCCTTCTTATGATGGTTTTGGTTACGATGAATATATTGCTTGGGAAATAGAGTTGGATAAAATTTTTGGACAATGTCATATGTGTGAGAAAAGAAAGATTAGAAATGTTGCAAGTGCATTAGTAGGTTGTGCATTGACTTGGTGGAACAACTTAAGTGATTTAGAAAGACCTCGAACATGGAAAGATATGAAAATTCTTATGCGAGAAACTTTTGCTAATGTATCTAATTGTAAAGATGAAATACATGAACTTGAGAAGAATTTTCTTGTTGTACCTCCTCCTTTGCCTAACCTTTTGCAGGAACATGAACAAATAAATGGAGATGCAAATGAGAGTGAGCTGTTGAACAACTCTTCTGAAATTTTTGATGAATCAACTCATAATGCATTTGAATTTCTTGCTGAAAATGAGAGTAGTGTTAATGGACAATGCTCTACAGTTAACCACGGTATGACATTTTCAGATGTGCTGAATTTTGCTACCATTCATACTATCGATGAGCAGCAAAAAGATGAACCTTTTCATAATACAACTTTACCATTAGTTGATTTTCCCACTGATTCTTATAACAAAAATGAGTTGTGTGCTGATAATTATATTATACCTATGCTAGAACAACCAAATGAATTTGATACTTTATCACTCACTTGTGCTGAAATTAAGCATTTGATCCCAACTACATGTGAAAGGGATGAGCTGAAATTGTTATCTTCTCTAAATACTTTGGGCTATATTGAATTTGACACTCTTTGTGATCTAGATATCATAGAGAAGATAATATTTTCTCAATCTGAATTGCCTTTGTTAAGTAGAAATATTTTTCATGCTATAGGCAAATATGAACATAGTGGTATGTTTATGGTGCATAAAGTTTACATATGTTCAAATGAGGAAGCTCCTTTTGTGCTGCAACAACATGGTCAAGTAAATGAATGTACTAACGCTAATAATGTCTTGTCAAGTTTTTCTAGTATGTTTTCCTTGCAGCAGGGACAACAAAAGCATTATTCACTGTGGTTGTGCATTATGGACAGCACTTACTCTACCTCCAATGCAAGCCTCTTTGCTGGACATACGAGCAAGCCGAGGGCGGCTTGTCATAAAGAAGGGGAGAATGATGAGATCATGCACATTATTATTGCACCTACAAACATGACACAATATTTATTTGTTTGGGATCCTGGCTCAAGTGAATGTGCACTCTTATTTGATGGACAAGATCAAGATGGCGCACTATGTCGTCCACCACCTTGGCCTCCTCCATTCATGCATACAAGAAGATTTGATGGCGTTGCACATTTGGACCAACACATGAGAGGAGACGAACTTGATTCGAGGACGACTCCAATTCAAGGAGGGGAGGATGATGAGGACATCACTTATATGGATACAAACAACACTCTACTGAATATACAAGATGCAATCAATAGAGTTCATACACAACAATTAATTTCAGAGGTGAACTCATTCTTATATATTTCCTTATATGTTTTTGAGCATAGATTGCTACTTAATGATTTATTTGTGATTAGGATCCATGGAGAGGTTCAAGGAGTACTTGGAGGGAGTATTAGGGACGTGGAAGACCAGAGAATTCGTTCAAAGAAGATGGAAACCGAACCAAACTCCAAATCGTATCCAACTCGGAGTCCGGGAGCAGTACGCACTAAAACGGACGCCCAGGACGCATACGGACTCCGTTTTGGACGTTCTACATATGCACGGAAAGGGGAGAGGATAACCTTTCCAATGGCACCGGTCCCATGTCAAAATTCCTTCGGAGCCGACGGGAATCGTCGAAACAAAATCAAGTGCAGAATCTGTTAGGGTGCTGCGCCACCGTATTGGGCCATTGGGCCTTGTATCAAGTCTAAGTCCATTATTTTCGTGTCTTAGGGTTAGGTCACGACCCTAACACCCCCTTGGACGTCCTCCCACCTATATATACTCCATGGTAGCCGCCATAGACAATTGGGTTTTGCTTAGATCAATAATATCGCCGTTTTTCGGTTTGTGAAACCCCAATTCAGCAATTTCAGATTGCTTCTTCTACGTTCTTGCTTGTGTTCTCGGTTGCACTTGCAGGGATTAGCCTTCTTGGCGAGGTCAATCGTGTGCAGCACGGTTGATAACCAACGGAGCGGTGGTGTAGTGATTGCAGGGGTTGTTCGTGTTCTACTCGAGAACCTCGGATCATCAACGTCGAGATCTCTCCATCAATCGACTTACCCATTACCTATCGGAAGATCGGGACCAATTTTTCCTATCAGAATTGCTCAATTTATTTGCGAGTATGTGATGAAAACTGCATTTTGCTCCTGGAATGTCATATGCACTTGGTATCGGTTGATTAATGTAAATTCTGTCATTGTCAATGTATTCATGCACTTAGTATGCATCCCACCATAAAGAATGCACATATGGATAATTCTCTTGTTGCTTGATGTATTTTTGAGTCATATGTGCATACTTTATGAAAATCTCATTTTTTGCCTTATTTTGTGAAATCTCAATTGGTTGTCATCAATCACCAAAAAGGGGGAGATTGAAAGTGCATCTAGGACTCCCTTGTGGGTTTTGGATGATTTATGACAAGCAATTGGGATCCTAATCCTTTTGTTGAGATGAATGCAGGCAAATAATGAAAATGAGCAAAATGTCAAAAAGAAGGGAAATGAGAAGCAAAGTGAATTTGAGTTCAAGGAGAAGAAAATAGTAGATTATTATGTATGGAGTGTGTTAAGGAAACACACCCAAGAGCTCAATCACTTTCAAGCACACACACACAATGCACAAAGTTATACAGGACCGGACTAGTCCGATATCAGCCGGACTAGTTCGATATCACTTTCTGCACTAGATCGGACAAGTCCGGTATCCACCGAACTAGTCCGATATCTTTCTGATCCACTTCGGACTAGTCCTCCCCAATGCGGACTAGTCCTCAACACAATGCACAAGTCACACAAAATCGGACAAGTCCGTTGTGTTCTGGACTAGTCCGATATCTTTTTGATCCACTTCGGACTAGTCTTCCCCAATGCGGACTAGTCCTCAACACAATGCACAAGTCACACAAAATCGGACAAGTCCGTTGTGTTCCGGACTAGTCCGATATTCTTTCTGATCCTCTTCGGACAAGTCCGGTGTCTACACGGACTAGTCTGATATACACACTGATCTAAATCGGACAAGTCCTCCAAGTGCGGACTTGTCATCCTAAACACTTAGGGTTTCATATGTCTAGACAAGTCCGATGGCAATCGGACTAGTCTGAAGATTTCCAGTAGTGAAATCGGACAAGTCCGTTTTCAATCGGACTAGTCCGATATTCCTGGACACTTAGGGTTTGCTACACACAGCACACCGGACTAGTCCGGTGACCACCACGGACTAGTCCGATCTTTCTGAACCCTAACGGTCACTTTTAGAAACCCCATATAAATAGAGGTGCACGGCCCACTTTTACAAACTCTCAAACCCTAGCGCCGTCACACCTCCCAAGAGACTCAAAAACCACCTCTCTCCACGAAATTAAGTGCAAAATCGATCAATCTATTGAAGATCACTTCTAGACCATTGGAGAGACACTTGGCACACATCATTGAGCTCTTGGTTTGATTCTCTAACACACTCTTGCGTTTCAATTTGTAATTTTCGAGTGTGTTATTGGTGGCTTTGTAAGTTGTAATCAAGGGAGCTCTCAACGTGTGAGAACGCCCCTTCCACTTGGTTATTTATCCTTTGTGATTAGTGGAAGAGGATTGTACTTCGTGGGGATCCGGCGAGGGAAGGGTTGGAGAAGACCCGGTCCTTTTGTGGGCTCCTCAACGTGGACGTAGGTTGCCTTCGTGGTAGCCGAACCACGGGATAAATCGTGTGTCTTGTCCTTTTGCGTTCTTCATCTTAATTGATCAACTTAATCTAGGGTTTGATTCACTTTGTTCAATTTGAGTTAAATTATTGAACAAGACCCTTAATTGTAATAGAATTTGACATACAACTATTAAACTGTCATTCAAGTTTATCTTTCCGCTGCAGTTATTAACGAATCAATCAAATTGACTGAACTTGATCAACTTAGCCTGTGAAAACCGGACTAGTCCACACTTTACCGGACTAGTCCGATATCTCCGGTATTGACTTTGTTGTTGAGTGTTACAGGAACCGAGAAAATTCAAAAATGTCTATTCACCCCCCCCCCCTCTAGGCCTACATTCACATGGGTCATCGTCGTTTCCTATCTCAGAATTATAGGTGGCGTCGAAACAGAGCTTCTTTCAACAACAAGATAGAGAATAGAGAGGCTCTAACATCACTCTCTAGTGACATAGTACTCCAACAATACGAGAGTTTAGATGAAGTGAGTTTTGGACAGACGAATAATAAGAGAAAGCGCACAGAGGAAAATAGGTGGCATAATTGGAAGAAGAAAAATATATTTTTCCAACTCCTGTATTGGAAGATATTGCTAATACGGCATAACTTTTATGTCATGCACATTGAAAAAAAACATCTGTGATAGCATATTAGGGACACTGCTTAATATGGATGCTAAAACAAAAGATAGTCTACAAGCTCGCCTTGATATGCAGGATATGGGTATACGGCCAGATCAACATCCAGTGGTTAGAAATGATAAGTATATATTGTCATCAACATTATATACTTTGGGTAAAGATGAGAAGACCACCTTGTGCAAGTTTTTGGGGATGTGTAGATGCCCGATGGTTATGCCTCAAACATCAAGAGATGTGTGGACATAAAAGCAAGTAAGGTATCGGGTCTAAAAACTCATGACTGCCATATTATATTTCAGGAGCTCCTTCCTATTGCAATACGTAACATATTGCTTGAAAAGGTTGGTGTACCTTTAATTGAGTTTAGAACATTTTTTTCTGGAATTTGTTCTAAAGAATTGACGGAACCAGATTTGGAAAAGATGAGCAAGCAAATTTCTAAAACAATTTGTAAGTTTGTGATGTTGTTTCCTTCTGCTTTCTTTAATATCATGTACATCTTCCAACCCATCTTGCCGAAGAAGCTCGTTTGGGTGGACCTGTTTCTTATAGATGGATGTATCCAATTGAGAGGTACCATGGTACATTGATGAGGTATGTGCGTAACAAAGCTCACTAGAAGGGTTTTAGAGTTAAGGAAAATATTATAGAAGACTGTATGACTTTTTGTAGTTAGTTTTTGGATAATATAAGCACCAAGCTTAATAGGCCAGAACGTCATAAAGCTACAGCTAGAAATGAACCTTCTCTTAAGTCTAATATATTTACAGAAGTTGATAGTTCTAAAAAAGGGTATGAATGGGAACGACTTACTATGGTGGAACTATATAACATCAGGCATTATCTTATTTCTAATGTTGAAGAGGCTGCTTCATAGATCAATTACGTATAACTAAGCTGTTCTATACTATACTGGATCATGCTTATTGTAGATGGCTAATTTAATTTTGTACCCTTTCCAGTGAGCATATTAAAGAACTGAAAAAGAATCATTCTCTTGATGTTGGTAAACGCCATAGAGATGAGTTTGTTTATTGGTTTCAGAAATGAGTAAGTACATGCAAGTTTTTATTTTGATGAAATATAGAAGAAATATGTGTTCTAAAATTGGTTTATCGATGACCCCTTTTATACTAATGTGTACGGATTACGACATTACACAAAGAAGGCAAAGTAACTGATTATATGTATGCATTATCTAGATGACCTGATCGTCAGGCACATATTTTTAGTCGATCATTAATCAATGGCTTCTTTCAAACTGCAGATGTGGAAAAAGATTTACGGATCCAAAGCAGTGGTGTTGTTGTTCGGGGTAGTGTCATGATTGGTTTGGAGTAATCAAGAAAATGATTTCTGTTGATTTTGAGAAAAAATCAAGAGGTTATGTTATTTGAATGTGACTAGTTTGATTGGCCTTTTTCCAGTCACAAACAAAGCAGAGGCTACAAAAAGGAACAATACGAGATAGATGTTGACACTACTCTTTCTCGATTTAAGTATGAGCCTTACATTCTAGCTACCCAAGCAGAATAAGTTTTTTACGTTCCAAATGTGAAGCAACCTAAATGGGATACAGTTGTTAAAATGAAGCCACGGAACCTTTTTGCCATGCCCCCTGGAGACAGTGAAAATAATGTGGATGAGACGGTGGAGGCTGAGATATTTGATGATCGGCTTACTGATATCAATATGCCACACATAAATGAGGAAATGACCGCATGGGATAGGAATGACATTGAGGGGGCAAGCGGTGATGCTTCCACTCTTCTAATGACAATAGGTTATCAGTTTCAGGCAGATGGAGTTCCATCAGAAAATGAAGACAACGACGATGACGATGATACATATATCAATGATGGTCATGTAGCTCCTTTGGAGGGGGGGGGCTACAGCAAAGATGACGATTTTTTTATATAAGTACTTTGTGAGATATGAACTATTTGTGAAGATATATCCTAATGCAACATTTTATATAACTATTGTGTGAGCTGTGAACTATTTCTGATTCATGGCAATAGATCCTAATGCAATGATTGTGTTCCTATAAGCACTATCGATCAAGTGGAAAAGGGGTCGCATGCATAAAACATAAATCAAAAGAAAACTCATGGAATTTGTGGGTTGTTATCTCGATCGATTTCACTGTGAAGAGGGCACACCAACGTCAGCACCATCGCCCACCTTGGATCCCTTTCGCGCACGAACTAGTGAATCATGACAACAGATCCTAACGCAACGATTGTGTTTTGTGGCGATAGATCCTAACGCCATGAACTAGTGAATCATGGCAACAAGTCCTAATGCAACGTTATGTACCGTGGTGATAGATCCTAAGGCCATGACTAGTACAATCGTGGCAACAGATCCTAATTCAATGATTGTGCTCTGTGGTGAAAGATCCTAATGCAACAAACTAGTGATTCGTGGCAACAGATCCTAATACAACGATTGTGTTCCGTGGCAATAGACCCTAACGCCATGAACTAGTGAATTGTGGCTAAAGATCCAAATGCATCGATTGTGTTCTCTAGCGATAGATCCTAAGGCCACGAACTAGTACAATCGTGGCAACAGATCCTAATGCAACGATTATGTTTTGTGGCTACAAATCCTAATGTAATGAACTAGTGATTCGTGGCAGCACATCCTATTGCAAGGATTGTGTTCCGGGCGATAGATCCTAATGCCACGAACTAGTGAATCATGACAAAAGATCCTAATGCAACGACTGTGTTCCGTGGTGATATATCCTAAGGCCACAAACTAGTACAATCATGGCAATATATCCTAATGTAACGATTGTGCTCTGTTAAGAAAGATCATAATGCAACGAACCAGTGATTCATGGCCACAGATCCTAATGCAACAATTGTGTTCTGTGGCAATAGATCCTAATGCCACGAACTAGTGAATCATAGCAAAAATCCTAATGCAACGATTGTGGTCTGTGGCGATAGATCTAATGCCATGAACTAGTGATTCGTGGCTATAGATCTAATGCAATAGTATCTCATTCATGGCATCAGATCCTATTGCAACATTTGTGTTCTGTGGCGATAGATCCTAACACCGTGAAATAGTGAATCATGGCAAACGGGTCCTGATGCAACGATTATGTTTCGTGGTGATAGATCCTAATGCCAGGAACTTGTGAATTTTGGCAAAAGACCAAGCTTACTGCAACAATTGTGTATTCATTGCAGTAAAATCATTGCAACAGGATGAAATCCTTGTAGTCTGATGTGACTAGGAAGGTTGGCCTCGGTGATGTCGCTTAGGTACTCCGGGTGTTTCTCCGGTTGTGGTGAATTGAGACTAAGTGGGAGGGGTGGCTCAGAGCATAGGTCGTTGGCATGTTAGGGTGAAATTGGAGTGAATCGGGTGAAATTGATGTCCCAGTACTTGTCATGTTAGGGTTATTGTGGCTAGGTCCCTCAATAAGTTTATGTTTGATCATCCAGACCCTCGGTCTAGCTGAGGTTTTAAAACAATGTGTCGATATGCAAAGCATAGATTGCACCTGATCATATTTCAGCTTTGAAATTTCATATGGCCCGGGCTTAGTGTAACACCCTCATTTTCATGCATAATACATTGCATACATCCTCATACATGTTTAACATTAAGCCATGTAAAAAGGAACAAGATTAAAATGAATTTAAGGCTAAATTGGAAATTTCAGTCTGTTAGGGTGCGGACTTGTTTGGCCTCTGAACTGGACTAGACTGGTATCCCTGTCCTCTGTTTAGAAAATTCAGTTTCCTTTAGAGCCCGGACTTGTCCGGCACAATGCACGGATTAGTCCGGTTTGGTCTTTGATTTTGTCTAGACTTGTCCGTGGTCCAAGCGGATTAGTCCATTCCTTGTTGAATTTTGGTCCGGAAGCATTTTATCCTACAACCCCGGACTTGTCCAGCCTTATACATCGAACTAGTCTGATGTAGCCTCCGTTCCAAAACGGACTTGTCCAGTCCCTTTTGCGGACTAGACCGGCCTACTGAATTCCACTTGGATTCTGTTATTTTCCCGCGATCTGTTTTTGGGTAATTGCCTAATTTGGGCCCAAGAACTTCGTTCCCTACCTCAAAGGAGCCCAAGTGGACCCCACCTTGGCCCCTACTCGCCCCCACCGAATTCCACTTGGAATTCGCCCCAAAACCCTAACTCTCCACCCCTATATAAACAACCCAATGCCCCACACCTCTCCACTGAGTTGAAAACCCCTTGCTATCACTTTTGCATTGTGCCATCATCAAGATCAAGTATAGAGGCAAGGAGGAGGGGAGAAACATGAAGAAGGACCAATCAAGATCGATCTTCATCAACTTTCTGATGAATTGACGTTCTTCATCCAAATTCTTCATCAACTCATCTCCATCAAGCCCTAATTGCCAAGGTCCAAAGTATCGCGTCAAAAATTTGATCTTTGGATCTCCAAACACGTGGTATACCCTCTACTTCCAAGTTTCTACGTCAATTCAACCCCAATTCTCTCAGATCAGAAAAACCCCAATTCTATAGTATATAGACTAGTCCGGTGTCTGAATTTGTAAATTCCTAAATTAGTTCCAAATTGATTTGAATCAATTCCGAACTTGTTAAAAACTATTGTAAATAGTTAGTAAACATTATTAGCAACTCATTAACAAGTTTTACCTCACAATTGCATTTATCATGCATATCATGGCATATTGAGTACTATATGAGCATTATTTGATTGAATTGTGTGTTTTGCATGTTTGACGCTCGGAATAGAAGGAATTGCTGTAGAGAGTGCTTTCGGGGACCTGCAGAACCAGAACTATGAAACCTTCGATCCAAACCAAGCTCAAAAGCAAGGTAAGTGTCCTTGACCATATTGATCCTGTTTTATAGGTTTTGTTTGTAAAATTGCATGCTTGTGTTGAAATTGATGGGAAAACCCAATTGTAGGAGTTTACTAGTTTTGTATGACCACCATTGTCGCTTGAACACAATGTAGAGATTCGGGAAGTGTATTTTACACTTTTGCATCACTATACTCAATTGGGTTGGGGATAGACTATAATTACTTAATTATGAACTATTGAACATGTCAATGATGAGAATTGATTATAATGACCCTTTAGCAACATGGTGCCTAGGGATCTAAGCAAGCTGGTTATGTGCAATGGGTTGGACTGTTTTTGGTGGTTTTGCTTGCTTAAGATCTAACGACCGGTTCGTGGAGCGACCATCCAGGATTTACAATGCCACCATAGGGCCAAGTATGGGTGCGGCTTAGCAGACTAATTAATGACTTGTCAATACTATTTAGACCATTAAGAATGCTCGGGGAAGGGGTAGTCGGATTGGGTTTGTAGAGATTGGTGGGACTACCGTTGGATCCAAATGGCTCAAGAGGGGGCCCTTAGTTGGATGTGCTCTGTTGGAGACATGACCACCGATGAAACCTCAGTAGGGTTTAAATAGGCTAGTAATCACTTTCTAAAGGCTATTTTGTGATCTCTTGGCCACACACCTTAAGAAGTGTGAGACAACATAATTGAGATTCCATAGTCATCGAAAGGTGATGAAATCACGAATTTGTGGGTAAAGTGGTACAACCTCTGCAGAGTGTGTCTAAAACTATCATGATAGCCGTGCTCCCGGTCATGAGTAGCCTGGACCCTCAAATGATTAGAATTTGGACTTTAACTTGGTTTAATGGCTGGAATTGGATTGGGAGTTGGTATTGGATATTAATTGGTTTTTGTATGTGAAATTTGTGAAATTGAGATAAATGAGCGGTTATGGGATGATTATGGTTTATTATTGCTAGAATTAGTTATTTAAGCTGAAATTGATGTTATGTGGGTTATTTTGGGAGGACCACACTTAATAATGATATAATTGCATTTTCAACTGTTTTGAATGTACTTTTATGCAATTAGCCCATTTTATAGTCGTTCTTTGTTTAAGCTACATATCGTACTTTCTCACACTTACTGAGTATGACATGTGCTCACCCTTGATATTCACTCACCAAATTCAGACGCAGGCGACCATGGGGAGTACCAGAAGGTTTTTGAGTAGGTCTAGGCATGTGTTTTGCCGTCAAACCTGCCTGTAGAGTTTGGAGTCATTAGTGTTTAGTTTTTCCGCTACAGTTTCATTAGAGCTCGTAATCGAGAATATTTGGTTTGTAATAAGGTACTATTATTAGTATTATTATTCAAGACATGGTTCATATCTGTTTATCATTTGTGAATCACTTGTGTATGTGTGTTAAACATCCTGGGCACACATATGCAGTACGCTTGGTTCATTTTCAGAACCGAGTGTCACAAATTGGTATCAGAGCCGTGTTTGACCGTTGGACACATGCCTAGTTAGAATGGACACCACAAACCACTTAGGACTTCTTTTCTATTCAAAATTGGCATGTTTTGCACTAATTTTGCCTTCCACTAGCTATATAAAGTGGGAAAAACTGTGTTTTTGCTGCTGCTGCAATTTTTTCTGTTTTTGCATCAGGATGCACATCCTCTTATCTAAATTTATGGCTGCTGCAATTTCAGAACTGATATTTGTGTTTTGCTCTATTTTTCTCGTGTTTTCTTGTAGATGGCCCACACCAAAATGACAGCCCGCAAGAGAGCTCGTTTGCCACCCCTTGGAAGCAAGCTTAGGCCACGCAAGGAGATGCAAGTGGTACCAATCCAAGAGGAAGAAGAAGTGAGTTCTCTAGCAAAGGAAGTTGAGCATGAACACTCCAACACGACGGAGGAAGACCCTGAAATTGTAGAAATCTATGATAGCGAAGAAGAGGAAGGTGAAGCACATGAGGAGGATGAAGATGAACCTGCTGCACAAGAGGAGGTACCTAACGTTCAAGGGAACGCATCGCAGCCAAGTGAAGCCAGGAAGGAGGACAAATATATTGTTTACTGTAATGACCAAGAATTCCATTCTGATGGCACCGATGGAGGATTTGCAGCTAGGCAATTGAAGGAGTTCCTTGATTTATGCAAGATGGACCCGAAATATTACGTTAAGAGGATTCCTCACTATGGACGTGAATAATAGAGGGCTCAAGTTACTATTCTTGCTAGAGATGAGATGGTCACCCGACACTTTGCATCTACATGGAGAGCCACCAGGGAGCAAGCTATTGATGCTGTTGCTTGGGACGCGCTCACTAGATTCTGTCATATCTACCGGGAGCAGATTGGAGGCACTAGCTTTGTGTTACACCCTCAACGCAAGAAGGGAACAAGGGAAATCTTAAGGCCGCAAGATGAAGCTCAAGCCAGTACTCGTGCCATTGACAGATCTTAGGAAGTATTGGTGAATTTGGGAAACTGCTATGCTGATGCTATGGAAGAGATCCGCTACCTCCACAAGAGACTATTCATCATGGAGAAGCAAGAGGAAGTTTGTGTCACCGTTGAAGTCAATGGTGTAGCAACTTCTTCGACACCTACATGGACGGCCAACTCACCCTAGCGTGCACCCATGTATGCCTCGCCGCCATCGTCGCCTACACTGCCTCACAGCCAGGACAACCACAGCTCATATAATTAAGTCTAGGTCTCCTATTTAGTAGTTATAAAAGCGTTTAGATTGTCTTAGTCATATTTAGTGTGGTGTGCTAAATTTTCTTGGTGTGCGCTTGATGCGAGTTATGGGACATATAGCGTGAGTTGTGGGATACTTGTCCACATCCACACGTAGTAGAGAGTTGTGGGATACTTGTCCACATCCTCTAATAGGGTTATTAGTATCAATAAAGGAGTTGTTTTGTTACATATACCTTGATGCATATAGTTGGGGTGTTTCTTTTCAAATTCTAAATTCTTTCATATCTACTATTCTTTCACTAATAGATGACACGGACTTGCAACCAGAGGAATGCCATGGTGAGGAGAAGAGCAATGAAGCACCTTAGAACAACCAGAGACCTGCCCAGGGAGCTATCAACCTTGAGCAGCTATTGGCTATCCAGAACCAGCTCATGCAGAGCATGATACAGACTATAGGACAGTTGCAAGCTGGCAACAACAATCAGCCCCACATGCCGCCAGCACCACCACCCTCGCCACATCGCAACCGGTTGGGAGAGTTTATGAGGACCGGACCGCCTACCTTTGCTTAGGCCATGCTATGGAAGCTAATGATTGGCTGAAGTCTGTTAAGAAAAAACTTGCTATTGTCCAATGCAGTGACAGAGAGAAGGTTCTTTTTGCCTCACACCAGTTGATGGGAGCTGCTGTAGACTGGTAGGAATCTTTATGCAATGCCCATGAAAATCAGGATAGAATCACCTGTGCTGAATTCAAGGAGAAATTCTGCTCTCACTATGTACTTGAGGGAGTTATGATACTGAGAAGACAAGAATTTGAAAATCTCAGGCAAGGAAGGATGGGTGTGATTGAGTATCTCAACAAATTCACTCAACTGTCAAGATATGCTCGAGAAGACATCAACATTGATAGCAGGAAGCAATACCTATTCATGAGGGGACTCAACAATGAAATTGAAGTTCAGTTGCTCAATGCTGACTATGCAAACTTCCAGAAACTGGTTGACAAGGCCATTGTGGTTGAGAACAAGATTCGAGAGATGGAGCTAGACCACAAGAGGAAGATGCCATATCAGGGATAGCGGCAAGGAATCAATGTCCGCCCTCGCTATGCACCACATTCTGCACCATATTACAACCCGTCTACTGCTGCTTATCGCCCTGCTTATCCACCGCGACCACAACAGCCAATGCAGCAATGCCCGCCCATGCAAGCACCTTGCTTACCTATGCAATCTGTGCTGCACCCAAATATGCCTGCTTATGCTGAAAACCAGCCTCGTCCTAACTTTGCTGGCACCACTGGTCGAAAGACTTGTTATGCTTGTGGTCAAACAGGACATTTTGCAAATCAATGCCCAAGATCAGGTCAGGGTCATATGAATAATGTTCCAATGAAGAATCCAAGGCCCAAGGGGGGAGGTCAAGGCAATCGTGGACCCTAGAATTTCGCTCGTGGCAAGGTGAACCATGTATCTGTAGAAGAAGCTCAACAAGCTGAAGATGTTGTGATTGGTATTATTTGATTTTGGAGCATCACATTCATTCATCTCATCAAAGTATGTTGCAAAGCATAGCATGCCTATATCATACCTGAAGTTTACTTTGTTGGTTAAATCTCCTAGAGAGGAGATGAGGACAAATATAGTATGTCCAAAAGTAAGCATTTCCATAAGGGGGGTAGAATTCATTGCCAACCTTATAGTTCTGAATTCGCAAGGCTTGTACATCATACTTGAAATGGACTGGTTAAGAAAGCATAATGGAGTGATTTAGTGTGCTACTCGGATAGTACAATTGACAAATGAGGAAGGAATCAGTATAGAGTTCAAGGCAGTACAGCCGACAACCGAGAAGGCAATGGTAAATCAAGCAGAAGGAGTGACCTTGGAGGAGATTCTAGAACTTTGAGAGTACCCAGAAGTGTTTCCTGAGGAATTGCCAAGTATGCTACCTGATCGTGACATCGAGTTCGTCATTGTTTTAATACCTAGAACTGCACCAATAGCAAAGAGGCTATATAGGATGCCTCCTAAGGAATTAGCAGAGCTTAAGAAGCAGATTCAAGAGCAGTTAGAAAAGGGTTTTATACGACCAAGCTCGTCGCCATGGGGAGCCCTAGTACTTTTTGTAGATAAGAAGGATGGATCCCAAAGAATGTGTGTGGATTACTAGTCTCTCAACGAGGTGACAATTAAGAATAAGTAAACTCTGCCATGCATAGAGGATCTGTTCGACCAGATGAAGGGAGCCAGAATATTCTCTAAGGTCGAACTTCGGTCAGGATATTTCCAAATGAGATTAGACCATCAAACATACCCAAGTCAGCTTTCAGGACACGGTATGGATCTTATGAGCATACGGTCATGTCATTTGGATTAACTAATGCACCTGCATAATTCATGTATCTCATGAACAAGGTTTTCATGGAGTATTTGGAGAAGTTCATGGTAGTGTTCATTGATGACATCATGGTCTACTCGAAGAGTGAAGAGGAGCATGAAGAGCATCTAAGGTTGACTTTGCAAAAATTTAGAGAGTATCAGTTGTATGCCAAGTTCAACAAGTGCCAATTCTGGTTGAGGGAGATATCATTCCTAGGCCATATCATATCTGGTGGAGGAGTGTCATTTGACCCAGGAAAGGTTAGAGATGTGCTCAAGTGGGAACCGCAACATAATGTTAAGGAAATAAGGAGTTTCCTTGGAATGGTTGGATATTACTGTCGGTTCATTAATGACTTTTCCAAGATAGAGAAGCCCATGACTGAGCTGTTGATGAAGGAGAAGCCTTTCAAGTGGACTCAAGCTTGTCAGGACAGTGTTGTGGAACTAAAGAAGAGGCTAACAACAGCACCTGTGTTTGTATTGCCAGATGTGAACAAGAGTTTTGACATCTATTGTGATGTGTCAAGGCAAGGACTTGGTTGTGTATTAATGCAAGATGGTCGAGTAGTAGCTTACGCATCTAGGCAATTGAAGAAACTTGATTAGAACTATCCAACGCATGATCTCAAACTCGCGGCTATAGTGCATGCATTGAAGATTTGGAGGCATTACGTTCTTGGTCATAGATGCGAGATCTATACAGATCATAAGAGTCTCCAGTACATATTCACATAGAAAGATTTGAATTTGAGGCAACAAAGATGGTTGGAACTCATTAAGGACTATGATTTGGGAATCAACTATCATATGGGGAAAGCCAACGTAGTGGCTGATGCCTTGAGTCGAAAGGGAGCAAGCCACCAGCTTACCATCAAAGAGTTGCCACCCGAGCTATGCAAGGAGTTTGAGAGGTTGAATCTTGGATTTGTGAATGATATGAGAGCAATAGAAGTAAATCCAACCCTGGAGCAAGAGATAAGGGAAGGTTAGACCAAGGATGAGGAGATCATGGAAATTAAAGAAAGAATCCAAGAAGAGAGAGAATACATATTTGATGAGGATGACCAAGGTACTCTATGGCTCGGAAAACGCATTTTGTGCCTAATGACAAGAGTCTTCGATAGTCGATATTGAAGGAGGCACATGACTCACTTTACTCTATCCATCCCAGTTGTACAAAGATGTACAAGGATCTGAAGATGCGCTACTGGTGGGATGGCATGAAAAGGGACATAGCGGAATATGTCGTGTTATGTGATGTGTGCTAATGGGTCAAGGTCGAACATCAAAGACCAGCTAGATTATTACAGCCATTGAAGATTCCAGAATGGAAGTGGGAAGAGGTTGGTATAGATTTCATAGTTGGTTTGCCTCACACTTCAGCCGGATATGATTCAATATGGGTTATTATGGATCGGTTGACGAAATCAACACATTTCATTTCTGTCAAGACTACTTACAGTGGAGCAAAGCTAGCAGTACTGTATTGGGGAGAATAGTGTGTTTACACGGAGTGCCCAAGAAAATAGTGTATGATAGAGGTTCTCAGTTTACCTTGAGGTTCTCGCAAAAGTTGCATGAATCGATGGGAACTCAACTGAATTTCAGTTCTGCATATCACCCTCAAATGGATGGACAGACTGAGAGGACAAATCAGATTTTGGAAGACATGCTAAGGGCTTGTGCGCTAAAGTATGGAGGAAGTTGGGACAAGAGCTTGCCATATGCCGAATTTTCCTACAAGAACAGCTATCAAGAAAGTTTCAAGATGTCACCATACAAAGCATTGTATGGGAGAAGGTGTAGAACACCCTTGTTTTGGAATGAGATAGGGGAAAATCAAGTATTTAGACCTGATGTGATCCAAGAGGCCGAAAAGCAAGGGCAGACCATCCGTGAGAACTTAAGAGCTACTCAGTCAACACAGAAAGGTTATGCGGATAATAGATGAAGAAGCCCGTCTTTTGAGGTGGGAGACTTCATATATCCCAAAGTATCACTTATACGAGGTCACAAGCGGTTTAATGCCAAAGGCAAGTTGGCACCCCGCTATATTGGATTGTTCAAGATTTTGGACAAACGGGGAGAAGTAGCATATAAACTGGAGATGCCTACACATCTTTCTGATGTCCATGATGTGTTTCATGTTTCTCACCTCAAAAGGTGCTTGAGGGTACCGGAGGAGCAAGTACCGATGGAAAAATTGGAGCTTGAGGAAGATTTGACCTATGCCGCGCAACCTGTCAAAATTTTGGACACCAAGGAGAGGGTCACAAGGAACAAGGTGATTCGATGGTGCAAAGTGCAATGGAAACATCATACAGAAACAGAAGGAACTTGGGAGCGATAAGATGATCTCAAGAAGGAATTTCCCTATCTTTTCTCTTCCGCGTCGAATCTCGAGGGCAAGATTCATTTTAAGGGAGGTAGGGTTGTAACACCCTCATTTTCATGCATAATACATTACATACATCCTCATACATGTTTAACATTAAGCCATGTAAAAAAAGAACAAGATTAAAATGAATTTAAGGTTAAATTGGAAATTTCAGTTTGTCAGGGTGCGGACTTGTCCGGCCTTTGAACCGGACTAATCCGATATCCCTGTCCTCTGTTTAGAAAATTCAGTTTCCTTCAGAGCCCGGATTTGTCCGGCACAATGCACAGATTAGTTCGGTTTGGTCTCTGATGTTGTCCGGACTTGTTCGTGGTCCAAGCAGATTAGTCTGTTGCTTGTTGATTTTGGTCCGGAAGCATTTTATCCTGCAACACCAGGCTTGTCTGGCCTTATACACTGGACTAGTCTAATGTACCCTCTATTCCAAAACGGACTTGTTCGGTCCCTTTTCCGGACTAGTCCGACCTACTGAATTCCACTCGGATTTTGTTATTTTCCCACGATTTGTTTTTGGGTGATTGCCTAATTTGGGTCCAAGAACTTCGTGGCTAACCTCAAAGGAGCCCAAGTGGATCCCACCTCAGCCCCTACTCGTCCCCCACCGAATTCCACTTGGAACTCAGCTCAAAACCCTAACTCTCCACCCCTATATAAATAACCCAATGCCCCACACCTCTCCGCCAAGTTGAAAACCCCTTTGCTGCCACTTTTGCATTGTGCCATTGTCAAGATCAAGTCGAGAGGCAAGGAGGAGGGGAGAAACACGAAGAAGGACCCATCAAGATCGATCTTCATTGATTTTTCGATGAATTGATGTTCTTCATCCAAATTCTTCATCAACTCATCTCCATCATGCCCAAATTGCCAAGCTCCAAAGTCTCGCGTCAAAACTTTGATCTTTGGATCTCTAAACACGTGGTATACCCTCTACTTTAAAGTTTCTACATCAATTCAACCCCAATTCTCCCTGATCAGAAAAATCCTAATTCTGCAATCTACGTAGTGCGAACTAGCCCGACCCCTGTATACGGACTAGTCTGATGTCTGAATCTGTAAATTTCTGAATTAGTTCCAAATTGACTCGAATTAATTCCAAACCTGTCCAAACTTGTTAAAACGTTTTACCTCACAATTGCATTAATCATGCATATCCTGGCATATTGAGTACTATATGAGCATTATTTGATTGAATTGAGTGTTTTGTATGTTTGACACTTGAAATAGAAGGAATTGTCGTAGAGAGTGCTTTTGAGGACCTGCAGAACCAGAACTACGAAACCTTTGATCCAAACCAAGCTCAAGAGCAAGGTAAGTGTCCTTGACTATATTGATTCTGTTTTAAAGGTTTTGTTTGCAAAATTGCATACTTGTGTCAAAATTGATTGGAAAACCCAATTGTAGGAGTTTATTAGTTTTGTATGACCAACCTTGTCGCTTGAATACAATATAGAGAGTCGGGAAGGGTATTTTACACCTTTTCATCGCTATACTCAATTGGGTTGGGAATCGTCTATAATTTCTTAATTATGAACTATTGAACATGTCAATCATGAGAATTGATAATAGTGACCTTTTAACAACATGGTGTCTAGGGATCTAACCAAGGAAGTTATTTGGAATGGGTTGGAGTGTTTTTGATGGTTTTGCTTGCTTAGAATCTAAAGACCTAATCGTGGAGCGACCATCCAGGATTTACAGTGCCACCACAGGGCCAAGTATGGGTGCGGCTTAGATGACTAATTAGTGATTTGCTAGTACTATTTGGACCATTAAGAATGCTCGGGAAGAGGTAGTCAGATTGGGTTTGTAGAGATTGGTGGGACTACCCTGGGATCCAAATAGCTCAAGAGGAGTCATTGGTTGGATGTGTTCAGTTGGATACATCACCACCGGTAAAACCTCAGTGGGGTCTAAATAGGCTAGTAATCATTTTGTAAAGGTTATTTTATAATCTCTTGGCCACTCACCTATGGAAGCGTGAGACGGCATAATTGAGATTCCATAGTCATTGAAAGGTGATAAAATCACGAATTTATGGATAAAGTGATACAACCTCTGCAGAGTGCGTCTAAAACTATCATGATAGCCGTGCTCCAGGTCATGAGCAACCTGGACCCTCACATGATTAGAATTTAGACTTTGACTTGGTTTAATGGCTGGAATTGAATCGAGAGTTGGTATTGGATATTTAATTGGCTTTGATATGTGAAATTGGTGAAATTGAGATAAATGAGCGGTTATGGGATGATTATGGTTTATTATTGCTGGAATTAGTTATTTAAGCTGAAATTGATGTTATATAGGTTATTTTGGGAGGACCACACTTAATAATGATTTAATTGTATTTTCAACTGTTTTGAATGTACTTTTATGCAATTAGCCTATTTTATTGGCATTCTTTGTTTAAGCTACAAGTCATATTTTCTCACACTTGCTGAGTACGACATGTGCTCACTCTTGCTATTCCTCACCAAATTTAGACGTAAGCGACCAGGTGGAGTATCAGGAGGTTTTTGAGGAGTTCTAAGCGTGTGTTTTGCCGTCAAACCTGCGTGTGGAGTTTGGAGTCATTAGTGTTTAGTTTTTTCGCTGCAGTTTCATTAGAGCTTGTAATCGAGACTATTTGATTTGTAATAAGGTACTATTATTAGTATTATTATTTGAGACATGTTTTATAGTATTTTATCATTTGTGAATCACTTATGTATGTGTGTTAAATATTTTTGACACACATATACATTATGTTTGCTTCATTTTGGTAACCGAGTGTCACAATTAGACACCTAAAACATAACTTTCAAAGACGAGAAGGAGAACATCACTCATGAGCATCATTGAATGAATTCTAGGTGCTCCGACTGTGCGACAGTGGCACACGCAAACCTGGAGGATTCTCAGTTCTATGACCGGATTGCCTACCCGAGCCGTCCCCACAGTGCATTAAATGATGTGCTTGAGTGTTGTGACCGCAAGTGGACGGGGACTGAGAGTCGGTGCATGACGCAGTGAAGCACTCGCGCTCAGCAGACGAGGCAAGCTTGTGCACCGTGAGCCAAGAGTCAAGGGCACTCTTGGCCGCCGAGCTAGACATGCTAGATCGGGCACTGTAGCAGGCAGTAGATTGCAGTTTTGAAAGCTGAGTTTGAAATGGACTGTCACCTGTCAAATCACGGTGTAAGCTGTTTTTTGCCGAGATCAGTGAAGAACGCACTCCACCAGTGAAGGCAGATGACCCCTTAGAACATGAAGTGATGTAGCCTATCATGAATGAAAGATCCCAAGCAAGCTTGTCGAAGTGTTCCTCCAACACTTCTCTCCAATATGTTTAGTAGCAATCTGCGGAGATTCTTTTTTAGGATGGACTAGTCTCCGAGTAGCTTGGGCGTATAAGAGATGGTGAACATGGTGGTTCACGTGGTTTGAGCCACCAGAAGTAACACTTTACGTCTACGGGATTGAATTGTATTGCTTAAGTGTGTTGTGAGCTTGAGGAAGCTTGTGGGCGAATGAACTTGGTTGTCTAACGTCGGTGCTTGTTCCGTCTTTTATAATCAAGGCCGAACACCTTACAAGTGGGGCCCGGGACCCGACAGGTGACCCCGGAGCTATCTTATGCATGTACAAGATCTAAAGGATTTGCTACGCCTACTGCTTCTATCAGTGGCTTGAAGACTCGCCGTCTTTCGTGTGAGTCGCCAGTGGCTAGGCGTAGTCGTGATGATAATAGAGAGTGTCTTGTCTGTTTTGTCGACATAAGCTACCCATTCAGCAGCGTGAGGTAGCTCTGTGACGCCTTCACTGCGATGTGATTGGGCACAATGGCACATGACAGGAGCGTTCGCAGCACCCATACGTCCGAAGAAGGTGCGTACTTTCAATGCGCGACTCGGACAGGATAGGCTGCTCTTAACTCACGCGACTTACCGCCCAAAGCTAGTGGTAAGATGCGTAGCAGCATTGGAGCCCGCCTTCGCGGAGAAGGTTGAGCCCCGCGATGTGGGCCACGTGGCAGCCCCGCAGCCCAACTCTAAGGAGAGTCAAGGTCGACATAATGAGACATGTGACAGCCCCAGAGCCGGCGTTTGCGGGGATGGATGGCTCAGAGCCCCTGGACATGTGGCGACACTAGAGCCCCCCCCCTGCAGAGGAGCAAGATCCCATGCCACCGGACACGTGGCGACCATGGAGCCCACCTCTACGTGAGACGGGGGCAACATCGGGGTCTGTCCTTGAGGAAGGATGGGGTTCAGTCCTGCTAGAAACGTAGCGCCTTCAGATCCTGCCTCGGCGGGAAGGCAGGGTCCTTGGGTGTTTCTTCCATCACGCGGGGTACCCGATACTAAGGGACATTGGCCCCCGATTCTACTTGGGGGAAGGCGACGATCCTGCAGGTGGGGCTTTCACCTTCATTTCCTGCACGGCTTTTGACGGCTGTTATTTTTAATTTCACCCATCAATATAACTCAATTATGTGAAGAAAACATCATTTCTTGCACACATCACCTTTCTACATAACCTATTTCGACTTGACTTTGAAAGAATAGTGCATGCAAGCATTTTCTGCAAGAAATTAAGTAAAAGAGGGGGAGCAATCCTATAAGTTATCATCTTAGCCAATTAAGCACCAACATGTGGCATCACATGGATCGAATTGCCCACAAAATGTAGTATCCGAGGCCATCCAACAATGTATCACTCATATAAATCAATGAGACCCACCTGGAAGTCACCTAGAGGAAGCACACTAGAATTGGTCAACATTCCAATTTGGTCGAACTCCCTGTTCGGCCAAAGTGAATTTTGCGATAAAGTCGGTCAACTTCAACGTGTTGACTCCCTGTGGTGTCCTGATCAAGATGAAGACTGATTCACGCGCTTTTGATGGCAGGAACTGATCCTTCTTCAGCTATAAATAGGACCCTCTACCCTTACTTCTCACACACACTACTTGTGCATCATTCTATTGTATGCACTATATAGCATAGTCTTAGAGGAGTTTATGGTGTAGAGAGGAGAGTCTTTAGTCCTTAGTCCAAATTAGGAAAGGAGTAGAAGAGTCTCTCTTCCCAATTCCAATTGGGAAAGGTATGACTCACATATGCCTTATTGTATTTGTGACTTTATGCATAATAAAGATGTTATATTTAGTCTTCTTTAATTCATATACATTAATGAAGTGTTTCTTGTTTGATTGTGGATTCCGTGTATGTGGTAGGAGTAGTCTTTATGATTATGGCATAACAATCTTATTCTATCATCATAAACACTACAAACATCTATTATAGTATAATTAGTTATGATATGATCATGTTAATATGAATAACTTATGCTATGTCTCAACATTGGTTCAACGATGTTTAGGTTAGTCATTGCATTAGGACGGCTTGTGCCTAGTCTCTTAAGGTATTTACTTAATATGCTAGCATGGTGCTAGGATAGTTAAGTAGATTTGGATGTCTCCTAGACCCACGAATTTAAAAGGTAGGCAGTAGGTGGTGACAGCCTTATCTGTCCTTTGTAATCCTCCACGTTCGGCTATGCCACAAACTCTTGGCGGGAGCCGCCCTAGTATTGCTAGGGGTAAGCCCGTGCCCGATGTGTTGAACAACTTAGCATAAGGATTCAACATTTACATGCTCATTAGTATCTAACTTAGGATATGTATATGTATATTAGAAGCATTGTAGGAGCAACTCACCAACTCTTAGTTTAAATCTCCATTAGGACCCATCTACCCTCTAGAATAGATTGCTTAGGTTTGTGTCACACTACCCATATTATCAACTTACCATTGTCTTGATAATTGATTAGTATCCCATAGCTTGATCATAAGAGTAGTGTTTACATTACTCTATTGCCTTCGTTTGGGATAAATATGATACCCTTGAGAATACTCATGGGTGAAATGCTACAACGGTATCTTCCGTGCGCTTACGAACCTCATCTCTTTTGAGAGATGATCTGTGGTGTTAAGAAATACCAACAAGCATTTCTGGCGCAGTTGCCGGGGAAGGCTAAAGGAAGTGAAGGATATCTATCATTTGTGATTAAGCTATAGGTACTAATAGTTATTAGACAAGATTACCCTTGTTTGTTTTCTCCTTTTGTGTGAAAACAGGGTAGTGTTGGCCAACCCATTTCATGGGATGACCAATGAGGATGCAAGTGCTCAACTGTAAGATGATCCAAGGTGTACTTTAACAAATGTTTGCTAGGCAATACGATTGCCTTTCGCGAAAGAATTTCACCTTCCAGTAGGATCCAAAGTCATCCATCCCCAAGCTTGGGGGAAGCTCCAAGAGTTCTCTTGGTTTGCCTTCATCATGGGGTGGATAATTGTCTCTTCATCCAACACTCATGTCATGGGTTGGCTTCACCAATCCATGTACACATTCATGCTGGAGCTGAAGAAGCCCTATTCTCATTCACTATGGATGACAATATGGTCTCTACTGAAGGGTGGATTGAAGAATGCTCTAGTTCCTTAGCTTAGCATGTACTCCATTTAGCAAGGTGGGCATGCTAGGTATGGAACTAATCTTCCCATTGATGGATCATGAAGACCAAGCCAATGGAGAATTGTTTAGGATGATCCATGCCATGGATATTCACAAGATTTGTGAAAATCCATGTCAACATGGGACACTTGGGAATTATTTCCCTAAGACCCATGAGAATCTTTCATTTCCAAACAATAACTCTAATGGCTATCACCCACAAGGAGGTCAAGGGTGAAACCAACATCACCCTTGTAATCAAGAAGGCTATGAGGATTTCAAGGAATTTAAGTTCAACTAGCCTACCTTGAAGTATCTTGTCCATGGCTAAGCAATAAATCAAGATAAAATTTATATGAAGTTCTTGGCCAAAGACAAGAAACTTAAAAAGCATTCAAGATCCAAGATATCCCAAATCACATGTTGAGATTCCAACACTTCGACCAAACCTGTGTAACCTAAGGCAAGTGACATTGTGGATGAAGCGTTTCTTGTTTGATTGTGGAGTATACATGTCATCATGCCCAAGGAAGTCTATGATCCATGATCAAAGTATGGGTTAACTCAATGAAACATCAAGAAGGTCGAAGTGACACCCCTAAAGAAGGACAAGCCTCACCATGCTCGTAAGAGAATATTTTCAAGAGGGAGAAGCCATCGCTACATCAATAAGTCTTAATTGAGGCAAAGAAGAGGCTAAGGCCACCATATGGCCAACATGTCCGAATGACAGCCAAAGTAATTTTGGCAGTTCAAACAGGAGAAGTTGTCCACATCATCAACTCCGGGATTGGACAACAAATCATCGCACAGAACGGGACGGAGGTAAGTCCCACTCATCGGACTCCAAAAATTCGTTGAGTCCTTGCCAATAGGTTAATTGTTAGTTATCTCATATTTGTTTTCCAATTGCATATTTGAATTTCCCATCAAATCTTGCATTGACATTTAACATGTTTAAATTTACATAGTTGCATGTTGAAAAGCAAAATTTCCAACAATCTAAAACTAAAACTTTGAATTATTTTGGGCATGACTACTTAAATTTATTTTCCTAATTCAAAACCAAAAAGATTTGTTTTTTACCTCATTGCATTCACAAGTTGTTTCAAATCGGGCAAGACAATTTGACAATAGGGTTCAATTTGCTTTTGGCTAACGTAACCCATTTTCGAGTTGTTTTGTTTGTTCTTGATTAAATTGCAGGTGGACAAAGATTGTGAAGAGGTGGTTTGGCAAGGAAGAGGAGCAAGAAGAAGCCACAACCAAATCCATCACCAATCCAACCTCAACTTTGCATTTGATATCAAACATCAAGCCTACGCCAAACTCAAAGTGTGCATTCAAAGATCCGATTGTTGGGAACCCTCTATGAGCAACCAAAGGGCTGCTACGAATATGTGAGAGTATTATGCTCTCAACTATTCTAAGCACTCATTCAAGCTCAAGGGAATTGCCACCTTCATTGGGTGTAAGTTATTCTTTTGTGGCTAAAATGTATGATGTACCTTAACCAAGAAATGACAAGATCAGATCCAATGTATATTGAGTGTAAGTTGTTCCTATGTGGCCAGAAGGTATTTTATACCTTAGCCAAGGAACAACGGATCACGCTCAACCCATGTTGAGTGCACGTCATCCCTTTGTGGTTATAGATATATTGTACCTTAGCCAAAGAATAAAGGATCACACCCAATGCATGAAGGTACAAGTTATTCCTTTATGGCAAGAAGGTATGATACACCTTAGCCAAAGAAAGATGGAACACACTCAATGCATGTTGAGTGCACGTCATTCCTTTGTAGCTAAAGGTTATCATTACCTTATCCATGGAATAACAAAGTACACTCAATGCATGGGAGACCTTGAGGTGCGGATAAGCGACATCAACAACACTTTCTTCAACCACACTCATTGTACTCGAGGGAGGCAACACAACATCGACACTCCAACCTCCATTGTAAAATCCTTGCTGCAACAAGGATAGGCCAACCTCATTGCCTACCTCCGTCGTTAGGGATTCAACCCCTATCGCGGAACATGATCAAGAACAAGCTTGGGGGAGGACCCCCACTTGAGGATACTTATATCACACCCATTGCATTTTAATTTCCATCCATTCATCCACGTTGCATCTAAAAAAATTATTAAAAACTTAAAAATAAGTAATGTTGATTTGCTTTCAATCAAATAAAGATGTACGGTAAGATTGATTTAGAATTCACATAGATGAGATGATGAATAGTTGCTCTATTTTATTTTCCTAAGTCCATAGTTTACAACTTGCTACTCTAAAGATTGCTTTCATTGGGCTAAATTAACTTTGCCTTAATTTAGAAATTGTGGGTAGCAAAAATTTAATATAATTCTAGGTTGTTATGAGATATGATATAGTGATAGGTTTGCTATTCCTAGTTTGAAAGTAAAACTTAGATTTCCGGAAAAATTCTAAAAAGGTTTAAGTTACCCTCATTTGATTGAAAATACCTACCAAAGCCATATGATATTTTACATTGGTAAACCTTATGCATATGATATTTGTCTTCACATTGAACCTAGTCAAACTAGTGTAGTCCGATGTGAGAATTCATTCATTACTTTTTGAAGTCAAGACTTCACTTTCACATGCTTAAACTTCTAACTAGAAGTTAGCAAAATTCCATCGATTCATCAGTCCACAATAAAAATAGAAACTCCATTACTTTTATACTTAGTACACTCTTTAAGTTTATTGCATAAAAAAGGTAGTAGAAGACATGGCTACAAGAAAAAGAAAAATAAAATGCATGCTTACATCATAAGCATGAGAAAAAAAAAGAGAGAAAAGTGGTCATGTTTCATCCCTACAATAAAGAGAGTCCACATCAAAAAGGAGTCATCTCAACATCCACTTCCACTTCCACTCCATCATGCATGCACAAGTCTTGAATTAAAATGTTTTGAATTGATTTCTCCTCAGGCTTACTCTTTTGACTTAGCAATATTATGTGTTGCAAATATGCCTACTACATTCCCTACCAAGCTCCACATACAAGCCTTATTTAGTGGTAGGATTAGTATGGCAAAATTGTCTTGGTGAGGAAATATTTCCACTACATACAAAGGAGTGATTGAGAGAATCAATTGAGGTACATAGAATCTAAGTTGAAACTCTCCAGAATTTGAGTGGAATTTGATCTCTAGGCTATGCTTGTTCCACTTACTGTTCTATCTTTCAACCGCCCGTGAATAGTAGAAGGCATAAACCCCATAATGACTTAAGATGGGTGAAGTACTATAGCCAATTTTTGCAATACTAGGCAGAGTATTTTGTTGTGCACATGGTACTTTTGAAAAGTAGAACATAGCAGCAACTCCTGATCATAAAGTCTCGACTTTGCTCGGGACGAGCAAAGGATAAGCTTGTGGGAGTTTGTTGACGGTTGTTATATCCCAATTTCACCCGTCATTATAACTCAATTATGTGAAGGAAGATCATTTCTTGCACACATCACCTTTCTACTTAACTTATTTCCACTTGTGTTTGGAAAAATAGTGCATGCATGCATTTTATGCAAGAAATCAGGTAAAAGAGGGGGAGCAATCCTATAAATTATCATCTCAGCCAATTAAGCACTGACACGTGACATCACATGGATCAAATGGCCCATAAACAGTAGTATCTGAGACCATCCAATGGTGTATCACTCATAAAAGTCAATGGGACACACCTGGAAGTCACCCGGAGGAAGCACACTAGAATTGGACAACATTCCAGTTCAGTCGAACTCCTCGTTCGGCCGAAGTGAATTTTGCGCTAGACTCGGTCAACTTCCACGTGTCAAATACATGTGGTGCTCTGATCTCGATGAAGACTGATTCACGCGCTTTTGGTGGCGGGAACCGACCCTTATCTAGCTATAAATAGGACCTCCAACCCTCACTTCTCACACACACCACTTGAGCATCATTCTATTGTATACACTATATTTCATAGTCTTAGAGGAGTTTAGATTGTAGAGAGGAGAGTCTCTAGTCCTTAGTCCAAATTAGGAATGAAGTAGAAGGAGTCTCTCTTCCCAATCCCAATTGGGAAAGGTATGGCTCACATATTCCTTATTGTATTTGTAACTTTATGCATAATTACGATGTTATATTTAGTCTTGTTTGATTCGTATACTTGGGTGAAGCGTTTCTTGTTTGATTGTGGATTCCATGTATGTGGTAGGAGTAGTCTTTATGATTATGCCATAACAATCTTATTCTATCATCATAAACACTACAAACCTCCACTATAGTCTAATTAGTTATGATATGATCATGTTAATATGAATAACTTATACTATGTCTCGACATTGGTTAAACGATGTTTAGGTTAGTCATTGCCTTAGCATGGCTTGTGTCTAGGATCTTAAGGTATTTACTTAATATGTAGCATGGTGCTAGGATAGTTAAGTAGCATTGGATGTCTCATAGACCCACGGATTGAAGAGGTAGACAGTAGGTGGTGACAACCCTATCTGTCTTTTGTAATCCTCAACGTCCGGCTATGCCACATGATCTTGGCGGGAGTCTCCCTAGTATTGCTAGGGGTAAGCCCGTGCCTGATGTATTAAACAACTTAGCATAAAGATTCATTATTGACATGCTCATTAGTATCTAACCTAGGCTATGCATATGTATATTAGAAGTATTGTAGGAGCAACTCACCAACTCTTAGTCTAAATCTCCATTAGCACCCATCTACCCTCTAGAATCGATTGCTTAGGTTTGTGTGTCACACTACTCATATTATCAACTTACCCCTGTCTTGATAATTGATTAGTATCCCATAGCTTGATCATAAGAGTAGTGTTTACTTTACTCCGTTGCCTTCCTTTGGGATAAATGTGATGCCCTTGGAAATACTCATGGGTGAAATGCTACAACGGTATCTTCCGTGCGCTTGCGGACCTCATCCCATTTGAGAGATTATTTGTGGTGTTAAGAAATACCAAAATTGGCCTTTTTGTTTTAGTCTTGGGCAGCTGAAGCGGCTGCACGACTTTGCTGCAGTGGACACACGACCTCCTCTGGTTGACGAGGCTTGCGACGTGATCTTTGCCTGATGCGTGACTTCAAGTGCGACGGTTCCCGATGTGACCGCGGTGCTTATGCCGCCCTGCCTCCTTGGAAACCGCCGATTTATCTTCTTGAGTGGTTGACTGCTCGGGTCAGGCTTTTTGACAGGGGACCTGAATCCCGCTATCATTGGCGTTGCGGGTTGTGCTGAGTGTGTCGAGCCTACGTGACCTGCACGATGCACCCAAGCATCGCGAGGCTAAGTAAAAAGAAACCTTGCAGGTAAAGGCAGTTCCTTCCTCATTCATGCTCCAACGCTTGAACCTCTGTCTTCTCCCTTGAGCATTCGAACCTTCACATGTTGTCAAGCTCTTACTTTCCATCTGATCCAATGGCCGCAAACTTGCCTGCCTCCCGCATCGAAGATGTGGGGCCTGTGAGGCAATTGTTTGGCTGGGAGGAGGAGAAGCGGTGGGATTGGATCTGTTGTGGATCCCTCCCGCTCGACCTGCAAGAGAAAGAGATCGTACTCTACATTGTGTACACGTTGGGAGGGTTCATCCCCTGGTGTCTTTGCTCCTCGCGACGCTACGAGAGGTCTTCAGACTCTAGCTTCATCGCTTATCATCAAAATCCATCACAGTGGTGGCGGTCTTCTCGCACTTCTAAGAGATGTTCGTGGGAGTCCTCTCAGTTGTGCTGCTATTCCAATAGTTCTTCATGTTGAGGTTGACCAGAAAGAGCAGGACGAACTTGATGGGAGCCTACTACTTCTAGCAACGAAAGAAGATCCCGCAGAAGTACATCACCCTCATCACTGTCGGAAGGTGGGATACTTGCAGGGAAGACTGGATGATCATTCACGCTGACGCCCACGATCGTGTGACCCTGCCGACCGGCCGACCAACTTCTGGGAGCAACACCTAGGAAGAGCGCCCGAAGCTGGAGAAGGAGTATGCCTCGGCACTGATGGTGCTGGCAGACTTTGTGTCCCGGCGCATGTCCCCACTCCAGCACCGCAGCCACCCAGCGTGGCTTTACTCCAGTGTGCAGGACTACACCCGGCTGATGAGAGGCCCTGCCTCAGAGCCAAGTTTGGAGGAGGTGTTTTGGAATGTGTCAAAGGTGAGTTGTGACCTATTGACCACCATCGTCTTCTCCCTTCAAGAGTCTTGCCCATCGCTGTATGCGAACCAGGCATTTGAGACAAAGATTTTGAGGGAGATGTCAAATATAGAAGCTCTCGCCTCGCACCACAGCAGGTCAGAGACGTGAACGAGCGTGCAAGGGGAGCTTGCGCCCACTTCTGCTTCCGATGTGCAGGAGGAGGTAGGCATGTCCTCTGCCAAGGAGAAGGGGAAGGCGCCAGTCCTCAATATGGGGAAAGGAAAAGAGCCAGTCATTGAGGTCATGAAGCAGAAATATCCTGGTTACTGTCGAGGGTTCCCTGGCTCCAAGCTAGCACCCTAAGGAGCACCCACGTCTGACATTAGGGGGTGGTGGTCCTTCGAGCAAGGAACTCCCCCCTATGAAATGGGAAGGATGTTGAATGCAGACGAAACCTCGATCTTCCCAGTCGGGGTCGTTGAGCGTCAGCCTGTCGACGTCCTTGTCGTTGATGTAGTCCTAGGTGCTGGTGGGGGCACCATAGCCGGGTAGCCCCAGGCTAAGAAGCCTAGAACCATGAGCGCCCCTACAGCAGGCATGGCGATGAACACCGATGGTGAACCTAGAGATGGCTCCGGAGGTGGCGTAGTTGACATGGTGGTTGGGACCCAGTGCGGGGATTCGGAGTCCGGAGCCACGAGCACACGATCCCTCGAGGTCGATGGAGGCGCTTTGAAGGGTACTGACAGTAGTGCCAACAGAGGTGCGAAGAAGCATGCCAGCTCCGACAGAGGCACGATCAGGCCTATGCCGGCATCTGCACCGTCGACATAGGCCACTCCTCCGACGCGGCTGAAAGTACAGGGTCGCTTGAGATTCTGGGGCCCTTAGTAAGGCGCACTCACGAAGGCTTTAAATTGTTACTTTCAATATTTCTTTCGCCTAATCAGCTCCAGTTTTTGCTCCATAGGGCAACGTCAGCAGATGTGACGCCCTGGCTGCAGGGCGCTGTTGGGGCGAGTGTTCCCACCTCCAAAGGCCCAAAGGGTGAGACGGTTGAGCGGACCCTCGAGTCGGCCCCCAAGCTAGTTCGGGAGACCATCCCTCTGGTAACATCGTCCTGGGGATGAAGGGGGCATCTGTCTCGGAGTCGGAGGTGGCGTCGGAGCTAGTGTAGAGTGTCGAGGGCTCAACACCATGGGCCGGTGCATCAGCATATGGAGCTGCACCAGAAATCGCAACCCTCGGAGATGACGGGGCCAACACAAGGCACTAGGGCCCCGGCCCCTGAGATTGGCCCTTCAGCGGATGGGCCATGTCAGACGGCGGCACAGTCGTGCCAGGCAGTGTTCTGCCTTTTCTCTGTCCCTTGCGCTGGCGGTGATGTCGGCCTCACTGGAGGTCGAAAAGGAGCCAAGGTTGCTGGGCGACCCTCCATGGCACCGACTGAGCCAATCCCCCTCCTTGACGCCATCGACTTAGCGCAGTCTAGCCTCTGCCAAGCGTAGCTTGCACTCAAAACAGAGTGGGAAAGCTGCAGGCGGAGGACAGGCATCTCCAAGCCTGGGTTGACCAACTAAAGTTCAAGATCGGTCAAGCGGAGAAGAGGATCCGGAGGGAGGAGGAGATGGTGAAGGAGGAAGTGGCACCATTGGAGAAACAACGTTGCATGGTAAGGCTTTTGGACGCCAGATCTAAGGAGATTCTGGCTAAGAACCAAGCGGCACAACAAGCTGCCAATGACCGCCTCCGCACCCTCGAGGAGCTCAAGGAAGCTCTTCAATACCAAGAGGCCGCCATCGCCGAGTGGGAGAAGGCGTCCTAGGAGATGAAGGAGCAAGAAGAGGAGGCCTCCCGCAGGCTACATAGAGCTCGACATCGATGCTCGAAAGAATGTTGTGGCTTGCCGTACCCAGGAGCTTGATGAACGGGAAAAGCTGCTGGTTTCCAGGGAGAAGAAGTTCTTCGAGGGTTGGTCAAACGTGTTAAATTTTGCGTAGCAAGAGTTGAAGGACCTCTGGGCCTCCTGTGCAGCTGACGCGCGGAAGGTATGGAACTTCCTGGGATGCACCGATGCATCAATGGAACCCTTCGGTTTAAGCCCTATGTAGAGGGGAGAGTTGGCGCAGGAGGTGAGAAGTGTTCCCCGTACTTGACTCCAGCAGGTCGAAGATACAGGTGGTCGGTGCAGTCATTGACGACTGGTTGCAAACCGCGGGGAAGGACCTTGCAAAGGAGGTGGCATCCCACGTGCTGGTGTGTTTCTCGAGTTGGCACCTAGAGATGACGCTAGAGCCAGTAGCCAAGGCCCCCCTCAAGTCACATGAGGAGGCGACGAGGGCCGAAATCAAAGAGCTTGCAATGCACGTCGCCTCCCAGATCAAGCGTGAATGAGGCCGGTAGCCCCCAGGTGGAGCGCCTTTGTATCCAGGGCTTGCGACCCTTTGTAAATAATCTTTTAGTAGATTTGAATTGAATTCATGTTGTGTTTCTTGGATTTAGCTTGTGCATTTCAACTTGTCCACCCGGGTCCTTAGCAGGTAAGGGCCCGAAGAACTTACCTGATCTCGTTAGTTTTTGGCACCAATGATTGCACACTTGATGCAACTGACCTTGCGACATCCTGTCCATGGACCTCCGTAGTGGCCCTCTGGTTGGTGTGCTCAAGAGGTTGGGCACACCTACCACAAAGTTGTAGGAAGTCGACGGTGCACCCCTGGCAGGGCGCTAGAGCTTGAGGGTAGACATTAGCGGGCCCCCTAGGGGGCGTCGGAAGCTTGCGGGTGTTGATGGCTGTTATACCAATTTCACCCGTCAATATAACTCAATTATGTGAAGGAATTGTCATTTCTTACACACATCACCTTTCTATTTAACCTATTTCCACTTTTCCTTGGAGAAATAGTGCATGCAGGGAATTATTGCAGGAAATGAGGTAAAAGAGGGGGAGCAATCCTATTAGGTACCATCCCAGCCAATCAAGCAATGTCATGTGGCGCCACATGGATCAAATGGCCCACAAATAGAAGTATCTGAGGCCATCCAACAGTGTATCACCCATATTAGTCGAGGGGACCCACCTAGAAGTGACCTAGAGGAAGCACACCGCAAAAGGAGCCAAGACCAGGTCGGCCGACTAGGTCCTGGCGCCAAACACGGTCAACTTCCACGTGTCGCCTCCCTATGGTGCCCTGATAATGATGAAGATTGATTCGTGCACTTTTGGTGGTAGGAACTGACCCTTCTTCTGCTCTAAATAGGATCCCCTACCCTCACTTCACACATACACCACTTGAGTATTCATCCATTGTATACACTATTCTCATAGGTTTAGAGGAGTTTAGGCTGTAGATAGGGAGCCTCTAGTCCATAGTCCAAGTAGGAGAGGAGTAGAAGGAGTCTCTTCCCATTTCCTAATTGGAAAAGGTATGGCTCTCATATTTCTGTTTCTATTTGTGACTTTGCTCTTAATAAAGATGTTATCTTTGGTCTTCTATTGTTCATATACTTGGATAAAGCGTTTCTTGTTTGATTGTGGATTTCATATACGTGGTAGGAGTAGTAGTTATTATTATGCTATACCATTCTCATTATATCATCATAAACACTACAAACCCCCACTATAGTCTAATTAGCTATGATATGATTATTTTAATATGAATCACTAATGCTATGAATTAACATTGGTTCAACAAGGATTTACTTCATTGCCTTAGGATGGCTTGTGCCTCAGCTTTTAAGGTAATTACTTAATATGCTAGCATGATGCTAGGATAGATAAGTAGCGTTGAATGTCTTGTAGACCACAGATTGAAGAGGTGGGCAGTATGTGGTGATGACCCTATCTGTCCTTTGTAATCCTCCACATTCGGCTATGCCATAGGCTCTTGGCGAGAGTCGTCCTAGTATTGCTAGGGGTAAACCCGTGCTCGATGTTTTAATCCACTTAGCTAACTAACTTAGGCTATGTATATGTACATTAGAAGCATAGTAGGAGTATCTACCTAATTCTTAGCCTAGTCCCTGTTTACCTCATTTACCCCTTTAGGATAGAATGGTCTTGTGTGTGTCACACTACCCCCAATTATCCTTTATCCATCCTTGATAGAACCCTACCTAGATCAACCTAGCTTCTCCATTCGATTATTGCTTTGCTTCCACCTAGATTTCCTTTGAGAGAATATAAATGACACCCATTGGGAATACTCTAAAAGGAGAAATGCTACATCGATAGATTCTGTGCGCTTGCGGATTTACATTTGTGATATAAAAACTATCAACAAGCATTCCTGGCACCACTACTAGGAATGAATTGTTAGTAGTGCGTAGGAAATATCAATAGCGGGATGAGTCCGATGGGCCCCTGGGGGGCGTAGGGCTTTGTACTATAACGCCGACGGCCCCCTAGGGGGCATCAGACCTTCGTAAATGACACCGGTGGGCCCCCTAGGGGCGCCCGACCTTGGCTAATGATGCCAGCGGGCCCTTGGGGGCGCCGTTCTTCGAGGGTTAGTTTCGGCAGGCCCCATGGGGGCATCGGGCTTGCCTTGCACACCAGGGGTGCCTTTCTTTATCGTAGTAGTCGACGATAGGTCTCCCGGAAGCACCAAAGTCGGAGGCCCGGCGATGCCCATTTTGATCGCGTAGGATGCCGATGGCTAGAGCTGGGAATCAGGCCGTAACGGGCCAATCCGGCACGGCCTATTCGTGCTTTGGGCTGAAATGGCTCGAGCTCGAAAGCACGACGGGCCGATTTGTGCCGAGCCAGCGGCCAAAAATGGCGGCCCGGCATGGCCCGGGGCCCAACGAGCGGGCTTTGGGCCATGCCAGGCCCGAGCACGGCCCAAAAGCCACTGTAGAAATTAAAAAAAGGTTTCTGCTCCATCAGCCCACCACCATAGCAGGCTGCCAGCTACGGCCCGGCGGTTTAGGAGGCTGCCAGCCAGGCCTAGTGCCACTTGAGCCAGAACCTTTTCAAAAATTATTTAACATCAAATTTTTTTGGAATACATATACAAAAATATTCCAAAAAATGTGAAAAATTCAGTGAAAGTTAAAAATATTGAATTAAGTGATACTACAAATTTTGACATTCAAAATAATAATATATTGTTGGGAATAAAGAAACAAAGAAAAATAAATCTTGAGATTTTTATGGAATACGTTGACAAAAAATTCAAAAACATCTGAAAAATACTTAACTCTAAGGCTGTTGTATTTCATGTGCCCACTGAACTTGAGTTCGAAAAACATCATAAATTGTGCGGAATAAAAAACAAATAAAAAGGGTTTTGTAGAGTTTTTGTCATTTTTATATCTTGAATAATACAACGATTTTATGAGTAAAACTTTGTGTGCGGATTTTTAATGACAATGCCAACCTCCATGATTTTTTTAGATTTTTTGAACTTTTATTTGAATGGATGTGTGTTTGAATTGAAAGATTGCCTCATATGCTTATGAGCTTTTGAATGAGATGAGAGGAAATTTGAATCTTCACATGTTGGAGTGCCCCAAAAAACTTTTATAAAAAATGCATACATGCAGACATATATTTAACATACACATACAAAATAAAAATTGATACAACATCTTTTTCTTTTGGAGATTTACAAAATAGTGAAGAATATATACATATGATTTGTTTTGGTTGTTTACAAAAGAGTACAAAAATAGCTATATAGGTTTGAAAATAATTATTCCAAGTGGTAGAGAGTATTTTTTGAAAAATATAGAAAAAAAGAATCATCGAATTTGGACTTAATTTGCAGAATCTATACATGTTTCAATTTTCAAAATCAGATCAAAATAAAAAAAGTACTCCACAAAGGAATCTGGGAAGAACAGCAGGCCCCACTTGTCATTTTCTCTGTCTCTGGGCCAGCATGGCGCGCGGCCCAGTAAGGCGCACGACCCAATAGCATGTGCGACCAACCTAGTAGACGCGGCCCAATAGCATTGCGCGGCCCAGTAGTGGTGCACCAGCTACCAGGTGCCTATACAGGCAAATTTAGTCCCACATTGTTTGTTTTCGTGGCTGGGAACCAACATATAAGCGCGGACTGATGTTGGACAGCTAAACTTCGTTTAATCTTGAGGGCTAAGTGGGCTGGTGCAGTGGGCCATAATGCTGCGAGTTGGGCCATATATTCAGAACACTCAACCGATCAATGCTGGAGGTAGATCAAATTTTTTTGGGCCTAATGTTGGCCCATCAGGCCATTATCGGGTCGTGTCGGCCCGAGCACAAGCCATATCATCGTGTCAGGCTGTGTCGCCCACCGTGCTTGGATACTAGGCACGGCACGGCCCAGGGCCTCGTGTCGGGCCAGCACGGCCCGAATCTCTGTCGGGTCGAGCCGTGCTGGGCTTCGGGCCGTTAGGCCGTGTTTCAGGCCGCTCAGTTTTGGCCCGGCCCAATTCCCACCTCTACTGATGGCGGACTCCCTGGGACTTGAAGAGCAAAGACACCCTGTCTGCAACAAGAATGGGACGAGAGAGGATACTCACTCAGCCTCATGGCTTACGGTTCTTGTCTAGCATATGAGGCATGGGTAATTCGGTACAACAGCATACGGGGCATGGTTGACGTCTTGCTCAAGGAACTAGCCGTTTGGTCCCCTGTACTAAGATTTTAGCATTGGGAGGCAAGACGCGCAGGCTTTGGGGACCAGACTAAGTAGGTTGCACGTCCTGGATCTCCAGAGGCAAGGTGCGCAGCCTTACAATACTAAACCAGTCTAAGCAGACTGCACACCCTGGACCTCGGACTCAACGTTAGGCTTTCAGGATGAGGACCATTCGGCGCCATGGACCCCGAGCAAGAGGGCAACCACGAACCTCAAGCATTGCATGTACCTCATGTTGGACCATCATTAGCAGGATAGCATAACTTCGACTAGAGCAAGGCAAGGAGAGGGTGGTCGCGCATACAACAAGCAATATGCGAGAGCGAGTATAATTTCATGAACATAAAATTAATGTGTAGTTAAATGAACATGAAAGCACACAGGGTAACACATAGATCTTTTCCAATCATGGCATTTCATAGGAGGTGGCAGGCTTTACAAGAAGGCAATGACCCGCACTGGATGTCAAGGGTGGCAGCATGTACATGCCTAGGGTACGCAACCAGGCTAAGCAATATGTACGTGCTTGACCGGTCCCCCCGGGCTTTGTTGCTCTGAGCATTTCTCCTGGACGCTATGGCACTGGTTACATAGAAAAGAAAAACTACCCTACCACTGCACTACAGATGGAACTTACACACGTGCTCTATGTTGCCAAGCATTGGGAGTCGGCCCTTGCTTCCTATGGCTAGGTGGACGCACCTTGGACGGGATACCTCTGTCACCCGGAAGGGGTCCTCCCAACTGGAAGAGGATTTATTTGACCCTTCACGAGAAAGCATGTGCCGCACCACTAGGTCGCCCATCTGCCCTCATCAGCGAGGTCGGTATCTTCGCGCAGGAGCTGGTCTTGCACGGCTTCACACCCATGGGAGCCTGTGGTGGTTCATGGGCGAGGGTGGCCTCAATCCCGTACACCAAGGAGACAGGCATTTCCCTCGGAGCCTGGCTAACCATGGATCGTCTTATGGTGCTCGTGGTCACTGCTGGAGTCAGAGTCGCCATTGTATTATAAAACTAGGACGGCTCGCTTGGCCTCCTGGTACTCCATCTCCTTTTCTTCGTCGACTTGGGGGTTGACCTTCTGCTTGCCCTCCTCCTGACGGAAGGGTGTGCCATCTGGGCGCTGCTGCACCTGCTCGCGGTATCGTTCTGCGAGCTTTTTGATCTCCCGGCACCCACTAGCATTATGGTTGTTAGTGTTGTGCCTCAGGCACAGCTCGCTGTCGTCGCCATCACTTGACGATTTTTGCAGACACTTGTCGGGGCGTTGTCCCCTGGGCCCTCCGGCTGGTGCTGCTGCAGCAACGGGGGCCCCAACCAATGGCCTATCCTGGCCAGTAGACCGGTTCTTGTTCTTCTTGCCATTGCCTTGGGGAGCGGCTCCTGTGCCGCGCTGACCGGCCTTTCATGCCTCGGAAGCAGGTCGCGAGTGTCGGTCGTGGCCTTCAGCAGCCTTGGCGCACTTGTCGGCGATGGAGAAGAGCTCGGAGATGTCTTGCATGTTGTGCGTGGCTAACTTCTCGAGCAACTTTTTGTCCCTCACCCCCTGGCGGAATGCAACTATGTCAGAATCATTCGAGATGTGCAGGATGGTATTGCGTACCCAGGAGAAGCGTTGGATGAATGACCACAATGTCTCTCTAGTACGCTATCACGCGGCGTGGTGTTCGAGCTCTGTGCCGAGACATGTGTGGGAGCTGCTAAAGTTCGTCATGAACTATCGGTAGAGCTCTGACTAGAAGGTTATAGATCGCTGGGGCAGGTTCATGAGCCATGAATTGAGCTAGGCCGGTCAAGACGACAGGGAAGTAGTTGGCCATGATGACCTCATTCCCTCCTTCAGCTAGGAGAGAGGTGGAACTCGGCGAGATTGACGCTCCCGTCGTACTTCTTCGGCAGGTGTGGATGGAACTTGCGTGGCCACGCCATGATGTGGAGGTGCAGGGCCAGGGCCGCATACCCTCCTATGGACCCTTCTGGAGCTTGGTGTGGTGCCGCATACATCTGGGGCGTTGGGTGCGCTGCATATGCTTGAGGTGCTGGGTGCACAACGTACGGCTTTTGTGGTGCATGCTGTGCAGCGTACAGAGCATGCCGGTGTTGGGCATGCTACGCTGCATATTGATGCGTGTGCTACGCTGCGTGTACCTAAGTAGCTATATTCGCAGAGTACTCTTGTGGTGGTGGTGGCACAGGGTTTACCTGAGGTGCCATCTGCCCATGGTACCCCTGGGGTGCACCTTGCACAGCATACGTCTGAGGTACATGCGGTGCAGGGTTCACCTGAGGTATGTGTGGCGCAGGATTTGCCTTAGGCGCGACCTAAGCGGCAGATTCTTGGGGCCCACATCCTTGAGCGCTACAGTAAGCCTCAAGGTTGTGCTGCCTCTCCCACTGCCGCTCTATGGTGATGTGGTTGTCCTATTTTGCAGCTCGACGGCGGTCGAGCTCAACCCTAAGGTCATCCATGGAGATCCTGGTGGAGCGAGAGTCGGCCGTGTACCGGTCGATCGTCGGCGTGCGGGACAGCAACACATGTTGCCTCTTTTTTTGGGGCGAGTTGATGGCGGTGGCGATGAGATGGTTGACATTGTTGATCCACTGTTGTGCAGCTCCCTGAGGAGCATTCATGGCAGGTGGTTTGTGGAGGAGTGCACACGCTGCAGTGAGCGCACTCTACGGACTCGCACCTGGTGGCACCATGGATGTCGATGGTGCATGCGTCTGTCGAGAAGCGCCAGTCTGACCGGTCTCGGCAGCGCGAGGGAGCGAAGGACTAGACCGACCTCTGGAACGAGACGTGGTCTCGTCTTCGCCCGCGGTTATGCAACGACCTCGGGAAGCACCATCTAGAGGCCTGATGTTCACCATTGCATGAAGACACAAACTTCTTGGAGCAAAAGCCCCTACTTGGCGTGCCAAATGTTGAATTGTTCTTGTGATACTTCCCTCGAGCCTGCTTAGTCGCAGCCCGCGGAGGTTCTTTCTTAGGATGTGCTAGTATCCAAGGATCTTGTGCGTATAATACATGGTGAACACGGTGGTTTGCGTGGTTTGGGCCGTCGGAGCGTAACACCCTACGTCCACGGGGGTGAGTTGTATTGCTTGAGTGTGTTGTGAGCTTGAGGAAGCTTGTGTGCGAATGAACTTGATTGTCTAACGTTGGTGGCTGTTCGGCCTCTTATAGTCAATGTCGAACACCTTACAAGTGGGGCCTGAGGCTTGATAGGTGGCCCCGGGGTGATCTTATACGTGTAAAAGATCTAAGGGTTTACTACGCCTACTGCCTCTGTTCGTGGCTTCAAGACTCGTTGCCTTCCCGCGTCAGTCGCCAATGGCTAGGCATAGTCCTTGATGATGGCAGGAATTGTCTTGTATGTCTGGTCGCCGTAAGCTACCCAGTCAGCAGCGTGGGGTAGCTCTGCGGCGCCTTCACTGCGATGTGATAGGGCATGGCGGCACTTGACAAGGGCGTGCGCCACACCCATGCGCCTGGGGAAGGCGCGTACCTTGAATGTGCGACTTAGACAGGACGAGCTGCTCTTATCTCACACGACCTACCACCCAAAGGGGTAGGATACATGGAAACATTGGAGCCCGCCTCCGTGAGGGAGGCTGAGCCCCCGCGTTGCAAGGCACGTGGCAGCCCTAGAGCCCAACTTCAAGGAGAGTCGGGGTACGATTCTACCCAACACGTGGCGACCCCGAAGCAAGCCTCTGCGGGGGAGGGCCGCTCGAAGCCCCTAGACACGTGGCGGCACCAGAGCCCGCTCTTGCGTAGGAGCGGGGTCTCGTGCCACCAGACACGTGGCGACCCGGGAGTCCACCTCTGCGGGGAGGCGGGGTCCCGAGCCGAGAACCGTGTGGTAGCACCAGAGCCCGTCCTTGAGGAAGGACGGGGTCCGGTCCTACTAACATGTGGCGCCTTCGGACCATGCCTCGGCGGGAAGGCAGGATCGTTAAACGTTTCTTCCATTGCGCGAGGGTACACGGTACTAAGGTACTGACAAAGCTGATTTCTTTGAGATCCAGCGGGATCGGACAGAGAATGCCACAAATCCAGAGATTAGTTTGTTGAATCCTCGATGTCCTTCGGGTGGGATTGTGCGCAAACAGCTAAGCAAAATTTACCTTCTTTATTTGTTTGATTAGCTTATATTTCTTCCTCTTGAGACTAGTGTCCAACTATTTCTTTCATCCTCTTCCCATCGGTGGAAGTCCTTCGCCCAATTGGCCTCACCCCCCCGCCATTGGTTAAAATAGATATCGCATGATTATGTTGTGATTCTTCTGAGAGAATTTACCAGGAGGCCAACATACTTGCTGGAGACTGCGAAGCGAAATGAGAACTCTGTGATGTACCGGACGTGGTAGCCTCCAGGTGATCCTTCAAGCACCGAGTGGAGAACCCACCCTACTTCTTCTTCCGAGTACTTGAACGTGAATCGGCGGAAAACCATTAGGAGGAAGAAGGCTCCTCTAGTCGATGAGCAGGGATGATGAACAGAGGAGTTGTAGTGCTGGAGCACCTGTTCCTCTATCTTCTTCCCCTATCGAAGTCCCACTTTTCCTTAATAGCTTCCGTCCTCTCACCTGCCATGGTCGGCAAACCCGAGGAGTGGACGGCCCCCGAAGCTTCACTAAGTGCAGGAGCATGAGGAAGGAGCAGCAGTTATGAGCTTGGGGGTGGGGTCGATGGTGGCGGATTTGGTGCTGGGTGGTGTGAGGAAGAGGGAGGAGCGGAGCGGGGAGCAAGCGTGAGCCACGTGTACTGAGTTACTGCCAGGATCAACTTTTTTCTCATATAATAATAGTTGTATGTTGGCTACTATGTAGATATTTCCATGAAGCAACCTGCCTTATCTTTCCCAACCTCATCATGTATTCTGTCAATGTAAAGACATCAGAACTATATGAACTTTGTCCAGATTAAAAGTTTTGGCGTCATAGTAAATACACGTCAAGAATATATAGCATGGCAAAGCAGAGTAAATCCATGTCACGGATATCTATTAACAGGTCAAAAGGAATGTTTTAACAAATAACATTCCTAGGTCTTGTATGTAAGTGTTCCCTCCAGTTTTCAATTCTTGTCATTAGAACAACTTTTTTAGTTAAAAACTAACAAAAAAAATATTAACCTAACATCATCAATAGAAAGCCAGAGGGAGTAGTTTTTATTTTATTTTTCCATGAATGCGTGCAGCAGATTGCTAATATTTTTTGTTCAATTGGCAACTTGGCATGCAAGGTAGTAAGAGTTGGATTTCAACTTGGATCAATTTTGTTATTTCAGAATTCAAAGAAGTGGCCATTATGTTTAGACGACATGCTACTAAATAAATCTATGAGTTAGCACCATGCACAGTTAATTATGTTGTCATTGTTTCTCACTGCATTCTGCCATGAAATGCAAATCCGATGGGTTGAGCAACTTATAGTATCAATTTCAAATTCAAAATAGTAGTCACTTGGAATCTTAAGGATGGAGCAACCTCAATAAAATCGAATTTCAAACAAAATAAAAATCATACTATTAAATTAAATTTACAGTTGAGTTTGGGATTCTACCCCTGGAATTAATACTTTCACCTTGCAGGTGAGTTCAGGAGAAATTCATTTACTCGATTCCCCAAGAAAAGGGTGGATAGAACCAATTGCTGCATCTCGGTTCACCAATGGATGCAACCAAATGTCACCAATGTGAAAAGGGAAAGAAAGTCAAGACACCTAATTTAAGACACCTCACCAATTCCCTCAAGAATCGGTACAAAAAATCAAAGGATATTGAAAGTAATGCTAGCTCGTACTGTGAATAAGAATGGGAGGCCACACGCGAGCACGGACGTCGCGAGCATTGTCCATGTTACTGGGCTAAATCCTAGCTGAAACCAAAACCAAACAATAAAACCTTTCTACCAGATTCAATCCAAACCAATCCACTAACCCACCTTTGTAACTCAAACTGAACCAAATTAAAATAAAAATCAGTCCAGTCCAGACCAACCCAATGTGGTGAGGCCCCCTCTGGCAGAGTTTCAAAGAGCTGATTCTCTACATTCACTTCTGATTCTCTGGTGAAGTGATTTTGTGACTGAAAATGATTCTCTAGAATAAACTCATAGAATCGGAATAGAGAATCACTTTCCAAAATCAGAAGAAACTGTTTTTTTAGATTCCAGCCCTGTCGAAGTGTGCACTAAGACACTTCCCCCGGTACTATTAAGAAGGAGTCCGCGGAGGTTCATATTCGGGTGGGGCGCAAAGTGAAATCAAGCAAAAGATGGTGACACGGGAGATCTTACGTGGTTCAGGCCGCGTGAGCGTAATACCCTACTCCACGAGGTGTGTATTGAATTAGCTAGTGTGTGTGTCAGATTGGATGTCTTCTATCGTGCAGCACAACCCTTTTATATACTAAGAATTGACCGTTATAGTTCGAGCCCGACCCGACAAGTGGCCCTAGTCACGATCTATAGTATAATAAGGGGTTAATTGTGTCACAATGTGTCTTAACAACAGTGTTACCGGTCTTGATATTCCCCTAATCATGTGTCATTAATATGGTATTAATGATGCATTAACCAGGTCTTGTAACGACTAATTGATAGCCCTTGAATGTCCGCGCCGTTGGAGATTCCGCTGTCCTCCCGTTGCTGACGTAGGTGTAGGACCGGAGAGCACGTGTAAAGCAACTAGAGGGGGGTGAATGGTAGATTTAAACTTTTCAGCGGAAGCAATGAAAACACCTCTCGCCAGAAAACTGCTCTATTAAAGAAACCATGTGTGCGACTAATTTAAACGTGTTTAACTGTGATAAAAACTAGTATATATTGTAGAGAATCAATCCACGAAGACGTCACAACAAGAATCACAAAAACTCGCCAAGAGAAACTCAAGTTACAATTGAAATATCAAACAAAGGTCAATCTATCCTACCCGAGAAAAACAGTTCTAGAATGCTGCAAAGAAACTCGTGTAGATCAGAAACCACAAATCAAATGACCGTGAAATTTTTACAAATGATAGAAAATTAAGTTTCGAAGACAACTCAAAAAGAATCTCGTCAATCGGATCTATAAAACTCGAGTTATGCCACCAAAGAAAGGTTGTGCTGTGTAGAAACTCGACGAGAAAAACTTGTCTGAAACAAGTCGGACGAACAAGGCACAAAAGTTCCATTCAACTACAAACTTTATTCAATAGAACACGAGAGGAACAGTTCCAAAGTCGTCTACAATGAGGTATGGCCTCCCTTGCTTATATAACCAGCCCTTAGGCCAACCCAAACATAACTAAGACTCTAGTCCTACTCAGTTCACGAATCAAAACTTTCGATAACTGCTCAAGACTCTTCTATACATAGATAGAAGAAATATTAAGAATTCCAAACACCTTAGGAACGTATCCCACATTCCTAAAGCAACTCAAATTCGTGACCCACACGAAGTCCTATCATAACCAACTCAAAACTTTCCGTATTTGAGTCAAACACGACTCAGCCGCAGCCTGAATCCATAACCTAGTCGGTTGGACCTTTCCGATCAATTCTTTACGTTCACATATCTTCATCACGCCTCAAAACCATGTAGCCACATCCATGCACTTCTTGCACACGTGCAAACATCTTCCAACAACGTCCACGATACCTTCATATGCATTGTTCTTGATTCATACATGTTGCGCAACCTCCCGATCAACTTAACCACAATTCCTCCAGAATTTGATTGTTGAACCTCATCTTCTCCCTAAGACTAGTTCAATGGATCCCGTCACCAGCCATGTCTTGAACTCAAGCAACCCCTGCACGTGAATAAACAACCGATACTTCCGAGCACAAGTCCTCGACTTGACTCTCGTTAGTTCTGAAACTATAACATCTTACATGAGCACCTGACATAAGCATGTTGCAAACCATAGCAAAATGATATCAACCATAACCACCAAAAACTTAGTAAAAGAATACTAAGCAAACTTTCCATAGATGTAAGGCAAGTTCGAATCAATTCAAAGTAAAAGCAGAACCATCATAAACTAGCTCCGAACCTTGCCAAAACTGACCGGACCTTGAGCTAGAGCTTAATAAAGCTAGCAGGACATAGCACCGGAGCTTACCAAAGCTAGTCGTACCTAGCGCCGGAGCTAACCAAAGCTACTCGCACCTAGACAAAGAAGTCGGATCTTACGTCAGACCTTGTTGGAGCTACCCAAAACAAGTCGTACCTATCATCGGACCTTGTTGGAGCTCGGACCTAGAGACGGACCTTGATGATAAAGGTGTTTTGGTAGTATTCAAAACTTTTATTGTCAAAGCCAATGTATTCAGCACAAGCCAATGTATTCAGCACACATATGTCTCACAATCTCCCCCTTGATGAATGCATTGGCAACACCACTTAAAATCCAAACATTGACTTATTCACATGAAAAGTTTTGAAAATAATTTCTCACCCTTTTTGAAAATCAAATGAGATATAAATAAATTTCTCCCCCTTGCATAATTCTCTCCCTGAGAAGAATCGTGCCAAAAACACTTGTGAATATGTGCAAGGTATGATCAATTTCTCCCCCTTTGACAATGTATTCAGCAAGGTACAAAAGAGAAATTTCAAATGTTATGAGCATATTATAACATATACATATAAACAAAACTCATCCAAGACATACTATCAAGTAACTTACACTATCACATCAATGAGATACATAAATTACTATAAGCCATGCTAGAGATCAAATGTAATTTTCAAGTTAAGCAAGTCATGTTCTCACAAACTTAACTGTTTCAAGACCTGAAAGCATGACACTTGGTGCTGCAATTTATTATTTTTCAAAGCACAAATTTAGATCATATGATATTTGCAAGAGATTATACGCGCATCTGCCTTATTCTAACCAACCAAGCCAAGCCTATGTCATTTGACAATCAAAAGCTTAAGACCATGATTTTAGTCATACACAACTTCTTCCAACTTCATATCTAAGTGCAATGATAAGCCATCTCAAAAGAAGAAGTGTGATACATGCATATTCTCTTGATTTTTTTCAATTTATATCTGTTCATAAAACTCAACATGTGAGTTGATTACTTGATAAATTCTTTATAATTAAAAGCACTTATGAGCATGCAACAATTCCAGCAAGAAAGTTCGACCATGACCAGATTTAGTGTAAGTAATTATTCCAACTACTAGACATGGCAAAAACTACAAATGTATAACATGAGTAATGTAGTAAGAACTTTCAACATGTAAAAGAAATCACAAAGTCATATATGTATGAAATACTATGCTCATATAATTTAAAGTTCAGATTCACACATAGACTTCCCAAATTTCAAAACTCCCCTTCAATTTAAGCCATGAGGATGCATAACCCCTATTTCACTACGAATATAGAAAAACGAGTGAAATCCAAATGTTTTGTGAAAATATCAGCCAATTGTTGTTCGGTATCTACATGGTGAAGCACAATATTTCCTTTTTCAACATTATCATGCAGAAAGTGATACCTAATATCAATGTGCTTAGTTCTAGAATGTTGCACGGGGTTTATAGCAATGCAAATGGCACTAGTGTTATCACAAAACAGTGTAACACTATCTAGATCAACCCTATAATCTTAAGTGTTTGAACAATCCAAAGAATTTGTGAGCAAGCACTAGCAGCAGCTACATATTCAGATTCAGCCATGGATTGTGCAACAGAGTTTTGTTTTCTAGAGGACCAAGCAACAAGTGAATTACCAAGAAAATGACAAGAACCGGAAGTACTTTTCCTATCAATCCTACAACCCCCAAAATTAGCATCGAAAAAGCTTTCAAAGTAACGGTTGAGGAAGAAGGAAGAAAAATGCAAAATTGTTGAGTTTCATGTAAGTACCTGAGAATCCTTTTTAGGGCTTGACGATGTGAAGCACGCGGTGATGCTTGAAACTGTGCACAAAGACATACACTGAATTCTATGTCCGGTCTTGATGTCGTGAGGTACAAAAGTGATTCGATCATGCTTCTATATTCTTTTTGATCCACGGGTTCACCATCTTCATCAAGTTCAAGTGTTGTTGCTGTTCCCATTGGCATCCGAAGAGGCTTGCTTTTGTCCATGTTAAAGCGCTTAAGAAGGTCTCTTGTATACTTCGTTTAATGCACAAAGGTTTCCTCCTTACTTTGCTTGATTTGCAGCCCCAAAAAGTAAGTGAGTTCACCCATCATACTCATTTCAAATTTTGAACTCATCTTTGCTGAAAACTTGGACACAAGATCATGAGAGGCACAACCAAAGATAATATCATCCACATACACTTGAACGAATAATGATTCATTGCCATGCTTAAGCATAGAAAGAGTTTTATCAACCTTGCCTATGGTAAACCCCTTTTCAAGTAATAATGTTTTTGACCTACCATACCATGCTCTAAGGGCTTGTTTGATACCGTACAAGGCTTTGGACAGTTTGTAAACATGATTAGGAAAAACTGGATTTTCAAAAGCCGGTGGTTGTTTGACATAAACCTCCTCATCTATGTTGCCATTAAGAAAAGCACTTTTAACATCCATTTGATATAGCTTAAAACCTTTAGATGCAGCAAAAGCTAACAAAATTCTTATGGCTTCTAATCTAGCAATAGGAGCAAAAGTTTCATCAAAATCTAGACTTTTAACTTGAGTGAAACCTTGAGCAACCAACCTAGCCTTATTTCTAACCACAACCCCATCCTCACTTTGATTATTTTTAAACACCCATTTAGTTCCAATTAAAGTGTGACCTTGATGTGGAGGTACAAGTTTCCAAACATTATTTCTCTCAAAATTTTCTAACTCTCCTTGCATGGCAATAATCCAAGATTCAATAGTGAGTGCATGTGATATATCTTGGGGTTCAAAAGTAGCAACAAAAGCAGAATGAGCATGAGAGTTTGGATCGCAAAACTTGGACCGTGTGACTCGGTCGTGCAAGCGTCCAATAATTTGTTGTGGAGGATGACTTTTGAGAACCCGGAGGGGAGTGGATACTTCATAAGCTTCTTCTTCTTCATGTTCATCACAAATCGATGAGCTTGTGACTTGAGGAGGATCTATACCAGCAATGGTGGTCGTGGGTGCTGGCTGTGAATCAAAATCAGGAGCTAGAACAATGTCATTAGCTGCTGAATTTTCAGGCAGCAGCTCTACCTCTTCCTCATCTTCAACGAAAATGCTCTCCCCCTGCGAATATGGATCTGTACCTGCAATGTTTGAGATAGTATCTGGGCTAGCATCATCAAAAGACACTTCACAAGTCTCCACAATTTTGTTAGTGTCAAGTAAAAGCACATGGTAGCCTCTAGTATGAGATGGATAACCAAGAAACATGCCATCAATGGATCTAGGTTAAAATTTATCAATATTACCATGTTTCTTAACAAAGAATTTGCAACCAAAGACCCAAAAGTGTGTAACGCTAGGCCTATGTTCAAACCGGAGCTCATATGGTGTTTTACCTAGCTTAGCGCGCTAGAAAACACGATTTGAGACATAACAAGCAGTTGCAATCGCATCAGCTCAAAATTTCCTAGGAGTTTGATATTCATCGAGCATAGTCCTAGCCATCTCAACTAAGGTTTTGTTCTTTCTCTCAACAACACCGTTTTGTTGAGGTACATATGGTGAAGAAAATTGATGATATATTCCATTTTCAGCACAAAAGTGATCAAAAGATTGATTTTAAATTTGGTTCTGCTATCACTTCTAATTGCCTTTAAAGATCCAGGGTGATCAATTGATAATCTAAGAAATAAAGTTCTAAAGTGACTAAAAACTTCATTCTTAGATGCCATAAAGTAAACCCAAGAGTATCTAGAATAATCGTCAACAATCACAAGAACATAACATTTATCTCTGAAGGATTGAACACGTGAAGGTCCTACTGTGTCAAGGTGCAAAAGTTGACCCGGTTCAGTGAACATAATCATTGTGAGTGGAGCATGTGAACCTGCAACCATCTTAGCATGTCTACAAGAAGAGCACACAATTTCTTTGTCCCCTTTAAGCATAGGCAGCCCACGTATGCGATCAAGAGCACTAACACGTGTGATATGATCAAAGCCTACGTGACAAAGTCTACGATGCCAAAAACATAGGTCTTAGGAATCATTAGCAACTAGACACCTATGCTTAGAGGAAAACATATCAAAATCAGCTTTAAAAACTCTTCCAAACTGTGACATGTTAAAAATAAGCTCACTGTTTGAATATACAACTTTGCAGCAATTTTTAGTGAAAATAATTTCCAAATTTTCATCTAGCAGTTGTGAAAAAGAAAGCAAGTTGTATTTCAAATTTTTAACAAGTGTCACATCCTTCAAATTGTAGTGATCATTTACTCTAACCGAACCCTTAGCAATTATTGGAGTTGAAGAATTATCTGCAAAAGTAACATTCTCTACATGTGACACAAAAGAGAGGGAGGAGAACCATTCTTTGTTACCGGTATGTGGCATGAGGAACCTGAATCCACAATCCAAATGTTCTCCTTCCTCAAGCATGTAACCTACATAGAAGAACAATACGTCGATGACTCAATACTGGGGTTAGTCAAAAGGCATTTAGGAATCCAGTACTGAGTCACACAACGTGCAGCAGGAAAAACACGCCAAAGTTGAGATAAAATAGCAGGTTTATGAGCCAAAGCTTGAGGATTTTTGTACCCAACTACTTTCCTACGAGATGTTACATGTGTAGCATAAAAAACAGTAGGTTTGGGAGCAAACTTTTCATGTTTTTGACTCATTACAGCAGATTACATGTTCCTATCATTCGGCTTAGCAAGTGTAGCAAATTTTGCATGAAAGTTATGAGATCTAGCAATCATTATTTCCTTTCTCTATTGTTTAGCTAGTCTATAACAAAAATCTATGAAATGACCATCTCTACCATAGTAGGTACAATGAAATTTAATTTTGTGTTCACGTCTAGATGAGCAAGCAACATTTTTATTTGAAACTGAATGAGGCAACACTCCTGCAGATTTGAAAACCACTTCTTTCTGTTTAGGAACTGTTTGAATCAAACCACTTCCTAATGACTTTACAATTTTAGGTGGATGTGACTTAGCATGAGCATGAGAATCAAAACCTAAACCAGATTTATCATTACATGATTTAGAGGAATTCAATAGCAAGTTCAGGTTTTTATTCCCATTATAAAATCGCTCTAGTGTCCTATTCATGTAATCAAGTTTATTGGACAGATCAAGGAAATTTCACATGAAGTTTTTCCTTTTAATTTGCAATTAGAACAATTTTAACCTCATGAGCACATAAAGCATTGTTCAATATAGAAATTTCATTCACAACATCTTGTAGTTTCTTATCAAGATCATCACAAGTAGAACAATGCAAATCAATTGTAGAACAGCTAGCATTTTTCAAGTTTTTATCATTAAGTGCAGCAAGCTCTCCGTTCTTTTCAATTTATAACTCAAGTTTATCAAGTGTGGATGTGTGTGCACTTCTTAATGAGGACAATTATTCATATATTAAATCTCATGAGGGACATGCATCATCACTAGGAATCAAAATTTTTAAACGGGTGATTTCAGATTCTAGTGATTCAATTTTAGCAGCACTATACCTAAGCTTTTTGTCCTTTTTCTTAACTATAATAGTGGCACGAGAAATAGCATCACGCATTTCTTCACAAGTAGGACACACCTCTACATTGTCGTTGTTGTGTTTTTCATCCTCCATACATGATCTTGATTTGCTCGCCATGAAGCACAAGTTTGTCAAATCATCTTCATCTTCGTCACTTCCAATGTCCACATCGATTGAGCCAAGTTCCTGGAGTGCAGAGATAAAACTGCTCACCAGTTGACGTCCTGTAAAACCCTTCTTTTTCTTCTTATCGTTTGCAGAGGAGTGCTTCGTCCTTGTTTGCTTTTCATCCCGGAAAGTAGGACCTGAAAGGTTAGGACAATCTGAACAAAAATGTCCTGTCTTACCACATTCAAAACATCGTTGAGGTCCGGAGCTTCCTCTCCTTCTAGTTCTCACATTTTGCAACGCTTTCGAGAACCTAGTAGAGAGAAGTACTAGCTCTTCCTCTGGAAACTCCTCAATCTATTCAAGGGTTAGCGAGGACAACAAAGCAAGTGAACCACAAGATGAAGATTGACCGGAGCTAGGCATATCATGTTATGAAACAAATGCAAGAGACTTGTTGGGGTTCTTACGTGAGATTATGTCAATTTCATGAGTTTTCAATTTAGAATAAATAACATCTAATGTAAGTGTACTCATGACAGCAGATTCACGAACAGATGTGACTTTCATCTCCCAAATTGACATGTCTAATGCACCTAATAATTGCCTAGCATTTTCAGCATCTGAAAAATTAACATTGACACTACGCAAGTTGCTGAGAATTTTGTTAAAACGAGCAAAGAGATCGTCAATTGACTCACCGGGTTGCATCTCAAAATGCATGTATTCCTTTTTGAACATATCTTGTTTTACCTCCTTGATTGTGTTAGATCCTTCGTGGTAGTCACAAAGTGCTTTCCACACATCGTATGCAAATCGTAGGTGTGCAACAAGGTCGAAGTCGCTTTGAGTTAACCCTTGTATGAACGAGTTCTGAGACTTGTTGTTGTTGTCGACATCTCTCAGATTTGTAGCTGTAACTTGATCATTTTACGGCACTTCGTAAGGCTTGTACACCTTCTCCCATATTGCGAAGCCTTGTGCCTGGATGATAGCTTCCATATGTGCCTTCCGAACCTAAAAATCAATACCACTAAAGACACAAGGTTTTGCAGAGTATTTCTCCATAATGATTAGTCAAAAACACGTGCAAATCACAAATATCAGAGCTCTGTGGCTCTGATACCAATTGTAGAATTGGAGAGCACGTGTAAAGCTACCAGAGGGGGTGAATGGTAGATTTAAACCCTTCAGCGGAAGCAATAAAAACACCCCATGGCAGAAAACGTATCTGTTAAATAAACCGTGTGTGCGACTAATCTAAACATTTTTAACTATGACAAAACAAGTATAGATTGTATATAATCAAGTCACGAAGACGTCACAACTAGAATATCAAAAATCCGTCGAGAGAAACTCAAGTTACGATCGAAAGATCGAACAGAGGTCAATTTTTCCTACTCGAGAAAAACAGTTCTGGAACGCTGCAAAGAAACTCGTGTAGATCAGAAACCACAAATCCAATGACCGTGAAATTTTGACAGATGATAGAAAATTAAGTTTTGAAGACAACCCAAAAAGAATCACGTCAATTGGATCTGTAAAACTCGAGTTATGATAAAACCACCAAAGAAAGGTTGTGTTGTGCAGAAACTCGACGAGAAAAACTTGTCTGAAACAAGTCGGACGAACAAGGTAAAAAAGTTCCTTTCAACTACGAATTTTGTTCAATAGAACACAAGAGGAACATCCCCAAAGTTGTCTACAATGAGTTATGGCCTCCCTTGCTTATATAACCATCCCTTAGGCCAACCCAAACCTAACTAGGACTCTAATACCACTCAGTTCACGAATCAAAACTTTCCATAACTACTCAAGACTCTTCTATACGCAGATAGAAGCAATCTCAAGACTTATAAACACCTTAGGAACATATCCCACATTCCTAAAACAACTCAAATTCGTGATCCACATGAAATCCTATCATAACCAACTCAAAACTTTCCGTATTTGAGTCAAACACGACTCAGCCGCAGCCTGAGTCCATAAGCTAGTCGGTTGGACATTTCCGACAAATTCTTTACGTCCACATCTCTTCATCACACCCCGGAACCATGTAGCCACATCCATGCACTTCTTGCACATGTGCAAACATCTTCCAACAACGTCCACGATACCTCCATATGCATTGTGCTTGATTCATACATGTTGCGCCACCTCTCGATCAACTCAACCACAATCCCTCCCGAACTTGGTTGTTGAACCTCATCTTCTCCCTAAGACTAGTTCAATGGAACCCGCCACCAGCCATGTCTTGAACTCAAGCAACACTTGCACATGAATAAACAATCGATACTTCCGAGCACAAGTCCTCGACTTGACTCTCGTTAGTTCTGAAACTACAACATCTTACGTGAGCATCTCACATAAGCATGTTGCAAACCATAGCAAAATGATATCAATCATAACCACCAAAACACACCAAAAACATAGTAAAAGAATACTAAGCAAACTTTCCATAGATGTAAAGCAAGTTGAAATCAATTCAAAGTAAAAGCAGAACCATCGCAAACTAGCTCCGAACCTTGCCAAAACTAATCGGACCTTGAGTCAGAGCTTACCAAAGCTAGCAGGACCTAGCACCGGAGCTCTCCAAAGCTAGTCGTACCTAGCACCGGAGCTAACTAAAGCTACTCGCACCTAGACAAAGAAGTCAGACCTAGCCAAAGAAAGTCGGATCTTACTTCGGACCTTATTGGAGCACCCAAAACAAGCTGGACCTATCATCAGACCTTGTTGGAGCTCGGACCTAGAGACGGACCTTGATGATAAAGGTGTTTTGTTAGTATTCAAAAAATTTATCGTCAAAGCCAATGTATTCAGCACAAGACAATGTATTCAACACACATAGGTCTCACAGTAGGTCCTAGCATCGACACGTGGAAGCTCCGGAGCTTCCCTCTACTGGGGGATAGGTCCGGTGCCATTTGACACGTGGCAGTGTTGGAGCTTCCCTGAAGGGGGAGGCAGGTCCGACTCTAAGGGACATGTGGCAGCATCGAAGCTATCCTAACGAGGGAGGCAGGTCCGGCTCTTCTAGACACGTGGCTCTACCGGAGCTACCATAAGGAGGTAGGTAGGTATGGTTACGCGGGATGTGTATCCCCTTCATACATCTACCACTTGGAGATAGGAACTCCTCGACTTTGCTTGCGGTGTCAAGGGGTATCCGTTACATAGGGTACCAACCGTGGCCCTAGGGCCCATCTCAGGAAGAGGTCCTCAGGTATAGGTTATGCTACCGGAGATGGAGCCATCATCGATACCTGCGTTGCAGCTTCAAAGTCTTTTCCTAGGTAGTTGGGACAGTGGTACACAGTTATGCTGTCGCCATGTGGCCCTTCTTGATATGGTGATTGGGATCCTAGCGTGCGAATCTCACGCAATTGAAGGTTGTTGGTTCCCAATACGAAATTTGTATTGGTTCTCAGCGTAATCTTTGTGGCCCTGTCATGCTGCCAATCTCGGGCTTCCAACTTCCCATCATGACAACGGTTCGCCTATTGCGACTTTTTTAAACAAAGTGGACCCGGGGCCCCTTGTCATTGACGAGATCATTTGAGATTCAGGTCTAGAGATAGTTTCCATCCAAGTGTTGCAGAGGCTTACTAAAGGGAAAACGTCTGAATGGGGAGAGGGCTCTTTATGCTTCCATCTAATTTTGCGCTTAGAGTTCTCTACCCTTGCAACCTTTCTTCCACTTCTGCTCCACTTTGTCGCTATAGAGTTGGGTCTTCCTCGAAGCTGAATCAAGAGCAACGGAGAGTTGTCGAGAGTCCGCACCTACATGGGGTGGTCAAGCGACTCCTACAACAACTCAATTTGCCTCGGCAAGCTCCCCTTCAAGAAGGAAAGACCTAGCAAGATTGTGTACTTCACAGCGTTTGCCATGATGGGGCTCATCCTGCCGTTCTCCAGCTTCCTGCTGATGCTACTAGACTTCTACGGCTTTCAACTCTGCCACCTCAGCCACCACTCCTTCATGCTACTGGCGACATTTGTACACTTTGCGAGATGTGGGTGGGTGTGCCACCCTGCATCGAGCTCTTCTGGACCTTCTTCAAGGTCCACGCTACCTGGAAAGGGAATGAGCTTCTCGACTTCTACCACTTCATGAAGCGCAAGAACTTTCCCTTCATGTATTTGAAGACATTCCCATCCAGGAAGTGGGACGGCTAGAAGAAGGATTGGGTGGTCATCAAGGTGGATCGCCATGACATGCTGGAGCTACCTGATAGCCTCCCCGCCATTAACACAGATGCCTGGGAGGTGGTTCCTGAATGTGGCCTAGAAGGGGGGGGGGGGGGTCAATAGGCCTTTTTGAAATTTGTCGAAACCTGCAACACTATACCAATAGATCAAAACCAGAGATATCAGACTAGTCCGGTAAAGTGCGGACTAGTCCGGTGTGTATGGACTAGGTTTATCAAGTTTGATCTATTGAGTTTGATTCTAGGTTGTAGCAGCGGAAATATACTTATAATTAATGTGTTGCACAATTATGAACTAGGGTATATCACAATTCAATCTTGTATTTAATGATTCAATGTAAAGTATGCAATGATAATTGAAACCCTAGATTGTTGTAATGAATAAGAGCGATGAACACAAAGCAAGACACAAGATTTTATCCCGTGGTTTGGCTCCCACAGAGGCAACCTACATCCACATTGAGGAGTCCACAAAAGGATCGGGTCTTCTCCAACCCTACCCTCGTCGGATCACCACGAAGACCAATCCTCTTACACTTATAACAAAGGGGTGAATAACCAAATTCAAAGGGGCCTTCTCACACGTTGAGAGCTCCCTTGGATTACAACATGAAATACCACAAAAAACACACTCAAAAGATTACAATGAAATCACAAGAGTGTGTTAGAGAATCAAACCAAGAGCTCAATGTGGTGTTGAATGTGTCTCTCCAATGAACTAGAGTGAATCCTCAAAGGATTGATTTTTGTTGCACTTAATTTCGTGGAGAGATGTGGTTTTTGAGGCTCTTGGGAGGTGTGACGGCGCTAGGGTTCGAGAGAGTATGAAATATGGTCGTGCACCTCTATTTATATGGGTTTCTAAAAGTGACCGTTAGGGTTCAGAAAGATCTGACTAGTCTGTGGTGGTCACCGGACTAGTCCGGTGTGTTGTGTGTAGCAAACCCTAAGTGTCCCGAAATATCGGACTAGTCCGGCTAGGAGCGGACTTGTCCGATTTCGCTTCTGGAAATTTTCGGACTAGTCCGATTGTCATCGGACTTGTCCGGACATGTGAAACCCCAAGTGTATTGGGTGACAAGTCCGCACTTGGAGGACTTGTCCAATTTAGTTCAGAGGGATTTTCGGACTAGTCCGTGCAAATATCGTACTTGTCCGATTTGGACCAGAGAGAATATCGGACTAGTCCGGTTGTGATCGGACTTGTCCGATTTTGTGTGACTCGTGAACTATTTTGAGGACTAGTCCGCACTGGGAAGGACTGGTCCGATTCTAGTCAGAGAGATATCGGACTAGTCGATGGATATCGGACTTGTCCGATTTTGTGCAGAGAGGATATCGGACTAGTCCGGTGTCAGTCAGACAAGTCCGGTCCTGTGTAACTTTGTGCAATGTGTGTGTTTAATTGTGATTGAGCTTTTGGGATGTGTTTCCTTAACACACTACATACACAATGATCTACTATTATTCTTCCTTGAGCTCCACTTTGCTCCTCATTCTTCCTTCTTCTTGGCACTTTGCTTATTTTGCTATTAAAAAACCTGTGCTCGTCTCAACAAAGAGGTTAGGATCCCAATTGCTTGTCATAAATCATCCAAAACACACAAGGGACTCCTAGATGCACTTTCAATCTCCCCCTTTTTGGTGATTGATGACAACCAATTGAGATTTCACAAAACATGATAAAAGTTGAGATTTTCATAAAGTATTCACATATGAGTTTACAATACATCAAGCAATGAAAACATAATCCATATGTGCATTCTTTGTGGTGGGATGCATAACTAAGTATATTAAAACACTAAGAATGACATAATTGACATTAATCAACCATAAGCAAGCATATATGTCATTCTAGGGGAAAAATCACAGATTTCAACAAATACTTCTCAAAAGACCATAACAATGCATCACAGAACCATAATTAACTTAAGAACAGAGTTAAAGCTTTACAACCCACAAAATAGACAAAAGCCATAAAAGAGAGCTCTCTCCTCGCATTCTACAGCTAGGGCTAAGACCCCCCCGCCCCCTCAATCTCTCCCCCTTTGGCATCAAGACACCAAAAATAAGGAGAGGAGGGTCCTAAGGTCTTCACTCTCCGCTCTCGGTCCTCTCATCGTCGACTTCGTCATCTTCATCTTCAGCTTGATGATGATGATGATGAGGAGGAGGAGGAGGAGGAGGTGCGGAGCCACTCGAGCCCCCAATGCCAAAGTAGGCAAGCTCAGAGGGGGTCAAGGGCCCGAGCTCAGTGATGTCTGGGTTGGAGTCCTCAGAAATCACTGGAGATCCAATGGGGTCGATCTCCAGCTTCTGGCAAATTTGCTTCACATTTGCCTTCACGTACTTCATGTCTTCCTTCCTTTTCTTGTTCAGCTTATGGGCCCTCACTTCGGCCTTCTTGCAGGAAGCGAAGTTGGCAGCCAGATATTTGAAGATTCCACTGGCTGATCCTCTTTGAGGGGCTGCCCTACCGGCAGCGGCAGCTCCGGCATCTTCAGATCTTCTCGCCGGTGCCTCAGGACTGGAGGCCGGCGAGGGAGCAGCCTGGACATTTGCTTGTTGAGGCTTCTGAGGCCTCAAAGGTGTGTGCTCCACATCCTTAACAAACTTGATCCCTGTGACTTTCTCAATCATGAACATGAGATAAGGGGCATAGCCACAGGACCGATTGGGAGTACTGGAGATGTTGATCATATCGTTCCAAATATAGTCAGCCACATCAAACTGACGATCTCTGCTTATCACTCTCATCAGGGTCCGAAGATAACCCTACACACTCCCAGCATCTCCATCCTTGGGAGCAATCGTCTTCCTCAAGACTCTATTCAGGACCACAAAGAAGGGCTTCATGTTGTTTGTGGAGGGAGGGATGAACTTTGAGTTTGGCTCATAAAGGAATTTCATCCTTTCCTTCTCGATAACACCAACATTGTGGATGATCACATTGTCATTGCTCGAGGTGTCAAGACGCAACATCATTGCAAAATCCTCATATGTGATAGTGTACTTGGATCCATGAGTCATCCAAGTCACTCTTTCTTCTTCATCGCTTGCAAAGTGACAAGTGGCATAGAACTGGGCCACCACTTCATCATTCCAATTGTACTTGAAGGCAAAGAGGTCTTTCAAGCCATGTCTTTCAGCTGCCGCAATCACTTCATCAAATGCGGAGCATCTCTTCTTCTCAAGATGTGCCAAGTCAATCTATTGACTGCGCACCACCGGTGTCTTCATCTGCAGGTATACAGCCCTGTAATAGTCAACATGAAAATTGCTCCAGAATCTTCCATCGGTTGCTTGCTTTGGATGACTGTAGCAATCCACACCGCGGAATTTGACCGCCGAGTCACTGCCCTTCCATTAAACTTCTCTTCATTGGGGTCCCGGGCCCCTTCTCTCGGAGCGTGTAGCTTTAACGGGCCAAATGGACCTGTTGCTATTCCTTTGCCCTTGCCTTTTGCTAGGCGGGCACTTGTCGCGCTAGGGCCACCGCAGGTGGTAGCCCTAGAAGCAGGCACCTTGGAGGATGGCTTCTTTGCTAGCACTTTCCTCCGAGCCTGTGGAGGAGATTGAGCTGGCTCGGACGGTCTCTCTTGGCGCTTCTTGCCAAGACTTGTCGAGGTCCGAGGTGCCACCTCGTGGTCCATCTCGGCCTCAAAGTCGGAGACTTCATTGCCCGAGCTCGACATGACCTAAGAATGATTGGCATGATTGAGAATGAATGGTACAAGGCATAGGTATGGAAGGATAGCAAGGAATTGTATTGAGGAATTGAAAGGTTAGGTTTTGAGTACAGAAAAATCGAACTTGTCCGATGGACAGGCATGGACTAGTCCGGGGGATCGGACTTGTCTGTGCATGGACCGGACTAGTCCGGTATTCAACCTCAAAAACCTAGGCTACCAGTCACATGGTGATTCCTAATGCACAATAAGCGTAGCATAAACATAATACATCAAGGAGGCATGTATATAGTGAGATATGCTAGGCTATTCGACCAACAATGAAGAAATTTGGAATTTCTAGGGTTTGAGTGAAAATTACCGAAGAAATCGATTGATGCTCGAAGAGGAGGGTGTTGAAGTACGGACTTGTCCGTGAACTTCAATCTTCAAGCAAGGATGCTTGATCTCCACCCAAATATGGAGCTTTTTGGTGGAGGGGATGCAAAATTGCCTTGGGAGCTCGAGTGGAAGAGAGAGAACGCGTGAGGCAAGAGTGGAGGTGAATGAATTAGGGTTTGGTGGCGGCTAGGGTTATGGACACGAAAAATCGGACAAGTCCGGAAATAACCGGACTAGTCCGAACTTTTCCAGAGGACTATATCGGACTAGTCCATTGTATACCGGACTAGTCCGGCCTAACCGACACTCTGTGGACTAGTTTGCATGGGCGAACTAGTCCGGGTAACCACGGACTATTCCGTGGTCACCAGGTAAAAATTTCTTAGCACATTCATATATATTTGAAGGTACATATTTAGAGAATAGGGAGGCAAATCAAATCAAATAATCTTGATGAATATGACCAGTAAGCATACAACAATCAAGCAATGATCATAATTCACCAAGATCTAGTAATTGACATAGTTTTTCGTAGAAAATTGAGAGAGATGATTTTCACAATCCAATCAACCTATTTGAAGAATTCATACAGGTATGCAACATTTCAAGCCAAACTCCGAGCATCAAGGATATTTAATTCATTTCGGAGTTCACAAAAACGTTTTTCATCAACTGGCTTGGTGAATATGTCGGCCAATTGCTTTTGGGTGTTGACATGGGAAATGGCTATGTCTCCTTTCATAGCATGATCTCTCAAGAAGTGATGTCTTATATCTATGTCTTTAGTTTTAGAGTGCTCAAATGGCTTGTAGGCAATTTTGATGGCACTCTCATTGTCACGGAGGAGTGGAAAATGGTTCATATTGTAACCATAATCCCCTAGAGTTTGTCGCATCCAAAGAAGTTGTGCACAACAACTCCCGGCTGCAACATACCCCGCTTCGGCTGTGGATAAGGCAATGGAATTTTGTTTCTTAGCGGACCAAGAAACTAAGGATCTCCCTAGGAATTGGCATGTACCGGAGGTGCTTTTTCTATCTACTTTGCACCCGGCATAATCTGCATCGGAGTAACCAATGAGATTGAATTTTGAGCCTTTTGGGTACCAAATACCAAGGTTGGGTGTATGAACTAAATATATCAAGATCCTTTTTACGGCTGTCAAATGACATTCCTTAGGATTGGCTTGAAATCTTGCACACAAACATACACTCAACATAATGTCTGGCCTAGATGCACATAAATAGAATAGAGATCCAATCATGGAGCAAATTACCTTTTGGTCGACGCTAGGTCCATCTTCATTGAGATCCAGGTGGCCATTTGTTGCCATGGGGGTCTTTATCGGCTTCGCCTTGTCCATACCAAACTTCTTGAGTATGTCTTGCGTGTACTTGGTTTGGCTTATAAACGCCCCTTCCTTTTGTTGTCACACTTGGAATCCCAAGAAGTACGTTAGTTCTCTCATCATTGACATTTCGAACCTGTCTGTCATGATCTTACTAAATTCCTCACAAAAAGATTGATTAGTTGACCCAAAAATTATATCATCAACATAAATTTGACAAATAAACAAATCATTGTCAAAATTATTTGTAAATAGTGTATAATCAACTTTGCCAATCTTAAAGCCGTTTTCAATTAAGAAATCTCTAAGACACTCATACCAAGCTCTAGGAGCTTGTTTGAGGCCATAGAGAGCCTTACGCAATTTGAATACGTGGTCGGGGAACTCTTCGTCTTCAAACCCGGGGGGTTGCTCCACATACACCTCCTCCTTGATTGGTCCGTTGAGGAAGGCGCTTTTCACATCCATTTGATACGGCTTGAAATCATGGTGAGTAGCATATGCAAGTAATATTCTAATAGATTCAAGTCTAGCTACTGGAGCAAAGGTCTCATCGAAATCCAAACCTTCGACTTGTGAATACCCTTTGGCCACAAGTCGTGCCTTGTTCCTTGTCACCACCCCGTGTTCGTCTTGTTTGTTGCGGAAGACCCACTTGGTGCTGACGATGTTTGCATTGGGTCTTGCCACAAGTTCCCACACCTCGTTCCACTTGAAGTTGTTCAATTCTTCTTGCATTGCCACCACCCAGTCCGGATCCTTCAATGCATCCTCAACCCTGCGCGGTTCCAAAAAGGATACAAACAAATAGTGCTCACAAAAGTTAGCTATGCGAGATCTAGTGGTTACTCCCTTTTGGATGTCACCGATGATATTGTCGATTGGGTGATCCCTTTGGACGCATTGGTGTACTCTTGGGTGTGGCACTTGAGGCGTTGTATCTTCATGATCATCTACTTCTCCCCCTAAGTGATTGCCTTCATTGACTTGCTGATTATCTTCATATTCTTGTGGTTGGTGTTGTGCTGAAGCTCCCCCTTGATCATTGACCTCCTCTTGTGTTTCATCTTCCTCATGTACGTGCGCAGGTGGCTCTTGTGGTTGAACTTCACCTAGAGCCATTCTTTTCAATGCTTGACAAGGAGCTTCTTCTTTGCCTAGTTCACATGGATCAACTTGCTCCTTTTGGGAGCCATTAGTCTCATAGAACACTATGTCACGTGCTACTTCAACAAGTCTGGAGGTCTTGTTGAAAACACAATAGGTGTAAGTGTTCGAATCATAACCAAGCAAGAAACCTTCATCGGACTTTGAAGCGAACTTTGAAGTCCTAGGCTTCTTGTTCAAGATATAGCATGGAGAACCAAAAACTCAAAAATATGAAATATTTGGTTTGTTACCGGTGAGTAGCTCATAGGATGTCTTCTTGAGTAGTCGATGAAGATAAAGTCGATTTACGGCGTGGCAAGCGGTGTTAATCGCTTCCGCCCAAAATCAATCCGAGGTCTTGTACTCATCGAGCATTGTTCTTGCCATCTCTATGAGTGTTCGGTTCTTTCTTTCGGCAACTCCATTTTGTTGTGGGGAGTACGGCGCTAAAAATTCGTGCTTTATGCCTTCTTCATCAAGGTATTCCTCCACTTGTGTGTTCTTGAACTCCATGCTGTTGTCGCTTCGAATATTCTTAATTGTCAATGAAAATTCGTTTTGAGCTCACTTGAAGAACTTCTTGAGTATTCCTTGTGTTTCTGACTTATCATGCAAAAAGAAGACCCAAGTGAAGCGAGAAAAATCATCAATGACAACTAAACCATATTTGTTACCACCAATGCTTATGTAGGCAATTGGACCAACAAGTCCATATGTAGTAGCTCGAGTGGTCTTGTTGTAGTCATGACATTTTTGGCGGGGTGAGGTGCTCCAACTTGCTTCTCGGCTTGGAACGAGCTACAAGGCCTGTCTTTCTCAAATACAACATCCTTTAAACCTTGGATGTGATCGCCTTTGAGGAGTTTTTGAAGGTTCCTCATACCAATATGTGCTAGCCGTCTATGCCACAGCCAACCCATGTTGGTCTTTGCAATCAAGCATGTGTCAAGTTCAGTTTTATCCTTGTTGAAGTCAACAAGATAAAGCTTTCCCTTTAACATACCCTTGAATGCAATGGAACCATCACTCCTCCTTGAGACGGTCACACCCTCATTAGTGAACAAGCAATTATAACCTTTGTCACATAACTGAGATATGGACAGCAGGTTATAATCTAAGGATGCAACATGTAAAACATGAGAAAGTGTGTGTTTAGAAGATATCGCAATTTTACCGGTACCGAGCACCTTTCCTTGACTATTATCTCCAGAGTAGATGCCCTCGTTTGGGTCCTCATTCTTTTCATATTCCACGAACATTCTTCTTTCTCCGTTTATATGGTTGGTGCAGCCACTGTCTAGCGCCCATTTAGATCCACCAGAGGAATAGGCCTGCAAAAATGAATTATGCTTTGGTTTTAGGTACCCAAGCTTGCTTGGGTCCTTGGATGTTAGTTACAATACATTTGGGCACCCACACATGAGACTTGGTGTTCCCATGGTGTGGCCCAACATAATGAGCATAAACCTTGCCAAAATTACTTCTCATTAAGACATACGAGGCATTGAAAGTTTTAAGCAGTAACTGTTGTTATTTATGTTCAGGACTAGTCTGGGAGGCCGGACTTGTCCGGAGGACCGGACTTGTCCAGACACCGGCCGGACTAGTCTGGTGATCATGAGTAATTACTGTCTTAATCTTTGACTTTCCAGTTTGAGAGAGTCTTCCCTTTACAAAGGTAATCCTCTCCTTGTTATTCTTGTGGCTTCTAGCATGTTGCTTTTCACCATAAGAGTAACCAATGCCATATTTGACATTTGGAGGTCTTTTGACCAAGTATGCACTACGTGCATATTTGATCTTCTCCTTGTCAAATATGCCACTTTGGGCAGGATGTTTATCCTTTGTAGAGGTTGGCTTGTCCTTCAAACTGGTGTCAACTTTCTTACATGTACAAGCATGAGCAAACTCAGTTTTAGTGGGTTGAGAAGGTGAGCTTCAAGAGTAAGAAGGTTCACTTTGCTTGAGTGACTCAACTTGCACTTCAAGGATCTTGTTAACCTTGATAAGGTCAGCAAGTTGGTCCTTGATTGTAGCGTTTGAGTCGGTTAACTCCAAGCAAGTTTCCTTGCTGGAAGCTAACTCAAGCTCTAGTGATTTGCTTCGTTCCTTTTCAAGTTCGAGAAGCTTGTCAAGTTCGATATATTCCTCCTTTTGGGAGATGATCATGTCCTCTTGACGATGTATTAACCTCTCCTTCTCAACAAGTTGATCGAGCAAAAATTTCATTTTTGTGGCTGTTTTCCTATCTAGTCCAATAAGCATGTCCTCATTATCACTATTGATTTCATCATCGCTAGAATAGGAATGCACGGAAGGGGGTTTACTGGTTACCTTGTGTTTACTTTCCTTTGCCATAAGGCAAGTGCCATCTCCCTTCCATGCGCCAAGTGTAGGGAAGAGGGTAGACTTCTTGGATGTCTTCTCGATGGCTATGCTAGCCATCTCTTCTTCTTCGGATGATGAGGACTCATCATTTGAGTCCCACTCTTTCCCAATGTGCGCTTGTTCAGCTTGTTTCTTCTTCTTGAAGAATTTCTTGGGTTGAGTCTTGGCTTCTTTGGTCTTCTTGTTGTTCTCCTCATATGGGCAATCAACTATAAAGTGGTTATACTCACCACAATTATAGCATGCCCACCTCAACTTTGGCTTTGTTCTTTCCTTGTACTTTCCTTCACTTGACTTTGTACCTTGTCTCTTTTTCATTATTCTCTTGAATTTCTTCATGAACAATATCATGTCTTCTTCATCTAATTCACTGCTCTCGTCGTCACTATCTTCCTCCAGTTGTGCTTCTCTAGCTTCTTTGGATAGGGGCTTGAGGGTGGACTTCAAAGCAACCCCTTTCTTCTTTGCCGAGGTGAGGTCGGCAATCTCCTTGACATGCTTTGCTTGTTTTTCCATCATCTCGAAGTTGATGATCTTACCAAGCAGTTCATCCGGAGTCATCCTTTTGTATTTGGGGCTTTCTATGATCATGGAGCATAGGGTGATGTTGCGAGGCATGAAAGCTCTAAGGATGAGCTTTACCACCTCGTGGTCATTCCACTTCTTACTTCCGTATGATCCGACCTTGTTGATGAGTGTCTTTAATCGATTGTACATGTCTTGAAGTGACTCGTCTTCTTCAATTGCAAATCTTCCTAACTCGCCTTCAATCATTTCGATTTTTGCTTCACGCACATGTCGGACACCTTCATGTGCAGTTTGTAGTGTGTCCCATATCTCCTTAGCAATTTTGAGTCCATCCACCTTGGTGAACTTGTCTCGACTGAGTGAGGAGGTAATTACGGCCGCGGCTTGAGCATTTCAGTGAATAGCCTGCTCTTGGCTTGGTGTGAGCTCTTCGTCGTCGTCCGGGATATCTATCCCTGTGCACACAATATGCCATAAACTTGGATTGAGGGAAATTAGATGCATTTTCATATTTTGCCTCCACATTGAGTAATCACTTCCATCGAAGTGTGGGGCTTTTCCAAGTGGGATAGACAAATAATGATTGTTATTGGAATTGAGACGATCATTGTTAAAAGTATATCGGGAGTAGTCGGTGTGACCACTCCCCTTCTTCTTTTCTTCGATCTTCACTTTTACTTTGGAAAGTGTCTTCTTTCTTAGGAGCGCCTTTAGTTCTAGCGTCTCCTCTTCGTCGTCCTGGAAGTCTTGAATGGCTTCGAGGAGCTTCTCCACCTTGAGGTTCTTTTCATCGTCAACCTTTTCTTGGTTGTTGCTCTTGTGGGTGTCCTTCATGTCCGACATGATCTTCTTCGAGCGATTAGTCTCTTTCTTGAAGAGCCTGCTCTGATACCAATTGAATGTGACCTATAGGGGGGGTGAATAGGCCTTTTTGAAATTTTTCGGAACCTGCAACACTATACCAATATATCAAAACCAGAGATATCGGACTAGTCCGGTAAAGTGCGGACTAGTCCGGTGTGTATGGACTAGGTTTATCAAGTTTGATCTATTGAGTTTGATTCTAGGTTGTTGCAGCGGAAATATACTTGTAATTAATGTGTTGCACAATTATGAACTAGGATATATCACAATTTAATCTTGTATTTAATGATTCAACGTAAAGTATGCAATGATAATTGAAACCCTAGATTGTTATAATGAATAAGAGCGATGAACCCAAAGCAAGACACAAGATTTTATCCCGTGGTTCGGCTCCCACAGAGACAACCTACATCCACGTTGAGGAGTCCACAAAAGGATCGGGTCTTCTCCAACCCTATCCTCGTCGGATCGCCACGAAGGCCAATCCTCTTCCACTTATCAAAAAGGGGTGAATAACCAAATTCAAAGGGGCCATCTCACACGTTGAGAGCTCCCTTGGATTACAACACGAAATACCACCAAAAACACACTCAAAAGATTACAATGAAATCACAGGAGTGTGTTAGAGAATCAAACCAAGAGCTCAATGTGGTGTTGAACGTGTCTCTCCAATGAACTAGAGTGAATCCTCAAAGGGTTGATTTTTGTTGCACTTAATTTCGTGGAGAGATGTGGTTTTTGAGGCTCTTGGGAGGTGTGACGGCGCTAGGGTTCGAGAGAGTATGAAATATGGCCGTGCACCTCTATTTATATGGGTTTCCAAAAGTGACTGTTAGGGTTCAGAAAGATCGGACTAGTCCATGGTGGTCACCGGACTAGTCCGGTGTGCTGTGTGTAGCAAACCCTAAGTGTCTCGAAATATCGGACTAGTCCGGCTAGGAGCGAACTTGTCTGATTTCGCTTCTGGAAATTTTCGGACTAGTCCGATTGTCATCGGACTTGTCCGGACATGTGAAACCCTAAGTGTATTGGGTGACAAGTCCGCACTTGGAGGACTTGTCTGATTTATTTCAGAGGGATTTTCGGACTAGTCCGTGCAAATATCGGACTTGTCCGATTTGGACCAGAGAGAATATCGGACTAGTCCGATTGTGATCGGACTTGTCCGATTTTTTGTGACTTGTGAAGTGTTTTGAGGACTAGTCCGCACTGGGAAGGACTAGTCCAATTCTAGTCACAGAGATATCAGACTAGTCTGATGGATATCAGACTTGTCCGATTTTGTGCAGAGAGGATATCAGACTAGTCCGGTGTCAGTCGGAGTAGTCCGGTCCTGTGTAACTTTGTGCAATGTGTGTGTTTAATTGTGATTGAGCTCTTGGGATTTGTTTCCTTAAGACACTCCATACACAATGATCTACTATTCTTCTTCCTTGAGCTCATTTCCACTTTGCTCCTCATTCTTCCTTCTTTTTGGCACTTTGCTTATTTTGCTATTAAAAAACCTGTGCTCATCTCAACAAAGAGGTGAGGATCCCAATTGCTTGTCATAAATCATCCAAAACCCACAAGGGATTCCTAGATGCACTTTCAGTTCCGGAGCTATCGGAGGCATACGACCCGATCCTGATAAGGATCCGGGAGTGCATGGAAGGAGGAGTGACTCCCTTGATGGTGATTGCCAACTTTCTGACCAACCGATGGGCTCCGCTGAATACTAGGGAATGGCATACGTGGGCATTCAGTGGAGAGATGGAACCATACCAGATTGATACTAGTATCAGATCCAATTTGGATGAAAAGGCTTTAAAGCTTCATCTCCAAAAACTACACCATGGAGCTAAAAGTTTCTGCCCTTGAACATGGTTCCAAAGTTCAGGAGGGAGTTGCGGAAGAAGATGCTAGCACTTGATGATCTGGGCCTTGTGGATAGGTGTCGGAGCACTCCTCCAACAAGAATTGTAATCCCCGGAGATCCTTGCCCTCATGAAGGATCCGGGCCTACGCCGATTAGCGGCAAAAGCAAAGGTCCCGCGGCTTCACCTCCCAAGAAATCAATCTCAAGCCAAGGCCAGGAGAAAGCTCACGTTAAAGCTCCGAGTCACAAGCGGAAGCTGACAATAAGCGATGGACGCAGCGTGAGGGGAGCTCCGAAAGAAGTGACCCCTCAGCCTCGGCTAAGTTCTATGGTGGTCGTGCCCCCAGCTCTGGCTGATCCTTCGGCTCCAGTGCCCACATCGAGCACTGGGTCCGGCAAGTTGACTCCGGCCCCGGTGCTAGCAGAGGGTTTTTGGTCCAGAGCAAGTACTCTTACGATGGAGGTACCAGACGTGGTAGCGCTGGCGGCTGCCTCAACACCTGGTTTGGGGCCTGGAGCATCTGCCACACTGACGACAGCGGGCTCTAGCTCCAAGCGCCCAAGGAAGAAGATCCGGGCCGACTAGAGCGGCAACATCCCTAGGTAAGGGCCGAACCTTCAACTTTTGTTTCGATTTTGTTTCTTGCTTTATTTTGAATTCTCTATGTTTTATTTCCAAAGTGTCGAGGAAGGAGGTTGCAGCTCTGGCGCCTACTGCAGCTGCGTAGGCTATGCAAACTGAAGCTCCTACCACGGCTCCAACCCCTCCCCCAGTGGTTGTGGCAGATGACACGACAACTCTGATGCCAGCTGTCGTGGAGACAAGTCTAGTTCCCGCGATCGAAGAACCCGTGTTAGCATCAGACCACATGGAAGAAGTGCTCAAGCAAAATCTGGTCATTTTGGAGCTAGCTACAGAGGTTTTTGCATCATTGATGGAAACCAATGAAGCTCCAGTGGAAATCAAGGCGCCAGTCCCGGAGGTGGCAACACCATAGGTGGCCATGCTCGATCTTGCACAAGAGGATCCAACTGTTGGCCCGCTGACTTTTGAACCGATGGCTAAGAATCTGGTTGCAGAACCCTCCTCATCAGCTCCGAGAGTAAAAGACCAAGGATTGGACCCTCCTCGCGAGCTCCGGAGGTAGAAGTTTTAGCTGTGGGACCTTTCTCATCTGCATTGGTGATTGATGAGCTTTCGGAGATTGGCCCCGGTGATGTTGAGCTGTTGGAGCCACGCTTGCACCATGGGCTCCTAATGTTATTTAGGAAGACCCGTTGGAGCCAGCAGAGGCACCTCAGGCAAGACTGAAACCAATTCCCCTGGACTTGTCAATCGACAATGCCTGCTCAAGCCTCCGATAGGTCTAGCTTGCTTTTGACTACGACCGCAAGTTTCTCAAAGAAGAGCACAACACCCTGAGACATTGGCGCAATAGGCTGCTCTTTGAAACAAAGCTAACGCAGTCTCAGCTGGCAGACCAGAAGGAGTGGGTGGCAAAAAAAAAAGCCTGGCAGTCGCGCCTGAACAGGGCGCTAGATGAGCGAGAGGACGCTATTAAGGCTCTCGACAAGAAGACTCAAGAGATCTACGAGCATGCGCAGAAGGCCCGTGAAATGGTCGACAACCCCTTGGAGAGTCTCGATGAGTTGAGGGAAACTCTCCTCAAGCGCCAAGATGAGCTCGATAATAAGGAGGTTAGCCTCCAAGGAAAAGAACATAAGATCCAGCAGAGGGAGGATGAGCTCTCCCAGAAGCTGGCACACGGTGAAAAAGACTTGGCTAACTGTGTGAAGGAATTTGAAGCTTGGTGCGAACAAGAGAGGCACCAATTGTGGCGGGCAGGCCAAGATGTCAGCGAAAGAGAAATTGATGTATCTGGCCGAGAGGACAAGATGAAGGCGAAAGAGAAAGACCTTGTGGATCGGCAAAGCCGAATACACCTCCGAGAGAAACAAGTCGCCGACCAAGAGAAGATGTTGGTTGAACAAATTTAGCATCATGCTAAGGAGGTCGAGCGCTTCTCAAGAAAGGGCTCTATGGAGCTTTTATTTGCAAGGGGGTCGCTGGAAGAGCTCCAGAGCTCGAGGACAATTGAGTCTCAGCTAGTTTGGGACTTCATGGGGCGAGCTAATGAAGCTCTGGTGTATTAGGGGTTTAGTCTGGTTCGCTCAGATGACCCGAAGCCAGAGATGGACAAGGCCCTGTTAGCTTTGAACTCCGCCAACAACAAGTTGGATGCTATGGGAGACGTAATCGTCGACCAACTGAAGACAGAAAGAAAGTCTCTGGCCAAGAATGTCGCTGAGTATGTGTTGACATGCTTCAAGAGTCAGGACCCAAAGATGTCTCTAGCTCCAGTGGTTGAAGGACCCATTGCCGAGGAGGAAGAAGATGCCAAGGCCAGCGTCCAAGAAGCTGCCCATACAGTTGCCTCGTTCTTTGTTAGAAACTCCAATAGCTAGGACTTTCGTCTTTGTACCTTCAACTTGTAAATCTCCAATTTCGAATGAATGAAATCCTTTTGAATTCCATGTCTTCAATACATTGTACTTTTATCTTGTTGCCCCCTGGTAGATTTGTTCACTGAATTGAGGACATCTACCATGAGGATTTAGACAATGTCTTGAAAACTTGATAGCCCTGAACTTGTAGCCAGTATGATAACTCCAGCGTCTGAGTCTTGCCTCTGATATCTACAGATACCCTTTGTTACGTCGACAGCTGGCCTCCTAGGAGTTGTCGGGGCTTGGTAGCTTCGACGGCTCCCACTATCAACTCATAGAACGTCGATGGCGGGCCTCCTGGGGGTTGTCGGAGCTTGGTAGCTTCGATGATTCCCACTGTCAACACGAAGAACATCGATGGCTGGCCCCTTGGGGGTTGTCGGAGATTGTTAGCTTCAACGGCGCCCAGTGTCAACGCATAGAGCATTGACAGAGGGCCCCCTGGGGGTTTTCAAAGCTTGGTAGCTTTGATGGCGCCCATTGTCAACGCATAGAACATCGACGGTGGGCCCCTGGGGGTTGTTGGAGCTTGGTAGCTGCGACAGCGCCCACTGTCAACACGTAGAACATTGACGGTGGGTCTCCCGGGGGTTGTCATAGCTTGGTGCTTCGACAGCATCCACCATCGTCCATGTCGCTTGTTGTCAATTGTTCATTTTTCCTGCGCAGAAGAGACAAGAAAAGCAGTAAAATTCATCCTCTTGTCAATTGTTTTATTGTGCCTTACTATCCTTGTTTGAACTTTAGGTCCCAACAAATTCTTTGAAAAATATAAATATTATAATTAAATTTCCAAAAATCTGTATGCTTTTCGGACCCGCCTTATTGAGACCTGCCAGAATAGGTAGAGCGGCGTACTTAGGGTGCTTGACAAGGCTAAGTCGATAGCGCACTCCGGACCTGTGTTGGTTTTGGTTTTTAGGCGAGTAGACCATCTAGCAATAACCAGGATCTAATGGAAAATCATCAAAAAGACTTACATATTTCTCATGAATTATTAGGACCTTAATTCACTCCGATTGCCCAACATCACTATTGACCAAAAGGTATAAAATGAAATGAGCTTGTACAAATTAAATGCACGTGGATTCTATTTGTATAAAATGTTTCTCATTAAGGTCCGACTAACAGGGGAAGACAAGAATACTCTTAAAGTACAGGACCAAGTTAAGTGTGCTATTCATCTTGATCTAACCCAGGGAAGGTAAATACGCACCTAAAGTACAGGACCAAGTTAAGTGTGCTAGGACCCTCTCGATTCTGTCCATGGACTCTAAGAGATACAACTAATACAAATACAGACTCACCTCTATGTAACTAAGTGTAGAACGTACGGAGGTGCTTGATGTTCCAGGAGTTGGGAAGTGGTATCCCATCCTCTATCGATAAGCGAACGCATCTGGGCCGAGAAACATTGATAACCCGAAAAGGACCATCCCAGTTGGGGGAGAGTTTGTTCATCCCTTCTCGAGTCAGTATCCGCCGTAGCACTAGATCGCCTTCCTCTAACTGTCGGTTGTGCGAGAACCTTTGATGATAGCACTAGAGCGCCTGACGGTATCGCACGTTCTGAACACCTTCTTGGCACCTTGCCTCATCGACGAGGTCTAGGTCTTCACACCGGAACTGGTCCTACATGGCTTCGTCGAAGGTCTAGAACCGGAGAGAACTCATGGTGATCTCCGAAGGAAGCACTGCTTCAACACCGTACATCAGGAAGAAAGGTGTCTCTCAATTGGCCCGACTCGGTGTAGTCTAGCTCACCCACAAAGCAGACGGGAGCTCCTCTATCTAGTTGGCACCATGCTTCTTCAAGCGCTCATAAGTGCGCATCTTGAGTCCCTTGAGTACCTCTGCATTTGCTCTCTTGGCTTGGCCATTACTTGCCAGATGTGCTACCGAGTCATAACTGACATGTATGTCGAGGTCTTCGCAGTACTCTTGGAATGCTGCACTTGTGAGTTGGGTTCTGTTTTCAGTGATGACTCTGTTCGAAACTAAAAATCTGTAGACAATGGACTTCAAAAACTTGATGGTTGATTGCTTGTTGATAGTCACAAATGGGGTAGTTTCCGGCAACTTCATGAACTTATCGATGGCGACATACAAGAATCAGTAACCTCCGACGGCTTTTGGGAAAGGTACCAAAATGTCCATCCCCCACATAGCAAATGGCCATGTGGGAGGTATCATCTGCAGTGACTGATCTGGTGTGTGGATTTGCTTCGCATGAAACTGGCATGCTTCGCACTTCTTGACCAACTCGACTGCATCCTGGAGTGCTGTAGGCCAATAAAAGCCATGCCGAAAGGCCTTACCGACCAATGTGCGAGAAGACATGTGGTTCCCACACTCGCCTCCATGGATCTCCGCGAGGAGCTTGCGCCTTCTTCCCGGAAAATGCACCACACTAGAATGTCGTTGGCACCATGTCGATAGAGATCCCCTTCTACCAACATGTATATTTTAGCCAATCTGACAATTCGCTGAGTGGATACACCATCTTTAGGAATGATGTTGTCTTTTAAGTAGCTCCAGACCTCCAAGATCCACGCATGGAGTTTACTTGAGCTTCTGGATCTTACGCGCTTGGTTGCTTAGAGCTTCCTGTAGTGTCTACGATCCTTGGTGGATGCCATGGTAACAGAGCCACTAGCACTGCCAACTTCGGGGTGCTGGTCTCGCCCCCATCACTCAGTTTAGCAGGCTGAGCAGCAAGTGATGACAATCGCATGACAAAAACTCTGTCAGGAGATTGAGCTCCTGTTGAATCCTTCGTCAAGGGGTCATCAGCTTCAGCATTGTTGAGACGCTGGACATGGCGGAGATCAAGGACATGGAGTCCTTCTGCAGCTTCTAGACTTCAAGTAAATAAGCTGCAAGTTGGGGGTTGTTGCAACTGCATTCACCTTTGACTTGCTTGATGATGAGTTGTGAATCACCCTTCACCAGGAGCTGCCAGACGCCATATGATAGCGCCACCTTGAGTCCGAAGATGATATGTTCATATTCCGCCATGTTGTTGGTTGCCTTGAAGTCGAGACGCACCATGTACTTGACCTTCTCCCCGACCGGAGCAAGGAGAAGTATTCTAGCTCCAACCCCCTGCTTCTGCATGGAGCCATCGATGTAGAGAGTCCAATGAGGCTCGGTGAAGACCGGGACCTTAGTTTCTGGCTTCTGCTCATCAGGACCCCCTGGAGTTGATGAAGAAGGTGTCCACTCTGCCACGAAGTCATCCAGCGCCTGACTCTTGATTGCATGTCGAGGTAGGAATTCAAGGTCAAATTCTGCCAACTCCACTACCCACTTAGTGATATTTCTCGTAGAATTGGGATTATGTAAAATAGCTCGCAGTGGATAAGGAGTTACTACTGAAATCTTGTGAGGTTGGAAGTAGTGACAATGATTTCTCGAGGCAATAAGCATTGAGTACAACAGCTTAGTACCTTAATATACTGAGTCTTGGTATCATGCAGTACTTCACTGATGAAGTACGCAGGCCGTTGGATAGTACGGACCCTCTCAGAGGGGTTCAGAACTTCTTCTTCATCAACCCGGACCCTGCTGCAGGAGTTCGGACCTTCTCCTTCTTCTTGAGTAGAAACTCCCTCGAATGAGGGAGGTTGATCCATGGGCACCTTGCCATTAGGAACTATGCGTGGGGGTTGGGACCCAAACTCGCCTTCAGGTAGCTCTAAACACTCCCGGAGTGGTCTAGGCTCCTGAGTTGAAGATGTTTCTGGTCTCTCTACAACCAAAACCATGCTGACAACCTCTGTAGTTGCAGCGATGTAAAGCAGAAGAGGCTCACCAGGCTCCAGAGCTACCATGATTGGTAGTGTCGTGAGGAGTTGCTTGAGCTCCTGGAACGTCTTCTTTGCTTCTTCGAACCAATGGAATGGTCCGGGCATCCTCAACAGCTTGAAGAACGGTATCGTTCGCTTTGCTAGCCTTGAAATGAATCAACTGAGTGAAGCTAGACACCTAGTTAGCTTCTGGACGTCCTTGATGCGGGCTGGAGGCCGCATCTCTTCAATGGCTTTGATTTTAATGGATTTGCCTCAATTTCGCGGTGAGTCACCAAGAAACCAAGGAGCTTCCTGGAGCTAACCCTGAAGACACACTTGTCTGGGTTGAGCTTCGTACGCGTAAGACGAAGCTTGTTGAAGACAACTTGGAGATTGTCCAAAAGTGAATCCTGGTTCTTCACCTTAACGATGATGTCATTGACTAGACTTCCACCAGGTGCCTAATCAGCTCCCCAAAGGTTTTGTGCATAGCTCGCACAAAAATTGAGGCAACATTTTTAAGACCAAAAGGCACGACAGTGTAATAGTACAACCCATCTATTGTAATGAAGGTAGTATGCTCTTCATCTTCTTTAGACATTAGAATTTGATGATATCCAGAATATGCGTATAAGAAACACGGTAATTCATACCCAGAGGTAGAATCCACTATCTGATCTTTTCTATGTAGTGGAAATGGGTCTTTTGGTCATGCCTTATTTAAGGTGGTGTAGTCGATGCACATCCAAAGCTTCCCGCCAGCCTTTGGTACCACAATTGGGTTTGCCATCCACCGTGGATGAGGAACCTCCCGAATAAATCCAGCATTGAGCAGCTTCTTGACTTCTTATCTGATGAAGTTCTGCTGCTCAATAGATTGCTTCCGAGGCTTCTGTTGTATTGGGCGTGCGTCGGGGTAGATCTTCAGACGGTGCTCAATGACCTCCCTGGGGATCCCAGGCATTTATGATGGTTTCCATGCAAACATGTTGACATTTTTCCTAGAGGAAAGTGACGAGTGCGAGTTCCTATTTGTCACCCAAGCCTCCCGATATACGGGTGGTGTGGTTGGCATCAGAACCAATTTGGATGACTTTAACGGGAATGTCAGTGTTGGCGCTTGGATGCACACGATGTGCAGAAGATGAGCCACGCTAACGTGAACTCAGAGGTTGAGCAGGTTGCTCCTTGTCGGACCCTTCTTCTGTCGCTGTAGCAAGCGCATAAAGTTCTTCAAGTGTAGTTTGAAAGTGCATCTAGGACTCCCTTATGGGTTTTGGATGATTTATGACAAGCAATTGGGATCCTAATCCTTTTGTTGAGATGAATGCAGGCAAATAATGAAAAATGAGAAAAATGCCAAAAAGAAGGGAAATGAGAAGCAAAGTGAATTTGAGCTCAAGGAGAAGAAAATAGTAGATTATTATGTATGGAGTGTGTTAAGGAAACACACCCAAGAGCTCAATCACTTTCAAGCACACACACACAATGCACAAAGTTATACAGGACCGGACTAGTCCGATATCAGCCGGACTAGTCCGATATCACTTTCTGCACTAGATCGGACAAGTCCGGTATCCACCGGACTAGTCCGATATCTTTCTGATCCACTTCAGACTAGTCCTCCCCAATGCGGACTAGTCCTCAACACAATGCACAAGTCACACAAAATCGGACAAGTCCGTTGTGATCCGGACTAGTCCGATATTCTTTCTGATCTACTTCGGACAAGTCCGGTGTCTACACGGACTAGTCCGATATACACACTGATCTAAATCGGACAAGTCCTCCAAGTGCGAACTCGTCATCGTAAACACTTAGGGTTTCATAAGTCCGGACAAGTCCGATGGCAATCAGACTAGTCCGAAGATTTCCAGTAGTGAAATCGGACAAGTCCGTTTTCAACCGGACTAGTCCGATATTCCTGGACACTTAGGGTTTGCTACACACAGCACATCGGACTAGTCCGGTGACCACCACGGACTAGTCCGATCTTTCTGAACCCTAACGGTCACTTTTAGAAACCCCATATAAATAGAGGTGCACGGCCCACTTTTACACTCTCTCGAACCCTAGCGCCGTCACACCTCCCAAGAGACTCAAAAACCACCTCTCTCCACGAAATTAAGTGCAAAATCGATCAATCTATTGAAGATCACTTCTAGATCATTGGAGAGACACTTGGCACACATCATTGAGCTCTTGGTTTGATTCTCTAACACACTCTTGCGTTTCAATTTGTAATTTTCGAGTGTGTTATTGGTGGCTTTGTAAGTTGTAATCAAGGGAGCTGTCAACGTGTGAGAACGCCCCTTCAACTTGGTTATTTACCCTTTGTGATTAGTGGAAGAGGATTGGCCTTCGTGGCGATCCGACGAGGGAAGGGTTGGAGAAGACCCGGTCCTTTTGTGGGCTCCTCAACGTGGATGTAGGTTGCCTTCGTGGTAGCCGAACCACGGGATAAATCGTGTGTCTTGTCCTTTTGCGTTCTTCATCTTAATTGATCAACTTAATCTAAGGTTTGATTCACTTTGTTCAATTTGAGTTAAATTGTTGAACAAGAGCCTTAATTGTAATAGAATTTGACATACAACTATTAAACTGTCATTCAAGTTTATATTTCTGCTGCAAACATTAACGAATCAATCAAATTGACTGAACTTGATCAACTTAGCCCGTGAAAACCGGACTAGTCCGCACTTTACCGGACTAGTCTGATATCTCTGGTATTGACTTTGTTGTTGCGTGTTACAGGAACTGAGAAAATTCAAAAAGGCCTATTCACCCCTCCCCCCCTCTAGTCCTACATTCAATTGGTATCAGAGCAGGTTCTTTAAGAAAGAGTGCAACCACTCGAAGAGATCATGTCGGACATGAAGGAAGTTCAGAAAATCAACAACCAGGAAGAAGTGAACAATGACAAGAACCAAAAGCTGGAAAAGTATCTCGAAGCAATTCAAGACTTCGATGATGATGACGAGGAGACGCTGGAGCTGAAAGCACTCCTCAGAAAGAAAGCACTTTCCAAAGGGAAAGCTAAAGTTGAAGAAAAGAAGAAGGGGAGTAGTCACACCGACTACTCCCGATATCCTTTTAACTATGATCGTTTAAATTCAAACAACAGCCATTACCTATCTATTCCTCTTGGAAAAGCCCCACACTTCGATGGGAGTGATTACTCCATGTGGAGGCAAAATATGAAGATGCACTTGATTTCCCTTAACCCAAGTTTATGGCATATTGTGTGCACAAGAATAGACATCCCAGATGACGACGAAGAGCTAACCCCAAGTCAAGAGCAAGCCATCCACAGAAACGCTCAAGCCGCAGCCGTAATCACGTCCTCTCTAAGTTGAGATGAATTCACAAAGGTGGACGGACTGGATATTGCCAAGGAAATATGAGACACACTACAAACAGCCCATGAAGGTGACCGGCATGTGCAGGAGGCGAAAATTGAAATGATCGAAGGCGAATTAGGAAGGTTCGCAATTGAGGAAGACGAGTCTCCCCAGGACATGTACAACTGATTGAAGACACTTGTAAACAAGGTTCGATCATATGGGAGCAAGAAGTGGAATGACCACGAGGTTGTAAAGCTCATCCTTAGAGCCTTTATGCCTCGCAATGTCACACTATGCTCTGTGATCAGAGAAAGTCCCGGGTACAAGAGGATGACTCCAGATGAATTGCTTGGCAAAATCATCAACTTTGAAATGATGGAGAAACAAGCCAAGCACGTCAAAGAAATAGCCAACCTCACATCGGCGAAGAAGAAGGGAGTTGCCTTAAAGTCCACACTCAAGCCTCTATCCAAAGAAGGAAGAGAAGCACAACTTGAGGAGGACGGCGATGATGAAAGCAGTGAGCTGGACGAAGAGGATATGATTTTGTTCATGAAAAAGTTCAAAAGAATAATGAAGAAAAGACAAGGCACAAAATCAAGTGAAGGCAAGTACAAGGAGAGGACAAAGCCGGAGATGAGGCGGGCGTGCTATAATTTTGGTCAGTATAACCACTTTATAGTCGATTGCCCGTATGAGGACAACAAGAAGAAGAATAAAGAAGCCAAGCCTCAACCGAAGAAATTCTTCAAGAAGAAGAAACAAGCTGAACAAGCACACATTGGAAAGGAGTGGGACTCAAACGATGAGTCCTCATCATCCGATGAAGAAGAGATGGCTAGCATAGCCATTGATAGCACGTCCATGAAACCCACACTCTTCCCCACGCTCGGTACAAAGAAGGGAAATGGCACTTTCCTCATGGCAAAGGAAGGTAAACGCAAGGTAAACATCAAAACTCCTTCCATGCATTCCTACTCAAGTAATGATGAACTAGATAGTGATGATGAAGATATGTTAATTGGATTAGATAGAAAAACTGCTGCTAAAATGAAATTTTTACTTGACCAACTTGTTGAGAAGGAATGGCTAATCGATCGTCAAGAGGACATGATTATCTCCCAAAAGGAGAAGTATGTCGAACTTGACAATCTTCTAGTTCTTGAAAAGGAGAAAAACAGCTCACTAGAGCTTGAGCTAGCTTCAAGCAAGAAAACTTGCTTGGAGTTAACCAACTCAAACGTTGCAATCAAGGATCAACTTGATGACCTGATCAAGGTTAACAAGATCCTTGAAGTGCAAGTTGAGTCACTCAAGCTAAGTGAATCTTCCTCCTATTCAAGTCTACCTTCTCAACCCACTTCAACTAATCTTGTTCATATGTGCAAATGTGGTAAAATCAACACCAGTTTGAAGGAAAAGACTACCTCCACAAAGGATAAAAATCCTACCCAATGTGGAATATTTGACAAGGAGAGGATCAACTATGCACGTAGTGCATACCTGGTCCAAAGACCTCCAAATGTCAAGTATGGCATTGGTTACTCTTATGATGGAAATCAAAATGCTGGAAGTCATAAGAATAACAAGGGAAGGATTACCTTTGTGAAGGGAGGACCCTCACAACCTGGTAACTCGAAAATTAAGAACATGAACTCTCATGAACACCGGACTAGTCCGATTGCGTTCCGGACAAGTCCGGTCATCCGGACAAGTCCGATCACCCAGACTAGTCCGATCCATAAACAACAACAACTTTTGTTCAAAACCTTTGATGCCTCTTATGTATTAATGAGAAACAATCTTGGTAAAGTTTATGCTTATTATGCTGGGCCACGCCATGGGAACACAAAATCCCATGTGTGGGTGCCCAAATGTATTGTAACTAACCTCCAAGGACCCAAGCAAGCTTGGGTACCTAAAACCAAGGCATAATTTGTTTCTGCAGGCCTATTCCTTCGGTGGATCCAAATGGGTGCTAGACAGTGGATGCACCAACAACATGACCGGAGAAAGGAGGATGTTCGTGGAATACGAAGAAAACGAGGACCCAAACGAAGGCATCTACTTCGGAGATAATAGTCAAGGAAGGGTGCTCGGTACCGGTAAAATAACAATATCCTCTGAACACACTCTTTCTCATGTTTTACATGTTGAATCTTTAGATTATAACCTGTTGTCCATATCTCAATTATGTGACAAAGGTTATAATTGCTTGTTCACTAATGAGGGTGTGACCGTCTCAAGGAGGAGTGATGGTTCCATTGCATTCAAGGGTATGTTGAAGGGAAAGCTTTACCTTGTTGACTTCAACAAGGATAAAGCCGAACTCGACACATGCTTGATTGCAAAAACCAACATGGGTTGGTTGTGGCATAGATGGCTAGCACATGTTGGTATGAGGAATCTTCAAAAACTCCTCAAGGGCGATCACATCCAAGGTTTGAAAGATGTTGTTTTTGAGAAAGACAGGCCTTGTAGCACGTGCCAAGCCGGGAAGCAAGTTGGAGCACATCATCCCGCAAAGAACATCATGACTACGACAAGACCGCTCGAACTACTTCATATGGACTTGTTTGGTTCAATTGCTTACATAAGCATCAGCGGTAATAAATACGGTTTAGTCATTATTGATGATTTTTCCCGCTTCACTTCGGTGTTCTTTTTGCATGACAAGTCAGAAACACAAGGGACACTCAAGAAATTCTTCAAGCGAGCGCAAAACGAGTTCTCACTATCGATCAAGAGTATTCAGAGCAACAATGGCACGGAGTTCAAGAACATACAAGTGGAGGAGTACCTTGATGAGGAGGGAATCAAGCACGAATTTTCAGCACCATACTCTCCACAACAAAACGGAGTTGCCGAAAGGAAGAACTGAACGCTCATAGAGATGGCAAGAACAATGCTCGATGAATACAAGACTTCGGATCGATTTTGGGCAGAAGCAATTAACACCGCTTGCCACGCCGCAAATCGACTCTACCTTCACCGACTACTCAAGAAGACTCCTTATGAGCTACTCACCGGTAACAAACCAAACATTTCATATTTTCGAGTTTTCGGCTCTCCATGTTATATCTTGAACAAGAAGCCCAGGACTTCAAAGTTCGCTTCGAAGTCCGATGAAGGTTTCTTGCTTGGTTATGATTCGAACACTTACGCCTATCGTGTTTTCAACAAGGCCTCCGGACTTGTTGAAGTGGCACGTGACATAGTGTCCGATGAAACTAATGGCTTCCAAAAGGAGCAAGTTGATCAATGTGAATTAGGTAAAGAAGAAGCTCCTTATCAAGCATTGAAGAGAATGGCTCTAGGCGAAGTTCGACCACAAGAGTCATCGTCACAAATACAAGAGGAAAGTGAACCACAAGAGGAGATCAACAATCAAGGGGAAGCTTCGATACAAGATCAATCACAAGAATATGAAGATGATCAACAAATCAACGAGGGCAACCACTCAGGGGGAGAAGAAAATGATCACCAACACACAACTCTCTAAGTGCCACACCCAAGAGTACACCAATGCATTCAAAGGGATCACCCAATCGACAACATCATCGGTGACATCCAAAAGGGAGTAACCACTAGATCTCGTATAGCTAATTTTTGTGAGCATTACTCGTTTGTCTCCTTTTTGGAACCACGCAGGACTGAGGATGCATTGAAGGATCCGGACTGGGTGGTGGCAATGCAAGAAGAGTTGAACAACTTCAAGAGAAACGAGGTTTGGGAACTTGTGGCAAGACCCAATGCAAATATAGTGGGCACCAAGTGGGTCTTCCGCAACAAGCAAGACGAACACGGAGTGGTGACAAGAAACAAGGCACGACTTGTGGCCAAAGGTTACTCACAAGTCGAAGGTTTGGATTTCGATGAGATTTTTGCTCCAGTAGCTAGGCTTGAATCAATTAGAATATTACTTGCATATGCTACTCACCATGATTTCAAGCTGTATCAAATGGACGTGAAAAGCGCCTTCCTCAGCAGACCAATCAAGGAAGAGGTGTACGTGGAGCAACCACCCGGGTTTGAAGACGAAGAGTTCCCCGACCACGTATATAAACTGCGTAAGGCTCTCTATGGCCTCAAACAAGCTCCTAGAGCTTGGTATGAGTGTCTTAGAGATTTCTTAATTGATAATGGTTTTCAAATTGGCAAAGTAGATTATACATTATTCACAAAGAATCTAGATAATGATCTTTTTATTTGCCAAATCTATGTTGATGATATAATTTTTGGGTCAACTAACCAATCTTTCTGTGAAGAATTTAGTAGAATTATGACAGACAGGTTTGAAATGTCAATGATGGGAGAATTGAAGTACTTCTTGGGATTCCAAGTGCGGCAACAAAGGGAAGGAACATTCATAAGCCAAACCAAGTACACGCAGGACATACTCAAGAAGTTTGGCATGGACAAGGCAAAGCCCATAAAGGCTCCCATGGCTACGAATGTCCACTTGGATCTCAATGAAGATGGACCGAGCGTCGACCAAAAGGTATATCGCTCCATGATTGGATCTTTACTCTACTTATGTGCATCTAGGCCAGATATTATGTTGAGTGTATGTTTGTGTGCAAGATTTCAAGCCAACCCTAAGGAATGTCACTTGACAGCCGTAAAAAGAATCTTGAGATATTTAGTTCATACACCCAACCTTGGTCTTTGGTACCCAAAAGGCTCCAAATTCAATCTCATTGGTTACTCCGATGCAGATTATGCCGGGTGCAAAGTTGATAGAAAAAGCACCTCTGGCACATGCCAATTCCTAGGAAGATCTTTGGTTTCTTGGTCCTCTAAGAAACAAAATTCCATTGCATTATCCACAGCCGAAGCGGAGTATGTTGCAGCCGGGAGTTGTTGTGCACAACTCCTTTGGATGCGACAAACTCTAAGGGATTACGGTTACAATATGAACCGTATTCCTCTCCTTTGTGATAATGAGAGTGCCATTAAAATAGCCCACAATCCAGTTGAGCACTCTAGGACTAAACACATAGACATAAGACATCATTTCTTGAGATACCATTCCATGAAAGGAGACATAACCATCTCACATGTCAACACCCAAAAACAATTGGCTGACATATTCACCAAGCCACTTGATGAAAAGCGTTTTTGCGAACTCCAAAATGAGCTAAATATTCTTGATTCTCGGAGTGTGGCTTGAAAAGTTGCATACTTGTATGATTGCTTCAAAAATGTGGATTGAATTGTGAAAATCATCCCTCTCCATTTTTTCTCTCGAAAAACTATGTCAATTATTAGATCTTGATGAATTTTGATCATTGTATGATTGTTGTATGCTTACTGGTCAAATTCATCAAGATTACTTGAATTGTTTTGCCTCTCTATTCTCTATTATTGAACCTTCAAATATATATGAATGGGCTATGCAATTCTTTCCTGGTGACCACGGACTAGTCCGTGGTTACCCGGACTAGTCCGACCATGCAGACTAGTCCGCAGAGTGCCGGTTAGGCCGGATTAGTCCGATAGACCACGGACTAGTCTGATATAGGTCTGTGGATGACTTCGGAATAGTCCGGTCATGTCCGGACTTGTCTGTTTTTTCGTGTCCATAACCCTAGCTGCCACCAAACCCTAATCTCCTCACCCTCACATTCACTCTAGGCTTCCTCTCTCTTGCGCTCGAGCTCCCAAGGCGATCTTCTGCATCCTCTGTCGAAAAGCCACTCATTTGGGCGGAGATCAAGCTTAAATACTTGGGGATTGAAGCTAGCGGACCAGTCCGGCCTCCAACCCCCAAACCTTCGAGCCTCCATCGATTTCTTCGGTAAAAATCTTCAAAATCCTAGAAATTGTGTTTTTCTCAATTGTTGATCGTTTGGCCTAGCACCCTTCACTAGTTACATGTTTAGTTGATGTACTACGTGTATGCTAGACTAGATTTGCATTAGGGATTGTATCCTGTCCAATCTGTTAGGTTTTTGAGGATGAACACCGGACTAGTCCGGTCCATGCATGGACAAGTCCGGTACCCCGGACTAGTCCGTGCCTGAGCACCGGACAAGTCCGATGTTTCTGAACCTGAAACCTAATTCCTTAATTCCTTAATGCCATCCATTGCTATCTTGTCTTACCTATGCCTTGTATAACTTGTCATTATTCTTGCTCAATCATTCTCAGATCATGTCGAGCTCCGACAACGAGATCTCCGACTTTGAGGCCGAGTTGGACCACGAGGTGGCACCTCGGTCCTCGGCGGGTCTTGGCAAGAAACGCCAAGAAAGACCTTCCGAGTCTGCTACCTCTCCTCCCCAGGTTCGGAGGAAGGTCTGTGTCAAGAAGCCCGCCTCGAAGGCTGCTACGTCTTCAAGCGACCTTCGTCAAGCAAAGGGAAAGGGCAAGGGAGTTGCAACGGGGCCAGTTGGGCCCTTGAAGCTTCGTGCTCCCAGAGAAGGGGTCCGGGACCCCAATGAAGAGAAATTCAATGGGAAAGGCAGCGATGTGGCAGCCGAGCTAAGAAGCATTGATTGCTATGGAAGGTCAAAGCAGGCAGTTGATGGAAGGTTTTGGTCAAACTTCCATGCAGATTTCTACAGGCTGGTTTACCTGCCGATGAAGACTCCAGTGGTGTGCAGTCAGTGGATTGACTGGGCCCACCTAGAGAAGAAGAAGTGCTCAGCTTTTGATGAGGTCATTGCTGCAGCAGAAAGGCATGGTCTGAAGGATCTGTTTGCCTTCAGACACAATTGGAATGATGAAGTGATTGCACAATTCTATGCAACGTGCCACTTCTCGAGTGAAGATGAAGAGAGTGTGACTTGGATGACCCATGGATCCAAGTACTCCATCACTCAGGAGGATTTTGCAAGCTTGCTCCATTTAGACTCTGCTGGAAATGACCACCTGATCATCCACAACATAGGGGTCATTGAGAGGGACATAATGAAGTTCTTGTATGAGCCCAACTCTAAGTATGTTCCTCCCTCCACAAAGAACATGAAGCCCTTCTTTGTGGTTCTGAACAGAGTTCCCCGGAAGACCATTGCCCACAAGGATGGGGATGCAGGGAGTGTACAGGGCTACCTCCGGACTCTAATGAGGGTCATAAGCCAGAAGAGACAGTTTGATGTTGCAGATTACATATGGAACGACATGGTCAACATCTCAAGCACCCCCAACCGGTCCTGTGGCTATGCTCCCTACTTGATGTTCATGATTGAGAAGGTCACAAGAATAGAATTCATGAAGGATGTAGAGCACACTCCCCTGAGGCCTCGGAAGCCTCAGCCTGTGAGTGTCCAGGCTACTCCCTCACCGGCCTCAAGTCCTGAGGCACCGGCAAGAGAAAGAGATGCTGTTAGGGCTCCTCCCCCCTCCAGGGAAGCCCCTCGGAGAGGATCCGCCAGTGGGATCCTCAAATACTTGTCCGCGATATTCTCCTACTGCAAGAAGACTGAAGTAAAGCTTCATAAACTCAATCAGAAGAGGAAGGAGGATATGAGATATATCAAAGCCAATGTGAAGCAACTGAGTGAAAAGCTGGAGATCAACCCCATTGGATCTCCAGTAATTTCTGAAGATTCTGATCTTGACATCTCCGAGCTCGGGCCCTTGTCCCCCTCCGAGCTTGCCTATTTTGGCATTGGGGGCTCGAGCAGCTCCGCTCCTCCTCCTCCCTCTCCTCCTCGTCAAGCGGAGAGCGAAGAAGACGAAGAAGATGACGAGAGGACAGACAGCGAAGAGTGAAGAACCTAGGACCTTCCTCTCTCTCTTTTTGGTGTCTTGATGCCAAAGGGGGAGAGATTGAGGGGGAGTCAAGTCTTAGCTTTAGTTGTAATAGGATGCGAGGAGAGAGCCTTCTCTGTACTTTTATTTGTGATTGTAATAGTTTAACACTGTTTTCATATTAAGTCTGGTCTTGTGATGAATTGCTCAATTTATTTGCGATTATGTGATGAAAACTGCATTTTTGCTCCTGGAATGTCATATGCACTTGGTATCGGTTGATTAATGTAAATTCTGTCATTCTCAATGTATTCATGCACTTAGTATGCATCCCACCATAAAGAATGCACATATGGATAATTCTCTTGTTGCTTGATGTATTTTTGAGTCATATGTGCATACTTTATGAAAATCTCATTTTTTTGCCTTATTTTGTGAAATCTCAATTGGTTCTCATCAATCACCAAAAAGGGGGAGATTGAAAGTGCATCTAGGACTCCCTTGTGGGTTTTGGATGATTTATGACAAGCAATTGGGATCCTAATCCTTTTGTTGAGATGAATGCAGGCAAATAATGAAAAATGAGCAAAATGCCAAAAAGAAGGGAAATGAGAAGCAAAGTGAATTTGAGCTCAAGGAGAAGAAAATAGTAGATTATTATGTATGGAGTGTGTTAAGGAAACACACCCAAGAGCTCAATCACTTTCAAGCACACACACACAATGCACAAAGTTATACAGGACCGGACTAGTCCGATATCAGCCGGACTAGTCCGATATCACTTTCTGCACTAGATCGGACAAGTCCGCTATCCACCGGACTAGTACGATATCTTTCTGATCCACTTCGGACTAGTCCTCCCCAATGCGGACTAGTCCTCAACACAATGCACAAGTCACACAAAATCGGACAAGTCCGTTGTGATCCGGACTAGTCCGATATTCTTTCTGATCCACTTCGGACAAGTCCGGTGTCTACACGGACTAGTCCGATATACACACTGATCTAAATCGGACAAGTCCTCCAAGTGCAGACTCGTCATCCTAAACACTTAGGGTTTCATAAGTCCGGACAAGTCCGATGGCAATCGGACTAGTCCGAAGATTTCAAGTAGTGAAATCGGACAAGTCCATTTTCAACCGGACTAGTCCGATATTCCTGGACACTTAGGGTTTGCTACACACAGCACAACGGACTAGTCCGGTGACCACCACGGACTAGTCCGATCTTTCTGAACCCTAACGGTCACTTTTAGAAACCCCATATAAATAGAGGTGCACGGCCCACTTTTACACTCTCTCGAACCCTAGCGCCGTCACACCTCCCAAGAGACTCAAAAACCACCTCTCTCCACGAAATTAAGTGCAAAATCGATCAATCTATTGAAGATCACTTCTAGATCATTGGAGAGACACTTGGCACACATCATTGAGCTCTTGGTTTGATTCCATAACACACTCTTGCGTTTCAATTTGTAATTTTCGAGTGTGTTATTGGTGGCTTTGTAGGTTGTAATAAAGGGAGCTCTCAACGTGTGAGAACGCCCCTTCAACTTGGTTATTTACCCTTTGTGATTAGTGGAAGAGGATTGGCCTTCGTGGCGATTCGACGAGGGAAGGGTTGGAGAAGACCCGGTCCTTTTGTGGGCTCCTCAACGTGGATGTAGGTTGCCTTCGTGGTAGCCGAACCACGGGATAAATCATGTGTCTTGTCCTTTTGCGTTCTTCATCTTAATTGATCAACTTAATCTAAGGTTTGATTCACTTTGTTCAATTTGAGTTAAATTGTTGAACAAGGGCCTTAATTGTAATAGAATTTGACATACAACTATTAAACTGTCATTCAAGTTTATATTTCCGCTGCAAACATTAAAGAATCAATCAAATTGACTGAACTTGATCAACTTAGCCCGTGAAAACCGGACTAGTCCGCACTTTACCGGACTAGTCCGATATCTCTGGTATTGACTTTGTTGTTGAGTGTTACAGGAACCGAGAAAATTCAAAAAGGCCTATTCACCCCCCCTCTAGGCCTACATTCATAGTTACTCTAGTAGTGTGGTCCCCTCGAATCTGTAGGGCGCCTATCGGAGTTGGCATCTTCAACACCAGGTAACCGTAATGAGCTACATCCATGAACCTGTACAGGGCTGGCCTGCCTAGGATTGCATTGAAGGGAAGCTGATGTGTGCCACATCGAATACCAGCTTCTTGGACCTATAATTATCCCGAGTACCAAAGGTCAGAGTAAGAGTAACCGATGCAAGAGGAGTGATGGCTCCCGGACCTACTCCGGAGAAGGGACGTGAGGGCCGGAGGTCCGAGATGTTGAGCTGGAGCTTCACGAAAGATGCAAAGATGAGGAGTTTGAGTGTCGCACCTCCATCCACCAAGACATGGTAGAGATAGATGTTATTGATAGTCGGAGAGACCATCAAGGGTAACTGACTAGCTCCGGTCATGTTCTGCAGGCAGTCCAAAGCATCCAAGGTGATGGTAGTATCCATCCAGTTCCGGTGAGCCCCCGCCATGGCAGTAGGGGTTGCAGTAGCCATGTCCCGATGCATAGTCGTTAGGATGCGATGAGAGGTGATATCCCAGGACCCCCCATATATCATATGGAGAGTCTTCCGGCACTCATTGTCAGAGGTGTCAGAGTAATCGTCAATAGTGTTGTAGACTGCCTTTAACGCCTTCTTGGCATCTTGGAAGCCTAGCTCCTGATCAGACGAAGCTTCACTAACTTTTTGCTTTCCTTCCCATTGGCGGAAAGGAGGTTCTTCGTGACGCTTGTTGCTGCATTTAACAAGCCTTTTGCCCTCACGACAATCGTCAAGATTGTGGGTTGTCGATTTGTGAATCGGACACCACATCTTTTCACCAACGCCGTCTTCGAACGATGGTCAAGGTCGCTTGTCGGGGTGTGGCCCCCGGCCACCAGGTGCTACAGTAGCAACAGTTGGTGTTCCGGCGAGTGACTTCTTCTTGCCACTGGACTTCTTTTTTTTCCACTGTCGGAGGCAGCAACTTCAGCTTTGGAGGAAGATTTACCCGCCTCCGTAGATGGTTTGGAGTGCATTTCAAGGCCCTTCGCGGCTCTGGCGCATTTATCTACCAGGCTGAAGAACTCCGTGACGCTGCTAACATTTTTGGTTGCCAGCTTCTCCGACATCTTCTTATCTCGAACCCCCTGTCAAAACGCAACGACGACAAAAGCATTTAAGATTGAAGGAATGGTGTTCCATACCTGAGAAAACTGTTGGATGAACGATCGCAGTGACTCTCCCAATTTCGGTTGTATAGCAAACAGGTCCAGCTCTATGCCCGGTCGGGTGTAGGAGCTCCCGAACTTGGCTATGAACTGGTGACATAGCTCCTCCCAACTGTAGATGGAGTCAGAAGGTAGACTCACAAACCAGAACCATACAGTCCCAGTTAGAGCCACGAGGAAGTAGTTGGCCATCACGACTTCATTGCCTCCAGCTGCGAGGATGGCAGTGGAGTAAATCTGAATAAACTCAACGGGGTTGACTGTCCTGTCATATTTCTCCAGCAGATGAGGTAGGAACTTAGGTGGCCACTCGACCATGCGAAGATTCATGGCCAGAGCTGAACATCACCCCCCCCACTCCCAGGGGAGAAGGATTTTCACGAGTGCACTCGATGTGGACGCGACCGTCCTCCCTCATGTAGCGGCGGTCGAGCTCCGACCAGAGGTCCTGCGTCAAAAGTCTTGATGCTGTATGAGTGTGGTGAGCCTCGGAGGGCAGTGACGTCACTTGCTGGGATGGAGTACGTCTCCTGTGCTACGATGCCTGGGGACCAAGTCTACCAGACAAGGTCCTATTCCTTGAAGGTGCCTGCCTAGCATGGGGTGGACCTTGGTTGCTGATGACATGGGCTGTAGCTGCAACCAAAAGCTCCACATCAGTGCACCATTGTTCCATCGCGCCTAGAGGAGCTCGTGGCGCTAGAGGACGTTGAAGTAGAGTCCGCGCTACATTTAGCACATTCTCAGGGTTGTTCATCGGTGCAGAGACCAGCGCGAACACACCATCTTGCTGAGATAGTGGAGGTGGTGGTGAAACAACACCCGCCAAAATCACAACGTTGGCTGGCTGCTGTATGTTGGAGGTATTTCCTTTAGTAGGCTGCACAGTCGATCCATAGGATGAAGCGGCAGCGGAATTCACCATCTTGAATCTTAAAAGTTGCCCCCCCTACCTGGCGCGCCAAATGTCAAAGTGTGCACTAATACACTTCTCCCAGTACTACTAAGGAGTAGCCCGTGAAGGTTCATATTCAGTTGGGGCGCAAAGCGAAATCAAGCAGAAGATGGTGACACGGGAGATTTTACGTGGTTCGGGCCGCCTGAGCATAATACCCTACTTCACGGGGTCTGTATTGAATGTATGAGCCAGTATGAGCTAGTGTGTGTGTCAGATTGGATGCCTTCTACCGTGCAGTGTAGCCCTTTTATATACTAAGAACTGGTTGTTATAGTTTGAGCCCGGCCCGACAAGTGGCCCTGGCCGTATTAACTACCCTTTACACGATCTATAGTGTAATGAGGGGTTAATCGTGTGACAACGTGCCTTAACAACAGCTTTACCGGTCTTGATATTTCCCCTGATCATGTATCATTAGTATGGCATTAATGATGTGTTAACTAGGTCTTGTAACAGCTAATTGATAGCCCTTGAATGTTCGCACCGTTGGAGATTCTGTTGTCCTCCCATTGCTGACATAGGTCTGAGCGTCGATACGTGGAAGCCATGGAGCTTCCCTCTACTGAGGGATAGGTCTGGTGCCGTTGGACACATGGCAGTGTCGGAGCTTCCCTGAGGAGGGAGGCGGGTCTGGCCCTACGGGACACGTGGCAGCACCAGAGCTATCCTTACAAGGGAGACATGTCCGAATTTTCTAGACACGTGGCTCTACCGGAGCTACCTTAAGGAGGGAGGTAGGTCCGGTTATGTGGGATGCCTATTTCCTTCATACGTCTGCCACTTGGACATAGGAACTCCTCGACTTTGCTTGCGGTGTCAGGGGTACCCGGTATGCAGGGTACCGACAAGCCCTATAGTTCATTTCAGAGAATCACTTCATAGAATCAGCCAAGAATCACTTCTCCTAAAAAGCAGTGTTTGTCACAGCTTCTCATATTCTGGCTGAGAATAAGCTCTGTGAAGCTCTGGTAACGAGAGCCTAGATACCAGGATCTCAACATTCTAGGAATCACATTAGGTGGTGTCGTATGATGCGAAATCGGATAGCACATAATGAAAAGAACTCAAAATACATAATACAAGTCTTTATTTTACAACATTGTCTTGAGTACAACATGATTTACATAAACATAACTACAACAAAAATTTTCATAGCTAACGCTCTCAAGTCTAAGGTATGCAAAAGTGAAGTCATCTAGTCCGCGGATATTTCACACTAGCAACACTCAACTTTTCATGGCGGTGTGCAGGGGTCCCATTGATTTGAATACTCTGGAGGGGTATAAACTCATTAGAAAACCTGTCAATATAATCATTTCCCTCACCAATGTTACCTACAACAATAGTTAATATGCAAACCTTGAGCATATGGCTTAGCAAGAGTTAATCATCTCACGGAAATAACAAGAAACTATATATGCTGGAAACTTTAACATGAGAAGCTATTTACACGAAACAACTCGACTAATAGTGGGTCCTTAGTTTTCACTTTTTGCAACAAGATAAGGGTTCATAAAAGTCAAATTTAGTAAACTGAGTTTGCATCGAATTTTTCGTATTTGTTACTCTTGGGTTAACACACTAGACGGCTAGGTGTCGCACGATGCGAATTGTTGTGATTTCGGTGCCCAATAAGTTTGTATTACCCTTTGAGAATGTTGGAAGAGCCAAGGTTGATCTTTGTGATCACTTGATGAGGGAAGGGCTAGAGAAATTCAAATCCTTTGTGGACTCCTTAATAGGGATATAGGTTCCTTTGTGGAACCGAACCTTAGTGAAGAATTATCGTGTCTACTTGTCTCTATTTGTATTTTGCACCATATATTCATTTCCTATACTTATTTGTGATCAAAATTGTCATATTTTGTACTCTACATGTTATGGGTCCTTTCTTTAGTCTTATACCTGCTCCTATAGCTGTTAGGTTGCAATTTTACTCTATTAGATTGCTTAAAGTTAAATCTTTTATTTTTGCTATGCAAATCAGACATATTCGACTTCCTTCGAAACTTGTCCGAAGACAATTGGACAATTCTGACCCAGACTCGAACATACTCGAAGTTATGAGATCAGGTCATTTTAATTTTAAGTTTCAAAATTCATATTTTTCTATTCACCCCCTCTAGACAACTTTCAGTAGCTACAGTCGGTACTAATACTAGGGGTGGGCATAAAAATCAGGGCCATAAAACAGAAACAAAAAAGTTGAGACCAGAACTGGAAAGACCTGTTCGGATTATGAATCTACATAAATGATAAATAAACTTCGAGTTCAGGTACCATCTTCGAGTATCCAAATAACCTAATTGTTAGTCCATCAAATGTTAAGTTAAACTATGGTATGTAAACTATGAAAAATTCAAAGTTTGATATGTCGTTTATGAGTTGTGAAGTGTGAAGTTGACTTAACCGTTTATTTGTGATATATCATATGTAAACTAGTAATTTATTAACTCGTGAGTAAATAAAAAATGATATTGAACTTGTGCGAGCATGACATGAGTGCAATCTAAAACTCAGGTATTTTGGATAAGACCTAACCAAAATCTAGATACTCAAAATCTTCGAGTATCTAATATTATTGCAACCTTTGAGGTAGTGATTTCAAGAAACCAAAATTTGAAAAAATAAAACCCAAACTAAAATATCGTGTAGACCGAACACCCACCCCTAACAGATACTAGGCAGCCTTTCCGTATCGGTTCCTATATGGAACCGGCTCTGATATCAGTATAAATAATAATTGATTCTTTACTGCAACTGGTTCTCGTACCAGAAAGACTTTTGTACTTGTTCGGATAAGTCTACGGATTAACATCAATTCATTTTGTAAACAAAATTGAATCTTGTAAGTTAAAGATCAACATCGGTTTGAAATATGAACCGATTCAGATCAGTTGATGTATCAACATCGGCTCGTAAACAGAACCAATTCGAATAAGTCAATATATCAGCATATGTTCGTAAACAGAAGCAGTTCAGATAAGTCAATGAATGAACATCGGTTCATAACAAGAACGAGAGCAAATAATTTATTTAGCAGTATCGATTGGTAAACTAACCGCTTCATATACTTGACTTATCAATACCAGTTTATAACTGGAACGGGGTCTGAAATTCTACACATCAGTAGCAGTTCTTAAATGAACTGGTTCTGATAATCGAATTATCAGTAGCGATTCTTTCGGTAAATCCGTTCTTTGATCATCAGCTTCGGTCTCGAAACCTGAACCGGTTTTGAAACTGGGTATGTGTATCGGTTTTGTTAGAAAATAGGAGGTAATTTACTGAACAATTCTGAAAATACACGAGAAAAACAGCAGCGATCAATACTGACGGACAGACGGGACGAGAAATATCGTGTACCGATTTAAAGCCGGTTGAACCGCTGTAGATCTGACAGCGAACAGTCGCTGCAGACGTTGGTGACGATGTTGGGCCGCAGCGCCCGATCTCCTCGGTAGACGACCTGTGGTGAAGAACGCGAGCAGTCGCGTGGAGCTTCCCAAAAACCTTATTCGCCCTCTCCCGGTGCAGGATCGCAAGGGTGAGCGGTTCCGGAGACCTGCTCTCCCGATCATCAGTGCACGCCGGCGCTCGGGATAGAGTAAACTACAAGGCGGCGCAAGGAATATGAACGTGGGAAATGATCTGGTCGTGGGATGACCTACCGTACCGCGCACACCCGTATTTATAGAGTCATACGGAGGCGGTTCGTATGCGATCCATAGGGTCCGGATCCGAACTGACTCCGCAGTCGTAGACGCGTCCGTCTCCAACGACTTGGACTATGTCTCAGAATCCCCAAAAATTCGGAAGCCCAAAAGCCCAAGGCCCAATTTAATTTTTTTTGCAAAAATATAAAATATGGGCTCGGCTCGAGGCTAAAATTCACACGGACACACGCGTGCGCGCGTGCGGTGCGGGGCGAGGTGAGCGAGCGAGGAGGAGGAGGAGCGCGCGTGGGCCACCCCTCTCTTCCTCTCTTCTCTCTCACACAAGGAGTGGAAGAGCAACCTCCCTTATATGTAGGAGTTGCTCCACTTCCACTTCCCATGTGGGACTAAACATTTAGCACCACCTTCTCTTGCACTAATGGGCCTTTGAGATTTATTGGGAATTAATTCTGAATATTAGATGGGCCTAGCCCATTTATTCCAACAATCCCCCACCTGATCTCAAAGCCATTAGGAGAGAGGTCATTGGCGTTCCTTGTTTGATATACTAGTGTTTCGGCTGAGACTGTTAAGTTGAGCTTCTACCTAGATCTTTAAATTACATCAGTTCACAACTTGGACAATGGACTACGCCTTGAATTGCAAGTTTTGTGCGAACTGACTTCACCCAAAGACCATTACCAGTACTTGACTACCAGTAGTCTACCCCGCAGGTGGATCATATGCATCATACTCCCTGGTCTCTTCGTGAGCTTTCTAGAGATCACTCAAATCTCACAAACTGGGACGTTAGATATTCAGAGCTCATATAAGTGTGTTTCCTTCAAAACTGCCTTGTAGGACGACATCTTTACTACACATAGCCAACCGAAACACATTAAGGCAAATCGCCAACCTGCCTTACAGTTTGAGAGTACAAGTGCGCATCTTCACATAGAGAGGGTATAAAAGAAGTACTCTCCTCGGTGAACCACTAGCTTGTTTTCCCATGTCCTAATTCACGGGATCTCCGATCACATAGGCTAGATTACTACTATGGTGTCACATCAATAGGTCTCAAACTCATCTCTCTCGATGCACTTTCTATCACATTGCGTGATAGACCCTTCGTAAAGAGATCTGCCAGGTTTTTATCTGTTTGTATGTACAAAACAGTAATAACTTCGGAGTTTCTCATTTTCCTTTCAGATTTTAAACGTCTCTTGACGTGTCTTGATGATTTTGAATTATCCTTCGAACTGGTCACTTTGGCAATCACCGTCTGATTGTCATAGTTCATAAGGATTGCCGTCAATGGTTTCTCAACTATAGGCAAATCCATCAAGAGCTCTCGCAGCCATTCTGCCTCTACAGTTGCTGTCTCTAGAGCAGTGAGTTCTGCTTCCATAGTTGACCTCGTCAAAATGGTCTGTTTGCAAGACCTTCATGATATAGCGCCACCTGCTAGAGTGAACACATATCCACTCGTGGCATAAAGTTCATCAACATCAGAGATCCAATTCGAATCACTATAACCCTCAGGCACGGTCGGATGTCTTGTATAGTGAATTCCATAACTCATTGTACCTCTCAAGTAGTGCATAACTCTTTCAAGTGCATGTCAATGATCTATACCCGGGTTTGACATGAACCTGCTCAGTTTGCTCACAGCAAACGAGATATCAGGACGGGTTGCACTCGCTAAGTACATGAGTGAACTGATCATCTGAGAATATTTAAGTTGATCTCTCGACTTTTTTTGTTCTTTCTGAGTATCACGCTGGGATCATAAGGCATTGGAGAAATCTTGCTATCCATAAAGCCGAACCGGCTCAAGATTTTCTCAACATGGTGGGATTGACTTAAGGTAATCTCACTCTCATCCTTATTCAGCTTAACGTTTAGAATAACATTAGCTTCTCTCAGATCTTTCATATGAAAACACTTTGATAGAAAATACTTGACCTCAGAAATTATATCAATACTTGTACCAAAAATGAGTATATCATCCACATACAAGCATAATATAACGCTATCGCCCCCACCGTGGTGATAGTACACACACCGATCAGCCTCGTTAATGACAAAGCCCGCAGACGTCAAAGTATTGTCGAATTTCTCATGCCATTGCTTAGGTGCTTGTTTGAGGCCATACAAGGATTTCAACAATTTGTACACTTTTATCTCTTCACCTTTTACTATGAACCCATCAAGATGTTCCATATAAATCTCCTCTTCCAACTCTCCGTTCAGGAATGCTGTCTTTACATACATTTGATGGACGATTAGACCATAAGAGGCAGCCAAAGAAAGTAGTACACGAATTGTCGTCATTCTGGCGACAAGTGAATAGGTCTCAAAATAGTCTTCACCTTCCTTTTGAGTATAGCCATTTACAACTAGCCTCGCCTTGTACTTTTCAATAGTACCCTCAGGCTTGAGCTTCTTCTTGAACACCCACTTACAGCCTACTGGTTTGCACCCGTACGGTCCTTTAGGTAACTCCCAGGTTCCATTGGAAAGAATTGAGTCCATCTCACTATGAACTGCTTCTTTCCAGTCATCTGCATTAGGAGATGCATATGCCTCTGCTATGGATCTAGGAGTATCGTCCACAAGGTACACAATGAAATCATCAGCAAAGGATTTTGTAATATGTGATCTCTTACTCGACTGAGTTATTTCATTTTGTTCCCCCTCTGGGACACTCTCAAATGGTGTATCAATAAACTCGCTAGTTGTGGTGGATTCAGGACAAATTTCAGAAGAGATCCTAATAGTGCTATGCATATCTTTCATAGGAAAAATATTCTCAAAAAATGTTGCATCACAAGATTTTATAATAGTATCAATATGCATATCAGGTACCTCAGATTTAACTACAAAAAATCTATATGTGATGCTCTGATGAGTATAGCCTAGAAAGACACAATTCATTGTCTTTGGTCCTAGCTTGCGTTTCTTGGTAGTTGGAACATTGACCTTTGCCAAACATCCCCAAGTACGCAAGTATGAAAGTGATGATTTTCTACCAACCCACTCCTCATAAGTGGTTTTCTCTTTATTCTTGTTTGGAACGTGGTTTAAAACATGATATGAAGTCAATAGAGTCTCCCTCCATCATGCTTTAGATAAACCGGACGTGTCTAACATGGCATTCACCAAGTCACACAATGTGCGGTTTTTCCTCTTGGATACCTCGTTTAATTGGGGTGAATAGGGAGGCGTCCTCTCATTTATAATACCGTGTTCCGCACAAAATCATCAAAAATTTTGGGAAAATACTCACCATCACGATCTGATCTAAGACGTTTAATCTTTCTCTCTAATTGATTTCTACTTCAGATTTATAGATTTTAAAGTAGTCTAAAGCTTCATCTTTAGTTTACAACAAGTAAACATAGTAGAATCTAGTAGAATCGTCTATTAATGTCATAAAATATTTTTTTCCACCTTTATCAACACACCATTCATCTCACATAGATCAGAATGTATGAGTTCTAATGAAGTCAAGTTTCTATTCTCGACTGTCTTGTGAGGCTTTCGAGATTGCTTTGACTGCACACAACTATGGCACTTAGAACCTTTGATAATGGTGAATTCCGGAATTAATTTGAGACTAGATAGCCGATTCATTAAACCAAAATTAATGTGACATAAACAAGAATGCCAAACACTTGCATCATCATTAATACCGCCACAATTATAGTTTACTGACTTATTATTAAACTCCGAAAGAGAAAAGCGGAACATGCCTCTGCATTCATAGCCTTTACTAATAAATTGTCCATGCTTGGACACAACTATTTTATTGGACTCTAAAACTACTTTAAACCCATCTCTGCATAGAAGGGTACCGTTAACAAGATTCTTGTTCATAGTAAGGACATGTTGCACGTTCTTCAGCTGGACAATCTTTCCCAAAGTGAACTTCATATCGACCGTGCCAACACCACGAACAGACGTATGTGACCCATTCCCCATTAGGACGGCAGAATTCCGGACGAACTGGTAAGAAGTAAACATGAACATGTCAGAACATACATGAACATTACCACCCGTATAAAACCACCAAGATGATGTTTGAGAAACAGAAAGAACAGTAAAAGAATTATCGTACCCATCTGCATTGCTAGATGTCACAATGTTGACATTCTTTTTCCCTCTGTGGTCTGCCCTCTCAAGACAGTCCTTGGAAAAATGTCCCTGCTCCCCACAGGTGTAGCAGCAACCATCATTGGCTTTGTTTGACTTCTTCTTCCTCTTGAAAGCAGTAGTTTTGTTTGGCTTGAATTGAGACTTGTTCCCTTTGTTCTTGACATTGGGTTTCTGCACCATATTAGCATTGTCGCTAGATTGACCCTCACCTCCTTTCTCAGTAGCGTCCTTAGCCCGGGCCATATCCTCAACATCAAGAGATGCTATCAGGTTTTCAACTGATATTTCCTGTCTCTTGTGTTTGAGAGTTGTGGCGAAGTTCTTCTATGAAGGAGGTAACTTTGCAATAATGCACCCAGCCACGAACTTGTCAGGAAAGGACACTTAAAGAGGTTGAGCTCTCTCGCAAGGCACTGTATTTCATGAGCTTGTTCAATTACGGGACGATTGTTAACCATCTTGTAGTGACGAAAATTCTCCATGATATACAGTTCACCGCCTGCATCAGCTGCATCATACTTAGCGTTTAGTGCATCTTAGAGCTCCTTACCATCTGTGAGTATCGGATAAACATCACAAAGTTTGTTGTCAAGAACACTTAAGATACATCCTCTCAGGGCAGAATTGGCTTCCTTGAACTTCGTATGTTCTTCAGCAGACAAAGGACCTTGAGGTCTGCCCTCGGCTACCCAGAAGATCTTAAGGGACTAGAGCCAGAGCGTGGCCTTAACTTGCTACCTTTTGAAGTGCACGCCAGAGAATTTCTTCGGCCTCCGTGCATCGGCTAAAGTCATCATGTTCAACTCAGGAAATTGCCTAATAAGGTTTTTGGATTGTTAGAAAATAGGAGACAATTTACTGAACAATTCCGGAAATACATGCGAAAAACAATAGCGATCAATACCGGCAAACAAACGGGATGAGAAATATTGCGTACCGATTTAAAGCCGGTTGAACTGTTGTAGATCTGACAGCGAACAATCGCTGCAGACGTTGGTGACAACGTTGGGCCGCAGCGCCTGATCTCCTCGGTAGACGACTCGTAGTGAAGAACGCGAGCAGTCGCGCGGAGCGCTTCCCAAAAACCTTATTCGCCCTCTCCCGTGCAGGATCACAAGGGCGAGCGGTTCCGGAGACCTGCTCTCCCGATCGTCGGTGCACGCCGGTGCTTAGGATGGAGTAGACTAGAAGGCAGCACAAGGAACACGAACATGGGAAACGATCTGATTGTGGGATGACCTGCTGTACCGTGCACGCCCGTATTTATAGAGTTCCACGGAGGCGGTTTGTATGCGATCCGGAGGGTCCGGATCCGAACTGACTCCGCAGTCGTAGTAGACGCGTCCGTCTCCAAGGATTTGGACTCTGTCTCGGAAGCCCAAAAGCCAAAGGTCCAATTTAATATTTTCTTAAAAAAAATAAAATCTGAGCTCGGCTCGAGGCTCGAATTCACACGAACACGCGTGCGCGCGTGTGCGGGGCGAGGCGAGGCGAGCGAGCGAGGAGGAGGAGGAGGAGCACGTGTGGGCCACCCCTCTCTTCCTCTCTTGTCTCTCACTCAAGAAGTGGAAGAGCAACCTCCATGTGGGACTAAACATTTAGTGTCACCGTCTCTTGCACTAATGAACCTTTGAGATTTATTGGGAATTAATTCTGAATATTAGATGGGCCTAGCCCATTTATTCCAACAGGTTTTAGAACTAGTACTGATGAACCTTATAATCAACACTGATTATTTAGTAGCGGTTCTTGAATCGGAACAGATAGGCAGTTATGACCCACCCAATAGAGATGATGTTTTCTGTAGTAGTCAGAGCTTCTATGGAAAGTGATGCTCCGAAAGAAGTAATTCTGTAGATAGAAGTGATTCTCTGGGATAAACTTGAATTAGGATAGGAAATTAATTCACAGAATCAGGAGAAGCAAATTTTTATCTCTCAAATGTTGAGTTCATTTTAGAGAATTACAAAATCAGCCAATAAAATATTGGCTGAAAACAATGTTTGGCACAACTCTGCTGATTCTACTAGAGGAACTCCATAAATCTCGGCCAAAAAGAGGCTCATTTATAGAATCGGATTCCTTGTTCCTTCTCCAAGGTAATTGGTTTCTTTTGCACCAAACGCACCTTCTTCCTTCTCCTAGAAGACAACCGGTTTCCTAGCAACAGAAGCAGCACAACTAAAATTCGTACACAACATTTGTCTTGGTTTTGAGAACTTCCTTATATTTGCATTCATATCAAATCACAAGTATGATCATATTTTTTTTTAAAGGTAAGATGTATGTAATTATGATGGAATTACACTTATTTCGAAGATTTTATGAAAGAAAAATAGATTGAAATGATATGATATAAAATAGTTGGTAGTTGATATAGCAATCGACAATTGCATAAAAGTTAACTCTAAAAGTGTGAATCTTTTAAAGGTAACTGTAAAAAAACAGAGAATAATTCTTTAGAGGTTAAGTTGAATTTACATATCAGGAGTGCAGATAATCTTAGACACTAAAAGTTTAGCAGTGTGATAAAGTTATACTGATTAACATAATTATATCGTCCACTAATATTACTCGGATATCTCTTTCCACAAGCAACCGCGTATCTAAAAGTTATTTTTCTTGAGCTTATTTATCCTGACCTCTTGACCCATAACCAATTACTTGTATTACTAGTACTAAGTTGCTTATGATACCCGTGCTCGTAAGGATAGGTATGGCAGCAACCAAGTGAAGGTTTCTTAGCCACCACTTCTACGTCCTTGACCGAGGACACACCGAACAACCGCACATTGGAAACTCCCACACGTTTGCCCAACCACACATCCACATGGTTGTCGTAGTGGTGGACCTCTAGCCTTTGCAGCTGTATCCAATCCCCAACGAACCGCCTCCCCCGGGGCCTCTTCTACCAAACAAACCAGGGTAACCCGGACGCCAACAAGCACTTCTTGGCGAACACACGCAACGCATAGAAACAGACCGATCACCGGCCGGCCAGAGAGACGATGAAGAGGGAAGGATGGCAGCACGGCAACGTCAAGGTCAGCCGTAACAAGCTGCTCAGGATCGCCGCTGCCGCTGCCGACGGCGAGGAGGCCGCCGCGGCGCTTGAGAAGGCGCCGGCGACCAAGCCGACGAACGCGTCCAAGAGTACGGGCAAGTGCAGGCGGCCGCGGTGCGCTGGCTGCCACTACCATCCAGTGACCAAGGCCCGGGACAAAGCGAAGGGCGCCCACAAGCTGCGCGCCTGCGACGTCGCGCTCAACCACCGCCTCGTGTCCTGGCGCGTCGTCGACGGCGCCGCCGCGGGCGCGGGCACGGGCATACCGGACTACAAGGGCGCCTCGGCGTCCGCCGTGCTGGACTATCTGGCCAATAGCGGGAGCAGCTGGTATGAGGACGACGATGACGGCGTTCTGGAAACAGCCCCGCCGCGCGGCGGCGGGCTCTGTGATCTGTACGACTTCGTCATCGGCCGTCACGCCGCGGCCAGCGCCGGCAAGGAAGGTTACCTGGCGCGTCCCAGTGACATAGAAGTAGAAGACACCAACGCAATCGAAGAGCAGAAGCAGTATGGAGACGACGACAAAGAAGATGCGGAAGAGGAGGACCTGGGATTCTGCATGGTCGGCATCACGATCGCGCTGGAGTTCTCTGATGGGGAAGAGGACTGGATCGTGGTGGAGGAGATCTGATCCGATCTCTCCGATTTGGCAATGCCAAATTGCAAATAAGACATGCAAGATAGGCCATCCATTCCTCTTGCATGCTTGGTCATGTCTCTTCCAACTGCTGTGATGTGTATATACTACTGCTCTGCTCATTGTGTCTTTGTTTATATGGTGACTGTTCATCTGATTGTGGTCATGGATTATGCATGATTCAAACCTGAATTTCTCATTTGTGAATAAAATGGAGAAGTGGATTCTTCTTCAGTTCCTGGTTGTTCTGCAAATTGATTTCCAAAGCTGGAGCAGATATGCCTTTTAATCTTTGTTTGATTTCGTTCTAGAAATGCACTGTTCTTGAGTCAGATCAGCTTTTAATTTGCAAAGGATGTATAAATTTGACCTTCTGGGAGCATCTTCAATGGTTATTTACAAAAATAAGACTCTAAAACTGACTTGGAGAATTCTAAAATCTATCGGGAGTAAAAAGATCACGTTCATTATCCAACATTTCTCAATATACGGTTTCTAAATATTGTGCACGAAGTGGAATGAACAAGTTTATGCCCTATCTTATGGAAAGATTTTAGTATGGAGGGTCTTCGGTCATGACGTAAATCTGGCAATCGAGATGGTTGTTTTGGTAGTAAATTTAAGAAATGGATATTGAGAAATTTTAGAGGAGTGGTCTTATAGTGTGTTTTCAAAATTAGATTTTCTAGGAGTGTGAATTAGAGATTGTTAGATCTCTTAAAGAGCCCTATAAAAGTGCCTCCAGAAAACATTTTTGAGCAACAAAAAAATATTATGACTAATTTTTCTCCTCTCCTACAACAATCCTCCTTAAAGTGGATCCAAAATTTTTTTAATAGACCACGTTATTATTTAGAGACATAACAGTGCTCCTTCTTTTGAGGAGAGAACGATAGAGCCCCACAACACACTTTCCCTGTTTGTAGCTACAGATATGAGGAATTTAAGAGGAACTAAAACATTGGGAGACTGTTTTAGGGGAAGTTTTCGGGTATCTGATAAAGATGCTCTAAGTTCTTTTAATATTTGCCTTTTTTTAATCCTGCTCTGCTCATTGTGTCTTTGTTTATATGGTGACTGTTTATCTGATTTTGCTCATTGCCACAAATTCTTCTATTAGTGTTTTGTTGTTTGTGATAACCACAAGTCATTTACCATTATAATACTTATATATCGTTGGGTTTCTCTCAAACAGCATTTGAAGAAGCCCAACTATGTAAGTTGTATATAACTTCTCCATAACCACTGCTTGTTATACTAGTACTTACATGTCATATACTCATATCCTTGTCAAACTCAGAGCATTTTATTCATCACATTTTTGACAAGGTATGATAAAAAAGAAGTATGACAATATTAGTCATCAATCAAACATGTCCTCGATAACTGTGCTTCAACGGTTAAAATGCCAACTACCTTTTCAATGGTTGTGATGGACCAAACAAAACATTTTTATATTAAAAGAGCTGTTAGACATCGCATGACGAAATGATAAAGACATACACCAGCAAGATTGGACAGAGTAGTTAATGAGAAGATAAGTTTTTAATGTATATTTTGTACTTTGAGTACTTTCAATACATTGTATAATTTACAATTTTATAAGTGCCAGAGAGTAATATGTAATAACCTCTCCAGTACATTATGGTTTTTAATTGTTTGCTGAGCCTCTTAAAGTACTTTTTTTTTTTGCATATGTTGCCTCAAATTAGAAGTTCAGTTCGGTTTTCTGAACCAATAATCGTGGTGGCTCCCTTTATAGTGGGCCAACGGTCGAGCCACTCTGCCTTGGCCAGAGACCTGTGAGGCTCGGATTTTGAAAGTCTAGGCCCCGCACGATCTAAAAATGGATCGGGCCAGCATGATCGGTCTACACCTTGGCCCAAGCACAATTCTGATTAATTTTACACATGTTGTACCGTGTTGGGCTCGAGATGGGCAGTACTAACCCGAAGCACAGTAATGAATAAAGTACATGCATAACAGAAAAAAAATCATATTATACGGCTTACACGGGCGATGTCAGGCTTGGCCCCCTGCGGCTACACGGACCACACTCGATGCCAACCAGGCCGACCGTTAAACAAACCGTGACGGGCCAGCACGATCGGCCTACGCCTAAGCCCGAGCATGGCCCAAGTCGGGCCGAGCCCGAGCCCGAGCTTCTTCGCGCGGGGTCGTGCTTGTGTCGGGTCAATTTTGACGAGCTTCAAGCTGGCCCATTTAGACCGACCCATTTCACCAGCTATAGCTCTCTTTCTCATTATGTTTTCAATGGCAAGTTTTACTTCACTGCTTCCAAAACTTCCACATTATTCAACTGGAAGTTTTATTGTTTGTTGTTTCCTAGGCTATATGTAACAAACAAGCTATATTAGGAAAAAAAATGAATATATGATTTGATCTCTATAAAACTCATTTCACTTCTCTTTATTTTTTTCCATATTATCAAAAATACTGACATGACATTTTTTGAAAAGGAAACAGCCAGGAAAACTCCCTACATTTATAAGTATATTAACTGACATGATGGTATAGGAAAGCAAAAGTTAACTACTGACATGACACCTTATTTATGTTCTATGAAACATATATTGAGACTGATCTTAACTCCTTGCCATGTCACAAAAAAACACTTGATAAATTTGTATTTTACATCTGATTGGAGTAATCTAAATAGTTTGTAACACTTTTGTTTCAACAAACTGAAATTAGGGATGAAAACAAACGGAAAAAGGCTAAACCTTTTCCATATTCATATTTGTCAGTACCTTCGGATATGGTACCCTCGCATACCAAGAAAAGAAGTGATGGGTCCCACCTTCCATGAGAGGAGACATTCAATGGTCACGTGTCTTGCAGTTCTAGACCAGATTCTCTTATTAGGATGGCTTCGGTGCTGCTACGTGTCCTGCAGCTCTGGACTCGCCTCTTTGCTAAGAATGGCTCCGGTGCTGCCACGTGTCCTGTAGCTCCAGACCGACCTCCATATTGAAGATGGCTTCGGTGCTGCCATGTGTCCTGCAGCTCCGGACCTGCCTCCCTGCTGAGGATGGCTCCGGTGTTGCCATGTGTCCTGCAGCTCCAAACCCACCTCCCTGCTCAGGATGGCTCAAGTGCTACCACGTGTGCTGCAGCTTCGGACCCGCCTTCCTGCTAAAGGTGGCACAAGAGCTGCCACGTGTCTTGTGGCTCCGAACTTTTTATCTCCGGTAAGGAGGGCTCCGGAGTCTCCACTTGTCCAAGACGGCGTGGGTATTCAAGACCATAAATCAGCCCCTTCAAGATCAGGTTAATGCGTCATTAACTCTGCATCAATGAAGCACAATCAACGGGGTCTTCATGCATAGTAATGTCGCTATTAGGCCATGTTAATATGCAATTAAATCATTATTAAGTGTCTTAGATTGTGTATAGGGTTCTTAATAGCTCGGGACCACCTGTTGGGTCCTGTCGAGGTGTCTAAACTGACACCTCCCCCGGACCTACTCAGGAGTAGTCCGCAGAGGTTCGATGTATATTCAAAGGGCTAGTGTAAGGATCAAATGCCCAAGAGGGGGGGTGAATTGGGCTTCTTTTCTAAAAATTAAAGCAATAAAAACTCAAGTACTAAAAGCCCAATTCCCTATGCAAACAACCTATGCATTCAAGTGATTAACAAGTTTGCGGTATATGAAATGCATAAGTATAACGGGAAAGGAAGAGTATGCAAACTCCCGAGAAGACACGAAGACACAGTGATTTATCTCGTGGTTCAGGAAGATCATCAAGACCTTCCTACATCCACGTTGTGGCACCCACCAAAGGGTATAGCCACTCCCAAGTCACCGAGACTAGGGATCTCACTAAAAGTCTCCGTTTGCCATCTCTGGCAAGGTGGAGCTCAAGCCTTGTACAAGTATGACCTTCCGGGCTTCCAAAACCGTCTTGGCAAGCTCCGGAAGGATCTCACCAATCACCGACTGATACACGGTGAATGCAATCACCAATAGACACTCCCTTATAGCTCTCACTAGACTAGAGACTCCAATCACCAAGAATGGAAGCACACAAGCACCATCTCTAGTAAGTTCTAGTCTATCTCTTGGTGTACAAGTGGTGTAAATGATGTGGAAGTGGTTGCTCAATGTCTTGAATGCTTGGTAATGTGTAGAGTAGCTCTGGGCATCAAGACTTGTCAAAATGACTAGTTGAAGGGGTATAAATAGCCAGCTTCCACGAGATAGCCGTTGGAAAAGTAGGCTGACATCACTGTTCTGCAAACACCAGACGATCTGATGTTCTCCCTTCAGTTGTCATCGGTCGAATACAAATTAGCTGATGTCACTGTGTCAGATATGACTGTTGATCGACCGATGTTGTATACACCTATACATCGGATAATCCGGTGATACTTGATCCAGAATGGTCCAGAAATAATGCTTACTGGAATGATTGACCGATGTGTTATAATTGTACATCGGATGGTCCGATGTTACATTTGGTCCAGGGAAATTGCTTACTGGAAAGATCGACCGATGTAACACTTGTTTCATCATCGGATGATCAGGTGTATACCCAAGACTGAGGTCTTCTTCTGCTCAGAGCCAACTCGACCAATGTAGTGTTTTCTGGATACATCGGATGATCCGATGAGTTGATTTTGTCTGCTTCGAGTTGTTCTAAGTGATTCTTTTGGAATTTGTTCGAGTGACCTCTTAGACATTGGTTTGAAATGTTCTTCTGATGACGACCAAGTCTCGAGTGGTGTCACTTTTGATGGAATAATTTTGACATATGTGCTTTTTCTTTTAGTCTTCATGAAAATCGATTGACCTCATAAAATGGTTTGTTGAGGGGTCTCCAATTGTATCCAATGAGCAGTAGATGATATAAATATAGCTTCCATTAAGTGTGATGAATTATATGAGAGACCTTGCATCCACAAACTTATTAGTGATATCTAACGGTTGTCATTAATCATTGAAACCATACCTTATGGGGGCATAGATGCTTTCAGCTAGTCCTAACAAGATCAAACTCAGAGAATGATGAACACGAGGGATTTACGTGGTTCGGGCCGGCTGAACGTAATACCCTACTCCACGGTGGTTTGTGTGTAATATTGCTTGTGTCTGAGAGAGCTTGTCTGGATCCGTGGCCGCTCGTTCCTTTTATAGTCCAAGGCCGAGTGGCTTACAGGTGGGGCCCAGGGCCCGACAGGTGGCCCCGGGAGTCACCAAATCCAACCTAAGATTTAGGAGTAAATGCTATCCCCTGATAATGGTTTCAATGTGCCGCCTGACCATGCTCTGCTGCAGGGCTATAGATAGCCCCTCATCATGGGCGGTCGTGTCTTGTCTGTCTTGTCGCTGCCTCTCATTGGTCCGTCGTACATAGTAGTTCGGCTCTGACCAGTCATGACAAGACCGACCACTGTCCTCTTGACTTACGAGTGCAGGCTCCCGCCTACCTAGGGAACGTGCGCGTCCTTCTAGCTTAGGCACACTAAGCAAGCATCCATTTACTGTCGCTTCCGAGGGAAGGCCCAGGCCAGTGTTGCCTGGCACGTGGCAGCTCCCGGACCTTCCCTCACCGGGATGACCGGGTCCAGGAGGTCGGGTCCGGAACTACCAGGTTCATGGCTGCACCAGACCTTCTCCCTATAGGGGGAGGTCTGGGGCCACTGACCTAGCGAACACTCCGGACCTTTCCTCGGCAAGGCGGTGGGCCTAGCACTGCAGGCCACATGGTAGCGCTGGACTCACCCTCGATAGGAGACGCTGCTGCACCGCCTGCCGCGCGACACACTGGGCCCATGTCAGATCTCACACCCGTGTGCGGTGGGGCCCAACGTGCTTTCATCCCTATACCTAGGGGTACCCGGTTCGCCAGACACCGACAGGTCCTAATGAAATTGTAAATTGTCAGGCCTTAGCATATAAAAGGGTCGAGCAGTCGTGAAGCACACAAGCTACACAGGAGACACTCAGACTCTCGCATACCCAGACACATGCAATACAACACACAAAACCCTGTGGACGTAGGGTGTTATGCTCCAGCGGCCTGAACCACGTAATTTTCCTGTGTTTACCCTGATCTTAGTTCTTGAGTTTTCACCCCGCCTAAAAAAGAACCTCTGCGGACTGCTCCATAGTAGTACTGGGGGAAGTGTCATTGCTACACTTCGATATTTGGTGCACCAAGTAGGGGTGTTTACTCGAAGAATTTAAAAATTGACAATGGTGAACTCCACCGCTGCTTCCTCTGACTCGGCTGCATGAGCTAAAAGAGGGAATGAAGCTGGTGACACTTCTGGTCGTCCTGGTGGCAATCCAGCCACAGATCCACAAGCTGGTGTTGTAGCGCATCAGCTTTGAAACAACGGGCCACCACCTGCTGGAACAGTAGCTGCTGCTTAGTTGGAGGATGGTTTTCTAGCGTCAATCACCGAAGCAACTACAAGTCCGGAGAAAATGCTGATTGCAGCGCAAGCTCTTCTCCAGCGTCCACCAGCACCGGATGCGCCTCTGGCAGTGCTGGAACAATGGCGTAATGATGTTGACCTTCTGGTCGCCACTACAGCCACATCACTCAACAACTCGCCAGAACCTAGGCTTAGGCTAGCACCAACTCGCAACAGGACCATGTTAGGATGACTCGATCCAGCACCTTCACAAGAAAGATGCGCACCATCACAACATTCGACATCACATACTCCTACGGTGGCCTGTAGCGCCGCCATAGTGTTGAGGCTGCCGACAGTAGATCTTAGGGCCGAACTTGACCGCTGCTACACGGAGCAAGATGGCTAAGTCGCCATCGAGCGTAGTTGTGAGAGGCGACGTGTCCTTGAGGGTGAGTTTGGAGAGTCGAGCATGTCTGCATCAACTCAAGCAACGTATGTCCCTCCACCTCCTTCTCCCTTAGGAGCGGGTGGTGGCTGTTCGGCGCTTGCACCGCATCTTCGTATGGTGGAATGGCCACCCAAGTTCCAGCCTCACTTGCCAGAGAAGTACGATGGGACTGTCAAGCCTATCGAGTTCTTGCAAATCTACTCTACCGCCATCCTGGCTGTAGGGGGGAATGAAGCTGTCATGGCCAACTATTTCCGAGTCTCCTTGACTGGCACTGCTCGACCATAGTTCATAAGCTTGCCCCCTAGCTCAGTCTACAGCTGTGGAGAGCTATGCCGCTAGTTAACTACCAACTTCGGGAATTCTTACACTCGACCAGGCACTGAGCTAGATCTTTTTTCCATACGGCAAGGTCAGCAGAGTCCCTATGCTCATTCATTCAGCAGCTCTCCCAGGTTTGAAACATTATACCCACTACCTTGAATGCTTCTGTTGTTGTCACCTTCCGGCAGGGCGTAAGGGATAAGAAGATGTTGGAGAAGCTGGCCACACGTAACATCCAGGATGTTACAGAGCTCTTTAGCTTGGCAGATAAATGCGTCAGGACTGCTGAAGAGCGGGACTGGCACTCCAAGCCAGCTGTGGAGGCAGGTGCGCCATCTTCTTCCAAGGCAGGAACCGCTGCCCAAGGTAGTGGTAAGAAGAAGAATAAGAAGACATGTGGCAAAAATAAGGCAATTGTTGGTACACCTACAACTGTAGCCGCAACTGCTCCAGGTGGCCAGAGCTCATGCCCGGACAAGTGACCGCGACCTTCATCCGATGACGGTGACAATAAGAAGTAGTGTCTAATTCACAACACTTCGAGTGACGACATCGAAGAGTGCCGTGAAGTCAAGAGGCTCGTGGAGCGTGTTTAGCAAAAACAGCAGAAGCATTAAGAAGACGTATCCTTCCGTCAGCGGGAGGGTAAACAAAAGGCTGACTCGGAGGCCGTAGAAGAGCCAAAGTTGGGGTTCCAGGATGCCAAGAAGGCGATAAAGGTGGTCTACAACAACGCCGACGACTCTGACTCCAGCTCCTATGACGAGTGAAGGAGGACTCTCCATATGATGTATGGAGGGTCGTGGGACGTTACATCCCGGCGCATGGTGAAAAATTTGCGTCGGAAAGTAGTTGTTGTAACTCCCACCGTCAAGGCAGAGTCACATCGAAAGTGGGTGGACACTCCGATAACCTTTGACGCCTCCGACTGCCCCAAGAATATGGCGGGAGCTGGCTGCTCATCGTCTCTCCAACCATTCACAACCTAAAACTCTTCCAAGTATTGGTTGATGGCGGGGTGGCACTCAACCTCATTAGTTTTGCAGCTTTCAAGAAGCTGCAAGTCTCCGTGTTGGACCTTAAGCCCTCACGCCCATTCTCCGGAGTGGGTTCGGGAGCCATTACTCTGCTCGATTGTGTCTCTCTCCCTGTAACATTCAGGACACATGAGAACTACCGTTTAGAGAAGCTAATCTTTGACGTGGCAGAGATTAGTCTTCCTTTCAACACCATCCTTGGCAGACCAGCTCTATACTGGTTCATGGCAGTAGCCCATTATGGCTATTTAGTGTTGAAGATGCCGACACCTACGGGCATCCTTGAGATCTGAAGAGGCCGTACTGCAGGAGTCACTGCATTGGAGAAGCTACATGAAGAGTTGGCACGACAACCTCCAAGCACGTGCCACCGCGGTTCAACCTCTGCACCACGTGTGAAGCCAAGTAGCAATGACAATGTTCCACTCAAAGTCGTCCAAATTGGTTCCGAAGCCGCTCAGACCACTCGCATTGCTGGAGGCATGAGTGACAAATAGGAACTCATGCTCATCACCTTCCTCCAGGCTAATGTTGATGTGTTTGCATGGCAACCGTCACAAATGCATGGGATCTCGAGGGAGGTGATTGAGCACAGTCTGAAGATCTACCTCGACGCATAGCCAATTCAACAAAAGCCTTGAAAGCAGTCCATTGAGTGGCAAAACTTCATCCTTGAAGAAATCAAAAACCTGCTCGATGCTAGATTCATCTGGGAGGTTCATTATCCACGATGGCTAGCAAACCTAGTCATCGTACACAAGGCCGGCGGGAAGATTCAGATGTGCATCGACTACACCACACTCAATAAGGCATGTCCAAAAGACCCTTTCCCACTTCCAATAACAGAGAAAATAGTAGATTCTACTTCTAGCCGTGATTTATTATGCTTCCTAGACACATATTATGGTTTCCATCAAATACCAATGGCTAGGAAAGATGAAGAACACACAACTTTTATCACTGTAGATGGTCTATACTGTTATACATCCATGCCTTTCTGGTCTCAAGAACGCTCTTTCAACTTTTGTGCGTGCTACGCACAAAACTTTTGGGGAACTTATTCGGGACCTAGTAGAGGTGTATGTTGATGAAATCGTTGTCAACATCAAGACTTGATACTCCTTATTGGACACCCTTCAGTCAGTCTTTGATAGATTGCGCATGACGTGCACGAAGCTGAACCTTGACAAGTGTGTCTTCGGGGTCTCCTCTGGGAAGCTCCTTGGATTCTTGGTAACACACCGAGAAATTTAGGCTAATATAAAGAATATAAAAGACAAAGAAGCAATGCGGCCTCTAGCTCGCATGAAGGATGTTTAGAAGCTTACGGGATGTCTAGCTGCACATTGCTGATTCATCTCTAGACTGGCTGAGCGGGCTCTCTTGTTTTTCAAGCTGCTACGAAACACCAGACTATTCAACTGGTCTGAAGAACCATATAAGGCATTATGGGAGTTGAAACAGTCTCTTACAACACTCACGATCATGGTAGCTCTGGAATCAGGTGTCTTTGCTACTTTACGTTGCTACAACGACAAAAGTTGTTAGCATGGTGCTGGTTCCAGAAAGGCTGGAAGTATCTCACAAAGGCTTGGACCCCTCCGTGAGCGTCCGAAGCCACTTGGAGGAAGCAACAATCAAGATGTGTCTGGGTCCAAGACCCCAGACATTAAAGCAGGTCTCGAAGACTGGGAGCCTCCAGGGCTATCTTTACAAGAAGACACATCAGACCCCTTTGGGAGGGTCCCGACCACACATGAAGAAGATCCTGATCCCTTCGGGGGGGGGGGGGGTTCGATTAGAAGGAGAAGATGGACCAGAACCCTTCGGGAGGATCCAGACCGTCCAACGACATGTTTACTTCATCAGTGAGGTCCTCCATGATGCCAAGACAAGAAACCTTGAAGTGCATAAGCTTCTATATGCAATTCCTATCGTGTCAAGAAAGTTGCGCCATTACTTTCAAGCTCACAAGATCTAGTGGTAACCTCTTATATAATATGAGCTGTGCTCCATAATCTCAATGAATAGGAAACATTGCCAAATGGGTTGCGGAGCTAGCAGAGTTTGAGTTTGAATTCATGCCTCAACATGCTATCAAGAGACAAATGCTAGCTGACTTTCTAGTGAAGTGGACCCCACCTCCATCTGGTACAGGGGGCCTCGATGTTGACAAGCTGGAACCCAGGGCTCTGGTCTTTACCAAGCCTCACTGTACACTCTTCTTTGACGCCTCTGTGCACAAGCAAGGGGCTAGAGCAGGAATTTTGCTCCTCGCACCGACCAGCGAGCAGACCAAGTACATGGTCCACCTTGACTTCAAGGTGACCAACAACATGACGAAATATGAAGCTCTCATCTTCTGATTGAAGGTTGCGCAATCATTCGACATCCAACCACTGCTAGTCAAAGGAGATTCACAACTAATCATTAATCAAGTTAAAGGTGAATGTTGTTGCAATAATCCACAACTAGCAGCATATCTACTTCAAGTCCAAAAGTTGGAGAAAGAACTCCAGGTCTTGGACCTATGCCATGCAGCGTGCCAACAATGCTACAGCTGTCGAGCTCTCGACAAAAGATTCTACTGGGGCTCCAACACGTGATGGAGTTTTTATAAGGAGGTTACAAGTACCATCTGCCCAACCTGCCAGATTGGGTGAAGGGGGTGAGACTAGCACCTCGAAGCTGGCGGTCCCGATGGCCCTGCTACCATGGAGTCCACCAAGGATCGTAGACGCCATGGAAAGCTCCGTGCAACTTGGTGTACAAGATACAAAAGCTCAAGTTAATCTCGATGCATGGATAATGATGGTCTGGGATTACTTAAAGAATAATATCCGTGTTGTAGAAGATGTATCCGCTGAACGGATTGTCCAAATGGCTAAAAGATACACGTTGGTAGAAGGGGATTTCTACCAACATGGCACCAATGACACCCTATTGTGGTGCATATCCCTGGAAGATGGGTGTTAGCTCCTTGCAAAAATCCATGGAGGCGAGTGTGGTAACCATGCTTCTTCCTGCACGTTAGTCGGTAAGGCCTTTCGGCATCATTTTTACTGACCCACAGCTCTCCAAGATGCAGTCGATTTGGTTAAGAGATGTGAGGCATGCCATTTTCATGCCAAGCAGATCCAGACACCAGCACAGTCACTGCAAATGATCCCTCCTTCATGGCCATTCATCGTATGGGGTTGCATATTCTGGGACCTTTTCCCAAAGCTGTCAGAGGGAACTGGTTTCTCTACATCGCCATCGATAAGTTCACAAAGTGGTCGGAAGCTGCTCTAGTTGTAACAATCAACAAGCATTCATCAATCAAGTTCTTGAAGTCCATAATTTGCAGATTTGGAGCCCTAAATAGAGTCATCACTAACAATGGGACCCAATTCACCAGTGCAACATTTGAAGAATACCGCAAAGACCTCAACATCAAGATTTGTGACGCATCAGTAGCACACCCAAAAAGTAATAGGAAAGCCAAGAGAGCAAATGCAGAAATACTCAAAGGACTCAAGACACGCACCTATGAATGCTTGAAAAAGCATGGTGCCAATTGGATTGAGGAGCTTCTGTGTGCATTGTGGGCTAGACGGACAACACCCAACCGAGCTACAGGAGAGACACCCTTCTTCTTGGTGTACGGAGCCGAGTCCGTCCTCCCTCCAGAGATCACCATGGGTTCTCTTTGAGTCCAAGCTTACGATGAAGCCGCATAGGACCAGCTCCGACGTGATGACCTGGACCTTGCCGACGCGGCAAGATACTGAGCAACTGTCCGAAACGCATAATACCGACAAGCGCTCTAGCGCTATCAGCAGCGACACGTGGTAGTAGGATACTTGAAGTAGGCGATCTGGTGCTACAACACATACTTTCTTGAGAAGGAGCAAACAAGCTGTCCCCAGGCTGGGAGGGTTCCTTTCGAGTGATAAAAGTATCCTACCTCAGATGCATCCACTTGGCTATAGAGGATGGGACACCACTTCCTAACCCCTTGAACATCGAACACCTCCGTAAGTTTTAAACATAGCATGATGGTGAAACTCTTCTTATTATAGTATCTCATAGTGTCTAAGAATAAGTAGGGTTGGTCCAAAATGTACAGCATGCTTAGTCTGGTTCCATACCCTAAGTGTGTATGCTTTGCCTCCCCTGTTATCCAGAACTACTATGAAATACTATGATATGAAACATTTGTCTTACCATGTGTACATTTACATTGCGCATGTTGTTATTTTATTGCTCTGCTATGCCTTATTGCCAATAGTGGAGGTGTACAATCCTACTGTACACGGGTAGCTTGAAGTTCCTGCGATATACCTAAGTATTTTTTGGATAGTTTTTTTTTTTCAGGACCTTGTGATCGCTAAATGGTCTACTTGCTGGAAAAACCAATGCCAATGATAGGTCTAGAGTGTGTTATATACTTAGCATGGTCCTACACCCAAGGTTTACACACTCTACCATTCTAGTGTTGTGGCAAAGTACGGTAGGTCTGGACAGCATACAGTTCTAGATGAAAGAGCAACCAAAATACTGGTATCACATTGAATTACTCAAGACCCGGAGCACAGCTAGGGACAGTAAGACACAACTGAACTAAGGGCAAGAAGATCGTAATGAGCACTTTTACTCCTCTTTTTTGTCTCTCATGTGTAGGACAAATGTTTTAAGATCTGAAATTGACATTTCTTCGTGTTGATGGCGGACGACGCAAGAGCAGCCAGCTCCGACACCTCCATGGGGGCCTGCCGTCGATGTTTTCTATGCATCGATGATGGGTGCCACTGGAGAATCCAGCTCCGGCACCTCCCCATGGGGCCCGCCGTTGATGTTTTGCACGTTGGCAGTGGGCTCCACCAGATCAATAAGCTCCGGTACCTCCTAGGGGCACTCGTTGACGCTTTACGCGTTGACATCATGCGCCTCCGGATCATCAAACTCCGACACTTCTCAGGGGGCACGCCGTCGGAGCCAAACAGACGTCATTGCCATGTATCTGATGGTAGACATCCCCAATCCGTTGATCACGTCTACCAGGGGACCACTAATACTATGGCGATGATAACAAGTTGTTTGCAACTAATGCAATCATTCTCAGAAGATTCAACAATAAAGAACAAAGATCAAAATCATTCATACACCAAGCTTCTACACAAAAGTTTGAAGATACATTGACAAATGAAGAATGAAGAGATCCTAGTTATCACTGGACTTGCGTTCAAACCGCACGACTATTGTCTTGGCAGCGTTCTGCACGCTGGCCTTGGATGCCTCCTCTGTCTCTGCGACGGGCCCTTGCATCACAAGAGCAAAAGAGATGGTGGGGTCCCAGCTTTGGAAGCATGTTAGCACATACTCTACTACAGCCTTCGCCAGGTCCCTTCCTTCTACCTCCAACTGGTCGCTGAGGACATCTTCCAATGCTCCCAGTTTGGCCCCAGTTGAATTCAAGGCGGTGAGGGCTTGACCAACTTCTGGCGCAGGATCGCTCGGCTAGACAGGGCTGAAGCCAAGAGGCACCAGAGCACTCTCGGCATGCCCCAAAGAAGTTCCAAATTTATTCAGCCTCAATCTTCCGCGCATCCTCCAGCTCCTCCAGCTACTTTCTAGCGGTAACCAACTCTTTGAATCCCCCTTTTGAGAACAGTTCAACCTCCATGGCATGCTGCTGCATCCACTCACCTAGTTGCTTCTCTTGGTTAGCAACATGTTTCTCTCAGAGGGTCAACCGATCTTTTCGAGCCGCCAGATTCTTGGCTTCACATTTCACCTCTTCCTCTTTAGCGGACAAAGCAAGCTCCCGATTTCTGAGTTCTTGTCCTGCCTGCCAAAAATGTTTCTGCTCCTCTTCAGAGTGAGTTTTTAATAACTCAACGTGGAGGTCCAAATCTTTTTGCCCATGCTCCAACTTCTGAGAGATCCCTGCGTCTTTTTCTTGGAGCTCTTGCACCTTCTTGGCAATGTTATCCTGGCATTGGAGGAGCTCATTAAGAGAGTTGAAGCAGGTGTTCGCCAACTTATTGGAAGCTACCACCTCATCATGCGCTTTGCAAGTTTCAACGTCCAGCGTTTCAATGGCAGACTTCCTGTCATTGACCAACTCATCCATACGCCTCAAATGTGCCTGTTCAGCCGCAAGATGATCCCTCTCATCTGCCAGTCGGGTATGCGTGAGCTTCATCTTGAAGCTCAGTAGTTTCCACCACCGCCGTAGAGTTTTGCGCTCTGCCTTCAAAGCGTTGTGCTCATGGTCAAAGCCATGTTGTACTTGGCAAAGACTAGAGCACACATTTTCAATGGATACAGATAGAGGGATTGCCTCCAGACCTTCCATTGGGTCCGCTGGCGCTCCCATTGCCTCAGGAACAATCTGTAACACCCTCATTTTCATGCATCGTGCCATGCATACATTCATGAACATGTCTAATATTAATCCACATAAAAAGGAATAAGTTTAAAATTGATTTAGAACAAAACCGCACTTAAGAATTATGGAAAGTGAGAACTAGTCCAATTTTGGTGCGGACTAGTCCGATTTATCTCTGACTTGTATCAGACTTGTCCGTTTTTGCTAGTATGTTTTTGCCTCTGGACATTTTCGAACTTGTCCGGTTCTGAGCGGACTAGTCTGGTGTTCCAATTTCCTTGAAAATTTCGTTAAGTCCCTGGACTTGTCCTAACTAGTCTGGTATTCTAGCGGACTTGTCCGATTTCTCTCTGACTAAAGTCAGATTTCCCTGATTTTAGGCCAGACTTGTCCGATTTCTTTCTGACTAACTTCAAATTAGTCCAGCCCTTTTCAGACTTGTCTGATATTTCGCGACTCTGAGTTGATCTTTTGTTTCACGACTTGTTTCTTGGGTTTTACGTTAAGTGGGCCTAGGGACATCGTGCCTAACTCTTTTTAGAGCCCATGTGGGACTCTAAACCAACTTCTATTCATCTCAAACTCGAAATCCAACTAACCCTAGCCTCCACCTCTATATAAACAACCCCACCCCTTGGCTTGACACATATTTGCTACTTTTCCACCCCACCAAACCCTAGTTCGTGAGGAGCCACCACCAAGGAGGGAGGAGGAGATCCCAAGCAAGAAGAAGAAGAGGAGGAGATGAAAGAGGATCTAGATCTCCATCAACTTTGAGTTCTTCATCACCAAATCATCTCCAAGTTCTTCATCAACCCTAGATCATCAAGATCCAAGCGTTGCCTCCAATATTATTGATTCATTGGAGATCTAAACACCTGGTATACCTTCAATTTCTTTTCCTTACGTAAATTCAACCTCAAATCTCCAAATCCACGTCGATCCAGAAAACCCTAGTTCGTCAGTTTCGTGCAGTGCGGACTTGTCCGGTCTCTAGCGGACTAGTCCAATTTTCCTGGTTAATTTCTATTGAATTAATTCTAAAATTAGATCTAATCAACTCCAAACCTGTATAAACTTGTTAAAAGCTACTATAACTAGATAGTGATCATTAAAGGCAACTTATTAACCAACCTTACCTTGCATTGCATTAATCATGCATGACATGTCATATTGAGTAATATTTGTGCACTCTTTGATTGTGTCTCTTGCCTTGTATGTTATTGTGTGGATTAGACGGATTTATGCTAGAGAGTGTTGTGGAGGATCTCCAGCACCAAGAGTTTGAAGGCCTTGACCCGAACCAATCCCAAGAGCAAGGCAAGTGTCCTTGAGGCATATTGATCCTGTTTTGACAATAAATGTTTTGTTTGCAAACTGCATGCTTGTGTCAATTTGATGGGAAATCCAATGTTAGGAAGTTTACTAGATTTGTTTAACCACTCTTGTCACCTGGAATTTATGGTAGAGAGTCGGGAAGGGCTTTTTAAACTTTTTGCTTCGCTTAATTAATTGGGATGGGAAAACAACTATACCACTTAACTTAATTATGCATTTATGAGGTGTGGTTAACATGAACTGGTTTAATATGATTTGGTAATGGGCGATCTAAGCAAGCCTTATATGTGGATGGATCGGATGTTATGGTGGTTTGCTTGCTTTAGATCTAAGGACCGGTTCATGCAAGAATAAGCCAGGACTATAGTGCCACCACGAGGCCAAGTATGGGTGCGGCGTAGCTGATTAATTAGGGCTTTGCTAGTGCTGTTTGGACCATTATGGATGCTCGGGGAAGGGTTAGTCAGATTGGATTTGTTGATGATTGGTAGGACTACCCTAGGATCTGAATGGCTCAAGAGGGGGCCCTTGGTTGATGATGTGCTCAGTTGGAGGCATAGCCACCGGTGAAACCTCAGTGGGGTCTAATTAGGCTAGTAATCCCTTTGTAAAGTCTATTTTGTGATCTCTTGGCCATACACTAAAGGAAGTATAATTGGCGTAAGGGAGGTTCTTTAGTCGCCGACGGGTGATGAAATCACAAACACATGGGTAAAGTGGTACAAACTCTGCAGAGTCTAATAAAACTATCATGATAGCCGTGCTCCCGGTTATGAGCACCTGAACAACTTCCATGATTAGAGGGAACTTGGTATTGGGATGGTTTTTGGGATGGTTATGGTTATTAATATGGTTATGGCTGGTTATGAATCAATTTCTGGTATTGGATATGATTATTGGCGATGGTGAAATCTGGAATTATGGATGATGGACATGGAATATGTACTGGTACTATGATTTCAATTATGGTTTCTGATGGTTCTATTCACATACATGTAATATGTTGTCTTTCAAATATTTTAATGTACTTTTCATCACTCAGCCATTACTTATTCATCATTTGAATCAGCCACATGTCATACTTTCCACACTTGCTGAGTACGACATGTACTCACTCTTGCAATCCCCCCCCAATAGTTGCAGGTCAGGATTGGGAGTTTAATGACGATAATGCGGAGTTCTAGGCCGTGTCTGCCGTCAGCTTGCCTATGGAGTGTTGGAGCTGCGCTATACCTTATGCTTAGTTTGCTTAGCTGTTTAGTTTGTTTAGTTTGCTTAATTAGTTATTTCCACTGCATTAGTTTAACTTGTCATTAATATTCATTAGAGCATGTATTCGAGGATGTTATTAATTGTGTAATAAAATCTGTCAATTAATCTTGTTCTGTGGTAATTCTCTGTTTATCATTTGTGAATCACTTGTGTATGTGCGTTAAACATCCTGGGCATACATATACTGCGCTTGGTTCATTTTTGGAACTGGGTGTAACGAATTGGTATTAGAGCCACAGGTTGACCGTAGGATGCAGTCTAGATAGAATGGACACTTAAGAGCACATAGGTGCACTCAGGAGTCGATGTTTTTTTGGTTGGTATGTTGTTTTCTATATATTGTTTGCTTGTGTGCTTAATAGAGAATTTTGGGATGCTTTAGCATTTCCATGTCCACCTAGGCTAGTTAGTTGCTTAGTTTCATATCCCTTGATGCATATAGTTGGGGACATTTTCTAATTCTTACCTATTGCTTTTTCTTCAGATGGTGAGGACTCGCAACCAGAGGGGTGGCAATGATGAGGAGGAGAACCATGAAGCACCTCAAAACAACAATGGACAAGGACCTGCTCATGGAGCTATGAGTATCGAGCAGCTTTTGGCTATGCAAAACCAGCTCATGCAGACCATGATACAGACTATTGGACAGCTACACGCTGGCAACATCAACCATCAGCCCCACATGCCTCCACCGCCACCCCCACCTCCTCATAACCGGTTGATAGAGTTTTTGAGGACTAGGCCGCAAACCTTTGATCAAGCTGCTAACTCTATGGATGCGGATGATTGGCTCAAGTCCGTGGAGAAGAAGCTTGCTATTGTCCAATGCAGCGACCGAGAGAAGGTTCTATTTGCTTCTCATCAACTAGTTGGAGCAGCTGCCGATTGGTGGGATTCACTATGCAATGCTCATGAGAATCAGGAGAGGATCACCTGGGCGGAATTCAAGGAGAGTTTCCGATCTCATTATGTGTCGGAGGGTGTTATGATTTTGAAGAGGCAAGAATTTGAGAACTTGAGGCAAGGAAGATCAAGCGTGGGTTAATACCTCAATAAATTCACTCAACTTTCAAGATATGCGCCTGAGGATGTGAGTCGTGACAGCCGGAAGCAATACTTGTTCATGAGATTCTTGAACAATGAAATCCAAGTACAATTGCTGAACTATGACTATTCCAACTTCTAGAAGCTTGTGGACAAGGCAATTGTGGGGGAGAACAAGGTCCATGAGATGGAGTAAGACAATAAGAGGAAGGCGCCCTATCAAGGACAACAACAAGGAATTAATGTGCGCCCTCACTTTGCACCACCCAATGCGCCCTATTTCAGCACTTCTGTTCCTGTATAGCGTCCTGGTTATGCACCGCGCCCAACTCAGTTTGTGCAGCAGCGCCCTGTCATGCAAGCACCTAGGCCTCCAATGTCTTATGCACCCGTGCTAATTTCCCTGGTGCCAATGCGCAAAATCAAGTCCGTCCAAAGTCTGGTGGAGTTAAGAAGTGCTATACTTGCGGAGAAGCTAGACACTTTGCCCATCAATGTCCTAAGTCAGGCCTTGGTCAAGGAAGCAACGCGCCGAGGCAAAACCGAAGACCCAATGGAGGACAGCCGCAAGGGAACCGTGGACAGCAGAATTTCGCTCGTGGCAATGTGAACCATGTCTCTATGGAGGGTGCTCAACAAGCGGATGATGTGATCATTGGTATGTTTCTCGCCAACTCCAACCCCGCGACTATGTTATTTGATTGTGGAGCATCACATTCATTCATTGCATCAAAGTATGTTGCCAAGTATGGTTTGACTATCTCTCATATGAAGTTTACTCTATTGGTTAAGTCTCCGAGAGGAGAGATGAGGACAAATATAGTATGTCCAAAAGTAAGCCTTAGAATAAGGGGGTAGACTTCTTTGCCAACCTTATAGTTTTGGATTCTGAAGGATTGGACATTATACTTGGTATGGGCTGGTTGAGGAAGCACAATGGAGTTATTGAGTGTGCCACGAACACGGTGAAGTTGACCAATGAGGAAGGGATCACCGTAGAATTTGAAGCATCTCAACATGCACTGAAACAAGTGGAGCTGAATCACATGGATGGTGCCGCAATTGAGGAAATTCTGGTGGTGTGTGAATTCTTGGACGTATTTCTAGATGAGTTGTCAGGTATGCCACCTGATCGATACATTGAGTTCATTATTGATTTAATACCTGGAACTGCACCTATAGCTAAGAGGCCCTATAGGATGCCTCCTAAGGAATTAGCAGAGCTCAAGAAGCAAATTCAAGAGAAACTAGAGAAGGGTTTTATTTAGCCCAGCTCTTCACCTTGGGGAGCGCCCGTGCTGTTTTGGACAAGAAGGATAGATCCCAAAGGATGTGTGTGGATTACCGAGCTCTCAACTAGGTGACCATCAAGAACAAGTACACCTTGCCACGCATAGAAGACTTGTTTGATCAGATTAAGGGTGTTTGTGTCATCTCTAAGATTGACTTGAGGTCAGGTTACTTCCAAATGAAGATAAAACTATCAGATATACCTAAGACAGCTTTTAGGACACGATATGGATCTTACGAGTACACCGTGATGTCCTTTGGATTGACAAATGCACCTGCCTATTTTATGTACCTCATGAATAAGGTCTTCATAGAGTACTTGGATAAGTTTTTAGTGGTGTTTATTGATGACATTATGATCTATTCGAAGGATGAGAAGGAGCATGAGGAACACTTGAGGCTTTCATTGCAGAAATTGAGGGAGCATCAATTGTATGCCAAGTTCAACAAGTGCCAGTTTTGATTAAGGGAAGTGTTGTTCTTGGGTCACATAATTTCAGGAGGAGGAGTATCGGTTGACCCCGGAAAAGTGAGGGACGTGTTGAAGTGGGAACCACCACAGAATGTAAAGGAAATAAGGAGTTTTCTTCGGATGGCTGGATATTACCGTTGGTTCATCAAGGACTTTTCCAAGATAGCCAAGCCAAGGACGGAGTTACTAATGAAGGGGAAAATGTTTCAATGGACCCAAACTTGTCAAGAGAGTTTCGAGGAGTTGAAGAAAAGGTTAACTACAGTCCCAGTTTTGACATTACCGGATCTAAGCAAAAGTTTTGACATATATTGTGATGCATCGAGACAAGGACTTGGATGCGTGCTTATGCAAGAAGGTCAAGTGGTTGCATATGCATCGAGGCAATTGAAGAAACATGAGAAGAATTATCCTACACATGATTTGGAGCTCACAACCGTGGTACACGCATTGAAGATTTGGAGACACTACATCCTTGGACATAGGTGTGAAATTTACACGGATCATAAGAGTTTGAAATATATTTTCACACAAACGGATCTGAATTTGAGGCAACGAAGATGGTTGGATCTCATCAAAGATTATGAATTGTGAATCAACTATCATCTAGGGAAGGCTAATGTAGTGGTTGATGCCTTGAGACGGAAAGGAGTAAGTAATCAACTCACGGTTCGAGAGTTGCCATCCGAGTTATGCAAGGAGTTTGAACGGTTGAATCTTAGATTTGCAAATGAGATGGCGATGATGGAGTTAAACCAAACCTTAGAGCAAGAAATTCGGGAAGGTCAAACTAAGGATTAAGAAATTCAGGAAATCAAGGAAAAGACCCAAGAAGGGAGAAAATTCAGATTTGATGAGGATGAACATGGTACCCTATGGCTTGGAAAAAGGATTGTCGTGCCTAATGTGAAGCTTATTCAGGAGACAATATTAAAAGAGGCACATGACTCGCCATATTCAGTTCATCCTGGTTGTACCAAGATGTACAAAGACCTGAAGATGTGCTATTGGTGGGCTAGCATGAAGAAGGACATAGCTGAATACGTAGCATTGTGTGATGTGTGCCAACAAGTCAAAGCGGAACATCAAAGGCCAGTTGGGTTATTGCAGCCATTGAATATTCTAGAATGGAAGTGGGAAGATATCGGTATGGACTTTATAGTTGGTTTACCGTGTACCCAGTCTGGGTATGACTCAATTTGGGTAATCGTGGATCGATTGACTAAGTCAGCTCATTTTGTTCCTGCCAAGACCAAGTATACAACTGCACAATTGGCCGAAATATACATGGAGCATATCGTGTGTCGACCTGGAGTCCCTAAGAAGATAGTCTCGGATAGAGGTTCTCAATTTACCTCCAGGTTTTGACAAAAGTTTCATGAATCTTTGGGAACAAGGTTGAATTTCAGCTTAGCATATCACCCTCAAATGGATGGACAAACCGAGAGGACCAATCAAATTCTGGAGGACATGTTAAGAGCTTGTGCTTTAAAGCATGGGAAAAGTTGGGACAAAAGCCTGCCATATGCAAAATTCTCATACAACAATAGTTACCAAGCAAGTTTGAAAACGTCACCTTACAAAGCGCTTTATGGAAGGAAGTGTAGGACACCCTTGTTTTGGAATGAGGCAGGAGAAGCTCAAGTATTTGGTTCGGATGTGTTGCAAGAAGCCGAAAAACAAGTTCAGGTTATCCGTGAGAACTTGAGGGCTGCTCAATCAAGGCAAAAAGGCTATGCGGATAATAGGAGAAGGAAACTAGCCTTTGAAGTGGGAGACTTCGTTTACCTAAAGGTGTCACCAATGCAAGGTCATAATAGGTTTAACATAAGAGGCAATCTAGCACCTCACTATATTGGACCATTCAAGATTTTGGACAAAAGAGGAGAAGTAGCATATGAACTGGAGATGCCAACTCATCTTTCAGATGTGCATGATGTGTTTCATGTTTCCCAGCTTAAGAAGTGTTAGAGAGTACCGTAAGAACAAGTACCAATGGAAGAATTGGAACTAGAGGAAGATTTGACTTATGCCGAGCAACCTGTCAAAATCTTGGAAGCCAAGGAGAGAGTCACAAGAAACAAGGTGATTCGATGGTGTAAAGTTCAATGGAAGCATCATACAGAAAAAGAAGCAACTTGGGATCTAGAAGATGATATCAAGAAGGAATTTCCCTATCTCTTCTCTTCCACATCGAATCTCAAGGGCGAGATTCATTTTAAGGGGGGTAGGTTTGTAACACCCTCATTTTCATGCATCATGCCCTGCATACATTCATAAACATGTATAATATTAATCCACAAAAAAAGGAATAAGTTTAAAATTGATTTAAAACAAAACCACACTTAAGAATTTTGGAAAGTGCGGACTAGTCCAATTTTGGTGCGGACTAGTCTGATTTCTCTTTGACTTGGATCGGACTTGTCCGTTTTTCCTGCGGACTAGTCTATTTTTTCCTCTGGACATTTTCGGACTTGTCCGGTTTTGAGCGGACTAGTCCGGTGTTTCAATTTCCTTGGAAATTTTGCTAAGTCCCTGGACTTGTCTGGACTAGTCCGGTATTCCAGCGGACTTGTCTGATTTCTCTCTGACTAAAGTCGGATTTGTCCAATTTTAGGCCAGACTTGTCTGATTTCTTTCACACTAACTTCGGACTAGTCCGACCCTTTTCGGACTTGTCTGATATTTCGCGACTCTGAGTTGATCTTTTGTTTCACGACTTGTTTCTTGGGTTTTACGTTGAGTGGGCCTAGGGACGTTGTGCCTAACTTTTTTAGAGCCCATGTGGGACTCTAAACCGACCTCTATTCATCTCAAAATCGAAATCCATCTAACCCTAGCCTCCACCTCTATATAAACAACCCCATCCCTTGGCTTGACATCTATTTGCCACTTTTCCACCCCACCCAAACCCTAGTTCGTGAGTAGCCGCCACCAAGGAGGGTGGAGGAGATCCCAAACAAGAAGAAGAAGAGGAGGAGACGAAAGAGGATCAAGATCTCCATCAACTTCGAGTTCTTCATCACCAAATCATCTTCAAGTTCTTCATCAACCCTAGATCGTCAAGATCCAAGTGTTGCCTCCAATATTCTTGATTCATTGGAGCTCTAAACACTTGGTATACCTTCAATTCTCTTTTCCTTACGTAAATTCAACCTCAAATCTCCAAATCCACGTCGATCCAGAAAACCCTAGTTCGTCAGTTTCGCACAGTGCGGACTTGTCCGGCCCCTAGCTGACTAGTCCAATTTTCCTGGTTAATTTCTGTTGAATTAATTCTAAAATTAGATATAATCAACTCCAAACCTGTATAAACTTGTTAAAAGCTACTAGAACTAGATAGTGATCATTAAAGGCAACTTATTAACCAACCTTACCTTGCATTCCATTAATCATGCATGACATGTCATATTGAGTAATATTTGTGCAATCTTTGATTGTGTCTCTTGTCTTGTATGTTATTGTGTGGATTAGATGGATTTGCGCTAGAGAGCGTTGCGGAGGATCTCCAGCACCAAGAGTTTGAAGTCTTTGACCCGAACCAATCCCAAGAGCAAGGCAAGTGTCCTTAAGCCATATTGATCCTGTTTTGACAATAAATGTTTTGTTTGCAAACTGCATGATTGTGTCAATTTGATGGGAAATCCTATGTTAGGAAGTTTACTAGATTTGTTTAATCACCCTTGTCACCTGTAATTTATGGTAGAGAGTCGAGAAGGGATTTTTACCCTTTTTGCTTTGCTTAATTAATTGGGATGGGAAAACAACTATACCACTTAACTTAATTATGTATTTATAAGGTGTGGTTAACATAAACTGGTTTAATATGATTTGGTAATGGGTGATCTAAGTAAGCCTGGTATGTGGATGGGTTGGATGTTATGGTGGTTTGCTTGCTTTAGATCTAAGGACCGGTTCATGCGAGAATAAGCCAGGACTACAGTGCCACCACGAGGCCAAGTATGGATGTGGCGTATCTGATTAATTAGAGCTTTGCTAGTGCTGTTTGGACCATTATGGATGCTCGGGGAAGGGGTAGTCGAATTGGGTTTATTGATGATTGGTGGGACTACCCTGGGATCCGAATGGCTCAAGAGGGGGCTCCTGGTTGAAGCTGTGCTCAGTTGGAGGCATCGCCACTGGTGAAACCTCAGTGGGGTCTAAATAAGCTAGTAATCCCTTTGTAAAGGCTATTTTGTGATCTCTTGGCCATACACCAAAGGAAGTGTAACTGGCGTAAGGGAGGTTCTTTATTCGCCGGTGGGTGCTGAAATCACAAACGCATGGGTAAAGTGGTACAAAATCTGCAGAGTCTAATAAAACTATCATGATAGCCGTGCTCTCGGTTATGAGCACCTGGACAACTTCCATGATTAGAGGGAACTTGGTATTGGGATGGTTTTGGGGATGGTTATGGTTATTAATATGGTTATGGCTGGTTATGAATCAATTTCTGGTATTGGATTTGATTATTGGAAATGGTGAAATCTAGAATTATGGATGATGGACCTAGAATATGGACTAGTACTATGATTTTAATTATGGTTTATGATGGGTTTATTCACATACATGTAATATATTGCCTTTCAAATGTTTTAATGTACTTTTCAGCACTCAACCATTACTTATTCGTCATTTGAATCAGCCACATGTCATACTTTCCACACTTGCTGACTATGACATGTACTCACTCTTGCAATTCCCCCCCCCAACAGTTGCAGGTCAGAATTGAGAGTTTAACGACAATAATGCGGAGTTCTAGGCCGTGTTTGCCATCAGCTTGCCTGTGGAGTGTTGGAGTTGCGCTATACCTTATTCTTAGTTTCCTTAGCTGTTTAGTTTGTTTAGTTTGCTTAATTAGTTATTTCTGCTGCATTAGTTGAACTTGTCATTAATATTCATTGGAGCTTGTATTCGAGGATGTTATTAACTGTGTAATAAAATCTGTCAATTAATCTTGTTTTGTGTAATGGTATGTTTATCATTTGTGAATCAATTGTGTATGTGTGTTAAACATCCTGGGAACACATATACTACACTTGGTTCATTTTTGGAACTGGGTGTCACACAATCGTTGGAGTCCATGATACTAGAGTGGACCCCGACAAGTCTTCATCTGCTACAGAGGTACTTGCTCTGATCTCCGGGGTGTCGCTCACCGTTGGCACTGGCGCCAACACATCACCAGTCGCCAGCTCCAGCGCTGTCGTGGTGTCAGTCGCCGCTCTGACACTACTTCAGCATCAACCATCGGCTCCGGTGTTATCGTGACTGCTGGCTCCAACGCTGTCATCAGCTTTGGCCCTGATGCGATATCTGGTCTGGCGCAGTCACAACATCAACAACTTGCCCCGAAGTCATCACAGCATCAGTTGTTGGCTCCAACTCCATCACAGTATCTATCGCGGCTTCCGAAGTTGCTACGACATCAGCCGTCGGACCAGCCTACCTGACATCACCAACCACAACGCTAGTGTACCTTGCCAGTGGCACCTCCATTCTCGCCGCCAAGGATGGTGGAGCTAGACTGCCATCATTGGTAGCAGAAGGAACAACGTCTGGCTTTGTCGCTCTAAAAATAGAGACAAAAGAAGATCAGCAAGAGGCAACGAATAAATAAGAATACCAATTCCCAATGATGCTTCGTACTTGGGACCTCGATGGCTCCAATCGGCATTGAACTTCTTCCGTGGGTGGCCAGAGTCATCTGAACTAATCGTCACTTGTGAAGCAGATTTTCTGGTCTTGGCTCCAGGAGTGTTCGTGGCAGCCACTAGCTCTGGAGCCACCGGGAGGTTCGAGACTGGTGCCATACCTCTTGTCGCCAAAGCTTCAGTTGGGGGATCCACTCCGGAACTAGTGCTCACCATTGGCGCCGAGTCCGAAGCTAAAGGCGTTGGGGAGGAGGTCAGACAAATGACCACAATTGACTTTAGAGTCGGGCGCATTGCTTCTATCAGAGATGGCCTGTCGGATCCTGCATCCATCTGCTCCAGCTTCCTCTTCTTGCTGGAAGGATCTACGGGCTCTTTCTCTTTGCTCCAGCTAGAATCGGACCAAGAACCCTTCTGCTAGTTGGACTCCATAGGAGTTTTTCCTTTGCCACCAGTGGAAGTAGAACTGGAACCTTTCAATTGGCTTGGGGCCGAAACTCCAAGGATACTTATGCCTCGAGAGGCATCTCCAACCTACCGTACTGCGACACTAGTGTCGTCAAGAGTTGACATCTCCTTCAGCAGTCGTGACCTTAACTCTGGCACGGTGAAGATCGACAAGCAGTCATATGGAGGCACGATGTTGTCGTTGGAAATGGGACCACTATACATCTTCGACAGAGTAAACAGCAGAGCCTTCTCGTCCATGTTAGTCCCACTACCGCGCTCTAGCCGGGTGAAATCCATCACTCCGGTGTACATCCAAGCTGAGCGCTCCCGTTGTTGAAGAGCTGCAAGACGCCATGATAAGAAGTCACAGAGCACCATCAGTGATGTCAACCCTCCTTCAGCCAGGTGCCAAATCCTTATTAGCACCGGTTTGTATTCCACTAGAGGTGAAGGGTGAGCTCCCAGAAATTGTTGTCCGTGGTGGGTACGTCGACTGGCAACTCCAAGCAGTCATTCTGATTGGTCAGACTATCATCCAATCATACTTCCTGTTCTACCAATTCCTAGAAGAGAAGGATGGGATGTACTTGTATGGTGATTTCCTGCGCCACTGGAAGTAGTAGGCTCCTATGTAGCCGAATCTTCTTTCAGATTCCTAGTGAAAGTGGCCTAGAGGGGGGGGGGGTGAATAGGCCTTTTTGAAATTTAGTCAGAACCTGCAACACTTAACAACCAGATCAAATCCCGAGATATCAAACTAGTCTGGTAGAGTGCGGACTAGTCCGGTGCGTGCGGACTAGATTGATCAAGTTCGATCAACGGTTTCAACTCAAGCACAGTATGCAGTAGAAAATAGTATGTAACTTGCAAGTATGATTCAATGAACTTAAGTGTAGTGCAAATTAGCTTTGATGTGAATGATCTAACATAAGATGGACAAAATCAATCAAACCCTAGAATATGATTTGAGAAACTTTAAGAGCAAGTTTGACACACGATTTTATCCCTTGGTTCGGTTTCCACACAGGCAACCTACATCCATGTTGAGGAGCCCGCGAAAGGACCAGGTCTTCACTGACCCTAACCTCGTCGAATCACCACGAAGGCCAATTCTTCTTCCACTATCACAAAGGGGCAAATCATCAAGTTCAAGGGTCCTTCTCACAAGTTGAGGGCTCCCCAAGATTACAATTCAAACACCACAAAGAACACACTCGTAAGATCAACAATGAAACAACAGGAGTGTGTTAGAGATCAAACCCAAGAGCTCAAACGTGTGGATTCATGTCTCTCCTTTGATCCTAAGTGATCCTCAAGAGATCGATCTTTCTTTCGTTGGATTTCGTGGAGATATGTGTTTTCTAGGCTCTTGGAGGGTGTGACGGTGCAGGGGGTTGAGAGTGTTTGATAGTTGGGCCGTGCACATCTATTTATATTAGGGTTTTCAAAAGTTACGTTAGGGTTTCGAGGGTCCGGACTAGTCCGCGGTGGACTCCGAACTAGTCTAGTGTGCGGCGTGCAGGAAACCCTAAGTGTCCAGAAATATCGGACTTGTCCGATTTTAGTCAGAAAGGTTTTCGGACTTGCCCGTGCTGTTATCGGACTTGTCCCGGTGTGGTGATGCCCTTAGTGAATATAGGACAAGTCCGCACTTGGAGGACTTGTCAGATTTTAGTCAAAAGCATTATCGGACTAGTCCGGTGCAGACAAGTCTGCATTGGCTGGACTTGTCCGAACCTGTCCAGAGAGGATATCGGACTAGTCCGGTGTATATCGGACTAGTCCGTTTTTCCTGTGAAATGTGAAATGGGTGAGGATTTTTATGTTAGAGCTCTTGGGATGTGTCACACCAACACACTCCCTACACAATGATTTGTTCTATTCAGCCCTTGAGCTCTTTTTCGAATTGATCCTCATTCTCCTTTCTTTTTGCCACTTTCTTCATTCTTTCATTAAGACCTGCGCTCATCTCAATAATATAATTAGGATCTCATTTGCTTGTTATAAATCAACCAAAACCCACAAGGGATGCCTAGATGCACTTTCAATCTCCCCCTTTTTGGTGATTGATGACAACCAATTAAGATTTCACAAAATATGATAAACAACGCATAATTTTCATAAAGTGTGCACATATGAGCTTGAAACTTATTTAGCAATGACAACATAAGACATATGTGCACTTTTTATGGTGGGATGCAAAACTAAATGAGTGAGAGCAGTAATCATGATGACAGTGAAATAATTGACGTCTATATATCAATCAACAAGCATATATGTCAATTATAAAGCAAAATCACAGATTTCATGAATATGAGCATAAATCATTCATAGAATTTCATCATAGGATTAAACGTACCAAAAGAGCATAGTATTAAGTCTTACAACCCAAAAGAGACAAAAAGATGCATAAGAGAAACTCTCATCTCTCAACCTACAGCTAAGACCTAATGACTCCCCCTCAATCTCTCCCCCTTTGGCATCAAGAAACCAAAAACAAGGAGAGGAGGGATCTAAGAACTCAATCCTCGTTGTCGGTCCTCTCATCATCTTCGTCTTCATTCTCGGGCTGAGGAGGAGGAGGAGGAGGAGGAGCGGATCCACTCGAGCCCTCAATGCCAAAATAAGCAAGCTCGGAGGGAGTCAAGGGCCCGAGCTCGGTGAAATCGGAGGCTGAGTCATCGGAAATAATCAGGGATCCAATGGGCTCGATCTTCAGCTTCTGGCAGATGTGCTTCACATTTTCTTTGACATGCCGCATGTCCGTCTTTCTTGCCTTGTTCAGCTTGTGCGTGTTCACTTCGGCCTTCTTGCAAGAGGCAAAAATAGCTGACAAGTACTTTAGGATTCCACTAGGGGACCCTTTTTGGGGAGGGGCCCTAGTGGTGGGGTCAGCCCTTGCATCTCCTCTAGCTCTCCTCGGAGCTTCTTCACTTGATGCAGGAGAAGGTGCAGCTTGAACATTGGCTTGGTTGGGCTTCTGGGGCCTCAAGGGAGTGTGCTCCACATCCTTAACAAATTTGATCTCTGTGACTTTCTCAATCATAAACATCAGGTAAGGGGCATAACCACAGGATATATTTGGAGTACAGGATATGTTGACCATGTCATTCCAAATGTAATCAAAGACATCGAACTTCTTGTCTTTGCTAATCACTTTCATCAGTGCCCTGAGATAGCCTTGGACACTTCCTGCATCCCCATCTTTCGGGGCAATAGTCTTCCTCAGAACCCTGTTGAGGACCACAAAGAATGGCATCATATTCTTGGTGGAAGGAGGGTTGAAAGTTGAGCGAGAGTCATAGAGGAACTTCATTTTGTCCTTCTCAAGGACCCCAATGTTGTGAATGACCAAGTTGTCGTAGCTTGAGCTATCAAGATGTAGCAACCTTGAAAATTCACCATAGGTGATTGTGTACTTGGATCCGTGAGTCATCCAAGTCACCCTTTCTTCCTCATCACTGGCAAAGAAACAAGTAGCATAAAATTGGGCAATGACTTCATTGTTCCAGTTGTTTCGAAAGGCAAAGAGATCCTTCAAGCCATGCCTCTCAACTGCCTCTACCACCTCATCAAAAGCCGAGCAACTCTTCTTTTCAAAGTGCACCCAATCAATCCATTGGCTGCGCACAACTGGGATCTTCATAGTGAGGTAGTCTGGACTGTAGAAGTCCGCATGAAAGTTGCTCCAAAACCTAGGATCGACAGCTTTTCTGGACCGATTGTAGCAATCAATGAATCTGAGTTTGGAAGCAGTGTCGCTTCCCTTGCTGTTGAACCTCTCCTCGGAGGGATCTCTGTTTCCCTTCCTCGGAGCATGCAGCTTGAGTGGGCCAATCGGGCCCGTGGCAATCCCTTGGCCCTTGCCCTTCACTTGGCGAGTAGTTGGTGAGCTAGTGCTGGTTGTGTCCTTAGCCTTGGACATAGGATTCTTAGCAAGGACCTTGCGTCGAGCCTGAGGTGGCGAAGGTGCCGGATCGGACAGGTGCTCTTGGCGCTTATTGCCTTGGCCCGTCGAGGACCGAAGCAAGGCTTCTTGGTCCATCTTGGCCTCGAAGTCAGAGATTTCATCGTTGGTGATCGACATTGTCCTGATAATGGGTTACACAGGGTATGAATGAGAATGGGACAAGGAATTGCATTGAGGAATGAGTAATTAGGATTGAGTTTAGAAAAAAAATTGGACTAGTCCGGTGTACAGGTACAAACTAGTCCGGGTGACCGGACTTGTCCGTACATGGACCGGACTAGTACGGTGATCATCTCCTAAACCCTAACTAGACGGCCAATGGTGTTTCTCAATGCAAGAATAGTTCAATATCAATGTAATACATGAAGGAAGCATGTATTTGGTGAAAGGAACTAAGCTATTTGATCAACAACGAAGGAAATAGCGATTTCTAGGGTTTGGGAGGAAAATTTACCAAAATTGCTCGATTCTTGAGAATGAAAGGGTTGAAGGTGTGGACAAGTCCGTGGTCTTCAAACCCTATGCCAAGGAGGTCGTTTTCCACCCAAACTTGGAGATTTTTGATGGAGGAATCACCAAATCGCCGTGGGGAGCTCGAGCGAGGAAAGAGAAAGCTTGAGGCAAGTGTGAGGGTGAAGAAGATTAGGTTTTGGCGGCGGCTAGAGTTATGGAGTCCAAAAATTGGACTTGTCCGAAGATAATCGGACTAGTCCAAACTTTTCCAGAGCCTATATCAGACTTGTCTGTGGTCGATCGGACTAGTCCGGACTAACAGTCACTATGCGGACTAGTTCGGGTAACCACGGACTAGTCCGTGATCACCAGGGAAGAAAATCTTAGCCCATTCGTATATATTCGAAGGTACTTATTAAGAAAATAGGGAGACAAAACAAATCAAATAATCTTGATGAATATGATTAGTAAGCATACAACAATCAAGCAATGACCATAATTCATCGAGATCAAGTAGTTGAAATAGTTTTTGGAGAAAATTGAGAAAGGTGATTTTAGCAACTCAAACAATATAATTTTGAAGAGTTCATACAAGTATGCAAGTTTTCAAGCCATATTCCGAGCATCAAGGATATTGAGTTCATTTCAGAGCTCGCAAAAACGTTTTTCATCTAGTGGCTTGGTAAATATATCAGCTAGTTGCTTTTCGGTGTTAACATGGGAAATGGATATGTCTCCTTTCATTGAATGGTCTCTCAAAAAGTGATGCCGTATGTCTATGTGTTTGGTTCTAGATTGTTCAACTGGATTATGAGCAATTTCAGTGACACTCTCATTATCACAAAGGAGTGGAATACGACTCGTATTGTAACCGTAATCCCTTAGAGTTTGTCGCATCCAAAGGAGTTGTGCACAACAACTCCCGACTACAACATACTCCGCTTCGGCCGTGGATAAGGCAATGGAATTTTGTTTCTTGGAGGACCAAGAAACTAGGGATCTACCTAGGAATTGGCAGGTGCCAGAGGTACTTTTTCTGTCTATTTTGCATCCAGCATAATCTGCATCGGAATATCCAATGAGATTGAACTTGGAACCTTTGGGGTACTAAAGTCCAAGGTTGGGTGTATGATCCAAATATCTCAAGATCCTTTTAACGGCTGTCAAGTGACACTCCTTAGGATTGGCTTGAAATCTCGCACACAAACATACACTCAACATAATATCAGGCCTAGATGCACATAGGTAAAGTAAAGATCCAATCATGGAGTGATATACCTTTTGATCCACGCTCGGTTCATCTTCATTGAGATCCAAGTGTCCATTAGTTGACATGGGAGTCTTGATAGGCTTCGCCTTGTCCATCCCAAACTTCTTGAGTATGTCTTGAGTGTACTTGGTTTGGCTTATGAATGTCCCTTCCTTTTGTTGTCTCACTTGGAATCCCAAGAAGTACTTCAGTTCTCCCATAATATACATCTCAAACCTATCTGTCATAATCTTACTAAATTCTTCACAAAAAGATTTGTTAGTTGAACCAAAGATAATGTCATCAACATAGATTTGACAGATAAAGAGATCATTGTCAAAGTGTTTTCTAAATAGAGTATAATCTGCTTTTCCAATCTTGAAACCATTTTCAATTAAGAAATCTCTAAGACACTCATACCAAGCTCTAGGATCTTGTTTGAGGCCGTAGAGAGCCTTACGCAGTTTAAAGACGTGATCGGGAGACTCTTTGTCTTTGAATCCGGGAGGTTGCTCTACGTACACCTCCTCCTTAATTAGACCATTGAGGAAGGCGCTTTTCACATCCATTTGTTAGAGCTTGAAATCATGGTGAGTAGCATATGCAAGTAATATTCTAATATATTCAAGTCTAGCTACTAGAGCAAAGGTTTCATCGAAATCCAAACCTTCGACTTGTGAATACCCTTTGGCCACAAGTTGTGCCTTGTTCCTTGTCACCACCCCGTGTTCGTCTTGTTTGTTGTGGAAGACCCATTTGGTGCCGACAACGTTCGCGTTGGGTCTTTCGATGAGTTCCCACACTTTGTGCTGTTTAAAGTTGCTGAGTTCTTCTTGCATCGCCACCACCCAATCTGGATCCTTCAATGCATCCTCAATCCTGCGCGGTTCCATAAATGACACAAAGGAGTAATGTTCACGAAAATTAGCTATGCGAGATCTAGTTGTTACTCCCTTTTGGATGTCACCGATGATGTTGTCGATTGGGTGATCCCTTTGGACGCATTGGTGTACTCTCGGGTGTGGCACTTGCGGTCTTGTATCTTCATGATCTTCTTCTTCTCCCCCTAGATGGTTGCCCTCATTGACTTGTTGATTATTTTCGTCTTCTTGAGGTTGACCTTCTATGGAAGCTCCCCCTTGATCATTGGCCTCCACTTGTGGTTCATCTTCCTCATGTACATGTAGAGGTGGCTCTTATGGTAGAACTTCACCCAACACCATTCTTCTCAATGCTTGACAAGGAGCTTCTTCTATATCTAGCACACATGGATCAACTTGCTCCTTTTGGGAGCCGTTAGTTTCATCGAACACTACGTCACGTGCTACTTCAACAAGTTCGGAGACTTTGTTGAAGACACGACAAGCGTAAGTGTTCGAGTCATAGCCAAGCAAGAAACCTTCATCGGACTTTGAAGCGAACTTTGAAGTCCTAGGCTTCTTGTTCAAAATATAGAACTTAGAACCAAAAACTCGAAAATAAGAAATATTTGGCTTGTTACCGATGAGTAGCTCATAGGATGTCTTCTTGAGTAGTTGGTGAAGATAGAGTCGATTTATGGCGTGGCAAGCGGTGTTAACCGCTTCCGCCCAAAATCGGTCCGAGGTATTGTACTCATCGAGCATTGTTCTCGCCATCTCTATGAGGGTTCGGTTCTTTCTTTCGGCAACTCCATTTTGTTGAGGAGACTAAGGTGCTGAAAACTCATGCTTTATGCCTTCTTCGTCTATGTACTCCTCAACCTGGGTGTTCTTGAACCCCGTTCCATTGTCGCTTCGAATGTTCTTGATCATCAATGAAAACTCATTTTGAGCACACTTGAAACAATTCTTCAAGGTTCCTTGAGTTTCTGTCTTATCATGCAAAAAGAAAACTCAAGTGAAGCACGAAAAGTCATCAACAATCACTAAACCATATTTGTTACCGCCGATGCTTATGTAAGCAATTGGACCGAAAAGGTCCATGTGAAGTAGCTCGAGCGGTGTTGTTGTAGTCATGACGTTCTTCGCGGGGTGAGGTGCTCCAACTTGCTTCTCGGCTTGGCACGCGCTACAAGGCCTGTCTTTCTCAAACACAACATCCTTCAAACCTCGGATGTGATCGTCCTTGACGAGTTTTTGAAGATTCCTCATACCAACATGCGCCAACCGTCTATGCCACAACCAACCCATGTTGGTCCTTGCAATCAAGCATGTGACAAGTTCGGCTTTATCTTTGTTGAAGTCAACAAGGTAAAATTTTCCCTTTAACATACCCTTGAATGCAACGGAACGATCACCCCTTCTAGAGACGGTCACACCCTCATTAGTGAACAAGGAATTATAACCTCTATCACATAATTGAGATATGGACAGGTTATAATCTAAGTAATCAAAATGTAACACAAGAGAAAGAGTATGTTGAGACGATATGTCAATTTTACCGGTACCGAGCACCTTTCCTTGACTATTGTCTCCAAAATAGATGCCCTCGCTTGGATCCTCATTTTCTTCATACTCAACGAACATCCTTCTTTCTCCGGTCATATGGTTGGTGCAACCACTGTCTAGCACCCATTAGATCCACCGGAGGAATAGGCCTACAAAAACAAATCAAGCCTTGGTTTTAGGTACCAAAGCTTGCTTGGGTCCTTGGAGGTTAGTTACAAGAGATTTGGGCACCCACACATGAGATTTGGTGTTCCCATGGCGTGGCCCAACATAATGAGCATAAACTTTACCAAAATTACTTCTCATCAGAACATAGGATGCATCAAAAGTCTTGAATAATAGTTGCTGTTGTAGATGAACAGAACTAGTCCGGGAAACCGGACTTGTCCGGAAGACCGGACTTGTCCGAGTAAGGATCGGACTAGTCCGGTGATCATGTGTGTTGACTTTGGACTTATTAGCATAATTGGTCTTTCTGGCTTGAGAGAAGTTCCCCTTCACAAAGGAAATGTTATCCTTGTTATTTTTATGGCTCCTAGCATATTGCTTTTCACCATAAGAATAACCAATGTCATATTTGACATTAGGAGGTTTTGTGACCAAGTATGCACTACGTGCATATTTGATCTTCTCCTTGTCAAATATGCCACTTTGGGAAGGATGCTTGTCCTTGGTAGAAGTTGACTTTTCCTTCAACCTAGTGTCAATTTTAGCACATGAACAAATAATGGCAGCTTCAGTTTTAAGTGGTTGAGAAGATGAGCATGAAGAGGATGAGGGGTCACTTTGTTTGAGTGACTCCACTTGTACCTCAAGGATTTTGTTAACCTTGGATAGGTTAGCAAGTTCATCCTTGATGGTTATGTTTGAGTCGCTTAACTTCAAGCAAGCTTCCTTGCTTGAGGCTAACTCAAGTTTCAGTGACTTGCCCCACTCCTTTTGAAGTTCGAGAAGCTTGTCAAGTTCAAGATATTCCTCCTTTTGGGAGATAATCATATCTTCTTGACGGCCGATCAGCTTCTCCTTCTCAACAAGTTGATCAAGTAGAAATTTCATTTTTGTTGTTGTTTTCTTATCTAAGCCAATGAGCATGTCTTCATTATCACTAGCAGCTTCACTATCACTAGAATAGGAATGCAAAGAAGAGATTTTGGTTGTTACCTTTCGTTTACCTTCCTTTGCCATGAGGCAAGTGTTGTTGCCCTTCCATGCGCCTAGAGTTGGGAAGAGGGTGGACTTCTTGGATGTCTTCTCGATGGCTATGCATGCCATCTCCTCTTCCTCTTCGGATGAGGACTTGTCATTTGAGTCCCACTCCTTTACTAGATGCGCTTGTCCAGCTTGCTTCTTTTTGTTGAAGAATTTCTTGGGTTGAGTTCTTGTTTCCTTGGTCTTCTTCTTGTTTTCCTCGTATGGGCAATCAACTATAAAGTGGTCATATTCACCACAGTTATAGCATGCCCGCCTCAACTTTGGTCTTGACTTCTCTTTATATTTTCCTTCGTCTTCTCTTCATCATTTTCTTAAATCTCTTCATGAAGAGGATGTCTTCTTCATCAATTTCGCTGCTCTCATCATCATTGTCCTCTTCTTGTTGAGCTTCTCGAGCTTCTTTAGACAAGGGCTTGAGAGTGGATTTCAAAGTGACCCTTTTCTTCTTTGCTGAGGTGAGGTCGGCAATCTCCTTGACATGTTTCGCCCGCTTTTCCATCATCTCAAAGTTGATGATTTTCCCAAGTAGCTCATTCGGGGTCATTTTCTTGTACCCGGGGCTTTCTCTAATCATCGAGCACACGATGATGTTGCGAGGCATGAAAGCTCTAAGGATGAGCTTCACCACCTCGTGATCGTTCCATTTCTTGCTTCCGTATTCTCGAACCTTGTTGATGAGTGTCTTTAAGAAGTTGTACATGTCTTGGGGCGACTCATCTTCTTCAATGGCGAATCTTCCCAATTCGCCTTCGATCATTTCATTCTTTGCTTCTCGCACATGACGATCGCCTTCATGTGCGGTTTGCAATGTATCTCATATTTCTGTCGCAATCTTGAGCCCATCCACCTTGGTGAACTCGTCCCGACTAAGTGATGAGGTGATGACTGATGCATCTTGGGCATTCCGATGAATTGCTTGCTCTTGGCTAGGTGTGAGCTCCTCATCATCGTCGAGGATATCTATTCCTGTAACCACAATATGCCACAAGCTTGGATTGAGTGAGATCAAGTGCATTTTCATGTTTTGACTCCACATTGAGTAGTCATTGCCATCAAAGTGTGGGGCTTTTCCAAGGGGAATAGATAGGTAATGATTATTGTTAGAATTTAAGCGATCATAATTAAAAGGATATCGGGAGTAGTCGGTGTGACTACTCCCCTTCTTCTTCTTCTCGTCCTCGACCTTCACTTTCCCTTTTGAGAGGGCTTTCTTCCTTAGGAGCGCCTTGAGTTCAAGAATCTCCTCATCATCGTCCTCGAAGTCCTGGATAGCATCGAGGAGCTTCTCCAGCTTTTGAGCTTTTTCGTCTTCAACCTTCTCTTGGTTAAGACTCTTGTGTACATTCTTCATGTCTGACATGTTTTCTTCGAGCGATTAGTCTCTTGCGAAGAAACCTGCTCTGATACCAATTGCATGTGGCCTAGAGGGGGGTGAATAAGCCTTTTTGAAATTTAGTCGGAACCTGCAACACTTAACAACCAGATCAAATCCCGAGATATCGGACTAGTCCGGTAGAGTGCGGACTAGTCCGGTGCGTGCGGACTAGATTGATCAAGTTCGATCAATGGTTTCAACTCAAGCACAGTATGCAGCGAAAAATAGTATGTAACTTGCAAGTATGATTCAATGAAGTTAAGTGTAGTGCAAATTAGCTTTGATGTGAATGTTCTAACATAAGATGGACAAAATCAATCAAACCCTAGAATATGATTTGAGAAACTTTAAGAGAAAGTTTGACACATAATTTTTTCCCGTGGTTCGGTTCCCACAGAGGCAACCTACATCCACGTTGAGGAGCCCACGGAAGGACCGGGTCTTCACTGACCCTAACCTCGTCGAATCGACACGAAAGCAAATTCTTCTTCCACTATCACAAAGGGTCAAATCACCAAGTTCATGGGGCCTTCTCACAAGTTGAGGGCTCCCCAAGATTACAATTCAAACACCACCAAGAACACACTCGTAAGATCAACAATGAAACAACAGGAGTGTGTTAGAGACCAAACCCAAGAGCTCAAATGTGTGGATTCGTGTCTCTCCTTTGATCCTAAGTGAATCCTCAAGAGGTTGATCTTTCTTGCGTTGGATTTTGTGGAGAGATGTATTTTCTAGGCTCTTGGAGGGTGTGACAGCGCAGGGGGTCGAGAGTGTTTGATAGTTGGGCCGTGCACATCTATATATATTAGGGTTTTCAAAAGTTACCGTTAGGGTTTTGAGGGTCCGGACTAGTACGTGGTGGAGTTCGGACTAGTCCGGTGTGTGGCGTGCAGGAAATCCTAAGTGTCAAGAAATATTAGACTTGTCCGGCTAGGAGCGGACTTGTCCAATTTTAGTCAGAAAGGTTTTTGGACTTGCCCGTGCTGTTATCGGACTTGTCCGGTGTGGTGATGCCCTTAGTGAATATAGGACAAGTACGCACTTAGAGGACTTGTCCGATTTTAGTCAGAGGCATATCGGACTTGTCCGGACTTTTTTAGACTAGTTCGGTGCGGACAACTCCGCATTGGCTAGACTTGTCCAAACCTGTCCAGAGAGGATATCAGACTAGTTCGATGTATATAGGACTAGTCCGTTTTTCCTGTGAAATGTGAAGTGAGTAAGGAATTTTATGTTAGAGCTCTAGGGATGTGTCACAACAACACACTCCCTACACAATGATTTGTTCTATTCAGCTCTTGAGCTCGTTTCCGAATTGATCCTCATTCTCCTTTCTTTTTGCCACTTTCTTCATTCTTTAATTAAGACATGCGCTCATCTCAATAATATGGTTAGGATCTCATTTGTTTGTCATAAATCAACCAAAACCCACAAGGGATGCCTAGATGCACTTTCACCTAGAGGATGAAGAGTGTCTTGAAATGTGGCACAGAGAGCCTCACACACACTCACATTTCCCAAAGATGGGCAAAGATTGCCACCAATAGAATGGTATGTGGAATTAGGTGTTGAAGCTACAACCCATACACCTCCAGCAGCGTTAGGATGAAGGAGGAAACAAGATGAACTAGCCCGACCATAGCATAAGCTGAGAAGAAGACAATGTCCCCGGAGCTTTTCTTGATAAAGGGAAGGCTCCCGCAGCGGATCATGTTGTTGAAACCAGACTCTTGCCAACCCATCAGGTTTGGAACTCTCACAATATCTCTCTTGTTGACAAGCTTGGAGGTGAAAAGTCCAGAATCCATGGCAGCAAGGGGATAAAAGCGGAGAACACGACGTGGAGAAGGAAGCGGAAAGTCCTATGCGCAAGGAAGAAGATTAGAGCGAGTTCCTTCACTGCGCTAACTACCTCTTTTTACTATCCTTTGCAACGCTTGGAAAACAACTGCACACAAAGCTTGATTACGCTCTGCATGGTTACCTTCGCCGATAACAAGGGGGCCTGGGTCCACTTGACAAACAAGTCGCACCAGACGAACCGTTGTCATGATAAGAAGTTGGGAGGAATCCAAGGAAGGCGACATGATAGGGTTATAGAGATTGCGCTGAGAACCGATACAGAAATCGTATTGGAAACTGACGTTCTTTAATGCGTGGGTCCGCACGCAGAGCATCACGCCTATCAAATCACAAAATGCCATGTATCGCCACTTCAACCACCCAAGAGAAAAGTCAAAGCAACAATGCGGGAAGATATGATGGTGGCCCCACCTGCGGGGTCAAACCTCCCCTATGGTGGGCCTGGGAGCCACTGTCGGTACCCTGCGGACTATGTACCCTCGCATACTAGGAAAAAAAGAGTTGGGTCCAACCTTCTAGGAGAAGAGACATTCATGGGTCACGTGCCCTGCAGTTCTGGACACGCTTCTCTAATGAGGACGGCTCTGGTGCTACCACGTGTCCTGCAGCTCCGGACCCGCCTCTCTGCTAAGGATGGCTTTCGTGCTGCCACATGTCCTACAACTCCGGACCGACCTCTCCGCTGAGGATGGCTCCGGTGCTACCACGTTTCATGCAGCTCGAGACCTGCCTCCTTGCTGAGGATGGCTCCAGTGCTGCCATGTGTCATGCAGCTCCGGACCCACCTCCCTGCTTAGGATGGGCTCCGGTGCTGCCACGTGTCCTGCAGCTCTGGACCCGCCTCTCTGCTAAGGGTGGCACCGGAGCTACCATGTGTCTTGTGGCTCTGGACTTTTCCTCTCCAGTAAAGAGGGCTTTGGAGTCTCTACCTGTCCAAGATGGTGTGGGCATTCAAGACTATAAATCAGCCGTTTCAAGATCAAGTTAACGCGTCATTAACTCTACATCAATGATGCACAATTAGTGAGGTCCTCAGGCATAGTAATGTCGCCAACAAGAAACATTAATATGCAATTAAATCATTATTAAGCGCCTTAGATCGTGTATAGGGTGCCTAATAGCCCGGGACCACCTGTCGGGTCCTAATGAAATTGTGAACTTTCGAGCCTTAGCATATAAAAGGGTCGAGCAGTCACAAGGACACAAGCTACACAAGAGACACTCAGACTCTCGCATACGCAGACACATGCAATGCAACACATAGACCCCCGTGGATGTAGGGTGTTACGCTCCGGCGGCTCGAACCACGTAAATCTCCTGTATTCACCCTGATCTTAGTTCTTGAGGTTTCACCCTGCCTAAAGAAAACCTCCGCGGACTGCTCTATAGTAGTACCGGAGGAAGTGACTTTGCTACACTTTGACAATATTCCAATTTTAAAATTAGAGTCCAAAACAATATCGTTGGAAACAAATTTTGTATTGGATATGTCGGAACTATTTAAAACGGGTCAATCGAAATTGAGATCCAAAATTTTATTTCGGGGATACCTCTGCACATACGACTTCGTATTTCACCATATTGAGTCATAGATGGTCGGATATATAGAAATCAATATTTAATAATTATACATCAACACAACCACACATAACATATATAATTAATATTTATTAAGGCTAAGATATAGTTGATATATCCAAGGACCACAAATAGCACATATAATTGAAATTTATGACTAACATATAGTTCTTATATTCACACTTTCACACAGTACATATATATAATTAAAATTTATGAGGACTAACACATAGCATACTACGACAAAGAACAACCTTACCATCAGATTTTGGTTGTACTAACCTGAATATTTTTTATGCTGTAAAAAGATGGATATAGTTGCAGTGCTCAAACGATGTTGCAGGACTAAAATGAATGCAGATTGCTATTTTGCATCCATGTTTCCGGTCCACTGTGCACCCGACGAAGCGAAACTTGACAATATAAATTCAGAGTCGTGCAATGAATTGAGCTTAGATCTGACATTGAATTCAGAGCTTTGCTATGGGTTTGGCATGTAAAATGTAAATTACTTTATGGAATAAAAAATGATGTCGTATAGAAAAAGGCATTAGGATCAATCAAACTGGTTCAAACCCTAGAGAACATGACAGTAGCATACATGTTCTCAAAGCTCAAAATATTTATCCATGAATAATGTTAGGTTAAAGTACACAACATCAAGAGTCAGTTATACACTGCTTTTTACATGCATACATTCAAAAAAACCAGTGTCATCAATGGTAGAACCAACCAATAGGCCAGCCAGCCCATGAGTCCGTAGCCTGGCACTAAACTGCTGTGATCTGTGTCATTCACAGGAGCAACAGTACCTTCTCCATATGACATCACTTCCGGGTTTGCGCCTCACCTTTTCTGTTCTCGCACTGAACCGTTTGCACTCCGAAGAATCAAAGTTGTAAATTCCTTCCGTGTTAAATTCCCTCGGTTCCTCCAGGATAGCATGCTTCTTCGGATCCATGAGGCTTAATTGCCATTGCAAGACGTTACGAAATTATTGAATGAGATCAACTGAACATTCACAATGGCATTTCATCGAACAGGTTCAATGCACTTAACTGGTAGGCACTTCACCACAGATTACGGGAATGCAACTGATTCTACAAAAAAATAATCATGCTAGTGGGTGATAAATCGTAATGACAAGCAGAGTTCTGTACAATGGGATGACAAGGACTATTGGCGGAGCAACAACCAATCCATCTCGGTGATGATCAGGATGCCATCCAACGGACTAGGCGCTTGCCATGAGGAAGGACACTGATGGTTGTTGGTGATATGACTAAAAGACAATTATAACAATTCGGGCTAAGGCTTATTGGATATTTAATTCATAAGCACTTAGAGTACTAATGGCCTGCGACTTAAAAGTCTATTAGTACGCCTATAAATATGAGGGGTACGATTAGGGGCTAATTACTTCACCATGTGACAGTCCTACCCGCCACTCCTCGAAGGTCTCACGCCGAGACTCTTGCCGCGCGCGCGGTGTTAGCACACAGGCGCACGGCGTTCCTCTCCGTACGTGTGGACTCCGTAGAGGCGCTGCTGCTACTGCTGTGCCGATCGGCTATGACGAACGTGTTCGTCTACCTGCTGATGTGACGAGGGCGCGGAGGAGACGAACGAGATCGTCTACTTCCCCTACACTGACGTGCGTCTATGTTCCGCTACGCTACGCGTCTAGTGGTAATGATCTATAACATTTGTAGTCGCATGTTTCTTGGATGATGAGGTAGAATTGCTAGAGTAGCATACCGCCTATTTACCAACAGTGGTATCAAAGCTGACTTGCGTAATTTTTTTTATGGATCTTGCTAGTAGATGGTATCTACTGCAGACATGTTCATACGATGAATTTTTTTGCACAGTTTTTGGGGTTTGGAATTTGTTAGAGTAGGTTGTAATCGTATATGACTAAAGGGTCAATTCGATCTCCTTCATTTGTTGTGTGTGCAACCTGTTCCTACCAGCTGGAATCACCATCAGGACTAATCGCGTACATAGCTAACAGATTGAGCCAACAAACTACAATCATGAGTCATGGTCTACTCATGAATAACCAGTCACATTGAAAATTGAGGCATTCTAAATGACTCGAATTCGGGTTGATTTGATCAATCTGATGAGATTTTGATAGTGATTTCATAGATGCGATCTATGTAATTCCGTTTGGTGTTCAGGGCCCTAAAACCCACGGGGGACTACAGTTTGCTGTCTGCTATAGCGATTACATAAAATCATTTTGCGCTAGAAATCGTTCTACGCTTAACTCGTTTTTGCAGGGAATGATGTGAATAGTATGGCCTTAGGGCCTGTTTGACACAACAAGAAATTGTTACAAAAACAGCTTATTTGAAAAGCTGGTAGAAACTAGCTTCTGCTTATGTCCTTCTTTTAGTTCATTCTGGGAAGCAGCTGAACTAATAAGCTGTTATAAAATTTTCCTGTTTGGCACACCCTCAGCTTATTTTTATGAAGAAGCTACAACAGAAGTTGTGTCAAACAGTGCCTTAATGTGATGTGATGATCTGTGTGTTATATTCGTGCGGCCTACGTGTTGTAAATTTAACACAATCGGGTTGAGATTGTCATATAATTGTATAACGACCTGGTGTGTCGACCTGTAATGTTTGACCTCTCATGTAATTTATTTGGTAGTTATTGGTTGTATTAGCTTCTTTTAATGACCATGGAGATGTCTTGAAGCATGGTGGAGATGGAGATCACCACAGGAAGGGAGGCATGGCAGCTCGGATCATGATAGAACCATGGCGATGGAGACCATTATGATTTTAAAGGTCATACTATTAACAATGTGATATGATCATATGCATGTGATGTTTATTTATTACTATTTTTTCCATACTTTTCATATGGTGGATGTTTTACCATGATAGAATAGCTTCCATCGCAAAAGTTGAGTATTTGATGCATTTACCAATAGTTGCACCTATGTTGTTTTGATCGTTACGTGGTATATTCGCCAAAACAAAATACCATCATCTATTGTAATGCATAGGGTGAATGTTGGACATTCACAAGCATAGTGTTGGTTTACTCAACAAAGCTATCAAAACGATTTTGGGCTTTATGGCATAAAGTTGGGAGCCGGGCATTGAATGTCACCCAACAAACAAGAGCCATATGGGGATATGGTTAACAATTTTTGTTTACCTATATCACTAATTTCTAGCAGTGAAGCCAAAGCTCACTATGAATTAGTGAATATGGATCTTGAACCACAATATGTCGTTAGAGGGAAGACGATGATCATATAGTAGTGATATCTTATATTAAATTGTTAGTAGAAGATTGGTACATAACATAAACCTTGCATATTTATTTTCTATTGTAGATCAGCTAGTAACAATTCGGGTTTCAATTTGCGATCTGTGCATGAAAAGGAAAAGCTCAATGGAGCTAACTTTATCAATTGGTACCGCAACCTAAGAATCGTTCTTAGGAAAGAGAAAATCGAGTATGTTCATCTGCAACCATACCCTGATGACCTCCCAGCTGATGCAACTAATGCGGCACGTAGAGCTTATACGAAGCACTGTGATGATGCGCTTAATGTAAGCTGCCTCATGCTTGCTACTATGTCCCTTGATCTGCAAAAATAATATGAGCATACATGTGCTTATTCTATAATTAAGGGACTGCGTGGAATGTTTGAGAATCAAGCTAAGGCTGAGAGATACAATATCTCAAAGTGCTTGTTCTCATGCAAGCTTGCGGAGCGTAGCCCGGTCAGCCCTCATGTAACCCAAATGATTGGTTATATTGAGACCTTGGGTAAGCTTGGTTCTGAACTCAAGTATGATCTGGCTATTGACGTCATTCTCCAGTCGCTCCCACCGAGCTACGAGCCATTTATATTGAATTTTCAAATGAATGGCATGGAGAAAACTTTGGCTGAATTGCATGAGATGCTTAAATGTTGGTCTTGAGTGATACACCTGCTAGATCCTTAGACCTGAGATCACCATTGTTTCTCACTGTATGTAGTTGTGTACTTTGAGACTACCAAATGCTACTCCGTAACTAGGTAGACATAAAGTAGTCTTCGGGTACATAATAGAACATAGAATGAGATGTGCACGGGTCAAGATGAGATTTGCCCCTCCTTAATAATAGGAGAAATATCTTTGGGCCCCTCGATATAGTTGGATTTGAATGTGCATGGCCATGCCAATGTGATTAAAAGTGAATCATAGTGACTAAAAATTAGTCATGGAATGAATCCACTATTTGATCGAGTGAACAGTCGAGCTATCACAAGGATGGCACGCATCTCGCCTTGAGCTTGACTGGTATCGTGAGGTAAAAGGATTAGCATGTTGAATGTATCCAGGTTCGGCCGATATGATCTTTATGTACATTCAAGAGTCAGTATGTCCTGCTAGGTACCTCTACTGACTTGTGGTTGGAAACGATTTCCATTCACAACCGACTGCACATGAATCTAACAGGTCACACACTTAAGGGATTGGAATATTGAAAAGCTTGGCTAGATGATTGTCTCTAGTGCAAGTGGGAGATTGTTGGTGATATGCCCAAGAGGCAATCATAACAATTCGGGTTAAGGTTTGTTGGATATTTTATCTATAAGCAATTAAGGTACTAATGAGCCTGCGACCTAAAAGCCCATTAGTACACCTATAAATACGAGGGGTAGGGTTAGAGGCTAATTACTCCACCACGTGACAACCCTAGCCGCCACCCCTCGAAGGCCTCACGTCGAGACCCTTGCCACGCGTGCAGTGCTAGCACACCAGCTTACGGTGTTCCTCTCCGTACGTGTGGACTCCATGGAGCTGCTGCTGCTACTGCTGCGCTGATCGGCTATGACGAACGTGCTTGTCTACCTGCTGTTGTGACGAGGGCGAGGAGGAGACTAACGAGATCGTCTACTTCCCCTACACTGATGCGCGCCTATGTTCCGCTGCGCTGGGCGTCTAGTGGTAATGATCTATGACCTCTTTATCGCATATTCCCTGGGTTATGTGGTAGAATTGCTAGAGTAGTGTACCACCTATTTACCAACAATTGTGTGTTCCTGTGTCCGTGGCCTCAGTCCTAATTTTCTGATGGCCTTCCCTCACATCGGAATGTGCCGGCAAGCGGCAAGTATCTTGTGCAGGCTAGTGATCTGATTTCTTTATTTGTTCTAAGTGTTCTATCAAATGAAACGACGTCACTAAATTGAGCATAATAAATAAGCATTTAGCATCTGCCTAAAAATGTTGGTTATTTTTTCCTCACAATCTAGTTGTATGACATAGTAGAATCAAGAATTGTAGCACATCTATCTTCAAAATATTTCAGGTGCTTCATGCTTTTCCATACATGGGATTTTTTGGTCACTTTGATTTCAAGTAATTATTGTGTTGAATACTTGTGTAACTAATGTTACTATATTGGTATGCTGCAGACCAGTATCCCGCATACAAGGAAGAAAAGACGTTGGATGCTACCTCCCAAGAGGGGAGGTACATAGAGGCTAACGTGCTTCGCGAGACCGGACCCCGCCTTCCCACCGTGGAGGACTCCGGCACAGCCACATGACCTGTAGCTTTGGAGCCGACCTTCCTGCTGAGGAGGGCTCCGGTGCTGCCACGTGTCCCACAGCTCCAGATCCGACCTTCCCGCTAAGAAGGGCTCCGGTGCTGCCACGTATCAGACGGCTCCGGAGCCTACCTCTCCACTAAGAAAGGCTCTGGTGTTGCTACGTATCTAGCGGTTCTGGAGCCTGCCTCCCCGCTTAGGAGGGCTCTGATGCCGTCCCGTGTCCAACACTCCGGACCTCGCCTCCCCGCTGAGGAGGGCTCTGGTGCTTCCACGTGTCCAATAGCTCTGGACCCTGCATCTCTGCTGAGGAGGGCTCCGGTGCTGCCATGTGTCTAACAGCTCTCGACCCTGCTTTCCGTTGAGAAGGGCTCCTGTGCTGCTACGTGTCCAAAATTGTGGCAAGGCGACATGGGTATTCAAGACCACAAAACTGCTGCTTCGAGACTACGTTAGTGGGTCATTAAGACCACATTAGCGCAACACGATCAGTGTGCTTTAAAGATGTATTAACGTGTCCTTAAGGTCACGTTAATACACATTCAAGACATAATTAAGTGCTTTAAATCGTGTATAGGGTACTTAATTTACCCGAGACCACATGTCGAGCCCCAACCACATTATGAGTAGCCGGACCTTAGCATATAAAAGGCTCGAGCTGCTACCGTAGAGACAACGAAGCTCAACAAGTTGAATATAACTCAATTATGTGAAGGAAATATCATTTCTTGCACACATCACCTTTCTATTTAACCTATTTCCACTTGTCCTTAGAGAAATAGTGCATGCAAACATTTATTGCAGAAAATGAGGTAAAAGAGGGGGAGCAATCCTATCAAATATCATCTCAACCAATCAAGTGCCAACATGTAGCATCACATGGATCAAATGGCCCAAAAACAAAAGTATCCGAGGCCATCCAACGGTGTATCACCCATATCAGTCAATGGGGCTCACCTATAAGAAACCCCGAGGAAGCACACTAGAATTGGTCCAAATTTCTGTTCGGTCGATGCCTTCCTGGCACCAAACTCGATCAGCTTCCATGTGTTCTCTCTCTGTGGTGTCCTGATCACGATGAAGACTGATTCGTGTGCTTTAGGTGGCAGGAACCGACCCTTCTCCAGCTATAAATAGGACCCCCTACCCTCACTTCACACACACACACACCACTTGAGTATTCATTCTATTGTATCCACTACTCTCTATAGGTTTAGAGGAGTTTAGGCTGTAGAGAGGAGAGCCTCTAGTCCATAGTCCAAGTAGGAATGGAGCAGAAAGAGTCTCTTCCCAATTTCAAATTGGGAAAGGTATGGATCTCATACTCCTATTTGTATTTGTGACTTTGCTCTTAATAAATATGTTATCTTTAGTCTTCTTTTATTCATATATTTAGATGAAGCATTTCTTGTTAGATTGTTGACTCCATGTATGTGGTAGGAGTAGTATTTATGATTATTCTATATCACTCTCATTATATCATCATAAACACTACAAACCCCTACTATAGTCTAAATAGTTATGACATGATCATGTTAATATGAATGACTTATGCTATGTTGAACATTGGTTCAACGATTTTTAGGTTAGTCATTGCCTTAGGATGGCTTGTGCTGCAGCTCTTAAGGTATTTACTTAATATGCTAGCTTCATTCTAGGATAGTTAAGTAGCGTTGGATGTCTCATAGATCCATAGATTGAAGAGGTAAGTAGTAGGTGGTGACAACCCTATCTGTCCTTGTAATCCTCCACATTTGGCTATGCCACAGGCTCTTTGCGGGAATCGTCCTAGTATCGCTAGAGGTAAACCCATGCCCAATGTGTTGAACAACTTAGCATGATAGTTCACCATTGATATGATCATTAGTATCTAACTTAGGCTATGTATCTAACTTAGGCTATGTTGAACAACTCAGAAGTATAGTAGGAGTATCTACCTAACTCTTAGCCTAATCCCTCTTGACCCATTTATCCCCCTTAGGATAGAATGCTCTTGTGTGTGTCACACTACCTCTACAATTATCCATTACCCATCCTTACTAGAACCCTACCTAGACCAACCTATCCCCTACACTTGATGATTGATATGCTTCCACCTAGCCTTCCTTTGGGAGAATATAAATGACACCCTTGGAATACTCTTTTAAGGGGAAATGCTACATCGATAGTTTTCGTGCGCTTGCGGATTTTTATTTGTGATGTATGAAATGTCAACAAACATTTCTGGCGCCGTAGCCGGGGAAGGCAGCTAAAGTATTGCATGATTGAGTGAATAGCATAGGACCCTGGTAGGTTTTAGTAGGATAACCCTTCTTGTTTTCGCATTTTATGTGAAAATAGGGTAGTGTATGTCTGGTTTTCGCTTGCTGGAAAACTTTTGTTGAAGATATCGAATCTCTTCTGAGAGATTGATATTATGTTGTTACACCTCAGAAGCTTTGTGCAGCAAAGCAAGCCATCGCTACTACACCAACAATCGAAATGCCAATGGTCTAGAAGACCTTCGTGAGTTTTCAGCTCCCTCTGCTAACAATGTGCCTATTGGGCCCACTGTTAATAGACGTAAACTTCGAAATCATGACTGGCCTGACACCATGGTGCAAGCCAGCCTATTTTGTGGAAGGCTAACGAGGATGCAAAAGCTCACCTACAACAGTTCCTTGAGATCTGCAACACTTTTAAGATCAAGGACGTATCTCCTGATGTCGTCCGTCTTAGGTTGTTTTCGTCCTCTCTTCTTGGGAGAACGAAGTAGTGGTTCTATGCAAACCGAAGTGCTGGAGACACTTGGGAGAAGTATTCTACAGCATTTCTCACCAAGTTCTTTCTAATGGGCAAGACCAATGCCCTACGTGTAAGAATTTCCAGCTTCTAGCAAGATGCCAAGGAGTCTATTCCCGAGGCATGGGAAAGGCTACAGGAGTACATCCTGTCCTGTCCCCGCCATGGGATGGATGACTGGAAGATTATTCTAAACTTCTACAACGGGTTGACCCTTCCGCCGTGACCATGTGGATGATGCTGCTGGAGGTGCCTTCCTCTCATTGACGGTGCCCAAAGCCAAATACCTAATTGAGAAGATGGTGTCAAATATGGGTTGGAACAACGAGCGTCTCCATACCCGCCATTGAGGCATCAACACCTTGAATGATACGATCATTGTCAAATTGGACCTCCTCATGTAGAAGATAGATGAACAAGCCAATGGGGATATGAGTGGCAATGCCTATGCCCTAGACTCTCACATCACTTGTAAAGTATGTGGCAACATGAGCCATTTGGGAAATGACTGCCCAGAAACCTGTGAGGATGCCTTATACATAGCCAACAATGGGAACAACAATGGATATCGTCCAGGAGGTCGAGGGTGGGGCCAACCACGCCCTTTTCTTTCAAGGACGGTACAAAAACAATGGCAACAATGGAAATCAACCCAACTTGAGGGAGCTTGCAACTAGCCAATTGAAGATCAGTGATGCATTATGAAAGAAGCTGTCAGCTAATGACGAGACCCTAAAAATCATTAATGCCAAGATCAAAGGACTATCCCCGACCTTTAAGAATCAACTAAGATTCAACAAGATGCTAGAGACTCAGTTGGCTCAACTGACAGTTGTTGTTCTGCCAGTGGAGAATGGAAAGATGCCAAGACAACCTGAACCTCCCGTGGAAAATGTCAACATGATTTCTCTACGGGAAGGCAACTGGCTGAAGGACCCTGGATATCCCTTCATATCTTGCTCGATTGGGGCTCAATACTGTGACAAGGCACTTTGTGACCTTGGAGCAAGTGTAAGTGTGATGCCCAAGGTGGTCTTCGACCAACTGAACTTCACAGAGCTTACCCCAACACCAATGCAGCTCCAACTGGTTGACTCTTCAGTTCGTTATCTAGCGGGTTACTGAAGACGTTCTGGTGAAAATCTGGAATTGCTTCATACCCGTGGATTTTGTGGTGCTCGACATGGATGTCGAGAAGGATACGCCGCTCATTCTTGGGCACCCATTTCTTAGCACCACGAAATCTTGCATAGATGTGGGAGCTGGAGAAATCCACTTCCATATCAATTGCATGAATGAGAAGTTAAACTTTTGCACAAAGCCGGAGCAATGCTCCATGATCTGTATCAAGTATGGGCCAAATGTTAAACACATTCAAGAGGTCGAAGTCAGACCTCCAAAGGCGGACCCGCTCATTGCATTCATGAGGGAATTAATCTATGTGGAAAACCCGTCTGATCGTCCACGCCGACACCCTAAGAAGACGAAGAAGTCCGGGTCCTCCCAAAGACCCAAGTCCACTAAGCCGCCAAAGAAGGAATGGCTGAAGAAGCAAGACAAGCCGTCCGAGTCCATCCCTCCGGGCCCGCATGTCAAAAAATGATGAAGGAGGAATGTACATCTCATCAGACGGTGGTGAGACCTAGCCAATAGGTTAAATTGGTAGTTATCTTTTCTTTGATTATTTCCTTTCTATTTATTTATTTTTCCCCACTTAGTTTGATTTTCTCCACTGCATATTTGAGTTTTCTTAGCAAGTAGAGAATCTTATATTCTCAACTATTATTTTTATTTTATTTTATTTTCAAAAAAATAATTTTTGGGTTTTGAAAAAGAGCTTTTATTCGAAAAAACAATTTTTCTGAGCTACAAATGTGGCATTTCACCAACGTGCTAATTTTATAGCCGTTGGGGAGCCACCTACCAAAAGGGGGAACAGGGGGGGCCACATTTTAGTGCGGCTGACCCCCCTGTTCGGCTGACATGGGAAAGAGCCAATTTGGATCTCTCTCCTCCAACATCTACATTTGATTCCTTTGTAACTGTTGGGGAGTGTACACTATAAATGGTGGCCGTGGAGAGCACTCCTCTTCACACTTCACCTCATTTCACACCTCTCCAAAGTCACTCTTTGCTCACATTGTTTTTCTTGCTCTTCATTGAAGCACTCTTGCTCAAATCCAACCAAAAAATATTTGCATTTGTTTGCATTCGCAACTTTTTCTCAAGTTCTTCAAGGAAAAATTTGTTTGGGGTTTTGTTTTCACTAACATCACTTCCTTTCGAGTTTTTGCCTTGTTGTGTTCTTGCTTGTTATGGCCATGAAAGGAATGAAGAGGTTGTTTGGGAAGAGGAAGAAGGATGCCAGCTCAAGCCATGGTGGAGACTCAAGTGCACGTCCCTCCTCTATTGCTACACCATGTCTACGGAGGAGGAGTGTATGTGAGGACACTCCCATGGGTGACAGGAGCAACCCGCGATAACTTCTCCACAACGACGACCTCGACATATGAAGTGAAGTTGAAGATCAAGCATGCAAGCTCCTCCAAGATCGTGAGTTTTCTCATATGAAAACTTATGATCCAGATTTGATCTCCAAAATAGGTATGGATTCCAAATTCTTTTCCATTTGGCATGCACTAGGATGGAAAATTTTTCCTCACATAGAGGAGAGAGGTTCACGCCTTCTCTCTATGCAATTCCTTTGCACCCTCAAAATAGGATTTGATGGTATTTCTTTTAGATTATTTTAAAAAGAATACAACATCCTATGGAAATAATTAAGTGAAATTCTAGGCTTCCATAAATGTTGTTTGCTAGATTTAGACACTTTGCCTAAGTTTAACAAACAAAATTTTTGGCACGAATTGACTACTGAGGTCAGATGTAGTGCTCCTAGGAATAGCGACTTGCACAATCCTACTTTACGATTCATGCATAGATGAGTCGCTATGACTATGTTCCCTAGAGGAGATGTTAGAGTAGTGCGTGATGATGACCTGAAAATTTTATTTGCCATGGTTAAAAAGATAAAAGTTGCTCTAGTTATTGTCATGATGACACAATGGTTAGATTACATTTCAACGACAGGGCCAATTGAATGCACTTCATTTTTTTTTCGACGGGAAACAGGAGGGGAAGTCCCCTACTGTAATTTTATTGAAATAAAAGTTTAGGGTTATACATTAAGAGGGGTAGGGGAAAAGAAAAAAAATTACAAATGATCCAGCCATTTCTGGACAAGAGGATCTAGCATATTTCTAGCCCTATGGATAACCAGGAGCATTTCTTTTTTGAAGTTTACTCGAACAGATTCAACTGTCGGAGGAATTGATTCAAAAATCCATCCATTTCTGCATTTCCATATGCTCCATGTCATTAGGATTATGGCTTCCATGAAGAACGACACCTGAAGTTGTCGCTTTAATCTTTTTACAGCTCTTTGTGCGCATATGGTTCTTGGTGCTGAAATACCAATCATGTTCTTGCATGATCTAGCAAAGTTACACCTAAGAAAGAGATGTGATAGAGTCTGTACTTTCTGTAGTATGCAGTTTTCACAGGTGTAGGAATCTAATTCCATGTGTCTTCGTTTTAGCATCCCTCTTGTGTTTAATTTGTCTTGAAGAAGCAACCAGAAGAACACTTTATGTTTTGGTTGACATTTGGAGTTCCAGGGCCATCTGAAGGCGGGGTGGACAGATATATGACCTATTAATGATTTATAAGCCTTATCAGCTGAGAATTTACCTGAGCCCCAAATATAATGCCATGTATCATGTTGATCTGTTAGGTTGAGATTAGCCATTTCAACCTCTAGAGATAAAAATTGTCTGTATGCTTCTGCAGAGAGGGGTAGTTGAAAGATATCTTGTAGTGCTGAAACTTCTACTGTTTGATGAAGAGTAATATCCTGCTTTGTGGCAAATGAATTGAGCTCTGGGTATTTAAGCTTGTGGACACTCTGGTTCCATATGTTGTTCCATAGTTGTATTGATCTCCCATCTTGTACAGTTGCTATCGCTAGCCCCTTGTAAGAGTCTAGTAATTTTAGGATGCTTCTCCACCAGAATGATCCTTTTTGTTTTGTTCCAGGCAGTTTACCATTTGTGTAATAATTATCCCAGATGAGCGAAACCCATGGAAGATTAAGTCTATTGAAGAACTTGTGAAGATTTTTCATGAGCAGGGCATCATTTTGAGTAGAGATTTTAAGAATACCTAGGCCTCCCTCACTCTTTGGCCTTGTGACCAATTTCCAAGCTGCCAAAGGTGGCCTTTTCGCATTCAAATCTGCTCTTTTCCAAAGACAGTGTTTCCGATATTTATCGATTTGTTTAACTATTGATGGTGGTAACTTTAGAGTACACATGTAATAGGTTGGTAAAGCTGTGAAGATAGAGTTTACCATTTCCAACTTTCCTGCTTGAGTGTACTTCATTGATTACCTGCATTGTTACTAGGGTAAGAGCACTAGAATATACTTCATTTGAATATATTAAAACCGAATGAGAATTAATTAATGAAGATTATATAGTGCAAGGACATACCCTTAAACATGATCATGATTGCTTTTAATGTTTTATTATCCTGGCTTTGTCAATGAAATTCGGTTACTTAACCCGGATTTTCATTTGTGCAAATGCCGGAGGCTAACCATTGATCTTCTTCCTATCAAGCAAGTCTAAAGAAGTAATGTCTCTAGCAGAGTAACTAGAAGCCGTGCAAGGAGAGCAGCCATGCCTCCGACAACCTCCATGGTCCATGAGTACGAAGAGGAAGAGGACCCAACAGGTGATGGACCCAGATGGACTCAACTTCCATCATATGAGACCAAAGGTCCGTCTTGGAATGGATGGTCGAATACCACGTGGGAGCCACCCCTATCCACTTTAAGCTCTAGCAGCGTGCCTCCAACATCCATGAGAAGATGTCGTTCCTTTTCAGTTGAAAGTCATCATGACTATAGCCAAGGAATGACAAATTTCACTAGATGTACGGAAGACCTTGAAGTGAGGATGGGAGACATCTACAACACTCTCGGAGAGCATCTCCAAGGTACCCAAGATTGGCAACAACACATGGATGCTCAATTCACCAACTTCAACTCCACGCTACAACAACAACAAGCCGATCTCGCAGCATACTTCCGTCCTCAAGGGTTAAACTCTAATCACGGAGGTGATTGAAGAATAAGCTTGGGGGAGGACCCCTACTTGAGGTAAACTGTATCACAACCCTTTCATATTTATTTTCCATTCATGCACCATTCACCTTGCATATAAAAAAATAGAGTCGATTTGCTTTCAAATAAAATAAAAGATGTGTGGTAAGAATGGTTTAGAATTCGCATAGATGAAATGATGAATAGTTGCTCCGTTTTAGTTTTCCTAAGTCCCTAGTTTACAACTAACTACTCTTAAAAATATTGCCTTCATTGGCTAAAATTACTTTTGTCTTGATTTAGAAATTGTGAGTAGTAAAAGCCTAATCCAATTCTAAGTTATTGTGAGATACGATATAGTGATAGGGCTGCTATTTCTAGTTTGAAAGTGAAACTTAGATTTCCAGACAAAATCTAAAAGATTTAAGTTACTCTCATTTGATTGGAAATACCTACCAAAGTTATATGATATTTTTACATTGATAGACCTTATGCATATGTTATTTGTCTTCATATTGAGCCTAGTAAAAATAGTATAGACCTATGTGAGAATTCAGTCATTTCTTTGTTACTTCAAGACTTCACTTGCACATACTATACTTGTACACTAGAAGTAAGCAAAATTCCATCATACCACAATAAAAACAAAAACTCCATACCTTCATGCTTAGTACTCCCTCCAAGTTTATTGCATAAAAAGGGAGTAGAAGACATGGTTACAAGAAAAAGAAAAAGAAAATGCATGCTTACATCATAAGCATGAGAAAAAAAAAGAGGAAAAGAAAGTAGCCATCTTTCATTCCTGCAAAATAAGAGAGTCTACATAAATAGGAGTCATCTCAACCATCCACATCTACTTCCACTCCATCACACATGCACAAGTCTTGAATCAAATAGTTTTGAATTGATTTCTCTGAAGGCTTACTCTTTTGACTTAGCAATATTATGTGTTGCAAATATGCCTACTATATTCTCTACTAAGCTCCACATACAAGCCTTATTCAGTGGCAGAATGAGTATAGGCAAAATGCCTTGGTGAGGAAATATTTCCATACACACAAAGAAGTGATTGAGAGAATCAATTTGAGTTACTTAAAATCTAAAATTGAAACTCTCCGTAATTTGAGTGGAACTTGATCTCTAGGGTATTCTTGCTCCATTTGCTATTCTATCTTTCAACCACACATGAATAGGAGAAGACATCAGTCCCATAATGACTTAAGATGGGTGAAGTACATGCCAATTTTTGCAATACTAGATAGAGTATTTTAATGTGCACATGTTACTTTTGAAAAATAGAACATTGTAGCAACTCCTAATCATCAACCTAATGTTTTGACTTTGCTAGCGACAAGCAAAAGATAAGATTGGGGGATTTTGTTGACGGATTTTATATACCAATTTCACCAGTCAATATAACTCAATTATGTGAACGAAATATCATTTCTTGCACACATCACTTTTCTATTTAACATATTTCCACTTGTCCTTGGAGAAATAGTGCATTGTTGATGGTCCTTAAGTGGCATATTTAGACCATCAATTTACCTCATAATGTAAACAAAAGAGAAACACAACATAGTGGTAGGGTTAAAAACTAACCAATTCCACAAGTGTTGGTGTTTATTTGTATGCAGGTCAATTATACCAAAAAATACAAAGACGTGCAAGGAGTAATCCATTAAATTGGATTTCGAGGAATAAAGGTGATGCCACATGTCATCACATGGATCAAATGGCCAAACAGTAGTATCCAAGGACAACCAAGAGCATAGCACCCATATCAATAGATGGGACCCACGTGGCAGTGACCTAGAGAAAGCACACATGAAACGGTGCAAAGACCAGGTCGGCTGACCCCCCTAGTCGGCCGACTTGATCTTGGCATCAAACTAGGTCAATTGCCACGTGTTGGCTCCTCCCAGCTTCCTGAAGACGATGGTGACTAATTCACGCGCAATTCGTGGCGGGAACCGACTCTTCTCCACCTATACATAGCACCCCACACCACACTTCACACACACATACACACCAAAAGATGATAATAGAATACCACTCATATGGTTTAGATTAGTCCTAGAGGTTGCCAAGTAGAAGGAGAGTGTGGTGAAGAGTCTAGGAGAAGGAGGCTTGGGCTTGTCAAGTCCATCTTCTACACTTGTACCCCTACAAAAGGTTTGATTCAAAATCAATGAAGCCTTTGTGAATCCACTTCAAGTTTGATTTCCAATTAATGGTAGTTTGCACAAGTAGTTACTTGTGGGTTCATTGCTTTAATTTATAGGAGATTCTAGTTGTAGATTTGTGTTTGAAACAACTAGAGTAGTGATTTAGAACGTAAGTGTGGTACTTAGGTTAGAAATCACCAGTGAATATTGCGTAGACCCACAGATTGAAGAGGTAGGCATTAGGTAGTGACAGCCCTATCTGCCCTTAGTAATCCTCCACGTTCGGCTATGCCATAGGCTCTTGGCGGGAGTCGTCCTAGTGTTGCTAGGTGTAAACTCGTGCCCAAAGCAAGCAGCTACCGCAAATTCCTTTAAATTAGAATCAATACATTGAATTCCTCTTTGTTCCTTGCCTACAAAAGAACTTTGTGTCCTTGGGTGAGCTAGTTCGTAAGGTTAGCACATACATTCCTTGGATTCGATACACTTGGGAATACTCTTTAAGGGGAAGTGCTACATGATAGTTTCTGTACGCTTGCAGATTTTTATCCGTGACGTAAGAAATGTCAACAAGCATTTCAGACACTGTTGCTAGAGAACGATTTCCGTTAATCTTCAAACCTTCTTCACCCTGGTATCTATCTTCTTATCTTACATCTCCTTTCTTACCACCACCACATATGTGGAGCAGCCCACCATTCTTTTATATTCTGCCTCAAAGGACAAGTTATGTGAGCCACCGCCTTCAGCAGAACCCATTTGTTCTACTAGCTATGAACTTTGCCCTGGCTTTATAGCAATGGTTCGGGAACAATCCTTCTTAGGAATGGATTGTGAAAACCCTTACCACCATGTACGAGAGTTCAAACAACTGTGTTTATGCCTTCTAATCAAAGGTATGACACAGGAAACTCTCAAATAGAAGTTGTTTCCTTTTTCCCTCAAGGAAAAAGCCAAACAATGGTATGACCACAATGTTGAGAAGACAAACGGAAATTGGTATAAATTATGAGACATATTTTTGTCTTGCTTTCTTTCCAATTGCTCGAATTGTTTCGTTACGAAAGGAAGTACTATGCTTCATGGAGAAGGAATCCATAGGTGCAGCTTGGGATATATTTTTCTCTTTTGAAAGATTCTGGTCCAGATTTGTATATCCCTAATCCGTTGCTTTTGCAACACTTGTTCATGGGATTGAACAAAGAATCTGCCCTACATCTTGACATTACGGCTGGAGGATCTTTCCTCCATAAGACGTCAAAAGAAGGCAAGGATCTTCTAGATTGAATTCTAGAAAATTATTCCATCATTATGGGTCTTAATGAGCCTCCTTAAGAGGAAGTCGTGTCAAGAACCGAGGATACACCCATGGACAAGGATGAACCTATTTCTTGCTTATCCCAAACCTTGCCGGAGAAATCCTCTCCCGAACCAGAAACTACGAAGGAAGAGGAAATTCAACCTTCAGAGTTTTCCTTTTATTTCGAGGAAGAAATATTTAAATATTTTGGCAATACCTCGAAGTACTGTTCCATAGGAAACCATCATTGCCACTAACTCCACCTGACTCACCCAATGGAGTGTTCGCAAACAGACAGTCAAGGAGTTAACCTCTATTCTAAGCAGGGAATAGACTGCGAAAGTTGAGCAATCACCCAAAATCCTTCGGATGACCTCACCTTTGGCAACCATTATATGTTTCATTAGAGGGATACCAATGAGGGTGCTATACAATTCCACTGTTGGAGCAAATCTCATTTCTATTTCTTGTGCTCTCGCCATTCTTGGCGATGTGCCCCAGACACCAACATGTAAATCCTTCCGAGATTCTTTCGGAAACATCCTTGAAGGATGCAGGGTTTTGCAATATGTCTATAAGACACAAAGATATTGAGGCTATCCTAGAATTCTCTGTGTTCGAAATACAAGATTTTGACATTACGATTGGGATTTCCTTTGAGAAATTTCTCATGGAAATTCCCTTGGAAGGAAACCTCAATGTCAAACTTGGAGGGAGAAAATTCTCTATTCCTATCCTGCATTCCAAGAACGCATCCGCAGAATATCCCATCCAAGATGAACCAATAGAGGAGGTTAGAACTCTTCAATTCTTAGCACCCCCTGAAATTGAAGAAGAAGATTTCATCCAAGAGGAGGATGAATTTTAGGAGGCAATTGAATTGCCAAAAGAAGATTTCTTCTCAAAACCTCCTGTTGAGTTAAAAATTCTACCTCCAGGCCTACGTTATGCCTTTTTAAATGGAGATTTAGAAGCTCCTGTCATCATAAGTGACAAGGTTTCAGATGATGAGAGACTCAAACTCATAGCCATGATAGAAAAGCATAGAGATGTTTTTGGCTATTCACTAGAGGATCTCAAGGGGATTAGTCTAGCATTATGCACCCATCGCATTCCTATTGACCCCAAGCGTGTTCCCTCAAGGGAACCTCAAAGGCGATTGAATAATGCAATGCAATAAGTTATCAAGAAAGAAGTCTTGAGACTTTTGCATGCCGAGATTATTTACCCTATCCCCCATAGTTAATGGGTCAGCCCAGTTCAAGTAGTGCCTAAGAAAGGAGGTATGATTGTTGTTCAGAATAAGAAGAATGAATTAATTTCTCAACGAACCGTCACGGGTTGGAGGATGTGCATTGATTACTTAAAACTTAACAAGGCTACAAGGAAGGATCATTTTCCACTGCCCTTTATCAATGAGATGTTGGAGCGGTTGGCAAAACACTCCTACTTTTGTTTCCTTGACGGGTATTCGGGTTATCATCAAATCCCAATCCATTCCGACGATCAAAGTAAGACCACATTCACATGTCCTTACGGGACCTATTGCTATTGGCGTATGTCCTGTGGACTATGTAATGCGCTTGCCTCTTTTCAAAGATGCATGATGTCTATCTTGTCCGACATGATTGAGGAGATCATGGAAGTTTTCATGGACGGTTTGTCCGTTTATGGAAAAACTTTTGATCATTTTCTGGAAAACTTAGACAAGGTCTTACAAAGATGCCATGAGAAAGACCTAGTACTTAATTGGGAAAAGTGCCATTTCAAGGTCTGTGAAGGCATCGTTCTTGGACACTTAGTGTCTGAGAGACGGATAGAGGTGGACAAAGCAAAGATTGAACTCATTGAAAAACTTCCACCTCCTATCAACGTTAAGGGAATTCACAACTTTTTAGGTCATGCGGAGTTCTATCGGCATTCATCAAAGATTTCTCAAAAATTGCTAGACCCCACACTAACCTATTAGCTAAGAAAGCTCCCTTTGATTCCAATGATGAATGCCTTAAGTCATTCGATATACTCAAAAAGGCACTCATCTCAGCTCCAATCATCCAACCTCCCGATTGGTCGCTGCCATTCGAAATCATGTGTGATGCTAATAATTTTGCTGTTGGTGTGGGCTGTTGATGTTTCTTACGTCACAAATTATCTCTAGTAAGAGATGAGGTCCACAAGTGCACGGAAACTATCGTGTAGCATTTTACCCAAGAGTATTCCCAAGGGTATCGTATTTATCCCAAAGGAAGGCAATGGAGTAAAGTAAACACTACTCTTATGATCAAGCTATGGGATACTAATCAATTATCAAGATAGGGGTAAGTTGATAATACTTGGGTAGTGTGACACACACCTAAGCAATCTATTCTAAAGGGTACATGGGTCCTAATGGAGGTTAGCCTAAGAGTTGGGGAGTTGCCCCTACAATGCTTCTAATATACATGTACATAGCCTAGGTTGGATACTAATAAGCATGTCAATGGTGAATACTTATGCTAAGTTGTTCAACACATCGGGCACGGGTTTAACCCTAGAAATGCTAGCACAACTCCAGCCAGGAGCCTGTGGCATAGCCAAAAGTAGGGGATTACAAATGACAGATAGGGTTGTCACCACCTACTGCCTACCTCTTTAACCCGTGGGTCTACGGGACATTCAATGCTACTTAACTATCTTAGAACCATGCTAACATATTAAGTAAATACCTTATGAGCCCGGGCACAAGCCATCCTAAGGCAATGAACTAAATCATCATTGACCCAATGTTGATACATAGCACAAGTGATTCATATTAACATGATCATATCATGACTAATTATACTATAGTGGGGTTTGTAGTGCTTATGATGATAGATTAAGAGTGATATGGCATAATCATAAAGACTACTTATACCACATACATGGAATCCAGAATCAAACAAGAAACACTTCATCCAAGTATATGAATAAAAGAAGACTAAAGATAATATCTTTATTTTGCATAAAGTCACAAATATAAGAAAAGATACATGAGCCATACCTTTCCCACTTGGACTTGGGACTAGAGGCTCTCCTCTCTATAGCATAACTACACTAAGGACTAAGAGAACTAATGTATACAATAGAATGATGCTCATGTGGTGTGTGTTGAAGTGAGGGGTGAGGGGTCCTATTTATAGGTGAAGGGTCGGTTCCCACCACCAAAAGCGCGCGATTTATTCACCACTGACTTATTCAAGCCGGGAGGAGCCAACATGTGGAAGCTGACCGAGTCTGGCGCGAGGACCAGGTCGGCCAACTAGGGGGGTCAACCGACCTGGTCTTTGCACTGTTTCGCGTGTGCTTTCTCCAGGTCACTGGCAGGTGGGTCCCATCCCTTGATATGGGTGCTACACTAATTGATGGCCTCGGATACTTCTGTTTGTGGGTCATTAGATCCATGTGGTGTCACATGTCAGCGCTTGATTGGCTGGGATGATATTTTATAGGATCCATCCCCTTGTTTCACTTCAATTCGGTATAAAATACCTACATGCACCAATTTTTCCAAGTACAAGTGAAAATAGTTTAAATAGAAAGGTGATGTGTACAAGAAATGATATTTCCTTCACATAATTGAGTTATGTTGATGGGTGAAATTGGTATATAACAGCCGTCAATAAACCCCCCCATGCTTATCCTTTGCTCGTCCCGAGCAAAGTCAAGACTTTTAGGTTGATGATCAGGAGTTGTTACAATCTTCTACTTTTCAAAAGTACCGTGTGCACAACAAAATACTCTACCTAGTATTGCAAATATTAGCAAGGTATTTCACCCATCTTAAGTCATTATGGGGCTTATGCCTTCTCCTATTCATGGGTGGTTGAAAGATAGAACAACAAAAGGAGCACACATACCCTAGAGATCAAGTTTCACTCAAATTCTGGAGAGTACAATTTAGATTATAAGTACCTCAATTTGATTCTCTCAGTCTCTCTTTTATGTGTAGTGGAAAGATGTCCTCACCAAGGCATTTGCCTAATTTCATCCTACCTCTAAATAAGGCTTGTATGTGGAGCATGGTAGGGAATATAGTAGGCATATTTGCAACACATAATATTGCTAAGTCAAAAAAGCAAGCCTTACGAGAAATCAATTCAAAACTATTTGATTCAAGACTTGTACATGTGTGATGAAATAGAGGTGGATAAGTATATTTGACATGACTCCTTTTTGAGTGGACTCTGTTATTTTGCAGGTATTAAACATGGCTACTTTTCTCTTATTAATTTCCTCAATGTTTTGATGTAAGCATGCATTTTTTCTTTTTTTTAGCCATGTCTTCTACTCCCTTTTTATGCAATAAATTTGGAGACAGTACTAATCATGAATGGTATGGAGTTTCTCTTTTTATTTTGGAATGGTGGTATGATGGGAATTTGCTTACTTCTAGTGTAGAAGTACAACATGTGCAAGTGAAGTCTTGAATTCAAAAAGTAATGAATGAAATCTCACATAGGTCTATACTAGTTTGACAAATCTCAATGTGAAGACAAATAGCATATGCATAAGGTCTATCAATGTAATGTATCATATGGTTTTGGTAGGTATTTCGAATGAAATGAGAGTAACTTACATCTTTTTAGAATTTCTTCGGAAATCTAAGTTTAACTTTAAAACTAGGAATAGCAGCCCTATTACAATATCATATCTCACAACAACTTAGAATTGGATTAAGCTTTTGCAACCCACAATTTCTAAATCAAGGCAAAAGTAATTCTAGCCAATAAAGCAATATTTTGGAGAGTAGTAAGTTGTAAACTAGGGACTTAGGAAAATTAAACAGAGAAACTATTTATCATTTCATCTATGTGAATTTCAAATCATTCTTATTGCACATATTTTATTTATTTTGAAAACAAATCTACTCTACTTATTTTTAAGTTTTTTTATATGCAAGGTGGATGATGGGTGAATGGAAAATAAATATACAAGGGGTGTGATACAAGTTACCTCAAGTGGGGGTCCTCTCCCAAGCTTGTTCTTGTTCAAGGTCCACGCTAGGGGCTAAAACCCTAATGACGGATGTAGACCATGAGGTTGGCCTAACCTTGTGGCAGCATGGCTTTGACATTGGAGGGGTTGACTGTCGATGTTGGGTTGCCTTCCATGGATTCCACGAGTGTGGTCGAGGAGAGTTTTGTCGATATCGCTCATACACACCTTAAGGTTTCCATAGGTTGGATGTACCTTGTTATTCCTTGGCTAGGGTAATAATAACCCTTGGCTACAAAGGAATGATGTGCACTCAACATGTGTTGAGTGTGTTTCGTCATTCTTTTGCTTAGGTGTATCATACCTTCTCGTCATATAAGAACAACTTAGACCCCTCATGCATTGGGTGTGATCCATCATTCCTTGGCTAAGGTAATGATACCCTTGAGCCACAAAGGAGTGACATGTACCCAACACGTGTTGAGTACAATCCGTTATTCCTTGGCTAAAGTACAACGTACCTATGACCACAAAGGGATGACGTGCACTCAGCATGGGTTGAGTGTTATCCATTGTTCGTTGACTAAGGTATAAAATACCTTCTAGCCACATAGGAACAACTGGCACCCAATATACATTATATGTGATCTTGTCATTCCTTGGTTAAGGCACATCATACCTTTTAGCCATAAAGGAATAACTTACACCCAATGATGGTGGCAATTCCCTTGAGATTGAATGAGTGCTTAGAATAGTTGAGAGCATAATGCTATCTCATATTCGTAGCAGCCCATTGGTTGCTCACGGAGGGTTTCCATATCAAATCTTCGGCCTCATATAGTTATGGTTGACCTTCACGCTTAATTTCCGATAGGTAGCAACCATCCTAATTTAGTCCTTGACCAAGAGATATAGAAATGAAATCCTCTTAGGGTTTCCAACAATCGGATCTTTGAATGCCTGCATGGTAATTTTACTCCTCCAAACTTTCTCTCTATGATAGAGAGGGATGGTTAGCTCCCGATACTTGTACAAATGAATTTTTGGGTTAGGTAACTGAATCTTCATTTGTACGCACGGGGAAGAACAACACCAAAGATGTATTGGGTCCAATTTCCAGTGTATCACGAACAATATATGAATCATTGGTAAGAGTGGGGCTTCGTGGATAAATCAAGTTGCACATTTTCTAAAGCTCCTACTCATAGCAATGCAAGTGATATAAATACACTATATGGATCCCTTCATCTCGTAAAATTTCTAACCATCATAGTTTTGCACAAAAGCAAATGGTGTCATTTGGATCATGGCAAAAAATATTCTCAATTTTATCCTCCTGAACATTTTTTATTTCTTGCCTATGAATTTGAAATTTAGTGATTCATGCATGAATGAGTTTCAAATAAAAATTATGGACATCACTATTCCTAGGTTGCTACATGCAATTCGACCATTAAGTCATTTCATAAGCATTGCATAGGCAGAAAATGTCTAAGTCAAATTTTAGCAATGCTTATGAAATTCTAGGTACTTGTTTAAATTTATTCCCAAGTAAGGTGACATTCCTTTTTGAAGAATCAAAAAGAGTAATGTCAACACTTACTCTCGTGAGGATGCATGAGAACTGAATGATGAGAAGGTGTAAACCTTCCTTACCAACGTAAGCTAAAATCATTCAATCCTAATGCAATTCAAATGACGAAAAATTTGAACTTGTACCTCAGTTGAAGAGCAGTCCAGGTTGAAGGTTGTTGCGTGAGAAACTTCCCGACCATGGATTTTGTTGTAGCCTTCATGTTCAATGCCAAGTTGAGGTTGGAGTAGAATGAGCTTTGTTCCTCCATTGGACCACCATCCTGAGCATTCCTCCACCATGAACTCAAAATGAGATCAATGGAGGGGTATGCGCTTGATGGGGCCTTCCAACCTCTTTGCAAATTTGTCTTGGCTGCACTAAATTCAAGAACAAACAAAACAACTCGGAAACACGTTATGTTAGCTTAAAAGCATGGTGTACCCTTTCTCAAATTGTTTTTACCCAACTTGAAACAACTTGAAAATGCAATGAATATTAAGGGAAATATTTTTTGTTTGAATTAGGAAGATAAATTCAAGTGGTTAAGCCCAAAGTTCATATCCAAATAAATTTATTTCCTAATTCAATATTTTAGTTTTATTATGGTTGGAAATTTTAATCTCCAACATGCAAGTGTGAAAATTCAAACATGCTAAATGCAAATGCAAAGATTGATGGAAAGTTCAAATATGCAATTGGGAAATCAAATATGAGATAACTACCAATTAACCTATTGGCAAGGACTCACCGAATTTTTGAAGTCCGATGAGTGGGACTTATCTCCGTTCTGTTTGGTTCGGTGATTTGTTGCCCAATCCCGGAGTTGTAGATGTGGACAACTTCTCTTGATCGACATGCCAAATCTCATTTGGCATGTCAGTTAGACATGTGGGCCACATGGTGGCCCTAGCCTCCCCGTCATCTTGATGAAGACTTGTTGATGTAGTGATAGCTTCTCCATCTTGAAGATATTCCCTTATGAGCATGGTGGTACTTGTCCTTCTTTAGGGGTGCCACTTCGACCTTCTTGATATTCCTTATGGTTAACCCATACCTTGATCATGGATCAAAATCTTCCTTGGGCATGATGACATGTGGACTCCACAATCAAACAAGAAACACTTCATCCACAATGTCACGTGCCCTAGGTTGCACGGGCTTGGTCGAAAGGTAGGAATCCCAACAAGCAATTGTGGGATATCTTGGATCTTGATTGCTCTTTAAATTTATTGTCCTTGGCCAAGGGATTCATGTGGATGTTGTCTTGACTTCTTGCCTGACCATGGACAAGATACTTCAAGGTAGACTAATTTAACTTAAATCCCTTGAAATTCCCATAGCCTCCTTGATTACAAGGGTGATAATGATTCCACCCTTGACCTCCTTGTTGGTTATAGCCATTGGAGTTGTGTTTGGAAGGAAGAATCCCATGGGTCTTGGGGAAATGATTCCCCAATTGACCCATGTTGACATGGATCTTCACAAATCATGTGAACATCCATGGCTTTGATCATCCAAACACTTCTCCATTGGCTTGATCTTCATGTTACTTCAATGGGAGGTGTAGTTCCTTAGCTAGCATTTGCACCTTGTGAAGTGGTGTGAATGCTAGCCTAAGGGAACTAGAACATTCTTCAATCCACCCTTTGGGTAGAGACCATATTCTCATCCATGATGAATGAGAATAGGACTCCTTCAGCTCCAACATGAATGTCATCATTGATTGGTGAGGTCAACCCATGACATGAGTGTTGGTGAGATCAACACTGGAGTTGGACGATTAGTAAAGGAGCTTGATAGATTAGTAAAGGAGCACTGGAGGCGAAGAGACGATCGAGATAAACACGAGACATGCGAGACTAAAGCGAGACGTGCAAGATATGAAAGCGTGTCTTCCACTATAGAAAGAGAGACACGCGGCATGAGGACTGCGAAGAAGTTAATCTCAGCGGTCATGGTGCAGAGACACGTGCGACCGGCGTATGTGACCTTTCATTTCCCCGAGGCAGTATTGATGCGTCTCATTGTTCCATCAATGCGCGGAAGACCAACCGCTCCATCGTCAACTCCGCATAGACCTTATATAATATGCGCCATCACCCATCAGTTCTTCACAAGAACATCGCTCATTTTCCATCTGTTTCTTCTTCTTCGTCGTCTTCACTGCGCCGACTACCCACCACCACCATGGCCAACGTTTCGCCTCCAAGCCCGCCGAGGGAGCCACCCTGCAAGAAACTGTGTTGCAGCTCCCCCGAGAGGCTCAACAACGAGCAGCGCCTCCTTATGGCACAAGAGGCGTACAAAAATATGTCTCGCTCCATGAGTTCCTTGGGTTTGGGTACCCTTCCAGAGTTTACTCAAATGGGTACCATCGGCCCCTACCTCTACGCGCTCACAGGAGTGGCTGATCGTCTCAACATTCTGTTCGAAACAATGGCCCAGGTGCTCGGTGTCGAGGGCCGTAGAAACCTAGTGGCGGCGACAGAGAGGAACCTCGATCGCGGGGTTGCACCGCCGGTGCAGCCGGAGTAACCGGCGCAGCTGGCCCAGGCTCCTGTTGCATCAGCACTGGAGTCGCCACCAGAGGAGGAGGAGGAGGATTTAGTTTTTCTTTGTTGTTTATAGTTGATGTTTTTCTTTTCTTGTGTCTTCTTGTTCTTTTTCTTGTGTTTTTTAATATATTGTGTTAATGAATGAAATTTATCTATGTTCAAATGTGTGTTCCACTGTTGTGAATGAATATTTTCTTGTGTGTTCAACTGTGTGAATGAATAAATGTGTGGTGTGTTCATCGTGTTTCTCAGTAATCATAAGGAAGGATTTGATTATTTTCTGTACAAGTGAATGATTTTGTTATGAAGTGAATGTGCTCTAGGTTCAGTGATATGTGATATCAACAGTGAATCGAAGCAAAATGGAGAAAATCACAAAGCTAAAGGAGACGTGGGGAATAGGAGACATGCTTTTCATAAAAGCGCATCTTCCTTTTAGCAGAGGAGAGGGAGACGTCGAGCATAGGAGACGCACTTCACTGCTAAGCGTGTCACCATTTTGCATCACCGCACAGGCCTTATATAAGGCGCCATCAGTCTCTCCTCTTCTCTTCGTTCATATTCTCTGTGCAAACAACCCACCATGGCCGACGTTCAACCACCAAGCCCACCAAGGGAGCCACCCTGCAAGAAACAGTGTTGCCGCTCCCCTGACAGGCTCAAGAACGAGCAGCTCAAGATGCTATTTGACAGGCTGTTCGACCAGTTCCAGAGGCTGATCTGGACGACAGTCGAGGTGCTCGGCACCGAGGGACGCAATATCCTGGTGGAAGCGATGGCATGGAACTTCGGTCGCGAGGTTGCACCACCAGATCCGGACCAGCTGGAGCAACCGGCGGAGCAGCCAAAGCAGTCGGCCAGGACTCCTGTTGCACCAGCGCTGGATGGCCGTCGTAGATGGAGGAGGGGGCGGAGGAGTAGGATTTAGGTTTTATTTTGTTGTTTTTAGTTGATGTTGTTTTTTCTTTTCTTGTGTTTTGTACTTTTTTCTTGTGTTTTGTAATATATTGTTAATGAATGAATGTGTTATTTGTGTTCATCTGTATGATGAATATTATCTTGTATGTTCAACTGTGAATGAATGTTTATCGTTCAACAATGTGTTCATGTCTGTCTGTAACCGAAGACAAATGAGACATGCTTTTTGTAAAGTCCATCTCATTTCCTTTGCAAATAGGAGATGCGCTTTGTTAGGGGCACGTCTCCCGTTTGTCAGGGAGGAGGGCACGTCTCGGATACCTACTTAACTGAGAAGAGTTGTATAGTAACGCGTCTCCTGCTACCTTCAATCGAGCCATGTTAGATCCTCGCTAAAGCAGGATCGTCTGGCTTAACCTTATCAGAGATGGATGCCTTTGAGCGCGATGCCCATCTTTGTCTCCTATTTGGGTTTCTTACATATTGACCTAACTCTTAGCCTAATCCCTCTTGACCCATTTACCCCCCTTAGGATAGAATGCTCTTGTGTGTGTCACACTACTTCTACAATTATCCATTACCCATCCTCACTAGAATCCTACATAGACCAACCTATCCCTTACACTTGATGATTGTTATGCTTCCACCTAGCCTTCCTTTGGAAGAATATAAATGACACCCTTGGAATACTATTTTAAGGGGAAAAGCTACATCGATAGTTTATGTGCGCTTGCAGATTTTTATCTGTGACGTAAGAAACGTCAACAAGCATTTATGTGCTAGGATAGTTATGTAGCGTTGGATGTCTTGTAAACCCATGGATTGAAGAGGTAGGCAGTAGGTGGTGACAGCCCTATCTGTCCTTGTGATCCTCCACGTTCGGCTATGTCACAGGCTCTTCGCGGGAGTCATCCTAGTATTGCTAGGGTAAACCCGTGCCCGATGTGTTGAACAACTTAGTATGAGAATTCACCATTGATATAATCATTAGTATCTAACTTAGGCTATGTATATGTATACTAGAAGCATAGTAGGAGTATCTACCTAACTATTAGCCTAATTCCTCTTGAACCATTTATCCCCCTTAGGATAGAATGCTCTTGTGCACACTACCTCTACAATTATCCATTACTCATCCTTACTAGAACCCTACCTAGACCGACCTATCCCCTACACTTGATGATTTATATGCTTCCACCTAGCCTTCCTTTGGGAGAATATAAATGACACCCTTGGAATACTCTTTTAAGGGGAAATGCTACATCGATAGTTCCCGTGCGCTTGTGGATTTTTATTTGTGACGTAAGAAACATCAACACTACTGTCACCACGTGATGGCTTTCTATCTCCATCGCAACAATGACGCCGCCAGTGGGAGGTCCAAAGTGTGCAGTCTGCTTAGCCTAGTCATGCACCTTAAGCTTGTACACTTTGCCTCATTTGTACTTCCACCACCACACGACAACTTCCTGCTGCCACGGCAACAATGACGCCACTAGGTACTTGTGACGTATCCGGTGTCCTTGGTTATTTTCTTGCTCGGAGTCCCATGACGCTGAACGGTCACTCCCATGAAAAGCTAATGTCAATATAGGGTCCGGAGTGTGTTTTCTGCGTAGCCTGGTCTTGCACTCTAAGTATGCGCACTCTACCTTGCTGAGTACTGGGGCCGAACCATCCCTCATAAGACTAATGTTTGCGGCAGGTCCAGAGTGTGCAACCTTCTTAGCCTGGTCTTGCAGCCTAAGCCTGTGCCTTGTTACCCTAAGCCAGCACACTCTTCCTACCCAACACTACAGTTCAGTACAAGGGACTTGAAGGCACATACCCTTGAACAAGATAAAAACCATAGTCCAGATATAGTCACCATGTTCTTTAAATTATCGTTCAATTTTATGCTTACTTTCGCGTATTGTCTGCCATATGCTCGGTTACTTTTTTCTGTTCACACATAGTTGGAGTTGTGCTATCCTACTGCAAACGGGCAGCTTGCACTACGTAAGAAACCCAAATAGGAGACAAATATGGGCGACACGCTAAAAGGAGAATGTCTTTGATAACCTTAAGAGAGATGAGCCCGCTTCAGCGAGGATATGACATGGCTCGGTTGAACGTACAAGGAGACACGTTACAATACAGCTCGTCTCAGTTACGTAGGTATCCGAGATGCGCCCTCCTCTCTAACAAACGGGAGACGTGCTTTCATTGAGCGCAACTCATATTTGTTTTGTAACTGAGATGGACTTTCCTTGTCATGTGTTTCCTTTCATAATCGAATCTGGCGCGTCTCCCATACCCACCGGCCAGGCGCGTCTCTTTTGGTTATGGAAGCGGGCTCATCTCCCATTCCCTCTATAGATAGACGTGATTTATATCGGTTTGTCTCGATTTTCGGTTGCCCTTCTACGACCTCCCAGTTGAGGCAGAAAAGTGGCTACCAGATCTGCCCTGTTCTTGCCCTGTTCTTTCCCTATTTGGAGGTGCCCTTCTAAAAGTCTTGCGGTGATTATTAGTGGATCTTAAAATAAAGTGTTAGTCCTCTCCTCCTCTCCTATTCCTTACCATTTTTTGCCTTTAGATCTTGAATATCAGTGGCATCGAATTTCTTTGATTTAGCTCTTCTTTTCTGTACGTAGATGTCGTCGGATCAAAGTTGGATGTATGGGTCACGCCTTTGCAATGATTATATCCAAGGGGTAGATGCATTTATCGCTTTCGTGAAGAAAGACATGTTGGACAACATTAGAGGGACTATTTGTTGTCCTTGCAAACACTGCAAGAGTGAGAAGATATATCGCACAAATGAAGTGTTGAGGTCACATTTGACCACGCATGGATTCATGGTGGATTATCGATGTTGGAACAAACATGGGGAGGAGGGGCTTAATGAAGCAGAGATGAGAGATTCATATCTGGAGAGGGAGATCCCTGTCAGTGTCGAAGAACATCACGAGGAGGATGTGAACGAGCCAAATATATTAGGGTTCACCGATGATGATATTGAGTTTCAGGTGCATAACATAGAGGAGATGGTACGCAATGTCGAGAGACATGGCGACAATGATCGGTATAGTAATGGCGAACTTGCAAATTACAAGAACATGATCCAAGACTCGAAGAAGCTATTGTATCATGGTTGTGCGGCTAAGTACACCAAAGTGTCTGCGATGGTAAAACTTTTCCAATTGAAGGCGAGCAACGAATGGAGTGATTGTAGTTTTAAGAAATTGTTGACGCTCCTTAATGACATGTTACCCCAAGGCAACATAGTCCCTACGACAGCTCATGAGGCAAAACAGATAATATGTCCACTGGGTTTGGAGGTGGAGAAAGTCCACACGTGCAAGAATGATTGTATTTTGTATCGTGGACCTGAGTACGAGAACTTGAGAAATGCCCTATTTGTGGAGTGGACAGATTCAATCGTAGGAAAGACGACGGTGATGACGATAACTTGCAATAGAAGAAAAAGAGGGCCTAAAAAGGTGTTTTGTACTTTCCTATCATTCCTTGTTTGAAGCATTGGTTTGCAAACAAGAAGGAGTCAAAATTGTTGCAATGGCACAAAGAGAAGCATAAGCAGGATGCTGGAATGATAAGACATCCTGCTGATGCCACACAGCGGCAAAACATTGATTCACGAAATCCTAAATTTGCCATTTATCCGAGGAATTTTAGGATCGCAATGAGCACCGATGTTATGAATCTGTTTTTGAACAGTAGCACACATAGCACATGGCCAATTGTGCTTACAATTTTGAACCTTCCTCCTTGGTTGTGCAACAAACGAAAATATATCATGTCAGGACTGATATTGGGGCCACAACAACCTGGGAATGACATCGACACTTATTTCAGGCCTTTGGTTGAAGATCTGAAGCAGTTGTTGTACAACGACGGAGTGCAGGCCTGGGATGACCTCAAGCGTGAGTACTTTCGCCTTAAAGCCATTTTATTTGTGACTGTTAGGACCCGTTTGGATGAGTGAATCAGTTCCAATTCACTAGTGAATCAGTAGAATCTCATCCAAACGGTAAAAAAGTAGAATCAGAACGGGGAGAATCAGAACTGCAAATTGAACTAGAGGGTAGAATCACCCGAAAGGGTGTTCCGCGGGGCGGAACCGAAGCTAGTTTCACGAGAAGGCATGGTCCGGAGGGAATTTACTAGACCTGCCACCGCAATCGTTAGTTTCCCCGAGAAGGTTCGGTATCGTGCACCATGGAATTGCTTGTTTCCCAGAGAAGGTTCAGTATCGTGCACCATGGAATAGCTTGCCAGGCACAACCTTCCCCTAGATGGTTCCGGAAAAAGAGGATGGAAGAGAAAAAAATGAAAGGGAAAAAATAAAATCAGATAAAAAATGGAAGGGAAAAAAAGAAAAATAAATAAAATCAGATGGGATAATTAGAGAGCAATTTTTTTAATATTCAACCTGATTACATGAACACAAGTGAAAACAAATAAAAACCACAAAACAGCCAGGGGTAAATATGTTAATGCACAATTTCTCTTATTTTTACTGTTACTGAAACATAAATGTTAGCCAAACGGTTCTAAAGTGATTATGTTCCATTTTCTGAAATCGATTCTGGGTTGAAATGGATCTGTTTCTGATTATGTGTGAATCTGGAACCGTACCAAACGGGGCCTTAGTAATTCTCCAGCGGCACGTAACTTGTCCGGATAGAGTAATAAAGTAGGTTGTGGATGTCCACATTGTTTGAGAGAAACAGACTCACAGTACTTGAGCAGGACACGAAAAATAGTGTTCATGGGACATTGACGCTACATTCCAATGAAGCACCCGTTTCGGAGTATGAAGGAAAATTTCAATGGTGACACTGAGAAGAAGCGTCCTCCACCTCATCTCACGGGTTATAAAGTCTATAAAATTCTCAAGGATATCCATGTTGTCCTTGGTAAGCAGAAAAATACTTGCAAAAATACTGGCAAAGATGATATGTGGAAGAAGCAATTGATTTTTTGGGAGCTATCATATTGAAAAGACTTAGACGTCCGTCATTCGATTGATGTGAAGCATGTTGAGAAGAATGTGTGTGACAGCCTACTCTGGACATTGCTTAACATGGATGGGAAAACTAGGGACCATTGACATGCACGGGCAGATCTAAAGAAAATACGAATTAGGCCTGAGTTGTGGATTGATGAATCGGTGAAAGGAACGGAACTACCCACATCATGCATCACCCTTTCAAAAAAAATGAAAAGAAAGAGTATTGTGGGTTCTTGAAAAATGTGAAAGTACCATCCGGCTACTCGACGAACGTCTCAAGGCTTATTTCATTTCCAGATCTAAAAGTATCTCCTGGTGTGAAGTCTCATGATTACCATGTATTGCTTACGCAGATGATTGCTGTTGGAATTCGGAATATCCTACCGGTCAATGTTCAGGAGGCTATAATGAACTTTTGCTTTTTCTACAATGCAATTGGTAAAAAAGTACTATGCTTTCTTGAGATGTATTTCCACCTGCCTTTTTCGAAATCAGCGTCCATTTCACAACTCATGTTATTAAGGAGATAAAGCTGCTTGGCCCTATGTTCCTTCACCAGTGTATTCTTACAAGAGATTCAACAGCATACTGAAGTCCTTCATTAGAAATCAAACTTACCCTGAGGGCAACATGGTATAAGGATACTCTACAGAGGAAGTTGTGGAGTGGGCTCTAAACTACACTGACCCGAGTAACGCGATTGGTGTTCACAAGTCTCGTCATGAGGGGAGGCTCACAGGAAAAGGGACCATTGGGAAGAAGCCTATAACTCCAGATTCACATTTATTCTTCTGCGCTTCTTTCCACATGTTGTAACACATGTCCATTGTGTCGGGGTACCTCGATGAGCACAAGGGGGTGGTGCTTAGAGACAATCCTGGCTGTATTGAATCATGGTTAGCAAATGAACACAGGAAAAAATTCATTGGTTGGCTCCGGGATCGTATTTGTCACTCATAGGATACTCAAGCAAGTGACTACCTAAAAAAGTTGGCTCGTGGTCCTATATTCACAGTTATTACATATCAAGGGTACGGCATAAATGGATACACGTTCTACACTGTTGAACAAGATAAGAAAAGCACGTATCAGAATAGTGGTGTCCGTGTTGATGCTTATAATGTTGCGGGCCAAGACAAAGACATGTACTATGGTCAAATACAAGAGACCTGGGAGCTTGACTTTCAAGGATTCAAGATTCCTCTTTTTCGTTGCAACTGGGTTGATGGAATCAAAGTTGTTGTACAAGACAAGTACGGGTTCACTAGCGTTGATCTTAACCGTCAAGGATATAAGTGGGAGCATTTCGTGTTAGAAAACACGTTGCTTGATTGTTCTATGTTCCAGAGACAACAAATAAAAGACTTAAGGTGGTTATACATGGAAAACGACGAATCATCAATGTCGAGAATGTCGTCGATGAGCAAGAGTTTGACCAATTTCATGACATTCCTCCTTTTGTCACCTCGATGATCAATCTAAGAATACCATCGGCAAACGAACTTTCTTACTTGTAGAACGGCCACCATGAAAATGTCAAGAATTTCCAAAAACCAAGACCGCAATAGAAAGTACCAAATTGATTGTGTGTAAATATGCTCAAATATGTGAAAATATGGTCAATTGAGTGAAAAATTGGCTTCCATTTGGATATTTGTGTTATATATGCTCAAATGCGTAAAAATATTTCCATTTGAGTGAAAATTTGACTTTCATTGGTCATATGTGCTCCATTTCTTATGGAGAAGTACTGATGCCTTGTGTTCTGTTTCTTATGGAGAAGTATTGATGCATTGTGCTCTGCTTCTTATGGAGAACTACTGAATATATGACTTGCTCTGCCCTGGAAAACAGGATATGAATGTAATGCGAGACGCGCATCACAAATGCACGTCTCTCTGTTAAGATAATGTGAGACGTGTGTTTATAAAGCATGTCTATGATTTAGAGCCTTTGATCTGCGTGAATGGCATTACTCACAATGGCTTGCATTAATTCAAAAGAAAAGAGATGCGCTCGGCAGTGGCTCTTCTGCGGCGTGCCTCCGATTGTTGCCCTGGTACTTTTAGCTCTTTGTCCCACCTACGAACTCTGAGCGCATTGCAACGAGCATATAAGGCGTGGCGTTGCAACATTCACAATAAGTTCCTCGTGGACCTTCGTGATGTTAAATTAAACAAAATTTAATCTGGCAATCATGAAGGTTCACATGGAATTTGAGCTTTTGCATAATAAGTTTTGGCACGGTCCCACATGTCATAGAAAATGAGGTCAGAGTGTTTCGAATTCTGTGCCCAAATGGCATTATGGCAATGGACGCACATTAATTCAAAAGAAAAGAGACGTGCTTTTCCGAAGTGATACGCGCTTAGTGGTGGCTCTTCTGAGGCGCGTCTGCAATAGTTGCCCTAAGGTACTTTTAGCTCTCTCGCATGCTCTCGTCACAACACTCAACACAACTTTTCACTTTTCGCGTGTGCTGATCACTTCTCACACTACCAGGATTCCGGGTTATTGCGACGAAAAAATCGTTGCAATAGGTCGAAATTCGTCGTGATAGGTTGTTGTCGCGACGAAATAGAACGTCGCGATAGTTTTTCCGACTCGTGGCAATAACAGCCGTGGCAATAGGTTATTGTGACGACTTGACATCCATGGCAAATAGTATGGTATTGCGACGACTCCACGTTGGTGGAAAATAGTATGGTATTGCAACGGTTTAATGTATTGCGACGATTTAACGTATTGCGACGAAAATATCGGTGTTGCAACGATGTCACATTTGTGGCAAAAAGTATGGTACTGCAACAACTCCACGTTCGTTGCAAATAGTATGGTATTGCAACGGTTTAACGTATTGCGACGATTTGACGTATTGCAACGAAAATAACGGTGTTGCAACGATGCCACATTCGTGGCAAAAAGTATGGTATTGCAATGACTCCACGTTCGTGGAAAATATTATGGTATTGCAATGTATTAACGTATTGCGACGATTTAACGTATTGCAACGAAAATAATGGTGTTGCAATGATGCCACATTCGTGGCAAAAGTATGGTATTGCAACGACTCAACGTTCGTGGCAAATAGTATGGTATTGCAACGGTTTAACGTACTGCAACGATTTAATGTATTGCAACGAAAATAATGGTGTTGCAACGATGCCACATTCGTGGCAAAAAGTATGGTATTGCAACGACTCCACGTTCGTGGCAAATAGTATGGTATTGCAACGGTTTAACGTATTGCGACGATTTAATGTATTGCAATGAATAGTACGTTATTTGCGACGATTTCACATCTGTGGCGATAAGTACGGTATAGCGACGATTTCATACTCGTGGTGAATAGTATGGTATCGCGACGTTTTCACATTCACGGCGAATAGTACGGTGTTGCAACAATTTCACATCCGTAGCGAATAGTACGGTATGGTAACGTTTTTACATTTGTGGCGAATAGTATGGTATTGCAACGATTTCACATCCGTGGCGAATAGTACGGTATCGTGACGATTTCACACGCGTGGCAAATAATATGGTATCGCGACGTTTTCACATCTGCGGCGAATAGTACGGTATCGCGACGATTTCACACTCGTGGCGAATAATATCATATCGCGACGTTTTCACATTTGTGGCGAATACTACGGTGTTGCAATGATTTCACTTACATGGCGAATAGTACGGTATCGCGACGATTTCACACTCGTGGCGAATAATATGGTATCGCGACGATTTCACAGCCGTGGCCAATAATACGGTAATACAACGATTTCACGTTCATGGCGAATATACGGTATTGCAACGATTTCAAAATTGTGACAACAGTATTGTATTGCAACGATTTCTGATGTGTGGCAATAGGTTCGTAATGCAACATATTCAAATCTGTTGCAACAGGGTCGTAATGCGATGTTCTTTGGGTCGTGGCAATAGCAGTCTAGTGCAACACTTTTTTGGTCGTAGCCAAATGTTTGTAGTGCAACGTTTTATAATTTGTGGCAATAGCTAGCTTCCTATTGCAACAGTTTATTTTCGTCGCAATAATCTGTTAATGCCACGTTTTATAATTAGCGGCACTAGAATCCTAATGCACCAAGTTTGAAAATTAGTGGCAACAGAATCAATTTATTCGCACACGATACGTCTGTTGACTTAACAACAAACATCCAACAATTGATGCAACGCTCAAGGACCCTTGCGTCGTTGCGAGACGATGTTATTTATAGGTTTTTCAGGTTGCAACATTGTACCCATTAAAAGAGCACCGCGACGAGTTGTAGTATTAGGAATAGTTTCTCGAACATCCAGCTTCAACTTGGTGCGAGCGGAAGCCTTTTGTGGAGTTGCTGCTAGCCGTTGTTGATTTTACAAGCTCTCCATCATTCTGCGCATGTCTGCTAGCTCCTTTTCTTGCCGTGCAGAATTGGCTGCCATCTGATCATGTAAAGCCTGGACTTCCTAGTTGAGCTGTTCATTTGCCTGGACGAAGCCATCCATCTGGGAGGTCATATAATCATTTCTTCCTTCCAACTCTTGCACCTGAGAGCTGAGGTCTTCATTTCTATTTTGCAAGGATCGAACTTGCTGGTCGAGCTGGTCAGATATCTGGATACGCAGACTTTCAGAAACATTAGGTTTAGCCATATAACCACACCCCCGAAACTGTGATCCTCCAGAACCGGTTGCAGATATATAAGTAAGCTGGAAGATGTTGTTTCTTTCCTCATCTGGGATTGGGACTTCCAGCTCAGCTTCCTTGACATTGATTTGGGTACGTGCCTGGGTCTATATACAAAAAGAAAAGTCACATTTACATTGCAAATATTTATTTAAATGGGGACTGTTTGAAGTGTTTCTCACATGTACAGCTTCTGCCTGCTCGTGTGCCCATTGACCATTCTTCACATGGCTTGCCTCCCACAGTTCTATGTCATTGGGTTCTTTTCCGGTCTCTGGGTCTCGCTACATCAAATACAAGTAAAATTTGATTGAATGATTGCAGTGCAAAGTAAAAGCATGATTTAGTTTTCATACCTTCTCGTAACTAAGTTGGGCGTAGGATTTCGAGCCAAGCAAGTGTTTTGTCTTTTGAGTACTTCGATTTTGTGAATTGGTTCTGCTTATTGACTGCAATTTTAAGAATTAATTTCACGAATGGGTGTTATCAAATAGTTTTTGTAGGATATGAAGGTATTAGAAAGCTAGCTGACCTTGAACCGCTCGGACCCAAAATAGTCCATAAGCGCCAACCAATCGGAATCTGCTATGTCAAAAGGCTTGTTTTGTATACGTTCCTCATCGGTCGAATACTTCTTATAGGTGGCATGCAATGTTGATCGCCACCCCTTATAGCGCTCACCAACAATCTTCAATATTTTTCTTCTGGTATCATCTGTGTCCTCCAAGTCCCAGGCATTCTATACATTGTATATCACACTGTTATAAACGTACAAGATGGAGGTCGCTAGAAAAAAATACTTATGTGGGGTGTCACAACACTAACCAGAATGTCTCTCACTATATCGATCTTTGAAGTATCGCCAACCTCTGCCCACTTCCTTACACCAGCGAGGGGTGCATTTTTTTTGTTGTAATAACCACATCATCGACAAAGTGCCGCTGATTAGGACCAACTGCAGCACCCAACCTATTGGACCACTAAATTTGTAGCTTCCGATTCTGATCATTCGTTCTATTTGCAGATGCTAGATAGCGCAATTTAGCAACCTTAAGTCCTTTAGCAACCCCTCTTCCAAACTTCTTTCCTTCTATTAGTGTCATTTAAACGGTAAACGTTTAAAGCAAATTAGCAACTGACCAGGCCTAGTATCATGTACAAATAGTGTGAAAGAAGAAGAAGTCTGATGTTTTACCATCTTCAGGACGAGTGCGGCAAATACGAGCGTGGGAACACCGCGTCGCAACAGCATTTTGCTCCATATTGGGTGATGCATCGACTTGTTGACTTCTTTGTTGTTGTTCATACCCTACAATCAGGCATCAAGCAGTAGTCAATGGCACTACAGCACCCGTAGTACTACAGGGGATTTTCAGTCCAACTGCGAAGCAGGCAAGACAGTAGCTGGCGATGCTAGAGAAAGAGAGAGTTCGCCGGGTGCTCATCCTCTGCAGTACTGCCGGTTCGGTCTGACCGACATCAGCAGGAGCGCGTCTCGAGGCGAATTGGTGGCAGGGAGAGTCCTGGACGTCAGCTGTATTAGCAGGTAGAGGATGCAAGACAGATGAGGCGGGCAGCTTGCGACGTTTAACAAAGCTAGGGTTCGGTCTGGCAGTACAGTGACCACATTTAAGTCAGAGGATCGACGTCCAGATCACACCGGTGATCTCACGTGACTTACATTTTTACTGCAGGCGATGCAGTAAAGATTCAACAGTATGATTCCGTTGGATCTTTACTGCATCGCGTGCAGTAAAAACATATAAGTCAAGTGATCTGCATCCATTGATATCACCCCGGAGCAAGTCTCAAGGCTAGGAGGACAGTGTGGCGGATCTAGGAATTAAATTTAGGTGGATTGCATACTGATATTTTGCTCTACATGTTAGCATCTCACCCTAAAGTGCTACTAGAACGGATACATGAATATAATCTTGCGTTAATTACCAAACATCAGCAACGCATTTGGCAGTGTAAAAAATGGAATTGAGATCATATAAGCAGCAATGAACCCTCATGTACATGCATCTCTAAACTATATGATGCTAACCTTTTTTAGTGGACAGGGGCTAATGATATTGGACTATTTTTTCCAGGGTATGCCATGTCATATGGGGCATAACATGTAGGTACGCCATAATGGCCAGGGGTTTGCGGGCGGCGGGGTCATCATGGCACGTGAACGATGGGACGTGGAGATGGAGGGAGACGCGTCGGGGAGGACAGTGAAGTGACCACCAGCAGGGCGTCAGCGCCGGCCGGTGCCGGAGGGACCGGCGGCGACATGGGTTTGCGGGCGGCGGGGTCATCATGACACGCGAAGGATGGGACGTGGCGATGGTCGAGGGAGATGTGTTTCTGAGGACACTGAAGTGAGCAGCAGCAGGGCGTGGTCGCCGATGCCGGAGTGGCAGCGGCGAGAGAGCCCAGCGTGCGTGTGTAGGCATCAATAAATCACGCCATCACATATACTCACCAGCAGGGCGTGGGCGTTGGCCAGTGCCGGAGTGACCGGCGACGACAGGGGTTTGCGGGCGGCGGGGTCATCATGACACGCGAAGGATGGGACGTGGCGATGGTGGAGGGAGACGCGTCGGGGAGGACACTGAAGTGAGCAGCAGCAGGGTGTGGTCGCCGGAGCCGGAGTAGCCGGTGGCGAGAGAGCCCATTGTGCGTGTGTAGGCATCAATAAATCACGCCATCACATATACTGATTAATTGTTAACTGGGAGTAGGAAACTACAATCGCAATGCTAAAATATTTAGTAGACCCTGATACATATTTATACTCGTAGTACCAACATGGGATGACGAATCTCGGGGTTTCTGAGCATCAGGTGCTGTAATATTCTCTGCATACGATGCAAAGGAATTAACATGTTATAAATATGTGTATTTTGATAGTAAACACATTTATAGTTATACCAGGTGCTTGTTGCCCATCACGATTACTTGTTGACGACATGACGGTTTGGTGTCTTGTTCCTAAAGTAAAGAGTATATATAGTAAGTAATAGTGATAACGTCAGATTACATGAGGATGTGTATTTTAGATCGGGCGGTGTGGTTGCTATGAACTGAAAATGTTTGTTTTGAACAGAGGAATTAGAAATGAAGGAGTAGGAAAAAAACCGTACAATCCGAGAAAGAAAAACAAGAAAAACGTGTATAAAACGTGGGAACTGAAAATATTAGGAATACAAGTTTGGAACACAGGAATGAGAGTACAACATTGGGAGTAGTTGATAAGATAACCCTAGCGTCATTTACTTCTAAATCAAGAAATTACATAGTACATGCGGTTTTTAATAGTTATCTTTCCTGACATGGAAATGTACTAGAAATACACTACCATAAACTGTCGGAGCGACATTTATTTCGGGGCAGAGGTGTAGTGTATTTTATATATGGAAAGAAGTAGAATGCAATCAGATGCTAGGGTAAAATAAAATGATGAATCGGCTGTAGGATGCAGATCTAACGATTGAGGATAGTTGATTGCACGATTGCACCATTAATCAGATTTTATACTAGACATTCATGAAACATAAGAGCATATAAGGAGAAGGAGTTGGGACGACAACTAGGAATGAACTGGTTGCAGCTGTTGGGACGACAACTAAAGCGATAAGGAGGGAGTAGCTCTATAAAAGACAGCATGGATTGTGTTGAACTTACGTAGCACAAAACTGGAGTCCGAGATATCGCAGGACGGGGTCGGCGATGAAGAGGTTCGGTAGAGCCCGTCAAACTTGGTCGCTCGATGTTGTACCCACAGTCACCACCACCACTCACACGGGAATTTCTTAGGAATGCAAGTTTGGAACACAACACTAAGAGGAGAACATGTGTGCTGGGAACGGAAGCCACTGTGGGATTAGAGGGAGACGCACATTTATATTCATCGTGGCTAGCTACAAATGGGCGGGACTGGAATTTTGGGGCGCACGGAGTGAAGTTTCAATTGTGAAAATCTCAAGTGCGCGCCAAGAAGAACGAAAAAATTTTCGAGGGCTCGCTACCTGCCGTTCATCTTTGTTTTCATGGAGATGTAAAAGCAGTCATGTGGTAGTGGGACATTCCAAAAAAAATACGAACAAAAATATGAATTGCCAAATGTATCATTGTGCTAATGCAAACGACATGCAAATACAGAGAACACCCAAGTCCACGAAAGGAGGACAACAAATCCATGGTCTAGTAAAAGGTAAACAATCAGCATTTTATATATAACATTTGTCACAATGAAATGATAACATATACAGAGTATATACTACTACAAAAAAAACATTTTCCCCTGTGATATCTAATCTTCAGGCCGTCGATCCAAAGCCGCCTGTGATACGAGTATCACAGGTACATACGATATATATATCAACAATGTCATCGGATATTAGTTACAACGGATAAAGTACTTTTCATGCACCTGTTGCATCAGGCGATGGACTAGTTAGCAATTTAGATAACGTAATTTCCTAATCAAGTTAATTATGCATCATGTCTGTTGTTAGTTCTATTACTTGTAAGGATAATGTTTACCGGATTTCATTCATTCAGCCACAAGAAATATAGACGGTCCCAAGTTACAAACATATAGGAGATGTTTTCGATAAAAGAAGTTTTTCGATACTGCATATATAGAACACATTGTTCATGAACATAAAGACATATTTCATTAACAAACAAGTAATAGGAAAACACGTAGTAGACAGCAAGAACAAGATAAATTACACCTAATACTACTCTATTCAGAGATCACGGAATTGATAAACTACTCCTAATACTACTCTACTGGGATAAAACCACGTCCTCCTCCTCCGCCACTGCCGCCTCCTCCGCCTCCGCCGCCGGTGCCGCCTCCTCCTCCTCCTCCTCCGCCGTTGCCGCTGCTGCTGCCGCCTCCTCCTGCTCCTCCTCCGCTGCTGCCGCCGCCTCCATAGCCGCGTCCACCTCTGCCTCAAGAGACGCCTCCTGCTCCACCTCCTCCGCTACCGCCGCTGCCCAAGTCGCCTCATACTCCTCAACCTCCGTCACAGTCTGAAGCTTCCCGGTGATGCGGTGCTTAATCTTCAGGAGGCCTTCTACCCCAGCAACCTCCGCGATCATCTCGTAGAGGGCGTCGAGACGACCGACCACAGTCATCAACCCGTAGCAGTAGTGGCCCGCGGTGTCCATGCTCGTGTGGAGGGGAAGGGTCCCAAGACCCAGACGGCGACACGAGCGATCTGTGTCGGAAAAGACCTTCCGCGCCACTGCGTTGAGCGCTAGTGCGCTATAAGCGGCAGCGGACTTGGCGTCAGTGGCCACCTTAAGGTGCCGATTGACTTCGTCGATGCGGTCAGTGAGGAGTCTGAGAGTCTGCTCAACCCAACCAGGATGAGGAAGTGTAGGCGCCGCGGGCGGAGATGCGGGCGCAGCCATCAGTTCCACCGACATTGCCGGTGGCGATGGAAACAGAGAAGGAGGTTCGGAGGACGTCGATGGCCTAGAGCGCTTCGGCGCGGGGCTACCCATTTGTGTGGCAACGGAGGTGCAGAGAAAGAGCGAGAGGTGGTCGACGGTGGCGGGGGGAGAAGTTTAGAGGCTAGGATCTAAGGAGTGGTGCGGCGGAGAAGCAAGAGGACGGTGAGCCTTTATAGCGGGTCGTCGTCTAAGCGGGCGTGTCGAGATGATCGGACGCTAGAGGAAACCGTGCTTAATTATGAACCGGTCGGTGGCCCCGGTTTCCTCGAAACCGCGGATTGCATCCTCTCGGTCCCAACGGCTCGACGCGTCCCATTAGGAGTAAATTTACACGCGGGGAAAAACAATTTTTTCGTTATATAAAAAAAATCTGTCCGTCCACGCCTAAGCCAACTTCGTGACCGCGCGTCCGTGCCAGGGGACGCCTTCAGCGAACATGGGCCTAGTCCTGCACGCATTACCGAGGTTTGAGGTATATATATATATATATATATATATATATATATATATATATATATATATATATATATATATATATATATATATATATATATATATATATATATATGCATGCATGTTAGTGTTGTTAAACATGACCGAGGTGTTTTAATTCTAGCTATGTCTAACATGCACGGACCACAAACATGATCAACCAATTCACTACGTAAGAAACCCAAATAGGAGACAACGATGGGCGACAGATCGGATGTCCATCGATCACAAAGTGATGCGAGACACACTTAAAGTCATTGTTTGTCTCCTTTAGCTTTGCAATTACAAATCGAGACGAGCTTCAAACCCTAAGATCTTTTGTTTTTGTCCAATTTGCTCGGTTCACTTGTGACAGATTAACACATCACTAAACTTAGAGCACATTCCATTGATTGAAATCCAGAAATTCTAACACACCAGTATTCATGGACACGAATGAACACATATATATTACAAAACACAAGAAATATGTACAAGAATAGAATTGAAGCTAAACATGTAAAAGAACTCCTAAAACTACAAAAGAAATATGTACAAGAACTCCTAAAACTACTATGCCGGCCCCGCCTCCTCGACCCTCTCCCCCAACTTCTCAAACGACGACAAGCGGTCCTCCTCATCCTCGTCGTCGTCGTCATCGTCATTGTGGTGGTGGTCGCCGTCGTCATCATCATCGTCGTCGTCATCGTCATCATTGTCATCGTCGTCGTCATCATCGTCATCGTCGTCATCGTCGTCGTCGTCCTCCTCCTCCTCCTCCTCCTCGTCCTCCTCCTCCTCCTCCGGCGGCGATGCAGCAGGAGAGTGGGCCAGCTGCTCCGGCTGAGCCGATTGCTCCGGCTGCACTGGTGGCTCCGGCTACATTGGCGGTGGAACCCCGCCGCGACGGAAGTTCCTCTCCGTTGCTGCCACCAGGGCACTACGGCCCTCAGCATCGAGCTCCTGGGCCATTGTCCCGGACAAGTGCAGGCGATCGGCCACACCCGTGAGGGCGTAGAGGTAGCGGCCGTTGGTATCCATTCCTGGAAACTCGGGAATGGTACCAAGACCCAAGGCGTCCAAGGCCCGAGACGTACTGTTGTACGTCTCTCGCGCCATAATGAGGCGCTGGTCGTCGTTCACCCTCTCGGGGGAGCTGCAGCATATCCGCTTGCAGGGTGGCTGCCTCGGCGGGCTAGGAGGCGGAAGGTTGGCCATGGCTGTGGTGGTTCGTCGGCGCTGGGCTAGGAGGTGGAACGATGGAAGAAGAAGAAAGGAGTGCAAAAGTTTTGTGCTTGTACATAACCGACGACGGCCTATATGGTCTGTGCGGAGTAGACGAGGGAGCGGTTCGTTTCCCGGGCATTGAACTCTTTGCAGACCTCGTGCGTCGCAATTAAACCATTGTGCAAGACGATCTTCAGAGATCCTTCTGTCTCTCTTGTGGAACCGAATCCCCTACAGTACTGCAGGTGCATTAAAGGTCACTGACATGTGGGCCCTATGCTTTGTGGGACCCACATGTCAGTGACTTCTAATGCACCTGCAGAACTACAGGGGATTTTAGTATCCATGTGGAACGTCACGCACGCGTCCCTGCACCATGACTTCTTAACTTCTCCGCAGACCTCGTGCGGCGCTTCAGTTACTTGGCGCACTGGAAAGGCCAGCGACGAGATCTCCGGGCCCGACGAGCCCCGCCACGGCGGCGCCGCGCGTGCGCTCTCGGCGCGAGGAAGAAAGGGTCTGTGATGTTGGTTTTCTTGTTTTGTGATGTTGTTTTTCTTGTTTTGTAGTAGTATTGTTTTATGTTAATGAACTCAATGTCATTGTTCCTCTGTGAAGACCTTTTATCGTAGCCGGTTTCTACCATAACAGTAACCACCTGAGATAATTAGGTTATCACAGATGGTTCTTTACTTGTATCTAGCCGTCTTTGATAATTGTTTTTCACAGACATGCCTAGCCGTTGGTTAATAACCGCCTATAATAAGGTATAACCTATGCAGTACTACTGCTGTTATTTCTAATTTCCAGGTCAATTCAATATAATCACAGAACAAAAATCAATAATATCATCACAGAACAAAAGTCAACAATATTATCATCACAGAAGTCAATTTCACTAAAACAATATACATATGTACAAGTTACAGATACAATTCATGTCAAAGTTTACAAGTTTTCACTAAAAACTGTTTCTATTGGTATAGTCGCAAAGTTTGGAACATCAGTTGCTGCACCATCCTCATCAAAGAACTCCCCTCTTTTGTGCAAAAATTCGTGACGAATGAATTGACAGAGTTCAGCAGCAATCCTGTCGGCTCCTCCACTAGGAATACTTCTACAAACCGGCCATTCTTCGTTCAGATTCTTTGTGTGCTGCAATATAACACATAACAAGGTTTAGAATGTATTGGTTTGAACAATCTCAAAGTATAGATCAAAGTGAGAGTATACAGGAATTTATTTGGTATTTTTGGAGCAGTTGTACTATGAGCAATTGAATTTTGAAGTTGGAATCAAAATATTAAAATAATGTTTCTGGTAATATTGAATAGCAGAGAATATAAGTATTAAACTATGCTAGTTACAATGAAAATGAAACACAAAAGTAAGAAAATAAGGTATCGACATTAAGGATAACTTACATCCTCACGATTCACTCTATATACGCCGGCGGTCCGAAGATGCTTGCATACATAATACCCGCATAAGACACTCCCAGCAGGCTGCTTCGGACAAGCATAATACGTTTTAATGTCCAATGCATTCGTATTGGAAGGTCTCTCACCGCCAAGCCGTTCCGCGTAAAACCACCAAGCGTTGTAATACAAGAAATGTCATATAAAACTTTTCAACACATTCTAAATGTGCTTAAATTAAAATTATTGAATAAACGTACGATTTCAAAATGGAAAGGAAATCTTTGTAACGATCTGGTGAGAAATCGGCCGAGTCCAAGACTGTTGCCATTCCCTGCGTTGGCTTGATGAAGATCATTATGTAGTGATTACTGCAAACATATAAACACACGTGTTAACAATTACTAATAATTGCTATTTCAATGTCATGTGTTGAACTTATTCGAAGTGGTACGGAGCCTGTACGAGGTCCTTGCCGTCTCTGACAAAGTTAAACATCGCATGTCCTATGTAAGCTACAACTTCTGTCCTTTTATCCTTCTTAAGTTTTGCAATTGCTTTTTCAAAATCTTTTCTTTTCATGTGTTTGAACTGTGCTGAGTCTTGATCTGCTTGGACGTCGAATAGCACCTTTGCAATCCTAGTAGGGTCAAGGATACCTGTCTTGCGCTCCAACTTTTCATTATCCATGTATTGCATCCTATTGAAGAAATCCAGAATTGTTATAATCTCATGAAATGTGTATGCGTGTAGTACGAAAAGAAAATACAAAATATTAGAGCACTTACAAGCACCAGACGAGCAGCAGGTTAATTTTGAGCATGCCCCGATGGAAAAGGGCATGCAGCTCTTCAAATAAAATGACTCGTCTATCCACTCCAGTGCTCCAGAATGCTTCTTTTGGAATACGAAATGTGACGCAATTAAGACCATATTTTGTGCGGGCAAGGATGTACCACTCATGCATTCTTCTGAGCTGGACGGGTTGTTTTCTAAGTTGTACGGATGTCATGAACGGCTTCCCATTCTTAAATTCAGGACGAACATCCTCAAGCTTGTATATTGGAACTCCTGGTTTAACTAAAGCCGTCCGCCGATTATACATGACACCGTCTTCTTCCCATTCCTCGATATCTCCTAATGATGGCTCATGAGAAGAACGAGATGCACTCGATTTTATAATATTTTCCTTCATAGTTTCCAAATATTTTGACACTTCTGATGAAGGTTTCTTATTTTTGTATGAGGTAACTTTGATAGGCACTGATGATCGAGGAGTAGTCGTCGGAAGTTGGACACTAGCTTGTAGTTGAACCTGTTGTTCAACTGATTGCTCTTTACTCCTAGCAGTTGGCTCTAGTACTACTTCAAGTTGTTGCTCAACTGGTTACTCTTTACTAGCAACAACTTGCTCTAGTACTGCTTGAAGTTGTTGTCCAACTTGTTGCTCTTGGATATCATCCTTGCTGAGACATAGGGGGAGTGGATCTTCCTGGACTGGGAGTGGATCTTCATGCACTTTCGCCTTAGAAGATGGGGTTGCAGTATTTGGAGATGCGACGGGGCTAGAAATTGGCTCATCGTCCAACACGATATCGCGTCGGTGCCAAAGGATTATTTGGTTGACAGCCTGCCCCAGATTCGCGATCCCCTCAGGTGTGACGTGGTCTATTTCATAATCTTCATAATCATTATCAATGATCTGAAGAACTTGCACCACAGCATAATACAATGGAAGTGGATTCCCGTTGAAGTCACGATCAGGCTTTGCCATAGCAGTGGCAACCTGTTTGGTTTTGTTCCCAGCTCTACCTATCAGGACTAGAAGACGACAAGATTTGTCGTTAGCAATATCATTGACAGGGAACTTATGGGTTGACCCTGAGCCTAGCACAGAACCAACGCTGCTAGGGTAGGCAGTTGGAGATACTAATTGCTCCTTTTGCACCGGAACCATCACTGTACTCGGTGCCACTAATTGTCCCGATTGTCTAAGTTGTTCCATTATTTCTTGCATATTTTCTTTGACCTTTTGAGCAATCGTTTCATCAAGTGTTTTCTTAAACTTCTCACGTCTTCTATATGTGTCTTTATCTTTAGGGAAACCATCTAGCCAAGACATTTGAGAAGAGACCGCTCGAACCTGTCCGCTGTGTTTAGGGTTTCCTAAGATAGTGGTAAGTTGGTCATTCTCCCTCTTCGGCTTGAAGAGACCCTTCTGTTGCTTTTCAATTACTTCTTTCATTTTATCCTCTACTTCATTCAGAGAGTCGGGCTTTTCAAGTTTGCCCTCGCTGGTCAAACCTGACCGAGCAAAGACCCAGCGTTGAGTTCGCTCATCGCACCCTTCTAATGGGTGAGGATTGCCCTTACTAGTAATTTTGTCTAATATCTTATTCCATTTCTGGACTTTGGGGGCATATCCGGCAGACCCCAAGCGATGATGGTATTTGTTCTTTTTTGCAAGCTCTGACCTAGTTGCAATTAGAGCTTTAGCATAAGGTGTGCTCTTTTGACGAACAAACTCTTGCCACTGAGCTTGTGTGATTTTTCCCATCTTACTCGGGCTAGGGACCTTATCGGCCTTAACATAAGCATTCATTTCACTCTTCCAGCATGGAAACTTCTTGCCGCAAGAGACCAATGTTGCTTTCTTTACAGCTTCTTTTGTGCCTTTCGGGAACTTGAATTGTTTCTTTATCCTTTCCCACAACTCATTCCTGGACTGCTCGGGTAATTTCCTCCAATTCTCGGTTGTGATAGGCACAACCTCCCTAACAAGAAAACCGCATGCATTACAATACTTGGTAACTGAATCCAGTGGTTCTTGGGGAAGCCCAGCTGGACCGACCCTTGTTATGTACATGATGTGGTCTAATGGACCCTTATTGGGACCTCGTTGCCCTCGTTTCCGCTTGAGTGAAGTTGAGGATTCATCTATTGGAGAACCTTCTGCAGTTTTAGGAGCCGATGTCACCTCATTGTCTTCGCGATTAATCTAGGTAGAAAAAAATTATAAGACTTCGTATACTTGACAACCAACATTAACTTGAACTGCTGAAGTTAAGATTCGTGATCCATACCTCGTCGGCAGGATCATATTCCGGGTCTAGATCCACTGAAGTCTTTTTATTTTTTATATTTGGAAAAGGGTACGATGGACTGTGATAGGAGCCTGAACTGCTGGAGTTAGTAAACTCCATATTGTCTTCTTTATTGTTACTACCAGGACCAGTCTTCTTAGGGCTTTCCATGCTAGAACTAATAAGACAAAAAATCTAATAAATGGCATATTAACTCTACATGAAGTGTTGCATGAAGAAAAATATGGAAGCATTCTAGGATTTGATAAGGCATTCTAGGGTTAAGGCGACTGACCAAAAGGTTCCTATACATTGCGAGGGTGACAAGCATGTTAAAGTTGCTCACCAGCAATGGCAATTTTATCTTCTTATTCTAAATAGGCTAGCTTTGTTCAGAGTGGCGACCACGTTCTTGAGGTTTACTAGGCGGCGCCTAGCTCTAGACCTATAACTGATCAAGCAAGGGACAAAAAGCAAATCCTCAGCCTTTTTCTAGTATCAAGAATCGCAAAGTGTGGCACTTGGATTTGGATGGTGAGGTGAGGCGAGGCGAGGTAGCTGCAGGCGAGAAGGGACACTCTTTTTCAGAGATGAGGGCGTACCTGGAAGTGACTAGGGCGAAGCTCAGCGGCGACGGCGAAGCTCGGCGGCCTACCTGGAAGTGACGAGGGTGAACACTTGGCTGCCGAGGGTATATATAAACTCCAATTTTCTCAGGCGGATTTTAAGTACCGACCGTCTCAGAAGATGGTTACCTCAGGCGGGTTTTACTTACCAACCGCCTGAGAAGATAAAATTATCTTAGACGGTTGGTTAGTAACATCCGAGATAAACATCTTCTCAGGCGGTTATTAAGTACCAACCATCTATGAAGATATTTACTTCTTCTTAATTAATATTCTTGATTAAATGTGGGTCCTTTAAAACAACAAAAATCCACTTTCTTGTAATATTATTGATATCTAAAGGTTACCATTGAATTTCACTTCATAAATCATTTGAAATTGGTCAGAACATAAAAAACATACAACAAAAGCTATTTTTCATTTTCTACCTTGATTAATATAATGCTTTTTTCATTTATTTTTTCAGAGGACATTTTCACTCATCATACCAACCTCTATTATTTTTTTCAGATTTTTTAAAATTTTTTTGAATCAATGTGTGTTCATAATTTGATAAACGCCTACATAAAGACCCCTCACCAACCTCCTGTGAAGACGAGTCGACGACCGTGCGCGACCTTTATTTTCCCCGAGGCGCGACCTTTCAATGCGCGGTAAACCAACTACTCCATCTTCCACTCCGCGCGGCCTTAAAGACGCGCTATCACCCGTTAGTTCTCCACAAGCGCATCGCTCACTTTGAATCCTCTTCTTTTCTTCGTCTTCCTCCGCTCCGGCGACCCAACACCACTATGGCCGACCTTCCGCCGCCAAGCCCTCCGAAGGAGCCACCTTGCAAGAAACTATGTTGCAGCTCCCCCGAGAGGTTCAACACCCAGCAGCGCCTCCTCATGGCGCGAGAGGCGTACAACAACACGTCTCGTGCCATGAGTGCCTTGGGGATGGGTACCCTTCCAGAGTATACTGGAATGGGTACCATCGGCCACTACCTCTACGCCCTCACGGGGGTGGCTGATCGTCTCGACATTCTGTTCGCGACGATGCCCCATGTTCTTGGCCCCGAGGGCCGCAGAACGTTGGTGGAGGTGACGGCTAGCAACCTCGAGGTTGCACCGCCGGTGCAGCCGGTGCAACCAGTGCAACCGGCCCCTATTGCACCGGCGCCGAAGGACGAAGAGGAGGAAGAGGAGTAGGAGTAGGAGTAGGATTTAATTAGTTTTTCTTTGTTGTTTTTAGTTGCTTCTGTTTTGTAAATATTGTTAATGAATGAAATCTATCTTTTTTCATCTATGTGATTGAATATTACTTGTGTATCTTGTGTTCTTTTGTGAGATGCGTGATTGAATATTGTTAATGAATGAGTATCTTGTATGTTCTTCAACTGTGTGAATGAATGAATGTGTAGTCTGTTCATCGTGTTCCTCAGACTCGGGTATCATAAGGTAATTATCTTAGGCGTAAACATCTTCTCAGAAGGTTATTAAGTACTAACCGCCTGTGAAGATATTTACTTCTTCTTAATTAATATTCTTGATTAAATGTGGGTCCTTTAAAAAGGAAAAATTCCACTTTCTTGTAATATTATTGATAAGTAAAGGTAACTATTAAATTTCACATCATAAATCTTTTGAAATCGGTCAGAACATAAAAAACATACAACAAATGATATTTTTCATTTTTCTATCTTGATGAATATAATGCCTTTTCATTTATTTTTTCAGTGGACATTTTTACTCATCATACCAACCTCTATGAATTTTTTCAGATTTTTTTATTTTTTTTTTTGAATCAATGTGTGTTCATAATTTGATGAATGCCTCATATGTATATGAGCATTTAGTTAGAATGATGGATAATTTGAAGTTTGACATGTTGGAATGCTTTTAAAAAAATTAACAAAATTCATACATGTATAAATGATACAAATATGTTCATACAAACAAATTTGAGTGAAGGATCTTTTTTTACGAGATACACAAATGTGAATAATATGTGAGTAGAAATTAATTTGATATTTACCAAAACATTAAAATGTCAGCTATACAAGTTTTAAAATTTTTTGTTCAGGTGGTAGATGTTAATATTATACAAATGTAAAAGAAAGAATCATATAATTTGGACACAATTTGCATAATCTAAACATGTTTCAGTATTTATATGGGAATCTAAATAAAAAGAAGCAAGGGATAAGGAAACTGAAGAACAGTATCGGGCGTTATCTCAGACGGTTGGTAAGTAATACCCGACTGAGATAAACATCTTCTCAGAAGGTTATTAAGTACCAACCGCCTGTGAAGATATTTACTTCTTCTTAATTAATATTCTTGATTAAATGTGGGTCCTTTAAAAAGGCAAAATTCCACTTTCTTGTAATATTATTGATAAGTAAAGGTTACCATTAAATTTCACTTCATTAATCTTTTGAAATCGGTCAGAACATAAAAAACATACAACAAATGATATTTTTTCATTTTTCTATCTTGATGAATATAATGCCTTTTTCATTTATTTTTTTAGTGGGCATTTTTACTCATCATACCAACCTCTATGAATTTTTTTAGATTTTTTAAAATTTTTTTGAATTAATGTGTGTTCATAATTTGATGAATGCCTCATATGTATATGAGCATTTAGTTAGAATGATGGATAATTTGAAGTTTGACATGTTGGAATGCTTTTAAAAAAATTAACAAAATTCATACATGTATAAATTATACAACTATGTTCATACAAACAAATTTGAGTGAAGGATCTTTTTTTTTACGAGATACAAAAATGTGAATAATATGTGAGTAGAAATTAATTTGATATTTACCAAAACATTACAATGTCAGCTATACAAGTTTTAAAATTTTTTGTTCAGGTGGTGGATGTTAATTTTATACAAATATAGAAGAAAGAATCATATAATTTGGACACAATTTGCAGAATCTAAACATGTTTGAGTATTTATATTGGAATCTAAATAAAAAAGAAGCAAGGGATAAGGAAACTGAAGAACAGTATCTGGCATTATCTTAGACGGTTGGTAAGTAATATCCGCCTGAGATAAAAATCTTCTCGGATGGTTATTAAGTACCAACCGCCTATGAAGATATTTACTTGGGACGGAGGGAGTATAAGATGGTCACTCGCGCCATCGTCTTTTCCGCACAACCGTTCCAACATCCTCTCTTCTCTCCACAAAACCTAGCCGCGGCTAGTATATAGCAAATGCTTTTGAGCTCGAGCAACCCTCCGCCACCAAGCCCGCCGAGGGACCCGGCCGCGGGTAAGTGGCCGTGGCTGGACCCCCCCTCGCTGCCGCGTGTGAAGGATACCCTTCTGTTCAACATGGCCCGAGATGTATTTACGGATACATCTCACTCCATGGAACGCCTTGGGCTCGGTACCCTTCCACAAAGTACTAGAATGGACACCACGGGCCACTACGTCTTCGACCTCTCGCATGTGGCCTCTCGTCTCGACTCCCTCTGGGAGACGATGGCGGCCGAGCTCGGCGTCGCGGGTCATTGCAACATCGTCGTGGCGGCGGCCTTGAGACTGGGTCACCTTCCGCCGCCGGAGCCCAAGGCGCTAGAGGAGGGTCAGGAGCCCGAGGACCCACTCGAGGAGGAGGAGGTGGAGGCTGAGTAGAGTAGTATTTAGGTGTTTTCTTTTCATGTTTTTAGTTGTAGTTTTTCGTTTCATGTTTTTAGTTGTAGTTTTTCGTTTCATGGTTTTAGTTGTAGTTTATCTTTTCTTGTGTTTGTAATATACTCCCTCCATCCAAAGCGACAAGTATTTTGGGACGGAGATACTCCCTCCATCGAAAGGGACAAGTAGTATTTTGGGATGGAGGGAGTAATGTTTTTAAGTTAAATGTACTTGGTGTTCTTGTTCATGGATGTACTATCTGTGCAAAATTAGTTCGAATTTTCCGATCGCCAAACCCTCCTTGTCCCCAAACCGGTGGAGTTGCCAGGAGATCGCCTGCAGCGGGGCCCGCAAAGCGGTCTGTAAAGTAGTAGTAACAGGAAAATGCAACAGGTCGGTAGCTAGGACTGGAAAGAAAAAAGTGACGGTTATTAAGTACCAACCGCCTGTGAAGATATTTACTTGTTCTTAATTAATATTATTGATTAAATGTGGGTCCTTTAAAAAGTCAAAATTCCACTTTCTTGTAATATTATTGATAAGTAAAGGTTACCATTAAATTTCACTTCATAAATCTTTTGAAATTAGTCAGAACATAAAAAACATACAACAAATGATATTTTTCATTTTTCTATATTGATGAATATAATGCCTTTATCATTTATTTTTTCAGTGGACATTTTTACTCATCATACCAACCTCTATGAATTTTTTCAGATTTTTTTAAATTTTTTTGAATCAATGTGTGTTCATAATTTGATGAATGCCTGATATGTATATGAGCATTTAGTTAGAATGGTGGATAATTTGAAGTTTGACATGTTGGAATGCTTTTAAAAAAATAACAAAATTCGTACATGTATAAATGATACAAATATGTTCATACAAACAAATTTGAGTGAAGGATCTTTTTTTATGCGATACACAAATGTGAATAATATGTGAGTAGCAATTAATTTGATATTTACCAAAACATTACAATGTCAGCTATACAAGTTTTAAATTTTTTTGTTCATGCGGTAGATGTTGATTTTATACAAATGTAGAAGAAATAATCATCGAATTTGGACACGATTTGCAAAATCTAAACATGTTTGAGTATTTATATTGGAATCTAAATAAAAAAGAAGCAAGGGATAAGGAAACTGAAGAACAGTATCGGGCATTATCTTAGGCGGTTGGTAAGTAATACACGTATGAGATAAAAATTTTTCTTGACGGTTATTAAGTACCAACCGTCTTTGAAGATATTTACTTCTTCTTAATTAATATTATTGATTAAATATCTTATCAGGCGGTTGGTAAGTAAAACCCGCCTGAGATAAACTTAAAAACCGCCTGTGAAAAACCGACGCCGAGACGGGGACCCCTCACCACACGCCCGCTATTAGACGACGACCCGCTATAAAGGCTCACCGTTCTCTTGCTTCTCCGCCGCACCGCTCCTTAGATCCTAGCCTCCAAACTTCTCCCCCCCCCCCCCCCCGCCACCATCGACCACCTCTCGCTCTTTCTCTACACCTCCATCGCCACACAAATGGGTAGCCCCCCGCCGAAGCGCTCTAGGCCATCGACGTCCTCCGAACCTCCTTCTCCGTTTCCATCGCCGCCGGCAATGCCAGTGGAACTGATGGCGGTGCCCGCATCTCCTCAGCCCAACTGGTTACAGGAGACTGTCCGCCTCTTTACCGCCCGCATCGACGAATTAACGCGCCGAATTAAAGATGTCGAAGACGACGTGTCGTCCGCCGTCGAACATGCAAGAGTGTTGGACACAATGTCGCGGGATGTATTTAACAATACATCTCTCATCTGTCGCCGTCTGGGTCTTGGGAGGCTTCCCCAGCTCCCCAGCATGGACTCCGCCGACTACTACTTGTTCGGGTTAAGCTTTGTGGCCGCTCGTCTCGACGCCCTCCACGAGACGATCGCGGAGGTTGCTGGGGTACAGGGCCGCTGGAAGATTCTGCACAGCGTCACCTGTAAGCTCGGTGTGGAGACGGAAGAGGAGTCGCCGCTGCCGTCGGAGGCGAAGGCGGAGTGGCCAGAGGATGCGTCGACCGCGGCACGCGCGGCGGCGGAGGTGGACGAGGCCTCCGAGTAGAATAGGATTAGGAGTAGTTTTGTTCTTGTTTCTACGTGTTTTTCATGCATGTTTTCTTTACTCTTGTTTGTAATATATGTGTTGGTAGTATGTTAATGTAATATGTCTTTTATGTTCATGAACAATGTGTCTGATGTATTATCGAAAAATTCTCCTTTTATCGAAAAACATCTCCTTTAACGAGGCCAAGTTTTAACCTTTAACCCACTTCGTGCGTGAATCGAAAAACATCTCCAGTCGTGATGTTGTGTTTCTCTTGTTTTTTTTAAATTTTTTCTTTTCACGTTTTGTCATGTTGTTTTCTTTGATGCAAACGGGGCTAAACAAAAGATGAGCGCGCATAGGGGAAACACAACAAGTGCAAAATTCATCGGAGACGAGCATGCATATATAGGAGAAACACATCAACATGCCTTATACAAGTCTATTTTATATACAGGTATCCCTTTGTTCACTTTTCATTGGCGTTGGGAGAACTAGGGGTAGCGCATCCAAAAGGGAAAGGAGGGAATATAACCCATAGAGTACAACACGTTATGGCGGAATAGGTCATACTCGCGCTCAATCCTATAGTTCTCAATACAGAAGATGGTCCACTCGTACCACGCTCGCCGTCCGCAGCGGGCAGGCCCCTGGTTCCCCCCTGTTGGGCAGCGGCAAAAGTAATCGTCAATTTCTGGCAGCGCCACCAGCGGCGGTCCCGGAGGAGGCCTACGCAGAAACCTCCAGCTCACGAAAACGTCAAGCCTCTGCATGGCTTGATTCCGACACCGGCAGCACTCCGTGTTGGTCCTCTTCATCGCGACGGACCCGGCCGCGTTGTCGCCCATATGGGCCTCGCCTTCAATCTACCGGATATACTCGAGGGCATCGCGGTCCCCGCGGTCGGCGTCATAGCGGAGCATGGCGAGGACGTAGGCCGCCACCTTGTGGCCGTTCGCAGCCGCCCGGGCAAGGAACTGGGTGCCCCACTGCGCCTGCGCATGGCCGTAGTTGAAGACGAGGTCGAACCCGGTGACGTAGCATGCATGAGGGTTGCCCACGTTAGCCAGGCGCTCCACGAGGGCGTCGTAGCTCCCGTTCCCGTGCTATGGAACCACTCCCAGCTGCTCTCCCGCTCCAGCACCACGCGCCTGCCCACGGCGGGATCACGGCACGCCGCGTGCATGGCCTTGCAGGTGACGCGCAGACTGGAGAGGTCGTCCATGGGCTGGGTGGAGGTTGCGGCGACCCACCCCGCGATCAGGACTGCAATATCGTGCGGCAAAGGGAACTCCATGGGCTCCGAAGGGAACCAATGAGGGCGCGCGCGACGGAGAGGAAGAGTACGCGCGGAGAAGAGGATGGTGTGTGTGTGGCGGAGTAGAGGATGGTGTGTCGTCTTACTACTCTTTATTAGTACGCGCGGAGAAGACGATGAGACACCCGGTGATTTTTAGTACGCGCGGAGAAGGGGGATGGTGGTGTGTGGGCAGTTATTTCCAACCAATTTTTTTTTGTCCCAGCTCAACTTTACTTTCACTGTATGGTCATGTCAGCTGTGTGCTCTGCACATTTTCAGCTATTGTCCTTTGTTGCCGTAGCAACTTGCTAGCATTAAATGGAAAGTGAGGATATGTATTGATGAAGGGTGTTAGAGTAAGTTTATGTGTTGACTAATGTGCGGTTTGAATCCTAAAAATTAGTTTTTCTTTGTTATTTTTAGTTGCTTCTGTTTTGTAAATATTGTTAATGAATGAAATCTATCTTTGTTCATCTATATGACTGAATATTACTTGTGTATCTTGTGTTCTTTTGTGAGATGCGTGATTGAATATTATTGATGAATGAGTATCTTGTGTGTTCTTCAACTGTGTGAATGAATGAATGTGTAGTGTGTTCATTGTGTTCCTCAGACTCGGGTATCATAAGGTAATTATCTTAGGCGGTTGGTAATTCAAACTCGTCTGAGAAGAAAATTATCTTAGGCGGTTGGTAAGTAATACCTGACTGAGATAAACATCTCAGAAGGTTATTAAGTACCAACCGCCTGTGAAGATATTTACTTCTTCTTAATTAATATTCTTGATTAAATGTGGGTCCTTTAAAAAGGCAAAATTCCACTTTCTTGTAATATTATTGATAAGTAGAGGTTACCATTAAATTTCACTTCATAAATCTTTTGAAATCGGTCAGAACATAAAAAATATACAACAAATGATATTTTTCATTTTTCTATTTTGATGAATGTAATGCCTTTTTCATTTATTTTTTCAGTGGACATTTTTACTCACCATACCAACCTCTATGAATTTTTTCAGATTTTTTAAATTTTTTTGAATCAATGTGTGTTCATAATATGATGAATGCCTCATATGCATATGAGCATTTAGTTAGAATGATGGATAATTTGAAGTTTGACATGTTGGAATGCTTTTAAAAAAAATTAACAAAATTCATACATGTATAAAGGATACAAATATGTTCATACAAACAAATTTGAGTGAAGGATCTTTTTTTACGAGATACACAAATGTGAATAATATGTGAGTAGAAATTAATTTGATATTTACCAAAACATTAAAATGTCAGCTATACAAGTTTTAAAATTTTTTGTTCAGGTGGTAGATGTTAATTTTATACAAATGTAGAGAAAGAATCATATAATTTGGACACAATTTGCAGAATCTAAACATGTTTGAGTATTTATACTGGAATCTAAATAAAAAAGAAACAAGGGATAAGGAAACTGAAGAACAGTATCGGGCATTATCTTAGACGGTTGGTAAGTAATACCCGACTGAGATAAACATCTTCTCAGAAGGTTATTAAGTACCAACAGCCTGTGAAGATATTTACTTCTTCTTAATTAATATTCTTGATTAAATGTGGGTCTTTTAAAAAGAAAAATTCCACTTTCTTGTAATATTATTGATAAGTAAAGATTACCATTAAATTTCACTTCATAAATCTTTTGAAATCGGTCAGAACATAAAAAACATACAACAAATGATATTTTTCATTTTTCTATCTTGATGAATATAATGCCTTTTTCATTTATTTTTCCAGTGGACATTTTTACTCATCATACCAACCTCTATGAATTTTTTCAGATTTTTTTAATTTTTTTTTGAATCAATGTGTGTTCATAATTTGATGAATGCCTCATATGTATATGAGCATTTAGTTAGAATGATGGATAATTTGAAGTTTGACATGTTGGAGTGCTTTTAAAAAATTTAACAAAATTCATACATGTATAAATGATACAAATATGTTCATACAAACAAATTTGAGTGAAGGATCTTTTTTTTACGAGATACACAAATGTGAATAATATGTGAGTAGAAATTAATTTGTTATTTATCAAAACATTAAAATGTCAGCTATACAAGTTTTAAAATTTTTTGTTCAGGTGGTAGATGTTAATTTTATACAAATGTATAAGAAAGAATCATATAATTTGGACACAATTTGCAGAATCTAAACATGTTTGAGTATTTATATTGGAATCTAAATAAAAAAGAAGGAAGGGATAAGGAAACTGAAGAACAGTATCGGGCATTATCTCAGACGGTTGGTAAGTAATACCCGACTGAGATAAATATCTTCTCAAAAGGTTATTAAGTACCAACCGCCTGTGAAGATATTTACTTCTTCTTAATTAATATTCTTGATTAAATGTGGGTCCTTTAAAAAGGAAAAATTCCTCCTTGTCCCCAAACTGGTGGAGTTGCCAGAAGATCACCCGCAGCGGGGCCCGCAAAGCGGTCTGTAAAGTAGTAGTAACAGGAAAATGCAACGGGCCGGTAGCTAGGACTGGAAAGAAAAAAGTGAAGACAATACGAGGAAGAAAATGTTTGAAAAAAGGAAGGACAACCGAAATGTTAAACAGGAAATCTTTTCACAGAAATTAATCCAGTCGTAATCCTCTCAAACATAGGCTCCCTTTGAAGGATAGGATTTGTAAAGGATTTTTAGTTTCCATAGGAAATGTAACACATGAGCTAGGACACTTTGGTAGCCATACTAAAAGAGCTGCTTATCCGCCTCATCCACTTCCCCACGCCGCCAGTAGAATCTCTTCGGCCGCGGGAAGGTGTCCCCCGAAGAGTTCGAGGACACCGAGGAGTGTTCGTCAGAAGAGTCGCTAGATGACGAGGAGGCCGTGGAGTTGGGGTGGACCGGCAGCGTATAGTCGAGGTAGTGATCTAGGTGGATGATGAGCTCCGTCGTGAGGCCGCCAGGCCGGACCACTGCGGCATGGTTGAAAGGTTCCGCCGACGGCCCGCCGTCAGTCCCAGTCCGGCCATCACTTCCTGCAAAGAAGGTGGCCATTTTGGCCCAAGGCAGGAGGCTTGGGTCTTTCATCCACCCAACGATCGTGCACAGGTCGGCACGCTCCCGGTGGTAAGTGGAAGCATCGAAGTGGTCAAAGAGGAAGACGTCACCCAGAACCTGTCTGATGCCTTCCGCAGACCAGACATGCAGAGGGAGGTTCTCGATGACAACCTGCACGTGGAAGAACCACCCGATGATCGGCACACCGACGCCAAAGATCCATGGCCGGAAGTAGTGGTTATCATCCGGCATGGAGATGATTGTCGTCTCGATGGTGAGCTCCCGATAGTCATCACGGGTGAACCGCACCAGGAACTCACCATCCCCAAACGTGGACACGGTGAAAGCCCAATGCGGGATTTCAAGTTGGTGATGGATGGCCAGGGTGATCTCCATGGGCATCGCCTCGCTGCAACCTCCTCTGGGTCCTAGAATAGCTGCTTGGCGGCGCAAACGGATAAACTCCATCGTCATGAGGCGATTGTTGACCACCGTGCATTGGCCCTCACGAGGGCGCAGGGATGGTGAGCCTGCAGGTACCTGCTTGCGTCTAACATGGTTGCGAGGCATGGCGCTGCAACAACAGAAGGAAAGGACTTCTAGGGCAACACACGGGAGCATGGATGGGAATCAGTCGGGAACTTGAGCCTGGAAGCAATAGGGGGGGGGGGGGGGGGTTAAGAAGGCAAGGATGAAGAGGCCAAACATCGGAAGCAGCGTCCCTTGAGGATCTCACGAAAATATGGTGATAGGACTGGACCTTTCGAGGCCTTAGGCTCTGTGCAAGCGTCATGAATGCGCGAAGGCCCAGCTTGAATATAAAGTGAATCAGCGCAGTTTCAGCCCACAAATAACAAGCGGTCCAACTTTTTCGTCCTGCCTGCCCGCGGCGGGAAATTTTTGTCACGCCGAATGAAGAAGGAAAATAAGAAATGAAAATAATATTTTATTACGGTACCTTTGACCCGCAATGCCGGCCCCCTCTCCGCAACGCGCTTGTAGGAGCATCCGCCGGCCGCCACGATTGTAGGAGCATCCGCCGGCCGCCACGCTTGTAGGAGCATCCGCGGGCCGCCATGCTTGGAGGAGCATTCGCCGGCCGCCACGCTTGGAGGAGCATCTGTCGGCCGCCACGCTTGGAGGAGCATCCACCGGCCGCTACGCTTGGAGGAGCATCCGCCGTCCGCCACACTTGTAGGAGCATCCGCCGGCCGCCACTCTTGCAGGAGCATCCGTTGGCCGCCAAGCTTGGAGGACCAACCGCTGGCCGCCACGCTTGGAGGAGCATCCGCTGGCCGCCACGCTTGTAGGAGAATCTGCCGGCCGCAGCGCGTGGAGTAACAACAGCTAGGTACAATTGCTCACAAAATGTGTTCTTGTACATCTATCCTCTTACGGATAGGCTGATGGCTGATTGAATTGTAGGAAGCGATGTCAGAAGATAAGACATGGATGGGAAAAGACAGGCATACGAGGGAGTGGCAGGATGGAATGAAGTCATTTTTAAATTTTGAATTTCAGGGCACTCGTGAAGGAGGAACTATGCCTTGTCCTTGCACGAGATGTCGTAATATTTGCCACAAGACACGCAAGGGAGTTCATTTACACCTGCTCAGAAATGGGATGTTATTGGATTATACTTATTGGATACACCATGGAGAAATACGCAGGAAAATATTGTTGAGGAATCAACAAATAATGACGAGATAATTTCTGATGATGGTGCTATGCAAAATATGTTGTCCAGTCTACTTAGAGGCACTGATCATGGTGGTACTTCAGCAGATGTTGATGATCAAGAAAATGCTATAAACCAGAAGGAGCCAACTGGGGATGCAAAGAAATTATATGACTTATTAAGTGATGCCAAAAAGGAGTTGTATCCAGGTTGTTCGCAGCTGACCCAATTATCCTACATTGTCAGGTTCTACCAGATAAAGTGTTTAACTGGTATGAGCAAAGTAGCTTGTGAGATGTTTCTTGAACTATTCTCATTTGCGCTTCCAAAGGGCCACTGCATTCCTAATACACTTGATAAACTTCAGAAGGTTGTTCGTGACCTCGGGCTAGACTACCAAAAGATCGATGCATGTGTCAATGACTGTGTGTTATTCCGGAAGGAATATTCTCTGCTGAATAGTTGCCCAAAATGTGGTGAATTAATATGGAAAAATAGTATTGCTGGGGATGCAAGAGAGGCTTTACCTTGTGGAAAATCCAGGAAGCTTGTAGCACGCAAGGTTCTACGTTACTTCCCTCTTATTCCCCATCTACAAAGGTTTTATATGGGAGAATCGACGACATCAAACATGCGCTGGCACAAAGAAGGTCGTACTGATGATGGAATATCACGCCATACCGCCAATTCGAAAGCATGGAAGCATTTTGATAGCATTCACCCAAATTTCTCATCTGATCCTCGCAACATAAGACTTGGGCTAGCATCTGATGGTTTCAATACTTTTGGAGTAATGAATGTTTCTTACAGTACATGGCATGTGATTCTAATCCCTTATAATCTACCACCTTGGTTGTGTATGAAGCAGTCTTATTGGGTGATGTCAATGATAATTCCTGGGCCAAAGTCACCTAGAAACAACATTGATGTGTACCTGCAGCCTTTGATTGATGAGCTACTAAAATTATGGTCTGATGGTGTTGAAACATATGACAGTTTAAAGAAAGAGACATTTGTCATGCGAGCTTCTTTATTGTGGACAATAAATGATATTCCAGCATATGCAATGCTATGTGGATGGAGCACAAAAGGGAAGCTAGCATGTACATACTGCCATATAAACATTGACCACTTCTGGTTGAAATATGGACGAAAGCATTGTTACATGGGTCATCGTCGTTTCCTACCTCAGGATCACAGATGGCGTCGAAACAAAGGTTCTTTCAACAACAAGGCGGAGAATAGAGAGGCTCCAACATCACTCTCTGGTGACGAAGTACTCCAACAATACGAGTGTTTTGATCAAGTGAGTTTTGGACCGACGAATAATAAGGGAAAGCACACCGAGAAAAATAGATGGCATAATTGGAAGAAGAAAAGTATATTTTTCGACCTCCCTTATTGGAAGACATTGCTAATAAGGCCTAACTTGGATGTCATGCTCATTGAGAAAAACATTTATGATAGCATATTGGGGACATTGCTTGCTATGGATGGTAAAACAAAAGATAGTCTACAAGCTCGTCATGATATGAAGGATATGGGTATACGGCCAGATCAACATTCGAAGTTCATAAAGAGCAAGTACACATTCCCACCAGCATTATATACTTTGGGAAAAGATGAGAAGACCACCTTGTGCAAGTTTTTGGGGAATGTGAAGGTGCCCGATGGTTATGCCTCAAACATCAAGAGATGTGTGGACATAAAAGCATGTAAGGTATCGGGTCTAAAAACTCATGACTGCCATATTATATTTCAGAAGCTCCTTCCTATTGCAATACGTAACATATTGCCTGAAAAGGTTGTTGCACCTTTAATTGAGTTTAGCACATTCTTTTCTGGAATTTGTTTAAAGAATTGGTGGAACCAGATTTGGACAAGATGAGCAAACAAATTCCTGAAACAATTTGTAAGCTTGAGATGTTGTTTCCTCCCGCTTTCTTTGATATCATGGTACATCTTCCAACCCATCTTGCCGAAGAAGCACGGTTGGGTGGACCTATTTCTTACAGATGGATGTATCCAATTGAGAGGTACCTTGGTACATTGAAGAGGTATGTACGTAACAAAGCTCACCCGGAGGGTTCTATAGCTGAGGGATATATTGCCGAAGAGTGTATAACTTTTTGTAGTCAGTTTTTGGATAACATCAGCACCAAGCGTAATAGGCCAGAATGTCATGAAGCTGCAGCTACAAATGAACCTTCTGCTGATAATTCTAACATATTTACAGAAGTTGATAATTCTAAAAAAGGGTATAAATGGGGCCAACTTACTATGGTGGAACTACATAATATCAGGCATTATCTTACTACTAACGTTGAAGAGGCCGCTCCATGGATCAAGTAATAATGTATAACTCAGATGTTGTATACTATATATATGGCTTATTGTAGATGGCTAATTTAATTTTGTACCCTTTTCAGTGAGCATATTGAAGAGCTGAAAAAGATTCATTCTCGTGATGTTGATAAACGCCATAGAGATGAGTTTGTTGATTGGTTTCAGAAACGAGTAAGTACATGCAAGTTTGCACTTTGATGAAATATTGAACAAATATGTGTTCTGAAATTGGTTTGTCATCGATAACCCCTGTTATACTAATGTGTACAGATTACAACATTATACAAAGAAGGCAAAGCAACCGATTATCTGTATGCATTATCTAGAGGACCTGATCGTCGGGCACGTTTTTTTAGTCAGTTATTCATCAATGGCTTCTTCTTTTGAACTGCAGATGTGGAAAAAGATTTACGGACCCAAAACAGTGGTATTGTTGTTCGGGGCACTGATCATGATTGGTTTGGAGTAATCAAGAAAATCATTGCTGTTGATTTTGAAAAAAAAATCAAGAGGTTCTGTTATTTCAGTGTGAATGGTTTGATCGGCCTTTTGGAAGCAGTCAGAACCAAAGCAGAGGCTACAAAAAGGATCAATACGGAATGATAGATGTTGACACTACTCTGTTTCGATTCCAGTATGAGCCTTACATTCTAGCCACCCAAACAGAACAAGTTTTTTATGTTCCAAGTGTGAAGCATCCTAAATGGGCTGCAGCTGTTAAAACTAAGCTACGGAAACTTTTTGCCATGCCCCCTGGAGACAGTGAAAATAATGTGACTGAGACGATGGAGGCTGAGACATTTCATGATGATCTGCTTACTGATGATATCAATAATGAGGATACGGTCGCATGGGCTAGGAATGACATTGAGGGAGCCAGCGGCGATGCTTCCACTCTTATAATGACAACGTCAGGTGATCGGTTTCAGGTAGATGGAGTTGCATCAGAAAATGAAGACGACGACGACGATACATATACCAATGATGGTCATGTAGCTCCATTGTGGGGGGACGACAGCGAAGATGATGATTTTTAGTATAATTAAGTACATGACATGTAGCTCCACAATGAATTCATTCGTCTGAACCCGACATTTATTTTTCAGTTATTTATATTTGCTACCCGAAAAGTACCCGATACCCGATATTTCAGTCTTTTCAGTTCCGGTCTCGGTTATATCGGTTTCGGTTTTGCGGTCTCGGTTTATTTGCCCACCCCTAATTTACGTAGTAGTAGCATATATATGGGATATACAGTATAAAACTTTTTCAAAGGGAAGTCTTAGGTTTCGTCAAATCTATCTTTCAGATTTACGCAATTTTGATCTGTTTTAAGAATACAAGAATTGTACTTTTAGATTCACCATGAAAAATATTTCCATAATATACAATCTAGTACCACATGTTATTGAAGTTAATAAATTCCATATAAATCATTTGTCAAAGGTAATTAGTTCGACCAAAACAGAAATAGAGTTGAGTTGGGGCGGAGGAAGTATTATACGTTGTTGTTTGCCGCATAAGGTTTCGTCCTTCGTTCAAGCCGTAGCCATTTGTACAGGCGGCTGATGCGACCGAGCGCACCGAGCTTACATGCGCGCCAGTCACCGAGACGCCTTAGACGCGCGCAGCGCATGCGTTGAAATCACCTACGGTACTGCAGGTGCAGTAATAGTCACTGACATGTGGGTCTGGCTGATCGTGGGGCCCACATGTCAGTGACTTTTACTGCACCTGTAGTACTGCAGAGGTTATGCATCCCGCATGCGCATCTTTGAATTCAATTGGAACCGCTCCGCGTCTCATCACCGCTTTACCGTGAACCACTGCGGATGGTCTTAAAGGCAGGCCCGGCTCTGGGCCTAGGCGGGCGGAAATAAATTTTCTGCGATCCTCGAGAACGGATCGAGGGGAAGCCTCATCGCCCATAGCGGTCGTGTAGCTTTTGTCCCCTCTGTCCATTGGCGATGAGCCTTCTCCTCATCCGTTCTCGAATTCGCGGCGGCCACGGTGCTGCTTCTACCCTGCTTCTGGACTGAGGACGCTGATGATCCGCAACATACTTTTAAATCTGCGCGTTGGTATTCTCCCCCTCATATTTGTTGATGCGTTAATACCTGATGTTTTACATCGTTGAGTATGTTACGGATCATCAGCGTCGTTAGTCCAGCACTGAGTCGTCAGGAGGCAAAAAGTAATGAACATCATTGATCAGCACTGCGCCGAGGAGAACGTGAAAATTGTTTGCTGATTCGTGGCAACAGATCCTAATGCAACGACTGTGTTCCGTGGCAATAAAGTTGTAACGCCACGAACCAGTATTTTGTGGCAACACATCCTAATGCAACGATTTTGCTTCGTTGCATTACGGTCCAAATGCAACTGTTTGCTGATTCGTGGCAACATATCCTAATGCAACGACTGTGTTCTGTGGCAATAAAGCTGTAACGCCATGAACCAGTAATTCGTGGCAACAGATCCTAATGCAACGACTGTGTTCCATGGCAATAAAGCTGTAACGCTACGAACCAGTATTTTGTGGCAACAGATCCTAATGTAACGACTGTGTTCTATGGCAATAAAGCTGTAACGCCACGAACAAGTAATTCGTGGCAACAGATCCTAATGCAACGACTGTGTTTCGTGGCAATAAAGTTGTAACGCCACGAACCAGTAATTCGTGACAACAGATCCTAATGCAACGATTGAGTTCTGTGGCAATAAAGCTGTAACACCACAAAGCAGAGTATCGTGGCAACACATCCTAATGCAATAATTCTGTTTTTTTGCATTACGGTCCAAATGCAACTGTTTGTTGATTCGTGGCAACAGATCCTAATGCAACGACTTTGTTCTGTGGCAATAAAGCTATAACGCCACTAACCAGTAATTCGTGGCAACAGATCCTAATGCAACGACTGTGTTCCGTGGCAATAAAGCTGTAACGCCACGAACCAGTATTTCGTGGCAACACATCCTAATGCAACGATTCTGTTTTGTTGCATTACAGTCCAAATGCAACTGTTTGCTGATTCGTGGCAACAGATCCTAATGCAACGATTGTGTTCCGTGGCAATAAAGCTATAACACCACGAACCAGTATTTCGTGGCAACAGATCCTAATGCAACAATTGTGTTCCATGGCAATAAAGTTGTAACGCCACGAACCAGTAATTTGTGGTAATAGATCCTAATGCAACGATTGTGTTCCGGGGCAATAAAGTTGTAACACCATGAACCAGTATTTCGTGGCAACACATCCTAATGCAACGATTTTGTTTCGTTGCATTACGGTCCGAATGCAACTGTTTGCTGACTCTGGCAACAGATCCTAATGCAACGACTGTGTTTCGTGGCAATAAAGCTATAACGCCATGAACCAGTATTTCGTGGCAACAGATCCTAATGCAACGACTGTGTTCCGTGGCAATAAAGATGTAACGCCACGAACCAATAATTCGTGGTGACAGATCCTAATGCAACGATTGTGTTCCATGGCAATAAAGTTGTAACGCCACAAACCAGAGTATCGTGGCAACACATCCTAATGCAACGATTCTGTTTCATTGCATTACGGTCCAAATGCAACTGTTTGCTAATTCGTGGCAACAGATCCTAATGCAACGACTGTGTTCCGTGGCAATAAAGCTGTAACGCCACTAACCAGTAATTCGTGGCAACAAATCCTAATGCAACGATTGTGTTCCATGGCAATAAAGTTGTAGCGCCACGAACCAATATTTCGTGGCAACAGATCCTAATGCAACGACTATGTTCCGTTGCAATAAAGCTGTAACACCACAAACCAGTAATTCGTGGCAACAGATCCTAATGCAATGACTGTTTTCCATGGCAATAAAGCTGTAACACCACGAACCAGTATTTCGTGGCAACAGATCCTAATGCAACGATTGTGATACGTTGCATTAGCATCCTGACGCCACGAACTAGTGAATTGTGGCAACAGATCCTAATGCAACGATTGTGTTCCGTGGCAATAGATCCTAGTGCCATGAACTAGTGAATCGTGGCAAAAAGCCAAGCTTACTGCAACGATTTAGTATTCGTTGCAGTACAATCGTTGCAACAGGTCAGAATCCTTGTAGTGTCACCCTAGAAACCACTGTCGTGTCGCCCCCTTCCCCGGAGCATGCCGTCGCGTCGTTTTGCTTCCCCAGAGCTCATTGTCGCCTTGACACTGAGCTATGGTACTTTTAGCTCTCTCGCATGCTCTCTTCACAACACTAAGAAAAACTTTTCACTTTTCGCGCGTGCTGATCACTTTTCGCTGTAGAAATCATCGTTGCGTCGTCCCCTTCCCCGGAGCATGTCGCTGCGTTAGTCCGCTTCCCCGGAGCTCGTCGCTGCCTTGACACTACCTTCTTGGTCATTGTCACGCTGCCGTCATCGACCCTCGACTCCCCGTTGTCCAGCACGGCACTGCCCTAAATAGGTTTGTTCGTGCTTTGGTTAGAGTCGAAATGGTCGGCGCTTTGGTGGTTCACTGGTAAATGTTTAGTATATTTTTTGGAGTACTACGTTTAGAGTATTACACTTTGGTTAGAGTCGAAATGCTCCCCGCTTTGGTGGTTCACCAGTCAATGTTTAGTATATTTTAGGAGTCCTACACTTAGAGTATTACACTTTGGCTAAGTATCGGTCAATGTTTAGTGATTTATTTAATGATTGCTTGGTTTGGATTGTCCTTACACTTGGCACATAGATCTTTTTATTATTAAGGTACAAATGTTATGAGAGAATTTTCTCCCTTACATGACCGTTTGTGCGAATGTGACTGAAATTTGATAATGTTTTACATGATTTTAGTATTTTTTGTGAATTTGAAGATGTCTCAATCGGAGAATCAACAGCATATTGAAGAGGAGGCTCATTAGCAGAGTCAGCAGCAGGCACATGAACAGGATGCATCTGCCTCTGGTAACACAAGAAAGAAAAGGTTGTGGACGATGTGGGTGACAGACGTTGTGACTGTTGGTGAGTCCAACGATGAAGGCGTACCTTTGGACCATAATGAGAATACGAGATTGTCCAAAATTTGTGGTCTAGCTGATCGGAAAGGGTGCCGCTAAACCTGCAGAGATTCAATCACTTGACCAAAAATAAAAAAGGATGAACTCTTCGAAAGCTCTATCCAACCATATGTTCAATATCTGAAACATAAGAAACGGAAGGGGAAGAAGCTAGCTATGAAGATGATCTCTCATGCATGGAGGACCTACAAAACTAAGCTTCGCGAGTTTTGGAAGAATCGTGAAACCCCCTTCCATAAGTATCAACATGTGTCAAAAGAGGACCGGGCGAGATTTGTTGAAAAGTGCAAATCATAAGAATTTGCCAAGAGCAGTGAACGTATGAAGTGGCTCCGATTGCATAACGAGCTTGACCACCACCTCGGCAGCACCGGTCATGCCAGTAAAAAAAAGGATTTGGGAACAACATGATGAAACATTGGTCGAGCTAGGTGTTGCGAATCCATACGACAGTTTCAGTGGACGGCTGAAACCATTTATGTGTGCTCGTTCGCAGCTGTCTGAGTTATGTCGTATCAACTTCTACAGCCCAAGCACCTTACACGTCGCTCAAAGAGCTTGGAACATAAGCAGCGAAGAGTCGAGTGGTGAGAGGGAAAATGATGCCCTCACCAAGGCCCTGCAAAGATCGGAGCAACGAGGCTGTGTTCGTGGTGTTTCCAGTAAGTTGACCTGCAGGGAGGGTTTTCTGGAACACAAAACTACTTATCAGAAGCGGAAAATGGCCTCGACATCACAGGTTGACGTCGAGGAGCTGAAAACACAGCTGAGAAGAGAGCTCCTAGGAGACGTGAAGCAAATGCTGGAGGGAGCATGTATAGCAATCCCTAACGCGTTTTTCAATGACAAGGAGCGTAGGAGCAGCTTTGCTTCAAAAGCAACTAGGGGTGGACAACCACGGGAGGATCTTCAGGCAACAGCATCTGGACCTTCAATTGAGCCGGACACGATGGATCACTTGGCTCAGCCTACAACATGCAACCTTCTAATGGTCAGAGGAATCGCTCGAATGGAGGTCGAGAGAGGGCTAGTGTATCCCGATCAAAACATGCTTGACGACATCCAGGTAGACACAACATCCTATGTTGTGGTCAAGGTAGACATGGTCCATGAAAATACGAAAAACCTACAGCTCGAAGTGCCACTAGATGATACAACACTGACTATGTGGCATGCAGTTACCAGAAGGGTTCAGTGGAGACGGAGCCCTATTCTTGTTGACCCAGCAGCAACAGCTTCGACATCGACCACTTCATTGTCTCCTAAGACACGTCTGCTTCTACATCCAAATCCAGAATAGATGGATATGTCTCCAATTCCAGAGCTATCGTTGCCTCCAGTTATAGAGAAACAGCAGAAGTCTCAAATTGGAGAGTAGTTGCCTCTAGTTATAGAGAAGTCGCATATGTCACCAACTGTAGAGCTATCGCATAACTCTCCACTTGAAGAGCAACCACGTCAGACTCCACCTCGCACTCGAAGTGCCCTGAACCCTACACCTGATCAGCTGCTGGCAAAGTCGACGAAGAAAGTACGTGCCAAGAACAAGAGTCTGTCGCGGCGGCGATTATCGTTGAAGGAAGGTTGTAAGAAACCAATGAAAAAGTCAGAACCTAACCCGGGGGCGCCGAAAGCTATGACGCATGTAAACCCGAAGTATGAAAGGGAAAACCGATGTTAACTGCAGCCACACTCAAACAAGTTGGTAAACCTTGTTTTCAACTTCATCAATACTACATGGAAAATTACAAAAAAGTCAGATACCATACAAGTGGCATTGAAGGATAAACACTTTCTCTCGGGTGATGGCGCTTTTGTCATCCCATGGTCCGATCTCTACAACCTTTTCAACCTCGACGCGTTGGATGTCTCCCTAATACGCTGCTTCGAATTGTAAGTCTCCTCAAAAACTAGGATCTTCAATACATACTCAATACAAGTGTTATATGTGACAAATTTGGCATTTTGCATGTAGGCACCAGCAACAACATGCTCGTCATAACACGGGAAATGTGTCTACTGCATATCTTGACCCGCAAGTACCAGCGAGGACTTATATTTAAAAGTCGAGCGGCAGAAAAGAAGTTGTTCAATATTTTGTGAAGGCAATGAAATAATATAGTGATAAGGACCTCCTAGTCGTACCGTTCAACCTGGGTAACCATTGGGTAACCATAGCAATATCTACACGGTATGACTAGGTCTGGTACTATGACTCCTCAAGGTAGACAGATGAAAAAACTGGCGAGCGAAAGACCTGGTTATGGAATGATATCTCTTTTGTTGTCGAGTAAGTTAGCTTCTTCACTTTAGTTTCCTTGCAAGATAATTTTACATTAACTATGAATGTTTTTGTTTAGAGCTTTTGGACAAGTAAAAGGAAAACGCCGACAGCTTACACATTATATTGCATTCGATGTCCCACAACAAGCTCCGGGCAACATGTGCGGCTTCCACGTCTGCCTACACATTGCTTTATTTGGAGAGCAACCTAATTGCAATGTATGTGTAAGTGCATATATTTTACTTTATTACTAATCTTTTGCTAAATCTCATTTTATCTTGTGGTAGGACTACAAACCCGCCTTCAGGAATGCTGAAGGTCGTAGCCTTGAGCAAATTAGAGACGTCCTATGCAGGTTTATCATTTCTAAAATCATTAATTCAAAGGGAGAATTCCATTACCCAATAGATGATTAGATCACAATTATTCTTTGTGTAAATTAGTTACATGTTAAGCTGGATGAACAGGGGAATTCTGTGTAAATAGTTACTTGGTAACCACGATTTACTCTTTGTTAATATTTGATTAGTCGTATGTACACTTTTGAGAGCATCTAGGCCCCCATAAGGTATGGTTTCGGTGATTAATGACAATCGTTGGATATCACTAACAAATTTATGGATGCAAGGTCTCTCATATAATTCATCACACTTAATGGACTCTATATCTATATCATCTACTGCTCATTGGATACAATTGGAGACCCCTCAACTAACCATTTTACGAGGTCAATCGATTTTCATGAAGACTAAAAGAAAAAGCGCATATGTCAAAATTATTCCACCAAAATTGACAGCACTCGAGACTTGGTCATCATCAGAAGAACATTTCAAACCAATGTCTAAGAGGTCACTCGAACAAATTCCAAAAGAATCACTTAGAACAACTCGAAGCGGACAAAATCAACTCATCGGATCATCTGATGTATCCAAAAAACACTACATCGGTCGAGTTGGCTCTGAGCGGAAGAAGACCTCAGTCTTGGGTATACACAGGATCATCCGATGATGAAGCAAGTGTTACATCGATCGATCATTCCAGTAAGCAATTTCCCTGGACCAAGTGTAACACCGGACCATCCGATGTACAATTATAACACATTGGTCAATCATTCCAGTAAGCATTATTTATGGACCATTCTGGATCAAGTGTCACCGGATTATCCGATGTACAGGTGTATACAACATCGGTCGATCAATGGTCATATCTGACACAGTGACATCAACTAATTTGTATTCGACCGATGACAACTGAAGGGAGAACATCGGATCATCCGGTGTTTGCAGAACAGTGATGTTAGCCTACTTTTTCAACGGTTATCTCGTGGAAGCTGGCTATTTATACCCCTTCAACCAGTCATTTCGACAAGTCTTGATGTCCAGAGCTACTATACACATTACCAAGCATTCAAGACGTTGATCAACCACTTCCACATCATTTACACCACTTGTACACCAAGAGATAGGCTAGAACTTACTAGAGATGATGTTTGGGTGCTTCCATTCATGGTGATTGGAGTCTCTAGTGTAGTGAGAGCTATAAGAGAGTGTCTCTTGGTGATTGCATTCACTGTGTATTAGTCGGTGATCGGAGAGATCCTTCCGGAGCTTGCCAAGACGATTGTGGAAGCCCAGAGGATCAAACTTGTACAAGGCTTGAGCTCCACCTTGCCGGAGATGGTGAACGGAGACTTTTAGTGAGATCCTTGGTCGTGGAGACTTGGAAGTGGCTACACCCTTTGGTGGGTGCCACAACGTGGATGTAGGAAGGTCTTGATGATCTTGCCGAACCACAGGATAAATCACCGTGTCTTCGTGTCTTCTCGGGAGTTTGCATACTCTTCCCTTCCCGTTATACTTATGCATTTCATATACCGCAATGTTAATCGCTTGAATGCACAGGTTGTTTGAATAGGGAATTGGGCCTTTAGTACTTTAGTTTTTATTGCTTTAATTTTTAAAAAGAAGCCCAATTCACCCCCCCCCCCCCCTCTTGTGCATTCGATCCTTACAATTGGTATCAGAGCAAGGTTGCTCATTGGATCATTCTAGCTTCACCGCTAGAGAGCTAAAATGGCCAAGATTGGGGGTTCAGTTCCCATCTTCGAGGGCAAGAACTTTGCCTATTGGAAAGCACGTATGTGTGCTTATCTAGAGGCTATTGCTCCTGAGGTTTGGGAAGCGACCCATGCGGGGTTTGGTGAGCATAACTATATAGGTGATCAAATCAAGTGGGATGCAAAGGCTAGAAATGTTATTTACGAATGCATTAGTCAAGATGTGTTTGCTAGGATTGCTAGCAAAGAAAAGGCTTGTGAAATTTGGGCTTGCTTGATTGAAATTCATGAGGGTTCTTCTCGTGTTAAAGAACTAAAGTATCATATGCTTAAGGCCAAATATGATGAGTTCAAAATGCTACCTCATGAAAATGTCAATGAAATGTTTTCTCGCTTGAATGTTCTCATTGAGGAAATTAATGCTCTTGATATTGCTTCTCTTGGCAAGGGACTCATCAACCACAAGATTTTTACGCTCCTTCCTAAGCCAAAGTACAACATCATCAACTCCATGCTTCAAAAGGAATCTCTTGATCACATTGAAGTTTTGGAACTTATTGGAGAGATTCGCGCTCATGAGATGAGTGTGCTTGGGATGATGGAGGAATCATCTTAAAAGACAATTGCTCTAAAGGCTTCCACCAAGAGAACAAATCTCATCGAGCCTAGCTCAAGTGAAGAAGAGCAAGCATCAAGTGAAGATGACGATGATGAGCTTGCATTGATGATGAGAAAATTATCTCGCATGAACTCCAAGATTGCCAAGAAGGGATACACCTTTGATCCCAAAAAGAAAGCATTTCTACCAAGGAAAGATGACAACAAGACCTGCTATAACTGTGGTGATCAAGGTCACATCTCCTATGATTGTCCAAAACCGGACAAAAGAAGAGAGAATCACAAGGGCAAGCATCGCAAGCTTGAGGATAGTGAGGATGATGAATAAGAGGTCAAGCCCAAGCCAAGAGCCTTTGGGAAGAAGAAGTATGACAAAGGCAAAAAGGCAAAACTCTTTCCAAAGAAGAGAAAAAGTCCACAAAAGGTGTTCATGGGTGAGGCAAATGAATGGATCACCAACGAAGAATCTAGTGATGAAGAGAGTGAAGCTGAAGAAGAGAGCTTGGTCGGCCTTGCCATTGCCAACAATGATGATTCATCTCTTCGTCCACCTCCCATGTGCCTCATGGCAAAATTTAACACCAAGGTATGTGATGACTCTAGCGATGATGAGCTTTCCCTCGATGACTTAGCTTCAATGATAAATGAATACCACACTATCATTAAAAGGGAAAAGAGTAAGGTCAAGACTCTTGAACAAGCTCGTGCTAAGCTTGAGAGTGCTAACCTCGATTTGCTTAACAAGTATGAAAGCATACTTAAGGAGCATGACACGCTCAAATCTCATGTCAAGCAAGTTGAGGAAGATAAGTCTCAAATCAAGCTAGATCATAATGAGCTTGACTTAGCACACAAAGCACTCTTGGGAAAGCACAATGAGTTAATCCAAGAGCATCAAGTACTTAACCTTGCTTATGAAGTCATTGATCAAGAATTGAAAACCATAAAGAAAGAAACACTTAATGATAAGGTATCTATTGTTTCTCATGCCACTAATGTCTTTCATAAGTCTTTGCCCTTGAAAGAGAATGCTAGGGAGAAGGTTTTGATGGATGAAATTGAAATTCTCCGCACTAGTGTGGCAAGACTATCTAAGGGAGAAGTCAAGCACAAAGAAATCCTCTTCGAACAAGCAAAGGCTTTCAACAAGAGAGGACTTGGATCCTTCTCGGTGCCTAACAAAGGAAAGGTGCCCTCACTGGAGCTTAAAACAAGCTTCATCAAGGAAGTTGGTTCTTATTGCCAATATTGTGAGGTCACTGGTCACCATACAAGGGAGTGTCCTCTTCCTAACCGGCCTTCTCCAAAATTGCCTACTAACTACAAGTCCACCTTTAATGATCACTATTATCTCTTGAGTAAAGTATATGGTAAGGTGAAGGCAAGGTTCATTGGCAAGGACATGAAGGGCATGAAGGGGAAGCTTCCCAAGCAACTTTGGGTCCCAAAAACACTTGTATCACACATACAAGGACCTAAGTTAGCTTGGGTGCCTAAAATCAAAAATTGTATTCATGTGTGTAGGTGAACTACAAGGCCGGAGGAAAGCATTGGGAACTCGATAGCGGGTGCACTCAACACATGACCGGCAACGATGGTATGTTCACCTCCATAGAGAACCCCGGCGATCATGAACAAGTCACCTTTGGTGACAACTCTAAGGGGGAGGTAATTGGGTTGGGTAAGATTGCAATTTCAAATGATTTATCTATTTCCAATGTGTTGTATGTTAAGTCACTTAGTTTCAATTTGCTTTCTATTGCACAATTGTGTGATCTTGGACTAACGTGCACCTTTGGCAAGAATGATGTCGTTGTGACTAGTGAAACAAGCAAAGAACTAATCTTCAAAGGGTTTCGGCATGGACATCTCTACTTAGTAGACTTCTCCGACAAGGATGCTAGCTTGACTTGTCTTTTCACCAAGACGAGTTTGGGTTGGCTATGGCATCGACGCATCGCTCACATTGGAATGAGCAAGCTCAAGAAGTCATTCAAGCTCGGGATAGTGACCGGCGTGAAGGATGTCACATTTGAGAAGAACAAGCTCTGTAGCGCTTGTCAAGCCAGGAAACAAGTTGCTTCACACCACCCGATGAAGACAATGGTGTCAACCTCCAAGCCACTTGAGTTGCTCCACATGGACCTCTTCAGACCGTCCACATATCAAAGTCTTGTTGGTAATCTCTATTGTCTTGTTATAGTTGATGACTACTCTCGGTATGCTTGGACATTGTTTCTAGGTGACAAGAGTGAAATTCTGAAGTGTTCAAGACCTTCGCTAAACATGCTCAAAGGGAATTTCAACTTCCCATCATCAAGGTCCGGAGTGACAACGGCACCAAATTCAAGAACTACAACATTGGATAGTGGTGTGATCGTGAAGGCGTGAAACATGAATTTTCAGCCACATACACTCCTCAACAAAATGGTGTCGTTGAAAGGAAGAACAAGACTCTTATCACTCTTGCACGAGCAATGCTTGATGACTATGGCACGTCCGAAAAGGTTTGGGCCGAAGCAATCAACACGGCGTGCCATGCCGCAAATCGGGTCTATCTACATCAACTACTTCAAAAGACCCCGTACGAACTCCTCATTTGGAGAAAGCCCAACATCTCCTATTTTTGAGCCTTTGGGTGCAAGTGCTATATCTATCACAAGAAAAGGCTCGGTAAGTTTGAAAGAAGATGTGATGTTGGTATCTTTCTTGGGTATGCATCAAACTCAAAAGCATATCGAGTATTCAACCAAACCTCCGGTTTAGTTGAGGAAAGTTGTGATGTTGAGTTTGATGAAACTAATGGCTCCCAAGAGGAGATTTTTGGTCATGATAAAATAGATGATGAGCCTCTACGAGAAGCTATGAAGAACATGACCATTGGAGACATCAAGCCTAAAGTTGAGGAGAGCCATGATCAAGGGGGAGCTTCAAGTTCCAACATCAACACATCTATGGCACCTCAAGTCGATGAAGAAGAAAAAGATGATCCATTGCCGACACAAGATTCACAAGCCACACAACATCAAAAAGAAGAACAAGTCCATGATCATGTCCAACCACAAGAAGAGCAACACGCATCACCACCGCCAAGTGCTTCAAAACCACTTATGAGGCATGGACGCATCTCCAAGGCGCATCTGATTGATCAAATTATCGGTAGTCCGTCAAGGGGAGTAAGTACACGTTCTCGCCATTTCGCTACGTTTTGTGAGCACTACTTGTTTGTTTCATGTGTAGAACCCACTCACATTGAGGAAGCACTCTAAGATCCAAATTGGGTAATGGCCATGCAAGAAGAACTCAACAACTTCATCCGCAATGAAGTTTGGGTGTTGGAGGAGCGACCCAAGGACAAGAACGTCATTGGGATAAAGTGGGTGTACCGCAACAAACAAGACGAGAACGGTGTTGTGATCCGCAACAAGGCAAGACTTGTGGCCAAGGGTTTCTTGCAAGTTGAAGGACTAGACTTTGGAGAAACATTTGCTCCGGTCGCTCGACTAGAAGTCATCCGTATACTTCTTGCTTTTGCATCACATCATAATATAAAGCTTTATCAAATGGGTGTGAAAAGTGTCTTTCTTAATGGTTACATTAATGAGCTTGTTTATGTTGAACAACCTCCCGGGTTCGAAGATCTGAGGAATCCTAATCATGTGTATAGATTGTACAAGGCGCTCTACGGGCTCAAGCAAACACCTAGAGCGTGGTATGAACGACTACGGGATTTCTTGATCATGCAAGGATTCAAGATCCAGAGGGTGGACACTACACTCTTCACCAAAGACATCGACGGAGCACTATTTATTTGTCAAATTTATGTCGATGATATTATTTTTGGTTCAACTAACGAAGCTCTTAGCCATGAGTTTGGCAAAATGATGTCTAGGGAATTCGAGATGTCAATGATTGGAGAGCTCAACTTCTTCCTTGGATTTCAAATCAAGCAACTTCGAGAGGGGACCTTCATCTATCAAGAAAAATATACCAAGGACCTCTTGAAGAAATTTGAGATGGGAGATTGTAGCTCAAGAAGTACTCCAATGGAAACAAATTGTCATCTCGACGCGGATAAGGACGGTAAACCCGTTGACCAATCTAATTACCATTCCATGATTGGTTCATTGCTTTATCTTACCGCATCTAGGTCCGATATCATGTTTAGTGTATGTTTGTGTTCTCGCTTTCAAGCGGCACCTAAAGAATCGCATTAGAAGGCGGTCTTTAGGATAATTCGGTATCTCAAGCATACCCCAAGTGTAGGCATGTGGTACCCCAAAGCTGCTAAATTCCATCTCTTAGGTTACTCGGATTCAGACTTTGCCGGATGTCGTGTGGATCGCAAGAGTACCTCCGGAGGGTGCCACTTGTTTGGGCATTCCCTAGTATCTTGGTCTAGCAAGAAGCAAAACTTTGTTGCTTTGTCCACTGCGAAAGCGGAATATATAGCGGCCGGTGCATGTTGTGCCCAAATCCTTTATATGAAGCAAACCCTTTTGGATTTTGGTGTTAAATTTGGTTGTGTGTCTCTCCTTTGTGACAATGAAAGTGCGGTTAAGATTGCTAAAAACCCCGTTCAACACTCCCGCACTAAGCACATTGATATTCGCCATCATTTCTTGCGGGACTATGAAGTTAAAGGAGACATCTCCTTGCAAGGTGTTAGGTCCGAAGAACAATTGGCGGATATCTTCACTAAACCACTTGATGAGAAAACCTTTTCTAGACTAAGGAGTGAATTAAATGTGCTAGATGCATCGAACGTCATGTAAGTTGCCATGGTCATGTAAGAATGCATCACATATAGGTCTTGTCTAATTTTCAAAGGATAGGGGCAATCAAGGGTTAGCTTGTGATGGAGGTTCTTTTGGGTATCCCCAAGACTTGGAGAATGGCTCTCCCTGAAGAAGCCTTTGAAAGGTTCAAATTTGGCAAGATAGATTTAATTTATGTCTTGCATGATGCCTGCCATATAGACTTGCACTCACGTTTAATATCCTGCATTAAAAATTGTTTGGCATTGCATACGGTAGATTGTCACAAAGGGGAACCCACTTCATGAGAAAGGGACTTGTTTGAAATGCAATATCTCAACTCATATGATGTGGAAAGAACAAAGTGTTAGGTGCATTAATGCCTAAAGGAACATGCTTTAAAGAGATAGAAGTCTTCATCCTCTAGCTCACAAAGCATGGGCCTTACATTTTATTTGGATTTTTTCCTTGGTTTTTCTGGTGTTCTATTTGCTTTAGGGCTTAGCCAAGTTATTGGCAACTAGCGTTAAAGTCTTTTTGAGGGGTTAGGGGTTCCCCAAAAAGTCCTAAGACTTGTGTTTCTCTTTGTTTGTTTAAGTCAAAGGACATATATGGGATCTTGCTGATCTTTTGTAGTCATCGGATTATCCAATGCTTAGGGCAGAAGCATCATCGGATCAGTTTGTGCTTAAGTGCATGGGTCAGCTCAGACAGAAAGTCAAATCAACCGATGCGTTCATTCTGAGAAACATCGGAGCATCCGATGTTCACATTTCTAGAGTTGTGCCAAATTCAACCGAGGATAATCGTTTTCACGTTGGATCATCCGATGCTAAAGGTGCCTCTAGAATAACCTTACTGTACCACTCGATCGATGCACCATCTCAACCGACGTCGGATCATCCGATGTTAAAAATCGATCTAGGGTTTTGGCCCCACCTATTTACCGCCTCTCCGTTTCTTCTCTTCTCTCTCCCCAACTCCGCACTCCCCGTCGCTCTCCGCCGCCGCCGCTCCGTGCTCCTCGCCCTGCCACCACCCACCGTCGCGCTCCGGCCGCTGCCCTTAGCGCCGCCCTCAGCGCCGCCGCCACTGCCACACTCAGCGCCGCCGCCGCCGCCACACTCAGCACCGCCGCCGCCCTAAACACCTCCACTCGATGTACCTCGCGCCCGGCCGCCGCGCTCCTCGTCGCGTCGCTGCCCGCCGCTCGCCGCGCCACTCCTCTTCGCCGCTAGGGTTCGCCTGGCCACGTCGTACTTTGCATCGCCGTATCATGCGCTTGGCATCGTTGTCCCGCGATATCATCTTCACCGTCGTCACTCGTCTCATCGAGATGGGCCGTGACAAGAAAGGAAAGGGAAAGGCTATTGAGGAGCCGACAGCTAAGAAGCAGAAGCTGTCAAAAGAGATGAAGCAAGCTCGACAAGCTGAGATGGCTGCTCGCGCCGCTGAGGAGCGTGAGCGTGGACTAAGAGGATCCGGAAGTCTCGATAGAGGCAGCCACAGCAGACAGAGGAGGCAGAGGAGTCTGAGGAGGGGATGCTTGTTCGCCTGCGCACAGTCAGGACCCGTGGAGGTCGTCCAGCTGCAGCCCCGAGTCAGAGACCATCTGCAGCTGAGATTCGAAGGACAGAGCGGCCGCGAGAGCCGTCTATGAGATGGACACAAATGTCCGGGTTGGTGAGGGTGTCCGCCTGACTGACTACAGGAAGTTGAAGGCAAAGCAGCTCAGGAAGCTTCGATGGAGCATTTTGCTTGAGGAGTGGTCCGTGCAGCCCAGGGAGCCACTTGTGGACAACCGCTTCTGGGTCCTGACACAGGCGTCGCTGTATGAGACTTACAGACGTCGGGGCCATAAGCTTTTCCAGCAATACTTCCTTGACTAGGATCAGCTCACACATGCAGCCGGCACTGAGATTCGCCCTTTCTTTGAGAGGTACAGAGGGCTAGTGGAGCTGATGTCTTTCCAGCGGAGTGCCTACGTGGAGGACTGGGTCCGAGTTTTCTATGCCACACTCTATGTTTCAGAGGGTCGCAGATCCATTGACTTTATGTTCATGGGCCAGCATCACCATATGACTAGACAGACCATGGGACAGCTGCTAGGCGTGGATCTCCATGACACCTGCCTACACGAGTTAGTATATGGACAGCCTGACCCACCGAGGAGGCCGCTCACTGGAGGTGTGGCACCCCCTTTTGAGGAGATTCAGTCATTGTTTGCTCAGCCCTTCTCACCTGACCAGCCTCGGGTACCTGCTCTACTCACTCCGGCTGCACGTACTGTTCACCTTGCCTTGCACCGCACGCTTCTACCCAGGTCAGGATACCTTGAGGGCTTCACCAGTCTGTAGTAGACCCTCCTGTTCTATGTCATGAACGGGATGCAGTTTGACATCATGGATATCCTCATATGTGAGATGCAGGATGTCATCACGGATGGAGTTGGGATTATGAGACAGCTCGTGTTTGGCCACTGGATCAGTCACCTACTCTACCTGTTGGATCCAGAGGGATCCGCCATGCGTGACAATCTCACCGACGAGAGCGTCACTCGGTTCGGACACTACCGTGCTTCAGCTCCTGGAGACCGCTGCCTTGGCTGCCCAGTTGAGCGTCAGGTCCGAGCTCGACTATTAGAAGAAGACTGGTCAGACTTAGAAAAGGAAGACGAGATCCTAGCATAGGCTGAGGCTCAGGGAGGGGATCTACAGCATATCTGGTCAAAGAGTGACACTAGTGATAGTGTCAAAGAGTACTTCCCACCTCCTCCCTCACCCAGGCAGCACGATGCGAAGGCTGGAGGCTCGACTGCACCACCTCCTACCCCACCTCTAGTGTTCGAGGCACAAGTCTCTCAACCATCCGAGCTTACTTCTCTACTTCAGCAGATGGTTGAGCAGCAGCGACACGATCAGCTTGCAGCTGAGCAGGTTGCGCGTCTTATGGAGCTCCATCAGCAGCAGCAGGAGATGCAGCGTTAGATAGCCCGCGAGAGGCGAGAGGACACTGACAGACTCACTGGACTGATTAACCAGATGCATCAGCGTTCTCTTGACCAGCAGCAGCAGATGCAGCAGGCCATGATGGGCATCCTGGGGTTGATCACCAACCTCTACACTCAGACCGGGATTGCCATTCTCTCACAGCTTCCTGGTCTAGCTCCAGGTCCCCCTTTCCTAGCACCAGTCTCAGTACCAGTGCCAACCACACCGATACCGACTATCAGCATGTCACCACTGCTTGCTCTAGGCGCACCAATTCACTCTCCCCTGCCGGCTTCAACACTCTTTCAGCAGACTCCAGCTTCGGTTGTCACTGCCCCGCTATCGACAGTCCAGACTCAGCAGGCACCCTCAGCACCGACAGCAGCTCCCACAGCACCGGTCTCCACCACTCCAGCCTCAGCAGCAACAGGCAGCAGCTCCGACGACAGCACCCCCGACGGCGACCAGTTCGTCATCGCCCCAAGCGCTCTGGATCCTTAGGAACTCGGCTTCCCTTTTTGGTGTCTTGATGCCAAAGGGGGAGAAGAGTCAGAGTCAGGGGGAGGGATAGCATAGTCCTAGGGGAAGTCCTAGTTGTAGGGGGAGTATTTATTTATTTTTGGGAGCTTTTGTAATTTGGGAGCTTTGCTATTCTTTTGCTATCTTTGAGTATACGTGTGCCACTTAATTCTCTTATGTTTTATTGATCGTTTTTGAGCCTTCGAGCTTCGTGTGCTGGATCTTGTACTTTTTGCATATCCTTTTTAGTATCGTATTCTTAATTTCATTACTGTTGTGCTTTACTCGTTGTGTTGTCATCAATCACCAAAAAGGGGGAGATTGAAAGCATCTAGGCCCCCATAAGGTATTGTTTCGGTGATTAATGACAACTGTTGGAAGTCACTAATAAGTTTGTGGATGCAAGGTCTCTCATATAATTCATCACACTTAATGGACTATATATCTATATCATCCACTGCTTATTGGATACAATTAGAGACCCCTCAACAAACCATTTTACGAGGTCAATCGATTTTCATGAATACTAAAAGAAAAAGCACATATGTCAAAATTATTCCACCAAAATTGACAGCACTCGAGACTTGGTCATCATCAGAAGAACATTTCAAACCAATGTCTTAGAGGTCACTCGAACAAATTCCAAAAGAATCACTTAGAACAACTCGAAGCAGACAAAATCAACTCACCGTATCCAGAAAACACTACATCGGTCGAGTTGGCTCTGAGCAGAAGAAGACCTCAGTCTTGGGTATACACCGGATCATCTGATGATAAAGCAAGTGTTACATCAGTTGATCATTCTAGTAAGCAATTTCCCTGGACCAAGTGTAACACCGAACCATCCGATGTACAATTATAACACATCGGTCAATCATTCCAGTAAGCATTATTTCTGCACCATTCTGGATCAAGTGTCACCGGATTATCCGATGTACAGGTGTATACAACATCAGTCGATCAACGGTCATATCTGACACAGTGACATCAGCTAATTTGTATTCGACCAATGACAACTGAAGGGAGAACATCGGATCATCCGGTGTTTGCAGAATAGTGATGTCAGCCTACTTTTCCAATGGCTATCTCGTGGAAGTTGGCTATTTATACCCCTTCAACCAGTCATTTCGACAAGTCTTGATGCCCAGAGCTACTCTACACATTACCAAGCATTCAAGACGTTGAGCAACCACTTCCACATCATTTACACCACTTGTACACCAAGAGATAGGCTAGAACTTACTAGAGATGATGCTTGGGTGCTTCCATTCTTGGTGATTGGAGTCTCTAGTGTAGTGAGAGCTATAAGAGAGTGTCTCTTGGTGATTGCATTCACCGTGTATCAGTCGGTGATTGGAGAGATCCTTCCGGAGCTTGCCAAGACGGTTGTGGAAGACCGGAAGATCAAACTTGTACAAGGCTTGAGCTCCACCTTGCCGGAGATGGTGAACGGAGACTTTTAGTGAGATCCCTGGTTGTGGAGACTTGGGAGTGGCTACACCCTTTGGTGGGTGCCACAACGTGGATGTAGGAAGATCCTGATGATCTTGCCAAACCACAGGATAAATCACTGTGTCTTCGTGTCTTCTCGGGAGTTTGCATACACTTCCCTTCCCGTTATACTTATGCATTTCATATACCGCAAACTTCTAATTCACTTGAATGCATAGGTTGTTTGCATAGGGAATTGGGCCTTTAGTACTTGAGTTTTTATTGCTTTTATTTTTAAAAAGAAGCCCAATTCACCCCCCCCCCCCTCTTGGTCATTCGATCCTTACAACTTTGTTAATATTTGATTAGTTACATGTTAAGCTGAATGAACAGGAGACATTTGGCTATACATATGTTCCTATATGTGTATGTTGCTGACACAGGCAATGCGGCTGCCAAATCCTGGCTAGCTCCAGGATGTAGACGGGAACAAGGATAATCAAGGGCGGGGGCACCAAATAGGAGACGTGCGTCTAGCAGGTAGTGTCTCTTGTTAGTGCCGCATTGAACCTGCCTGTAAACAATCCATGACGTGATGTAACAAAAGATGTCTTGGATTACCTAAATAAAGGAGACGTGCTTTCTTATAACACGCTCAGATCAGTCAACAAATGTGTGACGGGCTATTATAAAGCCCGTCTCGGATCAGTCAACATATCTGCGACGCGCTGTATTAGAGCGTGTCTCTCATGTACAATGATGGGCGACGCGCGTCTTGCATGTCTCCAATGAACTCGTAAAGCCCGTTTGTTATGACTCAAAGAAAAGAGATGCACTTTCTTTGAGCTTGTCTCGCACATAGTATGATCGGCGACGCACATGCCGCTCGTCTCTGATGACAACGTAATGCGAGACGGGGCAACCGAGATGCACCGTTTGTTCGTCTCCCTTCTTCATTCAGGCACATCTCGAATGAGCCTTTCTTACGTAGTGTTGTAGTACCTGTGATGTGTTTGAGTATTCTTGGTAGTTTTATCATTTGGGATCCTGTGCTCTCTGAATGGCCTACTCGCCTGAAAAAACAAAGCCAATGAAAGGTCCGGAGTGTGCTGCTTGCTTAGCCTCGTCCTACACCCTAAGTATGGACACTCTACCTTTCTCGCGTTGTAGCAAAGTACGGCAGATTCGGACGCACATGCTCCTACGCGAGGCAGCAACCAGTACTCGAATACTGTTGCACTGAATTACTCAGACCCTGTAGCCCAGCTAAGGACTTTAAGCCACAACAAAACTAAGAGGAGAATTATTGTAACCAATGAGGAGTATTACTCTTTCTACTGTCACTCTTGTGCAGGTCCTAGTTCACCCTTCTTCGGGCTCCACCGTCGGACCTCAAGCTCTGACAACGGCACCTCCCAAAGGGCCCACCGTCGATGTTCTTAGCGATGATGGTGGGCACTCCCACGCCTTCACCAAGTTCTGGTACCTCCCACAGGGCCGCTATCGACGTTCTTAGCATTGATGATGGTGGTCGCACCTATGGGATCTTCACCTCTCCCGAGGTGGGCCCGGGGGCCACTGTCGGTACCCTGTAGACCGGGTACCCCTGCATACAAGGAAGAAAACACATTGGGTCCCACCTCCCAAGAGAGGAGGTAACCAGAGGCTACCACGTGCTTTGCGAGGCTGGACCCCGCCTCCTCACTGAGGAAGCCTCCGGCACAGCCACATGACTGTAGCTTCAGACCCGACCTTTCCGCTAAAGAGGGCTCCGGTGCTGCCACGAGTCCTGCGGCTCCGGACCCGACCTTCCCCTAAGAATAGCTCTGGTGATGCCATGTGTCCAGTGGCTCCGTAGCCCACCTCCCCGCTAAGAAGGGCTCCAGTGCTGCCACGTGTCCAGTGGCTCCGTAGACCGCCTCCCCGCTGAGGAGGGCTCCGGTGTTGTCACATGCCCAACAGCTCCGGACCTCGCCTCTCCGCTGAGGAGGGCTCTCGTGCTGCCACGTGTCCAACAGTTTTGGACCCTGCCTCTCCGCTAAGGAGGGCTCTGGTGCTGCCACATGTCCAACAGCTCCAGACCCTGCCTCTCCACTGAGAAGGGCTTCAATGCTGCCACGTGTCCAACACAAAGGCAAGACGACATGGGTATTCAAGACCACAAACTGCTCCTTCAAGACCGCGTTAGTGCGTCATTAAGACCGCATTAGCGCATCACAATCAATGTATTTTCAAGACGTATTAACTTGTCTTGAAGGCCGCATTAATACACATTCAAGACAGAATTAAGTTCCTTAGATCGTGTATATGGTACTAAATTTACTCGGGACCACATGTCGGGCCCCGATCACACTGTGAGCAGTTGGACCTTAGCATATAAAAGGCACAAGCTGCTACTGTAGAGACAACGAACCTCAACAAGTTGAACCTAGCACTCAGACAAGCAATACAACATACACTCTCCCGTAGACGTAGGGTGTTACACTCTGGCGGCCCGAACCGCGTAAATTCCCGCTGTTCACCCATGTTCATCTAGCTCGTAGTTCTAGGAAATTCGCCCCTCCTAAAAATGAACTTCCGCGGACCGGTTCATAGTGGTACCGGGGAAATGTCGTAGCTACACTTCGACATACTACAACTACGAGCTTGTATGCTTGCTAATTTATGGACATCCTCAGGCCTAATACCAGAAACATCAACCATTTCAATTCAAATACATTCTATAATGGAAAATCTTCGAGTGACAAGTTTCACGAAGCTGAAAGACATGATTATGCTAAGTACTAGATCATATAACTCATAATTCCCATCTACTCGATTAATTGTATAGTTTCATCTCAAGAATTCTTTGTTAGATGATCTCTTTTATATTTTCCTTTAAATAGTTTTTTCACATAAAAATCTGCCTGAAGTATACACTTCATCTACTTTGTGTTTGTTGTCGTAGTGCTTTCTTACATCAAAACCCATCATACCACCATAACTTATCCAGAAATTCCAAGCATCATCCACCGTATTAATTTTCATATTGGCATCCAACTTGGTGGCTTCTCCATCATACAAGCATAAAGAAAATTAATTTTATGAATGTTTACTTTAAGCTATTTGTGTTGAGCAGATGTTTTGAACCAAGTTTCTGTTTCAAATCAAAAGTACATGAATAATGCAAGTAAAATGATCTAGCTTACTTGTGTGACTCAAAATCCATTGCACATTGTTGGTTTTATTCAGCTAAATTTCTTCACTTGATGGACCATAGTAAAGGAAAGAGGAATGAGAAAATAGAAATGAAGATAGAGAATAATCACTAGGAAAGCAAGAACTAGAGTGTTCTGACACCAAGAGAGTTGGCTTTCTTTAACCTTTATAGTTGTTGCATTTATTGTTTGTGAGATCTCAACCATTAGATGTCTTAAGTGGTTGAAAATGTGTTTTGAATAGTTGAGATCTCACCTAATATTATCTCTACATGGACTGAATCAATGCAAAAGATATGAACCCTATTGCTTGCTGCAACTGTAATAGTGTGAACGCTTGCATTGGCAGATATAAATTTTCCATATTTCCTGTCCCGCAGTTGACATCTTTAAACCACCTATTAGTGTGTGTGTTCGTGGTGTACGTGTGTAACGGTTCCTTCTCAACCAACCTCTGGTACTCTAGCATCCACGTGTGTGACCACGACCGCGTCGTGCTCCATATTCATGGTGATAGACCAGGATCTGTAACTTCTCCTCACGGTGTAACTTGGCCTATATAAGGCACCATGATCAACACGATAATCAGTGGGAGAGCTGAACATTTTTCATGGTATCAGAGCCTGGTGATTTCTGTTCATCTTCCCCCACCGCTCCCACCACCATACATGGCGGACACCACTTCCTTCTCCACTGCCAGCAATACTTCCGGTGCCATGATTTCATCTACGACAAGTTCAGCTTCCTCTGGCTCTATCTCCCACACAACCACCGCTTCCCTCGCTTCAACCGCGCAATCGGTGAACATTACGAGCCTTGTATTGGTTCGCCTTGATATGTTTTCCACGGCGTATCACCGTTGGAAACGGCTGTTTCTGGTGGTTCTCAGACGCTTTAACTTGCGTCACCACGTCGATGGCTCTCCTCCCCGACACGACGATGCCATCGGGATCCAGGAGGATATCACCGTCCTCATGTGGATACATGCCACGCTCGCCGACGATCTACTCTACTTCGTCCTGGAGGATGAAATCACAGCGTTCGGCGTCTGGACTAAAATTGCCAACTTCTTCCTCGGCAACAAGTCAAGCCACGCTGTCCAATTGGAGCAGGAACTCCATGGCCTTGTTCAAGTCGATTTGTCGGCGACAGCCTACTGCCACAAGATGAAGACCCTCGCTGACTCTCTCGTCGACTGCGATCAACCGGTCACAGATCATGCACTCGTGCACCAGCTCATCCGTGGACTTAATCCAAAGTTCCACGTTCTCCGTCAACTGCTTCCAGCTATGCCGACCTTTCCTACCTTTATGGAGGCGAGAGATCAACTCATTGCTGCATAGAACACTCTGCAATCCTCTGTAACTCAGTCTCAAGAGACGGCGCTTCACTCACAAGAATCGGCGAAAGACAACAGCAGTGGCCAGAGCACACCGCCAATGCAGCCCACACGCTCTGATTGTGAGTCTGCATCTTTCAACAATTCCTCGCGCGGTCGCGGCCGTGGTGGCGCACGAGGACGCGGTCGTGGTCGAGGACGCAGTGGTCGCAATGGATCATCGAATTGGCAACAAGGCATGATGCCCTGGTTTGGTGCGGGTCAGCCCTGGCGCGCACCGTGGACTGGTGCCACAGGTCCGGGTGTCCTAGGCAACAGACCACCCAATGGACAGGCATTCCACACTGAGTATGTTCTACCATCAACTCAATTTGCTCCTGTTGCACAATCAAGCTTCGACACTACTGGTTTTCTGCAAGCTTTACATGCTGCTGCAATATAGTAATATGTGGTTAACCGTAAAACCACTCTAAATTAACCATAACTAAATTGTACAGGTATGATTTTTTTATTATATTTGATTATTAGTTCTTCACAACTCAATTTTTTCTTAACAAAACCAAATTGAGCTCACCTTGGCACTGCTGCATCGAGATTATCAAGAGATGGGCTCAATAGCATACTTGTTACTGAAAAGACTATGACGGCCACGAGCCTGAACACGACTGTATGAAGATACGACACTTCTCGACGGAGCCGCTATTAAGGCTTGTTTGAAACCTCTAAAACTAACAATTAGCTAGCTAAAAATCTATTAGATGAATTGGGCCAACTAATTATTAGCTAGCTAATTATTTGCTGGAGCCTGTTTGGAACTATAGCTAATTTTTTAGTTGCTAGAGACAATTGAATGTAGTGCTCTTGTTTTATTTGTGTTGCTATTTACTGTAACATACAAAAGTATTTGACACTCTAACTATTTGATTCAAGCATTAAAAAATTAGAATTTCACTCCGTCAGCGTCAGCGCGTTGGGGACAGGCGACCGCGTGTTGGGGACGAGCGACAGCGCATTGGGGACGAGCGAATGCGGGGTGGCGGCACGTTGGGGAGGGGCGGCTACACGTTAGGGTGGGACGGCGGTACGATCGCGCGTTGGTCAGGGCCGCGCGTTGGAAGAGATGCGGGGTTTGTTTTTTAACTGGTAAGAGAGGGAGAGAGAAGAGAAGTCAAGAGTAGAATGAATATTAGCCAATAATTAACTGAAATTAGCTGAGTTGGAGCAGCTAATGAGATTATTGTTAGCTCAAGATTATCTAATAATTAGTTGTTTTATTAGCTACTTTGTTTGAAACCTTTATAGCTAATTTGTAGCAGCCAACAATAATCTCTAGAGGTTACAAATAGGGTTTAAGGCTCGTAAGCACAGCAGCAGCATCTCGCCATCTAGGGGTGGTCATTCGGCATTTGGTTAATCAACGAATTTTGGTTCGGCTTTTCAATTTTTGTAATTTCGGTTTTTGGATAATGGAAACCAAAATATTACATATAAAAATAAAAACCGTCCACCAATTAACCCGAAAATTGGGTTCGATTTCTGATTAACAGGACAAAAACCAAGTTCAAAACCTACCGCTCGATCTGGACATGGGCGGCGTGGGCAGGGGCGGAGACGAAGCAGCGACGACGAGACGAGCACGAGACGATGGTCTGCAGGGCGGCGGCGTGAAGCCACTGTGAGCGGTAACGCAGCGGCACGAGGCAACTATGAGCAACGAGGCAGTGGCGTAGGGGACGGAGGCAGGTGCAAGGCGCTGCCCAGACCACCGCAGTACTGTCGGTCGTGGAGCGCAGGGGGCTGATTGCCACTCGCCAATCAAAATCTCGAAGAGCGCCAGAGCAGAGGGGATCGAGGGTTGGAAGCTGAAGGAGCGTCGCACACCGAACTTAGGATTAGTCCACAGTGGAGATCGAGAGAAGGAAGAGGAATCGCGTGAGGAGGGGCAGCCTCACGGGTAGTCAGGTCACCAATGCGCACGGTCAGAGTGAGATGGCTAGATGGACTTACTGGACCGCGGACCAGAATGCCCGATTTGCACAAGGGATGTTGGATATTTCGGTTCACCCGGTTAACCGAAATAAATAACCGAGAACTGAAAAAAAATCGATTTTCTGCAGTCTTAGAATCGAAATAGAGCTTGATTTTATCAGTTTCAGTTTATTCGGTTTCGATTTGGGTGTTCAGTTTTTTTCCCTCCTTATCACCATCGCCTCCTATCTGGCTGTCATATGACGGCTACCTCTGCTTGACGATCTGAATTGGCCAGGCTAAAAGGTAGCAACATAAATGGTGAGTCTGTTCCCACTTATAATTAAACTTTATTTTCAATGTTATCAGTGACGGATCTAGACATTAATATAAAATAAGCTAGCTCCCTTCATCTTCGTTGGTCTTTCTCACCTTCTTTCTATTCTCTTGCCTAAATTTTAGAAGAGGTTTGTTACGAACAATGACTAATATGCAATCCGAACTCTTGTACAGACGTGCAATCCGCAAATCTCAACCATTAGATAGACATTTAAAGATGACTACCATTTTACACAGGCACGTAAAAAAATTTATATATAAAATGTCACCCACCCTTAAATATCCGTCAAACGACTAAAATTTGCAAATTACACGAGTTCAGATTGCACAGCAATCATTACTCTCATTACGCTATTCTCTTCTTTCTCTTGCTTAAATTTTAGGAGACTCATTACATTGGGAACAGTAGAGAGTCTTGAGCCCTCTAATAGATCCGCACCTGAATATTACGTTCAATACTACCGGTATATGCTGAATCATTAGAATATCACTTTGGCTTCGAGATGAGAGCCTTTGGGCATTAGAGCTCTGAATGTAAGCTTTCATCCCGGCAGAAACAGGATGCTGTGAAGTAGTGTATTTTCTCAAAAAAATCTCATCCCAGATATGACAAGAAGAAAATGAATAGACAATAAACCATATCAAACGCGTCTGGAAGAAACCGAAGTTAGTAGCAGTACGGCGCTGTGCGTGTCGTTCTTTCCAGAAGCATTATCAGTGCACTTGGATGTTGACGACCTTGCCTGCGGACGACACCTTGGGGATGGTCAGGTAGAGCACGCCGTCCTTCACCTCCGCCGCGATCCTCTCCACCTCCACGTTCTCAGGCAGCTCTACTCGAGTCCTGTACCGCCCAAAGCCCACGACCGGCCACGCCTCCTCCACGTTTTCCTCTGCTTCGGCCACTTCCTTGTCCGCTTTTGAAGCCTTCTCAGCGACTACAACCAGCGTCCTGTCCTGTACGCTCACCCGTACATCCTCCCTACTCATCCCCGGCATGTCGAACCGCACCAGATACTCCCCGTCATGCTCCCGGACCTCCCATGGCGTCCGCCCTCGCCAGCACCCGGACGTGGCTGTAGGGACGCCGTTATCGGCGCTGCGCGACGCCGGCGGCACGACGAGGACGCGACCGTCGCCGTCCTCGGCTTCCATGATGCGCTCCATGGTGCGTACCATTTGGTCCAGCGTTCTTGCTTCGGGGAAGCTGTCCCAGAGCCCTGCCGGTAGGTAATGAGCTCGATTATACTTCTACTTGTAACTCCATTCATGAATGAATTTTGAAAAGAAAAATAAACGAAAGATTATTACTTTGGTCAAACATTCGTTATCAAACGTGCAAGACTCACATTAATCAAATAAAACTTTTTATTGCGAATCGTCAAATGCAAATTATGTGCAAGATAAAGCAGAGGGCACTCACTGAACGGTGTGGTTTGGATGACCCGTCTCCTTGGAGCATGGCTCTGCTGGCAGACCTTTGACGCCCTCTGCAGATCGTCCAGGCTATCCGCTGAGCCATTCCTCGTGGACCGGACCCTTGCGGAACTTTTCCTGGGCACGTATGGCGAGCTGGTCCGTGTGAGCCAACTCCTGCGAAAGGAAGGGGATGCGGTGACAGGGTGCAGGTGGGAGACCACAGCTTGCTGCATCTTGCTCGTGCGAAGCAGAGACGCTTTCAGGATCCTTCTTGGCTTGGATGAAGAGACGACGAGTGCGACGCTGAAGTTCGTTTATATACTGGGTGTGGCGGAGATATGAAGCCGAGGTCACGGGGGATGAAGAATGATGTCGTGGTTTCTAGACAGCAGTCACTCCGGCGTTCCAGAACTCTCTGGACTTGCGCCGGACCACCCTGTACTTGGTGGGAGATTATCATTTTGTTTTTATATGCTGGAACAGAATTTTCCGTCTGGCTAGGGGCTCTCAGCTCAGCCTTACCATATATAAATTGAGGTGTTAAAGGAAGTCGGCCTGTCATTCCAACGCTATTGCCAGGAAAATGGGCCATTCCCTATTTAAGTTTACTAATTTTGCTAACTTCTAATCCTTTTATTTTCTAGTGTTTGCTTTTCATGTTTTGTGTTTTAGGATGATTTCTCTCGATGCATCAAGTTCTCCTTTAGTAAGGGAATTCTCCTTACCAGTACCTGAGATACTGGTTCCTCGAGGAGCATGTGAAAATCACTACTGAAATGCATATATAAATGTATGGCACAATAGCTGATTTGGTCCTTCAACTTCCACACAAGCTCAATTTTGTCCCTCAACTTTTGAACAGGGCAATTTTGTTCCTGAACTTTCAGTTTAGGTTCCATTTCATCTCTCATCTGAGTTGGACATCCACATTAGTATATCTTGTCAGATTTGACTCATCATAATTACGTGTGAATAGTTCTATTCATTTAAGGTCTAAATTGATTAGAAAGAAGGGTACAGAAGCCAAGGACAGATGGCTAGTCTGAAGACATTGACCCTCTGGAGCGAAGGACAGTTGGCGAAGTTAGTGAGAGAAAGCTTGAAAGATAGGATTTTCTATTCCTCCTAGCTTGCGAAATTCCCCTCTGCGCTTGCTGCTTTAATAAGAAGTAGTAGATGGGAGTGCTTGCTCAAAATAAAATAGTACCGCATTTGTGCTTAAGAAAAGGCGACCTATTTATCCTTAAAATTCTTCCATAAGCAATAGTAAAGCGCTCATCTCTACAGTCTGCTCTAACCGCCACCTTCCCTCACTTCTTTTGTGCATAAGTTTATTCCATTCTAGCTGCAACCCAGCGCTTCACTATTGCTCATGAATGAATTTATGAGTAACTAGGACATTTCGCAGACAGGTCAAAGACATGTCACCTTAGACTTCAATCTCATGGAATGGCAGCCTATGCAGGATCACCACCTGGACCATCTGTTTACAGAAGAGGAAATTTGTGGTGCTATACAAGCTTCCCGAAGGAGAAAGCTTCGGGCCCCGACGGCTATATCGGCCTCTTTTACACTTCTTGCTCGGACATCATAAAGTAAGATATAATGGACGCTCTCCACCAATTCTACAACTCAAATCAAGTAATCAACAGAGCTTCCGTCATCTGAACCGAACATTTTTTAGATGATGGGTAAAGTCTCGACCTTCCCCTCCGAGGAGGTTATGTCTAATTTATTACAAGTAAGTACAAATGCAGACACTCATAGCGTATTGTCTAGAACAAGACGATGATAACTGGATGTACAAGATTGTGGACCGGACTTCGTAAGCAAATATTACGGCATGTTCATCTCTTCATTTTTCGTAAGTGCACCCAGATCTAACGCTCATGACTTCCTCTGTAGAGTACCTACATTTAATACTGTGAAATTCAGCCTGAAATTCGCTCCCACCAAGAATCGAACTTAGGACCTGAGTAGTGCTACTCAAAGTACTTAGTCTCTAGGCCAAGCTCCCTTTCACATCTGAACCAAGCATACGTGGTCCTATTACCAAAGAAACCAGATGCAATTAGACTCGGCGATTTCGGGCCGATTAGCCTGATACATAGCTTCTTCAAGCTAATCACTAAGGTACTTGCAAGACGCCTGCAACCTCTTCTCCCCAACCTGATCTCAATGAATCAAAGTGTGTTCATCAAAAGCCGATTGGTTCATAATAATTTTATGTTTGTTCAAGAACTTGTCCGGGACCTGCACGAGAAATAAGGACAGAGTTTATTCATAAAGTTGCATATTTCGAAGGTGAGCTTGCTGTACCTCCTGGAGATCATGCAATATTTGGGTTGTGGGCATCGCTAGACCATCTGGATAGCAAATATCTGGGGCACATCTTCCTCCTCATTCATCCTCAACGGCATACCTGGCAATCGAGTCCAACATGGTCGGGGAGTGAGGCAAGGTCACCCTCTATCCCTGATTTTGTTTCTCCTGGCAATAGAGCCCCTACACCAAATGTTCATGTTTACACAGGTATGGGGGCTACTCCAGAAAGTCCATGAACGATGCACAAGATTTCAAATGTCTCTTTATGCGGATGATGTTGCGGTGCTCATACACCCAAGCCGGCAAGACTTCCTAGTCTCCAGGTGCATCCTCGATGTCTTTGCCGAGGCTTTCGGACTGGTTACAAACTTGAGCAAAACTCAGGTCTTCCCTATTCATTGCCAGGACATTGGCCTCACATCCGTCCTGGATCAACATCAGGAACTGTCATCCCTTCCCACTTCGTACCTTGGCATGGGGCATTATAGGAAGTTACCAAGGGCTTCGGTGCATCCACTAATTCAAAAGATCGCTAACAGATTGCTCAGATGGAAACGCAAGCTGCTGTCATACCCAGGCCATGAGACTCTTGTCAAGGTACGAAGCTTCCTAACAGTATTCAAGCTCCCTGCTTGGGCAATTAGGAAGATCAATCGCTTCCGACGAAGCTTTCATTGGAAGGGGGATGGCCCGGAAAGGATTACGGGCAACAAATGCTTGGTGAGTTGGTTCGCTGATCCACCTGCACGATGCCAAGAAAATACGAGGGATTGGGGATCAAAGACTTAGCTAAATTCAACCGCGCACTCAGACTTAGATGGTTGTGGTATCAATGGGACAACCACAAAAGGCCTTGGAAACAATTGCTCAAGCACCATGAAAAGAAAGATAGAGATCTATTTTTTTTTTTTTTTGCTTCTACGACAATTATCGTCGGCAATGGAGAGAACACACCCTTCTGGGATGTGAGATGGCTGCACAGCCAAGCCCAAAGTACATAGTGCCCAACCTTTATGCGAATACAAGATACAAACTGCGATCGGTAAGGGAGGAGCTTACGACAGAAGGTGGATATGCAATAACAGAGGAATCGACACGCAGGCCATGCTACAAGAATACATTCTTCTTTTTCCCTCCTCCGCGATGTACAACTAAACAGCGAGACAGACAATATCACATGGAGGTGGACTGCTACTGGCAAATACTAGGCCAAGTCTGCTTATGAGACTCAGTTCCTGGGAACTGTTGACAAACCACTAGGCTCCACCATCTAGAAAAGCGAACTCGGAGGCCAAGTGCAAGTTCTTCGGATGGCTAGCATGGCTTCAGAAAGCACCAAAAGCTGATAACCTCCTCCGGAAGAACCAACAAGTTGACCCCGACCATGCGCTTTGTCTTTGCCTCGCGGAGACAATTGATCACCTCCTGACTGTATACAATTTCACAGAGGCGGTATGGGAGGAAGTCAGCTCGGCAATGCATATCCTGCATCCGATCCTCCCCACAGCTGGATCGACGGTAGAAAATTGGCTTATTACTACCCTGTCTTCAACTACATCAGGTCGACGACCAAGGAAGCTAACAGGTGTAGTGCTCTTCTTCTGGTGGCACGTCTGAAAAGAGCAAAATAGACGTGTCTTTGAAAGTCAGGAGACCTCATTTAAATAAGTCGCGCGAATGATCGTGGATGACGTCTGACTCTTCCGATCCACGCTGCAGTCGGAAAGGTGGCAACATGTGATGCTTCATGGTTTCTGTTTGGCAGTTTCTCTCTCTTTATCCATCGAGGAGGTATGCCTCTCAAATGGCCTGATCGATCCGGATCAGGTTAGACTAATGTACCTAGGGTGTAACATCTTCTACTTAATGCAAGGCAGAGCTCCTGCCACTCTATTTTCAAAAAAAAAACTAGGACATTTCACATATAATTATCAGTAGGGATGAGCCAGAGCTGACCGTAACTTAAATTTAAAGTTGAGAGACGAAATTGGATGAAATTGAGCTTCATTCGAAAGTTGAAGGCCACTGTTTTATTTAATCCAAAGCACATGAACAATACAAGGGAACCACAAACCACAACTGACTACGGACTCTTTTATCGAGAAAACTAAAAAGGTGAAGAACTTCAATCCTGTTATCCCAATAATGTCTAGTTTCCAAGCTATGGTGCTACTATCTCTTCGAGATCAGTAAAAGGAGATAGTAGCATCACTCACTGTAGTATACACTGTAGGATATCTTTTCAAAGTAGTCACATTTCAACTCTATGAAGAAACATACGGATATAAGACCATTCCCATTCGCATATTCTAAAACCTAATCTAAAAGAGTGGATCTCACAATACTTCCAGCGTGCTTTCCAGCGCATTCTATATTGATAGAGTGTTCTCCTGCACTCATCATACTCTATATTATCCTTTATATCAACTATCTACTGTACATCAACTACCATCCTAATTTTAATATATATTTCTAATTTTTTTGTTTTGATAATTAATACGACGGACATTAGAAATAAATAAAATAAATATGGTTGGTTGTGAAATATGTAGTACAAAATAATGGAAACATAAAATAAATTACTGGAATATTGTCAATAAAATAAGAAGACGTAGAAATACCTTAGAACAAATTATGAATCATACTAATATTTATAATACAATACAAAAAGATGAAAAAATTACAAGCCATACAAAAATATATTAAAATACGGTAACCTGCTGCTAGCAATTTGACGCAAGCAACTACCTTTTGTTAATCAGAGGACCCCTGCCAATCCATACTTCAATATAACCCCTCTTTTGCCTGGTGACGGCGTTGGCAGCACTAGTGGTTGTCGTGGTTCCGAAAGTGGTGATACGAGCACGGGGACCTTCGCTAGCCTCACCCCGTTCTCTGGTGGAACGTCTCACAATCCGCACGGATGCGCTGGCTTGCCTTGCCAGACAAGCAATTCATTTTCAAATCCACTACTCTGGATCCACTACCAACAACCTGATCAAAGTAATTGCTGGACACATCAACAACCCAGAACCTCTTCTTGAGGGACCCACCAGCATCAGTGGCCGATGAGGTTGTTGCTAGAAAGGTCGGGGTGCCTGACACCTGTGATCGAGAATAGCGATGCCGGAATCGGGCCGGAGAGACTGTTACCGGAAAGAAGAATGGTCGTCAGGTTGCCCGACATGTCGAGGTCGATGAGAAGCTCGCCATTCATCTCGGAGGTTCACGATGCCCAGCAACGCCATCAGGCTGTAGAGCAACGGCGACGTCTTGCCGCGCGGGCAGACGCTGTTGTTGCCCGCTCGCAACCTTCGACGCGTGCAGGAGGAGGATGACGAGCGTGTGGCCGGCGACGTGTGGGCGGCGCGGAAGCATGGGGCAGTGGCAGACGAATCGGGAAGGCAGCATGGAGCGAGAAGGAGAAGCGCGAGGTCGACGACGGGTGGGCGACGGAGAATCGATCCGTGACTCCTAGTAAAGTATTGCAGAGGGATACCTTCGAGTAGGCTTTGGCTTCTTAGAATAAATGGCTTGTCTCATATAATGTTCTGAAATAATTTCTATTAAATTTTAAAGACCCGTTAGAAAAAGAGAGAGTGGTGCTAAAATTATATCACCTCGGACTCAAGCAGCCACCAGAAAATCAGCCCGCGGGCGTCGAATCCACCATCCCCCAGCCGCACCGCCGCCGGAGCAGGCCGTCGGAGCTGCGCGGCTCACTAGGAAGGCAGCAGCGAGGCGTTTTAATAGCCACTGGAGTTGGAATTGAGGACGTCGCGACACGCTGGGAGGGCATCGTCGAAGGCGGCGGCAGAGTCTCGATCTCTCGAATGGTCGGCCAGATCCGGAGGCCTGACAATCGGATCTGGCAGCCAGACGGCCAGATCCGGCGGCGTGGTGTTCCAGCCGGGTTAGGGCATCAACGGCGAGCGTGCTGCAGTGCGAGTCGTGAAGGAGACTGCGCGGCGAGCGACCGTAGCGGCTTGGTGGTTGCAAGGGTGTGTCGTCTGCGATGGTACTGCCTCGCTGGCGTCGGTTCCTCCCCTGCTGCCACGTGGCGTGAGCGTCGCCAGAGGTGGCGCGCCTGACCGTCGGCTGGGTGCTTTTGCCCCGGAAGAAGGGACCTCTGCCGATGATCCGTCAATGCAGACGCCGGGACTGGCCGACGTCGTCAAAGACACTACTGCTTGGAGGTATGCGGACATGGCGCGGCGAAGATACACCATGCGTCTTCACCAGTGGGGTCGCCGAGCTGCTGAAGGACACGAGCAGAAGCACCAGCAGAACTGGTTGCAGGAGAGTAGAGGTTAGCTTGCGCCTGCGCCATGGTGAGCCTTTACCTGTCGCTTGGGCAGCTTGATCGGAGGTTGGCACTGGTGACCTCCTCAAATTGGTTATTGGTATGGATGTTCTGGTGTCTCGAGGATGAAGTGTCTGGGCAAAAGCTCTGTCCGGCATTGTGTCAGACCGACAACAATGACATCTATGGATGTCGTTATCCCTGTTGAGGGTGTTGTCGAAGACCTTCTCCTTCAAGGCGAGATCGTTTGGTGAAAACCGGGTTCAGTTCTTCCTCAACGAGCAATGGTGGCGTTAAGACGTCATTTTCCTTCTTGGAGGCATTGCTTTAGAGATCTCGCATGCAGTGTTGGTTTTCTTAGGGAGCATTTCTCTGCATCGTGACTTAAACAACCACCTTGATGACGGCGGATTTTGCAGGGACGAGTGGATCCTTCTTCTCTCTCGCTTCTTCCTCTCTGCAACTGTCGTCCTTAGAGTGACTGGAAGGTTGCGTTGGTAGTGACATGTTCCTACAACTAAACTGTAACACCCATATTTTATGTACAAAAATTTGCTCAAACCCTTGATCATTGTAGCATGCATTTTTGGGTGAATTTTGATGTTCAAACGAGTAGCAAACGTTCAAATTTGAATTTGAATTCAAATCAAAGAAGAGAAATGAAATAGAAAAAGAAAAGGAATTAACCCCCCCTGGGCCGAATTTCCCTCCCCTGGCCCAATTCCCCTCCCCTCTTCCGCCGGCCCAGCCGAATCTCCCCTCTCTCCCTCTCTCTGCCGGGCGGGGCCCACCTGTCATCACCTCCAGGGCGCAACCGTCGCCTCCTCTCTTCCCGCGTCGCGCGTGCAACCGCCACCCCGCGCCCACTTCTTCCCCCTCCCTCGGAACCATTCTCCCGCTCCACCTTCGGTCGAGCGCCACAACCGCACACCCCCCCTACACGCTTAAGAGGAGCCGGCGCCCCATTTTCCCCCCTCACCCGAGCCTCCCCGGAACCCTAGACCTTCATCGTCGGTGAGTCACCTCGGCGTTCGCGTTCCCGTCGCCGTAGCCCACCTCCTCCCCATTTTCTTGGCCTGACGTGATCGCCGCTTCACCAGGGACACGTTGGACGTGTTGGCTTGGGTAGATCACCACTGCATCGACATCTTCGTCGAACTCCGGCGAGCTCACCCGTCTCCGACCGTCGCCGACGCTCTCCACTCTTCCCCAAGTCCAATCAAGCCCTCCGGTGAGCTCCCTCGATCTCCCCCTTCATTTCCATGCGCTTAAATCCGTGAATTGTGCACTATTTCGTGTTATCGGGTTAGCCCCGGCGACCTCGCCGCCGTGCGCCGCCGTGCGACGCCGCGCAGGGCGCTGGCGCCGGCCGAGGGTCGACGTGGCCGCTTCCCTGCCGTCCATTTCCGGCCAACGGCCACGATTAGAAGATCATAACGTTTCGGTTAATAAAATCCCAGCCATCCATTTAAGATCCAGCGGCCCACGTTTGAATCTCTTTTCCCGCCGCCAGATTTGCACCCAGGCCCCTGGAAACTTAGTTGCTACCCCCTGTGCTTCTCGGTAATTCGAATCTAGCCCCCAGAATTCACAGACTAGCCCCTGGAACCCTAAAAATTGGTTTTAATCATTTAATTAAGCATTCTAACCCCTGTAATTTTGTAGAATAATGTATTTAGACCTTGTACAGTGTAGAAAACTATTTATTTAGCCCCTAGACTTATATTTATTTGCTGAATAGGGTTTTTAATGGTATTTGAGGTGTAGAAATTAGATAAAAATGGTAATTAAGTGTAGGAATGTTATGAAAAATTGTTATAAACTATTTTATGATGTGAATTAATTGTAGTGTTCAGATAAAATATATTTGGTCCCCGGAATATTTATTATAAAGGTTTTAAAATACATTTTTGCTATAGAAAATTCAATAAAAATGGTTTTAGGCTATAATAAAATCCAAAAATTGTAGGAAAAATATAAAATGCATACTTTGGCCATGTTAAGTGATAAATAACTCGTAGGGACGCATTAGTGTAGGATTTTGTGCTTATGTGTATGTGTCATGTATTGTTTTGCGTGCCTTTACTTATTTAGCTTTATTCTATTCTTGCCATGTTTGGGCATATGTCTAGAGTCGTATTACGACCCTAATCTTAACCTCCAAGACTAGGACTTCGATAACACCCAAGTCTTCAACGAAGGCAAGTGCCCTTGACCATCTTGTACCTATTTTAGGAATTTAGCTAGTTGCATGCTAATTAAATTGATGTCCTAATTCATGTTTACATGCCCTGTTCCTTACTATTCCTTGTTACCTGAAATGGGGTGGGAAGTAGATAGGCTTTATTTATGCTTAGCCATGCTTAGATGTTGGGATTGGGATTTCATACAAATGTTCTATGCTCAACTTTATGGTTACTTTAAATTGGTGATGAATATACATAATGTTAGTGGATAGGAATCTGGTGGTTGGTTAGTTTTGGTATGGTGCATTTTGCACGAGACCCGGGATTGGGGTTTGTTACCACCGGATTCTAAGGACCGGTTTATGGAGGAAGCCACTAAGCTTTACAGTACCACCACGAGACTGAGATGGGGCAGCTTGGTCAATTAATTAGGTTTCTCCCGATGAACTGCTAGTGGTTGGATGGTGCGGGGAATGAGGCGGGTGATCTGCTCTTGGAAACGCAAGGCTCAAGAGGGGGCTCTGGGGCGGAGGGTTACTCCGAGAATCCTCAGTGGTGGAAACCTTAGAGGGCTAGCACTAGTCGGGAGTACCTTTGTAAAGACCATGTAGTGATCTCCTGGCCTCATATCAAAGGAAGTGTGAAATGTGGTTAGCTACCACTGGCAATCGGGGAGGTTCACTTAGTCCACCTGGCAACAGGGGATGAAATCACTGCTTGTGGGGAAAGGGTACACTCTCTGCAGAGATTTGGTAAAACTGTCATGACAGCCGTGCTCACGGACAAGAGCGGCTTGGGGCCAGTTCATAATTAGTCTATGGTTGGGAAATTATGGATCATTATGGTTCAAGTACTTTCATTATCATTAATCATGTGTTGAATATTTCTTGAATTATGATATTGATAATTGGAAGCTAAGGATAGGTTCTAAGCATAGTGCTAAGCCATATTTGGCTCTTCCTTGCTTTAGCCATTCATGTCATCTCTTCCCGCACTTGCTGAGTACTCTATGTACTCAAGCGTTTAATTCTCCTTTAGAATATGAAGAGGAAGAGGCGGCACCAGAAGACTTCTACGTCAATCCGGAGGACTTGGTCTAGGCTGGCGACCTCACGCGCAACGGCTGCCTGTGGAGTTGGAGCTGCTCTTACCTATTAGCCTTCTGCTGTAGTTTGAACTTTGTTAACCTTGTTGTTGATGTAAATATTTGTGGTGTGTATTTGTAGACCTTCGAATCGTACTGTAAGACTATTTATGTATTCGAACATGGCAATGTATGATATTTCACTTTCGTCGACACATGTACGATTCAACTGATCCTGGCGTACATGTGATTAGCATCTGTTCATCTTTATGATGACCGGGCGTGACAAAGTGGTATCAAAGCCGTGTTGCCCGTAGGACGCAAGCCTAGTTAGAAATGGCCGAAAATTAAGGACTATACTATTTTCTTATGAAATAGTATTTCCAAAATTTTGTGCTCTCTATCTCAAACCTTGTGCTTCTTATCTTGCTGTGCTATTTGCTTTATTCTAATTTAATTTATGGATTATTAATCTCACTCTCTTCTTTTCAAATGTTTGTAGATGGCGCGAACCAAGCAGACGGCTCGTAAGTCGACTGGGGGTCGTGTTCCACGCCACGCCCTAGCCAGTCGCTCCGCACCCTACGCCCCCAGGAGGGAGACGACGTTGTTCTCCACTGGGAGTGCTGCTTCGAGGATGCGTGTCCGTCTTCGCTCTCTTCTTCGAGCTGCGGGGTACCGTGAGTACCGTGTTCGTCTGGTCTACCACTCCACTAGGGTCTTTGCACCCTATACTGGTGGACTAGAGTGGAGTTCTCAGCTGGCTGTCTACTACGACTCGGAGCTGCTGCACTCTCACTTCTCTCCGGCTTGGAGGAGTTCCCAGCGTGCGGCTGAGGAGGACGCCACGTGGGAGGCGACTACCTACTGGAGCCACGCCCACAGGTTCCTTCTTGGGTGCACGGAGCACGCGTACACCCCTCAGCGCCCTAGTGGCACGGCCGCCTTCACTGGACGTGACGTCGAGGGGCACTTGACTCACCCTCAGTGCGAGAGGCTGGTGGACGACGTTGTGGAGTTGTCTTCGCGACTCCAGCGTTGTCAGCAGGAGCTACAGGACAGCAGGGACCTGGTTGACCGCTACAAGCGACTTCGCCGACGCTACACGAGGATCACTGCAGCTGATCCTAACTCTTCTCAGTACGCTTCGGACGTGGAGCCTTGGGACCCGAACTCTCCAGACCGTCGCATGAACTCCCCCGAGAATTCAAGAGAAGACTCAGAAGAAGAAGACCCGGAGATGGAGGTTGAGGAGGACTCCGACGAGTAGGAGTGGACTCGTTTTCCCGCTGGACGACTCAGGGCAGTTATCCTTAGTTTGTAGGAGCGTGTAGCTACGCCCTCCCTAGTCTTGAGTTGTGTCGTTTATGATGTTATCTAGTAGTTTGCTTTATGTTGTGTGTGTGTGCGACATGAGTTGTGGAATGCCTCGGCATCCTGTCCACATCCATGTCATTTGTATATAGGCTTGTTAGTGTGTCGTGCGAGATGTGGAATGCGTTAGCATCTTGTCCACATCCGCACTAGTTGGTTAATGAATTTGCTTGCTTTATATATATGTGTCTCCCTTGATGCATGTAGTTGGGACCGTTGCCATAGCGTACCCTTCTATATCTTATCTATTGTTCTAAAATTTCAATTCTTCCCTACACAGATGTCTGGAAGAGGTAGAGGTAGAGGTCGTGGAAGGGGTGCTGTGCCCCAAGATGAAGGACTTGGAGGTGTGCCTGGATGGAATGCAAGGGGTGCTCGAGGAGCCCCAGCCTCTCAACAAATGCAACAGATGATGGCTCTTCAGACTCAGTTACTTAACAACCTCACCCAAATTGTCACCAACCTGCAGCAAGCCCCACCACCACCACCCCCTCAATACAACTTTCCACCACCACCACCTTTCCCGCCTAGGTCCTTTCTAAGGGACTTCCTCAACACTCACCCACCCACTTTTGCCACCGTTACTGAACCGATGGAGGCCGAGGATTGGCTCCGAACTGTGGAAAGCAAACTGAGGCTCATTCACTGCGAAGGAAGAGAGAAGGTATTGCTAGCCTCCCATCAACTCCAAGGGCCAGCAGCTGACTGGTGGACCGCCTTCACCGAAGCCCACCAGGACCCGGAAAATATTACATGGGAAGAATTCCGAACCAACTTCTGTAATCACTTCGTACCTGAAGGAGAGATACAAGCCAGGCGTGAAGAGTTCCTGATGCTAAAGCAGGGCCGTATGACTGTGAGGGCCTATTTGAATGCATTTACCCAGTTGTCCCGCTATGCTCCAACCGATGTGGACACTGACTCCAAGAAACAATTCCGCTTCAAGAATGGGTTGGACAAGGAGTTAAAGTTCGCCATGTCTTCCAGCGACTACGGCGACTTCCAGAAGCTGGTTGACAAAGCCTTTGAAGTGGAGAGGACTAAGAAGGAACTAGATGATGAAGAAAGAAAAAGGAAGTTGACTATGGCACATGCCTCTAGCAGCAATGTGTGCCCCCATCTTAACCCTCCGCCTGTAAACCAAATGACTCGTCCCATGAACTACTCGGGACAGAGGTTTCCAAACTCCAACTACAGGCCACCCACTCCCTACAACCACCAAATGCGCCAGCAGCAGCAGCAACAGCAGCAGCCACCACGCCAGCCAATGCAACCCCCACGTCAGCAGATGCAGCCACCCCGCCCTTCAGCTCCAGCTAACCGTCCAAGTGGCCAACCCCCAAGAAACCAATCAGGAGGCAACAAGGGCCCAAATAATGCTGCGGGGGTACAATGTTACAAGTGTGGAGAATGTGGACACTATGCCAGCAGTTGTCCAAAGAAGCAACAAAACCCATCTGGTCGTGTCAACCGTGTGACTCTGGAACAAGCACAGGAAGCGCCTGATGTGGTGATCGGTATGTTTTCTGTTAACTCCCACCCATCCACCATATTGTTTGATTCGGGTGCTACACATTCATTTATATCCAAGGATTTCATAAAGAAGCATGACATGGTAGTTACATTCTTGAATGGGCCATTATTGATAAACTCTCCCGGAGGAGAGATGGTGGCAAGGCATCTATGCCGAAAAGTGAGTATAAACATAATGGGGGTAGTCTTTTGGGCCAACCTAATAGTGTTGGACTCACAAGGATTAGATATCATTCTGGGAATGGACTGGTTGACGAAGAATCAAGGAGTAATTCATTGTGCAACCAGAACAGTCTGCTTAACACACCCGGATGGCACTACAGTGGAGTTCAAGCCAGATCAGACACAAGAGGCGGTAGTACAACTCAATCATCTTGAGAGTACCAAAGACATCAGGGTTGTGAAAGAATTTCCGGATGTATTCCCAGATGACTTGCCAGGTATGCCCCCCGATCGAGAGATTGAATTTATCATTGAATTAGTGCCTGGAACAGCCCCAATATATACGAGGCCATATAGAATGGATGCTAAACAATTAGCTGAACTAAAAGATCATATTGAGGAATTATTGGCAAAAGGATATATTCGTCCTAGCTCATCGCCTTGGGGAGCACCAGTTATATTTGTACCTAAGAAGGATGGAACGCAAAGGTTGTGTGTGGACTACCGTGCTTTAAATGAGGTAACAATCAAGAATAAATACCCACTACCAAGGATTGAAGATTTGTTTGATCAGTTGAGAGGAGCATGTGTGTTTTCCAAGATTGATCTTCGTTCGGGCTACCATCAACTGAAGATTAGATCGTCGGATATTCCCAAGACGGCATTTGTCTCCCGATATGGATTATATGAGTATACAGTTATGTCGTTTGGATTGACCAATGCTCCGGCATATTTTATGTATCTTATGAACAAGGTATTCATGGAGTACTTGGACAAGTTTGTAGTGGTATTCATCGATGACATACTTATCTACTCCAAGACTGAAGAAGAGCATGAGGAGCACCTCAGGATGGCTCTGCAGAAGCTTCGCCAACATCAACTGTATGCCAAACTTAGTAAGTGTGAGTTTTGGCTAAAGGAGGTATCGTTTTTGGGACATGTCATATCCGAAGGAGGTATAGCAGTAGATCCAGGCAAAGTGGCAGATGTTCTTAAGTGGGAAACACCTGAGAGTGTGCATGATATACGAAGATTCTTGGGTATGGCTGGTTACTATCGGCGATTCATCGAGGGATTTTCAAAAATCTCTCGACCACTAACCAAGTTGCTTGAGAAAGGAGTTGCTTTCCAATGGACCCCCGAATGTGAAGTAAGCTTCGCCGAATTGAAGAAGAGGTTGACCAGTGCACCGGTATTGGTGATGCCTGATATGCAGAAGGAGTTTGTGGTCTATTGTGATGCATCTGGTCATGGTTTAGGATGTGTCTTAATGCAAGAAGGACATGTTGTGGCCTACGCTTCAAGACAGCTTCGGAAACATGAGCGGAACTATCCAACACATGATTTGGAATTGGCAGCTGTTGTCCATGCTTTGAAGATATGGAGACACTACTTGATGGGAAAAAGGACTGAGATATTCACAGATCACAAGAGCTTGAAATACATATTCACACAACCAGATCTTAATCTCAGGCAACGTCGTTGGTTGGAGTTAATAAATGATTTTGATGTGGGAATCAATTACCATCCAGGAAAGGCTAATGTGGTCGCAGATGCTCTAAGTAGGAAGGGACAAAGCAATAATTTGTCAGTACAAGCTCTTCAACCCCAGCTATGTGAAGAGTTTGCAAGGTTAAACCTATGTCTAGTGTCTAGCACTGAAGCAGTTGCTATGGAAGTGGACACAACCCTTGAACGTGATATACGAAAAGGGCAAAAGAATGATGAGAAGGTCAAGGAGATCAAGCAATTGATGAAGAAAGGGAAAGCTCTGAACTTTAGAGAGGATGAACAAGGAACCTTATGGCTTGGAAAGAGGATTTGTGTTCCAGATGTCAAGGAGATTAAAGAGTTGATATTAAGAGAAGCTCATGACTCATCATACTCCATTCATCCAGGAAGCACAAAGATGTATCAAGACCTCAAAGATCGATACTGGTGGCATGGAATGAAACGGGATGTAGCAGAATATGTGGCCATATGTGATACATGTCAATTGATTAAGGCGGAACATCAAAGACCAACAGGGTTATTGCAACCAATCAAAGTGCCAGAATGGAAATGGGAAGAAATTAGTATGGATTTCATTGTGGGGCTACCAAGAACACAATCTGGATATGATTCTATATGGGTTATTGTGGACCGTCTAACTAAAGTGGCTCACTTTATTCCTGTGAAAACAATGGTCCCAAGTTGGCGGAACTGTACATCTCCAGGATTGTATGCTTACATGGAGTTCCTAAGAAGATTATTTCAGACAGAGGCACCCAATTCACCTCAAGATTCTGGCAGAAGTTGCATGAATCAATGGATACCCATCTGAATTTTAGTTCGGCGTGTCATCCTCAAACCGATGGTCAGACAGAACGCACCAACCAGATATTAGAAGACATGTTGAGAGCATGTGCTTTGAAGAATAGCAAGAGTTGGGACAAGAATCTGCCATATGCCGAATTTTCTTACAACAACAGTTATCAAGCCAGTTTGAAGATGTCTCCTTTTGAAGCATTGTATGGGCGAAAATGTAGGACATCGTTGTTTTGGAATCAAACTGGGGAAAGACAAGTCTTTGGGCCTGACGTGTTACAAGAGGCTGAAAGACAAGTACAAGAAATTCGAAAGAATCTAAAGGCAGCTCAAACGAGACAGAAGAGTTACGCGGATACACGAAGACGTGATCTCACATTTGAAGTTGGTGATTATGTATACTTGAAGGTGTCACCTATGAGAGGATTGAGAAGATTTAAAGTAAGAGGCAAGTTGTCACCACGCTACATTGGTCCGTTCAAGATACTCGAAAGACGAGGTGAAGTGGCATATCAACTCGAGCTTCCGCCACACCTGTCAGATGTGCATAATGTGTTCCATGTATCACAGCTTAAGAAGTGCTTAAGAGTGCCTGAAGAGCAATTGCCTATGGAAGCCGTGGATGTACAGGAAGACTTGTCTTATGTGGAGCAGCCTGTCAAGATACTTGAAACACTGGAAAAGGTCACAAGAAACAAAGTCATTCGCATGTGTAAGTGCAATGGAAGCATCATTCGGAGGCAGAAGCAACATGGGAAAGAGAAGAAACTCTCAAGACGGATTTCCCTCATTTATTCCCTTAGAACGTCCGAATCTCGAGGGCGAGATTCCTTTTAAGGTGGGTAGAGTTGTAACACCCATATTTTATGTACAAAAATTTGCTCAAACCTTTGATCATTGTAGCATGCATTTTTGGGTGAATTTTGATGTTCAAACGAGTAGCAAACGTTCAAATTTGAATTTGAATTCAAATCAAAGAAGAGAAACGAAATAGAAAAAGAAAAGGAATTAACCCCCCTGGGCCGAATTTCCCTCCCCTGGCCCAATTCCCCTCCCCTCTTCCGCCGGCCCAGCCGAATCTCCCCTCTCTCCCTCTCTCTGTCGGGCGGGGCCCGCCTGTCATCACCTCCAGGGCGCAACCGTCGCCTCCTCTCTTCCCGCGTCGCGCGTGCAACCGCCACCCCGCGCCCACTTCTTCCCCCTCCCTCGGAACCATTCTCCCGCTCCACCTTCGGCCGAGCGCCAAAACCGCACACCCCCCCTACACGCTTAAGAGGAGCCGGCGCCCCATTTTTCCCCCTCACCCGAGCCTCCCCGGAACCCTAGACCTTCATCGTCGGTGAGTCACCTCGGCGCTCGCGTTCCCGTCGCCGTAGCCCCCCTCCTCCCCATTTTCTTGGCCTGACGTGATCGCCGCTTCACCAGGGACACGTTGGACGTGTTGGCTTGGGTAGATCACCACTGCATCGGCATCTTCGTCGAACTCCGGCGAGCTCACCCGTCTCCGACCGTCGCCGACGCTCTCCACTCTTCCCCAAGTCCAATCAAGCCCTCCGATGAGCTCCCTCGATCTCCCCCTTCATTTCCATGCGCTTAAATCTGTGAATTGTGCACTATTTCGTGTTATCGGGTTAGCCCCGGCGTCCTCGCCGCCGTGCGCCGCCGTGCGACGCCGCGCAGGGCGCTGGCGCCGGCCGAGGGTCGACGTGGCCGCTTCCCTGCCGTCCATTTCCGGCCAACGGCCACGATTAGAAGATCATAACGTTTCGGTTAATAAAATCCCAGCCATCCATTTAAGATCCAGCAGCCCACGTTTGAATCTCTTTTCCCACCGCCAGATTTGCACCCAGGCCCCTGGAAACTTAGTTGCTACCCCCTGTGCTTCTCGGTAATTCGAATCTAGCCCCCAGAATTCACAGACTAGCCCCTGGAACCCTAAAAATTGGTTTTAATCATTTAATTAAGCATTCTAACCCCTGTAATTTTGTAGAATAATGTATTTAGACCTTGTACAGTGTATAAAACTATTTATTTAGCCCCTGGACTTTTATTTATTTGCTGAATAGGGTTTTTAATGGTATTTGAGGTGTAGAAATTAGATAAAAATGGTAATTAAGTGTAGGAATGTTATGAAAAGTATAAACTATTTTATGCTGTGAATTAATTGTAGTGTTCAGATAAAATATATTTGGTCCCTGGAATATTTATTATAAAGGTTTTAAAATACATTTTTGCTATAGAAAATTCAATAAAAATGGTTTTAGGCTATAATAAAATCCCAAAATTGTAGGAAAAATATAAAATGCATACTTTGGCCATGTTAAGTGATAAATAACTCGTAGGGACGCATTAGTGTAGGATTTTGTGCTTATGTGTATGTGTGATGTATTGTTTTGCGTGCCTTTACTTATTTAGCTTTATTCTATTCTTGCCATGTTTGGGCATATGTCTAGAGTCGTATTACGACCCTAATCTTAACCTCCAAGACCAGGACTTCGATAACACCCAAGTCTTCAACGAAGGCAAGTGCCCTTGACCATCTTGTACCTATTTTAGGAATTTAGCTAGTTGCATGCTAATTAAATTGATGTCCTAATTCATGTTTACATGCCCTGTTCCTTACTATTCCTTGTTACCTGAAATGGGGTGGGAAGTAGATAGGCTTTATTTATGCTTAGCCATGCTTAGATGTTGGGATTGGGATTTCATACAAATGTTCTATGCTCAACTTTATGGTTACTTTAAATTGGTGATGAATATACATAATGTTAGTGGATAGGAATCTGGTGGTTGGTTAGTTTTGGTATGGTGCATTTTGCACGAGACCCGGGGTTGGGGTTTGTTACCACCGGATTCTAAGGACCGGTTTATGGAGGAAGCCACTAAGCTTTACAGTACCACCACGAGACTGAGATGGGGCAGCTTGGTCAATTAATTAGGTTTCTCCCGATGAACTGCTAGTGGTTGGATGGTGCGGGGAATGAGGCGGGTGATCTGCTCTTGGAACCGCAAGGCTCAAGAGGGGGCTCTGGGGCGGAGGGTTACTCCGAGAATCCTCAGTGGTGGAAACCTTAGAGGGCTAGCACTAGTCGGGAGTACCTTTGTAAAGACCATGTAGTGATCTCCTGGCCTCACATCAAAGGAAGTGTGAAATGTGGTTAGCTACCACGGGCAATCGGGGAGGTTCACTTAGTCCACCTAGCAACAGGGGATGAAATCACTGCTTGTGGGGAAAGGGTACACTCTCTGCAGAGATTTGGTAAAACTGTCATGACAGCCGTGCTCACAGACAAGAGCGGCTTGGGGCCAGTTCATAATTAGTCTATGGTTGGGAAATTATGGATCATTATGGTTCAAGTACTTTCATTATCATTAATCATGTGTTGATTATTTCTTGAATTATGATATTGATAATTGGAAGCTAAGGATAGGTTCTAAGCATAGTGCTAAGCCATATTTGGCCCTTCCTTGCTTTAGCCATTCATGTCATCTCTTCCCGCACTTGCTGAGTACTCTATGTACTCAAGCGTTTAATTCTCCTTTAGAATATGAAGAGGAAGAGGCGGCACCAGAAGACTTCTACGTCAATCCGGAGGACTTGGTCTAGGCTGGCGACCTCACGCGCAACGGCTGCCTGTGGAGTTGGAGCTGCTCTTACCTATTAGCCTTCTGCTGTAGTTTGAACTTTGTTAACCTTGTTGTTGATGTAAATATTTGTGGTGTGTATTTGTAGACCTTCGGGTTGTACTGTAAGACTATTTATGTATTCGAACATGGCAATGTATGATATTTCACTTTCGTCGACGCATGTACGATTCAACTGATCCTGGCGTACATGTGATTAGCGTCTGTTCATCTTTATGATGACCGGGCGTGACATAAACTGGCATTGAACATTCATGAACATTCATTCAACTTTACCAATAGTAGTGGGGTCATTCCTTCTGATCTAATTGACACATGTGATGGTATTAGTTGTGAGGAAGTCATAGCCGTCCGTTGTTGCAGCATCGGGCATCAATGACAAGCAACTGTATCATTGGTGTGCGTGTTTGTTGGGTGGTTTTTGCCGGTTTTCCATTAAATTAACTGTGCAGTTGTAAGGTTTTCGGACCCGGTTTTCCTTATAAACTGGGTCAATTCTCTTCTTCTATAATGCATTGCAGGAGCTCCCTGCCCTTTTCGAAGGTTTCTTCGAAAAAAAGGTTGTTCTTCTACTCCTTGAGTGAGAGAGAAGTAAAGAAGAGAGGGTTGGTCCACGTGCTCCTCTTCCTCCTCGCTCGCCTCGGATCACACGCATGTTCGTGTGAATTCAAGTCGAGCCCAAATTTTATAATTTTGCAGAAAGTTTAGGCGCTGTAGGGCAGATCATCCCACGATCAAATCTATTATTCCCACATTCGCATTTTTAGCTCTGCCTTCTAGTTCTTCATCTCGAGCGCCAGCGTGCACCGACGATCGGGTGATCAGATCTCCAAAATCGCTCGCTCTTGCCATCATGCAACGGGAGAGAGCGAATAAGTTTTTTGGGAAGCGCTCCCCGTGATTGCTCGCGTTCTTCATCATGGGTAGTCTTCTGAAGAGATCGGGCGATGTTGCCCAACATCTCCACCCATGTCTGCAATGACTGTTCAGCGTCAAATCTACATTGGTTCCTCCGGCTTCAAATTGGTACGTGATGCACTGAGTTGAACATGATGACTTTAGCTGATGCACTGAGGTCGGAGAAGTTCTCTGGTGTGCACTTCAAGAGGTGGCAAGTTAAGACCACACTCTGACTCGAGTCGCTTAAGATCTTCTGGGTTGCCGAGGCAAGCCTCAAGATATTTTGTCTCTTGAAACTCTGAAGTTTTTTACTATTTTGTATATACAAACAGATAAAAACCTGGCGGATCTCTTTACGAAGGGTCTATCACATAATGTGATAGAAAGTGCATCGAGGGAGATGGGTTTGAGACCCATGGATGTGACACCATAGTGGTAACTCAACCTATGTGATTGGAGATCCCGTGAATTAGGACAAGGGAAAACAAGCTAGTGGTTCACTGAGGAGAGTATTTCATTTAGACCCTCTCTATGTGAAGATGCACATTTGTACTCTCAAACCGTAAATCAGGTTGGCGATTTGCCTCAATGTGTTTCTGTTTGCTATGCATAGCAAAGATGTCATTCTACAGGAAATCTTGAAAGAAACACACATATATAAACTCCAACTGTCTAACATCACAGCTTGTGAGATTTGGGTGATCTTTGAAAAGCTCATGAAGAGACCAGAGAGTACGGTGCATATGCTCCATCCGCAGAGTAGACTACTGGTAGTCAAGTACTAGTAATAGTCTTTAGGTGAAGTCGGTTCACACAAAACTTGCAATTCAAGGCATAATCCATTGTCCAAGTTGTGAACTGATGTAACTTAAGGATCTAAGTAGAAGTTCAACTTAAGAGTCTTTGTCAAAACACTAGTATATCAAAGAAGGAACGAGAATGTCCTCTCTTCTAATGTGTCGAAGAGTTCTTGTGACCCTTACCTAGGACCTGCTAGGCGAGCAACCCGTGGAGGTTCTTGAACGACAGGGCTTAGTCCTCGGGTGGGGTTGCGCGTATGAGAGATGGTGAGACAGTGGTTTTATGTGGTTCAGACCGTCGGAGCGTAATACCCTACTCCACAATATGAGTTATATTGCTGGAGAGAGAGGTCTCCAAGGTGTGAATGCGTGTGTTGAGTGTGTATGAAGTCGTCCCTTGTATCGGTGGCGGTCTAGTCCTTTTATAGACAAGGTCGAACGCCTTACAAGTAGGATCCGGGGCCCGACAGGTGGCTCTGAGGCGATATTATCCTAAAGGTCTAAGGCTTCTCGTATAAGCTTCCTCTCACCATGGCTTGAAGACCCGCCGTCTTGCCGCCTCGGTCGCTAGTGGCCATGCGCAGTCGTTGATGATCGCAGGGGATGCCCTATCCAAGTGTCTTGTCACCGTAAGCTACCCACTTGGCAAAGTGGGGTAGACCTGCAACGTATTTCTGTGATGCAATTGGGTGCAGCAGTACCTGACAATAGGTGTCGCCGCGTCATGTGCCTGGGGAAGGCACGTGTCTTCAATGCTTGATTTAGACAAGGCGCACCGCCCCCTTCACTCCCGCAACCCATCATCCAGGGGAAGTTGCAGGGTACGTGGCAGCACGGAAGCTAGCCTCTGCGAGGAAGGTTGGGTCCCGTACCAATGGCCACATGGCAACACCAGACCTAGACTCTGCGGGGGAGGACAGGTCCTGTACTATGAGGCACGTGGCAGTCAAGGTGAGTTGGGAACCCAGTACTGGAGGGCTCATGGCAGCCCCGGATCCCATCTTCGAGGTGAGATGGAAAACCGGTACTACAGGGCACATGGAGGAGCTGGTGCTCACCTCTGCGGGGGGTGGCCAACCTAGTGCTTTGGGACATGTGGCGGAACGAGAGCACACTCTTATGAAGGAGTTGTAACACCCTCATTTTCATGCATCATGCCCTACATGCACTCATATACATGTTTAAAATTAACCCACAACAAGAGGAACGGGTTTAAAATTGATTTGCAACATTTAAAATTGATTTGGAACAAAACCGCACTTAAAATGCAGGAAAGTGTGGACTAGTACGATTTTACTGAGGACTAGTCCGATTTCTCTCTGACTAAAAACGGACTTGTCCGTTTTTTCTGCGGACTAGTCCGATTTTGCCTCTAGAAACCTTCGGACTTGTCCGATTTTGTTTGGACTAATTCGATATTCCAAGAATCCTTGAAAAATTGCTAAGTCCTTGGACTTTTCCGGACTAGTCCGGTGTTCCAGCGGACTTGTACGATTTCCTCTCTGTTAAAAGTCGGACTTGTCCGATTTTTAGCCAGACTTGTCCGATTTTCACTCTGGACGACTTCGGACTAGTCCGGTCCTTTTCGGACTTGTCTGATATTTCGTGACTCCGAGTTGATCTTTTGTTTTACGACTTGTTTCTTGGGTTTCACACTAAGTGGGCCTAGGGATGTCGTGCCTAACTCTTTTAGAGCCCATGTGGGACTCTAAACCGGCCTCTACTCATCTCAAACTCGAAATCCATCTAACCCTGGCCTCCACCTCTATATAAACAACCCCACCCCTTGGGATGACATCTATTTGCCACTTTTCCACCCACCCAAACCCTAGTTCGTGGGGAGCCACCATCAAGGAGGGAGGAGAAGATCCCAAGCGAGAAGAAGAAGAAGAGTAGAAAATGAAAGAGGATCAAGATCTCCACCAAGTTTCGTTCCTCATCACCAATTCATCCCCAAGTCCATCACCAACCCTAGATCACCAAGATCCAAGTGCTACCTCCAACTTTCTTGATTCATTGGAGTCCTAAACACCTGGTATACCTTCTATTATCTTTTCCTTACGTGAATTCAACCCCTAATCTTCAAATTCACGTCGATCTAGAAAACTCTAATCTGTTGATCTCGCAAGGTGCAGACTTGTTCGGTCCCTAGCGGACTAGTCCGATCTTTCTGGTTAAATTGTGTTGAATTAATTCTAAAATTTGATCTAATCAACTCCAAACCTGTATAAAACTTGTTAAAAGCTATTAGAACTAGTTAGTGATCATTAAAAGCAATCTAGTAACAAGTTCTACCTTGCATTTGTATCAATCATGCATGTAATGACATATTAAGTAATATTTGTACACTCGTTGATTGTGATTCTTGTCTTGTATGTTTATTGTGCGGATTAGACGGATTTGCGCTAGAGAGTGCCGCGGAGGATCTACAACACCAAGAATTTGAAGGCTTTGACCCTAATCAACAGCAAGAGCAAGGCAAGTGTCCTTGAAGCATATTGATCATGTTTTAAAATAAATGTTTGTTTGCAAAACTGCATGCTGTGTCAATTTGATGGGAATTCTATGATAGGAAGTTTACTAGAATTGTTTAACCACCCTTGTCACTTGGAATTTATGGTAGACAGTCGGGAAGGGCTTTTACCTTTTTGCTTCGCTTGATTAATTAGGATGGGAAAACAACACTACACATTTAATTATGTATTAATGATATTCTGGTTAATGTGCATTGGTCGATACGGTATGGTAATGGGTGATCTAAGCAAGCCTGGTATGTGGATGGGTTGGATGTTATGGTGGTTTGCTTGCTTTAGATCTAAGGACCGGTTCATGCGAGAATAAGCCAGGACTACAGTGCCACCATGAGGCCAAGTATGGGTGCGGCGTAGCTGATTAATTAGGGCTTTGCCAGTGCTATTTGGACCATTAAGGATGCTCGGGGAAGGGGTAGTCGGATTGGGTTTGTTGATGATTGGTGGGACTACCCTGGGATCCGAATGGCTCAAGAGGGGGCCCTTGGTTGAAGATGTGCTCAGTTGGAGGCATCGCCACTGGTGAAACCTCAGTGGGGTCTAAATAGGCTAGTAATCCCTTTGTAAAGGCTATTTTGTGATCTCTTGGCCATACACCAAAGGAAGTGTAATTGGCATAAGAGAGGTTTCTTTAGTCGCCGACGGGTGACGAAATCACAAACACGTGGGTAAAGTGGTACAACCTCTGTAGAGTGTGTCTAAAACTATCATGATAGTTGTGCTCCCGTGAGCACCTGGACAACTTCCATGATTAACGGGAACTTGGTATTTGGATGTTTTTTGGGATGGTTATGGTTGGTATTATGGTTATGGATTAATTTCTGGTATTGAATATGGTTATTGGCAAATGGTGAAATCTAGAATTATGGATGAGGATGGTGAATTATGGACTGGTATAATGATATTACTTATGATTATGATGGGTTTATTTCACATACATATAATGTATTGCTTTTCAAATGTTTTAATGTACTTTTCAGCACTTGGCCATTATTATTGTCGTCATTTGAATCAGCCACATGTCATACTTTCCACACTTGCTGAGTACGACATGTACTCACTCTTGCAATCCCCCCAAGAGTTGCAGGTCAGGATTGGGAGTTTAATGGTGAGAATGCGGAGTTCTAGGCCGTGTCTACTGTCAGCTTTGCCTGTGGTGTTGATTGGAGCTGCGCTATACCCCATTTTGCTTATGCTGCCTAGCTGTTTAGTTTGCTTAATTAGTTTATTTGCGCTGCATTAGTTGAACTTGTCATCAATATTCATTACAGGTTGTATTCGAGGATAATATGGTTTGTGTAATAAAATTTGGTTAATTAATCTTGTTCTGTGGTAATTTTCTGTATACTCTTTTGTGATTGCACTCGTGTATGTGTGATGAACATCCTGGGCACAAATATGCGTTAGCTTGGTTCATTTTTCGGAAACGAGCGTCACGGATTGGTATCAGAGCCACTAGTTGACCGTAGGATGCAGCCTAGATAGAATGGACACTTTAGAGCACATAGGAGCACTCAAGAAACATTGTGGTTTGATTGGTGTGTTGATTGCTATGTAATGTTTGCTTGTGTGCTTGTGTGCTTATTAGAGGATTGTGAGATTCTTTAGCATTGCCATATCCATATAGGCTTGTATAGGTAGTGTTTAGGATCATATACCTTGATGCATGCATATAGGTTGGGATTCCTTCTATCTTCCTTCATTCTTGCTCAACCTCTACTTCAATGGAAGATGGTCACCACTAGGATAATCACTATCTCGGACGAAACTACACGCGAGCGTGAAGATGTTATCAAGAGTTTTATCATCTGTTCTCTAATCCATCCGAATCTCGAGGGCGAGATTCATTTTAAGGGGGGTAGAATTGTAACACCCTCATTTTCATGCATGATGCCCTACATGCACTCATATACATGTTTAACATTAACCCACAACAAGAGGAACGGGTATAAAATTGATTTGCAGCATTTAAAATTGATTTGGAACAAAACCGCACTTAAAATGCAGGAAAGTGCGGACTAGTCCGATTTTACTGAGGACTAGAGCGATTTCTCTCTGACTAAAAACGGACTTGTCCGTTTTTGCTGCGGACTAGTCCGATTTTGCCTCTAGAAACCTTCCGACTTGTCCGATTTTGTGCGGACTAGTCCGATATTCCAAGAATCCTTGAAAAAAATGCTAAGTCCTTGGACTTTTCCGGACTAGTCCGGTGTTCCAGCGGACTTGTCCGATTTCCTCTCTGTTAAAAGTCGGACTTGTCCGATTTTTGGCCAGACTTGTCCGATTTTCACCCTGGACGACTTCGGACTAGTCCGGTCCTTTCCGGACTTGTCCGATATTTCGTGACTCCGAGTTGATCTTTTGTTTTACGACTTGTTTCTTGGGTTTCATGCTAAGTGGGCCTAGGGACGTCGTGCCTAACTCTTTTAGAGCCCGTGTGGGACTCTAAATCGGCCTCTACTCATCTCAAACTCGAAATCCATCTAACCTTAGCCTCCACCTCTATATAAACAACCCCACCCCTTGGGGTGACATCTATTTGCGACTTTTCCACCCACCCAAACCCTAGTTCGTGGGGAGCCACCATCAAGGAGGGAGGAGAAGATCCCAAGCAAGAAGAAGCAGAGGAGGAAACGAAAGAGGATCAAGATCTCCACCAAGTTTCCTTCCTCGTCACCAATTCAACCCCAAGTCCATCATCAACCCTAGATCACCAAGATCCAAGTGCTACCTCCAAGTTTCTTGATTCATTGGAGTCCTAAACACCTGGTATACCTTCTATTCTCTTTTCCTTACATGAATTCAACCCCTAATCTTCAAATTCATGTCGCTCTAGAAAACCCTAATCTGCTGATCTCGCAAGGTGCAGACTTGTCCGGTCCCTAGCGGACTAGTCCGATCTTTCTGGTTAAATTGTGTTGAATTAATTCTAAAATTTGATCTAATCAACTCCAAACCTGTATAAAACTTGTTAAAAGCTATTAGAACTAGTTAGTGATCATTAAAAGCAATCTAGTAACAAGTTCTACCTTGCATTTGCATCAATCATGCATGTCACGACATATTGAGTAATATTTGTGCACTCTTTGATTGTGATTCTTGTCTTGTATGTTTATTGTGCGGATTATACGGATTTGCGCTAGAGAGTTCCGCGGAGGATCTACAGCACCAAGAATTTGAAGGCTTTGACCCTAATCAACAGCAAGAGCAAGGCAAGTGTCCTTGAAGCATATTGATCCTGTTTTAAAATAAATGTTTGTTTGTAAAACTGCATGCTGTGTCAATTTGATGGGAATCCTATGATAGGAAGTTTACTAGAATTGTTTAACCACCCTTGTCACCTGAAATTTATGGTAGAGAGTCAGGAAGGGCTTTTACCTTTTTGCTTTGCTTGATTAATTGGGATGGGAAAACAACACTACACATTTAATTATGTATTAATGATATTCTGGTTAATGTGAACTGGTCGATACGGTATGGTAATGGGTGATCTGAGCAAGCCTGGTATGTGGATGGGATGGATGTTATGGTGGTTTGCTTGCTTTAGATCTAAGGACCGGTTCATTCGAGAATAAGCCAAGACTACAGTGCCACCACGAGGCCAAGTATGGGTGCGGCGTAGCTGATTAATTAGGGCTTTGCCAGTGCTATTTGGACCATTAAGGATGCTCGGGGAAGGGGTAGTCGGATTGGGTTTGTTGATGATTGGTGGGACTACCCTGGGATCCGAATGGCTCAAGAGGGGGCCCTTGGTTGAAGATGTGCTCAGTTGGAGGCATCGCCACCGGTGAAACCTCAGTGGGGTCTAAATAGGCTAGTAATCCCTTTGTGAAGGCTATTTTGTGATCTCTGGGCCATACACCAAAGGAAGTGTAATTGGCATAAGAGAGGTTTCTTTAGTCGACGACGGGTGACGAAATCACAAACACGTGGGTAAAGTGGTACAACCTTTGCAGAGTGTGTCTAAAACTATCATGATAGCCGTGCTCCCGGTTATGAGCACCTGGACAACTTCCATGATTAAAGGGAACTCGGTATTGGGATGGTTTTTGGGATGGTCATGGTTGGTATTATGGTTATGGATTAATTTCTGGTATTGAATATGGTTATTGGCAAATGGTGAAATCTGGAATTATGGATGAGGATGGTGAATTATGTACTGGTATTATGATATTACTTATGATTATGATGGGTTTATTTCACATACATATAATGTATTGCTTTTCAAATGTTTTAATGTACTTTTTAGCACTTTGCCATTATTATTTTCGTCATTTGAATCAGCCACATGTCATACTTTCCACACTTGCTGAGTACGACATGTACTCACTCTTGCAATCTCCCCCAACAGTTGCATGTCAGGATTGGGAGTTTAATGGTGAGAATGCGGAGTTCTAGGCCGTGTCTACCATCAGCTTTGCCTGTGGTGTTGATTGGAGCTGCGCTATACCCCATTGCTTATGCTGCCTAGCTGTTTAGTTTGCTTAATTAGTTTATTTCCGCTGCATTAATTGAACTTGTCATTAATATTCATTAGAGGTTGTATTCGAGGATAATATGGTTTGTGTAACTAAATTTTGTTAATTAATCTTGTTCTGTGGTAATTTTCTGTATACTCTTTTGTGATTGCACTCGTGTATGTGTGATGAACATCCTGGGCACACATATGTGTTACCTTGGTTCATTTTTTGGAACCGGGCGTCACAAGAGTGGGGTACCATACTGTTGGACATGTGGCAGCTCGGGAGCCCGTCTCATCAGGGAGCCGGGCCCCGTCTTGAGGTCGATGTGGCAAAGCTAGAACCCGTATCTGAGGAAGGTTGGGGCCCAAGCCTTCCGGACACATGGCGCTTTCTGACCCTGGGAGGAAGGATTCCTAGGTGCTTTCAGCCTGTGTGCGAGGGCATCTCGTATGCTGGGTACCGATAGTGGCCCCTGGGTCCACCCTGGGGCGAGGTGATGAGCCCAAGGGTGGAGCTTTATCCTTGCTTTGTCACGTTGTCTTTTTTTTCGTCTTGTTCAGCCAAAGTGGTGCGCGCCTCTACCATCGCGGTCACGCATCCTCTCTTGGTAGAGAGGTTGTGGCGCCGTGATCTTTGCTTGCAGCGGTATCTTTGCCTGCGACAGCGCATTTAATCATGATGGTTCCCAATACGGTTGTGGCACTTCCACTTGTTCCACCTCTGTGGGAACCGTACTAGCTGTCTCCCCAGGTGGCTGACTACTCAGGCTAGCTCTTCTGACAGGAGACTTGGGTCTCGCTATCATGGGCGGTGCGGGTTGAGTAGTGCGAGCTGGGACCTGGCGACCCGCACGATGTGCTTCGCGTGTTGTGGGGGTGATCAAAAAGGAAACCTTTGTTGGAGAGGACAATTCCTTCCTTACTCACACCCTGCCGTTCGAGCTTTCGTCTTCTTTCTTGAGCGCCCGAGCCTTCACCACTTGCAAAGCTCCCATTTTTGCTTGCTCCGATGGCCTCCATGCTGCCTCCTCCTCGTTACAAGACGGTAGACGATATGATGCCGATGAGGTCACTGCTTGGCTGGTCGGCTGTGGAGCAAGGATGGATGATCTGCTACGGATCTCCCGCTCTTCAAGACTTTTCGAAGACAAGACTGTTCTCTTTGTCGCGTACGTGTCTACGGGGCTCAGGTTCCCGTTGTTGGGGTTCTTCCTCGTATTGTTGGGGGAGTAAGGGTTGCAGCTACACCACCTATCGCTGAACTCCATTATCGTGGTTGCTGTGTTCATCCACTTCTATGAGACGTTCGTGCGGATTCAATCGACAGTGGAGTTGTTTCGGTTCTTCTTCATGATGAAGACCACCGGAAGGAGTGCAACTAGCCAGGTGGGGGCCTACTACTTTAGGCATCAGGAGAAGACCTCCGGGATCTACAGTTCCCCCCTCAAAGGAGGCAAGTGGAGCCACTGGAAGGAGGATTGGGCGATTGTGCGGACCGAGGCCCATGCCATGCTGAAACTACCCTCTCAAGACCCAGCCTCTAAGCACAGCGCCTCAGAAGTGTATCAGGGTTTGATGAAGGAGTATAAGTTAGTGCTGAAGCAGATCGAGCTCTTGGCAGAAAGGGGCTTGACCACCCTGATGGTCCTAGTGGACTTCTTGCGGTGCCGCATTGCCCCTCTTCAGTGGCGCCTGTATGGGGCTTGTGTCTACTCCGACGCACTCGACCAGTGTCGGCTGGATCAGTATGACCCAACCTCCGAGATGATAGAGGAGATGCTGAAGGTGGTGACTTGTGACACAGTCGATGACGAGCACGTCTCCATCACAGATGACTGCCAGCCTCTTTTCATGACCCCTGACCTAAGGGGCGAAGTGCAGAGCTCGATGTCAAAGGTCAATGTGTTTGGTCTTGTTCGGCTTCACCCCGAAGAGACATCCAGAGCTTCGGTGGTCATGGAGTGGTGCCGTGCTGCGATCAAGCAAGGGTTGGGGTCTACCCCATGCTCTTCAGTGAGGGTAGAGGTAGGGACCTTGACAACCTCCAATAGAGGGGAGGACAAGCAGCCAGCATCAGTTCCTACGCTGAAAAAGCAGTTTTGTACTTTGGTTGTGGGTGTCGTCGCCCTTGTGCAAAAGAGGCGGAAGCTGATGTGGGGGGATGGTGCCCCAATCTCCCATTGCGAGGGGGCTGGAGCAACCGAAGCCTCCGTCATCGATCTGGTCTCTGATTCCAGTGGCGGTTCTGGGGTATCGTGACCGTACAATCCTTGGCTGGTGGGCCTCAAGCTGCCGATGTACCGACGATGGGTGGAGAGGAGAGCAGCGACAGTGGTTCTAGACAGGGCACGGAGGGATCTACACCGGTGGTCGCGCTGACACAAGTTGCCCAAGAGAAGGTGCCAGGGGCATTGGCGCCAGCCTTTGGCATCGGGTCCAAGGGGCCTCGATCCATCATGCGAGCTGGGAGGCCACAGTCTCTGGAGCTGTCAGGCCTGCCGGTAAGGCGCGATTTCTTTCTTCGCTATTATTTCATTGCTTCTTCATGCTGACGGGGTCAGCTTTTGTTTTTCAGGGCGTCGACGACTGACATAGTACCCTTGGTGCTACTGGGGGTGGGCTTGATGGTTCCGGCTCCTGCTGGAACTGGGACGGAGCCCGTTCTGCATCATCTTGCACTTGAGGATGCACCAGGCTCCAGCGACATTGCTGCCCCTGGTGGGGCGAACCCGCCAGCTGCTGACACAACGCTAGTGTCGGATGTCATTGGTGCGCAAGATGGAGACTCGCCAGGGGGGAGTGCGGAGGGGAGTGCTTCGGCACCAGGCAGTGACGAGCTCATTCTTGGAGCTCAAACCGGGACGCCATCATGTTCCCGGGCGCTAGCGTCTGCAATAGAGTGGGCTGAAGAAGCGGAAAGACAGCCATCTGTGGTGACGGCCACGTCGACCCCCCTCTCCAAGGCTGTTTCCGCGGCCCAGACTATCTTGCACCAGACGCAGGTTGCTCTTGCCTCAGAGTGGTATCAGCTTGCTGAAGAGCGGCGCCTGGTGAAGCTGGTTGACGCCAAGACGAAGGAGCTCGAGTGGAAGGCCCTGGAAGCCCACGCCAACGTCCCCTCCTTAGGTTGTGCGAGGACTGGCTGTTGGAGCTGGTTTGCTATGAGGTTCCCTTGCTGATAAGGAACGGGACTTGGCGGTGAGGGAAGAAGAGTTCTCTCAGAGCCTCAGCGTGTTGGAGGAGAGGCGCTGAGCCATACAAGACTCAGATCTCGCCATCAAATTTCGGGAGGATGACTTGGGGCGTCATGCTCGATAGCTCTCTGAGCGGGAGGAAGCAGTGTGGAGAGAGGTACAAGACCTTCAGGCCTCTCGTGCAGCCGAGGTGCAGGGGATCCGAGATTTCCTGGTTCGTTCCAGGTTGGTGTTAGAGCCCCTCGGACTTGGTACCATGACGCGCGGGGAGCTATCTCATTGGGTGAGCCAGCTGCTCCCAACATTGGACTCCTTCTGCTCGACTGTTGAGGTCGATGAACACTGTTCTTGTACAACGGCTGGAGGTTGAAGGGAGAGAGTTAGCGGAGCATGTGGCCTCCCATGTTCTGGTATGCTACCGGAGCTAGTACCAGACAATCCCTCTGGATCCGATAGACAAGGGCCCCTACAATGACCGAGAGGAGGACGCGAGGGCCGAAGTCTAGGACCTTGCAAAGCAGGTGGCTTCCTTGTTCCAGCGGGTTTGAGACCGGCGGCCCCCAGGCGGGCACCTTTGTAACCAGGGCTAGCCCCTTTGTGAATAACTCTTAATGAAGTTGAATTTAGTTTTAGCTTCTTGGCTTGTCTCGTGCTTCTCCATTTGTTCCTCCGGGTCCTTAGCTGCGAAGGGTCTGAAGAACCTCGCTGACTACGTTAGCTTTTAGGAGGCAAATAGTCACAAGCTCGACATAGCCATTCTTGTCCCGTTTTGACTTCCTGCCTATGGAACCCTCCTTAGAGGCCCCCTGGTAGCTGTGATCAAGTTGTTGGGTACGCCTACCACCTGATCGCAGGATGTCACCTGATTGTAGGAACATCGTCGGAGGGCCCCCGGGAGGTCCCACAGCTGGCTGCTCCGACGTCGTCCACCATTGTCGTAGAGGCACCTACGGCAGGCCCCCTGGAAGGTGCCAGAGCTGGTTGCTCTGTTGTCGCCCACCATCGTCATAGAGACGCCAATGACAGGCCCCCTGGGAGGTGTTGGAGCTAATTGCTACGACGTCACCCACCATCGTCGTAGAGACGTCGATGTTAGGCCTGCTGGGAGGTTCCAGAGCTGGGTGCTCCCACGTCGCCCACCATCATCATAGAGTCATCGACGACAGGCGTTCTGGGAGGTGCCAGAGCTGGCTGCTCCGGCGTTGCCCACCATCGTCGTAGATACGTTGACGGCAGGCTCCCTGGGAGGTGTTGGAGCTGTCTGCTCTTGCATTGCCCACCATTGTCGTAGAGATGTTGACGGCAGGCCCCTTCGGTGGTTTTGGAGCTGGCTGCTCTGGCGTTGCCCACCAGCAACGCATAAGAACACCGACGGCAAGCCCCCTGGGAGGGGCCGGAGCTGGATGCTCCGGCATCGCCCACCATCAACACGTAGAAACATTGATGATGGGCCCCTTGGGAGGTGTTAGAGCTAGATGCTCTAGCGTCGCCTACAATCAACATGCAGAGACGTCGACGGTGGGCCCCTGGCTGATAGGTAATCAAAGAAACCTTGTTAGCAACAAGAGCGGGATGAGAGGGCGCACTCACAAATCAGCACTTGTTGTCATTATGTGGAAGAGTGTCAGCGGGCCCCTTGGGAGGTGCTGGAGTTGGCTACTCTAGCGTCGCCCACCATCATCGTAGATACGTCGACGGCAGGCCCCCCGCGAGGTGCCGGAGCTGGCTCCTCCAGCATCGCCTACCATCGTCGTAGAGACGCTGACGGCAGGCCCCTGGGAGGTGTCGGAGCTGGTTGCTCCGGCGTCTCCCACCATGGTCATAGAGACGTCGACGGCAGGCCCCCTTGGGGCATATGTACCTCTCCAATGCTGCTACTGGTTATGCTTGAACCAACATGCCTTGCTTGACTTGCACATACGAAATAGGAGGCATAATTTTGCTCGTTGGCCACTTTTTCCTACTCTTTTAGTTTCATTACGTCTTACAGTCTTGGGGTGGTACGCGAGGCTTGGTTAATTCAGTGCGTTAGCACCTGGGATCCGGCTCCCGCCTTACTCAGGGTGTGAGCCTCCTGGCCTCCAGTACTTAGCCGCAGTGCTGGGAAGCATAGTGCACATGCTTAGGGTATATGACCAGACTAAGAAGGCTGCACACTCTAGACCTCTGGCTCGGCGTAGGCCTTTCATGAGAGACCATCTGGCGCCACGGGGCCCCAAGTAAGAGAGCAGTCGCGAGATCCCGAGACACGTTGCAGGTACCCCAAACAAGTCCGCCTGCAGCAGTGTTGCATAACTCCAACAGGGGCGATATAGAGAAAAATTGACTAGGTACATGAAGAAGTTATAGGAAAAATGAGCATAAACTGATGATCATAAAATTAACGGGTAATTAGATGAACATAAGAGAAAGCATAGAACAAGATAGTGGTTCTTTCAAATTGGCATTCATAGGAGGAGATAGGCTTTATAATAAGGCAATAACCCACTCTAGATGGCAAGGGAGGTGGAGTGTTCACGCTTAGGGTGCAGGACGAGGCTAAGCAGGCTGAACACTCTGGATCTGTCCCTCCAGGAGCTTGGTTGTCCTTTGCGTTGATGCTGGGCACCATGACAGCCTACACTATCCTACCATTATGCTAGGGGTAGAACTTAAGGAGGTTCTCTATGTTCCAAGGATTAAGGAGGGGCTCTCCTTCCTCCGTGGCCAGGCAGACGCACCCGAGGCGGGATACCTGCATCACTTGGAAGGGGCCCTCCTAGTTGGGGGAGAGTTTATGCAACCCTTCATGAGAAAAGATTTACCACAACACCAGGTCACCCATCTGGAGCTCTCTACTCCACATGAACTATTCCTGGTGGCGCCAGAGCGCCTATCGGTACCATGCATTTCGGATGGTGGCATGCCGCCTTACTTCATCGACGAGGTCGACATCTTCACGCCGGAATCGGTCTTGCTTGGTTTTGTCGAATGTCCAGACCAGAGGGAGCCCACAACGATCTCTAGGGGGGAGGGGGGACGGCCTCGACCCCATACACTAGGAAGAAAGGCATTTCCCTCGTGGCCCGACAGGGTGATGTTTGGCTTGCCCATGACGCGCACGGAAGTTCGTCAACCCACTTGGCACCATGCTTATCCGAGTTGTCATATGTGCGTGTCTTGAGGCCCCTAAGGATCTCAGTGTTGGCCCTTTCGACTTGACCGTTGCTCTTTGGCTGAGCCACAGACGCATAACAAACTTGGACACCGAGGTCTTCGCAATAGTTTTGGAACACTGCGCTGGTGAACTGGGTCCTGTTGTCGATGATGATCCTTGTCGGTACCCTGCGTACCCAGTACCTTATGATACCACAAGAAGTTCATGGGAGTTCCACCTATCAGAGTTGAAGGCTTCCTCAGGCCCCACGTGTCACACGACACTGGACCCGCCTCCCTCATATGGGTAGCTCCGGGACTGCCATGTGTAATGTAAGACTGTAGCTGAACTCCCAACATAGGGAAGCTCCGCCGTTGACACGTGTATGATGACCCCGGACCTAACCCCCCATAGAGGGAAGCTCTGGTGCCGCCACGTGTATACTAGCTCCGGACCCATCTCACCGCGAAGGGAAGCTCCGGAGCTGCCACGTGTGGATCCTCCAAACCTTACACAAACGGGAATATTGGTGGATCTCCAACAGCGCGGACATTGAAAGGACAGTTAAAGCGACAGTTACAAGACCCGATTACGTGTCATTAATGCTATATTAATGACACACGATCGGTGGACTGTTAATAGGGGTAACACTGCCATTAAGACACATTTTCATACTATTAATCACACTTAATACTCGTAGATCGTGTATTAGGCTATTGAACACACCAGGGCCACATGTCGGGCCAGACAAATATTGTAACGACCAGTCCTTAGACTATAAAAGGACTGCGCCACACGGTATAGGGACATCCAAGCTCAGACGCATACTAGCACTACTGAAATCCTCAATACAACTATACACACCCCATGGAGTAGGGTATTATGCTCAGGCGGCCCGAACCACGTAAATCTTCCGTGTCATCATCTTGTTCTAGATCTTCGCGCGCCCAAACCGATACAAGAACCTCCGCGGGCTACAATTTAGTAGTGCTGGGGGAAGTGAAGTTCGTACGCTTTAACATTTGGCGTGCCAGGTAGGGGTGCCTGAGATCGCAAGATGGTGAACTCTGCCGCAAGATCATCCAACGACAACAATATTGTGCAACCTGTTGGAGGGAATCCTTCCAACATGCAGCAAACAGTGGGTGTTGTTGTCCCTGTAAGCGTTGCACCACCACCACCACCATCTGCTCCGGTAAACAATATTGGCACCAGTATGGGGTACTTGTGTCGGTCACAGCATCAGCAAACAACAACCCGGAGAATGCGCTAATTGCTGCGCGAACTCTGTTGGAGCGCCCACCAGCACCCGGAGCACCTATGGGTGCGATGGAGCAGTGGCGCGCTGATGTACAACATCTGGTTGCAGCCCAGCCGATGCCATCAGCATCCAAGGTCCTTCCCCTTCGGGGCAGGCACCAGCTCAAAGTAGAACCTTGTGTGGAAGACATGGTTCTCACGTGCGATAGCACCGAAGGTGTGCTGTATCTCAATAGGTGACATCGTTGCCTTCCGGGGTGCGTCGCACCCACACTATGTCAAGATTATCGACACACGATTTGCGGTTAGAGCTTGACCGCCTCTACCGACAACAGGATGGCCATGTCCATATTGAGCGTGCTCGAGAAAGGCGAGAGGCTTGGGACAACCCTACTCTAGTGGGAGTAGGAGGAGGTTGTTCTGCCTTGTCCATGCACCTACGCATGCTCCGTTGGCCAGAAACGTTTCGGCCTCATCTGCCGGAGAAATTCAACGGGAGTGTGAACCCCACTAAATTCCTTCAAATCTACTCCACTGCTATACTTGCAGTGGGGGGCAATGAGGCTGTGATGGCCAACTACTTCTCGGTGGCTCTGACTGGGACCGCTAGGTCCTGGTTCATGAGTCTTCTACCCGACTCCATCAATAGATGGGAGGAACTATGTCAAACGTTTATTGCCAACTTTGAAAGTTCTTACACCCGTCCCGGCACTGAACTGGACTTGTTTGCTGTGAAGCAAACAATGAGGGAACTGCTACGATCATTTTTCCAGCGGTTTTCTCAGGTACGCAATACCACCCCTTTTATCTCGAATGCTTCTGTTATTATCGCATTCAGATAGTGCGCTCGAGACAAGAAAATGCTGAAGAAGTTGGCGACTAAAGAAGTCACCAGCGTCACGGAGTTGTTCAGCCTAGCTGACAAGTGCGCCCGGTCCACAGGGGGTCGAGAAATGCACTCGAAGCCAGCTCTGGAGGTTAACAAAAAACCTTCCAAACCTGAAGCCACTACTTTTGGAGGTGGCAAAAAGAAAAAGAAGTCCAACGGCAAAAAGAAGCCGTCGGCCGGTGCACCTACTGTTGCGGGTGCCGCAACTTCGAGTGGCCGGGGGCCACGCCCCGAAAATTACCTCGACCTTCGTTAGAAGACGGCGGTAGTTCCAAGATGTGGTGTCCGATCCATAAGACAGACAAGAACAGTCTGGAGGACTGTCGAGAGGTCCAAAACCTTGTCGAGCGCTACACCAAGCACCGACAAGAAGCTCCTTTCCGTCAACAGGAAGGAAAACAGAAAGTTGACGAAGCTCCGGCTGAGCCGAAGCTAGGCTTTCAAGATCCCAAGAAGATCCTGAAGGTTGTCTACAACACAGTGGACGATCATTCTTACATCTCCGACAATGAGCATCAGAAGACCCTAAACACCATTTATGGTGGTTCCTGGGACATCACCTCTCGCCGCGTCCTCAAGACAATTTGGCAGGAAATGGCCGTTGTTTCCTGCTGCCAGGGCAAAACCACATCGAAAGTGGATGGATACACCCATCACTTTTGATGCATCAGACTACCCCAGGAACATGGTCGGAGCTGGCCAGCTTCCTCTGATCTTATCTCCGACCATCAACAATGTTCAGCTCTACCACCTTCTGGTAGACGGAGGCGAAGCGCTCAATCTCCTGAGCTTTGAAGCATTCATGAAAATCTAGCTACAACTCTCGGATATTTGTCCCTCGAGACCTTTCTCTGGGCTAGGTCCGGGGGCCATCAGCCCCCTCGGATCCATCACTCTCCCGGTGACCTTCGAGACACGGGAGAAATACAGGACCGAGAAGCTGGTTTTCATTGTCGCTCACATCAGTCTGCCCTTCAATGCCAACATGGGCAGACCAGCTTTGTACAGGTTCATGGCCGCAGCTCACTACGGTTATCTCGTGTTGAAGATGCCGACACCTTCAAGTGTCCTCCGGGTCCGTGGAGACTGCATTGCTGGAGTCACCGCGCTAGAGGAACTGCATGCACTTGCCACGATGCAAGAAGGAACCTCCGACAAAGAGCTCATAGATCAACCTCTGAGCACTCGTCATTGAGGCTCAACCTCTGCACCACATGTGCAACCAAGTGGCGATACCAACATTCCCATCAAAGTCGTCCAAATCGGTTCTGATGCTGCTCAGACCACCCGTATATCGGGAGGTCTGAACAACAAATAGGAACTCGCGCTCATCACTTTCCTCTGGGCTAATGTCGACATGTTTGTCTGGCAACCGTCACAAATGTCTAGGATCCCTAGGGAGGTGATTTAGCACAATGTGAAGATTTATCCTGACACACGGCCTGTACACCAGAAGCCCCAAAATCAATCCATCGAGCGGCAAAACTTCATCTGGCAAGAGATCAAAACGTTGCTCGAAGCAGGCTTCATCTGGGAAGTTTTTCATCCAAAATGGCTGGCAAACCCAGTCGTTGAACCCAAGGCCGGCAGGAAGCTTCGGATGTGTATCGACTACACCACCTTAAATAAGGCATGTCCAGAAGATCTATTTCCACTACCTAGGATAGATCAAATAGTGGACTCCACCTTCGGGTGTGAGCTATTGTGTTTCTTAGATGCATATTCTGGATATCATCAGATCCAAATGTCTAAGGAAGATGAAGAGCATAATGTATTCATAAGAGTAGATGGATTATATTGTTATACTACCATGCCCTTTGGTCTTAAAAATGTTGCTTCAACCTTTGTGAGAGCTATGTACAAAACATTTGGAGAGCTAATTAGAGACTTAGTGGAGGTGTACGCCGATGAAATCGTTGTGAAGATCAAGAACAAGGAGTCACTCCTTGACAATTTACAAGCCGTCTTCGACAAGCTGTGCATCACGCGCACCAAGGTGAACCCGGATAAGTGTGTCTTCGGGGTTAGCTCCGAGAAACTCCTTGGTTTCTTGGTGACTCACCGAGGAATTAAGGCAAACCCAGTGAAGATCAAGGATATAGAAGACATGCGGCCTCCAGCTCACATCAAGGACGTCCAGAAGCTAACTGGATGTCTAGCTGCGCTTAGCCGGTTCATCTCAAGACTGACAGAGCGGGCGCTACCCTTCTTCAAACTCTTGAGGAAGTCTGGACCATTTCATTGGTCTGAAGAAGCAGAAAAGGCATTTCAAGAGCTGAAGCAGCTCCTCACCACCCTACTAAATTTGGTAGCTCCAAACCCCGGTGAGCTTTTACTGCTTTACATTTCTGCAACTATGGAAGTTGTAAGCATGGTTCTGGTCGCGGAAAGGCCGGAGCCACATCCAGTTCAGGAGCCTAGACCCCTCTTGGAGGGTCCGGAGCTACCTGAAGGCGAGTTTGGGTCCCAGCCCCCAGACACAGATCTTCAAGACAAGGTGCTAGAAGATCATCCTCTCTCATCTGAGGGAATTTAACGGCTGTTCAAGAAGATCCAGACCCATCAAGGAAGGTCCGGGTTGAACACGAAGAAGTTTTGAACCCCTCCAGGAGGGTCCGGGAAACTCAACAAGAAAGTCCGGACTCCTCTGGAGGGTCCGAGTTGGTGGAGAAGAAGATTCGGGCCCCTCTGAGAGGGTCCAGACCATCCAACACCCGGTGTACTTCATCAGTGAAGTACTCCACGATGCAAAGACCAGGTACATCGAGGTGCATAAGCTGCTTTATGCTGTTCTTTTGCCTCAAGGAAGCTTTGTCAATACTTCAAGCCCACAAGACATCAGTGGTAACTTCTTATCCACTGCGTGCTATATTGCATAACCCTAATTCTACTATGAACATCACCAAGTGGGCAGCGGAGTTGGCTGAGTTTGATCTTGAATTTGTGCCACGACAAGCAATCAAGAGTCAGGCTTTGGCTAATTTCATGGTGGAGTGGACTCCCCCTCCATCAAATCCTGGGGCCCCAGTGAACAGGAGCCGAAACCAAAGGTCCCGGTCTTCACCGAACCTCACTGGACTCTCTACTTCGACGGTTCCATGCAGAAGTAGGGGCCAGAGCTGGAATCCTTCTCCTCGCTCCGACCGGGGAGAAGGTCAAATACATGGTTCACCTTGACTTCAAGGCAACCAACAACATGGCGGAGTATGAAGCTCTCATCTATGGACTCAAGGTGAGACTATCCTACGGTGTCAAACAGGTGTCGCTGAGGGGTGATTTGCAGCTCGTCATAAAAAAAGTCAAAGGTGAATGCTGCTGCAACAACCCCCAGCTACCCACTTACCTCCTTGAAGTCCAGAGGCTTCAGAAAGACTTCAAAGTCCTGGATCTCCACCATGTTCAGCGTCTTCATAACGCTGAAGCCGATGAACTCTCGACGAAGGCTTCAACCAGAGCTCCGGCTCCCGACGGAATCTTCGTCCGGAGGTTATCAAGACCAATAGTTCAGTCTGCTGAACTAAGCGAAGGGGGTGAGACCAGCACCTCGAAGCTGGCGGTCCCAGTGGCCTTGTTACCATGGCGTCCACCAAGGGCCGTAGGTGCTATCAGAAGCTCTGAGCAACCCAACACACAAGACTCAGAAGCTCAAGTTAGCTCCGATGCATGGATCTTGGAGATCCGGAGCTACTTGAAAGACAACATCCTTTATGAAGACATTGTATCCGCTGACTGCATATTCAGACTGGCTGAAAGATACACACTAGTAGAAGGGGATCTCTACCAGCACGGTGCCAACGGCGTCCTAATGCGATGCATTGCAAGGGAAGAAGGTTGCAGGCTCCTCGCGGAAATCCATGGAGGTGAGTGTGGAAACCACGCATCTTCTCGCACGTTGGTTGGTAAAGCCTTCTAGCATGACTTTTACTGGCCTACAGCACTCCAGGATGCAGTCGAGCTAGTGAAAAATTGTGAAGCGTGCCAGTTTCATGCAAAACAAATTCACACACCGGCTCAATCACTGCAAATGATACCTCCTACATGGCCATTCGATGTGTGGGGTATGAACATATTTTGACCATTCCCAAAATCCTTCAGAGGTTACAGGTTCCTATAGGTCGCTATCGACAAGTTCACCAAGTGGCCGGAAGCTACCCAAGTTGTGACAATCAACAAGCAATCGGCAATCAAGTTCCTGAAGTCCATAATATGCAGATTTAGAGCCCGAAAAAAGTAATAACTGACAATGGAACCCAATTTACAAGTGTTGCATTCCAAGAATATTATGAAGACCTCGGCATTCAAGTCAGCTACGCATCAGTAGCTCACCCAGCAAGCAATGGTCAAGCCGAGAGAGCAAATGCAGAAATTTTAAAGGGACTCAAGACGCGCACATATGAGCGCCTGAAAAAGCATGGAGCCAACTGGATTGAAGAGCTTCTGTCCGCACTGTGGGCAAGCAGGACTACACCTAACCAATCAACTGGAGAGACACCCTTCTTCTTGGTGTACGGAGCTGAAGCAGTCCTTCCTCCGGAGATCACCATGGGGTCGCTCTGGGTCCGGACCTTCGACCAAGCCGCGCAGGACCAGTTCCAACGGGAGGACCTTGACCTCGTTGACGAGGGAAGGTGCCAAGCAGCTGTTCGGAACGCACGCTATTGCCAAACGCTCCAGCGCTATCATCAAAGGCATGTGCGCAACCGACAACTCGAGAAAGGCGATATGTTGATACGGAAAATACTAACTCGCGAAGGAATGAATAAACTTTCCCCCAGCTGGGAGGGTCCCTTCTGAGTGATCAAAATATCCCGTCCCGGATGCGTTCGCTTGGCAACTGAGGACGAGACTCTGCTTCCTAATCCTTGGAACTTCGAGCACCTCCCTAAGTTTTATACTAAGAATCATGGAGGTGAGTCTGTAATTACAAACAATGTATGTTATAGAGTCAATATACAGAATCGGGTAGGTCCTCCGGGAGAACATCCAGATCCCTGCGGGAGGTTCCGGGAAGTTCAAGTAACACTTGATACAGTCACAACACTAAAAGTGTAACTACTTGCCCTGAGCTAGTACAAGATGTATAACACACTTAGCATTGTCTTGTACCCTAAGTGTGTCCTTGTCTCACCTGTAATTCGGACCTATAATGAAAGACATTGTTGTGTGAAAACAGACTCCACGTGCATTTATTTTTGTACAAGGCTCAATATTTTGAATTATTATTATACTTCTTGTCTATAATGAAGTTGTCCAATTCTTTTAAAGTTTTAGTCCAAGTTATTTATATGTGTTACAAGTTATATTGTTGGTCCTTTTGGATCTGAACATTGCTGCATAGTCTACGTGCCTGAACGCCAAGCCAACACAGGTCCGGAGTGTGCTACCGACTTAGCCTGGTCCTGCACCCTAAGTACGCCACTATACCTACACCCCGACGGGCCTCCGTAGGGTGAGTACTAAAAAAGCATACTGATCTAGAAAGATTACATCAATATATTTGTTATCATATTGAATTTCTTTGGAGCTAGAACTAAAATAAGAATGATAAGTCACAAACAATTTATAGACAAGAGGACGAGTTTTACTCTTTTTCTTGTCTTCAATGTACAGGAAAAACACAGCAATGGTGGACGATGCCTGAGCTATGAAGCTCCGACAACCTTCAAGGGGGCCCACCATCGACGTTCTACGCGTTGATAGTGGGTGTCGTCGGACCTACCAAGTTCTGACAACACCAGGGGGCCCGCCGTCAACGTTACAAAAGCTCCCTGGAGAAGTCAGAAATAAACTTTGGACCTAAAAGCTATAAGTTCAAAGTGTCCAAGTCATCAACATACTGTCAAAACCTTTGGGTACATGTTCACAATTGAATTGTGCACATATACCAGGGGGCCAACAAGAGAAAGCACAGTATATTGAAGACAAAGATAAATTGAAATTCATGGCAGAAAGAGTGGATTTCATTCATTCAAAGTACTGGGTTACAAAATCAGGGTTACAGCAAAAGACAAAAGGAAAAGGTCCTAGCTACTGGAGGATCTAAGTCCTGTGGAAAAATGAAGCAACCTTCTCAGCAGCCTCTTGGACACTAGCTTTGGCGTCATCCTCCTCTTCGGTAATGAGTCCTTCAAAGACTGGATCAAGAGAAAATTGGGGGTCTCTGCTTCTGTAACACGCCAAGACATACTCGATGACGTTTTTGGCCACATATTTCCCCTCTATCTCTGGCTAATCAGCATGACATTACCCATTGTGTCGAGTTTGCTGCCAGCAGAGCCAAGCGCCACTAGCGTCCGGTCCAGCTCCTGCGCTGGGTCCTCCGAGCGCATTAGACTGAAGCCAAGAGGCACAAGGGCCCTGTCCGCACATCCCACAAAATCCCATACCATCAGGGATTCAGTTGCCCTCAAGTTTCGCAGCTCCTCCAGTGACCTCCGGGTGGCCGCTAGCTCTGAACTCTCCCGAGCGAGGCGCTCAACCGCTTTGGCATGTTGCTGCATATTCTTAACTACTTGCTTTTCACGGTCGGCTACCTCCATCTCCCGGAGGTGGATGCGGTTCTGCCGTTCCACCAGGTCCTTTTCCCTACCCCTTACCTTCCCTTCTCTGCCGGCAACATTAGCTTCTCGTTTTGAGAGCTCCTGCCCCAGTTTCTAATACTTCTCCTTTTCTTCTGCACTCCACAAATCCAACTTCTTAGTGTGATTTGCTAAATTCTGCTCAGCCAATGCCAATTTTTGGGTGAGCTCCTCCTCTCTTCAAAACATCATCCTGTTGTTACAGGAGCTTCTCTTCTCTTGCATCAAGGTCTGCCTGACGCTTCAGCAGGACCTCGTTTAATTCATTGAGATTTTTGTGACGCTCGTCACAGCATCACTCCTTTCCTTGGCTTGCTCGAGGATCTCCCGAGAATTAGCGTCGAGCGCCCTGATAGCTGCTTCCTTATCTTCCAGTAGTTTTCCCCAGTATTCCATCCGGGCCGTTTCCCTCTTCACCCACTCCTTCTGATCAGTAAGCCTCGTCTGTGCAAGCTTGGTCTCAAAGTGGAGCCTGCTGCGCCAATGCCTCAAAGTGTGGCGCTCCTCTTCAAGTACCTTACTCTCATGGTCGAAGGCAAGCTGAACTTGTCGGAGGCTAGAGCAGGCATTGTCTATGGAAAATGCCAAGGGGATAGGCTCTAGACCTATTGGGGTCATCTTTGCTGGTTCTAGGGGATTCTCCATAACAAAAATAGGGTCCCACTCTACAAGTGAGGTCCCCTGAGCTTCTGCGGCACTAGGGCCACCCACCGGGAGCTCCTCAGCAACCGTTGAGGAAGAGCCCACTGGGGGAACTTCTACCTCTGGAGCTGAAACCGAAGGTCCTACCTCTGGGTTTTCAATCGCTGGCTCTGTAGGTGGAGAGCCTGCCACCGCCTCTTCATGGTGTTTCGGCTCCGGCATGCACACATCCAGAGTGATTACCTCCAGGGCAGTTATTGGATCTTTGACCGGAGCCCCCACCACTGCCGGCTCCAGAACCGGTACATCAGCCATTTCCGGTTCGACAGTCAAAGCTTCAATCACTTCTAGCTCTAGGGTCAGAGCAATAACCATCTCCGGCTCAGTGGCTGAAGCTTCGATCATCTTAGGCTCAGCGGCTAGGGCTTCAACGACTTTCAGCTCAAGAGTCAGAGCTTCTGGCGCCACCGGCCCCACAACAACTTTTGGCAAAGCGGCCAGAGCCTCAATTACCTCTGTCCCTGTTGTCGAAGCTTCCACCATCTCTGCGTCCTGTGCCGAAGCTTCAGTTGCTGGTGACACCGCTACTGAAGCATCTTCACGCATGTCTCCCCCGTAGTCCGGCGCTACCACAGGAATCTCTGGCGATGACTCTGAATTTAGATCCACGACAGCTGGCGCCAGAGCTACAGTGACCTCAGCCACCACTTGAGGAGGCACGGGGGTTGAAGCTAGAGTTTCCGTTCGCACTATTTTGGCCAGAGCTTTAGACCCCGACTTTGACGCCTTGCAGTAAAAAATTGGAAGATTCAAAACATGATGAAAATAAGATGGCAAATCAAGGTGAAAAAGCAAAGCATACCTTGGGAAGCTACCGCTCCAATTGGCGCAAAACCTCTTTGTCGGAGGCTCAGAGCCAGAACTAGCCATAGTTGGCGTAGAGGGAGCTCCGGAATGTCGCCCGGAGCCTGCCATCATCGTTGGTGTAGCCCCAGTCGAGGTCTTCCTTGGATGGGAAGGACTACCGAACCTAGAGCCAGTAGCTGGCACTGGAACCGGAGTCAATTGTAAAGAATTGGCGCCTCTCGAAGACGCTTGCACCAGAGGAGGTGTAGCCGCAGAAGATCTCCCTCACCGAGAAGAAGGGGCAGTTGTAGATGGAGCAGGCCTGACGGACCTCCCATCAGCGTGCTTCAGTTTTCTCTTCTGGCTGGAAGATTCAGTTGGCTCCTTGCCCTTGCCCTTGCCGATGTCTTCAACCCTCTGGCTCAGAGCAGGGGCGATCACCTCTTCTGAAGCTCTGGGGATTCCAACCCTGGAGGTTCGACGTTTTTCCACCTCACCAAGGTCGTCTAGAACCGACATTTTCCTCTGGAGCTCCCTGCTAATCTCTGGAATCATGTTCAAGGCAGAAAAGCAACCGGTGGAGCTAAGGTACCGTCGCCAATAGACCCATGCTGAAATTTCTTGAGACAGATCTTCAAAGCTTCGTCATACAAGTTGTATTTCAAACAAATTTCAACCCGGTCATCATCCATCACGCTGTTGAAAGCCCAGGCGAGCTTCTCCCTCCTCAGTGGAGACCACTAGTTCACCAAGAAAGTTCTGAAGACCATCTGGAGGGTCACTCCACCCTACACACACTCTCGGATCCTGGTCAGGACAGGGTTGAATGCATCCGACAGCTTCGGAACTACATTCCAGGCATCAGTGTCGACATTTGGGAGTCCTTGGGGCAGCTCCAACCTGTCGTGCTCATCCAATGCAATGATGACCCAATCCTTCTTCCATTCATCCTTTTTGCCAGAGGGGGATGACTTCAAGTACTTGAAGGGGTAGTACTTGCACTTTACAAAGTAGTAGAAGCCAAGCAGCTCAGTCCCCTTGCAGGTGGTGTGAACAGTGAAGAAGGTTCAGAACAACTCGATGCAGGGAGGCATGCCCACCCACATCTCGCCGAAGTGGATGAAAGTGGCCACGAGTAGGAGGGAGTGCGGGCCGAGGTGATGCAGTTGGAGGCCGTAGAAGTCCAGCGACATCAAGATGAAGCTCAAGAAAGGCGGGATCAGTCCCACCATGGCATACGCCGAGAAGTACACCATCTCCCACGGCGCTCCTTCTTGAAGGGGAGCTTACCGACTTGGATCAAGTGGTTAAGGGAGTCGTTGGACCATCCCATGAAGGTCCGGACCTTCATCAGGTTGTCCTTGCTCTGGATGCGGCTCTTGGGAAGACCTAACTCCATCGCGGCAAAGTGGAGCGAAAGAGGAGAAAGCTAGGCAAAGATTGGGAGGCTCTGAGCGTGAGTGTAATCGATAGCGTAAAGAGTCCTCAAATCGTGCGGGCTTTCCTTCTTAAGTAAGCCTCCACGACGCTTGGATGGAAGCCGCAACGAGAGTAGGTCCACATTACAAAGAACCTACCCCGTTGATGACGAATGGGCCCGGGGCCACCCCGATGAAGAGATCAAGGTTATTACCCCAGGCGAACTGTTGTCATGATGGGCAGCGGGAAACCAAAAAACGGCAGCTTGACAAGGCGCTCGGAACCGATACAGTTTTCATATTGGGAACCGGCGACCTTCAATTGCATGAGATCCGCACTCAATGATCTCATCTGCTGCATTCAAGACAAGCCATGTGGTGATGGTTTAACCCCAGACCATCGCCCCAATGATACATCAAAAGACCTTTGAAGTTATAGCGCAGGAATCAAGGATGGCCCCACCTCCGGTAGAATAACTTAACCCAAACGGTTTCTCTCAGAGGTGGGACCGGGCGCCACTATCGGTACCCTGCGTACCGGGTACCTTATGATACCGCAAGAAGTTCAAGGGAGTTCCACCTGTCAGAGTTGAAGGCTTCCTCAGGCCCCACGTGTCACACAACACTGGACCCGCCTCCCTCATATGGGTAGCTCTAGGACTGCCACGTGTAATGTAATACCGGAGTTGACACGTGTATAATGACCCCGGACCTAACCTTCTGTAGAGGGAAGCTCTGGTGCCGCCACGTGTATAACAGCCCCGGACCCATCTCACCGCGAAGGGAAGCTCTAGAGCTGTCACGTGTGGATCCTCTGAACCTTACACCAACGGGAATATTGGTGGATGTTCAACTGCGTGGACATTCAAGAGATAGTTAAAGCGACCGTTACAAGACCCGATTACGTGTCATTAATGCCATATTAATGACACAAGATCAGTGGACTATTAATAGGGGTAACGCTACCATTAATACACGTTTTCATACTATTAATCACACTTAATACTCGTAGACCGTGTATTTGGCTATTGAACACGCCAGGACCACATGTCGCGCCAGGCAAATGTTGTAACGACCAGTCCTTAGACTATAAGAGGACTACGCCGCACGGTATAGGGACATCTAAGCTCAGACACATACTAGCACTACTGAAATCCTCAATACAACTATACACACCCCATGGAGTAGGGTATTATGCTCAGGCGACCCGAACCACGTAAATCTTTTGTGTCATTTTCTTGTTCTAGATCTCCGCACGCCCAAACCATACAAGAACCTCCGCGGGCTAAAATTTAGTAGTACCGGGGGAAGTGTCATTCGTACGCTTTGACAATCCTGTTCGAGACCCCAAACCTGCAAACAATCGACTTGATGAACTTGACTGTAGACTCCTTGTTGATGGTGATCGTTGGGGCTGCTTACGGCCACTTGGTAAACTTGTCTATGGCGACGTAGAGGAACCGGTACCCTCCGACGGCCCTGGGGAAGGGCCCCAGGATATCCAGCCCCCAGACCGCGTATGGCAAGGAGGGCGGGATCACCTGCGGTGTTTGCATCGGTGTGTGAACCTATTTGGCATGGAACTGGCACACCTTGCACCTTTTCACCAGCTTGGCGGCATCCTAGAGTGTTGTCGGCCTGTAGAAGCCAAGCTGGAAGGCCTTACCAACCAGCATGCGGGAAGCTGCGTGATTCCCACACTCTCCCTCGTGGATCTCTGCGAGCAAGTCACAACCCTCCTCCCGGGTTATGCACCGTAATAGATCGTCGTTGGCGCCACACCAGCAGAGCTCCCTCTACTAGCATGTAGCGTTTAGCCGCCCTCACGATCCGCTCAGCGGATTGAATGTAGCCTAGAGGGGGGGCGGGGGTGAATAGGCTTTTAGAACTTTTTTTGGACCCTGAAACACTTAAGAAACTAATCACATACGGACAGATCAGACTAGTCTGGTACTGTGCAGACTAGTCCGGTATTCGCGGACTAGAAAGATCAAGTTTAGTCGATAATTTCACTTCTAGTACCCTATACAGTGGAAAGTAAATTGCAACTTGGATGTATTAGAACAGTGAAACAGTATATGACAAGGATCAACTTTAATTCCAATGTTTTAACGTGAGTTTACACAAGATTAAGTAAACCCTAGAAAATGATGAACAATGAAACAAAAATGTGAGACACGATTTTATCCCGTGGTTTGATTCCCACGAAGGAAACCTACATCCACGTTGAGGAGTCCACAGAGGACCAGGTCTTCACCAACCCTAACCCTCGTCGAATCGCCACGGAGGCCAATTCTCTTCCACTAACCACAAAGGGGCAAATAACCGTGTTCAAGGGGACTTATAACAAGTTGAGGGCTCCCCAAGATTTACAATGAAGAACACCACCAAACACACTCGGAATATATGCAATAAACAACAAGAGTGTGTGACAGATTCAAACCCAAGAGCTCAAGATTATGTGGAACAAGTGTCTCCTTTTGATCAATGCTAATCCTCAAAGATTTGATCTTTCTAGGGTTAGAATGTGTGGATAGATGTGTTTTTTGGTCTCTTGGAAGGTGTGACGGCGCAGGGGATCGAGAGATATGGTTGTAGGGCCGTACACCTCTATTCATACTAGGGTTTCTAAAAGTTACCATTAGGGTTTGAGACGTCTGGACTAGTCCGTAGTATACTCCGGACTAGTCCGGTGTGCGGCGTGTGGAAAACTCTAAGTGTTCGGAGATATCAGACTTGTCCGTAAATGTGCATATTAGTCCAATATGGGCACTAGAAATGTTCGGACTAGTCCGGCACATATCGGACTCGTCCGGTGTGGTGAACCTCATGTAGAATTGAGAACAAGTTCGCACTTGTAGGACTTGTCCGATTTTAGTCAGAGAGTTTCCAGACTAGTCCGATGGATTTCAGACTTGTCCAGTGTCGTGAAAAATTTTGGGGCTAAGGACAAGTCTAGACTTGGAGGACTTGTCCAATTTTAGTCAGAAGATTATCGGACTACTCCGATGGATATCAGACTTGTCCGGATGTTGTGCAAGTGTGAAGTGTTGAGGACTAGTCCACACAAGGGGGGACTAGTCCGATTTTAGTCAGAGAGATATCAGACTAGTCCGGTGTATATCGGACTAGTTTGGTTTTCCTGTGAATTGTGCAGTGAGTTAAATTGTTTGTTAACTTGAGCTCTTGGGGTGTGTTTCTCCAACACACTCCATACACAATGATCTAATCTTTTCAGCTCTTGAGCTCTTTTCCCTTTAGATCCTCATTCTCCTTTCTTTTTGAGCTTTCCTTCTAACTTCTTTAAAACCTGCGCTCATCTCAACAATTTTGTTAGGATCTCATTTGTTTGTCATAAATCAACCAAAACCCACAAGGGGTGCCTAGATGCACTTTCAATTTCCCCCTTTTTGGTGATTGATGACAACCAATTGAGATTTACACAATTATGATAAAAATTCAGATTTTCATAAAGTGTGCACATATGAGCTTTGAGCAAAATAGGCAATGCAGACATAAGATATATGTGCACTCTTTATGGTGGGGTGTGAAACTACGTGTGTGTGTGCAATAATCTTGATGTGAATAAGATAAAAGCATAATCATAACAACATCAAGATTATCAGGCATGAATATCAAATTCAGAGCATAAAACATAGATCATAAGCATAACATAGTCATTGTTTCACAAAGCATGTCCAAAAGCATAAGAGAGGATAATCAAAGTTTTACAACACCAATAGGAACATAAATAGGGCTCTCATCTCTCAACCTACTACTAGGACCTTAGACTCCCCCTCAATCCCCCCCCCCTTTGGCACCAAGGCACCAAAAAGAAGGATAAGAGAGATCTACACATTGTCGCATGCTCACTCCGCGCTGTCAGTCCTTTCGTCATCTTCATCTTCAGGCTGAGAAGGACGAGGGTGAGAGCCACTCGTCGTGCCCCCAATGCCAAAGTATGCAAGTTCGAAAGGAGAAAGAGGTCGAAGCTCCAAGAAGTCTGAGGTGGAGTCCTCTGAGATGACTGGAGACCCAAAAGGCTCAATCTCCAGCTTTTGACATATGGCTTTGACATTTTCCTTCATGTACCGCATGTCCTCCTTTCTTGCCTTGGTCAACTTGTGGAGCTTCACTTTAGCTTTCTGGCAAGAACCAAAGATGGCGGCCAAGTACTTCATAATGCCACTAGGAGACCCTTTGGGAGGAGGGGCCCTTGAGCTTGATGGAGGTCTGGCCTCTCCTTGGGCTCTCTCTGGATGTTATTCAGCTCAGGCAGGTGAGGGAGCAGCAGGGAGAGTGGCTTGAGGAGGATTCTGAGGTCTTAGAGCATTATGCTCGACATCTTTCACAAACTCAATTCATGTCACCTTCTCTATCATGAACATGATGTACGGTGCATAACCACAAGAATGGTTGGGGGTGCAAGAGATGTTCACCATATCATTCCAGATGTAGTCAAAGATGTCAAACTTTCTCTTCTTGCTAATCACTTTCATCAAGGTTCTTAAGTAACCTTGGACACTCCCAGCATCTCCATCCTTTGGAGCAATTGTCTTCCGGAGCACTCTATCGAGAACCATGAAGAAAGGCTTCATGTTCTTGGTTGAGAGAGGATTGTAATTGAGGAGAGTATCATAGAGAAAGTCCATCATGTCCTTCTCCAAAACACCAATATTGTGAATAATTACCTCATTGCTGCCGGTGTCCACAAGGTGCAGCAGCCTAGCAAACACATCATAAGTAACAGTGTATCGATCCATGTGTCATCCAAGTCACTCTCTCTTCTTCATCACTAGCAAAGTAGCAGGTTGAAAAGAACTGTGCTATGATCTCACCATTCCAGTTAAATCAGAAAGCAAACAAGTCCTTGAGGCCATGTCTCTCTACAACCTCTATCACTTCATCAAAGCTTGACAACTCTTTCTCTCAAAGTGTGTCCAGTCGATCCATTGGTTGCCATTCCTATAGGCATCAATCTTCCTCAGTTTCCAAGCCACATCACTCCCTTTGCCATTGAACTTTTCTTCGGAGGGGTCCCAATTTCCCCGTTTTGGAGTAGTCATCTTGAGGGGGCCAATCGGGCAAGAGGCAATTCCTTTGTCTTTTCCCTTGGTTTCGCATGGAGCCACCAAACTAGGTCCAACCACATCCTTCGCTTTTGAAGCTGGCTTCTTAGCCAGAACCTTTTGCCGCACCCTATGTGGGGTGGACGAGGGGTCAGCGGTACGATCTTATCTCTTCTTGGCTTGGCCTGTCGAAACGCGAGGCAAGGTCCCTTGATCCATTTCAGCCTCAAAGTCAGAGATATCATCTTTTGAGCTCGACATTGTCCTGACAAGAAGGTTATACATGACATAGATAAGGATTGGTGGCAAGGAATAGCATTGAGTTGAAGAAAATTAGGGTTTTGTTCAGCTAACATCGGACGTATCTGTTGCTCAGGTGCGAACTAGTTCGGGGTATCGAACTTGTCCGCACTGATAACGGACTAGTGTGATATTCAGCTGTTCGAACCCTAACTAACAGGATAATGGAGTTTCTCAACGCAAAAACGAGCAATGTAGTTGTACTACTACAAGGGAGCATATATTGACAGGAAGAACTAGGCTATTTTAAAAAAAAAACAAGGAAAATCAAAGGTTCTAGGGTTTGGAGAGAAATTTTACCAAATCCTTTGATTCGCAGCGTTGAAAGAGTTTTGATGCAGACAAGTCTGTGGTCTTCGATCCCCTTGCAATGGAGATCAATTCCCACCGAAACTTGAGTGGATTTGATGGAGATTTCATGAAATCGCCTTGGAAGCACTCGAGTGAAGAGAGAGAACGTGAGGAGTGTTGTGAGGTGGAAGATTAGGTTTTTAGCCGGCCCTAGGGTTATGGAGTCGAAAAATTGGACTAGTCCGTGGTATGACCGGACTAGTCCATTCTAGCGGACACTCTGTGAACTAGTCTGCAATGTGGGGACTAGTCCGGGGTAACCACGGACTAGTCTGTGGTCATTTGGACAGAAAGATATAGACCTTTCGTATATATTTGAAGGTGTTTAAAAAGGAAATAGGGGGTAAAAACACACAAATAATCTTGATGATTATGATCATTAAACATACAACAATCAAGCTATGACCATAATTCACCAAGATATGGTAATTAACATAGTTTTTTGGAGAAAATAGAGAGAGATGATTTTCCAACACAATCAACATGCTTTTGAAGATGGCATACAGGTATGCAAGTTTTCAAGCCACGTTCCGAGCATCAAGGATATTTAGTTCATTTCAGAGCCCACAAAAGCGTTTTTCATCAATTGGCTTGGCAAAGATATTGGCTAGTTGTTTTCAGTGTTGACATGGTAAATATCTATCTCTCCTTTCATTGAGTGATCTCTCAAAAAATGATGTCGGATGTCTATGTGTTTGGTTCTAGAGTGCTCAACGGGATTATGGGCAATTTTAATGGCACTCTCATTGTCACAAAGAAGTGGAATACGACTCATATTGTAATTGAATCCATTAGCATTTGTCACATCCAAAGGAGTTGTGCACAACAACTCCCGGCTGCAACATACTCTGCTTCGGCCGTGGATAAGGCAATGGAATTTTGTTTCTTGGAGGACCAAGAAACTAGGGATCTACCTAGAAATTGGCAAGTACTGGAGGTACTTTTTCTATCTACCTTGCATCTGACATAATCTGTATCGGAGTATCCAATGAGATTGAATTTTGAATCTTTAGGATACCAAAGGCCTATGTTGGGTGTATGAACTAAATATCGCAATATCCTTTTTACGGCTGTCAAATGACATTCCTTAGGATTGGCTTGAAATCTTGCACACAAACATACACTCAACATGATATAAGGCCTAGATGCACATAAATAAAGTAAGGAGCCAATCATGGAGTGATATAGCTTTTTATCCACATTTGGTGCGTCTTCATTGAGATCCAAGTGTCCATTTGTCACCATGGGAGTCTTTATGGGCTTTGCTTTGTCCATTCCAAACTTCTTGAGAATGTCTTGAGTGTACTTTGTTTGGCTTATGAACGTCCCGTCCTTTTGTTGCTTTACATGGAATTCCAAGAAGTATCTCAGCTCTTCCATCATGGACATCTCGAATCTATCTGTCATAATCTTACTAAATTCTTGATAAAAAGATTTGTTAGTTGAACCAAATATAATATCGTCAACATAGATTTTGCAAATGAAGAGATCATTATCAACATGCTTAGTAAACAAGGTGTAATCAGCTTTACCAATCTTAAAGCCATTTTCAATAAAAAAATCTCTAAGGCACTCATACCAAGCTCTAGGAGCTTGTTTGAGGCCATAGAGAGCCTTACACAGTTTGTGTACATGGTCGGGGAACTCTTGATCTTCAAACCCGGGGGGTTGCTCCACGTAAACCTCCTCCTTTAATGGTCCGTTGAGGAAGTCGCTTTTAGTCCATTTGATAAAGCTTGAAATCATGGTGAGTAGCATATGCAAGTAATATACGAATCGATTCAAGTCTAGCTACGGGAGCAAAAGTCTCATCGAAGTCCAAACCTTCGACATGTGAATACCCTTTGGCCACAAGTCGTGCCTTGTTTCTTGTCACCACCCCGTGTTCATCTTGCTTGTTGCAGAAGACCCATTTGGTGCCGATGACGTTGAACTTGGGTCTTTCAACAAGTTCCCACACTTCATTCCTTTTGAAGTTATTCAATTCTTCTTGCATCGCCACCACCAAATCTGGATCCTTTAATGCAACCCCAACGCTATGTGGTTCCAAAGAGGATACAAACAGGTAATGTTCACAAAAATTAGCTATACGAGATCGAGTTGCTACTCCCTTTTTATGTCACCAATTATAATGTTGACGGGGTGATCTCTTTGGATGCTTTGATGTACTCTTGGATGTGGCACTTGAGGTCTTGAATCTTCATTATTATCATCTTCTTCCCCCCTGGATAGTTGCCCTCATTGATGTCTTGATCACCTTGATTATCTTGAGATTGATCTTGTGTGGAAGATCCCCCTTGATCATTTTCCTCCACTTGTGGTTCATCTTCTTCATTTGCATTTGGAGGTGGCACTTGTGGTCGAACATCGCCCAACGTCATTCTTCTCAATGCTTGAAATGGAGCTTCTTCTTGATCTAGCACACATTGATCAACTTGCTCTTCTTGAGAGCCGTTAGTTTTATCGAACACCACGTCACGTGCTACTTCAACAAGTCCGGAGGCCTTGTTGAAGACACGATAGGCGTCGGAGATCGAATCATAGCCAAGTAAGAAACCTTCATCGGACTTCAAAGCGAACTTTGAAGTCCTAGGCTTCTTGTTCAAAATATAACATTTAGAGCCAAAAACTCAAAAGTATGAAATATTAGGCTTGTTACTCGTGAGTAGTTCATACGAAGTTTTCTTGAGCAACCTGTTGGTACCCTGCGTATCGGATACCCTTTGGGACTGCAAAGAACTCAAAGGAACTCCACCTATCTGAGTTGAAGATCTCCGAAGGCCCCACATGTCATATGGAACCGGACCTGCCTCCCATCTATGGTTAGTCCCAGTGCTGCCATGTGTATCATAAAACCGGAGCTACATTCCTTACATGGGAAAGCTCCAGTCTAGATACCTGTGTGGCATCTCTCGACCTAACCCCTGATAGAGGGAAGCTCCAGTACCGACATGTGTACAACAACACCGAACCTACTCATCCAAGACAGTAAGCTCTGGAGCTGCCACACGTCCAACCGCCGGACCTTCAACCTCAAGAGGCAGAGTGGTGGACTTCCAACGGCTCGGACCTTCAAGGAACGTTAAAGACCTCAAGACCCGATTAAGTGTCATTAATGCTATCTTAATGACACACGATTAGAGGGCCCTTAATACTAGTAACGTCACTGTCAAGGCACGTTACCACACTATTAAGGGTAATTAAGCACATTAATTGTGTATTAAGCATCAGTAACCGCCAGGGCCATATGTCGGGCCAGGCTAACGATGTAACGACCAGTCCTTGTACTATAAAAGGACTGGCCGAGCAATATGAGGACCGGAGAGATAGAGACGCCCACACACGCACACTGAGGCGAGTCACTCTAGTCTTTCATACTCAAGCGCTCAGACGCTCAATAGAACAACAACACACACCCGTGGAGTAGGGTATTACGCTCAGGCGGCCCGAACCACGTAAACCCTCGTGTCAATTTGCCACCTTGTTCTGAATCTCTGCGCGCCCACAACCGAACTACAAACTCCGCGGGTTGCTAACGGTAGTACCAAGAGAATTGTCGGAATCACACTCCGACAGCTGGCGCGCCAGGAAGGGGGCCCCGAGATTCAAACATGGGAACTCTGTTGCTGGATCATCCAACGGTAACCATGCTATGCAACCTGCTGGAGGCAACCCCTCCGACCTGCAGCAACTAGCAGGTGTCGTGGCTCCAGCAGGAGTCATGCCACCGCCGCCACCGTCTGCACCGGCGAATCAAGTTGGACAGCGAGATGGGGCGTCTGCATCGGTCACTGCATCAATGAACAACAACCTCGAACACGCGCTCCATGCTACGCGTGCTCTTCTCCAACGTCCACCGCCTCCAGGAGCATCCCAGAGTGCAATGGAGCAGTGCAGAGCTGATGTGGAACATTTGGTTGCAGCAGCAGCTGATGGCATCAGCAATCAAGGTCCTCCCCCCTCGGGGCGGGCCCCATTGCAGCACTGGACCGTGTCGGGTAGACTTGGTCCGTACGCTTCACAGCACAGGAGGCGTGTTGCGTCTCAACAGGCGACAACGTTGCCTTCTTGGGCGCAACGTACCCACACGGTAACCAGGCTTTCGAGTCACGACCTCCGGGCAGAGCTCGATCGTCGTTATCGGCAACAAGATGGTCGTGTCCACATTGAGCGTGCTCACGAGAGGCGAGAGGCTCAGGATAGTCCTGCTCCCGAGGGAGTAGGAGGAGGTTGTTCTGCCCTAGCAATGCACCTACGCATGGTCAGATGACCGCAGAAGTTCCGGCCTCACTTGCCGAAGAAATTTAACGGGACAGTCAATCCTGCTGAATTTCTCCAAATCCTTGCCGGGGGGGGGGGGGGGGGAATGAGGTCATGATGGCCAAATTTAACTGGGACCGCCAGGTCTTGGTTCATGAGCCTTCCACTTGACTCCATCAACAGTTGGGCGGAGTTGTGCCAACAGTTCACTGCCAACTTCAGGAGTTCATACACCCGACTAGGCACAGAATTGGACCTTTTTGCTGTCAAGCAAAAAGGGGGAGAGTCCCTGCAACCTTTCATCCAGAGGTTTTCCCAAGTACGAAATACCATTCCTTCTATCTCAAGCGCTTCTCTTATTGTGGCATTCTGACAGGGCGTGCGAGACAAGAAGATGTTGGAGAAGCTGGCGACCAAGGAAGTCACTAGCGTCACGGAACTCTTCAGCTTGGCAGACAAGTGTGCCAAGGCTGCTGAGGGCAGTGAAATGCACTCCCAACCACCTCCGGAGGACAACAAAAAGTCCTCCAAGGGTGAAACCGCTACCTCCGGAAGTGGCAAGAAGAAGAAAAAGTCCAACGGCAAGAAGAAGCCGCCGGCCGGCACACCCACTGCCGCTGTTGCCGCAGCTCCGGGTAGCCGGGGGCCACGCCCCAAGAAACAACCTCGGCCGTCGTCTGAAGACAGTGGCAGCTCCAAGATGAGGTGGCCTATACACAAGACTAACAGCCACAACCTGGAAGGCTGCTGAGAGGTCCAGAACCTCACCGAGCGCTACAACAAGCGCCGGGAAGAAGTTCCTTTTCGTCAAAGGGAAGGAAAACAAAAAGTCGACAAAGCTCCGACTGAAGAGGAGTTAGGCTTTCAGGACCCCCAAAAGGTCTTGAAGGTTGTCTACACCTCCGTTGACGATGACTCTGACGTATCTAACAACAAGCGTCGGAAGACCATGAACACCATATTTGGTGGTCGTGGGACATCACCTCCCGTCGTGTCCTCAAGACAATGCGGCGGGACATGGCCTCAGTAGCTCCCACCGCCAGGGCGGAGCCTCACCGGAAGTAGATGGACACTGCCATCACTTTTGATGCTTCGGACTACCCTTGGAACATGATTGGAGCTAGCCAAGTTCCACTGATGGTATCTCCGACCATCAACAACATTCAGCTCCACCGCGTAATGGTGGATGGAGGTTTGGGGCTGAACCTCATAAGCTTCAAAGCTTTTTTCAAGCTTCAGCTCCCACCTTCGGATCTTCGCCCCTCCCGACCTTTCTCCGGAGTAGGTCCAGGTGCCATCACTCCACTCGGTGCCATTACTCTCCCGGTGACCTTTGGGACCCGGGAGAATTATAGGACCGAGAAGTTGGTCTTTGATGTGGCGCGGATCAACTTGCCATTCAACGCCATCTTGGGCAGGCCAGCCTTGTACAAATTCATGGTTGCTGCTCATTATGGTTACATGGTGTTGAAGATGCCAACACCCTCAGGCGTTCTCCGGATCCGCGGAGATCGCATCGCCGGAGTTACTGCTCTGGAAGAACTCCATGTGCTTGCTACAGCGCAGGAGGAAGAATCCGGAAAGGAGCAAGCTCCGAAACCTCTGAGCATTCATCATCGAGGTTCAACCTCCGGACCTCGCGTGTAACCAAGCGGCGACACCGACATTCCCGTCAAAGTCGTCCAAATTGGATCCGACGCCGCTCAGACCACCCGTATATCGGGAGGTCTGAATGACAAATAGGAACTCGCGCTCATCACTTTCCTCCGGGCTAATGTCGACATGTTTGCGTGGCAACCGTCACAAATGCCTGGGATACCTAGGGAAGTGATTGAGCACAATCTGAAGATTTATCCCGATGCTCGGCCTGTACATCAGAAGCCCCGGAAGCAATCAATAGAGCGACAAAACTTCATACGTCAAGAAGTGAAGAAGTTGCTTGAAGCTGGATTCACCCGGGAAGTCTTCCACCCAAAATGGCTGGCAAACCCAGTTATTGTACCTAAGGCCGGCGGGAAGCTTCGGATGTGTATCGACTACACTACACTGAATAAGGCATGTCCAAAGGATCCATTCCCACTACCTAGAATAGATCATATAGTGGATTCCACCTCCGGGTGTGAATTACTATGTTTCCTAGACACATATTCTGGGTATCACCAAATCAGAATGTCTAGAGAAGATGAAGAGCATACTTCTTTTATCACAGTAGATGGATTATATTATTACACTGCCATGCTATTCGGTCTCAAAAACGCCGCTTCAACATTTGTACGAGCTATGTACAAAACTTTTGAAGAGATCATCAGAGATGTAGTGGAAGTGTATGTCGATGACATCATCGTCAAAATCAAGAGCAAGGAGTCATTCCTTGACACCTTGCAAGCTGTCTTCAACAAGTTGTGAATCACACGCACAAAGCTAAACCTGGACAAGTGTGTCTTCGGGGTAAGCTCTGGAAAGCTTCTTGGATTATTGGTGGACCACCGAGGAATAGAAGCGAATCCGGCGAAGATTAAAGCTATCGAAGACATGCGGTCACCAGCCCGCATCAAGGACGTCCAGAAGCTGATTGGATGTCTAGCTGCCCTTAGCCGATTCATCTCAAGACTGTTAGAACGGGCGCTACCCTTCTTCAAATTATTGAGGAAGTCCGGACCATTCCAATGGTATGAAGAAGCAAAAAAGGCTTTCCAAGAGCTAAAACAGCTCCTCACCACTCTACCAACTTTGGTAGCTCCGAATCCTGGTGAGCCACTTCTGCTTTACATTTCAGCAACTGACGAAGTTGTCAGCATGGTCTTGGTTGCGGAAAGACCATAACCATCTTCAGTTCAGGGAGCCAGGCCCCTCCAGGAGGGTCCGGAGCTACCTGAAGGCGAGTCTCGGTCTCAGCTCCCAGACTCGGATCCTCAAGGCGAGACGCTAGGGGATCAACCTCCTTCAAGTGGAGGAGTTACTGTTGCTGAGCAAGAAGATCCGGACCTTTCCAGGAAGGTCCGTATCACTTCAGAAGAAGCTTCAGGTTCCTCCAACAAGAACCTAGAGGTCCCCGAAGAAGGTCCGGACCCCTCCGGGAGGGTCCGGATTGATGAGGAGGAAGCTCCGGACCCCTCCGGGAGGGTCCGGATAGTCGAACGCCCAGTGTACTTCATCAGTGAAGTGCTCCATGACACCAAGAATCGGTACCTGGAGGTGCATAAGCTTCTCTACACAGTTCTTATTGCCTCTAGGAAGCTCCGTCACTACTTCCAAGCTCACAAGATATCAGTGGTAACTTCTTATCCACTGCGTGCAATCTTGCATAACCCCAACTCTAATTGGACGAGTTTGATCTTGAATTCGTCGCAAGACAAGCGATCAAGAGTCAAGCATTGGCGGACTTCATGGCGGAATGGACCCCTTCTCCATCAAATCCTGGGGGCCCCAGTGAGCCGGAGCTGGAACCCAAGGTTCCTGTCTTCACTGAGCCTCACTGGACTCTCTACTTCGACGGCTCTGTGTAGAAGCAGGGGGCTGGAGCTGGAGTCCTTCTCCTCGCTCCGACCGGGGAGAAGGTCAAATACATGGTTCACCTTGACTTCAAGGCGACCAACAACACGGCGGAGTATGAAGCATTGATTTATGGGATCAAAGTGGCACTATCATATGGTGTCAAGCAGCTGTTGGTAACGGGTGATTCATCGTAAAGCAAGTCAAAGGTGAATGCTGCTGCAACAACGCTCAACTAGGTGCATACCTACTTGAAGTCCAAAAGCTTTAGAAGGACTTCGACGTCCTGGATATTTGCCATGTCCAGCGTCTCAACAACGCTGAAGCTGACGAACTCTCGAGGAAAGCTTCAACCAGAGCTCCAGCTCCCGACGGATCCTTCGTCCGGAGATTGTCAAGACCAACAGCTCAGCCTGCCGAACTGAGCGAAGGGGGCGAGACCAGCACCTCGAAGCTGGCGGTCCCGATGGCCCTGTTACCATGGCGTCCATCAAGGGTCGTAAGTGCTGCAGGAAGCTCCGAGCAACCCAACACGCAAGACTCAAATTCTCAAGTTAGCTCCGATGCTTGGATCTCGGATATCCGGAGCTACTTGAAAGACAACTTCCTTCCTGAAGATAATGTATCCACTGACCGGATAGTCAGATTGGCTAAAATATTCACACTGGTAGAAGGGGATCTCTACCGGCGTGGTGCCAACGGCGTCCTGATGCGGTGCATTACAAGGGAGGAAGGCCGCGAGCTCCTAGCGGATATCCATGGAGGCGAGTGTGGGATCCACACGTCTTCCTGCACGCTGATTGGTAAAGCCTTCCAGCATGGTTTTTACTAGCCTACAGCACTCCAGGATGCAACCGAGCTAGTGAAGAACTGCGAAGCATGCCAGTTCCATGCAAAGCAAATTCACACACTAGCTCAACCTCTACAAATGATACCTCCTACATGGTCATTCGCTGTGTGGGGGGTGGATATCTTGGGACCTTTCCCAAGAGCCATTGGAGGTTACAAGTTCCTGTACGTTGCCATCGATAAGTTCACCAAGTGGCCGGAAGCAACTCCAGTTGTGAAAATAAACAAGCAATCATCTATCAACTTCTTGCAGTCCATAGTATGCAGATTTGGAGTCCCAAACAAGATCATAACTAATAACGGGACCCAATTCACAAGCTCTGTATTCAAAGGATATTGCGAAGACCTCGGCATTCAAGTCTGCTATGCTTCCGTAGCTCACTCGGCAAGCAATGGTCAAGCTGAGAGGGCAAATGCAGAAATCCTAAAAGGACTCAAGACGCGCACATATGAGCACCTGAAAAAACATGGAGCCAACTGGATTGAAGAGCTTCCGCCCACCTTGTGGGCAAACAGGACAACTCCAAACCGGTCAACTGGAGAGACACCCTTCTTCCTGGTGTACGGAGCTGAAGCATTCCTTCCTCCGGGAATCACCTTGGGGTCGCTCCGGGTCCGGACCTTCGATGAAGCCACGCAGGACCAGCTCCTACATGAAGACCTTGACCTCGTCGAAGAGGGAAGGTGCCGAGCAGCTGTTTGAAATGCATGATACCGCCAAGCGCTCCAGCGCTATCACCAAAGGCATGTGCATAACCGACAGCTCGAGGAAGGTGATCTGGTGCTACGGAGAATACAAACTCGAGAAGGGTTAAACAAACTTTCCCCCAGCTGGGAAGGACCCTTCCGAGTGATCAAAGTATCCCGTCCCGGATGCGTTCACTTGGCAACCGAGGATGGGACACCTCTCCCTAATCCTTGGAACATTGAGCACCTCCGTAAGTTCTACGCTTAATATCACAGAGGTGAGTCTGTAGTTACATATGATGTATGTTATAGCATTATTGTACAGAGTCGGGTAGCTCCTCCTGGAGAACAGTCGGACCTTTCCCGAAAGGTCCGCAAAGTTCAAGCAACACTTGGCACAGTCTCAAAGCTAAAAGTGTAGCTAGCTACCTTGGGTCAAATGAGAAACGCAACACACTTAGCCTGGTTCCGTACCCTAAGAGTGTACTTGTTTCCCCTGTACCACAGACCTATAATGAAAGACATCATTATGTGAAAACAGACTCCACGTGCATTTACTTTGTACAAGCTCAATCTTTTTTATTTTTCTCTTTCTTGTCTATAACAAAGTTGTACAATTCTCAAGAATCTTTAGCTCGACCAATTCATGTATAATTCAAGTTGCATTGGTAATTCTTTCGGGTCTTAACATTGTTGAATGGCCTACTCACCTGAATGCCGCCAAGCCAATCTAGGTCCAGAGTGTGCTAGCGACTTAGCCTGGTACTGCACCCTAAGTACGCCACTCTACCTACACCCCGGCAGGTCGAAGTAAGGTGGGTCCAGAAAATGATTGGACCCGAAGAAAACAAACAAATGCACTTGATTGTATATAGAATTATTGTCGATCTAAAGCTCCTTTCAGGAATAGTAAGCTACAATTGAGTTATAGATAGGAAATGGATTTTATTATTTTTCTTGACTTCATTGTGCAAGAAAAATAAAGATCTCATGACGATGGTGGATGGAGCCAGAGCTATCAAAGCTTCGACACCCCCTAAGGTGATCCGCTGTCAATGTTTCAAACATTGATAGTAGGCATCGTCGGAGCTACCAAGTTCTGGCAAATCCAGGGGGCCAGCCGTCAATGTGAAGAAAAGATGATAGAAGAGCACCCTAATGGGGTCTGCTGTCGATGCTCTACGTGTTGATAGTGGACTCTGCCGGAGCTATTAAGCTCCAACAACCCCAGAGGACCAGCTGTCGATGTTCTACACGTTCATAAAGGTCGCTGCCGGAGCTACTAAGCTCCGACAACCTCAGGGAGCCCTACTATCGATGACTTCAGACCTACAGACTACAAGTTCGAAGCACACAAGTCTTCAACAAAATACTATGTCCTCTTGGTACATGTTCACAATCGAATTGTGTACATCTACCAGGAGGCCAATTGGGATAAAGGTGTTGAAGACAAAAAATGAAATTCATAAAATACTTGGATTTCATTAATTTGGAGACAAGAGATTACAAAATTGAGGAATGGAAGAGAAGATACAAGCGGGAGATACAAGGAGAAAGTCCTAAATCCTATGGAAGAACGAGGCGACCTTCTGGGCAACCTCCGACACGCTGGCCTTGGCGGCATCTCCCTCTCTGTCGATGGGACCTTCGAGCGCCGGGTCTAGTGGGAAATGACGATCCCGGCTTATGTAGCATGTCAGCATGTTGTGATACCCGGTTCCGAAAAATGAACCAAGCTAACGCATATGTGTGCCCAGGATGTTCATCACACATATACGAGTGCAATCACAAAAGAGTATACAGAAAATTACCACAGAACAAGATTAATTAACCAAATTTCATTAAACAAACCATATTATCCTCGAATACCAGCTCTAATGAATATTTATAACAAGTTCAACTAATGCTGCAGAAATAAACTAAATAAGCAAACTAAACAACTAGGCAGCATAAGCAATAGGGTAGCGCAGCTCCAATCAACACCACAGGCAAAGCTGATGGTAGACACGGCCTAGAACTGCGCATTATCACAATTAAACTCCCAATCCTGACCTGCAACTGTTGGGGGGGGGGGTTGCAAGAGTGAGTACATGTCATACTCAGCAAGTGTGGAAAGTATGACATGTGGCTGATCCAAATGAAGACAATTATAATGGCAAAGTGCTGAAAAGTACATTAAAACATTTGAAAAGCAATATATTATATTTATATGAATCAAATCCATCATAATCATAAGTAATATCATAACACCAGTCCATAATTCACCATCCTCATCCATAATTCCAGATTTCACCATTTGCCAATAACCATATTCAATACCAGAAATTAATCCATAACCATAATACCAACCATAACCATCTCAAATACCATCCCAATACCAAGTTCTCTCTAATCATGGAAGTTGTCCAGGTGCTCATAACTGGGAGCACGGCTATCATGATAGTTTTATTAGACTCTACAGAGTTTGTACCACTTTACTCACGTGTTTGTGATTTCATCACCCGTCAGCGACTAAAGAACCTCCCTTATGGCAATTACACTTCCTTTAGTGTATTGTCAAGATATTACAAAATAGCCTTTACAAAGGGATTACAAGCCTATTTAGACCCACTGAGGTTTCACTGGTGGCGATTCCTCCAACTAAGCACATCTTCAACCAAGGGCCCCCTCTTGAGCCATTCGGATCCCAGGGTAGTCCCACCAATCATCAACAAACCCAATCCGACTACCCGTTCCCCGAGCATCCATAATGGTCCAAATAGCACTGGCAAAGCCCTAATTAATCATCTACGCCACACCCATACTTGGCCTCGTGGTGGCACTGTAGTCCTGGCTTATTCTCGCATGAATCGGTCCTTAGATCTAAAGCAAGCAAACCACCATACGTCCAACACATCCACATAACAGGATTGCTTAGATCACCCATTACCATATCATATTTAACCAGTTCATGTTAACCATAATCTCATCCATGCCTAATTAAATTGAGTGGTATAGTTGTTTTCCCATCCGAGTTGATTAAGCGAAGCAAAAAGGTAAAAAAAGCCCTTCCTGACTCTCTACCATATATTCCAGGTGACAAGGGTGGTCAAACAATGTTAGTCAACTTCCTACCATAGGATTCCCATCAAATTGACACAAGCATGCAGTTTTGCAAACAAAACATTTATTTTAAAACAGGATCAATATGCTTCAAGGACACTTGCCTTGCTCTTGCTATTGATTAGGATCAAAGCCTTCAAACTCTTGGTGCTGTAGATCCTTCGCGGCACTCTCTAGTGCAAATCCGTCTAATCCGCACAATAAACATACAAGACAAGAAACACAATCAAAGAGTGCACAAATATTACTCAATATGACATGACATGCATGACTGATGCAAATGCAAGGTGGAACTTGTTACTAGATTGCTTTTAATGATCACTAACTAGTTCTAATAGCTTTTAACAAGTTTATACAGGTTTGGATTCGATTAGATCAAATTTTAGAATTAATTCAACACAATTTAACCAGAAAGATTGGACTAATCCGCTAGGGACCGGACAAGTCCGCACTCTGCGAGATCAGCATATTAGGGTTTTCTAGATCGACGTAAATTCAGAGATTTGGGGTTGAATTCACGTAAGGAAAAGAGAATAGAAGGTATACCAAGTGTTTAGGACTCCAATGAATCAAGAAACTTGGAGGTAGCACTTGGATCTTGGTGATCTAGGGTTGGTGATGAACTTGGAGATGAATTGGTGATGAAAAACGAAAGCTTGGTGGAGATCTTGATACTCTTTCGTTTCCTCCTCTTCTTCTTCTTGCTTGGGATCTTCTCCTCCCTCTTTGGTGGTGGCTCTCCGCGAACTAGGGTTTGGGTGGGGTGGAAAAGTGGCAAATAGATGTCAAACCAAGGGGTGGGGTTGTTTATATAGAGGTGGAGGCTAGGGTTAGATGGATTTCGAGTTTGAGAGGAGTAGAGGCCGGTTTAGAGTCCCACATGGGCTCTAAAAGAGTTAGGCACGACGTCCCTAGGCCCACTTAACGTGAAACCCAAGAAACAAGTCGTAAAACAGAAGATCAACTCAGAGTCACGAAATATCGGACAAGTCCGGAAAGGACCGGACTAGTCCGAAGTCGTCCAGAGAGAAAATCGGACAAGTCTAGCCAAAAATCGGACAAGTCCGACTTTAAACAGAGAGGAAAACGGACAAGTCCACTGGAACACCGGACTAGTCCGGAAAAGTCCAAGGACTTAGCAAATATTCAAGGATTCATGGAATATCAGACTAGTCCGCACAAAATCGGACAAGTCCAAAAGTTTCCAGAGCCAAAATCGGACTAGTCCATAGCAAAAACAGACAAGTCCGTTTTTAGTCAGAGAGAAATCTGACTAGTCCTCAGGAAAATCGGACTAGTCCGCACTTTCCTGCATTTTAAGTGCGGTTTTGTTCCAAATCAATTTTAAATGCTCCAAATCAATTTTAAACTCGTTCCTCTTGTTGTGGGTTAATGTTAAACATGTATATGAGTGTATGTAGGTCATGATGCATGAAAATGAGGGTGTTACAAACCTACCCCCCTTAAAATGAATCTCGCCCTCGAGATTCGACACGAAAGATAAGAGATATGGAAATTCCTTCTTGAGATCATCCTCCAATTCCCACGTCGCTTCTTTTTCGGTGTGGTGCTTCCATTGAACTTTACACCATCTAATAACCTTGTTCCTTGTGACTCTCTCCTTGGTTTCTAAGATTTTGATTGGTTGCTCGACATAAGTCAAATCTTCCTCTAGTTCCAATTCTTCCATTGGCACTTGTTCTTCTGGTACTCTCAAACACTTCTTGAGCTGGGAAACATGAAAGACATCATGTACGTCTCAAAGATGAGCTGGCATCTCTGACTTATACGCTACTTCTCCTCTTTTGTCCAAAATCTTGAATGGTCCAATATAACGAGCTGCGAGCTTGCCCCTTATGTTAAACCTCTTATGACCTCTCATCGGTGACACCTTGAGGTAAACAAAATCTCCCATTTCAAAGGTTAATTTCCTTCTCCTAGTCCGCATAGCCCTTTTGTCTTGATTGGGCAGCCCTCAAGTTTTCATGAATTACTTGGACTTGCTTTTCGGCTTCTTGAAATACATCCGGACCAAATACTTGAGTTTCTCCTGCCTCATTCCAGAATAAAGGTGTCCTACACTTCCTCCCGTAAAGCGCTTCATACGGTGACATTTTCAAGCTTGCTTGGTAACTATTGTTGTAAGAAAATTCCGCGTATGGCAAGCTTTTGTCCCAACTTTTCCCATGCTTTAAAGCACAAGCTCTTAACATGTCCTCCAAAATTTGATTGGTCCTCTCGGTTTGTCCATTCGTTTGAGGGTGATATGCTGAACTAAAATTCAACTTCGTTCCCAAAGCTTCATGCAATTTTTGCACAAACCTGGAAGTAAACTGAGAACCCCTATTCGAAACTATCTTCTTCGGTACTCCGTGTCGACACACAATATGCTCCATGTATATTTCGGCTAATTGTGCAGCTGTATATTTGGTCTTCACAAGGACAAAATGAGCTGACTTGGTTAAGCGATCCACAATTACCCAAATTGAGTCATACTCGGACTGAGTACGTGGTAACCCAACTATGAAGTCCATATCGATTTCTTCCCACTTCCATTCTGGGATCTTCAATGGTTGCAATAATCCAGCTGGCCTTTGATGTTTCGCCTTGACTCGTTGGCACACATCACACAATGCTACGTATTCAGCTATGTCCTTTTTCATGCTATCCCACCAATAGCAATTCTTCAAGTCTTTGTACATCTTCGTACAACTAGGGTGAATTGAGTAAGGTGAGTCATGTGCCTCTTTTAATATGGTCTCCCGAATATGCTTCACATTAGGAACAACGATTCTCTTTCCAAGCCATAAGGTACCATGTTCGTCTTCATCAAATCTGAATTCTCTCCCTTCCTCCATCCTTTCCTTGGTTTCCTTGATCTCCTCATCTGCAGTTTGTGCCTCTCGAATTTCTTGCTCCAAGGTTTGGTTTAACTCCATCATCTCCATCTCATTTACAAATCCGAGGTTCAACCTTTCAAACTCCTTACATAACTCGAATGGTAACTCCCGAACTGTGAGTTGATGACTTACTCCCTTTCTACTCAAAGCATCGGCCACTACATTGGCTTTTCCCGGATGATAGTTGATCCCCAAATCATAATCTTTGATGAGCTCCAACCATCTTCGTTGCCTCAAGTTCAGATCTGTTTGTGTGAAAATATACTTCAAACTCTTATGATCCGTATAAATTTCACACCTATGTCCAAGGATATAGTGTCTCCAAATTTTCAATGCGTGTACCACGTCCGCGAGTTCCAAATCGTGCGTGGGGTAATTCTGCTCATGTTTCTTCAATTGTCTTGATGTATAGGCGACCACTTGGCCTTCTTGCATCAATACACATCCAAGTCCTTGTCTCGATGCGTCGCAATAAATATCAAAACTCTTGCTCACATCCGGCAGTACCAAAACTGGGGCTGTTGTCAACCTCTTCTTCAACTCCTCAAAACTGTTTTGACAAGCTTGAGTCCATTGGAAAGTCTTTCCCTTCATTAGGAACTCCATCATTGGCTTGGCTATCTTGGAAAAGTCCTTGATGAATCTACGGTAATATCCAGCCATTCCAAGAAAACTCCTTATTTTCTTTACATTTTGCGGTGGTTCCCACTTCAACACGTCTCTCACTTTTTCGGGGTCAACCGATACTCCTCCTCCTGAGATGATATGACCCAAAAACGACACCTCTTTCAACCCAAACTAACACTTGTCGAACTTGGCATACAATTGATGCTCCCTCAATTTCTGCAATGTAAGCCTCAAGTGTTTCTCATGTTCCTTCTCATCCTTCGAGTAGATCATAATGTCATCAATAAACACCACAACGAACTTGTCCAAGTACTCCATGAAGACCTTATTCATGAGGTACATAAAGTAGGGAGGCATATTTGTCAATCCAAATGACATCATGGTGTACTCATAAGATCCATATCGCGTCCTAAAAGCTGTCTTGGGTATGTCCGATGGTCTAATCTTCATTTGAAAGTATCCTGACCTCAAATCAATCTTAGAGAAGACACAAGCACCCTACATCTGATCAAACAAGTCTTCTATGCGTGGCAAGGTGTACTTGTTCTTGATTGTTACCTTGTTGAGAGCTCGGTAATCTATGCACATCCTTTGGGATCCGTCCTTCTTGTCCACAAACAGCACGGGCGCTCCCCAAGTTGAAGAACTAGGGAGAATAAAACCTTTCTCTAGTTGCTCTGGAATTTACTTCTTGAGCTCCGCTAATTCCAAAGGAGGCATCCTATACGGTCTCTTAGCTATAGGTGCAGTTCTAGGTATTAAATCAATAACAAACTCAATGTCTCGATCAGGTGGCATACCTGGCAACTCGTCCGGAAAAACATCCAAAAATTCACACACCACCAGAATCTTCTCAATTGTGGCACCGTCCATATGATTCAGCTCTAATTGCTTCGGTGTGGTTTGAGATGCTTCAAATTCTATGGCGATCCCTTCTTCATTGGTCAACTTCACCGTCTTTGTGGCACACTCAATAACTCCATTGTGCTTCCTCAACCAGTCCATACCAAGTATAATGTCCAATCCTTGAGAATCCAAAACAATGAGGTTGGCGGAGAAGTCTTTACCCCTTATTCTAAGGCTTACTTTTGGACATACTATATTTGTCCTCATCTCTCCTCCAGGAGACTTAACCAATAGAGTAAACTTCATATGAGAGATAGGCAAACTATACTTGGCAACATACTTCGATGCAATGAATGAATGTGATGCTCCAGAATCAATAACATAGTCGCGGGGTTGGAGTTTGCAAGAAACATACCAATGACCACGTCATCCGCTTGTTGAGCATCCTCCGTAGAGACATGGTTCACGTTGCCACGAGCAAAATTCTGCTGTCCATGATTCCCTAGTGGTTGTCCTCCATTGGGTCTTGGGTTTTGCCTCGGTGCATTGCTTCCTTGACCAAGGCCTGACTTAGGACATTGATGCGCAAAGTGTCCAGCTTCTCCACAAGTATAACACTTCTTAACTCCACCAGAATTATTGGGACGTGCTTGGTTTTGAACACTTGCAGCAGGAAAGTTAGCACGAGGTGCAAAAGGCAATGGAGGCCTAGGTGCTTGCATGACAGGGCGCTGCTGCACAAACTGAGTTGGGCGTGGTGCATAACCAGGGCGTTGAGCAGGAATAAAAGAGTTTAAATGAGGCGCATTGGGCGGCGCAAAGTGAGGGCGCACATTACTTCCTTGTTGTTGTCCTTGATATGGTTCCTTTCTCTTATTGTCTTGCTCCATCTCACGAATCTTGTTCTCAACCACAATTGCTTTGTCCACAAGCTTCTGAAAATTTGCATAGTCACAATTGAGTAATTGCACTTGGATTTCATTGTTGAGGCCTCTCATGAACAAGTATTGTTTCCGGCTGTCCCGACTAACATCCTCAGACGCATACCTTGAGAGTTGAGTGAACTTATTGAGATATTCACTCACGCTTGATCTTCCTTGCCTTAAATTATCAAATTCTTGCCTCTTCAAGATCATAACACCCTCCGGCACATAATGAGAACGGAAATTCTCCTTGAATTCAGCCCAAGTAATTCTCTCTTGGTTCTCATGAGCATTGCATAAATAATCCCACCAATCCGCAGCTGCTCCAACTAGTTGATGAGAAGCGAAAAGCACCTTCTCCCGGTCACTGCATTGGACAATAGCAAGTTTCTTCTTCACGGACTTGATCCAGTCATCTGCATCCATAGGGTCAGCAGCTTGAGCAAAGGTCGGTGGCCTAGTCCTCATAAACTCTCCCAATAGGTTATGAGGAGGCGGGGGTGGCGGTGGAGGCATGTGGGGCAGATTGTTGATGTTGCCAGCCTGCAGCTATCCCATAGTTTGTATCATGGTCTGCATGAGCTGGTTTTGCATAGCCAATAGCTGCTCAATGTTGATAGATCCCTAAGTAGATCCTTGTCCAATGTCGTTCTGAGGCACTCTATTGTTTTCCTCCTCATCATTGCCATCCCTCTGGTTGCGAGTCCTCACCATCTGAAGAATAGCAATAGGTAAGAATTATAAAACGTCCCCGACTATATGCATCAAGGGATATAAAACTAAACAACTAACTAGCCTACGTGGACATGGCAATGCTAAAGCATCCCAAAATCCTCTATTAAGCATACAAGCAAACAATATATATATATATAGCAACAGCACACCAACCAAAATATATCGATTCCTGAGTGCTCCTATGTGCTCTAAAGTGTCGATTCTATCTAGGCTGCATCCTATGGTCAACCTGTGGCTCTGATACCAATCTGTGATGCCCGGTTCTGAAAAATGAACCAAGCTAATGCATATGTGTGCCCAGGATGTTCATCACACATATACGAGTGCAATCACAAAAGAGTATACAGAAAATTACCACAGAACAAGATTAATTAACCAAATTTCATTAAACAAACAAAATTATCCTCGAATACCAGCTATAATGAATATTTATGACAAGTTCAACTAATGCAGCGGAAATAAACTAAATAAGCAAACTAAACAACTAGGCAGCATAAGCAATAGGGTAGCGCAGCTCCAATCAACACCACAGGCAAAGCTGACGGTAGACACGGCCTAGAACTCCGCATTATCACCATTAAACTCCCAATCCTGACCTACAACTGTTGGAGGGGGGGATTGCAAGAGTGAGTACATGTCGTACTCAGCAAGTGTGGAAAGTATGACATGTGGCTGATCCAAATGACGACAATAATAATGGCAAAGTGCTGAAAAGTACATTAAAACATTTGAAAAGCAATATATTATATTTATATGAATCAAACCCATCATAATCATAAGTAATATCATAATACCAGTCCATAATTCACCATCCTCATCCATAATTCCATATTTCACCATTTGCCAATAACCATATTCAATACCAGAAATTAATCCATAACCATAATACCAACCATAACCATCCCAAATACCATCCCAATACCAAGTTCCCTCTAATCATGGAAGTTGTCCAGGTGCTCATAACCGGGAGCACGGCTATCATGATAGTTATAACACACTCTGCAGAGTTTGTACCACTTTACCCACGTGTTCGTGATTTCATCACCTTTCGATGACTAGAACCTCTATTATGCCGTCTCACACTTTTGTCGGTGTGTGGCCAAGAGATCACAAAATAGCCTTTACAAAGGGATTACTAGCCTATTTAGACCCCACCGAGGTTTCACCGGTGGCGATGCCTCCAACTGAGCACACATCTTCAACCAAGGGCCCCCTCTTGAGCCATTCGGATCCCAGGGTAGTCCCACCAATCATCAACAAACCCAATCCGACTACCCCTTCTTCGAGCATCCATAATGGTCCAAATAGCACTGGCAAAGCCCTAATTAATCAGCTACGCCGCACCCATACTTGGCCTCATGGTGGCACTGTAGTCCTGGCTTATTCTCGCATGAACCGGTCCTTAGATCTAAAGCAAGCAAACCACCATACGTCCAACACATCCACATACCAGGCTTGCTTAGATCACCCATTACCATATCATATTTAACTAGTTCATGTTAACCATAATCTCATCCATGCCTAATTAAATTGAGTGGTATTGTTGTTTTCCCATCCCAGTTGATTAAGCGAAGCAAAAAGGTAAAAAAAAGCCCTTCCCGACTCTCTACCATATATTCCAGGTGACAAGGGTAGTCAAACAACGCTAGTCAACTTCCCACCATAGGATTCCCATCAAATTGACACAAGCATGCAGTTTTGCAAACAAAACATTTATTTTAAAACAGGATCAATATGCTTCAAGGACACTTGCCTTGCTCTTGCTGTTGATTAGGGTCAAAGCCTTCAAACTCTTGGTGCTGTAGATCCTCCGCAGCACTCTCTAGCGCAAATCCGTCTAATCCGCCCAATAAACATACAAGACAAGAAACACAATCAAAGAGTGCACAAATATTACTCAATATGACATGACATGCATGATTGATGCAAATGCAAGGTAGAACTTGTTACTAGATTGCTTTTAATGATCACTAACTAGTTCTAAAAGCTTTTAACAAGTTTATACAGGTTTGGATTCGATTAGATCAAATTTTAGAATTAATTCAACACAATTTAACCAGAAAGATCGGACTAGTCCGCTAGGGACCGAACAAGTCCGCACTCTGTGAGATCAGCAGATTATGGTTTTCTAGATCGACGTAAATTCAGAGATTTGGGGTTGAATTCACGTAAGGAAAATAGAATAGAAGGTATACCAAGTGTTTAGGACTCCAATGAATCAAGAAACTTGGAGGTAGCACTTGGATCTTGGTGATCTAGGGTTGGTGATGAACTTGGAGATGAATTGGTGATGAAGAACGAAAGCTTGGTGGATATCTTGATACTCTTTCATTTCCTCCTCTTCTTCTTCTTGCTTGGTATCTTCTCCTCCCTCCTTGGTGGTGGCTCTCCACGAACTAGGGTTTGGGTGGGGTGGAAAAGTGGCAAATAGATGTCAAACCAAGGGGTGGGGTTGTTTATATAGAGGTGGAGGCTAGGGTTAGATGGATTTCGAGTTTGAGAGGAGTAGAGGCATTTAGAGTCCCACATGGGCTCTAAAAGAGTTAGGCACGACATCCCTAGGCCCACTTAACGAGAAACCCAAGAAACAAGTCGTAAAACGGAAGATCAACTCGGAGTCACGAAATATCGGACAAGTCCGGAAAGGACCGGACTAGTCCGAAGTCATCCAGAGAGAAAATCGGACAAGTCTGGCCAAAAATCGGACAAGTCCGACTTTAAACAGAGAGGAAAATGGACAAGTCTGTTGGAACACCGGACTAGTCCGGAAATGTCCAAGGACTTAGCAAATATTCAAGGATTCATGGAATATCGGACTAGTCCGCACAAAATCGGACAAGTCCGAAAGTTTCTAGAGCCAAAATTGGACTAGTCTGCAGCAAAAACGGACAAGTCCATTTTTAGTCAGAGAGAGATCAGACTAGTCCTCAGGAAAATCGGACTAGTCCTCACTTTCCTGCATTTTAAGTGCGGTTTTGTTCCAAATCAATTTTAAATGCTCCAAATCAATTTTAAACTCGTTCCTCTTATTGTGGGTTAATGTTAAACATGTATATGAGTGTATGTAGGGCATGATTCATGAAAATGAGGGTGTTACACATGTACTATGCGACGTTCTTCGCCAGGGATTGTCCTTTAGTTTCCAACTGGTCCACGATGACATCGCCCATCTTGTTGAGCTTGTTTCCCGCTGAGCTTAACACCTTCAACGCCAGGTCCAGCTCCAGCTTCGGGTCGTCCGGACGCATGGGACTAAAACCCAGCGGCGTCAGCGCGTCATTGGCTTTGACCAAGAAGTCCGAAACCTGTTGGGACTCTGCAACCCTTGAGCCTTGCGCCTCTTCCAAGGACCTCTTGTTCGCCGCAATCTCTGAATCCTCCCGGGCAAGGCGGTCGACCACTTTGGCATTCTTCTAAATCTTTTCAGCAACTTTCCTTTCGAGTTTACCAAGCTCCTCCTCTTAGACGTGGATCTTGTTCTGGCGGTCGACCAAGTCTCTTTCCTAGCCCCGCACTTTCTTCTCCCTAGCAGTAACCTTATTCTCCCTCTTGGTGAGGTCCTGTCCCCGCTTCCAGGCTTTCTTCTCCTCTTTCTCGTAGAGCTCCTCCAACTTCTTGGTGTGCTCTGCGAGGCTCTTGTCAACCAGAGTCACCCTTTGAGTAAGCTCCTCCTCCCTCTTCACGAGGTCATCCTGCAGCTCCAGGAGTTTTTGCTCTTCATCTTCGAGCTTTTTTTCCTGCTCCTCAAGAGCCTCCCGGCGCTTGATGAGGTTGTCGTGGATGGCGCTGAGCTTCTCTTGGCGATCATTCGCTACTTCATTAGCAGCCACGGCTTGTTCGTGGATGGCCCAGGATTGGTTGTCAAGGTACCACACCATGCTTTCCCTCTCATCCAGCAGCTGACCCCAGTACTCCAACCGGACTTTTTCCCTTTTCACCCACTCCTTGTCGTCAGCCAGCCTCATTAGTGCCATCTTGGTCTCGAATTGGAGCTGGTTGCGCCACCTCCTAAGGGTTTGTCGCTCCTCCTCGAGGGCCTTGCTGTCGTGGTAAAAGGCCAGCTCAACTAGATGAAGACTGGAGCAGGCATTACCGATCGATAACGAAAAAGGGATTGGCTTCGGGCCTACTGGGGTCCTCTCCGCTGACTCTAGCGGGTTCTCCATAACAAAAGTCGAGTCCCACTCCACAAGAGCGGTCCCCTGAGCTTCTGCGGCACTAGGGCCGCCCTCCGGGGTAGCCTCGGTCGTCCCCGAGGAAGGTCCTGCAACGGAAGTTTCCACCTCCGGAGTTGGCTCCGAAGGTCCCGCCGTCAGGTCATCAGCAACTGGTCCCACAGGTGGGGGACCGGCAATTTCGTCTTGGCACACCGGCTCAGGTGCGGGTACCTCTGGAACCACCACCTCCGGGGTAGGCGTTGAGGATTCGGCCGGAGCTGAGGCCACTTCCGGCTCCAACGCTGGTGCCTCCTCCACTGCTGGTTCAGGTGTCAGCGCTTCGACCTCCACTGGCTCGAGGGCCGGCAATTCCGCGACAACCGGCTCAGGCGCCAGAACTTTATCAAAACCCGGCTCCGTTGCCAGGGCTTCAAAAACATCCGGCTCTAGGGCCGGAACTGCAGCTACCTCCGGCTCTGAGGTCGGAGCGTCCATCATCACAGCATCCAAAATTGGAGCTTCAACCTCCAGAGCTGGTGCCGCTCGTACATCTTCATTCCCATGGTCCGGTGCTACCACGGGAGCTTCAGCGGATGACTCGAGGTCAAGGACCACGACAGCTGGCACCGGAGCTGCCGCGTCCTCAGCCACCACCTGGGGCGGCGCTGGAATTGGAGCTGGAGCCTCCGCCTGCACAGCATCAACTGCTGTTGCAGGAACCGGAGCTTCAGCCCCTTTTTTGGGTACCTTGTGGATGAAGGACAAAAAAACTCAAAATATGATTACAAAAAAAAATAACCGAGGTAAAAAAGCAAATTTACCTTGGAAGGCTTCCGCTCCAGCTAGAACGGAACCCCTTCACCGGACGCTCAGGACCGAACCCTGTCACCACTGGCGTAGTAGCGCCGGAAGGTTCCCAGAACTTGTTGCCGCCGTCAGTGACGTCTTAGTTGAGGCCCCCCTTGACTTAGAAGGACCCTCGGACCTAGAGCCCTTAGCTGGCACTGGTACCGGAGTCACATGGCCGGAGCTGGCATCCTGAGGATACGCCAGTGTTGGGGTGGGAGTCGCCGTTGAAGACCTCCCCCTCCTGGGAGAAGGAACTGCTGCGGAAGGAGCAGGACTGACGGACCTCCCGTCAGAATGCTTCAACTTCCTCTTGCGGCTGGAGAGCTCTGCCGATTCTTTGCCCTTGCCTATGACTTCAGCTCTTGGCTTCGGGGCGGGAGCGGAGCCACCCTCTGAAGCAACGGGGATCGCCACCCCGGAGGTTGATCGCCTCTCCATCAGGCCCAAGTCGTCCAACAGCGGCATCTTCCTCTGGAGCTCTCTGCACTCCTCTGGTATCATATTCAGAGGAAGGAAGGCCGCCGATGGAGACACGTCACCAGGGCCGATGTTCCTAGGCTGGAACTTCTTGAGATGGGTCTTCAAGGCTTCATCGTTCAAGTTGGTGCCCAAACAAACCTCAATGTGGTTGGTGTCCATCTCACTGTTGAAGGCCCAGGCAGGCTGCCCCCTAGCCCTCAGCGGGGCCCACCTATTCGTCAAGAAGTTGCCGAAGACCATCTGGGGGGTCACCCCACCTTCGACACACTCCTGGATTCTGTTCAGAATGGGTCTGTACTCCCTCGACAACTCCAGCACGTCACTCCAAGTGTCGGTGTCGATGCGGGGGAGGCCTTCAGGCAGTTCCAGCCTCTCGTGTCCCTCGACGGTGATGACAACCCAGTCTTTCTTCCAGTCATCCCACTTGTCGGAAGGAAAGGACCTCAAGTACTTGAGGGGGGAGTTTTCCGCTTCACGAAGTAGTAGAAGACAATGAACTCATCACTCTTCCCGGTGGGGTGGACAGTGAAGAAAGTCCGGAACAACTCCACCCAAGGGGGCACACCCACCCAGATCTCGCAAAAGTGGACGAAAGTCGCCACCAGCAAGATTGAGTGGGGGCCAAGATGGTGGAGCTGCAGACGATAGAAATCTAGCGGCATTAGAAATAAAGTGGAGAAAGGCGGGATCAAACCCTCTATGGCATACCCAAGGAAGTACACCATATCTCCAGCTCGCTCCTTCTCGAAGGGAAGCTTGCCGCAGCGAATGTCGTTGTCAAAGGAGTCACTGGACCAACCCATGTAGGTCCGGACCCTAGACAACTCCTTCTTGCTCCCAATGCGGCACTTGGGGAGTCCCAACTTCATCGCAACACAGTGTGGCAAGAGATGAAAAGCAAGCAAAAGTTTGGAGGATTCGAGCGCAAGTTCAAATGAAGGCATAAAGAATCCCCAAACGGTGCATGTTTTCCTTCTTAAGTAAGCCCCCGCAACGCTTGGATGGAAACTGCAGAGGGGCTGACGATACAGTTCAAAAAACTTCACCCCGCCAATGACAAGGGGGCCCGGGGCCACCTTGACAATCAAGTCGAGGTCCTTACCCTAGGCAAATAGTTGTCATCATGAGAAGCGGGAAGCCCAAGGGCGGCGGCCTGACAGGGCGCGCAGAACCGATACGATTTTCGTATCGGGAACCGGCGACCTTCAATTGCGTGAGATCTGCACGCTCAGATCTCACCTGCAGCATCCTGGATAGGCCACGCAGCGATGGTTAAACTGCGAACCACCACCCCAACGGCACATCCAAAATTCCTTGAAGACACGGCACGTAAATCAAAAGATGGACCCACCTCCGACAGAATGACTTCATCCAAAAGATCTCTCCCAGAGGTGGGCCCAGGGGGCCACTATCGGTACCCTGTGTACCAGATACCCTTTGGGACTGCAAAGAACTCAAAGGAACTCCACCTATCTGAGTTGAAGACCTCTAAAGGCCCCACGTGTCATACGGAACCGTACCTGCCTCCCATCTATGTTAGTCCCAGTGGCGCCACGTGTATCATAAAACTGGAGCTACATTCCTTACATGGGAAAGCTCTGGTCTAGATACCTATGTGGCATCCCCGGACCTAACCCCTGACAGAGGGAACTCCGGTACCGACACATGGACAACAGCACCGGACCTACTCGTCCAAGACAGTAAGCTCCAGAGCTGCCACGCGTCCAACCGCCAGACCTTCAACCTCAACAGGCACAGTGGTGGACTTCCAACGGCTCGGACCTTCAAGGAACGTTAAAGACCTCAAGACCCGATTAAGTGTCATTAATGCTATCTTAATGACACACGATCGGAGGGCCCTTAATACCAATAACACCACTGTCAAGGCGCGTTACCACACTATTAAGGGTAATTAAGCACATTAATTGTGTATTAAGCATTAGTAACCGTCAGGGCCACATGTCAGGCTAGGCTAACGATGTAACGACCAGTCCTTGTACTATAAAAGGACTGGCCGAGCGATACGAGGACCAGAGAGACAGAGACGCCAACACACGCAAACTGAGGCGAGTCACTCTAGTCTTTCAAACTCAAGCGCTCAAACGCTCAATACAACAACAACAGACACCCTTGGAGTAGGGTATTACGCTCAGGCAGCCCGAACCACGTAAACCCTCTTGTCAACTTGCCACCTTGTTATGAATCTCTGCGCGCCTACAACCGAACTACAAACTCCGCAGGCTACTAACGGTAGTACCGGGAGAATTGTTGGAATCACACTCCGACACAACCTATGAAGATAGAGTCGATTTATGGCGTGACAAGCGGTGTTAACCGCTTCAGCCCAAAACTGGTATGAAGTCTTGTATTCATCGAGCATTGTCCTCGCCATCTCAATGAGGGTTCGGTTCTTCCTTTCGGCGACTCTGTTTTGTTGAGGAGAATATGGTGCTGAAAAATCTTGCTTTATCCCTTCTTCGTCTAGATACTCCTCAACTTGGGTATTCTTGAACTCCGTTTCATTGTCACTTCATATGTTCTTGATCTTCAATGAGAATTCATTTTGAGCACGCTTGATGAACTTTTTGAGGGTTCCTTGAGTTTCTGTCTTATCATGCAAAAAGAAAACCCACGTGAAGCGAGAAAAATCATCAACAATGACTAAATTGTATTTGTTACCGTCGATGCTTATGTAAGCAATTGGACCAAATAGGTCCATGTGAAGGAGCTCGAGCGGTCTTGTTGTAGTCATGAAATTTTTTGCGGGATGGGGTATTCCTACTTGCTTCTCGGCTTGGCACGTGGTACAAGGCATGTATTTCTCAAAAACCACATCCTTTAAACCTTGGATGTGATCGCCTTTAAGGAGTTTTGAAGATTCCTCATACCAACATGTGCTAACCGTCTATGTCACGGCCAACCCATGTTGGTCTTTGCAGTCAAGCATGTGTCAAGTTTGGCTTTATCTTTGTTGAAGTCAACTAGATAAAGTCTTCCCTTTAACACACCCTTGAATGCAACTGAGATATCACTCCTTCTAGAGACGGTCACACCCTCATTAGTGAATAAACAATTATAACCTTTGTCACATAATTGAGATATGGACAAAAGGTTATAATCCAAGGAATCAACGTGTAAAACATGAGAAAGAGTATGTTTTGATGAAATTGCAATTTTACTGGTACCAAGCACCCTTCATTGACTGTTATCACAGAAGTAAATGCCTTCGTTTGGATCTTCATTTTCTTCATATTCCACGAACATTCTTCTTTCTCCGGTCATGTGATTGGTGCATCCACTGTTTAGCACTCATTTAGATCCACCAGACGAATAGGCCTGTAAAAGACAAATTATGCCTTGGTCTTAGGTACCCAAGCTTGCTTGGGTCCTTTGAGGTTAGTCACAAGTGATTTGGGCACCCACACACCAGACTTGGTGTTCCCATGGCGTGCCCCAACATATTTGACATAAACTCTTCCAATATTACTTTTCATAAGTACATATGAAGCATCAAATGTTCTAAATGAACTTGTTGTTCATATGTGTTCACAATGTTAAACTTATCAACATTATTAAGTTTTCTAACTTGGGAGGTGTTTCCCTTGACAAAGGCAATGCGTTCCTTGTTATTCTTGTGGCTTCTAGCATTTTGCTTTTCACCACAAGGATACCCAATGCCATATTTGACATTAGGAGGTCTTTTGACCAAGTATGCACTGCGTTAGAATATGCCACTTGACCTTCTCCTTGTCAAATATGCCACTTCGGGAAGGATGTTTGTCTTTTGTCAAGTTTGACTTTTCTTTCAAGTTAGTGTCAATTTTAGCATGTACAAGCAATAGCAGTTTCGGATTTTATATGTTGAGAAGGTGAGCTTGAAGAGGATGAAGAACCACTTTGCTTGAGTGACTCAACTTGTACCTCAAGGATCTTGTTAACTTTGGTTAAGTTAGCAAGTTCATCCTTGATAGCCACATTTGAGTCTTTTAGCTTCAAAAAAGTTTCCTTGCTTGAAGATAACTCAAGTTCTAATGAATTGCTTTGCTCCTTTTCAAGCTCAAGGAGCCTTTTGATCTTAAGATATTATTTATTTTGGAGGATGATCATATTGTAAGACCTATATGTGTGCTGAATACATTGGCTTGTAGTGAATACACTTGGCTTTGATGATAAAAGTTTTAAATATCACCAAAACACCTTTTTATCAAGGTCCGACTCTAGCTCTGAGCTACAGCAAAGTCCGACGGTAGGTCCTACTTGTTTTGGGTAGCTCCGGTTACGTTCGATGCTAGGTCTGTCTAGCTTTGGTCAGCTCCGGTGAGCTTTATCTTTAGCTCCGGCATGACTTTATTAGCTCCGGCATGTCTTTGATAGCTCCGACATATATTTGATAGCTCCGGCATGTTTTTGCTAAGCTCCGACGTACTTTGTCTAGCTCCGGTTTGGGTTGACTAGTTTTGACTAGTTTTTGGTAAGCTCCAGTGCTAGGATCTACTAGTTTTGGTAAGCTCCGGCAGGTGCTTCATTGTACTAGTTTTGGTAAGCTCCGGCGCTAGGCTCTACTAGCTTTTGATAGCTCCGGGTTGCTCTGGCAAGGTCCGAAACTTGACCGAAGTGCTTCTGCTTTTCATTTGCAATGTTTCGTACTTGCTTTACATTGTTGGAAAGTTTGCTTAGTATTCTTTTACTAAGTTTTTGTTGCGTTTTGGATGATATGGCTGATATCGTTTTGCTATGCTCTGCAACATGCTTATGTGAGGTGCTCACATAAGGTGTTGTGTTCGGAACTAACTTGAGTCAAGTCGAGGACTTGGGCTCGTATGGATTGGTTGTTTATTCATGTGCAGGTGTTGCTTGAGTTCAAGACATGGCTGGTGACGGGATCCATTGGACTAGTCTCGGGGAGGAGATGAGGTTCCAAGAACCAAATTCAGGAGGAATTGTGGTTGAGCTGATCAGGAGGTTGCGCAGCATGATTGAATTAAGAACAATGCATATGAAGGTATCGTGGACGTCATTGGAGGATGTTTGCACGTGTTCAAGGAGTGCATGGATGTGGCTACATGGTTCCGAGACGTGATGAAGAGATGTGGACGTAAAGAATTGGTCGGAAAGGTCCAACCGACTAGGTTATGGACTCAGGTTGCGGCTGAGTCGGGTTTGACTGAAATATGGAAAGATTTGAGTTGGTTATGATAGGATTTCGTGTGGGTCACGAATTTGAGTTGTTTAGGAATGTGGGATTCGTTCCTAAGGTGTTTGGAAGTCTTAAGATTGCTTCTATCTGCGTATAGAAGAATCTTGAGCAGTTATGGAAAGTTACGATTCGTGATCTGAGTAGGATTGGAGTCCTAGTTGATATTGGGTTGGCCTAAGGGCTGGTTATATAAGCAAGGGAGCCCAGAGCTCGTGGTGCACGACTTTGGGGGCTGTTCCTCTTGTATTCTATTGAATAAAATTCGTAGTTTGAAGGAACTTTTGTGCCTTGTTCGTCCGACTTGTTCCAGACAAGTTTTACTCGTCGAGTTTCTGGACAGCACTACCTTTCGTCGGTGGTTTTATCATAACTCGAGTTTTACAGATCCAATTGACGTGATTCTTTTTGGGTTGTCTTCACAACTTGATTTTTTATCATCTGTCAAATTTCACGGTCATTGGATTTGTGGTCTAAGATCTACACGAGTTTCTTTGCAGCGTTCCAGAACTGTTTTTCTCGGGTAGGGCAGATTGACCTTTGTTTGATCTTTCGATCATAACTTGAGTTTTCCTCGACGGATTTGAGTGATTCTTTTTGTGTTGTCTTCGTGACTTGATTATCTCTGATATTTATCACTTTTGTCACGGTGAAACACGTTTGGATTAGTCTCACACATGATTTCTTCAACAGATCGTTTTTCTGCCGAAGTTTTGGGGTTTAATTGTTTCCGCTGCGTACGATTTTTAAATCTACCATTCACCCCCCCCCCCCCCACCCTCTGGTAGCTTTTCACGTGCTCTTCGATCCTACAATTGGTATCAGAGCCACGGTGCTCTAATCTTTGTGATTTGCACGTGTTTTTGACTAATCATCATGGAGAAGTACTCTGTCAAACCTTGTGTGTTTGCTGGTATTGATTTCCAGGTTTGGAAGGCACGCATGGAGGCTTTCATCCAGGCACAAGGCTTTGCAATATGGGAGAAGGTGTATAAGCCTTATGAAGTGCCACCTAATGATCAAGTCACGGCCACAAACCTACGGGACGTCGACAACAACAACAAAGCCCGAAACTTGATCATCCAAGGACTCACTCAAAGCGATTTTGATCGTGTAGCGCACCTCCGGTCAGCATACGATGTTTGGAGAGCTCTCTGTGATTATCATGAAGGCTCCAACACAATCAAGGAGGTAAAACAAGATATGTTCAAAAAGGAATATATGCGTTTTGAGATGCAACCAGGTGATTCTATCGATGACCTCTTTGCTCGGTTCAATAAAATTCTCAGCAACTTGCGTAGTGTCAATGTTAATTTTTCTGATGCTGAGAATGCTAGGCAACTTCTTAGTGCACTAGATATGTCAATTTGGGAAATGAAAGTAACATCTATTCGTGAATCTACTGTCATGAGTTCTCTTACATTAGATGTACTTTATTCTAAACTAAAAACTCATGAAATTGACATCCTAGCACGTAAGAACCCAAATAAGTCTATTGCATTTGTTTCACAACGTGATATGTCTAGCTCCGGCCAATCATCATCTTGCAATACTCTTGCTTTATTGTCCTCACTAACCCTGGAGCAGATCGAAGAATTTCCACAAGAGGAGTTGGCACTCATCTCTACTAGATTCTCAAAAGCATTGCAAAATGTGAGAACTAGAAGGAGAGGAAGCTCCGGACCGCAACGCTGTTTTGAATGTGGTAAAATAGGACACTTTCATACAGAATTCCCTAACCTTTTAGGTCCAACCACCCGGGAAGAAAAACAAAGCAAGGTCCGGACCCCCTCTGGAAATTCCAACAAGAAGAAGAAAGGTACCATAGGACGCAAGATGATCAATAGCTTCATCACCGCGCTTCAGGAGCTCAGTTCAAGTGACATTGACTTTGAAAGTGATGAAGAGAATGATGACCTGGCCAACATATGCTTCATGGCGGGCAAAGCAAGATCAAGATCAAGTCAGGAGGAAGCAGAACACAACAGTGACGATGATGAGGTATGTTCAACCTATAATGAAATGTGTGATGCTATTTCTCGTGCCACTGTTATTGTCAAGAAAAAAGGACAAAAAGCTTAGGGACAATGCTGCTAAAACTGAGTCATTAGAATCTGAAATTAATCGTTTGAAATCCTTAATTCCTAGTGATGATTCTTGTTCCTCATGTGAATTAATATATGAACAATTTTCCTCTCTAAGAAGTGCACATTCCTCCACTCTAGACAGACTTGATGAAGAAATTGAAAAGAACAAAAAGCTTGTTGCACTTAGTGATAAACATTTAAAAGATGTTTCTTGTTCTACAGATGATTTGCATTGTTCTGCATGTGAAAATCTTGATAAGAAACTAAAAGATGCAATGAATGAAATTTCCATTCTGAACAATGCTTTACGATCTCATGAAGTTAAAAATTGTTCCAATTGCAAACTAAAAGGAAAAACTTCATGTGCAAACTGCCTAGACTTGTCTAAGAAACTTGATGACATGAATAGGACACTAGGTCGGTTTTGTAATGGGAATAAGAATCTAAACTTGCTGCTGAATTCTTCCAAGTCTTGCAAAGATAAAACTGGTTTAGGTTTTGATTCTCATGTTTATGCTAAGGCACATCCACCTAAAATTGTAAAGTCATTAGGAAGTGGTTTGATTCAAACAGTTCCTAAACAAAAAAAAATGGTTTTCAAATCTACAGGAGTGCTTTCTAATTCTGTTTCTAATGTTGGGTTCTCATCGAGACATGATTACAAAATTAAGGTTCATTGTACCTACTGTGGTAGAGATGGTCATGTCATAGATTTTTGTTATAGACTAGCTAAACAACAGAAAAGGGAAAGAATGTCTGCTAGATCTCATAACTTTCATGCTAAATCGAAAATTAGAAACATGCAACCTGCTTTAATGAGACAGAAATTTGAAAAGGTAGCTTCTAGAACTTTTGGCAAGAAATCTACAAAGGCAGCTCCGGTAGTTCTGATAGCTCCGAGAGCTCCTGGATCTTCTGTTGTTCCCTCTGGAGCTTCAGTTTTTGCCTCCGGACCTTCTCCTTTTACCTCCGGAGCTACTGGTTTTCACTCTAAACAAGTAACAACTTCTAAATCAACTGTTAAGAACAAAAAACCTCAATCTTTGACTCATAAACATGTTGTTTTATCTTAGCTTTCGCGTGTTTTTCCTGCTGCACGTCGTGTGACTCAGTACTGGATACCTAAATGTCTTTTGACTAACCCCAGTATTGAGTCATCGACGTATTGTGCTTCTATGTAGGTTACACGCTTGAGGAAGGAGAATATTTGGATTGTGGATTCAGGTTGCTCACGCCACATGACCGGTAACAAAGATTGGTTCTCCTCCCTCTCTTTTGTGTCAAGTGTAGAAAACGTTACTTTTGCCGATAATTCTTCAACTCCTATAATTGCTAAGGGTTCGGTTAGAGTAAATGATCACTACACTTTGAAGGATGTGGCACTTGTCAAAAATTTGAAATACAACTTGTTTTCTGTTTCACAATTGCTAGATGCAAATCTAGAAATTATTTTCAATAAAAATTGCTGCAAAGTTGTAAGTTCAAATAGTGAGCTTATTTTTAACATGTCTCGGTTTGGAAGAGTTTTTAAAGCTTATTTTGATATGTCTTCCTCTAAGCATAGGTGTCTAGTTGCTAATGATTCAAAGGACTTATATTTTTGGCATCGTAGACTTGGTCACGTAGGCTTTGATCACCTAACGCGTGTGAGTGCTCTTGATCGCATACGTGGGCTGCCTAAGCTTAAAGGGGACAAAGAAATAGTGTGCTCTTCTTGTAGACATGCTAAGATGGTTGAAGGTTCACATACTCCTCTCACAATGATCATGACAACTGAACCATGTCAACTTTTGCATCTTGACACCATAGGACCTTCACGTGTTCAATCCTTCGGAGGTAAATGGTATGTTCTTGTTATCGTTGATGATTATTCTAGATACTCTTGGGTTCACTTTATGGCGTCTAAGAATGAAGTTTTTAGTCACTTTAGAACTTTATTTCTTAGATTATCAATTGATCACCCAGGATCATTAAAAGCAATTAGAAGTGATAACGGAACTGAATTTAAAAATCAATCTTTTGATCACTTTTGTGCTGAAAATGGAATAAATCATCAATTCTCTTCACCATATGTACCTCAACAAAACGGTGTTGTAGAAAGAAAGAACAGAACCTTAGTTGAGATGGCTAGGACTATGCTTGATGAATATCAAACTCCTAGGAAATTTTGGGCTGATGCATTAGCAACTACTTGATATGTCTCAAATCGTGTTTTCTTGCGTACTAAGCTAGGTAAAACACCATATGAGCTCCGGTTTGGACATAGGCCTAGTGTTACACACTTTCGGGTCTTTGGTTGCAAATGCTTTATTAAGAAACATGGTAATTTTGATAAATTTGAACCTAGATCCATTAATGGCATGTTTCTTGGTTATCCATCTCATACTAGAGGCTACCGTGTGCTTTTACTTGACACTAACAAAATTGTGGAGACTTGTGAAGTGTCTTTTGATGAAGCTAGCCCAGATACTAGCTCTGGTGTTGCAGGACCAGATCCGTATCCTCAGGGTGAGGGTATTTTCGAAGATGAAGAAGAGCCGGTGATACTGCCCGGTAGTTCCGAAGTTGACACGTGTCCAGCTCCGGACATTGAACAAGCTCCGGCTATCACCTATGCTGATCCTGATCATCCACAAGTCACAAGCTCATCAATCTACGATGAACCTAATGAAGAAGAAGCTTGTGAGACATATGTTCCCCTACGGTTTTACAAAGATCATCCCCAACAATAGATGATTGGAAGATTGCACAAACGAGTCACACGGTCCAGGTTCTGCGATCCAAACTCTCATGTTCATTCTGCTTTTGTTGCTTCTTTTGAACCCAAAGATATATCACACGCACTCACTAATGAATCTTGGGTTATTGCCATGTAAGAAGAGTTAGAAAATTTTGAAAGAAATAATGTTTGGAAACTTGTACCTCCACCTCAAGGTCACACTTTAATTGGAACTAAATGGGTATTTAAAAATAAACAAAGTGAGGATGGGGTTGTGGTTAGGAATAAGGCTAGGTTGGTTGCTCAAGGTTTCACTCAAGTTGAAGGTCTAGATTTTGATGAAACTTTTGCTCCTGTCGCTAGATTAGAAGCCATAAGAATTTTGTTAGCTTTTGCAGCATCTAAAGGTTTTAAGCTATATCAAATGGATGTTAAAAGTGCTTTTCTAAATGGCTACATAGATGAGGAGGTTTATGTCAAACAACCATCGGGTTTTGAAAATCCAGATTTTCCTAATCATGTTTACAAACTGTCCAAAGCCTTATACGGTCTCAAACAAGCCCCTAGAGCATGGTATGATAGGTTAAAAACATTCTTACTTGAAAAGGGGTTTACCATGGGCAAGGTTGATAAAACTCTTTTTGTGCTTAAGCATGGCAATGACTCATTATTCGTTCAAGTGTATGTGGATGATATTATCTTTGATTGTACTTCTCATGATCTTGTGTCCAAGTTTTCAGCAATGATGAGTTCCGAATTTGAAATGAGTATGATGGGTGAACTTACTTACTTTTTGGGGCTGCAAATCAAGCAAACCAAGGAGGGTACCTTTGTGCATCAAACGAAGTATACCAAAGACCTCCTAAGGCGCTTCAACATGGACAAAAGCAAGCCTCTTCGAACACCAATGGGAATATCAACAACACTTGAACTTGATGAAGATGGTGAACCCGTGGATCAAAAAGAATATAGAAGCATGATCGGATCACTTTTGTACCTCACGGCATCAAGACCAGACATACAATTCAGCGTATGTCTTTGTGCACGGTTTCAAGCTTCCTCACATGTTTCACATCGTCAAGTTGTCAAAAGGATTCTCAGGTACTTACATGGAACCCAAGAATTTGGCATTTTTCTTCCTTCTTCCTCAACCGTACCTCCTATTTCTAACATGACTTACAATCGCTATGGCGAAAATAGTGGAACTCACCGCTACATCTCCAGCCCGATAGCCTTTCATGTGACCGGGTGCGGAAGGTCAAAAAAATCATGCGAGAAACTGGAACCGTATCCTTTTTCTAGCTTTACAGTTGTTGGAGTGTATAAGTGAATTGTCTACCCTTCTCCATCAGCTTAAGGTTTTGAGGGCAACTGGTCAGCGCATAGTAGCTTAACATGGTATCAGAGTCAGAGGTCTCGAGTTCGAATCCTGGCGGGCGCAATTTATTAAAAAAATAAAATAAAATTGCAGTCCACTCCTATTTCCACGTTAGAGACTCAAGGGTGCCTCACGTGGGGGGGTGTTGGAGTGTATAAGTGAATTGCCTATCCTTCATCATCAGCTTAAGCTTTTGGGTGCAACCGGTCAGCGCATAATAGCTTAATATGGTATCAGAGTCAGATGTCTCGAGTTCGAATCCTAGCGGACGCAAGTCCACTCCTATTTTCCACGTTAGAGGTCCAAGAGAGTCTCATGTGAGGGAGAATGTTAGAGTGTATAAGTAAATTGACTACTCTTCCTCATCAGTCTAAGCTTTTGAGGGCAACTAGTCAGCGCATAGTAGTTTAACAACAGTTATCACCAAGTTTATCAAGTTATACTATAAGCCAGAAATAAATGTCCTCTCTTATGCCTTTCCAAATCATTATCCGTCGTGCACTCCATGGGCTCTTCCCGTCCTCTGGTGTCCGTCTCAAACTTCCACTTCGGGCATGTGAACCACCGCACGCCTACGAAATGCAAATCTTCTGCTGCCTGCATGCAGGGGAAACTCATGTTGAACCGGTACCAAACAATGCTGTTACGGTGAAAAGAGGGATAATTAAGAAAAAAGGACTTATCTGGAATGTTACTCTTCAAATGGGACAATCACCCACTGCAATGACGTTTTTACTCTCTATCTCCCACTTATGTATGGCTGGCAGTTCACAATAGGAAGAGTCCGAGTTAAAAGAGTGGCGGCACTGCGGAGAATCTTGTTATCTTAGTTCTCCCCTGAAACGAAGAAACCCACGCCAATTGGCTGGAATTCGTGCAGAACTTCAGGCAGGGAAACAGCAGGTAAACCAAAACCTGGGCCTGCGGTCTTGTTTTCTTGCTGATTTTTTTTTTCACTTGTTACCTCTTCTGCTGCAAAAGTTGTTCCTGCATTCCTGGTTCGTGTAACTTTTTCTCCATATATTATTTTTGGGAGGAGGGATCGGATCATTGTGTTGGAATGGAATGACCCGGTCCTGGGTGGAATTTATCCTGATTTTCTAAGCATCCGTGTAAAGGCCATGAATTCACATGGCGCATGGTTTCTCCTAACTTTTTTTTTCTCACTTGACCGGCTTCTTGTGGGGTTCCTCCTCTCTCCTGGGGCCGGCCCCCCATCCCTCGTCATGACAAGCGTGCAGAGGGGATGTGAAACGAGAGCTCTGTGCGCTGCAACGACATGTGATCCGTCTCCAGCACCTGTGATGGCGCCCCCTTCCTGTTCTGGTATCTCTGACTTAAAGGTACTTAATTTTTTGGGTTCAGTTATTGCGTTTGGGGGCTGGGCGGATTCCTCCATTCGTTTTGCAGAATCATTTTTCCTTAGCTGAAGTATTCTTGTTCGTCGTTCCTTATTCGCTTCTTTTTTTTTCCACCAGAGATTCCGTGATCTTGGTCGATCAAATTAGTTATTGAATCAGATATCAATGGCTTGTTCTTTGTAGCACCAGTAGTTACTCGTCTTCATTATGTTATCAATTGTTCACCGGTCAGTTCTTCCCATGCGTTTTGGTGCCGTTTCGGATTTTGGTTTGACCATTTGCTGCCACTAATTATCACGAGTCACCGAAAAATTGTTGATCTTCCGCAGGGCAATCGACCCCCTTTCCTGCCGGCGATTGCGGGCGCCCATTCCATGGAGCTGGAGGTGGAGGAGGAACCGAGGGAGCCTTTCCTACCGCTGCGGTGGGAGAGCACCGGCGACCAGTGGTGGTACGCGACCCCGATCGACTGGGCGGCGGCTAGCGGCCACTACGACGTCGTCCGGGAGCTCCTCCGCCTGGACGCCAATCTCCTCGTTAAACTCACCTCCCTCCGCCGCATCCGCCGCCTCGAGTCCGTCTGGGATGACGACGCGCGCCTCGCGGACGCCGCCAGGAACCGCGCCGCCGTTGCCCGCCGCCTGCTCGTCGATTGCGGCACCAGCCGGCTCGTCCGGGCGGGGTACGGCGGGTGGCTGCTCTACACGGCGGCCGCGGCCGGGGACGCCGGTTTCGTTCGGGAGCTCCTGGCTGCGCAGCCGATGCTGGTGTACGGCGAGGGGGAGTACGGCGTGACTGACGTTCTCTACGCCGCGGCGAGGAGCGGGCGCGCCGAGGTGTTCCGGCTCCTGCTTGACGAGGTGCTATCTTCGGCGTCGTCGTGCCCGGTCGGGGAGGGCCGGGACGGTGTGGTGTTCAGGCGCGAGATGATTAACCGCGCCGTGCACGCCGCCGCCCGGGGAGGTAGCCTGGACGTGCTCAGGGAGCTCCTGCGCGGTTGCTCCGACGCCACGGCGTACCGGGACGTGCAGGGATCCACCATCTTGCACGCCGCCGCCGCTAGGGGGCAAGTTGAGGTGACAATGCTGAGATTCTCATTTTCGTTAGCTGTGCTGTGCCTTAGTTATTCTTCAGGATAGACAAAAAAGGCATGCCCTGATATATTATCTGAATAAAAGATGCACATTGTTCATCAATCGATCACAATTTACTAATGTTCTAATCTACGGAATTACGGAATCACAATCTGCAAAGAGAAAAATGATTGGATAAAGGTTGCTTACAATCAAAGTATTTTGACAAATCAATACTTGAGGTTTAACTGGTACTAATCGTTTGCGCTTGCCGTACCAATACTTGGCATGCAAAGACAGCTGAGTTTCTTTTGCATGTCTGGATCTTTCTCACATTCTGTTAAATGTCGTAAGGTGTCCTCCTAATTTATATTGAGTCTTACCATTTTTCTTTTGTTTTGTTCATTATGATCTACTTCTTCAAGGACCACTTGCTGAATACTGACATAAAGTAAACTTCGCACTGCAGGTAGTTAAGAATTTAACTGCATCTTTCGATATAGCTAATGCGGTTGATGACCATGGGAATACGGCTTTGCATATAGCAGCCTTTCGGGGCCATCTGCCGGTGGTCGAAGCTCTCATTACTGTGTCGCCATATCTTATTTCTGCTAGAAATGAAGCTGGCGACACGTTCCTTCATATGGCACTGACTGGCTTTGGGATTCCTGGATTTCGAAGGCTCGATCGTCAGATGGAGCTTGTGAGGCAATTGATCAGTGAATCTATCATGGATGTCAGCTGCGTTGTGAATGTGCAGAATGAGGACAGGAGGACAGCTCTTCACTTAGCAGTGGTTAGCAATCTGCATTCAAACCTCGTTCAACTCTTGATGAGTGTGCCTTCTATAGACCTCAATATCCGTGACAACAATGGCATGACTCCTCTAGATTTACTCAGGAAACAGCCACGAACAGCTTCATCTGAAATACTCATCAAACAGATGATTTTGGCAGGTGGAATCACAATTTCAAGGGATCTGGAAACCAGGTCAGCCATCGCTTCTCAGCTGAAGATGCACTGTATCGTAGGAAGCCCAGGGACATCTTTCGATATATCAGATGCTGAAATTTTTCTCCATGCTGGGATCGATGCATCAAGCATCAGTAAAAGAACAGAATCATTCTCTAGCATTGGCAAGGTGCATACTGAAACCCAGGCACCCAATCTGAAGAAACTGAATTCTTTCCAAGATGCAGCTAAATATCTCAAAGTCTTGCTCAAGTGGCCTCGCCGCAAGGGAAAGAAATCAGGGAGTGGCCAAAATGAATCGGATGATGACGCTGCATCAGTGGACTCTTGTAAGAGCTGGAGCCACGGATACGCTCCGACACCGCTGAGGGAAAGGTACTCGGCAGTCAGCGCCCTGTTTAACAACAAGCGGACTTTGGCAGCCAAGATCTCACCAAGTCGTGCAAGGAAGATGAATGGAGTAATACAGCCTAAATCACCATCTGTGTCCGCCCCTTGGTTATCATCGGTTGACAAGATCGAAGCTGTTCACCTGGATAAAGACGAGCCATATCCTAACTCCAGTGGGCGAATCAAGTTTACTCCTAAGAAATACGGGTCTCTGAACAGTAGACTTATGAATCAGTACTTGCGCCTTGGATCACAAGGTGTAATGTTCGAGACTCGTCCTCGGGGCATTAGTCAAATCGGGTATTCAGACCATCATATCTCTCAGCGGCCCGATCATATCAGTTAGCAGATGAATGTCAACACAGACCTAGCTTTGCTTCCCTTGACACAACTTACTAAAACTCTGATAGAAGCTTGTGGATCGCTAGCCGCCTCAGCACTACAGGAAGGTTAGTTCCTGTGTTACAGTGTTTTTGGCTTGTGTTTCTGTATGTAACTAATGCTAAAGTCTATACTAGTCTTAACACGGTTACATTGCAGATGTAATCCTTTGGTCAAACATGAGCTTAATAAAAATTCAGAATAATGAAATAATTTGATTTTTTTGCATACAAGCTGCTTGCAGTAAGCAAAACATTACCATCTTAGAGATGGTCCAGCAACGGAAAATATACAGTGGCCTCGGTATATGAGGCGCAATTTGCAGGCAGCATCTATTCTAAGTTGTTGCGGTACATTTGGTCAGCCAAAACCCAACCCAAATGTCGTTTTTTCGCTTGGCCTCTCATGCAGGGAAGACTCTAACCGCGGACAATCTCGCCAAAAAGAATTGGTCATGCGAGCCACTCTGCTCTTTTTGCCCTTGCTTTCCAGAATCCGCAGATCACCTGCTGTCTCCATGTAACTTCGCGGAAGCAGTTTGGCATCGACTTGCGGACCAGCTTCGACTGCCGCAGGCACTCCGGGGGGCATGCGATCAGGGAGCAATGCCTTGGCTGGAGGAATTCACGCGGGCTGGTCCCTCCTCTGAGGCAAAGCTCCGTGCAGGTCTGCTACTGACCTTTTGGTGGGGCCTCTGGAAAGAGCGCATCCGGAGAATTTTCCAAAGAAAAGATCTCTATCATCTGCAAACGGTGGAGCTGTTCCTGGATGATCACAAGGCTTCCCTTACTGGCATTCTTCAGCTCCAGTGATTTTGCGGCGTTTCTATGTGGGTGGGCGCCCTTGTTGGGAGGGCGTTTAACTTGGTAGTTTGTACTTGTCTTGATAGTTTCTACTTAACTTTGTAGTTTCAAAAAAAAAAAAAAACATTACCACCTGTGAGGTTTACGTGTCATTTTTTTTAGATAATGGGGGTTTTATGTCATATTGGGCATTCTATTGAATAAAAATGAAGGTTTATTAGTCGTCTAGTCGACTCTAGTCGCCTAAGCACTTACTAGAGCGACTAGATCGATTAGTCGTTGACTAGAGCGATTAGTCAACCCTAGTCGACCCTCTAGTCGTCCTGGATATTTTGGACGACATTTCTAGTCGACACTATATATATGTGAACATGTAATATAAACAACAAAAATAAGTCTAGAAACAGCCATAATCAAGTTTAGTTTAGAAAGAGCAATTGAACACATAATAAAGAAAAAATTGGAAGGGAAAGATTGGTTCCATTAATCAGCCAAGAGGTACATATATATGGGTACAAAACTTAAGGGTCAAGGAACCCTAACTTGGGAGCCAAGAAGTCTAATACAAAAGGACTAAACTAACCCTATAGTACCCTAATACAAGTACAGTCTAACACTCCCCCGCAGTCCCAACATCTAGCCATGTCAGATATTGAGACTGGACCGAAACTCGGTGAACACCGTCGAAGGAAGTCCCTTCGTGAAGATGTCGGTGAACTGTGACGACGTCAGAACGTGCAAGACTCACACTTCCCCGAGAGTCACCCGCTCACGAACGAAGTGAACATCGATCTCCACGTGCTTCGTGCGGTGATGTTGCGTCGGGTTGGTGGAGAGATAGATGGCGCTGACGTTGTCGCAATAGACCAACGTACTCTGAGGGAGGGGGGAGTGAAGCTCCTGAAGCAGCTGTTGAAGCTAGGATAGGGATGGCAACGGGTCGGGTAGAGAAAAAACCCGACCCGGAATAAAATAGACGCGGGTAAATTTTTGTATCCGAACCCGTATCCGCGCATAAAAAATGACATCCGCACCCGTACCCGACGAGTTTTAGGTGGGTTTCGGGTACCCGTTAGTGCTACAGATCTGGTGCGGCGAGGGGTGGGTGGCGAGGGCATGAGGCGACGGTGGTGTCCAGAGACAAGGTCGAAGGTGGCAGGGGTTCGGAGACCAGGTCGAAGGCGGCGTCGTTGTCGGAGACGAGGTTGAAGGCGGCGTACGGCGGCCGGAGCCGTGGTCGAAGGCGGCGGGGGTCCGAAGACAAGGTTGAAGGCTGCAGCGGGTTCCGTGGTCGAAGGCGGCATGGCGGCGGCTGAGACCGTGGTCGAAGGCAGCATGGCGACAGCCGAGGCTGAGGGCGAAGCGGCGGGGCAACAACGGTGGTTGGCACCGAGGCGGAAGGCGGCGGGCAGCAACGTTCCTGAGTGGCGGCGAGTGACTAGAGTTTCGCAAGGCTCAGCATTCGAGTGGACAGTGGACACTGGGCAGGGGTCTCGGGGCCAACAGACCAGCAAACTTGAGAATTAACATGGCCCACCACGGCTTAAAAAAAAAAGACATGGCCCACCATGGAGACAAACCACGCTACCCAGTACTGTGTGGTCTACTGGAAATATCTGGAGATCTTTTTAAGCTACGTGGGGTAAGTTTTCGTGGGCCAACTATTAGATGGATCATATTCGGTACCCGGCGGGTACCCGCGGGTAAAAAATGAAACCCACACCCATACCCGCAATATGTCGGGTCGGGTACGGGTTTGACCTGCGGGTGAAAAATTCTACTCGTACCCGTACCCGTCGGGTATAAAACCCGATGGGTACCTGAATTCGCGGGTAGAATTGTCATTCCTAAGCTAGGAGGACTCGTCCACGCCGTTGGCCACGGCGCGGTACTCGTCCTCGGCACTCGAAGAGACACCACAGGCTGCCGCTTCGAGAACCAAGAGACGAGGTTGCCGCCCAGGAAGATGGCGTAGCCGGAGGTGGACCGGCGAGTGTCCGAGCAACCCGCTATGATACCCGGTTCCGAAAATAAACCAAGTAAACACATGTGTGCTCAGGACGTTCAACACACATATACGAGTGCAATCACAAAAGAGTATACAGAAAATTACCAAAGAACAAGATAAATTAAGTATTTTATTACACAAACCAGATTATCCTCGAATACAAGCACTAATGATATTAACGACCAGTTTCAACTAATGCAGCGGAAACAACTAAATAAGAAACTAAGCAAAAGGGATAGCGCAGCTCCAACATTCCACAGGCAAGCTGACGGTAGACACGACCTAGAACTCCACATTATCATCGTTAAACTCCCAATTCTGACCTGTAACTGTTGGTGGGGGGATTGCAAGAGTGAGTACATGTCGTACTCAGCAAGTATGGAAAGTATGACATGTACCTGATACAAATAACGAATATAATAATGATTAAGTGTTGAAAAGTACATTAAAATATTTAAAAACAGTATATTGTATGTATGTGAAGTAAACCTATCATAAATCATATAATGATCATAATACCAGTCCATATTTCAGTACCATCATCCATATTCCAGATTTCTCATCACAAAAAACCATATTCAATACCATAATTAATCCATATCAATCATAATCATATTATTAACCATAACCATTACCAAGCCAATATAATATCCCATATTCCAAGTGACCTCTAATCATGTAGGTCATCCATGTGCTCATAACCGGGAGCACAATTATCATGATAGTTTTATTAGATTCTGCAGAGTTTGTACCACTTTATCCACGTGTTTGTAATTTTATCAGCCGTCGGCGACTAAATAATCTCCCTTATGTCAATTACACTTCTTTTGGTGTATGACTAAGAGATCACAAAATAACCTTTATAAAGAGATTACTTTCCTATTTAGACTCTACTGAGGTTTTACCGGTGGTGATGCCTCCAACTGAGCATATCTTTAACCAAGGGCCCCCTCTTGAGCCATTCGGATCACAGGGTAGGCCCACCAATTATCAACAAACCCAATCCGACTACCCCTTCTTCGAGCATCCTTAATGGTCCAAATAGCACTAGCAAAGCCCTAATTAATTAGCTACGTCGCACCCATACTTGGCCTCTTGATGGCACTGTAGTCCTGGCTTATTCTTGCATGAATCAGTACTTAGATCTAAAGCAATCAAACCACCATATCATCCAACCCATCCACATATCAGGCTTGCTTAGATCACTCATTACCACATCATATTAACCAATTCATGTTAACCATAATCTCATTAATGCATAATTAGATAGTATACTTGTTTTCCCATCCCAATTAATTAAGCGAAGCAAAAATGGTAAAAAACTCATCCCGACTCGCTACCTTGAACTTCAGGTGACAAGGGTGGTTAAATGAATCTAGTAAACTTCCTATCACAGGGTTTCCTATCAAATTGACACAAGCATGCAGCTTGCAAACAAAACATTTATTTTAAAAACAAGATAAATATGGTTCAAGGACACTTGCCTTGCTCTTGGGATTGGTTCGGGTCAAAGCCTTCGAACTCCTGATGCTGGAGATCCTCTGCGACACTCTCTAGCACAAATCCGTCTAATCCGCACAATAAACATACAGGACAAGAATCACAATCAAAGAGTGCACAATCATTACTCAATATGACATGACATGCATGATTGATGCAAATGCAAGGTGGAACTTGTTAATGAATTGCTTTTAATGATCACCAACTAGTTCTAATAGCTTTTAACAAGTTTATATAAGTTTAGAGTTGATTAGATCTAATTTTGAAATTAACTCAACACAATTTAACCAGGAAGATCGGACTAGTCCGCTCGAGACCGGACAAGTCCACACTTCGCAGTACTAGCGAGCTAGGGTTTTCTAGATCGACGTGAATTTAGAGATTTGGAGTTGAATTCATGTAAGGAAAAGGAAGTAGAAGGTATACCAGGTGTTTAAACTCCAATGAACCAAGGATCTTGGAGGCAACACTTGGATTTTGCCAAACTAGGGTTGATGAAGAATTTGAAGATGAATTGTTGACGAAGAACGCGAAGTTGATGGAGTTCTTGATCCTCTTTCATTTTCTCCTCTTCTTCTTCTTGCTCTAGATCTCCTTCTCCCTCCTTGGTGGCGGCTATTCATGAGCTAGGGTTTTGCTGAGGTGGAAAAGGGGTAAATAGATGTCAAGCCAAGGACTGGGGTTGTTTATATAGTGGTGAAGGCTAGGATTAGATGGATTTTGAGTTTGAGATAAATAGGGGCCGGTTTAGAGTCTCACATGGGCTCTAAAAGAGTTAGGCACGACGTCCTTAAGCCCACTTAACGTAAAACCCAAGAAACAAGTCATGAAACAAAAGATCAACTCGATGTCGCGATTTATTGGACAAGTCCGACAAGGGTCGGACTAGTCAGAAGTTGGACAGAGAGAAATCAGACAAGTACGCTCTGGACATTGGACAAGTCCGATCTTATCCAGAGGGGAAAAACAGGCAAGTCTGGCAAAAAATCGGACAAGCCCGACTTTAGTCAGAGGGAAAAACAGACAAGTCCGCTGGAATACCGAACTAGTCCGGACAAGTCTAGTGACTTAGCAATTTTTTCAAGAAATTGGAACACCGGACTAGTCCGCACAGGACCTGACAAGTCCGGAAGTGTCCATAGGGAAAAACAGACTAGTCCGGAGTAAAACGGACAAGTCCGAGCGGGGTCAGAGAGCAATCGGACTAGTTCGCACCAAAATCGGACTAGTCCGCACGTCTCAGAATTGTTAAGTGCGGTTTTGTTTTTAATTCATTTTAAACTTGTTCCTTTTTATGTTGCTTAATGTTAAACATATTTAATGATGGATGCAGGGCATGATGCATGAAAATGAGGGTATTACAAACCTACCCCTTAAAATGAATCTCGCCCTCGAGATTTGACGCAGAAGAGAAGAGATAGGGAAATTCTTCTTAAGATCATCCTCCAACTCCCAAGTTGCCTCTGATTTTATGTGATGCTTCTATTGAACTTTACACCATCTGATGACCTTGTTCCTTTTGACCCTCTCCTTGGTTTCCAAGATTTTTACCGGTTGCTCGGCATAAGTCAAATCTTCCTCTAGTTTCAACTCTTCCATCGACACTTGTTCTTATGGCACTCTCAAGCACTTCTTGAGCTGAGAAACATGAAACACATTATGAACATCTGAAAGATGAGTTGGCATCTCCAGTTTATATGCTACATCTCTCCATTTGTCCAAAATCTTGAAGGACCCAATATATTGAGGTGCTAGCTTGCCTCTTATGTTAAACCTCTTATGACATCTCATTGGTGACACCTTGAGGTAAACAAAATCTCCCACTCCAAAGGCTAGTTTCTTCCTCCTATTGTTCGCATAGCCTTTTTGCCTTGATTGAGCAGCCCTCAAGTTATCACGGATAATCTGAACTTGTTTTTAGCTTCTAGCAACACACCCGGACCAAATACTTGAGTTTCTCCTGTCTCATTCCAGAATAAAGGTGTCCTACACTTCCTTCTATATCGTGCTTCATAAGGTGTCCCAACTTTTCCCATGCTTCAAAGCACAAGCTCTTAACTTGTCCTCCAAAATCTGATTGGTCCTCTCAGTTTGTCCATCCGTTTGAGGGTGATATGCTGAACTAAAATTTAACCTTGTTCCCAATGCTTCATGCAATTTCTGCCAAAACCTGGAGGTAAACTGAGAACCTCTATTCGAGACTATCTTCTTCGGAACCCCATGCCGACACACGATGCACTCCATATATAGCTCCGCTAGCTTCGCGGTGGTATAGGTGGTCTTGACAGGAACAAAATGAGATGAATTGGTCAATCGATCCACAATTACCCAAATTGAGTCATAATCCGACTGTGTACATGGCAATCCAACTTTAAAGTCCATACCGATCTCTTCCCAATTCCATTCCAGAATCTTTAAATGTTGTAATAATCTAGCGTGTCTTTGATGTTCTGCCTTGACTTGTTGACACACATCGCACAAAGCTACATATTCGGATGTGTCCTTTTTTATGCTAGCCCACCAATAAGACGTCTTCAAGTCTTTGTACATCTTTGTACAACTGGGGTGAATCGAGTATGGCGAGTCATGTGCCTCCTTTAGTATTGTATCCCGAACACGCTTCACATTAGACACAACAACCCTCTTTCCAAGCCATAGGGTACCATGTTCATCCTCATCAAACCTGAACTCTCTCCCCTGCTAGGTTCTTTCTTTGATTTCTTGGATTTCCTCATCTTTAGTTTGAGCTTAGGGTTTAGGGTCAGATTTAATTCCATTGTCCCCATCTCATTCACAAATCCAAGGTTCAACCGTTCAAACTTCTTACATAACTCGGATGGTAATTCTCGAACCGTGAGTTGGTGACTTACTCCTTTTCTACTCAAGGCATTGGCCACTATATTAGCCTTTTCTGGGAGATAATTAATTCTCAAATCATAATCCTTGATGAGCTCCAACCATCTTCGTTGCCTCAAATTCAGGTCTGTTTGTGTGGAAATATACTTAAGGCTCTTATGATCCGTATAAATTTCACACCTATGTCCAAGGATATAATGTCTCTAAATTTTCAATGCGTGTACCACGGCTGCAAGTTCCAAATCATGCGTTGGGTAATTCTGCTCATGTTTCTTCAATTGTCTTGATGCATATGCAACCACTTGATGTTCTTGCATAAGCACACATCCAAGTCCTTGTCTCGATGCATCACAATAAACATCAAAGCTTTTGCTCACGTCCAACAAAACCAAAACTTGGGTTGTTGGCAACCTTCTCTTCAACTCCTCAAAACTGTTTTGACAAGCTTCCGTCCATCGGAAAGCCTTCCCCTTCATTAGCAACTTCGTCATAGGCTTGGCTATCTCGGAGAAGTCCTTGATGAATCGATGGTAATATCCATCCATCCCAAGGAAACTCCAGATCTCCTTTAAGTTTTGCGGTGGCTCCCACATTAGCACATCCCTCACCTTTCCGGGGTCAACCGATACTCCTCCTTCTGAGATGATATGACCCAAAAACGACACCTCTCTTAACCAAAACTAACACTTGTTGAACTTGGCATACAGTTGATGCTCCCTCAACTTCTGCAATGTAAGCCTCAAGTGTTCATCATGTTCCTTCTCATCCTTCGAGTAGATCATAATGTCATCAATGAACACGACGACAAACTTATACAAATACTACATGAAGACCTTATCCATGAGGTACATAAAGTAGGCAGGCACATTGGTTAATCCAAAGGACATCACGGTATACTCATAAGATCCGTATCGTGTCCTAAAAGTTGTCTTGGGTATGTCTGATGGCCTAATCTTCATTTGAAAGTATCTGAATCTCAAATCAATCTTGGAGAATACACAAGCACCCTTCATCTGATCAAACAAATCCTCTATGCGTGGCAAGGTGTACTTGTTCTTGATTGTCACCTCATTGAGAGCTCGGTAATGCACGCACATCCTTTGCGACCCATCCTTCTTATCCACGAAAAGAACGGGTGCGCTCCTCAAGGTGAAGAGCTGGGGCGAATAAAACCCTTCTCTAGTTGCTCTTGAATCTGCTTCTTGAGTTCTGCTAATTCCTTAGGAGACATCCTATATGGCCTCTTAGCTATAGGTGCAGTTCCAAGTATTAAATCAATAACAAATTTAATGTCTCGATTAGGTGGCATACCTGGCAAATCATCCGGAAACACATCCAAAAATTCACACACCACCGGAATCTCCGCAATTGCGGCACCATCCATGTGATTCAGATCCAATTGCTTTGGTGCGGTTTGAGATGCTTCAAATTTTACGATGATCCCATCCTCATTGGTCAACTTCACCGTCTTCGTAGCACACTCAATAACTCCATTGTGCTCCCTCAACCAGTCCATACCAAGTATAATGTCCGATCCTTGAGAGTCTAAGACAATGAGGTTGGCAAAGAAGTCTACCCCCCTTATTCTAAGGCTTACTTTTGGACATAATATATTTATCCTCATCTCTCCTCTAGGAGACTTAACCAATAGAGTAAACTTCATATGAGAATAGGCAAACTATACTTGGCAACATATTTCGATGCAATGAATGAATGTGGTGCTTCAGAATTAAATAACATAGTCATCGTGTTGGAGTTTGCAAGAAACATATCAATCACCACGTCATCCGCTTGTTGTACATCCTCCGTAGATACATGGTTCACGTTGTCACGAGCGAAATTCTGTTGTCCACGGTTCCCTAGCGGTTGTCCTCCATTGAGTCTTGGGTTTTGCCTCGGCGCATTACTTACTTGACCAAGGCCTGACTTAGGACATTGATACGCAAAGTGTCCAGCTTCTCCACAAGTATAACACTTCCTAACTATACCAGAATTTGGACGGACTTGATTCTGAATGTTTGCACCAGGAGAGTTGGCACGAGGTGCAAAAGGCATTGGAGGCCTAGGTGCTTGCATGACAGGGTGCTGCTGCACAAACTGAGTTAGGCGTAGTGCATATCCAAGTCATTGAGCAGGCGCAGAGGAGCTGAAATATGACGCATTTGGCGGTGCAAAGCGAGGACGCACAATACTTCCTTGTTGCGTCCTTGATATGGCACCTTCCTCTTGTTGTCTTGCTCTATCTCACGGACCTTGTTCTCCACAACAATTGTTTTGCCCACAAGTTTCTGAAAGTTGGCATAATCATAATTGAGTAATTGCACTTGGATCTCATTATTCAAGCCTCTCATGAACAAATATTGTTTCCGGCTGTCCCGGCTCACATCTTCAGGCACATACCTTGAAAGTTGAGTGCATTTATTGAGATATTCACCCACACTCGATCTTCTTTGCCTCAGGTTCTCAAATTCTTGCCTCTTCAAGATCATAAGATCTTCTGGTACATAATGAGATCAGAAACTCTCCTTGAACTCAGCCCAAGTAATCCTCTCTTGATTCTCATGAGCATTGCAATAAGCATCCCACCAATCCGCAGCTGCTCCAACAAGTTGATGAGACGCAAATAGCACCTTCTCCCGGTCACTGCATTGGACAATAGCTAGCTTCTTCTCCACGGACTTGAGCCAATCATCAACATCCATAGGGTCAGTGGTTTGAGCAAATGTGGGTGGCCTTGTCCTCATAAACTCTCCCAAACGGTTATGAAGAGGTGGAGGTGGCAGTGGAGGCATGTGGGGCTGATTGTTGATGTTGCCAGCCTGTAGCTGTCTCATAGTCTATATCATGGTCTGCATGAGCTGGTTCTATATGGCCAATAGCTGCTCAATGTTGATAGCTCCATGAGCAGGTCCTTGTCCATTGTTGTTCTGAGGTGCTCCATTGTTCTCATCATTGCCATCCTTCTGGTTTCGAGTCCTCACCATCTGAAGAAAAGCAAGAGATAAGAATTCAGAAACGTCCTCAAGGGATATGAAACTAAACGACTAACTATACTAGCCTACGTGGACATGGCAATGCTAAAGCATCCCAAAATCCTCTATTAAGCACACAAGCAAACAATATATAGCAAACAACACACCAAGCAAAAACACATCGATCCCTAAGTGCTCCTATGTGCTCTAAAGTGTCCATTCTATCTAGGCTGCGTCCTAAGGTCAACCTGTGGCTTTGATACCAATTTGTGACACTCGGTTCCGAAAATGAACCAAATGAACACATATGTGTGTCCAGAACGTTCAATACACATACACGAGTGCAATCACAAAAGAGTATACATAAAATTACCACAAAACAAGATTAATTAAGTATTTTATTACACAAACTAGATTATCCTCGAATACAAGCACTAATGAATATTAATGACCAGTTTCAACTAATGCAGCGGAAATAACTAAATAAGCAACTAAGCAAAAGGGATAGCGCAACTCCAACATTCCACAGGCAAAGCAGACGGTAGACATAGCCTATAACTCCGCATTATCATTGTTAAACTCCCAATCCTGACCTGCAACTGTTGGTGAGGGAATTGCAAGGGTGAGTACATGTCGTACTCAACAAGTGTAGAAAGTATGACATGTAGCTGATACAAATGACAAATATAATAATGGCTAAGTGCTAAAAATTACATTAAAACATTTAAAAAGCAGTATATTGTATGTATGTAAAGTAAACTCATCATAAACCATATAATTATCATTATACCAGTCCATATTTCAATACCATCGTCCATATTCTAGATTTCTCATCACCAATAACCATATTCAATACCAGAATTAATTCGTAACCAGTTATTATTAACCATAACCATTACCGAATCAATATAATATCCCATATTCCAAGTAACCTCTAATCATGTAGGTCATCCAGGTTCTCATAACCGGGAGCACGACTATCATGATAATTTTATTAGACTCTGCAGAGTTTGTACCACTTTACTCACGTGTTTGTGATTTCATCACCCGTCAGCGACTAACGAACCTCCCTTATGCCAATTACACTTCCTTTGGTGTATTGCCAAGATATTACAAAATAGCCTTTACAAAGGGATTAATAGCCTATTGAGACCCCACTGAGGTTTCACTGGTGGCGATTCCTCCAACTGAGCACATCTTCAACCAAGGGCCCCCTCTTGAGCCATTCGGATTCGAGGGTAGTCCCACCAATCATCAACAAACCCAATCCAACTACTCCTTCCCTGAGAATCCTTAATGGTCCAAATAACACTAGCAAAGCCCTAATTAATCAGCTACGCCGCACCCATACTTGGCCTCGTGGTGGCACTGTAGTCCTGGCTTATTCTCGCATGAACCGGTCCTTAGATCTAAAGCAAGCAAACCACCATATCATCCAACCCATCCACATACCAGGCTTGCTTAGATCACCCATTACCACATCATATTAACCAGTTCCTGTTAACCATAATCTCATTAATGCATAATTAGATAGTATACTTGTTTTCCAATCCCAATTAATTAAATGAAAAAAGGGTAAAAAGTCCATCCCGACTCCCTTCCTTGAATTTTAGGTGACAATGGTGGTTAAAAAAATCTAGTAAACTTCCTATCATAGGGTTTCCCATCAAATTTATACAAGCATGCAGTTTGCAAACAAAACATTTATTTTAAAAACAGGATCAATATGCTTTAAGAACACTTGCCTTCCTCTTGGGATTGGTTCGGGTCAAAGCCTTCAAACTCCTGGAGTTGGAGATCCTCCACGACACTCTCTAGCGCAAATCCGTCTAATCCGCACAATAAACATACAAGACAAGAATCACAATCAAAGAGTGCACAACTATTACTCAATATGACATGACATGCATGATTGATGCAAATGCAAGGTGGAACTTGTTAATGAATTGCCTTTAATGGTCACTAACTAGTTCTAATAGATTTTAGCAAGTTTATACAGGTTTAGAGTTGATTAGATATAATTTTGAAATTAATTCAACACAATTTAACCAGGAAAATCGGACTAGTCCGCTCGAGATCGGACAAGTCCGCACTTCGCAGTACTGGCGAGCTAGGGTTTTCTAGGTCGACCTGAATTTGGAGATTTGGGATTGAATTCACGTAAGGAAAAGGAAGTAGAAGGTATACCAGGTGTTTAGAACTCCAATGAATAAGGGATCTTGGAGGCAACACTTGGATCTTGCCAAACTAGGGTTGATGAAGAACTTGAAGATGAATTGTTAACTAAGAACACAAAGTTGATGGAGATCTTGATCCACTTTCGTTTCCTCTTCTTCTTCTTCTTGCTCTAGATCTCCTTCTCCCTTCTTGATGGCGGCTATTCACGAGCTAGGGTTTGGGTGAGGTCGAAAAGTGGCAAATAGATGCCAAGCCAAGATGTGAGGTTGTTTATATAGAGGTGAAGGCTAGGGTTAGTTGGATTTCGAGTTTGAGATGAGTAGGGGCCGGTTTAGAGTCCCACATGGGCTCTAAAAGAGTAAGGCACGACGTCCTTAGACTCACTTAACGTAAAACCCAAGAAACAAGTCGTGAAACAAAAGATCAACTCAGAGTCGTGATTTATCGGACAAGTCCGACAAGGGTCAGACTAGTCCGAAGTTGGACAGAGAGAAATCAGACAAGTCTGATCTTATCCAGAGGGGAAAAAAAGGCAAGTCTGGCAAAAAATCGGACAAGTCCCGACTTTAGCCAGAGGAAAAAATGGACAAGTCCAGGGACTTAACAAATTTTTCAAGGAATTGGAACACCGAACTAGTCCGCACAGGACCGGACATGTCCGAATGTGTCGAGAAGGAAAAAACAAACTAGTCCACAACAAAACGGACAAGTCCGAGCGGGGTCAGAGAGAAATCGGACTAGTCCACACCAAAATCGGACTAGTCCGCACTTCCCAGAATTGTTAAGTGCGGTTTTGTTTCTGATTCATTTTAAACTTGTTCCTTTTTATGTTGCTTAATGTTAAACATATTTAATGATGGATTCAGGGCATGATGCATGAAAATGAGGGTGTTACACCTGTCCAGTCAGCATCGGTGTAGACGACCAGCTCGGAGGCAGAGTCGCGCCGCAGAAGAAGGCCGTAGTCGTGGGTGCCACGCAGGTACCGAATGATCCGCTTCATTGCCATGAGATGCGGCTCTCGCGGATCTTTCATGTGGAGACACACCTGTTGAACTGCGTAGGAGATGTCCATCCTGGTGAAGGTGAGATACTATAGGGCACCTACAAGACTCTTGTAAGAGGTGAGATCGGCGACTGGGGTGCCGTCGGCCGAAGACACCTTCGTCTGGGTGTCCACGTGAGAGTAGAGCACGGCTTGCAATCAGCCATTCCCGCCCGCTCGAGGATATCCAAGCAGTACTGGCGCTGGTGGAGGAACAGAGCTCCCGGGCGGTGCTCGACCGCAATGCCTAGGAAGTGGTGGAGCTGGTGAGATCCTTCATCGCGAACTCGCACTGCAGGGCGGAGATCGTGTGCTGAAGAAGAGTCGGGCTGGATGCCATGAGGACAATATCATCCACGTACAGGAGGGGGTAGATAGTGTCACCCTCACGCCTGTAGATGAAGAGCGAGGTGTCTGACTTGGCCTCGACGAAGTCGAGCGAGGCTAGGAAGGAGGCGAACCGACTGTACCAAGCCCGAGGCGTCTGCTTCAGCCTGTACAGGGACTTGTTCAGCCGGCAGCCCGTACCAAGCCATATGAACGTCAGTTCCCTATTGAAACCGACGTACATACTTTAAAAACGCCAAGGTACCGACGGCTATAACTGTCGTTTTTTATTTGACGTATTTAACAACTATGGCCGTCGGGGCCGATGTCTCTAAATTTTATAAGCGTCAGTCCGGAGAACCCGACGTTTTTACTGCTTTTTCTCAACTATGACCGTCGGCCCTGGGCACCCCGACAGTTTTACCAGCATAAAGCGGTCGGCTGTTTACTCACCTGACAACTTTACTTTTTTACATCAAACTAACGGACGGTTCCACATTTGTTCTACATTTTTTTACATCAGACAAACTGACGATCACATCTGGTCCAGTCTAATAGAAAAAGTGAGGAAACCAATTAAACTAGAACACAAGCATATATAGATTCAACATCTGCTCCCATTTCGTACACGTTCACACCATTTTGCTCTAAGGAAAAATCTTAACAAATGATGATAAGATAGCAACTACATGATTAACATGAAACAGAACAAGATTAACATGAATCAGAAGGCAGCGAGAACCACACAATCTCCATCTTTAGTAGTGAGCCTGCAATGGATGATCACGACCACGGCATGTCCACCACTTGGATTCAGTACTGGAAGGCGTCGGCGGCGAATGGGTGCTGCATCAGGAATCGCGGCTGCTAGGGCGGAGCAGCGGGTCATCGGGATCTCGGGGATGTTAGATCAGGAAGCAGAGGTGCGGCTCTTGGATCTTCGAATGCCGGATCTCCGGGCGCCGCGTCGCCGTAGCAGCCTCGCCACCGCTGGATCTCGTTGCAGACTCTTCGTCGCCGGATCTCATTGCGCCGGATCGCCGACGGGTCTCGTTGCGCCTTGCCGCCGACTGATCTCGTTGCAGCCTCGTCGCAGTCGGATCTTGGGGGCAGGGTCGTAGCCGGCCAATGCAGCGCGCTCCTTAGTGTCACGCAGCACCTGATGCGTCGTCAGCGCTAGTCGGGAAGACACACACTTGCTCCCGTCGACACCAGCCGCCGAGCACCGCAGCCGGACAAGCCCGGCCCGCGACCTGGCTCATGCCGAGACTCGGTGCGGGGGATCTGCAATGGGAGAGAGGAAACGTGGCAAAAGCCAAGCAATAGGAGGCCGCTTCCCCGCATGGCGGTCGCCATGGCCAGCGTGCGGAGTAGATGAGCGACAAAACTTGATGGCACGACGTACGAACGCTGGCGGCGGCCAACGGACGAACCATGGCGGCGGGGCTGCGCCTAGTGGTGGTCGGCGGCTTGGGTTGGGGAAGAGTGGGCGGCGGCTTGGGGTGTGGAAGAGTGGGCGGCAGCTAGGGTTGGCCGGATGGCTTTGGACGTGCAAATGAGGACGGAAGTGGGGATATAAAAAAAGGATCTAGATGCAAGTGGGCAAGTGGGTTTGGTACAAGCACCGTTTGAGTTGGCCGACGGCTTTACTTGCTACTCGTACACCTGTCGGTCCATAAAGTTGAGCCGACGGTTATAAAGTTAGAGGTGTCGATACCTTTATCCGCCCGACATTTTTAATTAAAACCGTTGGTTTTTGTCGGCAGACCGACGTTTTTAACTATTGCCGTCGGTTATATTAGTATTGATGTCTTTAGTGTATTTATAGGCGTCGGCCCAGACGTTTATAAATTCTCCGACGCCCTATTCCTCGTTTCTTGTAGTGGAATTAACGAATCCTGTCGGCTGACTGCAGTACACTGTCTCCGTCAGTGTCTCATGGAGGAAGGCGTTCTTGACGTCCAGCTGATGGACAGGCCAAGAACGCGAGAGAGCGAGCGACAGAACGATGCGAACCGTCGCCAGCTTCACCACCGGCCTAAAGGTCTCGTCGTAGTAGACGCCGGGGCACTGCGTGAAGCTGCGAAGAACACACCGTGCCTTGTAACTCTCTAGGGACCCATCCGCTTTCTTCTTATGTGTGAACACCCACTTGCCCGTGACAATATTACCACAACTAGGACGGGGAAACAGGTCCCATGTCCGGTTGGCAAGCAGGGCCGCATACTCTTCTTCCATAGCCCGCCACCAATGAGGATCGGCGAAAGCGCTACGGACAGAAGAGGGGATAGGCAAGATGGGTGTGGAGGCAGGCGGTGGGGAGGTCGACGAGGAGAGGACGATCATGGAGAAACGCTCCACCGGTCGTAGAACGCCAGCGGCCCGTCAGGTCACCAAAGGATGGATGTGGCTAGGATCTTGGTGGAGCAGTGGGGGGGTGGTACACCGGAGGCTCGGTGCGGGAAGAGGCCAGTGCACCAACCCGTGCTCGTCGCTGATAGATAACAGCGGGTTGACGCAGGGGCCTCGCGTGGCGCGGGAGTCAGCGTCGGGGATGCGCTCGGCGTGGCAGGTGATGTCAGGGATGCGCTTGGCGCGAGAGGTGACGTCGGGGCCGCGTGTGACACAGCGGGCGATGTCGGGGCCACGCGTGGCGCAGCAAGTGGCGTCGAGGATGCTGGGGATGCGCGTGGCGGAGTAGGTGGCGTTGGGGACGCTGGTGCCGCGCGTGGCGCAGCAATTGGCGTCAGGGACGCCGAGACCGCGCGTGGCACAACAGGTTGCGGCAGGGCCGCCGGGGCCGCGCGTGGCACAACTGGTGGCATCAGGGACGCCGGTGCCACATAAGGCACAGCAGGCGGTGTGGTAGGCGCCGAGGCCGCGCGTGGCGCAGCGGGTGAGTAACCTGCAGGAGGTAAAAAACAAGGTCGCTGTATAGGAGCGGCCTTAGGGTCAGTGGGGAAGAGGGAAGCCAACTCAGCGACAGAGTCAGAGGACGAAGAGGAAAAGGGAAAAGAGGACTCGTCGAAGACGACGTGTCGAGAGACAAAGATACGACATGTGGTAAATCAAGACACCGATACCCCTTACGTTTAGGGGAGTACCCAAGGGAGACACACCAAGTCGAACGAGGCGCGAGCTTATGAGGAGCTGTGGCGGAGAGGTTAGGGTAGCAAGCGCACCTGAAGACTCGATGGTGGTTGTAAAGAGAAGGGGTGCCAAACAAAGCTCAATGAGGAGTGGGAGCACTAATCTCCTTAGTAGGAAGGCGATTAATGAGGTAGGTGGCAGTGTGAAGCGCCTCTGCCCAGTAGCAAGTAGGAGTAGAAGCCTGGAACATCAGGGAGCACATGACATTGTTGGTGGTCTAAATCATGTGCTCAGCCTTGCTGTTCTAGGGAGAAGTGTACGGGCAAGACATGTAGAAATGAACAACGTGAGAAACAAGGAAGTCACGAAATGCAGAGTTGTCAAACTCACGCTCGTTGTCGCATTGGACCGCCCCGATCGTGCATCCAAACTAGGTGGACACTCAAGCGAAGAAGTGAGAGAGAGTGCCGAAAGTATCGGACTTCTGTCGCAAGGGAAAAGTCCACAAATAGTGTGAGAAATCATCAACGACGACCAAGTAATATTTAAGGTCAGAAACACTGAGAATAGGAGATGTCCAAAGATCACAGTGAATCAGATCAAAGATGTGCTCGACACGAGTGACAAAGTGCGGAAAAGGAAGTCGAACGTGGCAACCCAACTGACAAGCATGGCAAAGAGACTCATGAGTACCTCGAGTACACGAAATCACTGAACTACCAGATAACTTCGACATAGCATCAATGCTGGGGTGACCAAGCCGACGATGCCAGATGGTCGAAGAGGCTGTCTTCGTCAGGGCAAGAGGCGGAGCAGAAGCTGGAATACGCATCGTGTACAGAGGTCCCGAACTCTCATAGCAAAAAAGAAGACGCCAAAGTAGTAAGATCCTTCACAGATAAACCAAAAGGATCGAACGTGATGGAAACATGATTGTCAGTAGTGAAACGGCGAACGGAAAGAAGGTGCTGAATGATGTCAGGAGCAACAAGAACATCACGAAACTGAAAAGAACTCGACGAACCCAAGACACCTACTGAGGTGACCGGAAGAACCGACCCATTCCCAACAACGATAGATGAAGGATGATATAGGTGGGAAGGGCGGCTAGAACAGAGTATACCGGCGTCAGGAGTGGTGTGGTACGAGGCGCCAGAGTCCACCACCCAGTCAGGACCAGATGGCGTGAGACCCTGCAGGTAGACCGACGGTGTAGCACGGATCGCAACATGCCACGACGATGGCGGCACCAGGGAGGAAGGCAGCACGCTCGGACTAGCGGTTGGGTTCCCTGAAACCCAGTAGGCCAGAGCCGTGGGGGGGGGGGGGGGCGAGGCGCATGTCGGTTCAGCCCTTGAGAGGTCGTGGTCCCGACTGGCGTAGCGACTTCAGCAACCAGCGGTGGGGATCTGGAACCGGGCCAGGTGGCACTGGGCCTGGACCCTGCAGCAGCCGGCCCGATGACACTAGGATGAGTGCACGTAGGTCCGACGATCGACGGCTCGGCTCTGTCAGCCGGCAAGGCAGATGCAGCAACGGGCCGCACGGATCCTGGTAGCAACGGAGCATAGAAACCCGGGTACGGCGTGCAAGGGCACGACTGCGGCGGCAACGCGTAAGAATGCGGCGGCAGCCCGACAACAGCCTGCATTGTGGCGGCCAGGAGCGGCACTGCCGGGGCCCAAGTTGGCAAGAATGGTGGTGCCGAGGCGACAGCGGCCGAAACAAGGTCGGACAGAGGGCGGTGCAGGCCGGTAGCGCCAGCTGGCGGCGGCGGCGTCCACACTGGCCAAAACTGCAGCACCGGGCCAACGACGATCGGATCAGAGCCAACGACAACGGGGGGGGGGGGGGGGGGGGAAGGGACGCGCCGGGCTCGGTCAGGAGAGGGACGGCGCGGGTGAGATCGGCGGCGGCAAGGCCAGAGCCATCGGCGGCATGGAGAAGCGCGCCAAGCTCGACAAGTAGAGGGGCGACGCGGCCGAACCTAGTGGCAGCAAGGCCTGGGTCGCCGGCGGTGCAGAGGAAGGCTGCGTGGTTGAGACCACGGTCGGCGAGCCCAGATCCGGCAACGGCGGGCCCAGATCCAGCGACGACGGGTGCGGTCGGCGCGCGGACGGCAGTTGCGGCGCCCTGCGCGCGTAGAGGGGTGGCGGCGGCAGCACCAGGTGCGCGTAGAGGGGCGCCGGCGCCGTGGAAAGAGAGAGGTCCGAGGGGAGGAGGGGGGAGCCGACCGGCGCCGGCGCTCCGGCGGCCGACAGCGGCAATGCACCGCCTGCCTGCCATGTGATATGGGAAGAGTAGAGAGGCTATCTGATACCAAATTGGAAGGAAAAGATTGATTCCATTAATCAGCCAAGAGGTACATATATATAGATACAAAACTTAAGAGTCAAGAAACGCTAACTTGGGGACCAAGGAGCATAATACAAAAGGGCTAAACTGCCCCTATAGTACCCTAATACAAGTGCAGTCTAACAGAAAACATACATCAACGACACATGCTGACACACATTAGCAACACAAGCTGACACACACACACTTCGACGGGAAGTACAGGAACACGACACTGCAGTATCACCTATCAAGAACACTACATCAAGCAATCAAGAACCAGGACCAGCACGGCAGCACATGGACAACAGAGGAGGGGAGAGGAAGGGCAAAACCCATACCATCTTCTGAAGATGAGTGCATCCCGGGCTCCCGCTCCCACGCTGTCATGTGTTGAGGAAGAGGAGGGGTGGATCTGCAACGGTCGATGGGGAGGAGCGGCGGCCGGTGGGGAGGATCTGCCGAGGAAGACCGATGATCGGTGGGGAGGAGCCAATGGGGAACGGCGGATCTGCGGTGGCACCAGTCGAGCACGGTGTGGTGGCTTCAATCGCGATACCAAAGTTGGGTGGAGAAGACATCGGAGGCGGACACCACCAGTGGCTCTTGAGGCGGAGTGGAGAGCATGGGCGGACCCAAAGGGTATGCCGGGTTGGCACCGGCATACCCTGGCCCCAGGTCCAGCGAACCATGGTTACGGTTAGGCAAGTATTGCTGAAGTTCCAAGCCTAGAGAAAAAAAATCTAGTTACGTTTGTTTAAGGCTTGGAGCAGAAGAACAGGAGGCAATAATCCACCTATAACGCTCCCGGCTGCGATACAAATGCGGTTCAGGCACGCTCGTGAGATGAGGTCCGCCCATGCAATCGACTCACACGGCTAGTCAGCTACGCGAGACAATTACAGTGCATATTTGAAATGCAATTTGGTAATTATATTAATAATATGAGACAAGATGATAGTTTCAAAAGGTCTAGACAATATATTGATCTCACGGTTAAATTTATAGGAACTCAAAAGCATAAAGTAATGATATGATATACTTGCTTCTCAATTATATTGCTTCTACAGGTGGCAAAAATGGATGTTGTAAGAGTATTATATGTAATAGTTGTAATGAAAACAAAGTTAATAAATAAGATGAATGATAGTATGTTTCATGATTGTATGACTACTTCATTAAACGGAATATTTTATTTCAACTGCATGAGGGTGACATATCAATAAGGTCATATCACTTAGAAAGACGGATAAATAGTATTTTAAGACTATGTTTTTGAAGTAGCAATCTTTTATTTGAATTATTTACTCCGTCCGTTTCGAAATAATTGTCACCGGTTAGTTCAAAAATGAACTAGCCGGTGATAATTATTTTGAAATGGAGTATATTATAATGTACTTCCATTTAAGATTTATCATGTTATTTTATTGTTTAAATTATATTATAAAATTTAAAATTTTACAAAAATGATAAAATATTTTATTGAAATACATAATTCTTTTATGTGGCATACCCTTTGATAAAATCCTAGGTCCGCCACTAGTGGAGAGCGGCAGCTTCGTGCGTCCTATGTCAGACTTCAAGAGGCGGAGGCGGAGAGCGGCGCGGCGGCTCCAAACTTCAAGAGGCAGAGAGTGGCGCGACGGCTCCAGACTTCAGGAGGTGCAGAGTGGGTGCGGCAGCTTCAGTTGTGTCGGGCTCGGGAAGGAGATGGGAAGGAGAGCAGTTGTAACAGAGTAACCCTGATGAGCCACAGTGGCTGGTAACAGAACATGCCTGATTTCTAATTTCCTCCCCAACCTGATCGTCCACAAAAACCTGATCGTTAAATGGTCTACTAGTTGCCCTGATCGAACGACTAGAAAACAGATGAGCCAAGTAGGGTTATTACCCCTTATCGAGCATCAACCAACGATCAGTCCGACTAATAATCGCGTTTAGTCGGATAGCAATAACTAGTATGCAATCTGATTTATGATGCATTCATGCAATCATCCATTCCCAACCATTGGATGTGCATCCTAGGGTGATTGCATTTTTTTACCTAACCCCCTCCACCTGTGTTTCTCACGTGAAGGGAGTTAAGTGAAAAAACACAATCACCTTAAGATGTACCTCCAATAGTTAAAGTTTGATAATTGCATGGTTGCACTATAAGTTAGATTGCATACTAGTCATTACCAATAAACAATGATAAGAATTGAGGTCAGGTCAGCCCATAAACCCCCTCCGAGGCCTTTTCTTCGGGATGGATTACAAGTCATTTATTGACATGACATGTTGCATGAGATCAAATTTCCATGGAAGAAACGTATATGTAAACCATCTCTTCACATTAACCGTACTGCTCTTGCCTGCTAAGCCGACATGTTTGTGTCCTTCAAGATACAGCTTTGCAGATCATCCGAGCACGTGTAGCCAACATGGCAATACGCGTCGGCTCCTTGATTTCAACTACCGATATTGGTAGCCCATTCTTTATCTGCGTATGCACAAACATATCTGCAGCCGAAGCGAACGGAGGAGACATATTTCACGCTTCGGTGGGCTCCCGCTGTGATATAAAAAATGAGCTCAAATACAAACAGCCCACCTAGAGACAAGTCATAAGTCCAACCAGTTACCAGAACTCAATCCACCAGGTCATCGACCGTTTGGCACGGCTCCCAAAATAACCTTCATAGGAACCGATATCTTCCGATTGACTTCTCTACCACAACCACTACAACGGTAGATATTGAAATCAAGGGACCGAATCTCAAGAAGTGAATTATTTCTAAGATGCAGATAAACATCTCAGCCTTACACAATTAGGCTCGTCACGAGGAAAAGAGTTTCGCTGATGTGGCCTTAGGCCTTTGGGTCATACTTGTATGTCACGTATTACACTACATGAGAATGAATTATTTTCGTTGATCAAAGTTATTTTTTGTGCCCCACTAAAAAGTTATAATTTTTCGAGTCGTGTTGTTGCTCACAAAAATAACAACTATTTCTCGTGGGTCGTGGTGCTGGTTCTTACTCGCTAGCACATAATAAATTAACTCATAAAAATGATCACTTGCATGTAGATCATCATAGATTATGTATTTTCTTTTGACAGTGCAACAGAAGGTGAATAGAACACACATAATCGTTCTAGTCATCATCGGAAAAGTAGTCTTATGTTCTAATTGTTGGGAAATAGGCAGTACACTACTCTAGCAATTCTACCGCATCACTCAAGAAACATGCGAGTATAGATGTCATAGATCATTATCACTAGACGCGCAGCGTAACGGAACGTAGACGCGGTGTAAGGAAAGTAGACGATTTCGTTCGTCTCCTCCTCACCCTCGTCAGGTAGATCGCATCTATGAAATCACTATGAAAATCTCATCGGATTGATCAAATCAACCCGAATCCGAGTCATTCAGAATGCCTCAATTTTCAATATGACTGGTTATTCATGAGTATATCACGACTCATGATCGTGGTCTGTTGGCTCAATCTGTTAGCTATGTACGCAATTAGTCCTGATGGTGATTCCAGCTTGTCGGTACTCTGCAGACTGGATACCCTCGCACACATGATGAAGACACCGGGGCATGTCCGGGAGCGCCACAAACCTAGAAGTTGTCGAGGCCTCAACCTCCTGCAAGATCCAGCCTCAGTGCCGCCACGTGGGGCACGAATGATGGGATAAAAACCCTCAGAGGAAATGACCTTCCAAGACGCCACGTGTTGAGGAGAGACCCGCACAACCTCGGCGGAGAAGCTCCAGAGCTGCCACGTGCCCTGGGGAGCCCCAGAGCTGCCAAGTGCCACGAAGGACCGGGGCTAGCCTCCCTGGCGAGGACCTGCACCGGCGCTGCCACATGTCTCGTAGCACCCCCAGACGGTAAGGTGCGATAGTTAAAAGCTGGAGCGCTCCACTCAGGACAGGCATTGAAGGTCTGCACCCACCTCCGACACACGACGCGGAGCATGCCAATGGTCATAAGACCGCTATGACTAATCACATCACAGTGAAGGCGCTGTAGGCCTATCCCACTTGGCCAAGTGGGTAGCTTGCGACAACAAGACAGGCTGACGGGACGCCATCTACCATCGTTAGCAACAACACGTGGGCTATTGACAAGGAAGGCGACAAGATGGCGAGTCTCCACTGCCATGCTCAGAGAAGCTTATGCAGGAAGCCTTAGATCTTTTAGGATAAGATTGCCCCGGGACCACCTGTCGGGCCCTGGGACCCCACTTGTAAGGCATCCAGTCTTGGTTATAAAAGGCTCGGACCGCCTCCGATACAGAGGATCAGACTCAGAATCCCCGATACACACACATACGCATACACACACACCAAGCAATACAATCCACCGTGGAGTAGGGTGTTACGCTCCTTGCAGCCCGAACCACGTACAAACAACTGTCTCATACTCTTCCGCTAGAACACTAGTTTGAGGCCTAAGCCCCTCCGAACAAGAACCTCTACGGGTTGCTCCTTAGCAGATCTGGGGGAAGTGTCGCATTGACCCTTCAACAGTTATGGTTATGGTTATGAATTGGATGATGATAAATGGTTATGGTTAATGATGATGGTAAGAATCTGGAATATGGATGGATAATGAATGATGGATATGAATTATTATGTTTATTTGGGATATGATGGGATTAATTCACATAGACATTGTAAGATGCTTTTTCATATGTTTTAAATGTACTTTTCAGCAAATTGCGATTATTTAGTGTCAAATCCTTGTTCAAGCCACATGTCATTTTCCCACACTTGCTGAGTATGACATGTGTTCACCCTTGCAATTCCCCACCAACAGTTTCAGGTGATGTATGGGAGTACCTTGAGGATAATGCGGATTACTAGGCTGTGTGCTGCCGTTGACTTGCCTGTGGTGTTGCTTGGAGCCCCGCTACCCTATATGCTTAGTCTGCTTAGATTATTTTCTGCTGCATTAGTTTCAAATTTATCAATAATGATCATTAGACTTGTAATTTTTAGGATTATTTGAATATTTTAATAAAAGTACCTTCTTAATTAATTTGTATTGTGGTAATTTTTTGTATATTGTTTGTGATGCACTCGTGTATGTGTGTTGAACATCCTGCACACACATATGCATCACACTTGGTTCATTTTTGGAACCGGGTGTCACATGTTCTGCCTCCTCCATACTTGATCTTGAGTTTCCAGTCGTGAATCATATATTTGCCAAATTCTCTTCATCTTTGTAACTTCTGATGTCTACATCGCTCGAGCCAAGTTCCTGAAGTGCGGAGACAAAGCTGTTTACCAATTGGCGACTTGTAAAACCCTTGTTGTTGTTGTTTGTAAAGGAGGACTTGATTTTTTTTTGCTTCTCATCACTCTAAGTAGGACTTGAAAGATAGGGCGATCCGTATGAAAATATCCTATCTTACCACATTCGAAACATTGTTGAGAACCAACACTTCCTCTCCTTCCAGTTCTCACATTTTGCAATGCTTTTGAGAACCGAGTAGAGAGAAGTGCTAGCTCCTCCTCTGGAAACTCTTCAATCTGTTCAAGGGTTAGATAGGACAACAAAGCAAGTGTACCACATGATGAAGATTGACTAGGGCTAGGCATGTCACGTTGTGAAATAAATGCAAGAGACTTGTTGGGATTCTTTTGTGATATTATGTCAATTTCATGAGTTTTTAACTTGGAATATAGCTCATATAATGTAAGTGTACTCATGACATTGGATTTATGAATAGATGTAACTTTCATCTCCCAAATTTGACATATCTAAAGCAGTTCGTAATTGCCTAGCATTCTCAGCATTTGAAAAATTAACGTTGACACTACGTAAGTTGCTGAGAATTTTGTTAAAGCGAGCAAAGAGGTCATCAATTGACTCATCGGATTGCATATCAAAGCACATGTATTCTTTCTTGAACATGTCTTGTCTTACCTCCTTGATAGTGCCGGATCCTTCACGATAATCACATAGAACTTTCCAAACATCATACACAGATTGGAGGTGTGCAACTGGATCGTAGTCAATTCTTGTACGATCTAGTTCCGCGCCTTATTTTTGTTGTTGACATCTCTCATGTTCGTAGCGGTTACTTGATCATTTGGCTGCACATTGTAAGGCTTGTGCATCTTTTCCCATATTATGAAGCCTTGCGGCTAGATGAAGGCCTCCATACGCGCCTTCCAAACCTGAAAATCAATGCCACTAAATACACAAAGTTTTGCGGAGTATTTCTCCATGTTGATTACACTGCTATAATAAGCCTCATCTCAGGCTGCTCCAAACATTATTATCACACGCAGCTTCTAGAACTGCCTAAAATGAAGAGTTTGTGATAATTTGCAATTTCACAGGCGAAAGTGAAATTGCCTGTGAAATAATTTTATCACAAGTGGTTCTTTACTTATGACTAGCGCTCGTGAAGAAATATTATCACAGACAGTTTGTACAATATAAGTAACTGCCTATGATAATGGTGGTATCACAGATGGATCTTTACCTATGATAAGCCGCGTGTGGCGACAATTTTATCGCAACCGGTTTGTACTGTAATAGTAACTGCCTGTGATAATGGAGTTATCACAGGTGGTTCTTTACCTATGATTAGCCGCCTGTGATAATATAATTTCACAGGCAGATCTAGTCGTAGGTAAAGAACCGCCTGTGATAAAGTATACCCTATGCAGTACTACCTGCTGTTATTCTAATTTCCAGGTCAGTTCAATAAAATCATAGAAGTCAACAATCTAATCACATAAGTAAACAATATTCTAATAGAAGTCATCTCACATAAATAAATTTCAATAAAACAATATACATATGTACAAGTTACACATACAAGTCATCTCATAGTTTACAAGTTTCACTGAAAGCTGTGTCTATTGTCATAGTCGCAAAGTTCTGGCACATCAACTATTACACCATCCTCATCAAAGAACAACCCTCTTCGGTGCAAAATTTCATGACGAATGAATTGACACAGTTCACCGGCAATCTTGCCGGCTCCTCCACCAGGCATACTTCTAGAAACCGGCCATTCTTGGTACACATTCTTCGTGTGCTGTAATGAAACACATAACAAGGTTTAGAATGTGTTGGTTTGAACAATCTCAAAGTATAGATCAAAGTGAGTATACATGAATTTATTTTGTATTTTTGGAGAGTTGTACTATGAGCAATTGAATGTTGAAGTTGGAATCAAAATATGAAAATAATGTTTCTGGTAGTATTGAACAGCAGAGAATATAATTATTAAAATACGCTAGTTACAATGAAAATGAAACTCAAAAGTAAGAAAATAAGATATCAACATTAAGGATAACTTACATCCTCACGATTCACTCTATATTCGCTGGCGGTCCGAAGATGATCGCATACTTAATACCCGCATAAGATGCTCCCAACAGGCTTCTTGGGACAAGGATAATATGTTTTAATGTCTAATGCATCTGTATTAGGAGGTATCTGACCGCCAAGCTATTCTGCATAAAACCGCCAAGCGCTGTATACAAGAAATGTCATATAAAACTTGTCAACACATTTTAAATGTGTATAAATTAAAAGTATCGAATAAATGTACAATTTCAAAATGGAATGGAAATCTTTGTAATGATCTGGTGAGTAATTGCCTGATTCCAAGACTGTTGCCAAACCCTGCGTTGGCTTGATAAAGATCATTATGTAGTGTTTACTGCACACGTACAAACACACGTGTTAAGTTAACAATTAGCAATAATTGCTATTTAAATATCATGTGCCGAACTTACTTGAAGTGGAACGGAGCCTTTACGAGGTCCTTGCCATCTCTAATAAAGTAAAACATGGCATGTCCTATGTAAGCTGCAATCTCTGTCCTTTTATCCTTCTTTTGTTTTGCGAATGATTTATCAAATTCTTTTTTCTTCATGTGCTTGTACTGTTCTGAGTCTCGATCCACCTTAACGTTGAATAGCGTCTTTGCAATCTGTGTAAGGTCAAGGATACTTGTCTTGCATTTCATCTTTTTCATTATCCATGTATTGCATCCTATTGAAGAAGTCCGAAATTGTTATAATCTCATAAAATGTGTATGTGTGTAGTAAGAAAAGCAAATACAAAATATTAGAGGCACTTACAAGCACCAGATGAGTAGCAGGTTGATTTCGAGCATGCCTCGATGGAAAAGGCTATGTAGGTCTTCAAAGAAAAGTGCTCGTTTATCTGCTCCAGTGCTCCAGAATGCTTCTTTTGGCACACGAAATGTGACGTGAGAATGATCATATTTTGTGCTTGCAGTGATGTACCACTCGTGCATTCTTTTGAGCGGGACAAGTTGTTTGCTAAGTTGTACCGATGTCGTGAACGGCTTCCCATTCTTATATTCAGGAGGAACATCCAGGATCTTGTATATTGGAACTCCTAGTTTAACTAAAGCCGTCCGCCGATTATACATGACACCGTCTTCTCCCCACTCCTCAATATCTTCTAATTCTGACTCATGTGAAGAACGAGATGCACTCGATTTTCTAATATTTTCCTTTAGATTTTCCAAATATTTAGACACTTCTTCAAAAAGTTTCTTATTTTTGTATGAGCTAACTTTCATAGGCACTGATGATCGAGGAGTAGTCGTCGGAAGTTGGACACTAGCTTGTTATTGAACCTGTTGTTCAACTGATTGATCTTTACTACCGGAAGCTTGCTCTAGTACTATTTCAAGGTGTTGCTCAACTGGTTGCTCTTTACTAACAACAACTTGCTCTGGTGCTGCTTCAAGCTGTTGTTCAACTGGTTGCTCTTGGTTATCTTTACTAGCAAGGTTACGATTATCCTTGCTGAGACATAGCGGGAGTGGATCTTCCTGGACTGGGAGTGGATCTTCCTGGACATTTGCCTTAGAAGACGGGGTTGAAGTATTTTGAGATGTGACGAGGCTAGAAATTGGCTTATCGTCGAACACGATATCGCGTCGGTGCCAAAGGATTGATTGGTTGACAGTCTGCCCCAGAGTCGTGATCCCCTCATGTGTGATGTGGTATATTTCATAATCTTCATAATCATTATCAATGATCTGAGGAACTTGTGCCACAGCATAATACAACAGAAGTGAATTGCCGTTGAAGTCACAGTCATGTTTTGCCATAGCAGTGGCAACCTGTTTGATTTTGTTCCCTGCTGTGCCGATCGGGACAAGAAGATGACAAGATCTGTCCTTAACAATATCATCGACAGCGAACTTATGGGTTGACCCTGAGCCTAGCACAAAACCTACGCTGCTAGGGTAGGCATTTGGAGATACCAAATGCTCTTTTGGCAGGAGAACCATCGCTATACTCGGTGCCACTAATTGTCCTGATTGTCTAAGTTCTTCCATTATTTCTTGCACATTTTCCTTGACTATTTGAGCAATTGTTTCATCAAGTATTTTATTGAACTTCTCACGTCTTCTATATGTCTCTTTTATCTTCCTTGAAACCATCTTGCCAGGACATCTGAGAAGAGATTGCTCGAACCCGTCCACTGTGTTCACAGTTTCCTAGGATAGCGGTAAGTTAGTCATTCCCCCTCTTCGGCTTGAAGAGACCCTTCCGTTGCTTTTCAATTACTTCTTTCATTTTTTGCTCTACTTCGTTCACAGAGTCGGGCTTTTAAAGTTTGCCCTCGCTGGTCAAACCTGACCGAGCAAATACCCACCATTGAGTTCTCTCATCGCAGCCTTCTAACGGGTGAGGATTGCTCTTACTAGTATTTGCTCCAATATCTTATTCTATTTCTGAACTTTGGGGGCATATCCGGCAGACCCCAATGTAAAAGCCCTAAAATTTCATAGTACTAAGTTCAGATAGAAGAATTAAATATTTGAATGGGAAAAGAAATGAAATGTAAATGGGAAAAGGAAGGTGATTTAAACCATACAAGAGGGAATTCAAAATTTTGAAATAGCTCCTGTTGAAACCTTGACAAAATTAAAATTTGAGTTAACCATTGCCTTCCAAATATTCCGATTAGCCTCTCTGCAAAGTTTCAAAATTTTTGGAAGCACAATTGCTGTATAATTCAGTGGAAACATTGAATTCTTTCAAATTCAAATTTGAATTTTCATTGAAACTTGGTTGAATCAAAGTTTTGAGTCCATAGTAAAATTCTACACCTTAAAATTAGTCTACCAGAAAATATCTAGGATTTTTGGAGCAATGTAGGTGGGAGAATTGAAAGACCAGAGAAGACGGAGTTGGAGGGGCTGTGGGATCTACTGTCCAGTGTCACAAATACATGAACCGCCTCTCCCCTGTTCTCCCCGCCGTTCGACGCGTGCCCACCGTGTGCCAGCCTGACAAGCAGCCTTGCAGGCAGCTAGGTGGCGCCAAGAGTGGAATATCTACTCCTCCCACTGTGTATTCTAGTCCTGGCTCATCACACGCCATCGTCGCTCCCCTGCTCACGGTGAAAAGCAAAACAGCGTCGCCTCTATGTTCCTCCGGCAAGCCAGTGAGTGAGGCCGTATCTCGACCTCGTTACAACAGCAAGGTGTTACGCGTTCCTCTCTTCTATAATCTCTAGTTGTTGGTTCATCATGTTCGTGGCATACACGTCGTTATGTTGAAGTTTTAGCGGACATCACCGTTGAGCCGCCGACGGTCGCCCACTGTCTCCCCGTCGTGCTGGCACCAAAGCCTTAAATCGAGCTGCTTTCAACAGCGAAAAGGAGCGCCATTCCACGCTCTTCCTCACGGTGAAAATCACGAAATCTTTCATCCACTCTCCTCCTCGTATTTCCAGTTTTTCTGTCGGCTCATGCATACTCTTCAGTCTAGGTTTTGAATTAAATTCGTTTTCTATGTGGAGAAATCCCTTGAGCCAGCTAGATATTAGCTTCTATATCCCTTAGCACACCCCCTCAATCAAGTTCCATCTGAAACCGTCGACCAGAGCTGGAGTATTTCAAGTTTTCCCTGCCGCCATGGGAAATCCCATTGGCCCACCGTCGAAATTGACGTTTCTGCCCATTTCACCCTTTTGCATCCACATTTTCATCTTCCCCATGATCCTAGAAACATTCCCGATCAATTTTTGAGTGGTTTGAGCGAGGAGGAGGTGGTTCCAACATGGCTGGAACCCTAAACACCGCCGTCGCCATCGTGCGCTCGCCTCCGGCCGTCACCGCCTCGATTGGACATCACCATCTTGTTGCACGGCCGATTTTAGGGCCAGGCACCCAAAGCCGTACCGGGAGGAGCTCGGCACAGCAAGCCCGGCGGGGCACCACCGCTGCTCCGGCGAGAAGCGCCGCCTCGAGCCAGAGGTTGAAGAAGATGGGGCGGGTCCCACCGGTCAGCGTCTATTTTACTCCCTGGGGATCTGCTTTGGCCACCAGAGCTGGTGTGGCTGCGTGGGTTATCCCAGTGGCTTTCGGTGTGGCCCAATCTGGTTGGCACATTTTAAATGGGTGGGGCCAGGCGGGTTAATTCAAAATTTTCAATATGAAATTAAATCCAGATTATGAGCAAACTTCTAAATTCAATTACTCCTAGTAGAATTGCTCAAATAATCTCCAGTAAATTCTGGTAGACTTATCTTGATCCCAATTTTCCAGTGGTGCAATTTGTCGGACATGATAGTCCCAGAATTTTCATCATTATTTCCTTTTAGCTAAGTTCTTCGGAAATTAATTACTCATGTTCTCCTACTTGGAAAATTCCCAATTTTGGTCAGAACATTCAATATAATACACTTGGTCTCTATTAAAAATTTCAAGTTCATTGGGCTTCATTTACTGGACCAAACAATGTGCAAATCCCCAATGTCCACAGAAAATTCAGAAATGTACATAAACATTTCCAGATTTTATCCCAAACTTGTAAAATCAATTTCTCCCTGTAGGAATCTCAGAAAATTATGAAAAAAATTCCCTAGAACCAGTGAGACCTCCTCTACCATGATCATCTACTGTTAGTCATGAAAAAGCTCCAGATTTAATACCAAATGTCAGAAAAGGATTATAAATATTGAAATTTTAGAGACAACAAGCTTCCTTGAACATATGCAATTCTTGGTCCTGATCTTCCACACAAAACCTAGTATCTACTGTAAAAATCCCGAAGACAATTAAAATAATATTCATACATGATCAGTGTTTAGAAAGTCTTTTATATAGTTTCAATATCACTCATGTACTTTATACATTGCATATCATATAGTGACCGAGATCGAGGAGGAGCCGGAGCCCTTGGAGAGTATATCACCAGAAGCTAACTTTCAACTCTGACTCGTAACTAGGCAAGCCCAGGTTTGCATTTAAGAGATTTTGCAAAGTTTTCATTTGTATCACTATTAAGTCTATAGTTTGAAGTGCATCATGTCTAAAGTGTATTGATACTCCTATTGCATGACCCACAGTCCCATGGAGTATTTGGGTAGCTGTATTGCTCGACGTGTAGAATTGCCATGCTAATGTTAGATGGAATCCAGTAGAAGTCGAGTAGTTGGAATCTACTCGCGAGATATTTACACCGTCACACGGAATTGGTTTATGTTGAGAGTGGCATATGAGTATTAATATGAGACCGGGCAGCAGTGTAGGAAGCAGCGAGACGTGGTCTCACGTGCATAACACTGCCTGTGTCGATTGAGGACCGATCTATGTGCGGCCCCGCTTAGCAAGTTCGAACTGTACCAGATGCATATTGGCTATATGGAAACAATGAAAGCGACATAATTGGTTAACCTGGGTGTCAAGGATTATTCTACCATTTTATAGGAGTGGGTTGAGGGCAGCAAGGTGTAAATCTGCCGGCGGGCACAGACACGCTCCGCGCGGGGAATTCCTGCCCATTACGGAAGGACCGGTTCAATATTTGGGTTTCCTTTGAAAGGTTGTTGCATACAACATAGTATTTAAGTGTGATTTTCGCAAGACTTCCAAAATGGGTGTATGTGACGTGTTATCAGGGTGTCTACTGATTGCAATCGCCGTCCCTTGCGGTTATTTGAGCACCGCTTGTTCACTGTGTCGTGACATAGTAAATATTGAAGAAGCCAGAAGAATACAATATATTGAATTATAATTGTTTTGCAATCATGCTTTCTGTAGTATATGCTCACTAAGTTATATTTTTGAACCATTAACTTGCTGTTAATAACTTGAAAGTAAGGATCCACATGTAGGCGAGTCGTTTATGCAATATCATTGCCTATGTTTAAGTATTCCTGCATGTAGAGTTTCATGCTTAGGTGAGATGGTTAAGTCTTGCTGAGCCTTCGTGCTCACGGTTGCTATATTAAGTTGTTTGCAGGTGAGACGTATGAGGAAGGGACCGAAGATGAGGCGATACCCTCGTCGGGGTATATCCCGAGTGGGAGCCCTGCGTGCCGCCGTGATCTGTTGTGTGTTGCTAGGGTGTAGCTCCCCGGGCTGGACGGCTGCACTTTTGCATAGCTAGGCTGAGAGTTTAGCCATGAGTATTACTTCCATTTTGCATTAAATATTGTAAAAGACTTCTGTTGTTTCTATAAATAAAAATTTGTATTTTGTCGTATTCTTTTCGTGTGTGGTGTTGGGTGCCGCATCGCACGACACCACCCTCTGTGATTCCTAGAATGTGTGGACCCGGTCCTCCCAACCTGGTATCAGAGCCACATTGAGAATAGCACGCTCAAAAGAGCCTATTTTGAAAACTTAGAAGTAGTCGAGTGAGGATTAGTTACTATGCCCACATAAGGTCTATTATAGTATTAGTTACTGAAGGTGGCAAACTAACCTATGAGTTATTATGTTTTGTAACGACGCTCCGATGTCAGGTAAGAGGTATGTATGCCACCACAAGCGGATCAATTGCGGTACTCACCATGCGAGAGGTAGCATGTGATTGTCCCCGTGGCTTGGCATGGGAGTTAATATGAGTCTCTGAACCGTCTCATGGTTCTGGGAACATATGAAAACGCTGCTCCCCAGCATGCTTCAGGCAAAAGCGAGGATACTCCATCGTGTGGTAAAAACACGAAGTATGCAACTCTTGAACTTTCTAGGTTCAAAGGGCCATATGCAGCGTTGATCCTAGCGCACAAGATAAATTATGTGGTCACCTATCGTGCGGTGAAAAAGCACGTAGTGTGTTTTTAATAAACACGCGAAAGCGCCTCCTACTGGTGCAACATTAGGTAAAGACGTGGGACCCTGTTGGGTGGTACATAACCCGATGCGCCTCCTACTAGTGCAGCAATATGCAAAGAGGTGGGATCCCGTTGGGCGGTAGAAAACCCGGTCATGTACCCCGAGACGTGGCTTAGCTCGGGGCGGCCCGTATGGAATGATACGGACGAATGTTCTTACATTCATATATATTATTGTGACTGCCTGAAATGATCGCTTGTGCTGGCTGTGTCGTACGGAACCATATGATTTATCTGTAATTTGTGTGTAGTTGCAGGTACACTAACCACATTTTAAGTAGCTCGAGTAGAAAACGTTTACGAGTGAATGTCATTAGTGCCACCGTTGAGACGTATGCCGAAATACCGGCTTAGGATTTTCTTTGGTGAGGGCATAGTACCGGCATTGCATTCGAGTTTCATCAGGCACGTCGACGACGATATCCGTGCTGGAGGTGTGTCTCGACAACAAGTAAAACTTTCCAACTTAGGACTAAGTTTGAATTTGTAATCTCTGTTTTGGGGCGTGCTGGTCAGATTGATAATTAATCATGTGGTCGCTGGGTAAGCAGGCATATGGTTTGGAAACTTGAGGAAGTTATCCACCAATTTCATTTTCAGCTCGAGGGCATATTTCAAGATATAAAACTTGGAAATTTCATTTGAACTTAAACTGACAGGTTCCTGATTCAAACTGTGAATCTGGCAGTAAAATGCTTAAATTTAGAATAGCATAACTCTCTAGGAATAACCACTGAAAGTGTTACACACATGGTTGGAAAGTTTAGAGAGTACTTTAAAACTCTATTATTCAACTCCAGATCAGAAATCCCCCTGTAAACTAATGAAAAATTCAAATTTCCAAGCTATGTTAAATGTGGACAGAGACTGGACAATTTCTGTACCCTGTCACTATTTTTATCATATCTCTTAGTAGAATCAACGAATGACTTCATGTAACACATATCTGGAATTCTGAGGAAGTTTGTAACAATGTCTTAATTTATGATTTTTGCATATATTGATGTTTTGTATCTGGAAAAATGTGGACAAAATCAGCCTTAAACAAAGGAGGTGCTGTCAAATTTTTTCCAGAAACACTCAACTTGCAAAAGTCATATCTCCTCATACAGAAATGATATGGAGGAGAATAAAGACATTCGGAAAATACCTTTGAGTTTACTACAACTTTGTAGTTTAACTCAAGTCCTGAATGTTCCTCTAAATGGATGAAAATTTCGAATTTCTCCAGACTGGTCAGAATGAATAGAAACTGAGACAGAATTCCAGTGTGATGTTTCATTTGACATTTGAATTTGAATTCACTTTCATAATTAAATTATCACTGCCATGGTCTGTTTCTCAACAAAATTTGTTGAATTTGAGTATTTGACCTCTTCAAATACTTCATTTATAGATGGCAGATGTGACACTATTGTTGCCGGACGGGTGGGTGTTCTCTACATGCGCTAACGATCCGGGTTTTCCGATCATGACAGAGGCGTACTGTCGTGCACTGTCCTTGTTGACGTCCCTGCTAGTCCACGTCTTTATGGATGGGCTCCTTTTTCGGTCAGTACTTTGGAAGCTCGTTTGGAGGACACGTGGGCAGTTGCAGCGGGTGAAGCGCTTATGAAGCTTTGCAAGCTTCATCAAGATGCTATGGCTGAGACACAATTTGCTCTTCTTCCGGTCCGTGGTGCGGCTGGTCTTGAGTGGCAACATCGTATGGTTGAGGCCTATCAACCAGACGGCAACACGACAACGATGACACTTGGGACTTATGCCGCTGCATCCAGCATGGTGGTTATTACGCAGAGTGCAATCATGCAGCAGCAGGTCGAAGCCCTGAGGCAAGCGATTAAATGGGGTGACACTCTTGATGACATCAATGAGAACCTATGTTCGTTCCTGGCTCTGACAAATCACCGGCTGAATCATCACTAGAATCAACTGCATCGCACTTGTACTAAACTGCGGAAAGCTCGCGCCGAACTGCGTCAAGCTCGCAGGGAACTGTAGCAAGCTCGTGGTGAACTGCAGGCGAGTCAACTGGTGGTTCAGCAACAACAAGAGCAGCTGTTGGTGATCACCGAGGCATGAGATGAAGCTGTCAACAAAGCTCAGGAGGACTTATGGGAGGCTCAAGCACACTTGCCGCAACCAGTCGTGTATCCACTGGCTGAGAACAAGTCGCTGAATATGGGCGCGCAGGTGCTTCTATGTCCTGAACAGGAGGAAGACCCTGAGTTGCTCGAGTTCCCGACGAAGATGCATCGGAGTAGGATGGGGCAGTACTACTGCCATCATGGGGCAACATATAGTTAACCATTGCTCGCATTTATTTTGTAGCCATGTTTGTATCGTATTATAAATAGTAGTGGGTGTGTATGAGATGACAATGTGTGTATGATGTCTCATGGAGACCAAGTATAGTTGAGATGCACTTCCATAGTGGGAGTCCGTCATTTTGGAGGTCACTATTGTAAACTTGGTCATGAGATAATATATCCTGTATAAAGTTTGTACTTTATTAATATATGTGAAAGTTATGCAATTATCACATTGTCAATGCTCGCACTACTATGGTATGGACTGAATGAAGAAAACAAACATGTTGCTGATTTTTAAATCATGTGGATGCAGAATGGTGCATACACATTCTACGCTTGAGATGGGATGCTCTAGCCAGGGTCGTAGGGATGAATCTCCGACCAGGTAGCAAACCACGACACCACAGCAAAAGCTCCTCCACCACCACCACCACCTGAACCTCCAAGGACCCTCGCGGAGATTCTTGCCGCAATACTCGGCTCGCACGATGAGCAAACAGAGTTGTTGCGGATGTGAGTGCAGAATTCATCCTGTCAAGGGGGGCCACAAGACAATGGGCAACTCCAGCCCCAACAGAGTTCATACTCGAACTTTTTGGTAACGCATCCACCGGTATTCACGGAGGCCGAGGAGCCTCTGGAGGCGGACAACTTTATCCGCACCCTCGAGGCGAAGTTCAGTCTGCTACGATGCACCGAACAGCAGAAGGTGCTGTTCGCAGCGCAACAGCTTGAAGGATCTGTCGGTGCTTGGTGGGCGAACTACATCGCATCACCCCTTGCTGGTCATGTGGTCACATGGACTGAGTTTCGGGAGGCATTTCGCGCCTATCATATACCTCCCGGTGTCATAAAGAGGAAGCTTCAGGAGTTTCTGGAGCTGAAGCAAGGCGGGAGGAGTGCTCCTGAATACTCCCGCGCGTTTGATCATTTGGTGCAGTATGCGCTGGATTATGTTGGAACGGAAGACAAAAAGCGAGATACTTTCTTCCGAGGTTTAAACCCCAATATGAAAGTCCAGCTCGCACAATGCAATCGTGGCACCTTCTATGACATCGTCAATACCTTGATAGTGCAAGAAGATGCTCAGTGCGAGCTCATTTATGATAAGAGAAACGGAGCACATCTTCGAGCAGCAGTGGTGGTGGTCCACAGAAGTACCGTTTGGTGTATCGCTCACCATCCGGGCAGTGATGGCAGCCACCAGCGCGACCGCAGCAGTTCCACGGTTGTTCTTTCAACACGCCGTGTTTCCGACCGCCATTTCCACAGCAGCAGCAGAGGATGGTCCCGCGTGCGTATCCACCTCCACCACATGCACCGGTTCCGTCCGCAGCTTGGAGGAAACCCGACACAATACACGTGCTATACGTGTGGCCATGGCGGGAATTTTGTGAGCGACTGCCCCGAGCAGCGACAGGGCAGCGGACAAGCACCATATCAGGGTGCAGCTCACCCTGCAACCAGCCCAATAAATCAGCAGCAAAACCCGGCAACGTCCACCACATGGCTATCGAAGACGTGCTGGAAGGCAAACCCGTCCTTGCGGGTACGTTTTCTCTACTCCAAAATCTCGTAGTCATATTATTTGACTCCAACGCCACATAATTCATTATCCAAACATATGTCATCAAATACCAATTACCTATCATTCCCACAAAATGTTCATATTTGATTTGTTCTGCGGGTGGGAAAGTAGCAGCTGATAGGATGGTTTATGGAGCACCACTTCAGTTGGGTGGGAATCTATATCTAATTTCTCTAAATATATTAGAGAGTCAGAAGATCGATGTCATCTTAGGAATGTCATGGCTATACTGCCATGGTGCTGTTCTCGACATCGTTCCACGTGTGGTCCATTTAAACTCTCCACTACATGAACCACACACTCTCATTCTAGACCGCCTTATCCAAGAAATTCCAGCCACATACAACACGGAAGCCACAAAGCTTGAGGACATTCGTGTGGTCCGTGAATATCCGGACGTGTTTCCTGACAACCTTCCGAGTATGCCACCGGATAGGGATATCGTGTTCAAGATTGAACTTATTCCGGGAACCACGCCTATTTCTTGAAGGCCGTATAAGATGGCACCAAATGAGTTTGCAGAATTGAAGGAGCATTTGAAGGACCTATTTGACAAAGTTCTAATATGCCCAAGTTCATCACATTGGGGATGCTCCGCATTGTTTGTGAAGAAGAAGGACAAGTCGTAATGTCTATGTGTGGACTATCGCCCGCTCAATGCCGTGACGATCAAGAACAAGTTTCCACTACCGCACACCGATATTTTATTCGACCAATTAGTGGGTGCTAAAGGTTTTCTCGAAGATGGATATTTGGTCTGGGTATCATGAAATAATAATCCGACCGGAGGATATACCGAAGACGACATTCTCGAGAAGATACGGGCTCCACAAATATCTTGTCATGTCATTTGGACTCACCAGCGCGCCGACTCACTTTATGTACCTCATGAATTCTGTATTCATACCGGAGTTGGACAAGTTTGTCGTGGTCTTCATTGATGATATTCTGGTTTATTCAAAATCAGAGGAAGAACACGCCAAACACTTGCATATCGTGCTCCAACGATAGCGAGATCACAAGCTTTATGCAAAATTCAGCAAGTGTGAGTTTTGGATCAGCCAAATACCCTTTCTTGGTCAAACTATTTCAGCGGAGGGCATTGCTGTTGAGCCAAGCAAAATTGTGCAAGTGCTGAAATGGGAGTCTCCAAAGTCTGTTCATGATGTTCGTAGCTTCCTCGGGTTAGCGAGATATTATCGGAGGTTCATTCCGAGCTTCTCAAAAGTCGCTAAACCAATGACGGAGCTGCTGAAAAAGGGGACCAAATATATTTGTAGCAAGCCATGTGAGGATGCATTTTAAGCATTGGTGAAACATCTCACAACAGCCCCAGTGCTAGCTCAGGCGGATACGACCAAATATTTTGACGTTTATTGTGATGCGTCTGGGATTGGTCTCAGCTGCATGTTAATGCAAGAAGGCCGCGTGATTGCATATGGCTCACGGCAGCTCCGAAATCATGAGCAACATTATCCAACTCATGACCTTGAGTTTTCTGCCGTTGTGCTCGCTTTGAAAATGTGGAGGCACTATTTACTTGGAAATCTAGTGCATCTCTACACCGATCACAAGAGCCTAAAATATATCTTCACTCATAAGGAGTTGAATATGCGACAGTGAAGATGGTTAGAGCTGATCAAAGATTATGAGATTGAAATCCACTATCATCCCGGCAAGGCGAATGTGGTTGCCGGTGTGCTATGCCGCAAGTCTCACGTCAATAATCTGTCCATCACTCTGTTGGACGAGGGCAAGCCGAGTTTATACTTGGTTCCATATGGAGTGTGATATAATCTTGCTCTTATTCCTACCATTTGAGAGGAGATTATTGAAGCTCAAAATAAAGACGTGGGTATGTCGCACATTCGGAGGAGAATGAAAAATGGGGAAATGAAGTGCTTCCGAAGTGATGAACATGGTACGCTGTGGTTCAAAGACCGTATAGTGGTACCCCATGACATGGAACTTCGGAAGAAAATCTTGGATGAAGCTCACTTATCCAAGTACTCTATTCATCCGAGCAGTAACAAGATGTATCAAGATCTAAAAACAAGATTTTGGTGGACAGGAGATTGCAAAATACGTATCCGAGTGTGGTACGTGCCAGCGGGTGAAAGCCGACCACATGAGCAAGGCCGGACAGCTGCAACCATTGAAAATTCCGGTGTGGAAATGGGAGGATATTAGTATGGATTTCATCATCGGTTTGCCTCTCACGTTCCACAAGCATGATTCCATTTGGTTGATAGTTGATTGACTAACCAAATCAGCCCACATTATTCCAGTCAACACCAATTATCATGCTCAGAAGTATGCAAAGTTATATATTGCTAGAATTATTTGCTTGCATGGAGTTCCCCGGATGATTATCTCAGATCGGGGTGCGTTGTTTATTGCTCGCTTCTGGGAGCAGCTGCACGCATCCTTGGGGAACAAACTGATCCGAAGCTCCAAATATCACCCACTTACAGTCAATCTGAGCGGGTGAATCAAGTTCTTGAAGATATGCTACGCGCTTGTGCCATCCACCACGGTAAAAATTGGGATGATCATTTACCATTGGCAGAGTTCATATATAACAATGGCTATCAAGCTAGCATCAAGATGGCACCATATGAAGCTCTCTATGGACGGAAATGTCGCACACCACTCAACTGGTGTGAATTCGGTGAGCGAGTGATATATGGCATTGATCTTGTAAATGAAGCCGAGGAATGGGTGCGAGTGATCCAAGCCAATCTCAAGGCTACTCAATCTAGCCAGAAAAGTTATGCGGATAAAAGACATTGACCTCTCCACTTCATCATCGGAGACCACATTTACCTTCGTGTCTCTCCGATGAAAGGGATTCATCGTTTCGGAGTGAAGGGAAAGCATGCTCCCCGATTCATCAGTTCGTTCACCTTCATTGAAAAATGCGGACCTGTGGCCTATCATTTGGAGTTACCGGCGTCGCTCTCTGGAATTCATAACGTTGTCCACATCTCTCAGCTGAGGAAGTGCCTTGAATCCCCGGCTGAATTCCGCACCGAAGACATTGAATCTCTCCAACAGGATCTCACTTATTAAGAGTATCCGATCCGGATTATCGATAAAAAGACTCGCACCACAAGAAACCAGACTTTGTACTTCTACAAAGTCTTGTGGAGTAACCATACCGCTGAGGAAGTGACAAGGGAAAGCGAGGACTATCTCCGATCAAATTATCCGGATTTGTTATCATCTCACACCCGGTAATCTTTTTATCTCCGTCTCTTTCATTAATCATCTCGGGACGAGATTCTTTTTAGTGGGGAAGGATATAAAAGCCCTAAAAATTCATAGTACTAAGTTCATATAGGAGAATTAAAAAGTTGAATGGGAAAAGAAATAAAAAGTTGAATGGGAAAAAAAGGTGATTTAAACCCTACAAGAGGGAATTCAAAAATTCAAAATAGCTCCTATTCAAACCTTGACAAATTTGAAATTTGAGTTAACCATTGCCTTCCAAATATTCCAATTAGCCTCTCTGCAAAGTTTCAAAATTCTTGGAAGCACAATTGATGTATAATTCAGTGGAAACATTGAATTCTTTCAAATTCAAATTCAAATTTGAATTTTCATTGAAACTTGGTTGAATCAAAGTTTTGAGTCCATAATCAAATTCTACACCTTCAAATTAGTCTACCAGAAAATATCTAGGATTTTGGAGCAATGTAGGTGGGAGAATTGAAGGACCAGAGAAGATAGAGTTGGACGGGCTGTGGGACCCACTGTCCAGTGTCACAAATACGTGAACCGCCTCTCCCCTGTTCTCCTTGCCCTTCGAAGCACGCCCACTGTGTGCTAGCCTGATAAGAAGCCTTGTAGGCAGCTCGGTGGTGCCAAGAGTGGAATATCTACTCCTCCCACCGTGTATTCTAGTCCTGGCTTATCACACACGCCATCGTCGCTCCCCTGCTCACCGCAAAAAGCAAACCAGCATCGCCTCTCTGTTCCTCTGGCAAGCCAGCGAGTGAGGCCGTGTCTCGACATCGTTACAACACCAAGGTGTTGCTCGTTCCTCTCCTCTATAATCTCCAGTTGTTGGTTCATCATGTTCGTGTCTTAAACGTCGTTATGTTGGAGTTTTAGCGGACATCACCGTTGAGCCACCGACGGTCACCCACTGTCTCACCGTCATGCCGGCACCAAAGGCCTTAAAGCGATCTGCTTTCAATAGAGAAAAGGAGCGCCATTCCACGTTCTTACTCACGGTGAAAATCCTGAAATCTTTCATCCAGTCTCCTCCCCGTATTTCCAGTTTTTCCGTTGGCTCATGCATACTCTTCAGTCTAGGTTTTGAATTAAATTCGTTTTCTATGTGGAGAAATCCCTTGAGCCAGCTAGATATTAGCTTCTATATCCCCTAGCGCACCCCCTCAATCAAGTCCCATCGGAAACCATCAACCAGAGCTAGAGTATTTTAAGTTTTCCCCGCCGCCATGGGAAATCCCATCGGTTCACTGTCATAGTCGATGTTTCTGCCTATTTCACCCTTTTGCATCCACATTTTCATCTTCCCCGTGATCCTCGAATCATTCCCGATCAATTTATTAGTGGTTTGAGCGATGGGGAGGTGGTTCCGACATGGCCAGAACTCTAACCAATGCTGTCGCCGTCATGCACTCGCCTCCGGCCGTTGCCGCGTCGATTGCACATCACCATCTTGTTGCACGTCTGATTTTAGAGCCAGGCAGCCAAAGCCATGCCAGGAGGAGCTCGGCACAGCAAGCCCGGCGGGGCGCCGCTGCTATTATGGCGAGAAGCGCCGCTCCGAGCCAGAGGTTGAAGAAGATGGGGCGGGTCCCACCGGTTAGCGTCTATTTCACTCCCTTGGGATCTGTTGTGGCCATCGGATCTGGTGTGGCTGTGCGGGTTAACCCTGTGGCCCTCGGTGTGGCCCAATCTGGTTGGCACATTTTAAATGAGTGGGGCCATGCGGGTTCATTCAAATTTTCAATAGGAAATTAAATCTAGATTTTGAGCAAACTTCTAAATTCAATTACTCCTAGTATAATTGCCCAAATAAATCCCAGTAAATTATGGTAGACTCATATTGATCCCTATTTTGCAGTGGCTCAATTTGTTGGACATGAAAGTCCCAGAATTTTCATAATTAATTCCTTTTAGCTAACTGTTTGGGAAATTAATTACTCCTGTTCTGCTAATTGGAAAATTCCCAATTTTGGTCAGAACATTCACTCTAATACACGTGATCTCCAGTAAAAATTTCAAGTTCATTGGGCTTCATTTACTGGACCAAACAGTGTGCAAATCCCCAATGTCCATAGAAAATTCAGAAATGTACAAAAACATTTCCAGATTTTATCCCAAACTTGTAAAATAATTTTCTCCCTGTAGGAAGCTCATAAAATTATGAAACAAATTTCCCTAGAACCAGTGAGACCTCCTATACCATGATCATCAACTGTTAGCCATGAAAAAGCTCCAGATTTAATACCAAATTTTAGAAAAGGCTTTTATTGCTGGAATTTTAGAGACAACAAGCTTCCTTGAACATCTCCAATTCTTGGTCCAGATGTTTCCTCATAAAACCTAGTATCCACTGTAACAATCCCAAAGCCCATTAAAATCATCTTCATACCTGATCAGTGTTCAAAAAGTCTTTTGTATAATTTCAATATCATTCATGTACTTTAATATTGCATACCATATAGTGACCGAGATCGAGGAGGAGCTGGAGCCCTTGGAGAGTATATCACCAGAAGCTAACTTCCCCTCTGACTCGCAGCCAGGCAAGCCCGGTTTGCATTTAAGAGATTTTGCAAAGTATTCATTTGTATCACTATTAAGTCTATAGCTTGAAGTGCATTGTGTCTAAGGTGTATTGATACTCCAATTGCATGACCCACAATCCCATGGATTATTTGGGTAGCTCTATAGCTCGATGTGTAGAATTTCCATGCCAATGTTAGATGGAATCCGATAGAAGTCGAGTAGTTGGAATCTCCCCGCGAGATAGTTACACCGTAACACGGAATTGGTTTATGTTGAGAATGGCATATGAGTATTAATATGAGACCGGGCAGCGGTGTAGGAAGCAGAGGGATGTGGTCTCACATGCATAGCACTGCCTGTGTCGATTGAGGACCGATCCGCGTGAGGCCCCGCTAAGCAAGTTTGAGCTGTACCGAATGCATACTTGCTATATGGAAACCAGGAAATTGATGTAATTGGTTAACCTGGGTGTCGAGGCTTACCCTAACGTTTTATAGAAGTGGGTTGAGGGCAGCAAGGTGTAAATCTGCCAGCGAGCACAGACACGCTCCGTGTGGGGACCTCCAGCCCGTTACGGAAGGACCAGTTCGACATTTGGGTTTACTTTGAATGGTTGCTGCATACAACATAGTATTGAAGTGTGATACGCTTCACTTCCGAAATGGGTGTATGTGACGTGTTATCCGAGTGTCTACTGATTGCAATCACCTTCCCTCACGGTTATTTGAGCACCCCTTGTTCGCCGTGTTGTGACGTAGTAAATATTGAAGAAGCTAGAAGAATACGATGTATTGAATTATAATTGTTTTGCAATCATGATTGCTGTAGTATATGCTCACTAAAGTTATATTTCTGAACCATTAACTAGCTGCTAATAACTTCAAAGTAAGGATCCACTTGTAGACGAGTTGTTTACGCTATCTCATTGCCTATGTTTAAGTATCACTGCATGTAGAGTTCCATGCTTAGGTGAGACGGTTAAGTCTTGCTGAGCCTTCGTGCTCACGGTTTCTATATTAAGTTGTTTGCAGGTGAGACGTATGAGGAAGGGCCCGATGATGAGGCGATGCCCCCGTCGGGGTATACTGCCGAATGGGAGCCTTGCACGCCGCCATGATCTGTTGTGTGTTGCTAGGGTGTAGCATCCCCGCGCTGGACGGCTGCACTTTTGCATAGCTAGGCTGAGAGTTTAGCTATGAGTATAATTTCCACTGTACATTAAGTATTGTAAAAGACCACCGCTGTTTCTGTAAATAAAACTTTGTTATTCATTGTATTCTTTTTGTTTGTACTGTTGGGTGCCGCATCGCATAGCACCACCCTCTGTGATTCCTGGAATGTGTGTACCGGTCCTCACACCCAAGCAATGATGGTATTTGTTCTTTTTTGGCAAGCTCTGACCTAGCTGCACTTAGGGCTTTAGCATCAGGTGTGGTCTTTTGATGAACAAATTCTTGCCACTGAGCTTGTGTGATTTTTCCCATCTTCCTCGGGTTAGGGACCTTACCGGCCTTTACATAAGCATTCATTTCACTCTTTCGGCCACGAAACTTCTTGCTGAAAGAGACCAATGTTGCTTTCTTCATAGCTTCTTCCGTGCCTTTTGGGAACTTGAATTATTTCTTTATCCTCTCCCACAACTCATTCTTGTTCTCCTCAGTTAATTTTCTCCAATTCTCGGTTGTGATCGCACGAGCTCTGTAACAAGACAACCACATGCATTTTGGTACTTTGTAACTGAATCCAGTGGTTTTTGGGGAAGCCCACCAGGACCAACCCTTGTTATGTACATGATGCGGTTCAATGGACCCTTATTGGGACCTCATTGCCCTCGTTTTTGCTTGAGTGAACCTGAGGATTCATCTATTGTAGAATCTTTTGCAGTTTTAGGAGCTGAAGTCACCTTGTTGTCTTCGCTATTAAGCTAGGTAGAAAAGAATTATAAGACTTCATATACTTGACAACCAACATTAACTTAAACTGCTGGAGTTATGATTCGTGATCCATATCTCGTCGGCATGATCATATTCCGGGTTGAGATCCTCTGAAGTCTTTTAAATTTCTATATTGGGAAAATGATCTGATAGACTGTGAAAGGAGCATGAACTGCTGGAGTCACTAAACTTCATATTGCCTTCTTCATAGTTACTACCAGCAACAGTCTTCTTAGAGCTTTCCATGCTAGAACTAATAAGACACAAAATATGTCTCACTTCAATGAAAGCTACAAAAATAAATGCTCTCAAAAGTTTAAACTTCATTTTGAATGGCATATTCACAAGGTTCAATCTACATGAATTCTACATGAAGTGTTGCATGAAAAAAAACATGGAAGCATTTTAGGTTTTGATAAGACATTATAGGGTTTAAGGCGATTGACCAAGGCGACTAACCAAGTTCCATTCTAGCGTTTGAGGCGACTGACCAAGGCATTAGCTAGGCATGCGTATTGCTTGTATCAAAGGCCAATAAGAAAATCTAGGGTGCGGCGGCGGCGAGGACATGACTCGGCCGAGTTAGGTACGTGCCAGCGGGTGAAAGCCGACCACATGAGCAAGGCCGGACAGCTGCAACCATTGAAAATTCCGGTGTGGAAATGGGAGGATATTAGTATGGATTTCATCATCGGTTTGCCTCTCACGTTCCACAAGCATGATTCCATTTGGTTGATAGTTGATTGACTAACCAAATCAGCCCACATTATTCCAGTCAACACCAATTATCATGCTCAGAAGTATGCAAAGTTATATATTGCTAGAATTATTTGCTTGCATGGAGTTCCCCGGATGATTATCTCAGATCGGGGTGCGTTGTTTATTGCTCGCTTCTGGGAGCAGCTGCACGCATCCTTGGGGAACAAACTGATCCGAAGCTCCAAATATCACCCACTTACAGTCAATCTGAGCGGGTGAATCAAGTTCTTGAAGATATGCTACGCGCTTGTGCCATCCACCACGGTAAAAATTGGGATGATCATTTACCATTGGCAGAGTTCATATATAACAATGGCTATCAAGCTAGCATCAAGATGGCACCATATGAAGCTCTCTATGGACGGAAATGTCGCACACCACTCAACTGGTGTGAATTCGGTGAGCGAGTGATATATGGCATTGATCTTGTAAATGAAGCCGAGGAATGGGTGCGAGTGATCCAAGCCAATCTCAAGGCTACTCAATCTAGCCAGAAAAGTTATGCGGATAAAAGACATTGACCTCTCCACTTCATCATCGGAGACCACATTTACCTTCGTGTCTCTCCGATGAAAGGGATTCATCGTTTCGGAGTGAAGGGAAAGCATGCTCCCCGATTCATCAGTTCGTTCACCTTCATTGAAAAATGCGGACCTGTGGCCTATCATTTGGAGTTACCGGCGTCGCTCTCTGGAATTCATAACGTTGTCCACATCTCTCAGCTGAGGAAGTGCCTTGAATCCCCGGCTGAATTCCGCACCGAAGACATTGAATCTCTCCAACAGGATCTCACTTATTAAGAGTATCCGATCCGGATTATCGATAAAAAGACTCGCACCACAAGAAACCAGACTTTGTACTTCTACAAAGTCTTGTGGAGTAACCATACCGCTGAGGAAGTGACAAGGGAAAGCGAGGACTATCTCCGATCAAATTATCCGGATTTGTTATCATCTCACACCCGGTAATCTTTTTATCTCCGTCTCTTTCATTAATCATCTCGGGACGAGATTCTTTTTAGTGGGGAAGGATATAAAAGCCCTAAAAATTCATAGTACTAAGTTCATATAGGAGAATTAAAAAGTTGAATGGGAAAAGAAATAAAAAGTTGAATGGGAAAAAAAGGTGATTTAAACCCTACAAGAGGGAATTCAAAAATTCAAAATAGCTCCTATTCAAACCTTGACAAATTTGAAATTTGAGTTAACCATTGCCTTCCAAATATTCCAATTAGCCTCTCTGCAAAGTTTCAAAATTCTTGGAAGCACAATTGATGTATAATTCAGTGGAAACATTGAATTCTTTCAAATTCAAATTCAAATTTGAATTTTCATTGAAACTTGGTTGAATCAAAGTTTTGAGTCCATAATCAAATTCTACACCTTCAAATTAGTCTACCAGAAAATATCTAGGATTTTGGAGCAATGTAGGTGGGAGAATTGAAGGACCAGAGAAGATAGAGTTGGACGGGCTGTGGGACCCACTGTCCAGTGTCACAAATACGTGAACCGCCTCTCCCCTGTTCTCCTTGCCCTTCGAAGCACGCCCACTGTGTGCTAGCCTGATAAGAAGCCTTGTAGGCAGCTCGGTGGTGCCAAGAGTGGAATATCTACTCCTCCCACCGTGTATTCTAGTCCTGGCTTATCACACACGCCATCGTCGCTCCCCTGCTCACCGCAAAAAGCAAACCAGCATCGCCTCTCTGTTCCTCTGGCAAGCCAGCGAGTGAGGCCGTGTCTCGACATCGTTACAACACCAAGGTGTTGCTCGTTCCTCTCCTCTATAATCTCCAGTTGTTGGTTCATCATGTTCGTGTCTTAAACGTCGTTATGTTGGAGTTTTAGCGGACATCACCGTTGAGCCACCGACGGTCACCCACTGTCTCACCGTCATGCCGGCACCAAAGGCCTTAAAGCGATCTGCTTTCAATAGAGAAAAGGAGCGCCATTCCACGTTCTTACTCACGGTGAAAATCCTGAAATCTTTCATCCAGTCTCCTCCCCGTATTTCCAGTTTTTCCGTTGGCTCATGCATACTCTTCAGTCTAGGTTTTGAATTAAATTCGTTTTCTATGTGGAGAAATCCCTTGAGCCAGCTAGATATTAGCTTCTATATCCCCTAGCGCACCCCCTCAATCAAGTCCCATCGGAAACCATCAACCAGAGCTAGAGTATTTTAAGTTTTCCCCGCCGCCATGGGAAATCCCATCGGTTCACTGTCATAGTCGATGTTTCTGCCTATTTCACCCTTTTGCATCCACATTTTCATCTTCCCCGTGATCCTCGAATCATTCCCGATCAATTTATTAGTGGTTTGAGCGATGGGGAGGTGGTTCCGACATGGCCAGAACTCTAACCAATGCTGTCGCCGTCATGCACTCGCCTCCGGCCGTTGCCGCGTCGATTGCACATCACCATCTTGTTGCACGTCTGATTTTAGAGCCAGGCAGCCAAAGCCATGCCAGGAGGAGCTCGGCACAGCAAGCCCGGCGGGGCGCCGCTGCTATTATGGCGAGAAGCGCCGCTCCGAGCCAGAGGTTGAAGAAGATGGGGCGGGTCCCACCGGTTAGCGTCTATTTCACTCCCTTGGGATCTGTTGTGGCCATCGGATCTGGTGTGGCTGTGCGGGTTAACCCTGTGGCCCTCGGTGTGGCCCAATCTGGTTGGCACATTTTAAATGAGTGGGGCCATGCGGGTTCATTCAAATTTTCAATAGGAAATTAAATCTAGATTTTGAGCAAACTTCTAAATTCAATTACTCCTAGTATAATTGCCCAAATAAATCCCAGTAAATTATGGTAGACTCATATTGATCCCTATTTTGCAGTGGCTCAATTTGTTGGACATGAAAGTCCCAGAATTTTCATAATTAATTCCTTTTAGCTAACTGTTTGGGAAATTAATTACTCCTGTTCTGCTAATTGGAAAATTCCCAATTTTGGTCAGAACATTCACTCTAATACACGTGATCTCCAGTAAAAATTTCAAGTTCATTGGGCTTCATTTACTGGACCAAACAGTGTGCAAATCCCCAATGTCCATAGAAAATTCAGAAATGTACAAAAACATTTCCAGATTTTATCCCAAACTTGTAAAATAATTTTCTCCCTGTAGGAAGCTCATAAAATTATGAAACAAATTTCCCTAGAACCAGTGAGACCTCCTATACCATGATCATCAACTGTTAGCCATGAAAAAGCTCCAGATTTAATACCAAATTTTAGAAAAGGCTTTTATTGCTGGAATTTTAGAGACAACAAGCTTCCTTGAACATCTCCAATTCTTGGTCCAGATGTTTCCTCATAAAACCTAGTATCCACTGTAACAATCCCAAAGCCCATTAAAATCATCTTCATACCTGATCAGTGTTCAAAAAGTCTTTTGTATAATTTCAATATCATTCATGTACTTTAATATTGCATACCATATAGTGACCGAGATCGAGGAGGAGCTGGAGCCCTTGGAGAGTATATCACCAGAAGCTAACTTCCCCTCTGACTCGCAGCCAGGCAAGCCCGGTTTGCATTTAAGAGATTTTGCAAAGTATTCATTTGTATCACTATTAAGTCTATAGCTTGAAGTGCATTGTGTCTAAGGTGTATTGATACTCCAATTGCATGACCCACAATCCCATGGATTATTTGGGTAGCTCTATAGCTCGATGTGTAGAATTTCCATGCCAATGTTAGATGGAATCCGATAGAAGTCGAGTAGTTGGAATCTCCCCGCGAGATAGTTACACCGTAACACGGAATTGGTTTATGTTGAGAATGGCATATGAGTATTAATATGAGACCGGGCAGCGGTGTAGGAAGCAGAGGGATGTGGTCTCACATGCATAGCACTGCCTGTGTCGATTGAGGACCGATCCGCGTGAGGCCCCGCTAAGCAAGTTTGAGCTGTACCGAATGCATACTTGCTATATGGAAACCAGGAAATTGATGTAATTGGTTAACCTGGGTGTCGAGGCTTACCCTAACGTTTTATAGAAGTGGGTTGAGGGCAGCAAGGTGTAAATCTGCCAGCGAGCACAGACACGCTCCGTGTGGGGACCTCCAGCCCGTTACGGAAGGACCAGTTCGACATTTGGGTTTACTTTGAATGGTTGCTGCATACAACATAGTATTGAAGTGTGATACGCTTCACTTCCGAAATGGGTGTATGTGACGTGTTATCCGAGTGTCTACTGATTGCAATCACCTTCCCTCACGGTTATTTGAGCACCCCTTGTTCGCCGTGTTGTGACGTAGTAAATATTGAAGAAGCTAGAAGAATACGATGTATTGAATTATAATTGTTTTGCAATCATGATTGCTGTAGTATATGCTCACTAAAGTTATATTTCTGAACCATTAACTAGCTGCTAATAACTTCAAAGTAAGGATCCACTTGTAGACGAGTTGTTTACGCTATCTCATTGCCTATGTTTAAGTATCACTGCATGTAGAGTTCCATGCTTAGGTGAGACGGTTAAGTCTTGCTGAGCCTTCGTGCTCACGGTTTCTATATTAAGTTGTTTGCAGGTGAGACGTATGAGGAAGGGCCCGATGATGAGGCGATGCCCCCGTCGGGGTATACTGCCGAATGGGAGCCTTGCACGCCGCCATGATCTGTTGTGTGTTGCTAGGGTGTAGCATCCCCGCGCTGGACGGCTGCACTTTTGCATAGCTAGGCTGAGAGTTTAGCTATGAGTATAATTTCCACTGTACATTAAGTATTGTAAAAGACCACCGCTGTTTCTGTAAATAAAACTTTGTTATTCATTGTATTCTTTTTGTTTGTACTGTTGGGTGCCGCATCGCATAGCACCACCCTCTGTGATTCCTGGAATGTGTGTACCGGTCCTCACACCCAAGCAATGATGGTATTTGTTCTTTTTTGGCAAGCTCTGACCTAGCTGCACTTAGGGCTTTAGCATCAGGTGTGGTCTTTTGATGAACAAATTCTTGCCACTGAGCTTGTGTGATTTTTCCCATCTTCCTCGGGTTAGGGACCTTACCGGCCTTTACATAAGCATTCATTTCACTCTTTCGGCCACGAAACTTCTTGCTGAAAGAGACCAATGTTGCTTTCTTCATAGCTTCTTCCGTGCCTTTTGGGAACTTGAATTATTTCTTTATCCTCTCCCACAACTCATTCTTGTTCTCCTCAGTTAATTTTCTCCAATTCTCGGTTGTGATCGCACGAGCTCTGTAACAAGACAACCACATGCATTTTGGTACTTTGTAACTGAATCCAGTGGTTTTTGGGGAAGCCCACCAGGACCAACCCTTGTTATGTACATGATGCGGTTCAATGGACCCTTATTGGGACCTCATTGCCCTCGTTTTTGCTTGAGTGAACCTGAGGATTCATCTATTGTAGAATCTTTTGCAGTTTTAGGAGCTGAAGTCACCTTGTTGTCTTCGCTATTAAGCTAGGTAGAAAAGAATTATAAGACTTCATATACTTGACAACCAACATTAACTTAAACTGCTGGAGTTATGATTCGTGATCCATATCTCGTCGGCATGATCATATTCCGGGTTGAGATCCTCTGAAGTCTTTTAAATTTCTATATTGGGAAAATGATCTGATAGACTGTGAAAGGAGCATGAACTGCTGGAGTCACTAAACTTCATATTGCCTTCTTCATAGTTACTACCAGCAACAGTCTTCTTAGAGCTTTCCATGCTAGAACTAATAAGACACAAAATATGTCTCACTTCAATGAAAGCTACAAAAATAAATGCTCTCAAAAGTTTAAACTTCATTTTGAATGGCATATTCACAAGGTTCAATCTACATGAATTCTACATGAAGTGTTGCATGAAAAAAAACATGGAAGCATTTTAGGTTTTGATAAGACATTATAGGGTTTAAGGCGATTGACCAAGGCGACTAACCAAGTTCCATTCTAGCGTTTGAGGCGACTGACCAAGGCATTAGCTAGGCATGCGTATTGCTTGTATCAAAGGCCAATAAGAAAATCTAGGGTGCGGCGGCGGCGAGGACATGACTCGGCCGAGTTAGGTATTGGTATTGCAAATGTAGAATGGGTACAAATATTGGTATTTTGACAAACAGGGGAAAGTTCAAGATTTATATTTTATTCAAAAATAATCTTGACTGCAAGTTCTTAAGTGTGACATAATGCATAAGTGTGACCTAATGCAATTTCAAATCATACATAATAATACATAGAACCATAAGCAAGTCATTCAAATCATAAGTGTGACCTAATGCAATTTGTAATGACAGTGGCAACAACTAGCAAGTAAACTAAAATACATCCTAAAATCAAAGTCTCCGGAACTGACACAAGTCGCGGGTGCGGCGGCGAGGACATGACTCGACCGGCGGCGAGGGCGAGGAGGGAGGCGGCACGGGGACGAAGGAGGGAAGGAAGCGGCAGCGTACCTGGCGGCAAGGTCAAAGCTCAGCGGTGGGCCAAAGCTCGGCGTACCTGGAAGGAAGGGAAGGAAGCGACGAGGGCAAAGCTCAGCGGCGAGATCGAAGCTCGGCGATGACGGTGAAGCTTGGCGGCGAGGGCAACAAATCTTGGCGAAGAGGGCGGCGAAGACTTGGCGGCAAACAAAATTTTGGCAGCCTGACGACATCTAAGTGATTTCGCCTGGGTTAGGTTTTTCAAAAGAAGCCGAGCGCTATATATAGACGCCTATCTTTTCAGGTGGTTATTAAGTACCAACCGCCTGAGCAGATGACTTCTCTGAGGCGGTTATTAATTAGCAACTGCTTGAGAAGATGTCTTTATCTCAGGCGGTTAGTACATAATAACCACTTGAGATAAAAACTTCTCTCAGGCAGTTATTCATAACCAACCGCCTAAAAAGATCTTTATGTAGGATTAACTAATGATCTTGATTAAAATGAGGGGACTTTTAAAATCCCAAATTATACTTTCTTGTAATATGCTTGAGTATTAAAGGTTCCCATTAAATTTCACTTGGGAAAACCTTTGGAATTGGTCAGAATATAAAAAAACAAATAGCACTGTTTTTTTTTTCATTTTTCTATCTTGATGAATATAATGATTTTTTAATTGAATTTTTAAATAGAACTTTTTTGTCATCATACCAACATCTATGATTTTTTTTCAGATTTTTAGAATTTGTTTTAATCAATGTGTGTTCAAAATTTGAAGAACGCCTCATATGTATATGAGCATTTGATTAGAATGATGGATAATTTGAATTTGACATGTTGGAATGCTTTAAAAAATGAACAAAATTCATACATGTATAAATAAGACAGATATGTTCATACAAACCAATTTTAGTGAAGGATCTTTTTTAGGAGATACATAAATGTGAATAATATGTGAGTATAAATTAATTTGATATTTACCAAAACATTATAATGTTGGCTATACAAGTTCTAAAATATTTGGTCCAGGTGGTAAATATTATTTTTTGAAGAATATAGAAAAAAGAATCATCGAATTTGAACTCAATTTGTAGAATCTATACATGTTCGAGTATTTATATTGGAATCTAAATAAAAAAGAAGCAAGGGAAAAGAAAACTGAAGAACAGGCTCGGACCATTATCACAGGCGGTTGTTTAGCAACAACTGTCTGTACTGAACTTAATTATTTTTATCACAGGCGATTTTCTCATTAAAATCCGCCCGTGGAAACGTACGCCTATATAAATGGCCCATCGGGCAACGCGGAAAATCTAACCTGGGAGGTTTTCATCGACGCCGCCAGGCTGCCAAAATTTTCCAGCGTGCGCACGCTAGTTCTTTATACATCAGTTGATCAAGCTTCGAACAAAAAAAGGTTAGAAGAAACTTCTTCTTAACTGTCATGTTTTCAGTTTGTTGTCCTATTAGTTTTATTTTGTTGAGTTTGCATGGCTCCAGCCCCCCCCCCCCCCCCCCCCCCCCCCCCATTTGAGAAGTAGATTTGTAGGATTAAAGGTTGAAAGATGTAGTTGAGTCTCCCCTTCAGCTCATCCATAATTTTGTAGAAAAATAAGTAGATTTGAAGGATTATAGGTTGAAGATGAACACAAGCATATAATGTTCGATGAAATGTTTCAATGAATAAACCCAACTCCAAAAATCCATTATGGCCACTAGGAAGATGAGAAAATTATGAAACAAAATTTCTGGGAACCCTTATGAACAGACCTACATGATACCAATATTCACTAATATGATACAAACTCATTATGTCTCTGTAAATTCATTTTAAAGAAGACCTTTGGGGAATATTCGTGGCAAAATTCTTTAAATCTTACAAAAATTATGTTATTGAAGAATGGACCATCGAGCGTGGATCTATAACATGCCAATACCCGATCCTATGTATGTAAAAGCCCTAATATCCATAATGCAAACTTCAATGAGGACTAAAATTTTGAATGATAAAAAGAAATAAAAAGGAAATGAGAAAAAAAACAAAATAATTCAAACTCCAAAAGAGGGAATTCAAAAATAAACTTAGCTACATTTCAAACGAAGTTGACATGAACATTTGAGTTGACCATTAGATTCCAAATATTTTAAATAGCCACTCTGCAAACTTTCATAATTTTTGAAGCAAGTTTGCTATTAAACTCAATAGCTACATTGAATTCCCCTTAAACTCGAATTCAAGTTTGAATTCAAATGAAACTTGGCCAAATCAATGATTTGAGATCAGAATCAAATTCTCCATCTTCAATTTAGCCTTCCCACAAATATCTAGCAATTTTTTGACTGAATTAGGTGGTAGAATTGATTGTCCAGTGAAGATAAGGATGAAAGCAGTAGGACCCGCCTGTCATGGACTTCTCCGCTGTTTTCCTCTGTTTCGTCACAGAGTGACACCTCACGGCATGCAAAATCCACCCAGCTGCTTGTGTGCTTGTTTCATGCCTTGGTTGTGAAGACAGCTGAGCTGCAGATAAGGGGAGAGCTGATCCTTTCACTTGCTGACGGTGCAACACAGCAGCAAGCTTTCTCCTTCCCTATTTTTCTTTTTCCCCTGCAACCACCTCACTTGTGCTCCCTTGCTGCAGCTGTTCCTGGCTGATTCTCACCTTATTCCTTGAAGCAAAAAGGTGTGCCAACATTTCTAGATTCTGCTCAAAAAGTTTCAGGTCAAACCATGGCTCCTAGCTCGCTACTTTCAGATTTTATCGAAACTAGTTCATACCTAGGTCACTAGGTCATCGATTTAATTTTGTTTCTAGGTGCAACCATTTTCCAATTCGTTCATGAATTTTTTTCACCACCTCATGGCGCACATCTCAGTCAAATTTCAGTAGCATCCATCAAGGATCTGCTGAGTTCCACGAGTTTTCCCCACCACCTTCTAAAATAGCGTTGTTCTCCGTCGAGACCCAACCTCTGGCCAATTTATCCACGATTTTGATCCATAATCATGTTCTCCTTGTTTCCAAGGTTAATTTGGTGAAAATCCCATTCGATTTGGTGCAAAAATGAGTGAATTCGAGCTCACCCTAGGTGCTTCAGCTGCTGGTCGAGCACCCCTGCTGGAGGTTGAAGACAACCCTGCCAGTGGGGCCCACGGTAAAATCAATTAGACCATTTTCTCTATGCAGGTTCTGTGCTGAACTTAGAAAATCTATATCTCCTAGAATACTTGTCCAAAAATTCCCAAACATGTTTTGTTGGAACCAGGATGATCTGTACTTTCAAGTGGTGCACTTGGATCTGTATGAAAATCCATAAATTTTCTTCAATAATTCCATAAAGCAAAATGCCTTCGGAATTAATTACTGGTGCTCCCTTCATTCAAAAATTCTCAAATTTGTCCACATCGTTCCAAATAATTCCATTGAGTTCCACTAAAGGTTTAAGGTCCATTAGAGTTCAATTGAATAACCAAATTGTGTTTCCAATCTCTATGTACCTGAAAATTCTAAAATGTCCAATTTTTTTTTCAGAAATTTGTCCAAACTTCTAAATTTAATATCTCGCAGTATAATGCTTAGAAAATTGTGAAACAAGTTTTGTTGAGTCACCCCTGACCTCCTCTAAACAGAAAATCAACTTTTAGCCATGTTAAAGTCACAGGTTGCCCATGAAAATTCTGGGAAGGGTTTATATACATTGAATTTTATACAATAGAGACTTCCACGAACTAAGCCCAAATTTGGCCAGAACCTCTCCCGTAGTGCTCAGTGTCCTCTGTAAAATTTCCGGGACCAGTGGCCATCATTTAATATACTTAACTGTCTTTCCTTTAAGCTATGCAATAATCCCAATATTGAATCAATTGCATTTTTATTTGCATATCGAATAGTTGCCGAGCTCAAGGAGACCACGGAGCCACTGGAATTCATCAATACAGAGACTAACTTTACTCCTGTCCCGCAGCCAGGCAAGCCCCGGTTTGGATTTAACAGCATTTTAAATTTTATTTGTCTCACACTTTATCTGTTAGGATGTATGTGCATTAATTCTAGGATTTTCTTCGAGTCTTCCACTTGCATGACCAGAGAACCCATGAGAGAAGGGTAGATGGTTAAGTCCTCGATGTGTCCATGCTATGCTTAATGTTATAGTTGCTTCGGTAGAAGTCGAGTAGTTGGAATCTACTCGCGAGTTCAGGAATCGGGTTCACACGGGATTGGTCGAGTGAGAGATTCACCATGTCATTAAATATGAGACCGGGCATGGATTAATAGCAGCAGGACATAGGGGCTTGTGAGCTGTAGCTGTGCCTATGTCGATCAAGGACCGATCCGTCCGCGGCCCTATTGAGCAAGTTTGAATGTACCGAATGCATAGTGGATATATGGGACCCAATAAACTGATGTAACTTGTCCACCTTAGCATCGATGCATACCCTACCACCTTATAGGTGTGGGTTGAGAGCATCAAGGTGTAAACCTGCCAGCGGGTACGTCGTACTCCGTGTGGGGGCCTCCTGCTCGTAGTGGTGGGACCGGTTCGGCATGTAGGTAGCAGGTGAAAGGTTGCCACATACAACATGAGTGGAGTGTGCCGTTGCAGCTCCGAGTGTGGGTGTATGTGTCGTGCTATTCGGGTATGCCTGCAGGTTTATATCGATTCGAGTCACCGTCCCTCGCGGTTATTGAGTACCGCTTGTTCACTGAGTCATGACATAGTTAATTATTTGGAGCTGAATATTATTGAATCATGCTATATGGATTAATTATGTATTGATGCTTGTATGTTTAGATCAGGTTGTTCATTAAATTTCAGATTCATGAAGCTTTAATTTTCTGCTAAATGCTGAAAGTAAGGACTAACATTTAGGCAAGTCTTTTATCGCAAACTGCCGTCCTATATTACATTTATCCTGCATATAGAGTTCCAATCTTAGTGGAGACGGTTAAGTCTTGCTGAGCCTTTGTGCTCACGGTTGCTATTTTAACTTTTTGCTGCAGATGATGATGTTTATGATGAAGGGTTCGCCGGTGAGGCGGTGCCCTCGTTGGGGTATACGGCCGAGTGGAAACCCTGCACGCCGCCGTGATGTTTTCTTTGTGATGCCAGTGTGATTCCGTTCTAAGGCTAAACGGAATGACTTTTGCATAGCTTAGGCTTCAGTGTCGAGAGCTATGAACTTATCTTATGCTGTAGTGTATTTAAATGTATATTATTTGTAAAAGACAAAGTTTGTAAAATACTATGTTGTTTTATGTAATACGATGTATCTTTTTCTGTGTGTTGTTGGGTGCCGCATCGCACGACACCACACAATTGCGATTCCTAGAATGTGTGGACTCCGGTCCTCACAGCCTGGTATCAGAGCCGCATTGGAAATATAATGTTTAAAAAGGATTGTATTACGAGAAAATTTAGGTTTACGATGAGGAATCAATAGTAGCCCACATAAGGACTATTATTAGCATAGTTACTTAAGGTGCAAAGCTAACTTATGTGTTATTATATTCCATAATGACGCTCCGACGTTAGGTAAGAGGTAAGGTACACCACTGCAAGCGGAACAATTGTGGTAAGCTCACTATGCGAGAGGTAGCATGTGATTGTTTCTGTGGCTTGGTACGGAAATGTCAATATGAGTCTCTGAAACTTTCCATGTTTCTGAGAACATATGACACGCGGTACCCCAACGTACTTCAAAATTAGTGGGAGCCCCCGTCGGGTGGGACATAACCCAACGCACCTCCTACTGGTGCAGCACTAGGCAAAGACGTGGGACCCCATTGGGTGGTAGAAAACCCGGTCATGTACCTCGAGACGTGGCTTAACTCGGGGCAGCCCGTATGGAATGATACGGGACGAATGTTTATACTTTCATATATATTATTGTGAAATGTTTGCCCATGCGGGCTGTGTCGTACGACACCATATGATTGATCAGTAGTTTGTGTGTAGTGACAGGTAACTGACCACATGATCATATTGCATTTAGAAATCATTTGCGAGTGAACGTCATTAAGGCCACAGTTGAGACGTATGCCGGAATACCGGCTTAGAATTTTTACTTTGTGTGGCACGTAGTACCGACATGTATTCCATTGATGCATTAACCACTTCAATGTAAACTGGAACTGAGAAGATGTAAAAACACTTATATTATCTATCGAGCTCTGATTTTGAACTAAGTTTTCAAGATTGGAGTAGATTTTGAAGTCACCAATTCAAAAACAGAGTGTTCTGTTTTCTGCCAGAAAAGACCTGATTTAGAGAAACCATATCTCCCAGTAGAAAACTCCAATGAAGGTTTACCATACATGGATTGAAAGTTTAGGGAGTCCTTTAAAGCTGTTATGTTCAACTTCAGAACTGAATTCTCCTCTAACCTGTTCAAAATTTTAAAGTTCCAAAATCTGCCAAAACTGGACAGAAACTGGAACCTTCTCTGGACTCCTTGCTGTTCTAACCATATCATCCTTTCAAAAATTCGAACCGGGCCGTGCAAGACAATTTTAGAATTCTTGTAATTAGTATTACAATTGTGTAATCTGTGGCTGTAGTAAATTGTGAAGTTTTATATCTGGAAATTGTGGCCCAAAATCAGCATGAACAAAGGAGATGCTGTCAAAATTTCCAGAAAAACTGACAGGTTTACAATGCCATATCTTCTCAATCCAGAAATGATCTGGAGGCAAACCAATACTTTTTGAAAAGTTCTTTAAGTGTACTTCAACTTTGTAGTTCACCTCAATATCTGATTCTGCCATTTACTGGGGTAAATTTGAGTTTGAGTACAAACTGGTCAGGTTTCAACAGAAACTTTATCGGTTTGGCATAAATTGGTCTTGTTATGAATCTGGTCCTCGATTCACTACGAGAAGTGTCGTAACAGACCAGTTGTCGATACTCAACCATTTAACAGTGGAGCTGAGAGTTTGACCCACTCGAACCTCTTTTCTTTTATGGCCATGTTTGTGTCATATTGAAGATAAAAATGTGTAATCGCACGATAACGTGCATAACGTCCCGTCGCGAGCAACGATAGTCGAAATGAACTTCAATTCATGAAGTTCATTATTTTGGAACTCGCCATTGTAACATTGGTCCAGGGATGATGTATTTTGTATAAAGTCTATACTTTATCAATATATGTTACCGTTATGAAAGTTTAGTTATTAATATGCACACCATTGTTGTTATCCTTGAGTGATCTTACAATATCACGTCTCATGTTAGATTCATGGTTCTGACTGCAGAATGGTGTGCACCCGTAACACGCTTGAGATCGGTGGCACGAGCCAGGGAGGTGATGACTCCCAGCAGCAGAGAACTCAAGATCAGCGACAGACGACACCGCCACCGCCACCTCCTCCTCTGCTTACGTTGGCGGATGTGATTGTAGTTATGGTGGGTTCATGTGATGAGCAGACCGAGCTGCTGCGAACCCTCGTGCAGAATACGTCCCGTTAGTGGGGGCGTCCAGACGGAGGCAATCATCAGCCTCAACACACCACCTACTCGGACTTCTTAGCAACTCACCCACCGGTCTTCACGGAGGCCGATGAACCTCTTGAGGCGGACAACTGGCTCTGCACCACTGAAGCAAAGTTCGGGTTGCTCCAATGCACCGAACAGTAGAAGGCGCTCTTCGCGGCGCAGCAGCTTCATGGCTCCGCCGGCGCCCGGTGGGCGAATTACATCGCCTCTCTGCCGGCTGGTCACGCCGTGACATGGACCAAGTTCCGGGAGGCATTCCGCGCCTATCACATACCTCCCGGGATAATGAAACACAAGCTTCAAGAATTCCTTGAACTCAAGCAAGGCGGGAGGAGTGCTCACGAGTACTCCAAGGCCTTCAACCACTTGGCGCAATATGCGCCAGATCATGTGAACACAGAGGAAAGGAAACGGGACTGTTTCTATCGAGGTTTGAATGCAAAGATGAAGGACAAGCTCGTTTTGTTCAATCGCGGCATGTTCAATGATTTTGTCAATGCGGCGATTGTACAAGAGGATGCAACACGCGAGTTGGTAACAGAGAATAAGAGGAGTGCCCCACAGGGCAGCAGTGGTGGAGCTCCACAAAAAAAACCAAATGGTGTACCGATCACCGTCCGGTCAAAGGTGGCAGCCACCGGCACGACCGCCAATGTTCCGAGACCACCCGTTCAACGCACCAAGCTTCCGACCACCCCTGCCACAGCAGAAACATCAGCAGCAACAGAGGATGGTACCTCGTGCACCCCCACAGCAGCAGCGTGCACCGGGTTTCCGTTCTCCGGCCTATGGTGGTCCGACACAATACACGTGCTGCAACTGTGGACGTGTTGGACATCTCTCCTACAACTGTCCGGACAAGCAAGGCAGCGGACAAGCATTGTATCAGGGTGCTAATCAACCCCACAACCAGCCCAAGAAACCAAATACCAAACCCGGCAATGCCCATCACATCGCCATTGAGGACGTACCGGAAGGCGAACCCGTACTCGCGGGTACGTTCACTTTCATCGATCACGCCATAAACATACTTTTTGATTATGGAGCCACCCACAATTTCATTAGTAGTTCATATGTTGTTAAGCACCAACTACAAATATTTCCTACAAAATATCCTTACATGATTCGTACCCCTGGCGGGAAAATATCAGCTCATAGTATGATTCCTAAAGCACCACTATGCATGGGTGGAAAATTATATCCAACCACTCTCATTATCTTAGATGGACAAAAGATCGATGTCATCTTAGGTATGTCGTGGTTACATCACCACGGTGCTATTTTGGACATCATTCCTCGAACTGTTCATTTGGTTTCTCCACTACACAGTCCACATACTCTCATTCTTGATCGACCTGTTCAAGAAATTGCACCAGCGTACCACTCTGAATCCATGAAGTTGGAAGACATTCCAATGGTCCGTGAATACCCCGATGTGTTTCCCGATGATCTACCGGGCTTGCCGCCCAAACGTGACGTCGAGTTCAACATTGAACTTGCGCCGGGAACCACACCAATCTCTCGAAGACCTTATCGAATGGCGCCCAATGAGCTAGCTGAATTAAAGGAACATCTCAAGGACCTGCTAGACAAAGGTTTTATTCGCCCAAGCTCATCACCTTGGGGCTGCTCCACACTGTTCGTTAAGAAGAAGGATGAAACATTATGGTTATGTGTGGACTATCGTCCGCTAAATGCCGTGACCATCAAGAACAAGTATCCACTACCTCGCACCGACATTCTTTTCGATCAATTAGTGGGTGCTAAGGTATTTTCCAAGATGGATCTTCGGTCTGGATATCTTCAAATCAAAATTCAGACGGAAGATATACCGAAGACAACATTCTCAACACGATATGGACTATATGAATATCTCGTCATGTCATTTGGTCTCACCAACGCTCCGGCCCATTTTATGTACCTTATGAACTCAGTGTTCATGCCGGAGTTGGAAAACTTCATTGTGGTCTTCATCGACGACATCTTGGTTTATTCCATATCGGAGGAAGAACACGCCGAACACTTGCATATCGTACTCCAACGATTGCGAGACCATAAACTCTATGCAAAATTAAGAAAGTGTGAATTTATATCAGTCAAATGCCATTCTTGGGACACATTATTTCAGCTGAGGGCATTGCTGTGGACCCAAGTAAATTTGTTCAAGTGTTGAAATGGCAATCTCCAAAGTCCGTACATGAAGTCCGAAGCTTCCTTGGTTTAGCGGGATATTATCGGAGGTTCTCCAAAATTGCTAAACCAATGAAAGAGCTGTTGAAGAAAGGTACCAAATATAATTGGAGTGGAGCATGTGAGAAGGCATTTCAAACATTGGTGAAGCATCTCACAACAGCCCCAGTTTTAGCTCAACCGGATACGACAAAAGATGTTTATTGCGATGCATCCGGCATCGGTCTTGGCTGCGTTCTTATGCAAGAAGGACGTGTGGTCGCATATGGATCACGGCAGCTCCGCAATCATGAACAACATTATCCGACTCACGACTTGGAGCTCGCTGTCGTGGTGCTTGCTCTAAAAATTTGGAGGCATTACTTGCTTGGAAATTTGGTTCACCTCTACACCGACCACAAAAGTTTGAAATATATCTTTACTCAGAAGGAACTGAACATGAGGCAACGAAGGTGGTTAGAATTGATCAAGAATTATGAGATTGAGATTCACTATCATCCCGGCAAAGCTAATGTGGTTACAAATGCGCTTAGCCGCAAATCTCATGTCAATAATGTGACCATCACACCTATGGAAGAGGATGAACCGAGTCTATACTTGGTTCCGTATGGAGCTTTATACAATATTGCTCTCATTCCAACAATCCGAGATGATATTATTGAAGATCAAAAGAAGGACAAGGGTATGTCTCACATACTCAAGAGAATGGAGAGCGGTGACATGAAGTGCTTTAGAAGAGATGAGCAGGGTGCTCTATGGTTCAAGAATCGGATCATAGTGCCCCGTGACATGGAACTTCGAAAGAAAATTTTGGATGAAGCTCACTTGTCTAAATATTCTATTTATCCAGGCAGCAATAAAATGTATAAAGACTTGAAGACTAAGTTTTGGTGGACACGGATGAAGCGTGAGATTGCTAAGTACGTTTCCGAGTGTAATACATGTCGGCGAGTGAAGGCCGGCCATATGATGAAAGCGGGACAGCTGCAACCACTGAATATTCCAGCATGGAAATGGGAGGATGTGAGTATGGATTTCATCGTTGGATTGTCACTCACATTCCGGAAGCATGATTCGATTTGGGTGATAGTCGATCGACTAACCAAATCAGCACATTTCACTCCGATAAATGTCAGATTCAATGCCAAAAATATGCGGAGTTGTACATATCAAGAATCGTGTGCCTACACGACATTCCTCGCACGATTATTTCAGATCAAGGCTCACTGTTCGTTGCTCATTTCTGGGAGCAGCTGCATGCCTCATTGGGTACTAAACTGATTAGGAGCTCTGCCTATCACCCGCAGACTGATGGACAGACTGAGCGAGTGAACCAAGTACTTGAATACATGTTACGAGCATGTGCCATCCACCACGGTAAAAGGTGGGACGATCATTTGCCGTTGGCGGAATTCTCGTACAACAATGGTTATCAAGCGAGTATCAAGATGGCAACATATGAAGCCCTCTATGGCCGAAAATGCCACACAGCGTTGAATTGGTGCGAGTCCGGCGAAAGAGTGACATTCGGGATTGATCTAGTCAATTTAGCCGAGGAACAAGTTCGGATCATTCAAGCGAACTTGAGAGCGGCCCAATCTCGACAGAATAATTATGTGGACAAGTGGCATCGCCCGCTGCACTTCGATGTCGGGGATCACGTGTACCTCTGTGTGTCTCCGATGAAAGGAATTCACCGGTTTGGAGTAAAAGGAAAGCTAGCTCCCCGGTTTATTGGTCCATTTGCTATCATGAAGAAGTGCAGATCTGTGGCTTATAGATTGAAATTGCCGGCACCTCTTGCTGGTATCCACGAAATTTTCCACGTATCTCAGCTACGGAAATGTCTCAAGTTCACCGCTGCAGTCCACACGGATGAAATCAGCGAGTTGTAACCGGATCTCACATACTCTGAACATCCGGTTCAGATTCTCGATGAGAAGACTCGAACAACGCGGGACCACACGCTGTGGTTCTATAAAGTGTTATGGAGCAACTATACTGCTGAAGAAGCAACATGGGAATCCGAAGAATATCTCCGCTCCAACTATCCGGATTTCTTATCGTCTCATATCCGGTAATTTCTCTCTTACTTTCGTCTCTTCATTGTAATCTCGGGACGAGATTCTTTTAAGGGGGGAGGAATGTAAAAGCCCTAATTTCCATAATGCAAACTTCAATTAGGACCAACAATTTTTGAATGATAAAAAGAAATAAAAAGGAAATGAGAAAAAAACAAAATTTAAACTCCAAAAGAGAGAATTCAAAAATAAACTTAGCTACTGTTCAAACTAAGTTGACATGAAGATTTGAGTTGACTATTAGATTCCAAATATTTCAAATAGCCTCCCTGCAAACTTTCATAATTTTTGAAGCAAGTTTGCTATTAAATTCAATAGCTGCATTGAATTCCCCTTAAATTCGAATTCAAGTTTGAATCCGAATGAAACTTTGTCAAATCAATTATTTGAGTTCAGAATCGAATTCTCCATCATAAATTTAGCCTTCCCACAAATATATAGCAATTTTTGGACTAAATTAGGTGGTACAGTTGACTGTCCAGTGAAGATAAGGATGAAAGCAGTAGGACTCACCTATCATGGACTTCTCCTCTGTTTTCCTCTGTTTTGTCACAGAGCGACACCTCACGGCCTGCAAAATCCACCCAGCTGCCTGTGTTCTTGCTTCATGCCTTGGTTGTGAAGCCAGCTGAGCTGCAGATAAGGGGAGAGCTGATCCTTTCACTTGCTCACGGTGCAACACAGCAACAAGCTTTCTCCTTCTCTGTTTTTCTTTTCCCCCTGCAACCACCTCACTTGTGCTCCCTTGCAGCAGCTGTTCCTGGCCGATTCTCACCTCAGTCCTTGAAGAAAAAAAGGTGCACCAACATTCCTAGGTTCTGCTTGCAAAGTTTCAGGTCAAGCCATGGCTCCTAGCTCGCTAATTTCAGATTTTATCGAAACTAGTTCATACCTAGGTCACTAGGTCGTCGATTTAATTTCGGTTCTAGGTGCAACCATTTTCCAATTCGTTCATGAATGTTGTTCACCACCTCATGGTGCACATCTCAGTGCAATTTCATTAGCATCCATCAAGGATTTGCTGAGTTCCACGAGTTTTCCCCACCACCTTCTAAAATGGCGCTGTTCTCCGTCGAGACCCAACCTCCGGCCATTTATCCACGATTTTGATCCATAATCATGTTCTCCTTGTTTTCAAGGTTAATTTGGTGAAAATACCATTCGATTTGGTGCAAAAATGAGTGAAATCGAGCTCACCCTAGGTACATCAGCCGCTGGTCGAGCGACCCTGCATGAGGTTGAAGACAACCCTGCCAGTGGGGCCCACGGTTAAATGTATTAGACCATTTTCTCTATGCAAATTCTGTGCTGAACTTAGAAAATCTATATCTTCTAGAATACTTGTCTAAAAATTCTCAAACAAATTTTGTTGGAACCAGGATGATCTGTACTTTCAAGTGGTGCACTTGGATCTGTATGAAAGTCCATAAAATATCCGCAATATTTCCATGAAGCAAAATGCCTTTGGAATTTTACTGGTTCTCTCTTCATTCAAAAACTCTCCAATTTGTCCACATTGTTCCAAATAATTCCCTTGAGTTCCAGTAAAAGTTTCAGGTCCATTAGAGATGAATTGAATAACCAAATTGTGTTTCCAATCTCTATGTACTGAAAATTCCAAAATGTCCAGAAACATTTCAGAAATTTATCCAAACTTATAAATTCAATATCTTGCAGTAAAATGCTTAGAAAATTGTGAAACAATTTTGTTGAGTCACTCTTGACCTCCTCTAAATAGAAAACCAACTTTTAACCATGTTAATGTCCCAGATTGTTCATGAAAATTCTGGGAAGGGTTTATATATTTATTGAATTTTATACAATAGAGACTTCCTTGAACTAAGCCCAAATTTGGCCAGAACCTCACCCATAGTGCCTAGTGTCCTCTGTAAAATTTCGAGAACCAGTGATCATCATTTAATATACTTAACTGTCTTTCCTTTAAGGTATGCAATAAAACCAATGTTGAATCAATTGCATTTTTCTTTGCATATCGAATAGTTGCGGAGCTCGAGGAGACCCCGGAGCCACTAGAAGTCATCAATCCGGAGACTAACTTTACTCCTGTATCGCAGCCAGCCAAGCCCCGATTTGCATTTAACGGCATTTTAAATTTTATTTATATCACACTTTATGGGTTAGGATGTATGTGCGTTAAGTCTAGGATTTTTATGGAGTCTTCCACATGCATGACCAGAGAACCCATGAGAGAAGGGTAGATGGTTAAGTCCTCGATGTGTCCATGCTATGCTTAATGTTGTAGTTGCTTCAATAGAAGTCGAGTAGTTGGAATCTACTCGCGAGTTTAGGAATTAGGTACACATGGGATTGGTCGAGTGAGAGATTCAACATTTGATTAAATATGAGACGGGCATGGATTAAGAGCAGCAGGACATAGGGTCCTGTGAGCTGTAGTTGTGCCTGTGTCAGTCAAGGACCGATCCGTGTGCGGCCCTTTTGAGCAAGTTTGAATGTACCGAAGGCATACTAGATATATGGGACCCAATAAACTGATGTAACTTGTCCACCTTAGCATCGAGGCATATCCTACCGCCTTATAGGTGTGGATTGAGAGCAGCAAGAAGTAAACCTGCCAGCGGGTACATCGTACTCCGTGTGGGGGCCTCCTGCTCGTAGCGGTGGGACAGGTTCGACATGTAGGTGGCGGGTGAAAGGTTGCCACATACAACATGAGTGGAGTGTGCCGTCATAGCTCCGAGTGTGGGTGTATGTGTCGTGCTATTCGGGTATCCCTGCAGGTGTATATCGACTCGAGTCACCGTCCCTCACGGTTATTGAGTATTGCTTGTTCACCGAGTTGTGACGTAGTTAATTATTTGGAGCTGAATATTATTTAATCATGCTATATGGATTAATTACGTATTGATGTTTGTAGTTTAGAACAGGTTGTTCACTAAATTTCAGATTCATGAAGCTTTAATTTTCTGCTAAAAGCTGAAAGTAAGGACTAACATTTACGCGAGTCTTTTATTGCAAACCGCCGTCCTATATTACGTTCATCCTGCATATAGAGTTCCATGCTTAGTGGAGACGGTTAAGTCTTGCTGAGCCTTCGTGCTCACGGTTGTTATTTTAATATTTTGCTGCAGATGATGACGTTTATGATGAAGGGTTCGCTGGTGAGGTGTTGCCCCCGTCGGGGTATACGACCGAGTGGGAACCCTGCACGCCGCCATGATGTTTTCTGTGTGCTTCCAGTGTGATTCCGTTCTAGGGCTGAACGGAATGACTCTTGCATAGCTTAGGCTTGAGTGTCGAGAGCTATGAACTTATCTTCCGCTGTAGTATATTTAAATGTTTATTATTTGTAAAAGACAAAGATTGTAAAATACTATGTTGTTTTATGTAATACGATGTATCTTTTTCTGTATGCTGTTGGGTGCCGCATCGCACGACACCACCCAATTGCGATTCCTGGAATGTGTGGACTCCGGTCCTCACAATGTACATTCAAAATGTTGCAAAATTTATTGAAGCATCCAAAAGACATGCGAAGATGCAAAAGATAGATGACATATTATGTCCTTGTATCGACTGCAAAAATAAGATTGCTTGGATAGATACTATAGTAATCCAATCTCATTTGGTAAAAAGAGATTTCAAAAAAACTACACAATATGGGCAGAGCATGGTCAGTTAGATACACATGAAGTGGATAAAGACGATGAGAGAGGTTCAGATGACGATAATGTTCATCGATGATGGTAGTGACAATCAAGATGATGATGATGAGTTCGATTGTGAGGAGATGTTGCGTCACATTGAACCATATGTATTCACATCTACGGGAGCAAGTAGAGGTTTAAGTAAAATGGAGACATTGCAGAATGCGGTGATGGAGCTTTTATATGATGTGTCAAAAGGTTGTGATAAAGAGTTTACTACATTGCGTGCAGTCCTAGAACTACTAAAGTTGAAAGCCACACACGGATGGTCCGATTGTAGTTTCTCTGATCTTTTGAATATTTTGGCAGAAATTCTTCCAAATCCAAATAAACAGTCCAAAAGCACTTATAAAACGAAGAAACTTCTTTGCCCGATGGCACTAGGTGTGACAAAAATACACGCTTGTGTGAACCATTGTATTCTGTATTGCAAAGAGCATGAGATCGTAACTAGATGCCCCATCTGCGGTGTTAGTACATAGAAAAAGGACTACAATCACAAGTATGTTACCAACATGAAAAAGTCTCAAATAAATAATAAGTTTATTATTGGCCCTGAAGGTGACGATGGCAATACTTCTGACGATGCAGGCGGGAAGAATAAGAGAAAAAATCCTGACTGGTGATGTGGCACCTTCCAGTAATTGATTGCTTGAAGCGTTTGTTCTCAAACCCTAGGGAGGCTGAACTTATGTGTTGGCATTCCGAGCAGCACAAGAAGAATGAAAAACATATTCGACACCCTGGTGATGCAACCCAGTGGAAAATTTTTGATATTCAGTATCCAGAATTTGCAAAGGAAATCAGAAATGTAAGGTCTGCCTTGGGTACAGACGTAATGAACCTGTTTGGTGAAAAAACGAGAATACACAGCACATGGTCCGTGGTCTTAATGATGTACAACCTACTGACGTGGTTGTGTCACAAAAAGAAATATATTTTGTTATCTATTCTTATCCAAGGTCTGAAACAACCTGCCATCAAAATTGATGTGTTCTTGGAACCTTTAATGGAAAATATGGCGAAATTATGGAATGAAGGGGTACGTACATGGGATGAGTACAAGCGGCAGTATTTCACGCTAAGAGCAATGATATTCGTTACCGTGCATGATTATCCCGAGCTGTTTACATTACCTGGACAAATGAAAGGGAAGAAAGGTTGTGTATGGTGCGTGGATAGAACTGGATTTCTTTACCTCACTTCATCCAGAAAGACAGTGTACATGAGACACCGGCGATTCTTGAGAGATACACACAAGTATAGGAAGATGAAAGAACAATTTGATAACAATATCGAAAAAGATACTACACCAAAACCTTACTGTGGAAAACTCGTGTTCGAAATGGTCAAGAACATTCATATTGCTTTTGGTAAGAGCAAAAATGTCAGGGAACAAAGAGAAATAAAAGTACATCTTCGGGTGATACAACTGACATGGCTTTCAAGAAACAATCATTTTTTTCAAGTATATTCCGTATTGGAAGAACCTGGAATTTCGCCATAGTATTGATCTGATGCATGTTACAAAGAATGTATTTGACAGAATCATTGGGACCTTGTTGGACATGTCGAGAAAAACAAAGGACGGATTAAAATCGCGTATGGACCTAGTAAATCTTGATATGAGACCAAAGCTTCACCCAGTAGAAAAGGCGAACGGGAAACATTACCTTCCCCCAGCTAGCTACAACTTGACACTTTAAGAGAAAAAGGCAATTGGCGAATGCTTGTGTGGGATCGAAGTGCCCACGAGTTTCTCATCCAATATCCGCAAATCTTTATTCGGCTATAGTTCTTACAACTGTCACATGATGATGACAGTGTTCCTTGCCATTGCAATAAGGGTCATCAAACCTGAGCGTATTAAAGTCGTCATCACACTATTGTGTTACTTCTTCAATGCAATATCACAAAAGGTGATATGTGACATCTAGTTCCGAAAAGGAGCCAAGTGAACGCATATGTGTGCCCAGGACGTTCAACACACATACACGAGTGCATTCACAAAAGAGTATACAGATAATAACCACAAGACAAAAATAATTAACCAAATTTTATTACACAATTCATATATACTCAAATACAAGCTCTAATGAATATTAAAGACAAGTTTCAACTAAAGCAGCAGAAATAAACTAATTAAGCAAACTAAGCAAATAGGTATATGGGATAGCGCAGCTCCAACGCTCCACAGGCAAGCTGACGACAGACACGGCCTAGAATTCCGCATTATCATTGTTATACTCCCAATCCAGACCTGCAACTATTGGTGGGGGAATTGCAAGGGTGAGTATATATCGTACTCAACAAGTGTAGAACGTATGACATGTAGCTGATACAAATGACGAATATAATAATGGCTAAGTGCTGAAAAGTACATTAAAACATTTGGAGAGCAATATGTATTATGTATGTGAAATAAACCCTTCATAAACCATGTAATCATCATAATACCAGTCCATATTCATTACCATCATCCATATTCTAGATTTCTCATTACCAATAACTATAATCAATATCAGAATTTAATCCATAACCAACCATAACCATTACCAAACCATAACCAACCATCCATCCCAAATCCCAATTTCCCTCTAATCATGTAGGTCATCTAGGCGCTCATAACCGAGAGCACGGCTATCATAATAGTTTTATTAGACTCTGCAGAGTTTGTACCACTTTACCCACGTGTTTGTGATTTCATCACCCGTCGGCGACTAAAGAACCTCCCTTATGCCAATTACACTTCCTTTGGTGTATGACCAAGAGATCACAAAATAGCCTTTACAAAGATTTTACTAGCCTATTTAGACACCACTGAGGTTTCACCGGTGGCGATACCTCCAACTGAGCACATCTTCAACCAAGGGCCCCCTTTTGAGCCATTCGGATCCTAGGTTAGACCCACCAACCATCAACAAACCCAATCCAACTATGCCTTCCCCGAGCATCCGTATTGGTCCAAATAGCACTGGCAAAACCCTAATTAATCAGCTACGCCGCACCCATACATGGCCTCGTGGTGGCACTGTAGTCCTGGCATATTTTCGCATGAACTGGTCCTTAGATCTAAAGCAAGCAACCACCACAACATCCAACCCATCCACATACCAGGCTTGCTTAGATAACCCATTACCATATCATATTAACCCGTTCACATTAACCATAATATCATTAATGCATAATTAAATTTAGTGGTATAGTTGTATTCCCATCCCAATTAATTAAGTGAAGAAAAAAGGTAAAAAGCCCATCACGACTCTCTACCATAAATTCCAGGTGACAAGGGTGGTCATACAACGCTAGTAAACTTCCTATCATAGGATTTCCCATCAAATTTAGACAAGCATGCAATTTTACAAACAAAACTTTATTTTAAAACAGGATCAATATGCTTTAAGGACATTTGCCTTGCTCTTGGGATTGATTAGGATCAAAGACTTCAAACTCTTGGTGCTGTAGATCTTCCGCGGCACTCTCTAGCGCAAATCCTTCTAATCCACACAATAAACATACAAACAAGAAACACAATCAAAGAGTGCACAAATATTACTCAATATGACATGACATGCATGATTAATGCAAATGCAAGATGGAACTTGTTAATGAGTCACTTTTAATGATCACTAACTAGTGCTAATAGCTTTTAACAAGTTTATACAGGTTATTAGTCGATTATATATAATTTGGAATTAATTTGACACAATTTTGCCAGGAAAATCGGACTAGTCCGCTAGGGACCGGACAAGTCCGCTCTGCGTGAGATCAGCAGATTAGGGTTTCCCAGATCGACGTGAATTTGGAGATTAGGGGTCGAATTCACGTAAAGAAAAGAGAATATAAGGCATACCAGGTGTTTAGAACTCCAATGAATCAAGGATCTTGGAGACAACACTTGGATCTTGATGATCTAGGGTTGATGATGAACTTGGAGATGAATTGGTGATGAAGAACGAAACTTGATGGAGATCTTGATCCTCTTTTGTTTCCTCCTCTTCTTCTTCTGGCTTGGGATCTCCTCCTCCCTCCTTGATGGTGGCTCTCCACGAACTAGGATTATGGTGGGGTGGAAAAGTGGCAAATAGGTGCGAAGCCAAGGGGTGGGGTTGTTTATATAGAGGTGGAGGGCTAGAGTTAGGTGGATTTCGAGTTTGAGATGAGTAGAGGTCGGTTTAGAGTCTCACATGGGCTTTAAAAGAGTTAGGCATGACGTCCCTAGGCCCACTTAACGTAAAACCCAAGGAACAAGTCGTAAAACAAAAGATCAATTCGGAGTCGCGATTTATCGGACAAGTTTGAAAAGGGCCGGACTAGTCCGAAGTTGTCCAAAGAAAAATCGGACAAGTCCGGACTCGACATCGGACAAGTCCGAACTTATCCAGAGGGGAAAAACAGACAAGTCTAGCCTAAAATCGGACAAGTCCGACTTTAGTCAGAGAGGAAAACGGACAAGTCCGTTGGTACACCGGACTAGTCCGGACAAGTCCATGGACTTAGCAAAATTTCAAGCGATTTGGGACACCGGACTAGTTTGCACGAGACCGGACAAGTCCGAAAGTATCCAGAGGCAAAAACAGACTAGTCCGCAAAAAAACGGACAAGTTCGATCGAGGTCAGAGAGAAATTGGACTAGTCTGCACCAAAATCGGACTAGTCCGCACTTCCTAGAATTCTTAAGTGCGGTTTTGTTTCTAAATCATTTTAAACTTGTTCCTTTTTATGTGGATTAATGTTACACATGTATATGAATGTGTGCAGGGCATGATGCATGGAAATGAGGGTGTTATAAACCTACCCCCCTTAAAATGAATCTCGCCCTCGAGATTCGACGCGGAAGAGAAGATATAGGGAAATTCCTTCTTGGGATCACCTTCTAGATCCCATGTTGCTTCTTTTTTTGTATGATGCTTCCATTAAACTTTACACCATCTGATAACTTTATTCCTCGTGACCCTCTCCTTGGTTTCCAAGATTTTGACCGCTTGTTTGACATAAGTCAAATATGCCTCTAGTTCCAATTCTTCCATTGACACTTGTTCTTTCGGTACTCTCAAGCACTTCTTGAGCTGGGAAACATGAAACACATCGTGAACATCTGAAAGATGAGCTGGCATCTCCAACTTATATGCTACTTTTCCTCTTTTGTCCAAGATCTTGAATGGCCCAATATAGCGAGGTGCTAGCTTTCCTCTTATGTTAAACCTCTTATGACCTCTCATCGGTGACACCTTGAGGTAAACGAAGTCTCCCACTTCAAAGGCTAATTTCCTTCTCCTATTGTCCGCATAGCCCTTTTGTCTTGATTGGGCAGCCCTCAAGTTCTCGCGAATAACCTGAACTTGGTTTTTCAGCTTCTAGCAACACATCCGGACCAAATACTTGAGTTTCTCCTATCTCATTCCAGAACAAAGGTGTTGTACACTTCCTTCCATATAGTGCTTAATATGGTGACATCCTCAAACTTCCTTAATAACTATTGTTATATGAAAATTCTGCATATGGCAAGCTTTTGTCCCAACTTTTCCCATGCTTTCAAAGCACAAGCTCTTAACATGTCCTCTAAAATCTGATTGGTTCTCTCAGTTTGTCCATCCGTTTGAGGTTGATAAGCTGAACTAAAAATCAACCTTGTTCCTAATGCTTCGTGCAATTTCTGCCAAAATCTGGAGGTCAATTGACAACCTCTATAGGTGACTATCTTCTATGGGACCCCATGTCAACACAGAATACGCTTCATGTATATTTCGGCCAATTGTGCGGCTGTATACTTGGTCTTGAAAGGAACAAAATGAGCTGACTTAGTTAAACGATCCACGATTACGCAAATTGAATCGTAACCAGACTGAGTACGCGGTAAACCAACTATAAAGTCCATACCGATCTCTTCCCACTTCCATTCTGGAATCTTCGATGGTTGTAATAATCCAGCTAGCCTTTGATGTTCCGCCTTGACTCGTTGGCACACATCACATAAGGCGACATGTTAAGCTATGTCCTTCTTCATGCTAGCCCACCAATAGCAAGTCTTCAAGTCTTTGTACATCTTCGTACAACCGGGGTGAATCGAGTATGATGAGTCATGTGCCTCCTTTAGTATTGTCTCTCGAATATACTTCACATTAGGCACGACAATCCTCTTACCAAGTCATAGGGTGCCATGTTCATCCTCATCAAACCTGAACTCTCTTCCCTCTTGGGTCCTTTCCTTGATCTCTTGGATTTCCTCATCCTTTGTTTGGCCCTCTCAAATTTCTTGCTCCAAGGTCGGATTTAACTCCATCGTCCCCATCTCATTCACAAATCCAAGATTCAACCGTTCAAACTCCTTGCATAATCTCGGATGGTAATTCTCGAACCGTGAGTTGGTGACTTACTCCCTTCGTACTCAAAGCATCAGCCACTACATTGGCTTTTCCCGGATGATAGTTGATCCCCAAATCATAATCCTTGATGAGCTCCAACCATCTTCGTTGCCTCAAATTCAGATCCGTTTGTGTGAAATATACTTAAGACTCTTGTGATCCATGTAAATTTCACACCTATGTCCAAGGATATAGTGTCTCCAAATCTTCAATGCGTGGACCACGGCTGCAAGTTCTAAATCATGCGTCGGATAATTTTGCCCGTGTTTCTTCAATTGCCTCAATGCATATGCAACTACTCGACCTTCTTGCATAAGCACGCATCCAAGTCCTTGCCTTGAGGCATTGCAGTAATTATCGAAACTCTTGCTCACATCCAATAACACCAAAACTGGGGTTGTTGTTAACCTCTTCTTCAACTCCTCAAAACTCTCTTGACAAGCTTGAGTCCATTGGAACCCTTCATTAGAAACTCCGTCATTGGCTTGGCTATCTTGGAAAAGTCCTTGATGAATCGACGGTAATACCTAGCCATTCCAAGAAAACTGCTTATTTCCTTTATGTTTTGCGGTGGTTCCCACTTCAACACATCCCTTACCTTTCCATGGTCAACCGAAACTCCTCCTCCTGAAATGATATGACCAACAACAACACTTCTCTCAACCAAAACTGACATTTGTTGAACTTGGCATACAATTGATGCTCCCTCAATTTCTGCAACGTAAGCCTCATGTGTTCCTCATGTTCCTTCTCATTCTTTGAGTAGATCATAATGTCATCAATGAACACCACGACGAACTTATCCAAGTACGCCATGAAGACCTTATTCATGAGGTACATAAAGTAGGCAGGCACATTTGTCAATCCAAAGGACATCACGGTGTACTCATAGGATCCATACCGTGTCCTAAAAGCTGTCTTGGGTATGTCTGATGGTCTAATCTTCATTTGAAAGTATCCTGACCTCAAATCAATCTCGGAGAAAACACAAGCACCCTTCATCTGATCAAACAAGTCTTCTATGCATGGCAAGGTGTACTTGTTCTTGATTGTTACCTCGTTGAGAGCTCGGTAATCCATACACATCCTTTGAGACCCATCCTTCTTGTCCACAAATAGAACGGGCGCTCCACAAGGTGAAGAACTGGGGCAAATAAAACCTTTCTCTAGTTGCTCTTGAATCTGCTTTTTGAGCTCCGCTAATTCAATAGGAGGCATCCTATGCGGCCACTTAGCTATAGGTGCAGTTCCATGTATTAATTCAATAACAAGCTCAATGTCTCAGTCAGGTGTCATACCTGCCAACTCATCTGAGAACACATCCAAAAATTCACACACCACCAGAATTTCCTCAATTACGACGCCGTCCATGTGATTCGCCTCCACTTGTTTTGGTGCATGTTGAGATGCTCCAAATTCTACAGTGATCCCTTCCTCATTGGTCAGCTTCACCATCCTTGTGGCACATTCGATAACTCCATTGTGCTTCCTCAACCAGTCCATACCAAGTATAATGTCCAATCCTTTAGAATCCAAAACTATAAGGTTCGCGGAGAAATCTAACCCCCTTATTCTAAGGCTTACTTTTGGACATACTATATTTGTCCTCATCTCTCCTCCAGGAGACTTAATCAATAGAGTAACCTTCATATGAGAGATAGGAAAACTATACTTGGCAACATATTTCGATGCAATGAATGAATGTGATGCTCCAGAGTCAAATAATATAGTCGCGGCATTGGAGTTGGCAAGAAACATACTAATGACCACATCATCTGCTTGTTTAGTATCCTCCGTAGAGACATGGGTCACATTGCCGTGAGCAAAATTCTGCTGTCCATGGTTCCCTTGCGGCTGTCCTCCATCGGGTCATGGATTTTGCCTCGGCGCATTGCTTCCTTGACCAAGGCCTGACTTGGGATATTGATGTGCAAAGTGTCCAGCTTCTCCAAAAGTATATCACTTCTTTACCCCCACAGAATTTGGACGGACTTGATTTTGAACACTCGCACCAGGAAAGTTGGCACAAGGTGCTTGCATGACAGGGCACTGCTGCACAAATTGAGTTGGGCGCGGTGAAAATCCAGGGCAATGAGCAGGCGTAGAAGAACTGAAGTAAGGCGCAAAGTGAGGACGCACATTACTCCCTTGTTGCTGTCCTTGATATGGCGCCTTCCTCTTATTATCTTGCTCCATCTCTCGGACCTTGTTCTCCACAACAATTGCTTTGGCCACAAGCTTCTGGAAGTTGGCATAGTCACAATTGAGCAATTGCACTTAGATTTCATTGTTAAGGCCCCTCATGAACAAGTATTGCTTCTGGCTGTCCCGACTAACATCTTCAAGGGCATACCTTGAAAGTTGAGTGAATTTATTGAGGTATTCACCCACACTCGATCTTCCTTGCCTCAGGTTCTCAAATTATTGCCTCTTCAAGATCATAACTCCCTCCGGCACATAATGAGAACAGAAACTCTCCTTGAACTCAGCCTAAGTGATCCTCTCCTGATTCTCATGAGCATTGCATAGTGAATCCCACCAATTGGCAACTGCTCCCACAAGTTGATGAGACGCAAATAGCACCTTCTCCCGGTCACTACATTGGACTATATCATGTTTCTTCTCCACAGACTTGAGCAAATCATCAGCATCCATAGGGTCAGCGGCTTAAGCAAAGGTTGGTGTACTAGTCCTCATAAACTCTCCCAACAGGTTATGAGGAGATGGGGGTGGCAGTGGAGGCATATGGGGCTGATTGTTGATGTTGCGAGCCTACAGCAGTCCCATAGTCTGTATCATGGTCTGCATGAGCTGGTTTTGCATAGCCAAAAGCTGCTCAATGTTGATAGCTCCATGAGCAGGTCCTTGTCCATTGTTGTTTTGAGGTGCTCCATGGTTCTCCTCCTCATCATTAGCATCCCTCTGGGTGTGAGTCCTCATCATCTAAAGGAAAGCAAAAGATAAGAATTTAGAAGACGTCCCCAAGTATATGCATCAAGGGATATGAAACTAAAAAACTAACTAGCCTAGGTGGACATGACAATGCTAAAGCATCCCAAAATCCTCTATTAAGCACACAAGCAAACAATATATACAGAAAACAGAGTGCTCCTATGTGCTCTAAAGTGTCCATTCTATCAAGGCTGCGTCCTACGGTCAACCTATAGCTCTGATACCAATTTGTGACACCCGGTTCCGAAAAAGAACCAAGTGAACGCATATGTGTGCCCAGGATGTTCAACACACATACATGAGTGCATTCACAAAAGAGTATACAGATAATTACCACAAGACAAAACTAATTAACCCAATTTTATTACACAATTCATATTATCGTCGAATACAAGCTCTAATGAATATTAAAGACAAGTTTCAACTAAAGCAGCGAAAATAAACTAATTAAGCAAACTGAGCAAATAGGCATATGGGATAGCGCAGCTCCAACACTCCACAGGCAAGATGACTGCAGACACGGGCTATAACTCCGCATTATCATCGTTATACTCCCAACCCTGACCTGCAACTGTTGGTGGGGGAATTGCAAGGGTGAGTATATATCGTACTCAACAAGTGTGGAAAGTATGACATGTAGCTGATACAAATGATGAATATAATAATGGCTAAGTGTTGAAAAGTACATTAAAACATTTGGAAATCAATATGTATTATGTATGTGAAATAAACCCTTCATAAACCATGTAATCATCATAATACCAGTCCATATTCATTAGCATCATCCATATTCCGGATTTCTCATTACCAATAACCATAATCAATATCATAATTTAATCCATAACCATTACTAAACCATAACCAACCATCCATCCCAAATCCCAATTTCCCTCTAATCATGTAGGTCATCCAGGCGCTCATGACCGGGAGCACGACTATCATAATAGTTTTATTAGACTCCGCAGAGTTTGTACCACTTTACCCACGTGTTTGTGATTTCATCATCCGTCTGCAACTAAAGAACCTCCCTTATGCCAATTACACTTCCTTTGGTGTATGCCAAGATATCACAAAATAGCCTTTACAAATATTTTACTAGCCTATTTAGACCCCACTGAGGTTTCAGAGGTGGCGATACCTCCAACTGAACACATCTTCAACCAAGGGCCCCCTCTTGAGCCATTCGGATCCCAGGGTAGTCCCACCAACCATCAACAAACCCAATCTGACTACCCCTTTCCCGAGCAGCCGTATTGGTCCAAATAGCACTGGCAAAGCCCTAATTAATCAGCTATGCCGCACCCATACTTGGCCTCGTGGTGGCACTGTAGTCCTGGCATATTTTCGCATGAAATGGTACTTGGATCTAAAGCAAGCAACCACCACAACATCCAACCCATCCATATATCAGGCTTGCTTAGATAACCCATTACCATATCATATTAACCACTTCACATTTACCATAATATCATTAATGCACAATTAAATTTAGTGGTATAGTTGTATTCCCATCCCAATTAATTAAGCGAAGCAAAAAGGTAAAAAGCCCATCCCGACTCTCTACCATAAATTCCAGGTGACAAGGGTGGTGATACAACACAAGTAAACTTCCTATCATAGGATTCCCATCAAATTGACACAAGCATGCAATTTTACAAACAAAACTTTATTTTAAAATAGGATCAATATGCTTCAAGGACACTTGCCTTGCTCTTGGGATTGATTAGGATCAAAGACTTCAAACTCTTGGTGCTGTAGATCTTCCGCGACACTCTCTAGCGCAAATCCTTCTAATCCACACATTAATCATACAAACAAAAAACACAATCAAAGAGTGCACAAATATTACTCAATATGAAATGACATGCATGATTAATGCAAATGCAAGATGGAACTTGTTAATGAGTCGCTTTTAATGATCACTAACTAGTTCTAATAGCTTTTAACAAGTTTATACAGGTTATTAGTTGATTCGATCTAATTTGGAATTAATTTGACACAATTTAACCACGAATATCGGACTAGTCCACTAGGGACCGGACAAGTCCGCTCCGCGCGAGATCAGCAGATTAGGGTTTCCCAGATCAACGTGAATTTGGAGATTAGGGATTGAATTCACATAAAGAAAAGAGAATATAAGGTATACCAGGTGTTTAGAACTCTAATGAATCAAGGATCTTGGAGACAACACTTGAATCTTGATGATCTAGGGTTGATGATGAACTTGGAGATGAATTAGTGATGAAGAACGAAACTTGATGGAGATCTTGATCCTCTTTCGTTTCCTCCTCCTCTTCTTCTTGCTTGGGATCTCCTCCTCCCTCCTTGATGGTGGCTCTCCACGAACTAGGGTTTGGGTGGGGTGGAAAAGTGGCAAATAGATGGCAAGCTAAGGGGTGAGGTTGTTTATATATAGGCGGAGGGCTAGGATTAGGTGGATTTCGAGTTTGAGATGAGTAGAGGTGGGTTTAGAGTCCCACATGGGCTCTAAAAGAGTTAGGCACGACGTCCCTAGGCCCACATAACATAAAACCCAAGGAACAAGTCGTGAAACAAAAGATCAATTCGGAGTCGCGATTTATCAGACAAGTCTAAAAAGGGTCGGACTAGTCTGAAGTTGTCCAGAGAAAAATCGAACAAGTCCAGACTCGACATCAGACAAGTCTGAACTTATCCACAGGGGAAAAACAGACAAGTCTAGCCTAAAATCGAACAAGTCCAACTTTAGTCAGAGAGGAAAACGGACAAGTCCGCTGGTATATTGGACTAGTCCGGACAAGTCCAGGGGACTTAGCAAAATTGGACTTGTGATTTAGGACACCGAACTAGTCCGCACGAGACCGTACAAGTCCGAAAGTGTCCAGAGGCAAAAGCAGACTAGTTCGCAGAAAAACAGACAAGTCTGATTGAGGTTAGAGAGAAATCGGACTAGTCCGCACCAAAATCGGACAAGTCCGCACTTCCTAGAATTCTTAAGTGCGGTTTTGTCTCAAAATCATTTTAATCTTGTTCCTTTTTATGTGGATTAATGTTAGACATGTATATGAATGTGTGCAGGGCATGATGCATGAAAATGAGGGTGTTACATGATAGCACATGAAGATTTAGAATATTTGTAAACGTACATCATCGAGACTATGTGCAAGCTTGAGATGTGTTTCCCATCGTCCTCTTTTGATATGCAAGTACACCTAATCATACATCTTGTTGATTATATTGTGGCCACTATATTTACATCATATGTTTCTTTTGGAGAGATATTTAGGAGTATTAAAAGGTTATGTGCAGAACCGTGCTCACACAGAGGGTTCAATTATGGAAGGATACACCACTGAAGAAGTGATAGAGGGTTGCGTTGATTACATCAAAGATGGAAAACCGATAGGTGTGCCTATACCAGTACATGAGTGTAGACTACGTGGAAGAGGCAAAGTGGGTAAGAAAACTTTTATCGTTCAAGATTACAATAATGTACACCGTGCACATTTTGGTGTACTACAACAGCTCGCAATAGCCGAGTCGTACATTGAGGAACACCAAATTGAGCTTCTCGAAAAAAACCAAGACCACACAGAGTACTGGATCATTAAAGAGCAGAGAAGGTGTTTCACTGAATGGTTAATGGACAAGAATATACTATACAAAAACTCCATAGAAGAGGCAATAATGAAGAAGTTAGCTTTTGGCCCATCTGCTTTGGTGATCATGGCAAGCATATGACATCAATGGTTACACATTTTACACAAAGGAAAAGATGGTAAGAGTGTTGCACAAAATAGTGGTGTTCGTATAGAGGCTTATGATCCACAAGGGCAGAAGACCACATACTTCGGGTTCATAGAGGAAATATGAGAACTCGATTATGGCGAAAGAATGGTAATGCCCGTATTTAAGTGCGAATGGGTCAAACATCCTGATGGTGTGAAAGTGGACAACTACGGACTGACACTGGTGGCCTTGAACAAAGTGGATTATAAAGATGACCTGTGGGTTCTCGCCGATCATGTTGCACAAATTTTTTATGTACAAGATCTAGAAACTGAGAAGATGCACATAGTTATTTCTGGAAAGCAAAATATTGTTGGGGTTGAGATATGGGAGATAATGTAGAGGAATATAATCAGTATGAAGAGATGTACCTTTTCACCGAACCATAAAACATCAAGCGCGTAGAGAGAAGCATTAAAAAGGATTTGAAACCTTATATGCGAGAAGATGTCAATGCCGGAAAAAATATATGATATATATTGTATATATTTGTATCCTCTGAAATCAACTTAGAACAATGCTCCATTCCGCTTTATATAGCATGATTCGAACATTATTAAATTCATCTTTTGTAGAGAAGACTAATTTGGACAAGTGATTCTTTTGACTTGACTATCATATTTATCACCTTCACCTGTTCCATAAGTTATCAAATTGTATGTGTATATAAATTTCTTTTGACCTATGATGTTGATGGCTTGCTTTCCAACAGCGGGGTTCCAAACAACATCTAGAAGCACAACTCTTGAAGCTCCTGTCAAGCTAATCCCTCCAGAGCAATCTCTTGTAGATGCAAGTAACACCCGAGACTCATCATTTGGATTGTTAAAAGCTTCAATTGAAATCTGACGATACCTTGGAAGGATTTTCCCATCCATTTGAAGGATTGTTTAGATAGGAGTGGATCTACTGAAATCTAAGTGGGTTGAGGTGGATTGAGGAGAAAATTAGTTCATTTTCCACTCCAATCCACTTCAATCAAATTAGATTGAGTACACCCAAACAAGCCCTGAAGGATTTCTTTCTCTTCTCTCCATTTAAAAAACTTACAAAGATGCTACTTTATTAGTTCTAATGGCTGAATATATTGACTAAAAATCAGTACCATCTCTCTTAGTACTTCACACATGCGACGAATCGAACAACTTCGGTCACAAATCTTGTTTTTACCCTTTTCATAGGAATTTGATCTTAATATTTCAAGCATAGATTTAACAATAAGTGAAGCTTCCTCATCAGACATGTTAATGACATTTAAAAGCAAAGGGTATGTCGAAGCTAACGAAATCTCAACGGGACTAATAACAAAGACATCCTGCATATGAGTGGAAATGTCCATATTAGATAACGTGAAGCTATGATGGAAGCCTTCAACAACATGAAAAGTGATGCCAAGGTTATGCTTGCATCAACCAAGGCATGTTGTTAGGGCATAATACTTGTTGGGGCATCACGGTTATGCTTGCCCCAACAAGTGTTATGCCTTCAAACATGCCTTGGTGGATGCAAGCATAACCTTAGCATCACTTTTCATGTTGTTGAAGGATGCCATCATAGCTTCACATTGTCTAACCTAGACACTGCCACTCATATGCAGGATCTCTCTGTCTTCAGTCGAATTCAGATTTTGTTAGCTTCGGCACACCCATCGCTTATAATTGCCATTAATATGTCCGATAAGGAAGCTTCATTTATTGATAAATCTATGCTTGAAAGATTTTCAAATCCCTATGAAAGGGTAAAAACAAGATTTGTGATTGAAGTTGTTCGCTTCATCGCTTGTGTGAAGCACTAAGAGAGAAGGTACTGATTTTTAGTCAATATATTCAGGCATTAAAACTGATAAAGGAGCATCTTCCTAGGTTTTTCAAATGGACAGGAGGGAAAGAAATCCTTCAAATGGATGGGAAAATCCTTCCAAGATATCTTCAAGCTTCAAATAAGGCTTTCAACAATGCAAATGATGAGTCACGGGTGTTACTTGCATCTACCAGAGCTTGCTGTGAAGGGATTAGCTTGACAGGAGCTTATCAGCATCACATGCGGTTCTTAATTAATAAGTAGCCTGTGAAAACAATGACTTTACCCAGGCAGTTCTTCAATAAAAACCGCTTGTGATGTTTGAACCAGTACATGCGGTTCTTAAACAATGACCATACATGAAAACCATGTATTTACCCAGGCGGTGGTTAATTAAAAACTGCCAGTGAAGTTTGTTACAGTACATGCAATTCTTAATTAATAGTAGTCTAAGAAAATAATGTATTTACCCAGGCAGTGGTTTCTTAAAATCTGCTTGTGATGTTCTTTCATCACAGGCGGTTATTGTATCATTCGTCATCACAGTCGCATTTTTTATGAACCGCCTGTTTTTGAAAAATCGAGGCGCTTATGAAAATGCTTTTTGTAGTAGTGTTAGCCGAAACACGTGCAAATCACAAATATTAGATCACCATGGCTCTAATACCAATTTTAGGATCGAAGAGCACGTGAACAGCTACCAGAGGGGGAGGTGAATGGTACATTAAAACTTTTTCAGCGGAAACAACGAAAACGCCTCGATAGAAAATCAATTTGTTAAAAACCATGTGTGCAACTGATCTAAACGTGTTCAACCGTGACAAAAGTAGTAAATATTACAAAGAATCAAGTCATAAAGACACGACAACAAGAATCACAGAAAACCATTGAGAAAAACTCAAGTCATGATCGAAAGATCGAACACAGGTTAATCTGTTCTACCCGAGTAAAACACATCTGCAACAATGCAAAGAAACACGTGTAGATCATAAACCACAAATCCAATGACTGTGAATTTTCATAAATGATAGATAATCAATTTTTGAAGACAACCCAAAAAGAATCACATCAATTGGATCTGTAAAACTCGAGTTATGATAAAAACACCAACACAACATAGTGCTCTGCAGAAACTTGACGAGAAAAACTTGTCTGAAACAAATAAGACAAACAAGGCACAAAAGCTCTTCTAAAACTATGATATTTATTCAATAGAACACAAGAGGAACATCCCAAAGTCGTTTCACCACGAGCTCTGGCCTCCCTTGCTTATATAACTAGCCCTATGGCCAACACAATTCAAACTACGACTCTAATCCTACTCAATTGCAACCAAAACTTTCCATAACTTCTCAAGACTCTTCCATAAGAAAATAGAAGCAATCTTAAGACTTCCAAACACCTTGTATCCCACATTCCTAATACAATTAAACTTCATGACTGACATGAAATCTAACCAAAACAAACTCGAAACCATAATCAAACCATAACCACCTCAACCGCAGCCCGAGGCATAATTCAGCCAATTGGACCTTTCTAACAAATTCTCTACGTCCACTTCTCTTCATCACGCCTTGGAACCATGTTTCCACGTCCATGCACTCCTTGCACACATGCAAACATCTTACAACAATGTCCACGATACCTTCATATGCATTATTCTTGACCCAAACATGTTGTGTGACCCCCCGATCAACTCAACCACAATTCCTCCTAGACTTGGTTGTTGAACCTCATCTTCTCCCTAAGACTAGTTCAATGGATCCCGTCACCAGCCATGTCTTGAACTCGAGCGACACCTGCATATGAAAAAACAACCAATTCTTTCAAGCACAAGTCCTCGACTTGACTCTTGTTAGTACGATAATCACAACACCTTATGTGAGCACCTCACGTAAGCATGTTGCAAACCACAATAATGTTTAACCACCATAATCAGCCTTAGCTACCAAAACAGAAAACATAGCAAATGAATACTAAGCAAACCTTACCATAAGTGTAAAGCAAGTTTGAAACATTGCAAGTTAAAAGCAGAACCACTGCGATCTTGGACCGGACCTTGCCAAAGCTAACAAAACCTTGTGCTAGACCTTACCAAAGCTAACCTGACCTTGCGCCAGACCTAGCCAAAGCTAACTGGACCTCACGTCGGACCTAGCCAGAGCTACCAAAAGCACGCCTGACCTATCGTCGGACCTTGCCGAAGCTACCCAAAACCTGTTAGACTTATTGTTGGACCTTTTCGGAGCTACCCAAAACATGTCGGACCTATTGTCGGACCATGTCAGAGCTTGGACCTAGAGTCAGACTATGATGAGAAGGGTGTTTTAGCAATATTCAAAACTCTTATCGCAATAGCCAATGTATTCAGCACACATAGGTCTCACATATTGATGAGTTAACTTTGCATAGCCTGACTTTAGTTAAAATGCAGTCGCCATCCAAGCGTTGTGGAGGCTTACTAAAGGGAGAAAGTCTTCACAGGAAGAGAACTCCTTACGCTTTAATTTGATCTTGAGCTCAGAGCTCTCCACCCTTGCATCACTTTTTCCACTTCTGCTCCACTTTGCGGCGATGGAGTTAGGACTTCCTCCCAACAAGATCAAGAGTGACAACGAGTTGTCAAGAGTTCGCACCTACATGGGGTGGTCGAGTGACTCCTGCAAGAACTCGATTCGCTTCGGCAAGCTCCCCTTTAAGAAGGAAAGTACCAGCAAGATCATGTACTTCTCGATGTTTGCCATGGTGGGGCTCATCCTGCCATTCCCAAGCTTTTTGTTGATGTTGCTGGACTCCTACAATTTGCAACTCCACCACCTCGACCCTCACTCCTTCTTGCCAGTGGCGACTTTTGTCCATTTTTGTGAGATGTGGGTGGGTGTGCAACCATGCATCACGCTCTTCTAGACCTTCTTCACAGTCTGCATAACCAGGAAAGGGAATGAGTTCCTTGGCTTCTACTACTTCGTGAAGCACAAGAATCCACCCTTCAAGTACTTGAAGTTGTTTCCTTCCGAGAAGTGGGATGGCTGGAAGAAGGATTGGGTGATCATCAAGGTGGATTGCTATGACAGGCTGGAGCTGTCTAACGACCTTCTGATCACCGACACCGACACTTGGGAGGTGCTCCCTATTATGATAGAAGAGTACAACCCGATATTGTCAAGGGTCCGGAGTTTCATGGAAGGAGGGTGACCCCTCTAATGGTGATTGTGAACTTCCTGACCAACTATTGGGTTCTAGTGAAGAAGAAGGAATGGCCCGCATGAGCATTCAGTGGAGGAATAGACCCATACCGGATTGATGTTGGTCTTGGGTCAAACTTGGATGAGAAGCTTTGAAGATTCATCTCCAAATGTTGTACAATGGAACCATCAATCCTGATGACCTCACACCTCCAGCAGAGTTCTTGCCCCTGAACATGGTTCCAGAGGTTAGGTGGGAGCAACAGAAAGAGATGTCGGCGCTTGATGACTTGGGCATTGTGGAGAGACGTAGAAGTGCTCCTCCAGCAGAGATCGTGATCTCCGAGGCTCCATGCCCACATGGAGGCTCCGGAACCGCGCCAGTCAGCGGGAAAGGAAAAGGTCCCACAGCTTTGCCTTCCAAAAAGTCGAGCCCAAGCCAGTGCAAGGGGAAAGACCCTGTCGACGCCCCGAGTCACAAGCGAAAGTTGACAAGAGGCGACAGAGCTCCGTGAGGGATGCCCCAAGAGAAATGACCCCTCAACCCCGGTTGAGGTCTCTGCTGGTTGTGCCTCCAACTTTGGTAGCTCCTTCGGATCCATTGTCCACGGAGGGCACTAGGTCTGACAAGTCGACTCTAGTCCCAGTGCCATCGGCACGTTCTGGATCTGGAGTCCCTTCTCAGACGAGGGATATCGCAGCTGAGGTGACACCAATTGCTGCAACAAGCCCTTGGACGAAGTCTAGGGCCTCTGCTTTACCAACGACGGTGGGCTCTGGTTCCCGTCGTCCAAGGAAGCAGATCCGTGCCGATTGGAGCGGCAACGTCCCTAGGTAAGGGCTGACTCTTTAGTTTGTGTCTTGAATTTGTTTTTTGCTTTTTCTTGAATTCTCTATCCTATATTTCTAGAAGGTCGAGAAGAGGAACTACTGCTTTGGTGCCGGCACTGCTCCAGCCCCTTCTCCTATGGTTATGGTGGACAACATGAAAGCTCCGGTGCCAGCTGTTGTGGGGTCGACTTCAACACTGACACTCGAAGAGACTGTGGTTGCAACGGACCATGAGGATGAAATGCCTGAGCAAGCTCGGGTTGTCTCAGTGCCAGCTATAGAGGTTCTGGCATCATCGCCAGAAATTAATGAAGCAACGATGGATGTCCCGACGCTAGCATCAGAGGTGACGGCACCGGAAGTGGCCATGCCAGATCCTGCACAAGGAGATCCGGCAGCGGGACATTTGACTACAATGCTGGAGGTGGATGAGCTCCCGAAGCTCTTCGCTGCCGATGTCGACCTGTTGGAGTCCATGCTTGTGCCATGGGCTCCGGCGACAATTTCGGAAGACTCGAGGGAGCCAGAGGAAGGGGAACCTGTGGCAGGTCCTGAACCAATCCCCTTGGGTATGTCTATAGAAAGCACCTGCTCCAGCCTCTACCAAGTCCAGCTCGCCTTTGACTATGAGCGCAAGGCCCTATAAGAAGAGCGTAAGACCCTGAGGCGCTGGCGAAGACTGCTGTACTTCAAGACGAAGTTGACACAGTCCCGACTTGCTGACCAAAGGGAGTGGCTGGAATAGGAGAAAGCTCGGCAGTCGCACCTGAACAAGGCGCTGGAAGAATGAGAGGCTGCAATAAAAGCCCTCGATAAAAAGACCAGGGGATCTACGAGCACGCTCAAAGGGCCAATGAAGTTGTCGAAAGCCTCTCGGAGAGTCTCAATGTTGTGAGGGAACAAATCCTCAAACGTCGAAATGAATTGGAAAATAAGGAGGATGAACTCCAAAAAAGAGAGGATAAAATCTCTCAGAAACTGGCACACGGCAAGCAGGACTTTGCTGACTGCATGGAAAAATTCAAGTCATGGTGCAATCAAGAGAAGCACCAAGTGTGGCTGGGAGGAGAAGGAGTCAACAAAAGAGAAAATGATGTCTCTGCCAAGGAGGATAAGGTGAAGGAAAAGGAGAAAGAACTTGCAGAATGGCGGGACTGCATATATCTCTGAGAGAAGAAACTCGTTAACCAGGAGAAATTGTTGGCTGAATGAATCCAGCAGCACGCCAATGTGGTCGAGCATTTTTCGAAGGAGGGTTCTGCAGAGCTCTCTTCTGCAAGGAGTTCGCTGGAGGAGCTCCGGAGCGCAAGACCAATCGAGTCCCAGTAGGTTTGGTACTTCCTTGGGTGATCAAATGAAGCTTTGGTACCTTTTGGATTTAGCCCAATCCGACCGACTGATCCGGAGCTAGAGATGGACAAGGCACTTGTGGCTCTTAACTCCACTGGCACTAAGACGGATGCTTGGGAGATGTGGTTGTTGACCAGATCAAGACTGGAGGGAAGTCTCAAGCTAGGAACATCGCAGAGTATGTGCTGACGTGCTTCCGAAGTCGAGACCCTTCGATGTCTCTAGCTCCAGTGGTCGAAGGACCCAACACCAAGGAGAAGGAAGCTGCCAAGGCCAACATCCAAGAAGCCGCCCAGAAGGTTGCTCCATTCTTCGTGAGGGACTCCAGGAGCTAGGACCTTTCTTTTTGTACCTTCATCTAGTAAATCTCCAAATTTTCAATGAATGAAATCCTTTTGAATTCTATTTTTGTTTTCAATACATTGCTCTTTATCTTATAGGCCCCATGGTAGATGTGTTCAATTGATTGAGGACATCTACCATAAGGAATTTTACAATGTCTTCAAAACTTGATTGCTCCAAACTTGTAGCCAGTATCATAGCTCCGAGGTCCAAGTCTTGCTTCCGAAATCTCCAAGGACCCTTTGTTCCGTCGACGGCGGGCTCCCCCAGAGTTTTCGGAGCTTGTTTGTTCTGATTGCGCCCACTATCAATGCGTAAAACATAGACGATAGGCTCTAGGGGGTTGTAAGATCTTGATGCTTCGACGGCGCCCACTGTGAACGCGTGAAATATCGATGGACGGTTCCCTGGAGGTTGTCAGAGCTTGATGATTCGATGGCGTCCACTGTCAACGAGTAAAACATCGAAGGCGGGCCCCCTGGGAGTTGTCTGAGTTTGATGCTTCGACGGTGGCCATTGTGAATGCATAAAACATCGACAGAACATTGCAAGTTAAAAGCAGAACCACTGTGATCAAGCTCTGAACCTTGCCAAATCTAACCGGACCTTGAACCGGAGCTAACCAAAGCTAGTCAGACCTAGCGCCAGAGCTTACCAAAGCTAGTCGGACCTAGACAAAGAGGTCAGACCTAGCGTCGGACATTGCCGGAGCTACCCAAAACAAGTCAGACCTGTTATCGGACCTTGCTAGAGCTCGAACCTAGATGATAAAGGTGTTTTGGTAGTATTCAAAACTTTTATCGCCATAGCCAATGTATTTAGCACACATAGGTCTCACAATCTCCCCCTTGATGAATGCATTGGCAACACCACTTAAAATCCGAACATTGGCATATTCACGTGAAAAGTTTTGAAAACAATTTATCCCCCTTTTTGAAAATCAAATGAGATAGAAATAAATTTCTCCCCCTACACTTATTTCTCCCCCTTGCATACTTCTCCCCCTTTGACAATGTATTCAGCAAGGTACAAAATAGAAATTTTAATTTGTTATGAGCACAGTATAACATAGACATATAAAACAAAGCTCATCCAAGTCATACTATCAAGTAACTTACACTATCACAACAATGAGATACATAAAGTAGTGTAAGCCATGCTAGAGATCAAATGTAATTTTCAATTTTACGAAGTCAAGATCTCACAAACTTAACTATTTCAAAACCTAAAAGCATGACACTTGTTGCTGCATTTAATTATTTTTCAAAGCACAAATTTAGATCATATGATATTTGTAAGAGATTATATGCGCATCTTCCTTATTCTAACCAACCAAGCCAAGCCTATGTCATTTGAGAATCAGAAGCTTAAGGACATGCTTTTAGTCATACACAACTTCTTCCAAGTTCATATCTAAGTGCAATGATAAGTCATCTCAAAAGAAGAATTGCGGTGCATGCATATTCTCTTGATCTTTTATCAATTTATATTTGTTCATAAAACTCAACATGTGAGTTGATTACTTGATTAATTCATTATGATTAAAAGCACTTGTGATCATGCAACATGTCCAAGACAACACGAAAGTTTGATCATGACCAAATTTAGGGTATGTAATTATTCCAATGACTAGTCATGGCGAAACTACAAAATGTATAACATGAGTAATGTAGTATGAACTTTGAACATGTAAAAGGAATCACAAAGTCATATATGTATGAAATACTATGCTCATATTATTTTAAGTTCAGATTCACACATAGACTTCCCAAGTTTCAAAACTCCCCCTAAATTTAAGCCATGAGGATGCATAACCCCTATTTCACTACAAATATAACAAAAACGAGTGAAATACAAACGATTTGTGAAAATGTGAGCCAATTGTTGTTCGGTATCTACATGGTGAAGCACAATGTTTCCTTTTTCAACATTATCACGGAGAAAGTGATACCTAATATCAATGTGCTTCTTTCTAGACTGTTGCATGGGGTTTTTAGCAATGCAAAAGGCACTAGTGTTATCACAAAATTGTGGAACACTATCTAGATCAACCCCATAGTCCTTAAGTATTTGAACAATCCAAATAATTTGTGATCTAGCACTAGCAGCAGCTACATATTCAGATTCGGCTATGGATTGTGCAACTGAGTTTTGTTTTCTAGAGGACCAAGCAACAAGTGAATTACCAAGAGAATGACAAGAACCGGAAGTACTTCTTCTATCAATCCTACAACATCCATAATTAGCATCCGAAAAAGCTTTCAAAGTAACGGTTGAGGAAGAAGGAAGAAAAATGCCGAATTCTTGAGTTCCATGTAAGTACCTGAGAATCCTTTTGACGGCTTGACGATGTGAATTATGTGGGGGAGCTTGAAACTGTTCACAAAGACATACGCTGAATTGTATGTCCAGTCTTGATGTCGTGAGGTACAAAAGTGATCTGATCGTGCTTCTATATTCTCTTTAATCCACGGGTTCACCATCTTCATCAAGTTCAAGTGTCGTTGCTGTTCCCATTGGTGTACGAAGAGGTTTGCTTTTGTCCATCTTGAAGCACTTAAGAAGGTCTCTTGTATACTTTGTTTGATGCACAAAGGTTCCCTCTTTAGTTTGCTTGATTTGCAGCCCAAAAAAGTACGTGAGTTCTCCCATCATACTCATCTCAAATTCTAAAATCATAATAGCTCAAAACTTGGACACAAGATCATGAGAAGCACAACCAAAGACAATATCATCCACATACACTTAAACGAATAATGAGTCATTGCCATGCTTAAGCACAAAAAGAGTTTTATCAACCTTGCCCATGGTAAACCCCTTTTCAAGTAAGAATGTTTTTAACCTATCATACCATGCTCTAGGGGCTTGTTTGAGACTGTACAAGGCTTTGGATAGTTTGTAAACATGATTAGGAAAATCTGGATTTTCAAAACCTGGTGGTTGCTTGACGTAAACCTCATCATCTATATAGCCATTAAGAAAGCACTTTTAACATCCATTTGATATAACTTGAAACCTTTAGATGTAGCAAAAGCTAACAAAATTATTATGGCTTCTAATCTAGCAACAAAAGCAAAAGTTTCATCAAAATCTAGACCTTCAATTTGCGTGAAACCTTGAGCAACCAACCAAGCCTTATTCCTAACCACAACCCCATCCTCACTTTGTTTATTTTTAAACACCCATTTAGTTTCAATTAAAGTGTGACCTTGAGGTGGAGGTACAAGTTTCCAAACATTATATCTTTCAAAATTTTCTAACTCTTCTTGCATGGCAATAATCCGAGATTCATTAGTGACTGTGTGTGATATATCTTTGGGTTCAAAAGAAGTAACAAAAGCAGAATGAGCGTGAGAGTTTGGATCGCAAAACCTAGACCATGTGACTCGTTCGTGCAAGCTTCCAATCATTTGTTGTGGAGGATGAATTTTGAGAATCCGGAGGGGAGTAGACACTTCACAAGCTTCTTCTTCTTCATGTTCATCACAAATCGATGAGCTTGTGACTTGAGGACGATCTGGATCAGCAATGACGGTTGTCGGTGCTGGTTGAGAATTATCATCCGGAGCTGAACCAAAATCATTAGCTGCTGAATTTTCGGGCAGCAACTCCACTTCTTCCTCATCTTCAACAAAAATGCTCTCCCCCTGCGGATATGGATCCAGACCTGCAATGTTTGAGCTAGTTCCTGGGCTAGCTTCATCAAAACATGCCTCACGAGTCTCCAAAATTTGATTAGTGTCAAGTAAAAGCACACGGTAGCCTCAAGTATGAGATGGGTAACCAAGAAACATGCCATCAATGGATCTAGGTTCAAATTTACCAAGATTACCATGTTTCTTAACAAAGCATTTGCAACCAAAGACCCGAAAGTGTGTAACACTAGGCCTATGTCCAAACTGAGGCTCATAAGGTGATTTACCTAGCTTAGTGCGCAAGAAAACATGATTTGAGACATAACAAGCGGTTTCAATCGTATCAACCCAAAGTTTCCTAGGAGTTTGATATTCATCAAGCATAGTACTAGCTATCTTAACTAAGGTTCTGTTCTTTCTTTCTACAACACTGTTTTGTTGAGGTACATATGGTAAATAAAATTGATGCTCTATTCCATTTTCGGCACAAAAGTGATCAAAAGATCCATTTTTAAATTTGGTTCCGTTATCACTTCTAATTGTTTTTAAAGATCCTGGATGATCAATTGATAATCTAAGAAATAAAGTTCTAAATGGACTAAAAGCTTCTTCTTAGATGCCATAAAGTAAACCCAATAGTATCTGGAATAATCATCAACAATCACAAGAATATACCATACCTCCGAAGGATTGAACACGTGAAGGTCCTACGGTGTCAAGGTGCAAAAGTTGACCCGGTTCAGTTGTCATGATCATTGTGAGTGGAGTATGTGAACCTGCAACCATCTTAGCATGTCTACAAGAAGAGCACACAATTTCTTTGTCCCCTTTAAGCTTAGGCAGTCCACGTATGCGATCAAGAGCTCTAACACGTGTTAGATGATCAAAGCCTACATGACCAAGTCTACGATGCCAAAAATATAAGTCCTTTGAATCATTAGCAACTATGCACCTATGCGTAGAGGAAGACATATCAAAATCAGCTTTAAAAACTCTTCCAAACCGAGACATGTTAAAAATAAGCTCACTATTTGAATTTACAACTTTGCAGCAATTTTTAGTTCAATAATTTCCAGATTTTCATCTAGCAGTTGTGAAACAGAAAGCAAGTTTTATTTCAAATTTTTAACAAGTGCCACATCGTTCAAAGTGTAGTGATCATTTACTCTAACCGAACCCTTAGCAATTATAGGAGTTGAAGAATTATCGGCAAAAGTAACATTCTCTATACGTGACACAAAAGAGAGGGAGGAGAACTATTCTTTGTTACCGGTCATGTGGTGTCAGCAACCTGAATTCACAATCCAAATGTTCTCCTTTCTTAAGTGTGTAACCTACATAGAAGCACAATACGTGGATGACTCAATACTAGGGTTAGTCAAAAGGCATTTAGGAATCCGGTACTGAGTCACACGACGTCCAGCAGGAATAACACGCGAAAGCTGAGGCACAATAGGTTTATGAGTCAAAGTTTGAGATTTTTCTTGTTCTTAACTACTGACCTATGAGGTGTTACTTGTGTAATACGAGAATCAGTAGCCCCGGAAGCAAAAAACAGAAGGTCCGGAGATAAAACTGAAGCTCTGGAGGTAAACTTTGAATGTTTTTGACTCATAACAGCAGGTTGCATGTTCCTGACATTCGGTCTAGTATGTGCAGAAAATTTTGCATGAGAGTTATAAGATCTAGCTTCTATTCTTTCCTTTTATGTTGTTTAGCTAGTCTATAACAAAAATCTATGACATGACCATCTCTACCACAATAGGTACAATGAAATTTAATTTTGTTTTCATGTCTAGATGATCATGCAACATGTTTATTAGATCCCGAATGTGACAACACTCCTGCAGATTTGAAAACCACTTCTTTTTGTTTAGGAATTATTTTATTCAAACCACTTCCTAATGACTTTATAATTTTGGGTGGATGTGCTTTAGCATGAGCATGGGAATCAAAACCTAAACCAGTTTTATCATTGCATGTTTTGGATGAATTCAACAGCAAGTTTAGATTTTTTGTTCCCAATACAAAATTTCTCTAGTGTCCTATTCATGTCATCAAGTTTCTTAGACAATTCTAGTCAGTTTTCACATGAAGTTTTTCCTTTTAGTTTGCAATTAGAACAATATTTAACTTCACGAGCACGTAAAGCATTGTTCATAACAGAAATCTCATTCATAGCATCTTTCAGTTTCTTATCAAGATCATCACAACTAGAACAATGCAAATCAATTGTAGAACAAGAAGCATCTTTTAAGTTTCCAATATTAAGTGCAGCAAGTTTTTTGTTTTTTTGAATTTCAAGTTCAAGTTTATCAAGTGTGGAGGTATGTGCACTTCTTAGGGAGGACAATTGTTCATATATTAAGTCACATGAGGAACAAGAATCATCACTAGGAATCAAGGATTTCAAACGATTAATTTCAGATTCTAGCGACTCAATTTTAACAGCATTGTCCCTAAGCTTTTTGTCCTTTTTCTTAACAATAACAGTGGCACGAGAAATAGCATCACCCATTTCTTCACAAGTAGGACATACCTCTTCATTGTCGCTGTTGTGTTCTGCCTCCTCCATACTTGATCTTGACTTGCTCGCCATGAAGCACAAGTTTGCCAAATAATATTCATCTTCGTAACTTCCAATGTCCACATCGCTTGAGCCAAGTTCCTGGAGTGCAGAGACAAAACTGTTCACCAGTTGACGACTTGTAAAGCCCTTCTTCTTCTTCTTCTTATCGTTTGTTGAGCAAGTGCTTTGTCCTTTATTGTTTTTCTTCCTAGGAAGTAGGACCTGAAAGGTTAGGACAATCGGTACAAAGTGACATGTCTTACCACATTCGAAGCATCGTTGAGGTCCGGAGTTTCCTCTCCTTCTAGTTCTCACATTTTGCAATGCTTTTGAGAACCTAGTAGAGAGACGTGTTGGCTCCTCCCCTGGAAATTCCTCAATCCGTTCAAGGGTTAGAGAGGTGTAAAAGCCCAAATTTCCAAAACTCAAAGTTCAGTTAGGAAAAAAATTTTGAATGTTAAAAAGAATTAAAAAGGAATTGAGAAAAACAAATTCATTCAAATTCCAAATGAGGGAATTCAAAAAAATAAACTTATCTACTGTTTAAATGAAGTTAACATGAAGATTTGAGTTGACCAATGGATTCCAAATATTTCAAATAGCATCCCTGCAAAGTTTCATAATTTTTGAAACAAGTTTGCTATTTAATTCAATAGCTACATTGAATTCAACTCAAATTCAAATTCAAGTTTGAATTTAAATGAAACTTTGTAAAATCAACTATGGGAATTCAAAATCAAATTCTATATGATTGATCCAGCCATCCCACAAATATCTAGCAAATTTTGGAATGAATTAGGTGGTAGAATTTATGGGGGAAAGGATGAGGATGAGGTGGGACCCACTTGTCATCCAAAGCAAAGTGCTGTTTTGGCTCTCCAAGTGACACCACATTGCATGCAAAGTCCAGACAGCTGCTTGCACCGTTGTGGCCGACTCCAGCTGCCCCCAGGTTGCCCTGGCCTCCTACTTATTCCCCCTCCATGCCCCTGGCTTGATCTTTCTTCACCTTGAAGTCTCCAGCACCATTTTCACTTCTCTCCCGATTCCTTCTCTGTCCAGCCGATTTGCAGCAAAGGTACTCTGTGTTAAGCACTTTTCTTTGCCTCTCCTCACTCCCCAACCTCTTGTGCAGCCTTGTGATCCATTTCTTGCACAGCTAGGCCATCCCCGAAGCTGTTAACTTCAAAACCGAGGCCGCCGGAAATCACCCCTGTTTTGCCGCGCCTCTGCTCATCGTCGACCCGATGATACGACCATCATCTCGCCTCGGTCCAAGAAGGAAAAATGTTCACCTACTCATGTTCTAGATGCTCGTAAAGTTTCAGCCCATGCCATGCCTCGTAGCCCCCGTATTTTCTTTTCTCCCGACGAACTTCGGTTATGAGTAGAGTTGCTTCGCGCGTGAAATTCTTTTTATACAGTTAATTATTCCTTGTGCACCTGTGCTATGTTGTTCTATATGGCCAGACGCATCACCTCGAACAAGAGTCATCGAGTTTCATCGGGTATTCACACCGGAATCCCATTTTTCCCCAACCGCGGATTTTTTTCTCCTTGGGCCATAGTCACCACCAGTTTCCAAGCCTTTTCTCTCCCTCTTATGGCCAGATTCTTGTTCATCATGCTTCCATGAATCTTCCCGAGGTCTTCCCGATCAGTTACAACCACCGTAGGGCTCAGCCGACATGGCCGAAACCCTAATCGCCACCGCTGCCGTCGCGCAAGCCTTTCCGGCCATCGCCGGCGTGCACTGACCCCACCGGCATGCTTAGCACCTCAAAATAGGGTTAGGCATGGCGAGGATGCGTGCTGTGGATCGACGGGCGGCGGCGAGGCGCCGCCGCGGTCGCACGCCTGGCGGGAGGTAGACGACGACCCCGTGGGGCCCCGTCGTCAGTGGAAGCGCAGCGCGCGCCCCGGATCAGCTGCGGCCAAGGATCCCATGTGGCTACGTACGTTTTCTCTATGGAACGGTGTTGCTTAATCCCGTTTGGTCCATTTTAAACCCATGGACCCCCTGGATTATTCAAACATTTCCCATTTGAAATTTATTTCAGATTTTGCCCCAACTTGGAAAATCTATAACTCCTAGGATACTTGTCCAAAAATTCAAAAATAAATTTTGTTAGAACCAGCATGAAGCGTAATTTCTAGTGGCGCACTTGTATTTGTATGAAAGTCCATATGAATTCCTCCATAATAAAAAAAAAACAAAATGCTTATAGAATTAATTCCTGTAGTTATGCTCTTTGGAAAAATACCAAATTTTTCCAGAACATTTATTTTAATATCCTTGAGCTCCAGTAAAAATTTTAGGGTCATTAGACTTCATTTACATGGTCTTATCACCTGTGTATTCTCTATGCACATAAAAATAGTCAAATTCATTTAGAGTTTGGACAGAAACTTGTGCAAACTTTTAAATTGAATAACTCTCAGTATAAAGCTTCAAAATTTGTCAAACCAATTTTGTTGGTTTGCTATTTATCCAAACTAACCTGAACTACAACCCAATCTTCATTAAAATCCCTAGATTTTCCTGTAGAGCCATTTAAAACAAAATCATATTCGATTTTAATCTCATAATTCACTTCATAGAAAACTATCAAATTTTGCCCAAATGTTCTTTAGTAAGATTCTGAGTTCCTGTAAAATTTTTAGCTTCATTGGACTTTAATAACCTTGTTCAATATGGAGATTTTCCTAACAGGTCATAGCTATTTCAGAAATTTATCCAAACTCCTAAATTCAATATCTCCCAATAGGAAGCTTAGAAATTTATAAAACAAATTTTCCTAGAACCAGTGAGAACCCCTATGTATGGTACAACCACTGGTAGCTATGATAGACCTCCAGAATTACAACCAAAATTCAGAGAAGGCTTTTATTTGTTGGAATTTTAGAGACAGCAAGCTTCGTTGAACATCTCCAATTTTTGGCCCTGATCTTCCCCATAGTACCTAGTGTCCCCTGTAAAATTTCCAGAACCATCGGGCTTAAATTAATATAATTAACTGTCTTTCCATATTAAACTATAATATAATACCGGTACTGATTAACTTGCATAATTATTTGCATATCGATTAGTTGCCGAGCTCAAGAGAACCCCAGATCAGCTACTTCAAGTCTTCCCTCTGGAGATTAACTTTGATATCGTCTTGCAACCAGGCAAGCCCCGGTTTACAAAATTTTGATTTGTATCACCTATGTCTAGGGTGAGTATTGTGCATTAGGGCTAAGGTGATTGAAAACCCACTTGCATGACAAGATCAACCCATGGAGTATTTGGATAGTTGTCAAGTCATCGTGTAGACTATGCTATGCTAAATTTTGTATATGATTCGGTAAAAGTCGAGTAGTTGGAATCTACTCGCATGGCTAGGACTTTTTCACACGGGATTGGTTCAAAGAAAATGAAGTAGTAATCTGAAAATGAGACCGGACAGGGGCGTAGGATGCAGCAAGACGTGGTCTTGGGTGTGTAGCCCTGCCTGTGTTGGTTAAGGACCGATCCGTATGCCGCCCTGCTAAGCAAGTTTGAACTGTACCGGAGTCATACTGGATATATGGGGTCCAGGGAACTGATGTACCTTGGGAAGCTTTTGTTAAGACTTTTTCGATCGCCTCAGGATTTCGGCCGCAACACAGTAGACGGAAACTCGATCACGACATCTTCACAGCGGAAGGGTGCACCATGAGTGGGGATACTGTCCTAGACGATTGAATCGATTCAACTTGGGCGGAACTTGAGAAAGATGGCTGCGTACAACGTCCGTGAAGTGCACGTAGGTGACTTCCAGTACGGGCATACGTGTCGTGTATTCCGGGTATCATTGATTCGAATCACTGTCCCTCGCGTTTATGAGTACCACTTGTTCACTGAGTTGTGACGTAGCTAAATACTTGCACTTGAAATGATAATTAATTGTTGCTGTTATAAACATTATGTTATCATAGTATTGCTATGTTGTATGTATTAGTATAGTGCTCACTAAATTAAATTTCCACCTTGGGCATGCAGCATCGTGATGAAGTGTTTCTTGTTTGATTGTGGAGTTACGATGTTGCCCCGCACAAGGTTTAAGCTGCTGCTACAAAATGGAAAATAAGTACCCACATTTAGGCGAGTCCATTATGCAAATCTGCCATCCTATATTTATGTCTTTACCCTCATGTAGAGTTTCATGTTTAGGTGAGACGGTTAAGTCTTGCTGAGCCTTTGTGCTCACGGTTGCAATATAAGTTGTTTTGCAGGTACTAACCTCTATACTTAGGATTATGGTTGTCTGATGAGACTCGGGACTCTCCGAGTAATATACTCATGTGGGAACTATGCCGCTGCTGTTTGGTTTTCGTGGCTAGTGAGGAGCGTTCGTGGGCTGGACAGCTTCTCTTTCGCTTATTAGACTGGAGTACAAGAGTTGTAATCTTATCTTACGATGTAGTTTATTTTTATAAACTATTTTTAAACTTAATATCTTTGTAAATTTCAGCAAATGACTTATGTAATACGTGTTCCTTTACATGTGTGTTGTTGGGTGTCGCATCGCATGGCACCACCCAAGTGATTCCTGGAAAGTGTGGACTCCGGTCCCCACAAGAGGACAACAAAGTAAGTGTACCACAAGATGAAGATTGATCGGAGCTAGGCATGTCACGTTGAGAAACAAAAGCAATAGACTTGTTGGGGTTCTTATGTGATATTATGTCAATTTCATGAGTTTTCAATTTATAATATAGCACATCTAATGTAAGTGTACTCATGACAGCAGATTCACGAATAGATGTGACTTTCATCTCCCAAATTGACATGTCTAATGCACTTAACAATTGCCTAGCATTTTCAGCTTCTGAAAAATTAACATTGACACTACGCAAGTTGCTGAGAATTTTATTAAAGTGAGCAAAAAGGTTATCAATGGACTCACCAGGTTGCATCTAGAAGCGCATGTATTCTTTCTTGAACATATCCTGCTTTACCTCTTTGATCATGTTGGATCCTTCGTGGTAGTCACAAAGTGCTCTCCACACATCGCACGTTGATTGTAGGTGTGCAACACGGTCGAAGTCGTTTTGTCGACATCTCTTAAGTTTGTAGCTGTGACTTGATCGTTCGGCGGCACGTCATAAGGCTTGTACACTTTTTCCCATATTGCAAAGCCTTGCGCCTGGATAAAAGCTTCCATGCATGCCTTCCAAACCTAAAAATCAATACCAACAAACACACAAGGTTTTGCCAAGTATTTCTCCATGAGGATTTGTCAAAAGCACGTGCAAATCACAAAGATTAGAGCACCATGGCTCTGATACCAATTTAGGATCGAAGAGCACGTGTAAAGATACTAGAGTGGGGTTGAATGGTATATTAAAACTTTTCAGTGGAAGCAACAAAACACCCCTCGGCAGAAAATTGATCTGTTAAAGAAACTGTGTGTGCAACTAATACAAACGTGTTCAACTGTGATAAAACTAGTATAGATTGTAGAGAATCAAGTCACGAAGACGTCACAACAAGAATAACCAAAATCCGTAGAGAGAAACTCAGGTTACGATCGAATGATCGAACAAAGGTCAATCTGCCCTACCCGAGAAAAACAGTTCTGGAACACTGCAAAGAAACTCGTGTAGATAAGAAACCACAAATCCAATGACCATAAAATTTTCGCAAATGATAAAAAATCAAGTTGTGAAGATAACCCTAAAAGAATCATGTCAATCGGATCTGTACAACTCGAGTTATGATAGAACCACCAAAGCAAGATAGTGTTGTGCAGAAACTCGACGAGAAAGACTTGAAGACAACAAGTCGGACGAACAAGGCACAAAAGCTCCTTTAGACTATGAATTTTATTGATCAAAACTTACAAGGAACAGCACCAAAGTCGTCTACCATGAGCTCTGGCCTCCCTTGCTTATATAACCAGCCCTTAGGCCGACCCAAACCTAACTAGGACTCTAATCCTACTCAATTCACGAATCAAAACTTCCCGTAACTGCTCAAGACTCTTCTATACGCAGATAGAAGCAATATTAAGACTTCCAAACACCTTAGGAACGTATCCCACATTCCTAAAACAACTCAAATTCGTGACTCACATGAAATCCTATCATAACCAAGTCAAAACTTTCCATATTTGAGTCAAACACAACTCAGCCGCAGCCTGAGTCCATAACATAGTCGGTTGGACCTTTCTGACCAATTCTTTACGTCCACATCTCTTCATCACGCCCCGGAACCATGTAGCTACATCCATGCACTCCTTGCACACGTGCCAACATCATGCATCGCATGCATACGTGCAAACATATTCCAACGATGTCCATGATACCTTCATATGCATTGTTCTTGATTCAAGCAACCTCCCGATCAACTCAACCACAACCCCCCCCCCCCCCCCCCCCCCCCCCCCCCGAACCTGGTTGTTGAACCTCATCTTCTCCCTAAGACTAGTTTAATGGATCCCGTCACCAGCCATGTCTTGTACTCAAGAAACACCTGCACATGAATAAACAACCAATACTTCCAAGCACAAGTCCTCGACTTGACTCTCATTAGTTCCGATAACCACAACACCTTACATGAGCACCTCGCATAAGTATGTTGCAAACCATAGCAAAAAGATATCAACCATAACCACCAAAACACACCAAAAACTTAGTAAAAGAATACTAAGCAAACTTTCCATAATCCAAAAAACAAGTTTGAAACATTGCAAGTAAAGCAGAACCACTGGGATCAAGCTCCGAACCTTGCCACAACTAACCGGACCTTGAACCAGAGCTTACCAAAACTAGACGGACCTCGAGAAAGAAGTCAGACCTAGCGTTGGACCTTGCCGGAGCTACCCAAAACAAGCTGGACCTATCGTCAGAGCTTGCTAAAGCTCGAACCTAGATGGTAAAGGTGTTTTGGCAGTATTCAAAACTTTTATCGCCATAGCCAATGTATTCAGCACACATAGGTCTCACACCAGGACCCTCCACACATCATATGGAGAGTCTTCCGACGGTCGTTGTCAGAGGTGTCAGAATCATCGTCGACGGTGTTGTAGGCCGCCTTTAATGCCTTCTTGGCATCTTGGAAGCCTAGCTCCTAATCAGATGGAGCTTCTTCGCCGACTTTCTACCTCCCTTCCTGCTGGCGGAATGGGGTCTCGTCTTGACGCTTGATGTTGCGTTCAACAAGCCTCTTGACCTCATGACAGTCTTCAAGATTGTGGCTTGTAGATTGATGAATCAAACACCACATCTTTTCACTGTCCTCAGACGATGGTCGAGATCTCTTGTCAGGGCGTGGCCCCAGGCCACCAGGTGCTGCAGCAGCGGTAGCGGTAAGTGTACTGGCAAGTGACTTCTTCTTGCCACTTGAATTCTTCTTCTTTTTGCCAATAACGTTAGCTATAGATCCAGCTTTAGAGGTGGACTGGCAGCCTCTGCGACTGGATTGGAGTGCATTTCACAGCCCTCTGTAGCTCTAGAACATTTGTCAGCTAGATTGAAGAGTTACATGACACTTCTGACATTCTTGGTTGCCAGCTTCTCCAGCATCTTCTTGTCTCTAACTCCCTGTCGGAATGCAACCATGAGAGAAGCATTGTAGACAAATGGAATATGTTCCGTACCTAAGAGAATCGTTAGATGAATGATTGCACAACTCTCCCGACTTCTGCTGTGTGGCGAACAGGTCCAGCTCGGTGCTAGGTCAGGTGTAGAAGTCCCCCTAACTATCGATGATTTCGGGAGGTAAGCTCGTAAACAATGACCTTGTAGTCCCAGTCAAAGCCATAGGGAAGTAATTGGCCATGACGAACTCATTGCCTCCAGCTGCGAGGATGGCAGTGGAGTAGATCTGAAGAAACTCGACGGGGTTAACTGTCCCATCGTATTTCTCCAGCAGATGAGGCTGGAACTTGGGTGGCCACTCGACCATGCAGAGTTGCATGGTAAGAGCCAAACAGCTGCCCCAAACTCATAGAGGAGAAGGGTTTTCTCGAGCAACTCGCCTCTCGCGAGCACGCTTGATGTTGACACGGCCATCCTACTTCATGTGCTGGCGATCGAGCTCTGACCAAAGGTCCTGAGTCGGGAGTCTCGACGCCGTGTGAGTACGACGAGCCCCGGAGGGTAGTGACATAACTTGCTGGGAGGGCACACGTCTCTTGAGCCGCGATGCTGGAGGACCAAGTATACCAGACAAGGTCCTTTTTCGAGAAGGCACCCGCCGTGCATGGGGCAGACCTTGGTTGTTGATCGAATTGGCTGCGGCTGCAACTAAATGCTCAACATCAGCACACCATTATTCCAGCACGGCCGGAGGAGCTCCCGGTGCTGGACGATGCTGCAGTAGAGTCCGTGTTGCAATTAGCGCATTCTCGGGGTTGTTCATCGATGCTGTGATCGATGCAAATTCACCATCCTGATGTCCACAGTTGGCTGCTGGAGCAGGTGGTGGTTGTGTTACGACGCCCACCAGGACAACAACGTTGGTTGGCTGCTGTACATTGGAGGGATTCCCCCAATAGGCTGTACAACCGGTCTGTTGGATGAAGTGGCAGCGGATTTCACCATCTTGAGATCTTAAGAGTAGCCCCCCTACCTGGCACGCCAAATATTGAAGTGTGGACTAAGACACTTCCTCCGGTACTACTAAGGAGTAGTCCGTGAAGGTTCGTATTCGGATGGGGCGCTAATCAAGATCAAGAACAAGGGTGAACACAAATGATTTTACATGTTTCAGGCCGCCAGAGCCTAATACCCTACTCCACTGGGTGTTTATCTATTGTATGAGCTTGTGTGTGTATGAGCTTAGCTGAGCTTACTTCGGGTTGGCCTTCCTTTCTACCATGCAGTGTAACCCTTTTAAATGCTATGGACTGGCTGTTACAATGGGTGCTTAGTCCCGACAGGTGGTCCCAGCTACGTTTACTAATCTATACACGATCTAGGTGTATAAAGTGTACAAATACTGTGATAACATGCCTTAATGGCATCATTACCGGCCTTAACAGTTCTCTGATCGTGCGTCATTAATACAACATTAATGGCGCGTTAACTAGGTCTTGCAATGGCTGATTGATAGCCCTTGAATGTTCGCGCCGTCTAAGATCTCGTAGTCACCCCGCTGCAGACATAGGTCTGGGCGTGCGACACGTGGCAGCACCAGAGCTTCCCTCTGTGGGAGGCAGGTTCGACGCTCTTGGACACGTGGCAGCACCGGAGCTTCCCTATCGAGGAGGCAGGCTCGGTGCCTCTGGACACGTGGCGGCACCGGAGCCACCCTAAGGACGGAGGCATGTCCGGCACAGCGGGGACACATGTTGCCTCTGGAAGTCCACGATACTGGAAGGTGGTATTCAACACGTCTTCTTCTGGTATGAAGAGATGCTTGGTATGCAGGGTATAGATAACAATAAATTATTAGTTCACTGATGGTGGATCGTAAATAAATAGTTTAATCTAATAACTTCACATATGTAAACTCACAAAAATATCAAAACTCATATTGTTTAAAGTTCATACATCATAATTTAACTTGACATTTTATTGTTCAGTTATTCGGGTATTCTGGGTACCCGACGGTGATACCCGAACCCGAAATTAATATATCATTTGTTTAGATTTGCTATCCGAATACGTACCCCATACCTGATACTTCGCTCTTTTCGGTCTCGGTTTTTTAGGTTTCTGTTTTTCGGTCCCGGTTTTTTTGCCCACCCCAATTCTGTACAACCTGCCACCGGCCTTTTGTATGAAGTACGAGCATGTTCCTTAGCCTCATTGTACCTGGGCGGGATCATCCTGAGTCACGTCTCAACGTGATGTTGAAATAGCACTTATAAGAAGCAGAAATTCAACTTTCGAGCTTCTTTTTTGTGGACCATCCATGATTTGTTGACATACGACATGTTTTCTGGATGGAGCACTCGTGGTCGCCTAACGTGTTCGATATGTGCTTCAGACATGGATTGCTTTCTACTAACTCATGGAGGCAAGATATCTTAATTCGATTGTCACATACGTTGGCTACCTCTGAATCACTTATTTAGGAAACAGAGGCATGTCTTCAAAAAGGACACCGTTGTCACTAAAGGACCACCGAAACGTCTCAACGAGTCAGGAATTTCTGATATGTTCGACAAACTGGTGTAAGATGAAGATCATCCTGGATATTTTGTAGGTTACGAAGAGGAAGAGTCCTGGATTGACATGTGTGAGATCTATGAGTGCTGAATACATTGGCTATAGCGATAAAAGTATTGAATATCACCAAAACACCTTTTTCAACATAGTATGACTCTAGGTACGAGCTCCAACAAGGTCCAACAATAGGTCTGATTTGTTTTAGGTATAGCTCCGGCAAGGTTCGACTTACTTTGGCTAGGTCTGACTTCTTTGTCTAGGTCCGACTTGCTTTGGTAAGGTCCGACTAAGCTTTAGTAAGCTCCGGTGCTAGGTCCGACTAGGTTTAGTAAGATCTTGCGCTAGGTCTGACTAGCTTTGGTAAACTCCGGTGCTAGGTCCTGCTAGCTTTGGTAAGGTCCGGCTAAAGGTCCTGTTAGTTTTGGCAAGGTCCGGAGCTAGATTGCAATGGTTCTACTTTTACTTTGAATGATTCAAACTTGCTTTACATCTATGGAAAGTTTGCTTAGTATTCTTTTACTAAGTTTTTGGTGTGTTTTGGTCGTTATGGTTGATATCTTTTTGCTATGGCTTGCATCATACTTATGTGAGGTGCTCACGTAAGGTGTTGTGTTTATTGGAACTAGCAAGAGTCAAGTCGAGGACTTGTGCTCAAAAGTATTGGTTGTTTATTCATGTGCAAGTGTTGCTTGAGTTCAACACATGGCTGGTGATTCGATCCTTGAACTAGTCTTAGGGAGAAGATGAGGTTCAACAACAAGTTTGGGAGGAATTGTGGTTGAGTTGATCGGGAGGTTGTCCAACATATTTGAATCAAGAACAATGCATATGAAGGTATTGTGGATGTCGTTGGTAGATGTTTGCACATATGCATGCAATGCATGACATGGAAACATGGTTCTTAAGACAGGATTATGGAAGAAAAGATCTGGTTGGAAGGATCAGAGTGTATTGGATGATGACTTCGGCTGCGGCGGAGTCAGTTATGGATCGGATATGGCGAGTTGGTTATGATAGTTTTCGTGTGGGACACGAAGTTAGGTTGTTTTAGGAATGTGGAATACATCCCTGAGTTTGTTAGGAAGTCTTGAGATTGTTTCTATTTGCGAATAGGAAGATCTTGAGCAGTTATTGTTAGTTGTGATTCGTGATCAGAGTAGGATTAGAGTCCTAGTTTGAGTTGAGTTGGCCTTCAGTTTGGTTATATAAGGAAGAGAGGTCAGAGCTCGTTGTAGCTGAATTTTGGGCTGTTCCTCTTGTGTTCTATTGAATAAAGATCATAGTTTAAAGGAACTTTTGTGCCTTGTTCGTCCGACTAGTTGTCTACAAGTTTTTCTCATCGATTCTGCACAACACTACCTTTCTTCAGTGGTTTTATCATAACTGAGTTTTACAGATCCAATTAACGTGATTCTTTTTAGGTTGCCTTCACAACATGATTTTCTATCATCTATAAAAATTTCACGGTCATTGGATTTACGCTTTTAGATCTACACGAGGTTCTTTGCAGTATTGCATAACTGTTTTTACTTGGTAGAACAGATTGACATTTGTACGATCTTTCGATCGTAACTGGAGTTTTTCTCGAAGGATTTCCGTGATCTTTGTTGTCGTGTCTTCGTGACTTGATTATCTAAAATATCTACTACTTTGTCACAGCTGAACTGAGTGTGGCCTAGAGGCGGGGGGGGGGGGGGGGGGGGGGGGGTGAGCCTTTTTGAAATTTTGTCGAAACCTGAAACACTCAACAACCAGATAAAATCCTGAGATATCGGACTAGTCCGGTGTGTGCAGACAAGATCGATCAAGCTTGATCAATTATCTTGATCCTAGACTGTATGCAGCGGAAAATTACTTGTAATGGAGTGTCACACAACTATGAACAAGGATGTAGCACAAGTTAATCTTATATTCAATGTTTCAACGTAATGTAAACAAGAATTATTGAAACCCTAGATATATATGAAGAGTAAGAACAATTTGCGCAAAGTAAGAACACAAGCTCATTATCCCGTGGTTCGGTTCCCATAGAGGCAACCTATATCCACGTTGAGGAGTCCACAAAAGGACCGGGTCTTCTCCAACCCTACCCTTGTCGGATCACCACGGAGGCCAATCCTTTTCACTAATCACAGGGCAACTAACTGAATTCAAGGGGCCTTCTCACAAGTTGAGGGCTCCCAAGATTACAAGATAAACACCACCAAGAACACACTCTTAAGATTACAATACAAACACAGGAGTGTGTTATGGAATCAAACCAAGAGCTCAATGTGTGATGAACCGTGTCTCTCCTTGGATCCAAAGTGTATCCTCAAAGGATTAAGCTTTCTTGCGTTGGATTGCGTGAAGAAATGAGTTTTCTAGGATCTTGGAAGGTGTGACGGCGCAAGGTGTCGAGTGTTCTGAAAGATGGGCTGTGCACACCTATTTATATGGGGTTCCCAAAAGTTACCGTTAGAGTTTAGAAAGATCGTACTAGTCTGTGGTGGACACCGGACTAGTCCGGTGTGCTGCATGTAGAAAACCATAGGTGTCCCGAAATATCGGACTTGTCCGAAGTGAAAGCGGACTAGTCCGATTTGGTTCTGGAAATCTTCGGACTAGTCCATTGAATATCAGACTTGTCCGGATAGGTGAATTCCTTAGTGAATTTGGGGAACAAGTCCGCGCTTGGGGGACTTGTCTGATTTAGGTCAGAGGGATTTCGGACTAGTCCGTGCTAACATCGGACTTGTCCGATTTGATGAGGAGAATTGATGAGTGAGTCCCGATCTTCCGAAAGGTAATGGATAGGTCGATTGATGTGGAGATCTCGACGTTGATGATCCGAGGCTCTCGAGTAGAACACGAACAGCCCCTGCAATCACTACACCACCGCTCCGTTGGTCATCAACCGTGCTTCACACGATTGACCTCGCCAAGAAGGCTAATCCCTGCAAGTGCAACCGAGAACACAAGCAAGAACGTAGAAGACACAATCTGAAATCGCGAAGTTGGGGTTTCACAAACTGTAGAACAGCGATATTATTAATCTAAACAAAACCCAATTGTCTATGGCGGCTACCATGGAGTATATATAGGTGGGAGGACGTCCAAGGGGGTGTTAGGGTCGTGACCTAACCCTAAGACACGAAAATAATGGACTTAGACTTGATACAAGGCCCAATGACCCAATACGGTGGCGCAGCACCCTGACAGATTCTGTACTTGATTTTGTTTCGACGATTCCCGACGACTCCGGAGGAATTTTGACATGGGACCGGTTCCATTGGAAAGGTTATCCTCTCCCCTTTCCGTGCATATGTAGAACGTCCGAAACGGAGTTCGTATGCGTCCTGGGCATCCGTTTTAGTGCGTACTGCTTCTGGACTCCGAGTTGGATACGATTTGGAGTTTGGTTCGGTTTCCATCTTCTTTGAACGAATTCTCTGGTCTTCCACGTCCCTAATACTCCCTCCAAGTACTCCTTGAACCTCTCCATGGATCCTAATCACAAATAAATCATTAATTAGCAATCTATGCTCAAAAACATATAAGGAAATATATAAGAACAAGTTCACCTCTGAAATTAATTGTTGTGTATGAACTCTATTGATTGCATCTTGTATATTCAGTAGAGTGTTGTTTGTATCCATATAAGTGATATCCTCATCATCCTCCCCTCCTTGAGTTGGAGTCATCCTCGACTCAAGTTCGTCTCCTCTCATGTGTTGGTCCAAATGTGCAACGCCATCAAATCTTCTTGTATGCATGAATGGAGGAGGCCAAGGTGGTGGACGACATAGTGCGCCATCTTGATCTTGTCCATCAAATAAGAGTGCACATTCACTTGAGCCAGGATCCCAAACAAATAAATATTGTGTCATGTTTGTAGGTGCAATAATAATGTGCATGATCTCATCATTCTCCCCTTCTTTATGACAAGCCGTCCTCGGCTTGCTCGTATGTCCAGCAAAGAGGCTTGCATTGGAGGTAGAGTAAGTGCTGTCCATAATGCACAACCACAGTGAATAATGCTTTTGTTGTCCCTGCTGCAAGGAAAACATACTAGAAAAACTTGACAAGACATTATTAGCGTTAGTACATTCATTTACTTGACCATGTTGTTGCAGCACAAAAGGAGCTTCCTCATTTAAACATATGTAAACTTTATGCACCATAAACATACCACTATGTTCATATTTGCCTATAGCATGAAAAATATTTCTACTTAACAAAGGCAATTCAGATTGAGAAAATATTATCTTCTCTACGATATCTAGATCACAAAGAGTGTCAAATTCAATATAGCCCAAAATATTTAGAGAAGATAACAATTTTAGCTCATCCCTTTCACATGTAGTTGGGATCAAATGCTTAATTTCAGCACAAGTGAGTGATAAAGTATCAAATTCATTTGGTTGTTCTAGCATAGGTATAATATAATTATCAGCACACAACTCATTTTTGTTATAAGAATCAGTGGGAAAATCAACTAATGGTAAAGTTGTATTATGTAAAGGTTCATCTTGTTGCTGCTCATCGATAGTATGATTGGTAGCAAAATTCAGCACATCTGAAAATGTCATACCGTGGTTAACTGTAGAGCATTGTCCATTAACACTACTCTCATTTTCAGCAAGAAATCCAAATGCATTATGAGTTGATTCATCAAAAAATTCAGAAGAGTTGTTCAACACCTCACTCACATTTGCATCTCCATTTATTTGTTCATGTTCCTGCAAAAGGTTAGGCAAAGGAGGAGGTACAACAAGAAAATTCTTCTCAAGTTCATGTATTTCATCTTTACAATTAGATACATTAGCAAAAGTTTCTCGCATAAGAATTTTCATATCTTTCCATGTTCGAGGTCTTTCTAAATCACTTAAGTTGTTCCACCAAGTCAATGCACAACCTACTAATGCACTTGCAACATTTCTAATCTTTCTTTTCTCACACATATGACATTGTCCAAAAATTTTATCCAACTCTATTTCCCAAGCAAAATATTCATCGTAACCAAAACCATCATAAGAAGGAAGAGATGGGAGAATGTAATTACTTCTTGTGGAAGGTGTTGTAAAGGTGGTCTGAATGTCATGTGAATCCTTGGTTGATGTTTGATTTTTAGTGAGCAACTCTATCGCCGTCTTCATCATGTCCATCATCTCAGCATATAATGCATGATTCTTGCTTTTACCTGACATTGTTAGTAGCAAACAGAAGACAATACAAAAAATATGTTATCCCTATCAACTACAAAGGATAATGGAAAAGTGGAAGTGGAATCACACACTCTCAAGCGTCTTACCACGCTCTTACAAGTGTTCTTACCGACACTGCAGGTGGCAAACGGTGGCCGGTATGAAGAAACCAATGAAGCGTGGGATGATTGCAAAGGTGTATCGATTCTGCTCAAGAGTAAGGTGTAGCTTGGATGGCACTTTCTATGTAGCAAGGATTAGCAACAATGAAATCAGATAGTAAAGTTGAATAAGTGTCCAAAGTCTTTGTCAAAGTTGCTGGCCTAAATGTGTTCCTAGTAGTTCAAGCTAGCAAGACATGAGACAAAACTAGATGACACAAAGAATGCAAGCACTTCTGTTTTTTTTATTATTTTTTTTCTTTTTTTGTGCGGCTTTTATTTCTTGTATTGCACTTGCCTTTTTCTTTTTTTCTTTTTTTTTAGAATGTGCTGCAAGGGAAGAACACAATGAAAATCAATCCAAGATATCTCGTGTGTCTGTCGCAGATTTTCTGCTCAATCTTCCAAGGACAAATAGGCACACTTATAGGCTCTAAATTGGAAAACTTAGAACAGCAAGATTGTAGATATATCTCTCCTCTTTAATTTCAATATATGGAAGACCTATTTTCGAAAAGAACAATAGGAGATACTGCCCCCGAAATACAGACTGTTCATAATTTTTAGGTCAATAATAGATTCGGATCTAATGCAATTTCTACATCTATAACTATATTTTCTGGGAAAATAATGAATAAGAAAGTTATAGAGAACTTCTTAAGCTTTCCATAAAGTATAAGAACACGAAAATCCGAGTTCGTATGAGCTAGATATGATGAAAATACTGAACTGAACAGAGATGAATCTAATCTGGACGTGATGACGTGATTCAAAAGGATGAATCAACACAATGCAAAACTCAAACTAAGACTAAAAACACTTCTAAACCAGCAATATGACTCAACCACGGACACAAACTCAACAAAACCAAACTGAATAACAAAGTTGCAAAGGCTCAATGTGGTTTGGACAAAGTAATGAACAGATCTACAAAACTGCAAGTTTTTTTGTGGCTTTTTTGTGGACTCTAGGTATGAAAAACAAAACCAATGTAATGGATAGATGAATTACCTAACGGGCAACCTGGAAATCTGATACCAATTGATGAATAGTTTTAGGCCCGATCTTCCGAAAGGTATGTCGATTGGGATGGAGATCTCGACGTTGATGATCCGAGGCTCTCGAGTAGAACACGAACAGCCCCTGCAATCACTACACCACCGCTCCGTTGGTTATCAACCGTGCTTCACACGATTGACCTCGCCAAGAAGGCTAATCCCTGCAAGTGCAACCGAGAACACAAGCAAGAACGTAGAAGACACGATCTGAAATCGCGAAGTTGGGGTTTTACAAACTGTAGAACAGCGATATTATTAATCTAAACAAAACCCAATTGTCTATGGCGGCTACCATGGAGTATATATAGGTGGGAGGACGTCCAAGGGGGTGTTAGGGTCGTGACCTAACCCTAAGACACGAAAATAATGGACTTAGACTTGATACAAGGCCCAATGGCCCAAAACGGTGGCGCAACACCCTGACAGATTCTGTACTTGATTTTGATTCGACGATTCCCGACGACTCCGAAGGAATTTTGACATGGGACCGGTTCCATTGGAAAGGTTATCCTCTCCCCTTTCGGTGCATATGTAGAACATCCAAAACGGAGTTCGTATGCGTCCTGGGCGTCCGTTTTAGTGCGTACAGCTTCTGGACTCCGAGTTGGATACGATTTGGAGTTTGGTTCGGTTTCCATCTTCTTTGAACGAATTCTCTGGTCTTCCACATCCCTAATACTCCCTCCAAGTACTCCTTGAACCTCTCCATGGATCCTAATCACAAATAAATCATTAAGTAGCAATCTATGCTCAAAAACATATAAGGAAATATATAAGAACGAGTTCACCTCTGAAATTAATTGTTGTGTATGAACTCTATTGATTGCATCTTGTATATTCAGTAGAGTGTTGTTTGTATCCATATAAGTGATGTCCTCATCATCCTCCCCTCCTTGATTTGGAGTCGTCCTCGACTCAAGTTCGTCTCCTCTCATGTGTTGGTCCAAATGTGCAACACCATCAAATCTTCTTGTATGCATGAATGGAGGAGGCCAAGGTGGTGGACGACATAGTGCGCCATCTTGATCTTGTCCATCAAATAAGAGTGCAAATTCACTTGAGCCAGGATCCCAAACAAATAAATATTGTGTCATGTTTGTAGGTGCAATAATAATGTGCATGATCTCATCACGATTGACATCAGAAAGATACTGGACTAGTCCATTGTGTTATCGGACTTGTCCGATTTTGTGTAACTTGTGAAGTGTTTGGGGGACTAGTCCGCACTAGGGAGAACTAGTCTGATTCTAGTCAGAGAGATATCGGACTAGTCCGTGGTGATATTGGACTAGTCCGGTCAGTGAAAAACTGGACTCTGAGGACAAGTCCGCATTGTGAGGACTTGTCCGATCTGGTACTGAAAGATATGAGACTAGTTCGGGGTCAGTCGGACTAGTCTGGTCCTGTATATTTTGTGCAATGAGTGAGATTTTTTGTGCTTGAGCTCTTGGGGTGTGTTTCCTTAACACACTCCATACGCAATGATCTACTACACTTGGTTCTTGAGCTCTTTTCCGTATTGCTCCTCATTCTCCTTTCTTTTTGGTGCTTTGTTCATTCTTCAATTAGAACCTGTGCTCATCTCAACAATGTGGTTAGGATCTCATTTGCTTGTCATAAATCAACCAAAATCCACAAGGGATTCCTAGATGCACCTTCAATCTCCTCCTTTTTGGTGATTGATGACAACCAATTGAGATTTCACAAAATATGATAAAAAGTTGAGATTTTCATAAAGTGTGCGTATTTGAGTTTGCAACACATTAAGCAATGAAAATATAAGTCATATGTGCACTCTTTAATGTGGGATGCAAAACTAAGTATGTATAAATGATAATTATGATGAGAATGATATAATTGACAATAGTATATCAACTACAAGCATATATGTCATTTTTAGAGCAAAAAACACATATTTCACAAAAATCTTCATAAGTAGTTCATAACATTGAATCACAAGACCAAAAGTACCAAGAGCATGATATAAGTCTTACAACCCACAAAGAGACAGAAGATACAAAAATATAGCCCTCCTCGCAGCCTACAACTAAAGCCTAAGACCCCCCTTCAATCCCTCCCCCTTTGGCATTAAGACACCAAAAAGAAGGAGAGGAGGGACCTAAGGTCTTCAAGCCTCGCTGTCGGTCCTCTCATCGTCTTTATCTTCATTCTCGGGCTGAGGAGGAGGAGGAGGAATGGTGCCACTTGAGTCCCCAATGCCAAAATAGGCAAGCTCGGAGGGAGTCAAAGGCCCGAACCGGTGAAATCAGAATCAAAATCATCAGAAATATCTAGAGATCCAATGGGTTCAATCTCCAGCTTCTGGCAAATGTGCTTCACATTCTCTTTGATGTATCGCATATCAACCTTCCTCCTCTTGTTTATCTTATGGGTGTTCACTTCCGCCTTATTGCAAGAGGCAAAAATAGCTCACATGTACTTGAGGATGCCACTTGGTGACCCTTTTTGAGGAGGGGCCCTAGTGGCGGGAGCATCCCTAGCATCTCCACTAGCTCTCACTGGAGCCTCTGCACTGAAAGCATGAGAAGGAGCATCTTGAACACTTGCTTGTTGAGGCTTCTGTGGCCTCAGAGGAGTGTGCTCCACATCCTTGACGAACTCGATACCTGTGAATTTTTCAATCATAAACATCAGGTAGAGGCATAGCAATAGGACCTGTTCAGCGTGCAGGATATGTTGACCATATCGTTCCAAATGTAGTGAAAGACATCAAACTTTCTGTCTTTGCTTATGACCTTCATCAAGGTCCTGAGACATCCTTGAACACTTCTAGCATCCCCATCCTTGGGGGCAATGGTCTTCCTGAGGACCCGGTTGAGCACCACGAAGAATGGCTTCATGTTCTTGGTGGAAGGAGGATTGAACTTCAAGCTTGGGTCATAAAGAAAATTCATCTTGTCCTTCTCAATGACACCAATGTTGTGGATGATCAAGTTGTCATTGCTGGAGCTGTCAAGATGGAGCAATCTTGCAAATTCTTTAGATGTAATGGTGTACTTGGATCCATGAGTCATCCAAGTCACCCTTTCTTCCTCATCACTTGCAAAGTGGCAAGTAGCATAAAATTGAGCAATGAACTCATCATTCCAATTGTTCTGGAAAGCAAAGAGGTCCTTCAATCCATGCCTCTTAACAGCCTCGACCACCTCAACAAAAGGTGAGCAACCCTTCTTCTCAAAGTGTGCCCAATCTATCCATTGGTTGCGCACAGTTGGGGTCTTCATCAGAAGATAGACAGACTTGTAAAAGTCTGCATGGAAGTTACTCCAGAACCTCCCATCAGCAGCTTGTTTGGGTCGGCTGTAACAATCCACATTTCTGAACTTTGCAGCCGTGCCACTGCCCTTGCCATTGAACTTCTCGTCAGCAGGATCCCGGGCCCCTTGCCTTGGAGCTGACATCTTGAGGGGGCCAATCGGGTTCATGGCAATCCCCTTTCCTTTGCCCTTAGCTTGGCGAGAGGTTGCCGAGCTAGGGCCTGCTGCAGCCGCACCCTTAACTTTAGACGCAGGTTTCTTCGCGAGAACCTTGTGTCTAATCTGCGGTGGGGAGGGTGCTGGCTCGGACTGGCGCTCTTGGCGCTTCTTGCCTTGGCACTCGGGGACTAAAGCAGGGCTTCTTGGTCCATCTTAGCCTCGAAGTCAAAAATTTCATCGTTTGAGCTCGACATTGTCCTAACAATGGATTTTACAAGGTATTGATGAGAATAGATGACAAGGAGTTGCATTGAGGAATGAGTAATTAGGGTTGAGTTCAAAAAAATCGGACTAGTCCAGTGTACAAGCACGGACTAGTCCGGGTGACCGGACTTGTCCGTGCATGGACCGGACTAGTCCGGTATTCAACCTCTAAAACCCTAACTATGAGACAAGTAGAGATTCCTAATGCACAAATAGCTTAGCATCAATGTAATACATCAAGGAACACTACTACAAAAAGCATTTTCACAGGCGCCTGAATTTTTCAAACAAAGACGGTCCATAAAAAAATGCGACTGTGATGACGAATGATACAATAATCGCCTGTGATGACATAACATCACAGGCGGATTTTAAGAAACATCCGCCTGTGGAAATCATATATTTTCTCACGCGTTGGTTAATTAAGAACCGCCTCTGATGTTAAGCACCACCCATGGAAATCATGTATTTTCTGGTCTCAAATACAGATTTACTTGGTCCATACGTGAATTTAATCTGTCCTTTGTTTTCCTCGACATGTCCAGCAAGGTCCAAATGATGCAGTCAAATACATTCTTTGTAACATGCATCAAATCAATACTATGGCAAAATTCTAGATTCTTCCAATACGGAGGATACTTGAAAAAAATTGATTGTTTCTTGAAATCCATGTCATTTGTATCATCCGAAGATGTACTTTTCTTTCTCTTAATTCCTTTACATTTTTTGCCCTTACCGAAAGCAATATGAATGTTCTTGACCATTTCGAATACAAGTTTTCCACTATAAGGTTCTGGTGCAGTATCTTTTTTGATTTTGTTATCAAATTGTTCTTTCATCTTCCTATACTTGTGTGTATCTATCAAGAACCATCGGTGTCTCATGTACACCGTCTTTTTGGATGAAGTGAGGTATAGAAATCCAGTTCTATCCACACACCTTACACAACCTTTCTTCCCTTTCATCTGTCCTGATAATGTAAACAGTCCGGGATAATCGTGCATGGTAACGAATATCATTGCTCTTTGCGTGAAATACTCCATCTTGTACTCATCCCATGTACGTACCCTTTCATCCCACAATTTCGCCATATCTTCCATTAAAGGTTCCATAAGCACATCAATTTCGATGACGGGTTGTTTCAGACCTCAGATAAGAACAAATAACAAGATATATTTCCTTTTGTGACACAACCACATCGGTAGGTTGTACTTATATTCTGTGCTGTTCAATATTACCAGATAAATTATTTTCATATTTTGATTCCAACTTCAAAATTCAATTTGCTCATAGTACAACTGCTCCAAAAATACCAAATAAATTCCTGTATACTCTCACTTTGATCTATACTTTGATATTGTTCAAACCAACACATTCTAAACTTTGTTATGTGTTTCATTGCAGCACACAAAGAATGTGAACGAATAATGGCCGGTTTGTAGAAGTATTCCAGGTGGAGGAGATGACAAGATTGCTGCTGAACTCTGTCAATTCATTTGTCGCAAAATTTTGCACAAAAGAGGGCAGTTCTTTGATGAGAATTGTGCAATAGCTGATGTGCCAGAACTTTGTGACTATGCCAATAGAAACAGTTTTTAGTGAAAACTTGTAAACTATGAGATGAATTGTATGTGTAACTTGTACATATGTATATTGTTTTAGTGAAATTGACTACTGTGAGAGGACTTCTGTGATGATATTATTGACTTCTGTTCTGTGATTATATTGAATTGATCTAGAAATTAGAAATAACAGCAGCTAGTACTGCATAGGTTATACCTTATCACAGGCGGTTATTTACCAACAGCTAGACCTGCCTGTGAAAAACAATTATCACAGGTGGCTAGGTATAGGTAAAGAACCATCTGTGATAACCTAATTATCATAGGAGGTTACTGTTATGGTAGCAACCGGCTGCGATAAACTGTCTTCACAGGCGGCTTGATGTAGGTCAAGATCCGCTTGTGATAACACTATTATCACAGGCGGTTATATATGTTGCACGACCCGCCTGTGATAACAGAATTATCACAGGCGGTTATATATACTGCACGACCCGCCTGTGATAACTTATCTTCACAGGCGGCTAGCCTAAGTAAAAACCGCCTGTGATAATGTGTTTTCACAGGTGGTGTCACTTCTCCGCCTGTGAAATTGGATTATCATATGCTCTTCATTTTAGGCGGTTTTAAAAACCGCGTGTGATAATAGGTTTGGAGCCGCCTGCGATAAGGCTTATTCTAGTAGTGGAAGGATGTATATGGTGAAAGGAACTAAGCTATTTGATCAACAACGAAGGAAATAGCGATTTCTAGGGTTTGGGAGGAAAATTTACCGAAATTGCCGATTCTTGAGGATGAAGGGGTTGAAGGTGCAGACAAGTCCGTGGTCTTTAATCCCTGAGCAATGGAGGTCGTTTTCCACAAAACACGAAGAGTTTTGATGGAGGATGAAGCGTTTTGATAGAGGATGAAGTAAATCACCTTTGGGAGCTCGAGCGAGGAGAGAGAGCGTAGGTGAGGTTGTGAGGATGAAGAGGATTAGGGTTTGGCGGCGGCTAGGGTTATGGACACAAAAAATCGGACTTGTCCGAAAATGATCGGACTAGTCCGAACTTTTCCAGAGACTATATCGGACTAGTTCGTGGTCGGTCGGACTAGTCTGGACCTACAATCACTCTGCGGACTAGTCTGCAGGGGCGGACTAGTCCGGGTACACGGACTAGTCCATGGTCACCAGGGAAGAAATGCTTAGCCCATTCGTATATATTGGAAGGTACTTATTTAGAAAATAGGGAGGCAAAGAAAATCAAATAATCTTGATGAATCTGATCAGTAAGCATACAACAATCAAGCAATGACCATAATTCACCAAGATCTAATAATTGACATAGTTTTTCGAAAAAATTGAGAGAGATGATTTTCACAACACAATCAATGAATTTTGAAGATAGCATTCGGGTATGCAAGTTTTCAAGCCACATTCCGAGCATCAAGGATGTTGAATTCATTTCGGAGCTCGCAAAAGCATTTCTCATCTAGTGGCTTGGTAAATATATCGGCTAGTTGCTTTTCGGAGTTGACATGGGAAATGGCTATGTCTCCTTTCATTGAGTGGTCTCTCAAAAAGTGATGCCAGATGTCTATGTGTTTGGTCCTAGAGTGCTCAACAGGATTATGGGCAATTTAATTGGCACTCTTATTACCACAAAGGAGTGGAATACGACTCATATTGTAACCGTAATCCCATAGAGTCTGTTGCATCCAAAGGAGTTGTGCACAACAACTCCCGGCTGCAACATACTCTTCTTCGGCCGTGGATAAGGCAATGGAGTTTTGTTTCTTGGAGGACCAGGAAACTAGAGATCTACCTAGGAATTGGCATGTACCGGAGGTACTTCTTCTATCTACTTTGCATCCGACATAATCTGCATCGGAGTAACCAATGAGATTGAATTTGGAACCTTTGGGATACCAAAGTCCTAGGTTTTGTGTATGAACTAAATACCGTAAGATTCTCTTTACGGCTGTCAAATGACATTCTTTTGGGTTGGCTTGAAACCTTGCACACAAACATACACTCAACATAATGTCTGGCCTAGATGCACATAAGTAGAGATCCAATCATGGAGCGATATACCTTTTGATCGACGTTTGGTCCATCTTCATTGAGATCCAAGTGGCCATTCGTTGCCATGGGAGTCTTTATAGTCTTCACCTTACCATTCCAAACTTCTTGAGTATGTCTTGAGTGTACTTAGTTTGGCTTATGAATGTCCCTTCCTTTTGCCTCACTCGGAATCCCAAGAAGTACTTTAGCTCTCCCATCATAGACATCTCAAACCTATCTGTCATAATCTTACTAAATTCCTCACAAAAAGATTTGTTAGTTGAACCAAAGATAATATCATCAACATAAATTTGACAAATAAAGATATGATTGTCAAAGTTCTTTGTGAACAATGTATAATCTACTTTACCGATCTTAAAACCATTTTCAATTAAGAAATCTCTAAGACACTCATACCAAGCTCTAGGAGCTTGTTTGAGGCCGTAGAGAGCCTTACGCAATTTAAAGACGTGGTTGGGGAACTCTTCATCTTCAAATCTGGGAGGTTGCTCCACATACACCTCCTCCTTGATTGGTCCGTTGAGGAAGGCGCTTTTCACATCCATTTGATAGAGCTTGAAATCATGGTGAGTAGCATATGCAAGTAATATTCCAATAGACTCAAGTCTAGCTACGGGAGCAAAGGTTTCATCGAAATCCAAACCTTCGACTTGTGAATACCCTTTGGCCACAAGTTGTGCCTTGTTCCTTGTCACCACCCCGTGTTCGTCTTGTTTGTTGCGGAAGACCCATTTGGTGCCGACGACGTTGAACTTGGGTGTTTTGACTAGTTCCCACAACTCGTTCCGTTTGATGTTGTTTAGTTCTTCTTGCATGGCCACTACCCAATCTGGATCCTTCAATGCATCCTCAACCCTGTGCAGTTCCAAAAAGGATACAAACGAATAATGCTCACAAAAATTAGCTATGCGAGATCTAGTAGAAACTCCCTTTTGGATGTCACCGATGATGTTATCGATTGGATGATCCCTTTGGATGCATTGGTGTACTGTTGGGTGTGGCACTTGCGGTCTTGAATCTTCATGGTCATCTTCTTCTCCCCCTAGATGGTTGCCCTCATTGACTTGTTGATCATTTTCGTCTTCTTGAGGTTGATCTTGTATAGAAGCTCCCCCTTGATCATTGGACTCCACTTGCGGTTCATCTTCCTCATGCACATGTAGAGGTCGCTCTCATGGTCGAACTTCGCCCAATGCCATTCTTCTCAATACTTGACAAGGAGCTTCTTCTCTATCTAGCATACATGGATCAAATTGCTCCTTTTGAGAGCCGTTAGTATCATCGAACACTACGTCACGTGCTACTTCAACAATTCTGGAGGTCTTGTTGAAGACACGATAGGCGTAAGAGTTCGAATCATAACCAAGCAAGAAACCTTCATCGGACTTCAAAGCGAACTTTGAAGTCCTAGGATTCTTGTTCAAAATATAGCATTTAGAATCGAAAATTTGAAAATATGAAATATTAGGCTTGTTACTGGTGAGTAGCTATGATGTCTTCTTGAGTAGTCGATGAAGGTAGAGTCGGTTTATGGCGTGGCAAGCAGTGTTAACCGCTTCCGCCCAAAACCGTTCGGAGGTCTTGTATTCATCGAGCATTGTTCTCTCCATCTCTATGAAGGTTCAGTTCTTCCTTTCGGCAACTCCGTGTTGTTGAGGGGAGTAAGGTGCTGAAAACTCATGCTTTATGCCTTATTCATCTAGGTACTCCTCAACTTGTGTGTTCTTGAACTCCGTTCCATTGTCGCTTCGGATGTTCTTGATTGTCAATTAAAACTCATTTTTAGCATGCTTGAAAAACTTCTTCAAGGTTCCTTGAGTTTCCGTCTTATCATGCAAAAAGAAAAACCAAGTGAAGCGAGAAAAATCATCAACAACTACTAAGCCATATTTGTTATCGCCAATGCTTATGTAAGCAATTGGATTAAATAGGTCCATGTGAAGTAGCTCGAGCGGTCTTGTTGTAGTCATGACGTTCTTCGCGGGGTGAGGTGCTCCAACATGCTTTTCGGCTTGGCACGCGCAACAGGACCTGTCTTTCTCAAACACAACATTCTTCAAATCTCGGATGTGATCGCCCTTGAGGAGTTTTTGAAGATTCCTCATACCAACATGCGCCAGCCGTCTATGCCATAGCCAACCCATGTTCGTCTTTGCAATCAAGCATGTGTCATGTTCGTCTTTATCTTTGTTGAAGTCAACAAGGTAAAGCTTTCCCTTTAACATACCCTTGAATGCAATGGAACCATCACCCCTTCTAGAGACGATCACACCCTCATTAGTGAACAGGCAATTATAACCTTTGTCACGTAATTGAGATATGGACAACAGGTTATAATCTAAGGAATCAACGTGTAGCACATGAGAAAGAGTATGTTGAGATGATATGGCAATTTTATCAGTGCTGAGCACCTGTCCTTGACTATTGTCTCCAAAATAGATGCCCTCGCTCAGATCCTCATTTTCTCCATACTCAACGAACATCCTTCTTTCTCCGATCATATGGTTGGTGCAACCACTGTCTAGCACCCATTTCGATCCACTGGAGGAATAGGCCTACAAACACAAATCATGCCTTGGTTTTAGGTACCCAAGCTTGCTTGGGTCCTTTGAGGTTAGTCACAAGAGATTTGGGCACCCACTCATGAGACTTGGTGTTCCCATGGCATGGCCCAACATAATGAGAATAAATTTTACCAAAATTACTTCTCATTAAAACAAAAGATGCATCGAAAGCCCTGAATAATAGTTGTTGTTGTTTATATACTGGACTAGTCCGGTAATCATATGTTTTGACTTTGGACTTTCCAGCTTGAGAGGATTTCCCCTTTACAAAGGCCATGCTTTCCTTGTTATTTTCATGGCTTCTAGCATGTTTCTTTTTACCATAAGAATAACCAATGCCATATTTGACATTAGGAGGTCCTGTGACCAAGTATGCACTACGTGCATATTTTATCTTCTCCTTGTCAAATATGCCATTTTGGGAAGGATGCTTGTCCTTGGTAAAGTTTGACTTGTATTTCAAGCTAGTGTCAGTTTTAGCACATGAACAAGTAATGATAGCTTCAGTTTTAAGTGGTTGAGAAGGTGAGCTTGAAGAGGATGAGGGGTCACTTTGTTTGAGTGACTCAACTTGTACCTCAAGGATTTTGTTAACCATGGATAGGTTAGCAAGTTCATCCTTGATGGTGGTGTTTGAGTCGCTTAACATCAAGCAAGCTTCCTTGCTTGAGGCTAACTCAAGTTCTAGTGACCTACCTCGCTCCTTTTCAAGTTCGAGAAGTTTGTCAAGATCAAGATATTCCTCCTTTTGGGAGATAATCATATCCTCTTGACAGCTGATTAACTTCTCCTTCTCAACAAGCTCATCAAATAGAAATTTCATTTTCGCAGCTGTTTTCTTATCTAAGCCAATGAGCATATCTTCCTTATCGCTAACAATTTTACTATCACTAGAATAGGAATGTAAGGAAGAGGGTTTGGTTGTTACCTTTCGTTTACCTTCCTTTGCCATGAGGCATGTGTCGTTCCCCTTCCATCCGCCGAGAGTGGGGAAGAGAGTGGACTTTTTGGTTGTCTTCTCGATGGCTATGCTAGCCACCTCTTCTTCTTCTTCAGATGATGACTCATCATTTGAGTCCCACTCTTTCCCTAGATGCGCTTGTTCAGCTTGCTTCTTCATCTTGATGAATTTCTTGGGTTGAGGCTTCATTTCCTTTGTCTTCTTCTTGTTTTCTTCATATGGGCAATCAACTATAAAGTGGTCATACTCACCACACTTATAGCATGTCCGCCTCAACTTGGTCTTGATTTTTCCTTGTACTTTCCTTCACTTGATTTAGACCCTTGTCTTTTCTTCATCATCTTTTTGAATTTCTTCATGAATAGTATAATGTCATCTTCATCCAAGTCGCTGCTTTCATCATCACCGTCTTCTTCTAGTTGAGCTTCTCGAACTTCTTTAGACAAGGGCTTGAGAGTGGACTTTAAGGCGACCCCTTTCTTCTTTGCCAAGGTGAGGTCGGCAATCTCTTTGACATGCTTCGCTTGCTTTTCCATCATCTCAAAATTGATGATCTTCCCAAGTAGCTCACCCGGTTTAATTTCTTGTACCCGGGGCTTTCTCTAATCATCGAGCATAAGGTGACATTGCGAGGTATGAAAGCTCTAAGAATGAGCTTCACCACCTCGTGATCGTTCCACTTCTTGCTTCCGTATGCTCAAACCTTGTTGATGAGTGTCTTTAGGCAGTTGTACATGTCTTGCGGCGACTCATCTTCTTCAATTGCGAATCTTCCCAATTTGCCTTCAATCATTTCAATCTTCGCTTCTCGCACATGACGATCGCCTTCATGTGTGGTTTGCAATGTATCCCATATCTTCTTTGCAATCTCGAGTCCATCCACCTTTGTGAACTCGTCCCAACTAAGTGATGAGGTGATGAATGCAGCAGCTTGGGCATTTTGATGGATTGCTCTTGGCTAGGTGTCAGCTCCTCATCATCATTGGGGATATCTATTCCTGTAACCACAATGTGCCACAAGCTTGGATTGAGTGGGATCAAGTGCATTTTCATGTTTTGGCTCCACATTGAGTAGTCATTGCCATCAAAGTGTGGGGCTTTTTCAAGTGGAATAGGTAGATAATGATTGTTGTTAGAATTTAAGTGATTGTAATTAAGAGGATATCGGGAGTAGTCGGTGTGACTACTCCCCTTCTTCTTCTCGACTTCGATCTTCACTTTTCCCTTGGAGAGGGTTTTCTTTCTTAGGAGCGCCTTGAGTTCCAGCATCTCCTCATCGACGTCCTCGAAGTCTTGAATAGCCTCGAGGAGCCTCTCCGATTTTTGGTTCTTTTCTTCTTCAACCTTGTCTTGGTTGATGCTCTTGTGTACGTCCTTCATGTCTAACATGTTCTCTTCGAGCGATTAGTCTCCTTTTGAAGAGTCCTGCTCTGATACCCCAATTGAATGTGGCCTAGGGGGGGGGGGGGTGAATAGGCCTTTCTGAAATTTTGTCGGAACCTGCAACACTTAACAACCAGATCAAATCCCGAGATATCGGACTAGTCCGGTAGAGTGCGGACTAGTCCGGTGCGTGCGGACAAGATTGATCAAGCTTGATCAATTATCTCGATCCTAGACTGTATGCAGCGGAAAATTACTTGTAATGGAGCGTCACACAACTATGAACAAGGATGTAGCACAAGTTAATCTTATATTCAATGTTTCAATGTAATGTAAACAAGATTTATTGAAACCCTATATAGATATGAAGAGTAAGAACACAAGCTCTTTATCCCGTGGTTCAGTTCCCACAGAGGCAACCTATATCCACGTTGAGGAGTCCACAAAAGGACCGGGTCTTCTCCAACCCTACCCTTGTCGGATCGCCACGGAGGCCATTCCTTTTCACTAACCACAAAGGGCAAATAACCGAATTCAAGGGGCCTTCTCACAAGTTGAGGGCTCCCCAAGATTACAAGATGAACACCACCAAGAACACACTCTTAATATTACAAAATAAACCACAGGAGTGTGTTAGGTAATCAAACCAAGAGCTCAATGAGTGACGAACCGTGTCTCTCCTTGGATCCAAAGTGTATCCACAAAGGATTAAGCTTTCTTGCGTTGTATTGCGTGAGAGATGAGTTTTCTACGCTCTTGGAAGGTGTGACAGCGCAGGGTGTCGAGTGTTCTTAGAGATGGGCTGTCCACACCTATTTATATGTGGCTCCCAAAAGTTACCATTAGAGTTTAGGAAGATCGGACTAGTCCGGTGTGCTGCGTGTAGAAAACCCTAGGTGTCCCAAAATATCGGACTTGTTCGAAGTGAAAGCAGACTAGTCCGATTTGGTCCTGGAAATCTTCGGACTAGTCCGTTGAATATCGGACTTGTCCGGATAGGTGAATCCCTCAGTGAATTTTGGGAACAAGTCCGCACTTGGAGGACTTGTTCAATTTAGGTCAGAGGGATTTCAGACTAGTCCATGCTAACATCGGACTTGTTCGATTGACATCAGAAAGATATCGGACTAGTTCGTTGTGTTTTCGGACTTGTCTGATTTTGTGTAACTTGTGAAGTGTTTGGGGGACAAGTCCGCACTGGGGAGGACTAGTCCGATTCTAGTCAGAGAGATATCGGACTAGTCCGAGGTGATATCGGACTAGTTCGGTCAGTGAAAAACTGGACTTTGAGGACAAGTCCGCATTGTGAGGACTTGTCTGATCTGGTACTGAAAGATATCGGATAGTCCGAGGTCAGTCGGATTAGTCCGGTCCTGTATAATTTTGTGCAATGAGTGAGATTTGTGCTTGAGCTCTTGGGGTGTGTTTCCTTAACACACTCCATACACAATGATCTACTACACTTGGTTCTTGAGCTCTTTTCCGCATTGCTCCTCATTCTTTTTTCTTTCTAGTGCTTTGTTCATTCTTTCATTAGATCTTGTGCTCATCTCAACAATGTTGTTGGGATCTCATTTGCTTGTCATAAATCAACCAAAACCCCCAAGGGATTCCTATATGCACCTTCATGAACACGTTTAGATTAGTCGCACACCTAATTTCTTTAACAGATCATTTTTCTGCCGAGGGGTTTTTGTTGCTTCCACTGATAAAGTTTAAATCTATCATTCACCCCCCCCTCTGGTAGCATTTCACGTTGTCGGTGGTTTTCATCCGGCAGATCTCCCGACACTACTAAAAGTATTTGCAGAGTTTGAAGTTCAGTGTGGGCGCGCGAAGATTCAAGAAGGTGAAATGTAAAATGACACAGGAGACACAAAGATTTACGTGGTTCGGGCCGCCTGAGCGTAATACCCTACTCCACGGGATGTTGGGGTTGTATTGGATGTATGAACTCAACTCAGATGACGTGAGTTGAGTGCACATGTGAGCTGATTAGACCAGATCAGATCAGAGCAGGTCAGATCAATCTCTCTATGTATCGTCGGCCTGTCCTTTTATAGTATAAGGACAGACCGTTACAAGTTGGTCTGGCCCGACATGTGGCCCTGGCGGTTACTAATATTGATACACATTTGATGCGCTTAATTACCCTTAATGTCCGAGTTACGGGCTTTGATAGCACCGTTACTAGTAATAAGGGTCGTTCGATCGTGTGTCATTAACATAGTATTAACGACACTTAATCGGGTCTTGAAGTCCTTGATTCCGCTTTGAAGATCCGGAGCCGTTGTGGAGTCTTCCAGAGGTTTGAGGCTGAATATCCGACGGTTGGACACGTGGCAGCTCCGGAGCATACTGTGGGGAACATATAGGTCCGGTGCCACCATACATGTGTCAGTTCCGGAGCTTCCCTCGGTCTGGGGTTAGGTCCGGGGGTGCCGTTATGGTACATAGCACGGAGCTTCCCCCTTGTGGGCGGTAGCTCCGGTTTGATGGTACACGTGGCGACCCTGGGACTAACCATGTTGGGGAAGCGAGTCCGGTTATGTATGACATGTGGGCCTTCGAAGGTCTTCAAATCAAGTAGATTACAATTCCTTGAGATCTTTGCAATCTCAAGGGGCATACGGTACCCAGGGTACCGACAGTGGCCCCCTGGGCCCACCTCTGGGGAAGACCCCTTGGGTGAAGTCATTCCGCCGGAGGTGGGTCCGTCCTTTGAATTTTGAGCCGAGTCTTCAAAGGTCTTCAGATGTGCCGTCGGTGATAGTTTTGGAGTTAAATCCTCGCCGCGTGGCATATCCCGGGTGCGGCAAATGAGATCTTTGGCATGCAGATCTCACGCAATTGAAGGTCGCCGGTTCCCGATACGAAAATCGTATCGGTTCCGCGCGCATTGTCAGGCCGCCGCCTTCGGGCTGCCCGCCTCTCATAATGAAAAACGTTTGCCTGGGTTAGAACCTCGACTTGATTGTCGGGGTGGTCTCGGGCCCTCTTGTCATTGGCAGGGTGGAATTTTTGAATAGTATCTTTGGTTTCGTTGCGGTTTCCATCCAAGTGTTGCGGGGGCTTACTTAAGAAGGAAAGCGTGCACCGTCTATGGTTCTTTACGCCTCTCATCTAAACTTGCGCTCGAACTCCCAAACATGTGCTTGCTTTTCCTCCCTTGCCTCGCTGTGCTGCGATGGAGTTGGGTCTCCGTGAGAGCCGCTTGAAGATCGAAGGTGACCTGAAGAAGGTTTCGGCCCTCATGGGGTGGTCCCCGGACTTCTTCAACCACCTGTTCCACGCCGGGGGAGAGCTCCCGTTCGAGAAAGAGCACACCGGCGAGACGGTGTACCTTTCTGCGTACGCCATGGTGGGGTTGATCCCACCTTTTTCCTCCTTTTTCTTGATGCTGCTAGACTTCTATGGTCTGCAGCTGTACCACCTGGCCCCCCACTCCATTCTTCTAGTGTCTGTCTTCATCCACTTCTGTGAAATGTGGGTGGGCATCCCCCCTGCATTGAGCTTTTCAGGACCTTCTTCACCGTCCATACCACCGGAAGGAGTAATGAGTACCTTGGCTTCTACTACTTCGTGAAGTGCAAGAATTGCCCATTCAAGTACCTCCGGTCGTTTCCCTCTGGAAAGTGGGATGATTGGAAGAAGGACTGGATAGTCATCCAGGTGGAGGAGCACGAGAAGCTGGAGCTGCCCGAAGGCCTCCCCAACATCGACACTGCAGTCTGGAGTGAAGCTCCGGTGCTGTCGGATGCCTTCAACCCTGCTCTGACCAGGATCCGCCATTGTGTGGAGGGAGGATTAAGTCCTCAGGCGGTATTTTGCAATTTCCTGGTCAACAGGTGGGCACCGCTGAAGAGGAGAGAAAAACTCGCTTGGTCCCTCAACAGTGTGATGGACGACGACCGGGTCGAGACCGGGCTGAAGTCCAACATGGAGGGGACGACCTTGGAGTTTCATCTCAAGAAGTTCCAGCACGGCATCGACGTCGCGGGTGATGACTTGACCCCGCCACCAGCTTTCCTCCCTCTAAACTTGGAAGTACAGTTCAGCAGGAGCTCCAACGGACGATGCGGGTGCTTGACGACCTCGGTGTCGTCGAGAGACGATTGACTTCCAGGGTGGCGATCCTTGGGGCTTCTGAAGGTGGCTCCGACCCTGCCCCAAAGCCAAGGACCGAAGTCGTCGGCAAGGGCAAGGAACCAGTGGCTGAACCCTCAAGCCGGAAGAGGAAGCTAAAGCATGCTGACGGAAGGTCCGTCAGGCCTGCATCCTTTGCAGCTGCTCCTTCTCCCCGGAGGGGGAGCTATTCTACAACTGCGACGACTGTACCTACAGCAGCGTCTTCCCGGGGTGCTAGCCCCGGGCATGTGACTCCAGTACCAGGGCCAGCTTGGGCCTCTGGGTCTGAAGGTCCTTCCCGGTCGAGGGGGGCTTCGACTAAGGAAATGCCCGCGGCTGCAACAAGTTCTGGGGGGCCTTCCGGAGCTACCAAGCCGGCGGCGGCCATGGTCAGTCCAGAATGCCCGGGAAAGAGATTCCGTGCAAGCTGGTGCGTAAGCCTTCCGAGGTAATTTTTAATCTTTACCTCAGACAGTTGTTTTGTTGTAGTAACTGTTTTTTAAGTTTCTTCATCCGTCATCTGCAGCGTCCCCAAGAAGAGGAGTGAGGCTCCACCGTCAGCCACAGCAGCTGAAGCTGTGAGGGCGGAGGCTTCAACTCTTGTCCCAGTGCCGCCCCAAGTGGTGGCTGAAGCTGCGACAACTCCGGCGCCAGCTTTCGTGGTCATGGACCTCGACTCATCCCCCGAGATTACCGTGGTAGCGCCGGACCACGGGAAAGAAGATGCGCGAGCGGCACCTGCCCCGGAGGTTGAAGCCCCGGGTCTTGATGCTGAGATGTTGGAAGCTTCGACCGTTGAGCCGGAGGAAGCAGTGATTCCGGCCCCAGAGCCGGAAATTGTCGAAGCCCTGACAGTTGAGCCGGAGGTTATTGAAGTCCTTGCGAGCGAGCCGGATGTTGAGGAAGTCCTAGCGGTTGAGTCGGCTACCTCTGAAGCTCCGGCCTCACAGCCAGTTGCCACTGAAGCTCCGGCTGCAGAGCCGGTTGTTGCGGAGGCATCAGCACTCGAACCCATGATGGTCGAGGCGCCAACACCCGAGCCACCAGCGGAGGAGGAGCCCAGGCCAGAGCCGGAAGTAGCCCCTGCTCCGGAAGTGATAACGGCAGGGGTGCCTGCTGCTGATCCAGGGGTGCCCTGATGAAGTCGCTGGCCCCCTGCCTGAGGGGGAAAATGAAGACCTGGCGGCAGGGCCTTCGGAACCACTTACGGAGGTCGGAACTTCCTCTGCGGGACCCTCTTCGGTGGCGACTGAGGCTATCCCAGAGGACAGCCCTAGTGCCGTGGAGGCTCAGGGGACCACTCTTGTGGAGTGGGACCCAATTTTTGTAAGCGAGAACCCGCTAGAACCAGTGGAGGAGACCCCAGCAGGTCCGGACCCTATTCCCCTGTCGTTGTCCATTGACAACGCTTGCTCCAGTCTGCGTCAAGTCCAGCTGGCATTCTACCACGACAACAAGGCTCTTGAAGAGGAGCGCTAAACCCTTAGGTGGTGGCATAACCGGCTCTACTTTGAGACCAAGCTGGCGTAGTCGAGGCTGGCAGACGACAAGGAGTGGATCAAACAGGAGAAGGTCCGCCTGGAATACTGGGGCAAATTATTGGATGATAGGGAGAGCTTGACTCGTGCCCTCGACGCTCAATCCCGGGCCATTTATGAGCAGACCAAGGCAGCTAATAGTGCGGCTGATGATCGCCAAGAAAGGCTTGAAGCCATTAACACTACCCTCATCAAGCGTCGGGAGGCACTTGAGGAGAGGGAGAAGAAGCTCGAAGATGAAGAGCAAAAACTCCTAGAGCTGCGGGATGATGTCTTGAAGAGGGAGGAGGAGCTCACTAAAAAGGTGGCTCTGGATGACAAGGGCCTCGAGGAACGCGCCAAGAAATTGGAGGAGCGTTGCGTTGAGGAGGAGGAGAAGGCCTGGGTGCAAGGGAAGGAACTCTACAAGCAAGAGTGTGCCATGGCTGCCAGGGAGAAGAAAGTTAGGGGCCGGGAGAAAGACCTGGTCGACCGCCGGAACAAGATCCACCTCCGGGAGGAGGAGCTCGGAAAACTCGAGAAGCAGGTTGCTGAAAAGATTTAGCAAAATGCCAAAGAGGTTGAGCGCCTTGCTCGTGAGAATTCTGAACTGGCGGCGGCCAAAAGATCCTTGGAGGAACTGAAGGGCTTGAGGACTACGGACTCCCTACAGGTTTGGGAGTTCTTGAGCAAAGCCAACGATGCGCTGACACCAATGGGCTTCAGTCCCGTGCGTCCGGATGATCTGGAGCCAGAGCCGGACCTGGCGTTGCAAGCGTTGAGCTCGGCGGGTGGCAAACTCTCCAAGGTGGGGGACGTCATCGCGGACCAGTTGGAGGTTGAGGGGCAGTCCCTGGCGAACAACGTCGCAGAGTATGTGCTGACGTGCTACACCAGCCGGGATCCCCAATTTCCTCTGGACCCGGTGCTTGAAGGTCCCGTCGAAGGAGAAGGTGAAGCCACCCAAGCCAGCGTGTCGGAGGTTGCTCAGAAGGTCGCCCAATTCTTCCATAGGGTCTAGGACCATCTCTGTAGCTTCCACTTGTATTCTCTCTTTTTCTTCCCCAATTTTGTAATCCTTTGTCTCCAGATGAATGAAATCCAAATTTTTGTGAATTTCATTTTTTGTCTTTAACACTTTTGTCTTCACTTGGCCCCATGGTAGATGTACACAATTTGATTGTGAACATGTAACAAGAGGATATTGTGTTTTGTTGAAGACTCGTTTGCTTCGAACTTGTAGAGTGTAGGTCCGAAGTCTTCGATAGTGAAGGCCCCCTCAGGTTGTCGGAGCTCAGAAGCTCCGGCATTGACTACCGTCGGAGCTTAGTAGCTCCAGCAATAGTCCCTATCAACGCGTAGAGCATCGATAGTTAGCCCTCCGGGGTGTCGGGGCTTAGCAGCTCCGGCAGTGACCTTTGCCAACGCGTAGCTTGTTGGCAGCAGACTCCGCTTGTGGGGTCTTCTCACCATCTTTTATTCTGCGTCGACGGCTGGCCCCCCTAGATTTGTCGGAGCTTGGTTGCTCCGGTAATGCTTGTTTTCAATGTTTAACATCGATCGCAAGCTACCTAGGGGGAGTCGAAGCTTTGTTAGCTCCGGCTTTTCTCCATCAACGTGGATTCTTTATTTTTCCTGTACACTGAAGCCAAGAAAAATAGTAAAATTCGCTCCTTGCCTATAACTTCGTTGCGTCTTACAATTCCCAAGAAAGTTTTAGGTCAAACACAATTCTGAATACAACCGAATGTGTTGCCTTCTTTCTTCCAGATCCAATTGTACTTGGACCCGCCTTACTTCGGCCTGTCGGGGTGTAGGTAGAGTCACGTACTTAGGGTGCTTGACCAGGCTAAGTCGATAGCACACTACAGCCCTAGATTGGCTTGGCGGCATTTAGGCGAGTGGGCCATGCACAATATTTGAATCCAAAAGAATTGACAATACAGCTCGAATTGTACATGAACCGATCGAACTAAAATTTCTTAAGAATTGCACAACTTTGTTATAGACAAGAAAGAGAAAAATAAAAAATGTTGAGCCTATACAAAATAAATGCACGTGGAGTCTGTTTCACATGAAGATGTCTTTCATTATAGGTCCGGGGTACAGGGGAAACAAGTACACTCTTAGGGTACGGAACCAGGCTAAGTGTGTTTAATTTCTCGTTTGACCCAGGGTAGCTAGCCACACTTTTAGTCCTGAGACTGTGACAAGTGTTGCATGAACTTTGCGGACCTTCCAGGAAAGGTCCGGCTGTTCTCCCGAAGGAACTACCCGACTCTATACAATGACTCTATGACATACACCTCAAGTTACTACAGACTCACCTCCGTGATATTAAGTGTAGAACTTATGGAGGTGCTCAATATTCCAAGGATTTGGGAGAGGTGTCCCATCCTCGGTAGCCAAGCGAACGCTTCCGGGACGGGATACTTTAATCACTCGAAAGGGTCCCTCCCAGTTGGGGGAGAGTTTGTTCAACCCTTCTCTGGATTGTATTCTCCGTAGCACTAGATCGCCTTCCTCGAGCTGTCGGTTGTGTACATGGCGCTGATGATAGCGCCGAAGGGCTTGGCGGTATCGGGCATTCCGAACAGCTGCTTGGCACCTTCCCTCCTCAAGGAGGTCTAGGTCTTCACGCCGGAGCTGGTCCTGCATGGCTTCGTCGAAGGTCCGGACCCGGAGTGACCCCAAGGTGATTTCCGGAGGAAGGATTGCTTCAGCTCCGTACACCAGGAAGAAGGGTCCCGTTATCAGTAATGATTTTGCTTGGGACTCCAAATCTGCATACAATGGATTGCAAAAAGTTGATAGCAGATTGCTTGTTTATTGTCACAACTGGAGTTGCTTCCAGCCACTTGGTGAACTTGTCAATGGCGACATACAGGAACTTGTAACCTCCGATGGCTCTTGGGAAAGGTCCCAAGATGTCCATCCCCCACACATCGAAGGGCCATGTAGGAGGTATCATTTGTAGAGGCTGGGCCAGTGTCTGAATTTGCTTTGCATGAAATTGGCATGCTTTGCATTTCTTCACCAGCTCAGTTGCATCCTGGAGTGTTGTAGGCCAGTAGAAGCCATGCCGGAAGGCTTTACCGACCAGCGTGCAGGAAGACGCGTGGTTTCCACACTTGCCTCCATGGATTTCTGCGAGGAGCTCGCAGCCTTCTTCCCTTGTGATGCACCGCATTAGGACACCGTTGGCACCGCGCCGGTAGAGATCCCCTTCTACCAACGTGTATCTTTTAGCCAATCTGACTATCCAGTCAGCGGATACATCATCGTCAGGAAGGATATTGTCTTTCAAGTAGCTCCGGATCTCCGAGATCCATGCATCGGAGCTAACTTGAGCATTCCAGTCTTGCGTGCTGGGTTGCTCGGAGCTTCCGGCAGCACCTACGACCCTTGATGGCTGCCATGGTAACAGGGCCATCGGGACCGTCAGCTTCGGGATGCTGATCTCACCCCTTTCGCTCAGTTCGGCAGGCTGAGCTGTGGGTTTTGACAACCTCCGGACAAAAGTTCCGTCAGGAGCTGGAGCTCCGGTTGACGCTTTTGTTGAGAGTTCGTCGGCTTCGGCGTTGTGGACACGATGGACGTGGTGGAGGTCTAGGACTTCGAAGTCCTTTTGGAGCCTCTGGACTTCAAGGAGGTAAGCAGCTAGCTGGAGATTGTTGCAGGAGCATTCACCCTTCACTTGTTTAATGATGAGCTGTGAATCTCTCTTAACCAGTAGCTGCTTGACACCATATGATAGTGCCACCTTTAGTCTGTAGATGAGTGCTTCGTACTCCGCCATGTTGTTGGTCGCCATGAAGTCAAGGCGTACCATGTATTTTACCTTCTCCCCGATTGTTGCGAGGAGAAGGATTCCAGCTCTGTCCCCCTTCTTTTGCATGGAGCTGTCGAAGTAGAGGGTCCAATGAGGCTCGGTGAAGACCGGATCCTTGTGTTCCGGCTTCTGCTCACTGGGGCCCCCAGGGTTTGATGGAGAGGGAGTCCATTCCGCCACGAAATCTGCCAATGCTTGACTCTTGATTGCTTGTCTTGGAATGAATTCGAGATCGAATTCGGCCAATTCCGCTGCCCACTTTGCAATATTCCCAGTTGAATTGGGATTATGCAAGATTGCTCGAAGTGGGTAAGAAGTCACCACTGAAATCTTGTGAGCTTGGAAGTAATGGCGAAGCTTCCTGGAGGCGATAAGAACTGCATATAGCAGCTTATGCACCACTAGGTATCGAGTCTTGGCATCATGAAGTACTTCACTGATGAAGTACACTGGGCGTTGGATGGTCCGGACCCTCCCGGAGGGGCCCAGAGCTTCCTCTTCATTGACCCGATCCTCCCGGAGGGATCCGGACCTTCTTCGGGGACCTCTGGGTCCTTGCTGGAGGGACCCGGAGCTTCTTCAGAAGCGACCTAGACCCTCCCGGAGGGGTCTGGGTCTTCTGAAGTAACTTCTTGTGGACTCAAGTCTGGGAACTGGGACCCAGACTCGCTTTCAGGAACCTCCGGACCCTCCCGGAGGGGTCTGGATTCCTGAGCATGGGATAGTTCTGGTCTCTCCGCAACAAGGACCATACTGACGACTTCGTCAGTTGCTGAAATGTAAAGCAGCAAAGGCTCACCAGGGTTCGGAGCTACCAGAGTTGGTAGGGTGGTGAGGAACTGTTTTAGCTCCTGGAACGCCTTTTCTGCTTCTTCAGACCATTGAAATGGTCTGGACTTCCTCAATAACTTGAAGAAGGGAAGTGCCCGTTCTTCCAGTCTTGAAATGAACCGGCTGAGGGCTGCTAGACATCCAGTCAGCTTTTGGACATCCTTGATGCGGGCTGGTGGCCACATGTCTTCAATGGCTTTGATCTTCGCCGGATTAGCCTCTATGCCCCGGTGATTTACCAGGAAACCAAGAAGTTTTCCGGAGCTAACCCCGAAGACACACTTGTGTGGGTTTAGCTTTGTGCGGGTGACCCGCAGCTTGTCGAAGACAGCCTGTAAGGTGTCAAGGAGTGACTCCTTGTTCTTGATCTTGACCACGATGTCATCGACATACACTTACACTATGTCTCTAATGAGTTCTTCAAAAGTTTTGTACATAGCTCGTACAAAGGTTGAAGCTGCATTCTTGAGACCAAATGTCATGGCCGTATAACAGTACAATCCATCTACTGTGATGAAAGAGGTATGCTCTTCATCTTCCCTAGACATTTTGATTTTATGATACCCAGAATATGCGTCTAGGAAACACAGTAATTCACACCCAGAGGTGGAATCCACTATCTGATCTATTCTAGGTAGTGGGAATGGATCTTTTGGACATGCTTTATTTAGTGTTGTGTAGTCAATACACATCCGAAGCTTCCCGCCGTCCTTGGGCACAACGACTAGGTTTGCCAGCCATTTTGGATGGAAGACTTCTCGGATGAATCCAGCTTCGAGCAACTTCTTCACTTCTTGTCGAATGAAGTTCTCTCGCTCCACAGATTGCTTCCAAGGCTTCTGATGCACGGGCCGGGCGTCAGGGTAGATCTTTAGATTGTGCTCAATCACTTCCCTGGGGATCCCAGGCATTTGTGGCAGTTGCCAAGTAAACACGTCGACATTAGCCCGGAGGAAAGCGATGAGCGCGAGTTCCTATTTGTCATTCAGTCCCCCCGATATACGGGTGGTCTGAGCGGCATCAGAACCGATTTGGATGACTTTACGGGAATGTCGGTGTCGCCGCTTGGCTGCACTCGAGGTGCAGAAGTCGAGCATCGTTGACGAATGCTCGGGGGTTTTGGAGCTTGCTCCTTCCTGGAGTCCTCCTCTTGTGCCGTAAGAAGCGCATGAAGTTCTTCCAGAGCGGTTACTCCGGCAGTGCGATCTCCGTGGATCCGGAGAATGCCTACTGGTGTTGGCATCTTTAACACCAGGTAGCCATAATGAGCAGCTGCCATGAATTTGTACAAGGCAGGCCTACCCAAGATGGCGTTGAAAGGTAAGTTGATTTGAGCAACGTCAAAGACCAACTTCTCAGTGAGATACTTCTCCCGGGTCCCGAAGGTAACGGGGATAGTAATAGCACCGAGTGGGGTAATGGCTCCCGGACCTACTCTGGAGAAAGGTCGGGAGGGGTGAAGATCTGAAGGTCGGAGCTGAAGCTTAGTAAAAGCTTCGAAGCTTATGAGGTTCAGCCCTGAACCTCCGTCTACCATAACATGATGGAGCTGAATGTTATTGATGGTAGGAGATACCATCAAAGTTAACTGGCCTGCTCCAACCATGCTTAGAGGGCAGTCCGAAGCATCAAAGGTGATGTTTGTGTCCATCCACTTTCGATGAGGCTCCGCCTTGGCTGTAGGAGCTACAGCGGCCATGTCCTGACGCATTGTCTTGAGGACGCGGTGGGAGGTGATGTCCCATGATCCCCCAAAATTGTTTTCATGGTTTTCCGACGCTCGTTGTCAGAGACGTCAGAATCATCGTCGACGGAGGTGTAGACGGCCTTCAGGACCTTTTTATGATCCTGAAAACCTAACTCCTCTTCATCCGGAGCTTCGTCAACTTTTTGTTTTCCTTCCCTCTGTCGGAAAGGAACTTCTTCCCGGCGCTTGTTCTAGCGCTCGGCAAGGTTTTGGACCTCCTGCGGTCTTCCAAACTGTGGCTGTCCGTCTTATGAATTGGGCACCACACCTTGGGTTTGCCACCATCTTCAGAAGACGGTCGAGGTCGCTTCTCGGGGCATGGCCCCCGGCCACCTGGAGCTGCAGCAGCTGCAGCATTAGATGCGCCGGCCGACGGCTTCTTCTTGCCGTTGGTCTTTTTCTTCTTCTTGCCACTCCCGGAGGTAGTGGCTTCGCCTTTGGAGGATTTCTTGTGATCCTCCGGAGGTGGTTTGGAGTGCATTTCACGGCCCTCCGCAGCTCTGGCACATTTGTCAGCCAAGCTGAAGAGTTCCATGACACTGGTGATCTCCTTGATCGCCAGTTTCTCCAACATCTTATCCCATACGCCCTGTCTAAATGCCACAATGATAGAAGTGCTAGAGATAGAAGGGATAGTGTTTCGTACCTGAGAGAATCTCTAGATGAATGATCGCAGGGATTCTCCCCCTTTTTGCACGACTACAAAAAGGTCCAGTTCGGTGTCTGGTCGGGTGTATGAACTCCCGAAGTTGGCGGTGAACTGCCGGCACAACTCCTCCCAACTGTTGATGGAGTTGGGTGGAAGGCTCATAAACCAGGACCGGGCGGTCCCAGTTAAATCAACTGGAAAATAGTAGGCCATTATGGCTTCATTTCCTCCAGCTGCCAGGATAGCAGTGGAGTAAATCTAAAGAAATTCAACAGGATTAACGGTCCCGTCAAACTTCTCCGGCAGGTGAGGCTGGAATTTCTGTGGCCACCTGACCATACGTAGATGTATGGCCAGGGCTGAACAGCCTCCTCCTACTCCTTCAGGAGCAGGAATGTCCTGAGCTTCTCGTCTTTCACGAGCACGCTCGATATGGACTCGGCCGTCTTGTTGACGGTATCAGCGATCAAGCTCCGCCCGGAGGTCATGAGTTGAAAGCCTTGATACCGTGTGAGTGCGTCACGCCCCAGAGGGCAACGACGTCACTTGCTGTGATGCAACACGTCTCCTGTTGTTGGAAACGTGCGGACCAAGTCTGCCAGACAAGGTCCGTCGCTGCAACGGGGCCCATCCTGAAGGAGGAGGACTCTGGTTACTGATGCGGTCGGCTGCTGCTGCAACCAAGTGTTCCACATCGGCCCTCCACTGCTCCATTGCATCCCGGGATGCATCCGGAGGTGGTGGGCGCTGAAGGAGAGCACTTGCTGCATGGAGCACGTGTTCCGGGTTGTCATGATTCGCCGACACAGTGATTGATGCCGGTGCACCATCGCACTGCCCAGCTTGATTTGCTGGTTGAGGCAGCGGTGGAGGAAGTGTGACTCCTGCTGGAACTGAGGTTCCTGCTGGTGTCTACATATTGGAGGGATTGCCCCCAGCAGCTTGAACAGCGGGATGACCATTGGATGATTCAGCAGCTGAGTTCACCATTCTTTAAATCTCAGGTCCCCTACCTGGCGCACCAACTGTCGGTGGTTTTGATTCGGCAGATCTCCCGACACTACTAAAAGTGTTTGCAGAGTTTGAAGTTCGGTGTGGGCGCGCGGAGATTAAACAAGGTGAAATTTAAAATGACACAGGAGACACAAAGATTTACGTGGTTCCGGCCGCCTGAGCGTAATACCCTACTCCACGGGATGTGTTGGTGTTGTATTGGATGTATGAACTCAACTCAGGTGACGTGAGTTGAGTGCGCGTGTGAGCTGATTAGACCAGATCAGATCAGAGCAGGTCAGATCAGTCTCTCTATGTATCGTCGGCCTGTCCTTTTATAGTATAAGGACAGGCCGTTACAAGTTGGCCTGACCCGACATGTGGCCCCGACGGTTACTAATATTGATACACATTTGATGCGCTTAATTACCCTTAATGACCGAGTTACAGGCTTTGATAGCGCCGTTACTGGTAATAAGGGTCGTCTGATCGTGTGTCATTAACATAGTATTAATGACACTTAATCGGGTCTTGAAGTCCTTGATTCCCCTTTGAAGATCCTGAGCCGTTGTGGAGTCTTCCGGAGGTTTTAGGCTGAAGATCCGACGGTTGGACATGTGGCAGCTCCGGAGCATACTGTGGGGAACAGATAGGTCCGGTGCCACCAGACATGTGTCAGTTCTGGAGCTTCCCTCGGTCTGGGGTTAGGTCCGGGGGTGCCGTTATGGTACATAGCACGGAGCTTCCCCCTTGTGGGCGGTAGCTCTGGTTTGATGGTACACGTGGCGACCTTGGGACTAACCATGTTGGGGAAGCGGGTCCGGTTATGTCTGACATGTGGGCCTTCGAAGGTCTTCAAATCAAGTAGATGACATTTCCTTGATATCTTTGCAATCTCAAGGGGCATACGGTACCCAGGGTACCGACACACGTGCTCTTTGATCCTACAATTGGTATCAGAGCACCCGGTTCTCTAAATCTCTTTGATTTGCATGTGTTTTGACTAATCATCATGGAGAAATACTCCGCCAAACCTTGTGTTTTAGTGGTATTGATTTTCAGGTTTGGAAGGCACGCATGTAGGCTTTCATTCAGGCACAAGGATTCGCGATATGGGAAAAGGTATACAAACCTCATGAAGTGCCACCAAATGATCAAGTTACAGCTACGAATCTACAAGACGTTGACAACAACAACAAAACCCACAACTTGATCATTCAGGGACTCACTCAAAGCGACTTTTATCGTGCCGTGCACCTCCGATCAGCATATGATGTTTGGAGATCTCTTTGTGATTATCACGAAGGCTCTAACACAATCAAGGAGGTAAAACAATATATATTCAAAAAGGAATACATGCGCTTTGTGATGCAACCTGGTGAGTCAATCGATCAACTTTTTGCCCGATTTAATAAAATTTCAGTAATCTACATAGTGTCAACGTAAACTTTTCTGATGCTGAGAATGCTAGGCAACTCCTTAGTGCATTAGACATGACAATATGGGAGATAAAAGTAACATCAATGCTTGAATAAAATGTCATGAGTACTCTTACTTTGGATGTGCTCTATTCTAATCTAAAAACTCATGAAATTGACATTTTATCATGAAATAATCCAAATAAGTCTATTGCATTTGTTTCACAACGTGATATGCCTAGCTCCAGCCAATCATCATCTAGCAATACACTTGCTTTGCTGTCTTCACTAACCCTGGTACAGATTGAAGAATTTCCAGAAGAGGAGCTATCACTCATCTCTACTTGATTCTCTAAAGCATTGCATAATGTGAGAACTAGAAGGAGAGGAAGCTCCGAACCTCGACGGTGCCTTGAATGTGATAAGACGGGACATTTTCGTACGAAATTCCCAAACCTTTCAAGTCCTACTACCCATGAAGAGAAGCATAACAAAGTCAAGACCACCTATGGAAACTCCAACAAGAAAAAGAAGGGTTCCTTAGGATGAAGGACGATAAACAACTTCATCACCACACTTCAAGAGCTCAATTCAAGTGATGTAGACATTGGAAGTGATGAAGATGATGACGATCTGACCAACTTATGCTTCATGATGGGCAAAACAAAATCAAGATCAAGTCAGGAGGATGCAGAACACAACAGTGACGACGATGAGGTATGTTCCACCTGTAATGAAATGTGTGATGCAAATTCTCGTGCAACTATTATTTTCTAGAAAACGGACAAAAAGCTTAGGGATAATGCTACTAAAATTGAATCACTAGAATCAGAAATCAACCATTTAAAAACATTGATTCCTAGTGATGATGCATTTCCCTCATGTGACTTAATCTATGAACAATTATCCACATTAAGAAGTGCACACTCCTCCACTTTACATAGACTTGATGAAGAAATTGAAAAGAACAAAAAGATGTCTGATTTTAATGTTAAAAACTTAACAGATGCTTCTTGTTCTATAGATGATTTGCATTGTTCTGCATGTGATAATCTTCATAAGAAACTAAAAGATGCAATGAATGAAATTTCCATTCTGAACAATGCTTTACATTCTCATGAAGTTAAATATTGTTCCAATTGCAAACTAAAAGGAAAAACTTCATGTCAAAACTGCCTAGTTTTATCTAAAGAACTTGATAATAAAAATAAGATACTAGAGCGGTTTTACAATGGGAACAAGAATCTAAACTTGCTGTTAAATTCTTCTAAACCATGCGATGATAAACTTGTTTAGGTTTTGATTCCCATGCTTATTCTGAAACACACCCACCTCACATTTTAAAATCATTTGGAAGAGGTTTAATCAAAACTCTCCCTAAACAAAAGGATGTGATTTTTAAATCTGTAGGAGTGCTTTCCAACTCTGTTTTTAATTCTAGATGTTCATCTAGACATGATTACAAAATGAAAATTTATTGTACTTATTGTGATAAAGATGGGCATGTCGTAGATTTCTGTTATAGACTAGCTAAACAAAATAATAAGGATAAAGTGTCTGCTAAATCTCATAACTTTCATGCTAAATATTCTATGGATGCTAAACCTAAAATTAGAAACATGCAACCTGGTTTAATGAGTCAGAAATTTGAAAAAATAGCTTCTGGACCTTCTGGAAAGAAATCTACAAAGGCAGCTCCGGTAGTTCCGATAGCTCCGAGAGCTCCCGGATCTTCTGTTGTTCCCTTCGAAACTTTAGTATTTGCATTCGGAGCTTTAGCTTTCTCCTTTGGAATTGCCACTCTTAACTCCGGAGCTACTGGTTTTCGTGCTAAACGAGTAACAACTTTTAAATCAGGAGTTAAGAATAGAAAACCTCAACCCTCGAGTCATAAATCTGCTATTTTGTCACAACCTTCACGTGTTGTTCCTACTTGACGTCGCATGGCTCAGTACTTGATTCCCAAATGCTTATTGACTGACTCCAGTATTGAGTCAACGACATATTGTCCTCCTGTGTAGGTTTCACGCTTATTGAAGGAGAACATATGGATTGTGGATTCAGGATGCTCACGCCACATGACCGGTAATAGAGAATGGTTCTTTTCCCTCTCTTGTGTCACTGTAGAAAATAATACTTTCGTCGATAATTTTTCGACTCCTATTATTGCTAAAGGATCGGTTAGAGTAAATGACCACTACACTTTAAAAGATGTGGCACTTGTTAAAAATTTGAAATACAACTTGCTCTCTTTTTCGCAATTGCTTGATGAAAATTTTGAAATAATTTTCTCTAAAAATTGCTGCAAAGATGTAGATTCAAATTGTGAGCTTTTGTATAACATGTCTCGTTTTGGAAGAGTTTTTAAAGCTGATTTTGATATATCAACTTCTGAGCATAGGTGTCTAGTTGCCAATGATTCAAAAGATATATTTCTCTGGCATCGTAGACTTGGTCACACAGGCTTTGATCACCTCACTCGTGTTAGTGCTCTTGATCGCATATGTGGTTTGCCTAAACTCAAAGGAGACAAAGATATTGTATGCTCTTCGTGTAGACATGCTAAGACGGTTGCAGGTTCACATGCTCCTCTCTCGATTACTATGACAACTGAACCTGGTCAAGTTTTGCACCTCGACACTGGTCCGGCACGTGTACAATCCTTTGGAGGTAAATGATGTGTGCTTGTAATTGTTGATGATTATTCCAGATACTCTAGGGTTTATTTATGGCATCTAAGAATGAAGCTTTTACTAATTTTAGTACTTTATTTCTCAGACTCTTAATTGATCACCCAGGATCGTTAAAAGCAATCAGAAGTGATAATGGAACTGAATTTACAAATCAATCATTTGATCACTTTTGTACTGAACATGGAATAGAACATCAATTTTCTTCACCATATGTTCCTCAACAAAACGGTGTTGTAGAAAGGAAAAATAGATCCTTAGTTGAGATGGCTAGGACCATGCTTGATGAATATCAAACTCCTAGAAAATTTTGGGCAGGTGCAATTGCAATAGTTTGTTATGTTTCAAACCGTATTTTCTTGCGTACTAAACTAGGTAAAACATCTTATGAACTTCGGTTTGGACTAGGCCCTGTGTTTCACACTTTAGGGTTTTTGGTTGCAAATGCTTTGTTAATCCGAAGATGGCATGTTTCTTGGTTATCCATCTCACACTAGAGGTTATTGTGTGCTTTTAGTAGAAACTAAAAAAATTATAGTGACCTGTGAAGTTTATTTTGATGAAGCTAGCCCAGGTACTAGCACCGGTACTGCAGGATTAGATACATATCCTCTGGGGAGGGTATTTTCGAAGAAGAAGAAGAGTCGATGATACTGCTTGATAGTTCCGATGCTGACACGTGTCCAGCTCTGAACTTTGAACAAGCTCCGACTACCACCTCTGCTGGTCCTAATCGTCCACAAGCCACAAGCTCATCAATCTACGATGAATCTGATGAAGAAGAAGCTTGTGAGACATCTGTTCCCTTACGAATTTACAAGAATCATCCCTTGCAACAGATAATTGGAAGCTTGCATGAACGAGTTACAAGATCTAGGTTTTCCGACCTCAATTCTCATGCTCATTCTGCTTTTGTTGCTGCTTTTGAACCTAAGGATATATTACACACACTCACTAATGAATCTTGAATTATTGCCATGCAAGAAGAAATAGAAAAATTTGGAAGAAATAATGTTTGGAAACTTGTACCTTCACCTCATAACCATGCCATAATCGGAACTAAATGGGTGTTTAAAAACAAACAATGTGTGGATGTTGTAGTAATTAGGAATAAAGCTAGATTGGTTGCTCAAGGTTTCACACAAATTGAAGGCTTAGATTTCGAATAAACTTTTGCTCGTGTTGCTAGATTAGAAGCCATAAGAATTTTATTAGCCTTTGCAGAATCAAAAGGTTTCAAGTTATATCAAATGAATGTAAAAAGTGTTTTTCTTAATGGCTACATAGATGAGGAGGTTTATGTTAAGCAACCACCAGGTTTTAAAAATCCAGATTTTCCTGATCATGTTTACAAACTGTCCAAAGCCTTGTAAATTCGCAAACAAGCCCCTAGAGCATGGTATGATATGTTAAAACCATTCTTACTTGAAAAGGGGTTTACCATGGGCAAGGTTGATAAAACTCTTTTTGTGCTTAAGCATGGCAATGACTCATTATTCGTTCAAGTGTATGTACATGATATTATCTTTGGTTATACTTCTCATGATCTTGTGTCCAAGTTTTCAGCTATGATGAGTTCAGAGATTGAAATGAGTATGATGGGAGAACTCACGTACTTTTTGGGGCTGCAAATCAAGCAAACCAAGGAGGGTACTTTTGTGCATCAAATGAAGTATACGAAAGACCTTAAGCGCTTCAACATGGACAAAAGCAAGCCTCTTTGGACACCAAAGGGTACAACAACGATACTTGAACTTTATGAAGATGGTGAACCCGTGTATCAAAAAGAATATAGAAGCATGATTGGATCACTTTTGTATCTCATGGCATCAAGGCCGGACATTCAATTTAGTGTATGTCTTTGTGCACGGTTTCAAGCTTCCCCACACACTTCACATCGTCAAGCCGTCAAAAGAATTATAGGGTATTTACATGGAACTCAATAATTTGGCATTTTTCTTCCTTCTTCCCCAACCGTTACTTTGAAAGCCTTTTCGGATGCTGGTTTTGGGGGTTTTAGGATTGATAGGAGAAGTACTTTGGGTGCCTGCCATTTTCTTGGTAATTCACTTGTTGCTTTGTCCTCTAGAAAACAAAACACAATTGCACAATTCACGGCCGAATCTGAATATGTAGCTGCTGCTAGCGCTTGCTCACAAATTCTTTAGATTGTTTAAACTATTAAGGACTATGGGGTTGATTTATATAGTATTCCACTATTTTGTGACAACACTAGTGCCATCTGCATTGCTTAAAACCCCGTGCAACATTCTAGAACAAAGCACATTGACATTAGGTATCACTTTCTCCTTGATAATGTTGAAAAAGGAAACATTGTGCTTCACCATATAGATACCAACCAACAATTAGCTGACATTTTTACGAAACCTTTGGATTTCACTCGTTTTTGTTACTTTCGTAGTGAAATAGGGGTTATGCATCCTCATGGCCTAAATTTAGGGGGAGTTTTGAAACTTGGGAAGTCTATGTGTGAATCTGAAATTAAAATAATATGAGCATAGTATTTCATATATATATATGACTTTGTGATTTCTTTTACTTGCTAAAAGTTATTACTACATTACTCGTGTTATACATTTTGTATTTTTTGTCATGACTAGTAATTGGAATAATTACTTACACTAAATCTTGTCATGATCGAACTTTCTTGCTATTTTGAACTTGTTGCATGATCACAAGTGCTTTTAATCATAACGAATTAATCAAGTAATCAACTCACATGTCGAGTTTTATGATCAAATATAAATTGAGAAAAGATCAAGAGAATATGCATGCGTCGCACTTCTTCTTTTGTGATGGCTTATCATTTCACTTATATTTGAACTTGGAAGAAGTTGTGTATGACTAAAACCATGTTCTTAAGCTTCTGATTGTCAATTGACATAGGATTGGCTTGGTTGGTTAGAATAAGGCAGATGCGCATATAATCTCTTGCAAATGTCATATGATCTAAATTTGTGCCTTGAAAATAATAAAAATGCAGCAACAAGTGTCATGCTTTCAGGTTTTGAAATAGTTAAGTTTGTGAGATCATGACTTGCTTAAATTTAAAATTACACTTGATCTCTAGCATGGCTTACACTACTTTATGTATCCCATTGATGTGATAGTGTATGTTACTTGATAGAATGACATTGGATGACCTTTGTTTTATATGTATATGTTATAATATGCTCATAACAATTGAAATTTCTCTTTTGAACCTTGCTGAATACATTGTCAAAGGTGGAGAAATTGATCACACATTGCACATATTCACAAGTATTTTTGGCACTATTCTTCTCAGGGGGAGAATTTGTTTCTTCTCATTTTATTTCTGATTTACAGAAGGGGTGAAATATGTATAAGGGATAATTTTCTTTTCAAAACTTTTCATTTGAATAAGCCAATGTTTGGATTTTAAGTGGTGTTGCCAATGCATCCATCAGGGGGGAGATTGTGAGACCTATGAGTGTTAATACATTGGCTATGGCGATTAAAGTTTTGAATATCACCAAAACACCTTTTTCAACATAGTCTGACTCCAGCTCCGAGCTCCAGCAAGGTCAGACAATAGGTCTGATTTGTTTTAGGTAGCTCCGGCAAGGTCCAACTTACTTTGGCTAGGTATGACTTCTTTGTCTAGGTCCGACTTGCTTTGGCAAGGTCTGACTAAGCTTTAGTAAGCTCCAGTGCTAGGTCCGACTAGGTTTAGTAAGCTCTAGCGCTAGGTCTGACTAGCTTTTGTAAGCTCTGGTGCTAGGTTCTGCTAGCTTTGGTAAGCTCCGGGTCAAGGTCCGGTTAGTTGGGAAGGTCCGAAGCAGTATTGCAATGATTTTACTTTTACTTTGAATGATTCAAACTTGATTTACATCCATGGAAAGTTTTCCTAGAATTCTTTTACTAAGTTTTTGGTGTGTTTTGGTGGTTATGGTTGATATCTTTTTGATATGGTTTGCAACATACTTATGTGAGGTGCTCACGTAAGGTGTTGTGGTTATCGGAACTAACGAGAATCAAGTCGAGGACTTGTGCTCGGAAGTATTGGTTGTTTATTCATGTGCAGGTGTTTCTTGAGTTCAAGACATGGCTGGTGACGGGATCCATTAAACTAGTCTTAGGGAGAAGATGAGGTTCAACAACCAAGTTCGGGGGGGATTGTGGTTGAGTTGATCAGGAGGTTGTGCAGCATGCTTGAATCAAGAACAATGCATATGAAGATATCATGGACGTCGTTGGAATATGTTTGCACGTATGCATGCGATGCATGATGTGGCAACATGGTTCTGAAGATAGGATTATGGAAGGAAATATCTAGTTGGAAGGATCGGACCGTATCGAATGATGACTTCGACTGCGGCAGAGTCGGTTATGGATCAGATATGGAAAGTATCGAGTTGGTTATGATAGTTTTCCTGTGGGACACAAAGTTAGGTTGTTTTAGGAATGTGGAATATGTTCCTGAGTTTGTTAGGAAGTCTTGAGATTGTTTCTATCTGCAATAAGGAAGATCTTGAGCAGTTATGGTTAGTTGTGATTGGTGATTAGAGTAGGATTAGAGTCCTAGTTTGAGTTGAGTTGGCTTTCAGGCTAGTTATATAAGCAAGGGAGGTTAGAGCTCGTTGTAGACGACTTTTGGGCTTTTCCTCTTGTGTTCTATTGAATAATTGTCGTAGTTTAAAGGAACTTTTGTGCCTGGTTTGTCCAACTAGTGGTCTACAAGTTTTTCTCGTCGAGTTTCTGCACAGCACTACCTTTCTTTGGTGGTTTTATCATAAATCGAGTTTTACAGATCCAATCGACGTGATTATTTTTGGGTTGTATTCAAAACTTGATTGGACTGACGGTCATTGGACTTACGGTTTTGGATCTACATGAGTTTCTTTGCAGTATTGCAGAACCATTTTTACTTGGTAGAACAGATTGACCTTTGTACGATCTTTCGATCATAACTGGAGTTTTTCTCGACGGATTTCCGTGATTCATATTTTCTTGTCTTCGTGACTTGATTATTTACAATATATACTACTTTTGTCACAGTTGGACACGTTTAGATTAGTCGCAGACATGATTTCTTTAACATATCATTTTTCTGTCGAGGGGTTTTCGTTGCTTCCGCTGAAAAAGTTTAAATCTACCATTCACTCCCCCTCTGGTAGCTTTTCATGTGCTCTTCAATCCTACAGCATGTGGACTTTGGGAGCTACCATAGGTGAAGTAGTTGTTTCTAGTGCACAACATTGATGTCATGCATCACTGGCAAAATGAAAGATAATATAAAATCTAGACTAGATTTGGCAAACATTTGTAACCGTACAGCTCTTGAAATCTCTTTAAGTGGTGGTAAGACACGTGCTTCTTTCTGTCTTTGGCCTCAAGAAATGAAAGAAGTCATAAAATGGTTGAAAACTTTGAAATTCCCATATGGTTACGCAGCTAGCCGGAAACGAGCAGCGAATGTGAACACAGGAAACCTCACTGGATTGAAGAGTCATTATTGTCACATTATCATGGAAAGACTCTTATCTATTATGTTTTGGGACTATTTAGATGATGCACTGTGGAAGGTTTTAGCCGAGCTCAACTATTTCTATAGACAGCTCTGTGTGCTAAAGAAATTAAGATAGGGACGCTGGATAAGTTAGAAAAGAAAATACCGGTACTTTTATGTAAGATGGAAATTTTTTTCATCGGGTTTCTTCAATCCAATGCAACATCTGCTTATCCATCTTCCATTAGAAGCTAAAGTTGGCGGTCCTGTGCAATACATGTGGATGTATCACATTGAAAGAGCGCTATGATATATGAAACCAATGGTTGACAACAGGGCAAGGATGGAAGGGTGCATCGTTGAAGCATATGTTCTTAAAGAAGTTGGATACTTTTCAAGTGTCTACTTTGCAGAAGAACACAATGTCAATACTTCGGCAATGCAGTACAATGTGGACAAAGCACCCCCTTGTAGAGATCTCTCCATCTTCAAACGAGGGGCACTACCATTGGTAGCTACACGACCTACGACCTACCTGAACGTGACAAGACTCTTGCTTTACTCTACATGTACGCAAATATAGATGGCATGCAGGAATACTTCAAGTAAGTGTTTATCCTATATTTATGCTAATCAGCATATTTTGCTACACATGTATTCCAAAATATGTTTTTCACGTTCAGCGAGTTCAACAGACAATGTTGGCCACATAGGCAGCAACCTATGGCCGAACAAGTAGAAGGGATGCGACAAGAAGGATTAAATGGAGGGTCGGGTTTCCTATCCTGGTTTTGAGATTATGTAATACTCTCTCGTCTTCTATATATTATAAATTATTATTATTAAAGAAGTATTCTTTTAACTTACGATCATTTTTGGCAGTGCATGACTCATAATGTCCATACAGATTTGCGACAGCTATCTTATGGATTGGTGACTGTTATAAGGTATGGTTGATATGATGTAAATGGATTTCGATTTTGTACAACTCATTTTGAAGCTCTTCGTCCTCTCACGACAACATCAGATTCCGGTGTTGAGCAATTGACACTCAAGGGTATGAAACCAATTATTATGGGACCATTAACAAAATTCTAAAATTTACTTTTATCGGAAATAAAACACTTTGAGTTGTCTTCTTTTACTGTGACTGGTTTGATAGCACTCATGGAACTCGAGAAAACCAATTTGGAATGGTGAAACTCAAACACAAGGACCGACTACGAGGTTACGATACATTTGTTCTTGCATACCAAGTGAAGCAAGTGTATTATCTACCTTATCCATGCACAAAGCTCAGTGCTTGGTGGGTGGTATATGTGGTGAATCCTCGTGAGTGGTTATATACTCCCGGGGATGATGATTACCATGATAGTGAAGATGTTGAAGAAGTGTACCAAGAAGAAGAGTTGCCAGACACTTTTATCGTCGTGCCTGGTGCAGGACTCGATCAATTTGTTGGAGATGTTGAAGATGTAGAGACAGATGAAATGCGAATATGGAAATTGGAACATGTCATGATGGAAGATCATTGGGCTAGTTTAAAGAGTAGGGCACATGATAATGATGTTGACAAATTTTGAAAGTGATTACAAGTAATGTTTTCCTCAAGATAGTAACATGAATTTTGTATATCTTATTTGCCTATTTACTAATTATCTCTTAAAATAGGATGGCGTCAAAGAAGGGTAAGAAGGTGGCGGCGACGAGGGAGTTCTTCCCCTATAGTGTCCAGGACGCTTTCGTTGCTGCCTCGTCAACCGGGAGCAGACGCTCTCAGCAGCAGGGTCACGTTCTGACCAGCTCTAGGGCTTCGTTAGAGAAGTCCACACATGTAAATTTCACTAGTCTTTGACCTGAAATCCAATTTCCAATTAAACTTAATTATGAATCATTTGAATGTTGTAGTACTCACCGACTGACTAAGAGGCTTGGGCGCCAGTTCAGCCTGGCTACCCTTCGGTGAGCCGGCCCTCGGCCAACCTGCCCTCGGCTGGCGAGCCTTTAGTTCCTCAGCCCTTTGGCTTGGCCTGTGAATAGTCTTCTGGGCCAGCAGATGTGGTGCTCGAGCAGAGGCAGCAGACGAGGAGGACTCACTTTGTTAGTCCTCCTCCAGTCACTGCACAAAAGATCGTGATTCATCCAGTCGGAGATAGGTAATAAAATTGTCATGTTCAATTCTGGTTTCTTTTAGTTACATAAGTAATTAATAAATAAATATCTTGCAGAGTTTGGTTTGATGCGTCTTTCACCAGTGACAGACACCACAGACCAGTGAACGGTGTCCTCGAGTCCTTAGTGCGTCTGCACTATCCCGGGTTTATCGACAGGGTGGCTGCTACTGCGTGGAAAGACTACGCACGTGCCCCTAACGAGGAGCACCTCATTGTTCAGGAGGCCATATGGGCCGATTTTATAGTAAGTAAGTGAAATAAACTTTCTACGTTTCAACTCTTAAACTCTTGTAAAGAACATCTCTTACATATATTCACTATCACAGGAAAGGTATATTGTAGAGGACCCAGACGACCCTCGCATGTTTTAGGATACGAGGAAAGTGTTTCACTTCAACGTTGCGAAGGCTGTTTGGCAAGCTTTGTCGAACGCTTGTATTCAAGTTTCATAGAGTACTTGAAGGCGAACAAGCATGACATGTGACACTTCCGGAAGTAGAGCAACCCACCTCATGGAGGACGAGGACGCACAGGAATGTGAGGTGTAGTAAATATTTTTTCTAATATTCTCAACGGTATTTTTAACGAACTACAACTATGTGCATGTCCATGTGAGCTAGTTGCAGGGTCGGTCTTGTGCATACCGGGATCTTTGTTAGTATTGGGCTAGCAATGGGTTTAAGGCTAAGTTCTAGAAGGCTCGGGGATGCATAGGGGTTGACGGGAAGCACAACCATGGGCAAGATAACCACTTGTGTTTGGCTAAATGCATGATAAGTGTGTATAACTTATGTTTATATATTCATAATATATTATTTGTACTAACATGTATTGACAAGAGCGCGAGATGAAGGTGCTGCCAACACCTGCTGAGGTCTGCAAGAGAGCTCATATGGATCCTTCTCGGCCTGAGGGGTGCAGTCAGGCCGCAACCGAGCTGCTGGTAAGTTTAGAAATCATTCATATTAATTATAACTATACAGATTGTTTAACTTACACGGTTTTTTTTTTGTTTTTCAGGCTAGGCACATGGAGGAGGCTAGGAGGATACACGGCGAAGGTTTCGATTGGGAACATGAACCAATTGATCCTCAAGCCGCGTATGCAAGCAGAGGCAGAAAGCCCACAGAAGGTGAGTTCGTAATTCATTTTATGATTTTCAATTCAAGATATTTCAATTCCATTTTAATGATTCTTTTTTTATAGGCTTCCCATATTCAACAAAGTTGTTGACTCGAGGGCGGCGCGACCAGCGAGAGGCAGCTCCACGCAGGCTTGGCCGACGGGCCTGAGTCGCCGTGTCTTGATGGTGGAGACTCTCATTTGCAGGTCGAGGAGGGAAAGGCGGAGATAGAGGCACTGAAGCCGGTGATGCAGGCCACCATCTGCTACCAGCAAGCATGCATGGAGCAGATGCGGGAGGCGGTGGAGGTGCAAAGGCGGGCGATGGCGGTATGTTAATGTTATTTAAATTCATTGCATTCTTAATAATATGTAATAGCCTGTAAGGTTTGCAATGACAGAGTTTCTTTCAAGGCCAGTGAGTCCAGAGGTTGCAGCTTGAGCTACCTCCACTGTCACTGCCAATTCTACCGCCACAAGTGCACCTACCGCCGCCAATGCACCATTCTTTTGTGTTTAAGGTAATCAAAAATATTCTTACTTAGTCTTAATTCATCAAACATAAGCGAATCTAATTCAACTTAGCTATTGTAGTCTTACTTAGTCTTAAATAATCAAACATAGCCAAATCTAACTCAAATTATCTAAAGTAAGTTCAATATGATAAATTCTAGATTCTTTAATAAATTCTTGTGAAAACAAAGTTCCAAACTAATCAATATATCAAGAAAATTATATGTATTGCAGGGATTGGCGACGGAGGCTCAAACTCTTTCACTATCTATACCGGCGCCTGGACTAACGCGTAGCGAGGACGTTGGCGGCTCGAGCGGTAGTTGAAGGGATAGTGGATAGCCTCTCTTATTTCTTTTGTGTTCTTGTGATGTGATATTCGAGACGCTATGTGATGTGACTGTGTAATTGATGTTTTTTCTGCTATTATATGTGATGTGACTGTTATATGTCTGTTGTCTTTCTGGCTATCGAGTCGGGCAACAATTACTATTTCTTTAAGAAAATAAAAAACCTTATTTGTGGTGAATTTTATATAGTACCATCACAAATAATACCTCTACTATTTACCACGTCTACTGTGGCCATCACAAATAAAACTTAATTATTTGCGACGGCTGGCGGCAGTCATCGCAAATAAGGTCTTATTTGCGACGACTCCCTCTAGTTGCAAATAATTGGACCCAACCCTTATTTGCGAAGGCGGTCGCCGATCGTTGCAATTTAGTTAAACTGCGATGACGACCGCCGCAAATAAGTTAAATTGTGACAAATTCGAGCGACGGTTGGAAATCGTCGCAAATTAGGAAAACCGTTGCAAATAGCTTATTTGCAACGACATTACCGACTTCTGTTATATACCAATTTCACCCATCAATATAACATAATAATGTGAAGGAATTGTCATTTCTTGCACACATCACCTTTCTATTTAACCTATTTCCATTTGTCCTTGGAGAAAATGGTACATGTAAGAGTTTTGTAGAATTGAAGTGAAACAAGGGGATGGATCCTACAAAATATCATTCCAGCCAATCAGGCGATGCCACGTGGTACCACATGGATCAAATGGACCGCAAACAGAAGTATTCGAGGCCTTCTGATGGTGTAGCACCAATATCAGTCAATGGGACCCACCTGTTAGTCACCTAGAGGAAGAACTGGTTGTTAGGAGCCAGGACCTGGTAGGCTGACCCCCCTAGTTGGCCGACTAGATGCTGGCGCCAAATGCGTTCAAACGCAACATGTTGGCTCCTTCCAGCTTGAAGATGTCATGGGCGACTGATTCGCGCGCTTTTTGTGGCGGGAACCGACCCTTCTCCAAGCTATAAATAGGACCCCTCACCCCTTACTTAAACACACACCGCTTGAGTATTCTTCCTTTGTATCCACTACTCTCCATAGGTTTAGAGGAGTATAGGCTGTAGATAGGAGAGCCTCTAGTCCATAGTCCAAGTAGGAGAGGAGTAGAAGGAGTCGCTTCCCAATTGGGAAAGGTATGTCTCCCATACTCCTATTTGTATTTGTGACTTTATTCTTAATAAAGATGATATCTTTAGTCTTCCATTGTTCATATACTTGGATGAAGCGTTTCTTTTGATTGTGGATTCCATGTATGTGGTAGGGGTAGTATTTATGATTATGCTATAGCATTATCATTATATCATCATAAACACTATAAACTTCCACTTTAGTCTAATTAGCTATGACATGATTATGTTAACATGAATCACTTGTGCTATGAATTAACATTGGTTCAATGATTATTTAGTTCATTGCCTTAGGATGGCTTGGGCCTACACTCTTAAGGTAATTACTTAATATGCTAGCATGGTGCTTGGATAGAGAGTAGCGTTGAATGTCTCGTAGACCCACGGATTGAAGAGGTAGGCAGTAGGTGGTGACAGCCCTATCTGTCCTTTGTAATCCTCCATGTTCGTCTATGCCACATGCTCTTGGCAGGAGTCACCAAGTGTTGCTAGGGGTAAACTCGTGCCCAATGTGTTAATCCACATAGCATGAGAATTCGTAATTAATATAATCATTAGTAACTAACATATGCTATGTATATGTACATTAGAAGTATAGTAGGAGTATCTACCTAACTCTTAGCCCAGCCCCTCTATTACCTCTTTTGTCCTCGTAGGATAGAATGCTCTGGTGTGTGTCACACTACCTCCACTTATCAATTAACCAGCCTTGCTAGAACCCTACCTAGACCAACCTAGCCTCTCAATTTGATAATTGCTTTGCTTCCATCTAGTCTTCATTTGGGAAAATATAAATGACACCCTTTGGGAATACTCTTAGAGGGGAAATGCTACATCGATAGTTTCTGTGCACTTGCGGATTTAGATGTATAATATAAAACCTACAAACAAGCATTTCTGGCACCACTGCTGGGATAAATTGTTAGTAGTGCGTAGGAAATATCAACAAGCATTTCTGGCGCCGTTGCCGGGGAAGGCAGCTGAAGTATTGCAAGATTGAGTGAATAGGATAGGACCCTGGTAGGTTTTAGTAGGATGACCCTTCTTTGTTTTCGCATTTTATGTGGAAACAGGGTAGTGTATGTCTGGTTTTGGTTGCCTGAAAACTTTGTTGAAGATCTGAAATCCCTTATGAGAGATTGACCTCGTGTCGTTACTCCTCAGAAGCTTCGAGCGACAAAGCAAGCCAGCAAAACTGCATCAACAACCGAAACAAAAATTGCCTAAAAGACCCTTCGTGAGTTTTTAGCTCCCTCTTCTAACAATGTGCATGTTGGGCCCACTGTTAACACGGGAGACGTAAACTTCGAAATCAAGACTGGCCTTATCACTATGGTGCAAGCCAACCCATTTTGTGGGAAGGCTAACAAGGATGCAAGTGCTCACCTGCCATAGTTCTTTGAGATCTGCAGCACTTTTAAGATTAAGGATGTATCCCCTAATGTTGTCCGTCTTCGGCTATTTCTGTTCTATCTCCTTGGGAGAGCAAAACAGTGGTTCTATGCGAACCGAAGTGCTGTAGATACTTGGGAGAAACGTTCTATGACATTCCTCATCAAGTTTTTCCCATTGGGCAAGACCAATGCCCTAAGTGGAAGAATTTCCAGCTTCTTGCAAGATGCCAAGGAATCTATTCCCGAGGCTTGTGAAAGGCTTTGGGAGTATATCCTAGCTTGTCCCCACCATGGGATGGATGACTGGCTCATAATTAAAAACTTTTAAAATCGGTTGATCCCTTCCGCCCGTGACCATGTTGATGCTGCTGCTGGAGGTGCCTTCTTCTCATTGACGATGCCCAAAGCCAAAGATTCGATTGAGAAGATGGTTTTAAACATGGGATGGAGTGACAAGCGTCTCCATACCCGCCAGCGAGGCATGCACACCTTGAAGGAGGTGGACATGATCGCTGCCAAATTGGACCTCCTTATGAAGAAGAGTGATGGACAAGGCAATGGTGAGGTATGTGGCAACGCCTATGCCTTAGACTCTCACATCACTTGTGAAGTCCGTGGCAACATGGGCCATTTGGGCAATTATTTCTCAGAAACCCGTGAGGATGCCTTATACGTAGCCAACAATGGAAACAACAATGGCTATCGTCCAGGAGGTCAAGGGTAGGGCCAACCACGCCCATTTATTCAAGGAGGGTACAACAATAATGGCAACAATGGAAATCAGCCCATCTTAAGAGAACTTGCCATTAGCCAGCTAAAGATCAATGATGCTCTATCCAAGAAGTTGTCTGCTAATGACCAGACCCTAGAGAGTATCAATGCGAAGATTGAAGGACTATCCTCAGCCTTCAAGAATCAGTTGAGTTTCAACAAGATGTTAGAAACTTATTTGGCTCAGCTGGCAGCTGTTGTTCCTTCTGTGGAGAACGACAAGATGCTAGGACATCCCAAACCTCCTATAGAAAGTGCCAACATGATTTCTCTACAAGGAGGCAATTGGCTGAAGGACCTCAGATGTCCTACAATCTTATGCTAAATTGGGGCACACCACTTTTCAAGGCCCTTTGTGACCTTGGAGCAAGTGTCAGTGTGATGCCCAAGGTGGTTTTTGACCAGCTGAACTTCACAGAGCTTACTCCAACACCAATGCAGCTCCAACTGGCTGATTCTTCAGTCCGTTATCCGGCGAGTATTGCCGAAGATGTCCTGGTGAAAATCCAGAATTGCTTCATACCCATGGATTTCGTGGTGCTCGACATGGAGGTCGAGAAGGATACGCCGCTCATTCTTGGGTGCCTGTTCCTAAGCACCGCAATGGCTCACATAGATGTGGGAGCTGGAGAAATCCACTTCCATATCAATGGCAAGGAGGAGAAGTTTAACTTCCGCTCAAAGTTGAAGCAATGCTCCATGATCCGTATCAAGTATCGGCCGAATGTTAAACACATTCAAGAGGTCGAAATCAAACCTCCAAAGATGGACCCGCTCATTGCATTCATGAGGAATTCGATCTATGTGGAAAACCCTTCTTATCGTCCACGCCAACACCCCAAGAAGATGGAAAAGTGTGGGCCTCCCCAAAGGCCCAAGTCCACCAAGCTGCCAAAGAAGGTATGGCGGAAGAAGCAAGACAAGCCATTCGAGTCCATCCCTCTGGACCCGGTTGTCAAGAAATGTAGAAGGAGGAATGTCCATCTCATCGGACGGTGGTGAGACCTAGCCAATAGGTTAAAATGGTATATATCCTTTTATTTGTTTTTCTTTTCTCTTTATTTGGTTTTCCTCATTTAGTTTGATTTTCCCCAATGAATATTTGGTTTTCCTAGTAAGTTGAGAATCTTATATTCTCAACTATCATTTTTGTTTCTTTATTTTCACAAAACGGACATTGTTGTGTTTTGAAAAAGGAGTTTTTATTTGGAAAAATTTTCTGGGCTGCAAAAGTGGTATTTCACAAATGTGCTAATTTCATAGCCGTTGGGGAGCCACCTGTCAGGTTGACTGACCCCCCTGTGCGGCCAACTATGGGAAAGAACCATTTTGGCTTTCTCTCCTCCAACGGCTACATTTGGTTCCCAAGTGACCGTTGGCGATTGCACACTATAAATGGTGGCCGTGAGGAGCTCTTCTCCTCACACTTCACCTCATTTCATACCTCCTCAAAGTCACTCTTGCTGACATTGTTTTCTTGCTCTTCATTGAAGTACTCTTGCTCAAATTCCCAACTCAAAAAGATTTGCTTTTGTTTGCATTTGCAATTTGCTCTCAAGTTCTTCTAGGGAAAATTCATCGGGTTTTCTTTTTCACTAACATCACCTCTTTCGAGTTCTGGTGTTGTCGTTTTCTTGTCTGTTGCGGCCATGAAAGGAATGAAAAGGTTGTTTGGAAAGAGGAAGGAGGTTGCAAGCTCAAGCCATGGTGGAGACTCAAGTGCACGCCCCTCTTCCGTTGCTACACCAAGTTCATGGAGGAGGAGTGTAGGAGATGACACTCCCATGGGTGAGAGGATCAACCCTCATCAACTTCTTCACGACGACGACCTCGACCTCCAAAGTGAAGTTGAAGATCAAGCACGCAAGCTCCTCCGAGATTGTGAGTTTTCTCATACGAAAGCTTATGATCTGGATTTGATCCCCAAATTAGGTATGGATTCTGAATTCTTTTCCATTTGGCATGCATTAAGATGGGAAAATTCTGCTCACATAGAGGAGAGAGGTTCATGACTTCTCTCCATACAATTCCTTTGCACACTCAAAATAGGATTTGATGGTATTACTTTTAGGTTATTTCAAAAAGAATACAACATCCTATGGAAAGAATTAAGCGAAATCCTAGGCTTCCATAAACGTTGTTTGCTGGATTTAGACTCTTTGCCTAAGTTTAAGAAACAAAGTTTTTGGAAAGATTTAACTGGTGAGGTCAGATGTAGTGCACCTAGGAATAGCCACTTGCACAACCCTACTTTATGCTTCATGCACAGATGGGTGGCTATGACTATGTTCGCTAGAGGAGATGTAAGGATAGTGCGTGATGATGAGCTGAAAATTTTGTTTGCCATGACTAAAAAGTTAAAAGTTGCTCTAGTTATTGCCATGATGACACAATGGTTAGATTACATTCCAAGGGTAGGGCCAATTGAATGCAATTCATTGATTACCCGTATTGCTACTAGTGTAGGAGCACTAGAATATTCTTCATTTGAGTATATCGAAAATGATAGAGAATTAATTAATAAAGATTATTTAGTGCAAGGACACACCCTTAATCTTTATAAAGATTAATAAAAATTATTAATAAAGATGGCTCTTTGATATTTTGTTATCCCGGCTTCATCAATGAAATTCGGTTATCTAACCCATATTATCATTTGTACAAATGTTGGAGGCTAACCATTGACCTACTTCCCATCGAGGAAGTCAGAAGAAGTAGTACCTCTGGCAGGGTAACTAGAAGCCGTACAAGAAGAGCGGCCATGCCCCCGACAACTTCAATGGTCCATGAGTACGAAGAGAAAGAGAACCCAACAGGTGATGCACCCGGATGGACTCAACTTCCTTCGTACGAGACCCAAGGACCGTCTTGGCATGGATGGCAAGGTGCTACAGGGGAAACACCCCTATCCACTTCAAGCTCTAGCAGCTTGCCTCCAATATCGATGAGAAGATGTCTTTCCACTTTGGCTAGAAGTCATCGTGACTATAGCCAAGGAATGACAGACCTATCTAGATGTATGGAGGAGCTTGAAGTGAGAACGGGTGACATCTACAACACTGTCCAAGGGCATGTATAAGGTACTCAAGACTGGCAACAACACATGGATGCTCAATTCACAAACTTCAACTCCATGCTACAACAACAACAAGACGATTTCGCGGCATACTTCTGTCATCAAGGGTTCAAACCTCATCACAGAGGTGAGTGAAGAACAAGCTTGGGGGAGGACCCCCACTTGAGGTAAATTGTATCAACCCCTTTGCATATTTATTTTCAACTCACCCATCATCCACCTTGCATTTTTTGTAAAAAAAATTTATATAAATAGGATAGTTTTATTTTCAATAAAATAAAAGATGTGCTGTAAGAATAGTTTGTAATTCACATAGATGAAATAATGAATAGTTGCTCTTTTTTAATTTTCTTAAGTGCCTAGTTTACAACTTGCTACTCTCCAACATATTGCTCTCATTGGCTAAAATTGCTTTTGCCTTTATTTGGAAATTGTGGGTAGCAAAATCTTAATCCATTCTAAGTTGTTGTGAGATATGATATAGTGATAGGGCTGTTATTCCTAGTTTCAAAGTGAAACTTAGATATCCGGAGAAATTCTAAAAATATTTAAGTTACTCTCATTTGATTGGAAATTCCTACCAAAGCCATATGATATATTACATTGATAGACCTTATGCATATGCTATTTGTCTTCATATTGAGCTTTGTCAAATTAGTATAGAGCTATGTGAGTTTTCATTCATTACTTTTTGAATTCAAGACATCACTTGCACATGCTATACTTCTACACTAGAAGTTAGCAAATTTCCATCATACCACCATTCCACAATAAAAAGTGAAACTCCATATCATTCATGCTTAGTACTCTCTTCAAAATTCATCGCATAAAAAGGGAGTAGAAGACATGGCTACAAGAAAAATAAAATGCATGCTTACATCATAAACATGAGAACAAAATAGCCATGTTTCATCCCTGCAAAATAAGAGAGTCCACTCAAAATGGAGGCATCTTAAGATCCACATCCACTCCATTCTATCACACATGCACAAGTCTTGAATCAAATTGTTTTGAATTGATTTCTCCTAAGGCTTGCTCTTTTGACTTAGAAATATTATGTCTTGCAAATATGCCTACTATATTCCCTACCAAGCTCCACATACAAGCCTTATGTAGAGGTAGGATGAAGTTAGGCAAAATGCTCTGGTGAGGACATATTTCTACTACACATAGAGGAGAGACTTGAGAAAATCAAATTAGGATACTTAAAATCTAAATTGAACTCTCCAGAATTTGAGTGGAACTTGACTCCTAGGGTATGTGTGCTTTATTTTTTGTTCTATCTTTCAACCACCGTTGAATTGGAGATGGCATAAGCCCCACAATGACGTAAGATGGGTGAAGTACCATGCCAAATTTTGCAATACAAGGTAGAGTATTTTTTTTGTGCACATGGTACTTTTGAAAAGTAAAACATCGTAGCAACTCCTAATCATCCACCTAAAGTCTTGACTTTGCTCAGGACGAGCAAAGGATAAGTTTGGGGGAGTTTGTTGATGGCTGTTATATACCAATTTCACCCGTCAATATAACTCAATTATGTGAAGGAATTGTCATTTCTTGCACACATCACCTTTCTATTTAGCCTATTTCCACTTGTACTTGGAGAAAATGGTACATGCAGAAGTTTTATGCAGAATTGAAGTGAAATAACAGGATGGATCCTATAAAATATCATTCCAACCAATCAGGTGATGCCATGTGGCACCACATGGATCAAATGCTCCACAAACACAAGTATCCAAGGCCATCCAATGGTGTAGCACCAATATCGGTCAATGAAACCCACCTGCCAATCACCTAGAGGAAGAACTGGCTGTTTGGAGCCAGAACCAGGTCGGTCGACCCCCCTAGTCGGCCGACTAGATCCTGGCGCCAAACACGGTCAAATGCCACGTGTTGGCTCCTACCGGCTTGAATAGGTCATGGGTGACTGATTCGCGTGCTTTTGGTGGCGGGAACCGACCCTTCTCCAAGCTATAAATAGGACCCCTCACCCCTCACTCAACACACACCACTTGAGTATTCTCCCTTTGTATCCACTACTCTCTATAGGTTTAGAGGAGTATAGGCTATAGAGAGGAGAGCCTCTAGTCCATAGTGCAAGTAGGAGAGGAGTATAAGGAGTCTCTTCCCAATTGCAAAAGGTATGTCTCCCATATTCCTATTTGTATTTGTGACTTTATTCTTAATAAAGATGATATCTTTAGTCTTCCATTGTTCTTATACTTGGATGAAGCTTTTCTTGTTTGATTGTGGATTCCATGTATGTGGTAGGAGTAGTATTTATGATAATGTTATACCATTATCATTATATCATTATAAACACTATAAACCTCCACTATAGTCTAATTAGCTATGACATGTTTATGTTAACATGAATCACTTGTGCTATGAATTAACATTGGTTAAACGATGATTTAGTTCATTGTCTGAGGATGTCTTGTACCTAGGCTCTTAAGGTAATTACTAAATATGCTAGCATGGTGCTAGGATAGAGAGTAGCGTTGAATGTCTCGTAGACCCACCGATTGAAGACGTAGGCAGTAGGTGGTGACAGCCCTATCTGTCCTTTGTAATCCGACACGTTCGGCTATGCCACAGGCTCTTGGCGGGAGTCGCCTAGTGTTGCTAGGAGTAAACCCGTGCCCAATGTGTTAATCAACTTAGCATGAGAATTCATAATTAATATAATCATTAGTAACTAACTTAGGATATGTATATGTACATTAGAAGCATAGTAGGAGTGTCTACCAAACTCTTAGCCTAGCCCCTCTATCACCTCTTTTATCCCCGTGGGATAGAATGCTATTGTGTGTGTCATAGTACCTCCACTTATGAATTACCCATCCTTGCTAGAACCCTACCTAGACCAACCTAGCCTCCATTCGATTATTGAATTGCTTCCACCTTGTCTTCCTTTGGAAAAATATAAATGACACCCTTTGGGAATACTCTTAGAGGGGAAATGTTACATCGATAGTTTCCGTGTGCTTGCGGATTTACATGTATAATATAAAACCTACCAACAAAAATTTCTGGCACCACTGCTAGGGATGAATTGTTAGTAGTACGTAGGAAATATCAACAGGCATTTTCCTTATTTGCGACGGCTTTCGCCGTCACAAATCGTCGGGATTCCTATAACACCCTCATTTTCATGTATAATGAATTGCATACATCCTCATACATGCAAACATAAAGCAACCTTAAAAGAGAAAAGATAAAATGAATTTAGGTCTAATTAGAAATTTAAGTCTGTTAGGGTACGGACTTGTCCGGCCTCCAACCCGGACTAGTTCGGTATTCTCCTTGTAAAAATTCACTCTTCTTCAAAGCCCGAACTTGTCCGACACAGTGCACAAACTAGTCTGGATTGAGATTCTCATGTTTTTCTGTACTTGTCCAATTTTGAGTGGACTAGTCTGATCGTGTCTAAATTTTAGTCTGGATCAACCTATCTAGCCACGCCAGACTCGTATGGCCAATAAACTGGACTTGTCTGAAGTAGTCTCTGTTCAAAAACGGACTTCTCTGGTCCCAATTGCGGACTAGTCCAACCTGCTGAATTCTACTCGGATTCTATTATTCTTCCATGATTGGTTATTGGGTAATTGCCTTAATTGGACCCAAGAACTTCGTGCCCAACCTCAGAGGAGCCCAAGTGGAGCCCACCTCGGCCCCTACTCGTACCCCATCGAAATCTACTTGGAATTCACCCCAAAACCCTACCTCTCCACCCCTATATAAGATACCCAATACACCACACCTCTCCATGACCATTGAAAACCCTTGCTGCCAACTTTTGCCTTCTGTCGACGTCAAGAAGAAGTCTAGAAGCAAGGAGGAGGAGAAGAAGAGGGAGAAGGCTCAATCAAGATCGATCTTCATCAACTTTTTGACAATTGACGTTCTTCATCACCAAATCTTCAACAACTCATCTCCACCAACCCTAGATCGTCAAGACTCATGTTTCACACCCAATTCTTGATCTTTGGATCTGTAAATACGTGGTACAACCTCTACATTAACTTTTCCACGTGAAAGAAAACCCATATCCTCGCTGTCTAGTAAACCCTATTTTCTACAGTTCTAGATAGGGAGGACTAGTCCGGCCCTGACAGCGGACTAGTCTCGTGTCTGAGTCTGTTAGTGCTGAATTGAATCCAAAATGACTCAAATCAATTTGAAACTTGTTCAAACTTGTTAGAAACTATTGTAACTAGTTAGTAAACATTAATAGCAACTCATTAACAAGTTTTACTTCACAACTGCATAAATCATGCATATCATGGCATATTGAGTACTACATGAGCATTAATTGATTGTAATGTTTGTTTTGCATGTTTGTCGCACGGAATTGAAGGTCTCTCTATAGAGAGTGCCTTCGAGGACATGCAAAACTAGAACTTTGAAGCTTTCGATCCAAACCAAGCTCAAGAGCATGGCAAGTGCCCTTGATCATTTTGATCTAGGTTTTAAATGTTTTGTTTGCAAAATTTGCATGCTTGTGTCAATTGATGGAAAAACCCAATGATAGGAGTTTACTAGTCTTGTATGACCACCCTTGTCGCTTGAACACAAAGTAGAGAGTCAGGAATGGTATTTTACACTTTTGCTTCGCATCACTCAATTGGGTCTGGGAAACAATCATATTACTTAGTTATGAACTAATGGACACTTTAATGATGAGAATTGATAATAATGACCTTTTAGCAACATGGTGCCTCGGGATCTAAGAAAGTCAGTTATGTCGAATGGGTTGGACTGTTTTGGTGGTTTTGCTTGTTTTAGATCTAAGGACCGTTTCGTAGAGCGGCAATCCAGGATTTATTGTGCCACCACGGGGGCGAGTATGGGTGCGACTTGGATGACTAATTAGTATATTGCCAGTACTATTTGGACCATTAGGAAGGCTCGGGGAAGGGGTAGTCGAATGGGTTTGTAGATATTGGTGTGACTACCCTGAGATCCGAATGGCTCAATAGGGACCCTTGGATGGATGTGCTCAGTTGGAGACATCACCACTGGTGAAATCTCAGTGGCGTCTAAATATGCTAGTAATCACTTTGTAAAGGTTGTTTTGTGAACTCTTGTCCACACACCTAAGGAAGTGTGAGACAACATAATTAAGATTCCATAGTCATCGAAAGGTTATGAGACCATGAACTTGTGGGTAAAATGGTACAACCTCTATAGAGTGTGTTAAAAACTATCATGATATCCATGCTCCCGGTGATGAGCAACATGGACCCTCACATGATTAGAATTTGGATATTAATATGGTTTAATTGCCAGAATTGAATTGAGAATTGGTATTGGTTCAATAATTGGCTTTGGTATATGAAATTGATGAAAAAGAGACATATGAGCAGTTATGAGCTGAATATGGATTATTAATACTGGTATTGGTTATTTGAGTTGGAATTAATGTTATTTGAGTTATTTTTGGAAGGACCACACTTAATGATGATATAATTGCATTTCAATTGTTTTGAATGTACTTTTATGCAATTGGCCATTGTTTAATTATCATTCCTTATTTAAGCTACATGTCATACTTTCCCGCACTTACTGAGTACGACATGTGCTCACCCTTGCTATTCGCCCAACAAATTCAGATGCAGGTGACAATGTGGAGTACCAGGAGATCTTTGAGGAGTTCTAGGTGTGCGTGTTACCGTCAAGATTGCCTGTGGAGTTGGAGTCTTAGTGTTTAGAGTTTTCCGCTGCAGTTGTCTAAGCTTGTATTCAAGACTATTTGGTTTGTAATAAGGTACTATTATTAGTATTATTATCCGAGACATGGTTATAATCTATTTATCATTTGTGAATCACTTGTGTATGTGTGTTAAACATCCTGGGCACACATATGCATCACACTTGGTTCATTTTCGGAACTGATGAGGACATCACTTCTATGGATACAAACAACACTCCATTGAACATACAAGATGCAATCAATAGAGTTCATACACAACAATTAATTTCAGAGGTGAACTCGTTCTTATATATTTCCTTATATGTTTTTGAACATAAATTGCTACTTAATGATTTATTTGTGATTAGGATCCATGGAGAGGTTCAAGGAGTACTTGGAGGGAGTATTAGGGACGTGGAAGACCAGAGAATTCGTTCAAAGAAGATGGAAACCGAACCAAACTCCAAATCGTATCCAACTCGGAGTCCAGGAGCAGTACGCACTAAAACGGACGCCCAGGACGCATACGAACTCCGTTTTGGACGTTCTACATATGCACGGAAAGGGGAGAGGATAAACTTTCCTATGGCACCGGTCCCATGTCAAAATTCCTTCGGAGTCGTCGGGAATCGTCGAAACAAAATCAAATACAGAATCTGTCAGGGTGCTGCGCCACCATATTGGGTCATTGGGCCTTGTATCAAGTCTAATTCCATTATTTTCGTGTGTTAGGGTTAGGTCACGACCCCAACACCCCCTTGGATTTCCTCCCACCTATATATACTCCATAGTAGCCGCCATGAACAATTGGGTTTTGCTTAGATCAATAATATCGCCGTTTATCGGTTTGTGAAACCCCAATTCAGCAATTTCATATTGCTTCTTCTACGTTCTTGCTTGTGTTCTCGGTTGCACTTGCAGGGATTAGCCTTCTTGGCGAGGTCAATCGTGTGCAGCACGGTTGATAACCAACGGAGCGGTGGTGTAGTGATTGCAGGGGTTGTTCGTGTTCTACTCGAGAGCCTCGGATCATCAACGTCGAGATCTCCATCAATCGACTTACCCATTACCGTTTGCCACCTGCAGAGTCGGTAAGAACACTTGTAAGAACGTGGTAAGATGCTTGAGAGTGTGTGATTCCACTTCCACTTTGCCATTATCCTTTGTAGTTGATAGGGATAACATATTTTTTGTGTTGTCTTCTGTTTGCTACTAACAATGTCAGGTAAAAGCAAGAATCATGCATTATATGCTGAGATGATGGACATGATGAAGACAGCGATAGAGTTGCGCACTAAAAATCAAACATCAACCAAGGATTCACATGACATTCAGACCACCTTTACAACACCTTCCACAAGAAGTAATTACATTCTCCCATCTCTTCCTTCTTATGATGGTTTTGGTTACGATGAATATATTGCTTGGGAAATAGAGTTGGATAAAAATTTTGGACAATGTCATATGTGTGAGAAAAGAAAGATTAGAAATGTTGCAAGTGCATTAGTAGGTTGTGCATTGACTTGGTGGAACAACTTAAGTGATTTAGAAAGACCTCGAACATGGAAAGATATGAAAATTCTTATGCGAGAAACTTTTGCTAATGTATCTAATTGTAAAGATGAAATACATGAACTTGAGAAGAATTTTCTTGTTGTACCTCCTCTTTTGCCTAACCTTTTGCAGGAACATGAACAAATAAATGGAGATGCAAATGAGAGTGAGGTGTTGAACAACTCTTCTGAATTTTTTGATGAATCAACTCATAATGCATTTGAATTTGTTGCTGAAAATGAGAGTAGTGTTAATGGACAATGCTCTACAGTTAACCACGGTATGACATTTTCAGATGTGCTGAATTTTGCTACCAATCATACTATCGATGAGCAGCAACAAGATGAACCTTTTCATAATACACCTTTACCATTAGTTGATTTTCCTACTGACTCTTACAACAAAAATGAGTTGTGTGCTGATAATTATATTGTACCTATGCTAGAACAACCAAATGAATTTGATACTTTATCACTCACTTGTGCTGAAATTAAGCATTTGATCACAACTACATGTGAAAGGGATGAGCTGAAATTGTTATCTTCTCTAAATACTTTGGGTTATATTGAATTTGACACTCTTTGTGATCTAGATATCGTAGAGAAGAGAATATTTTCCCAATCTGAATTGCCTTTGTTAAGTAGAAATATTTTTCATGCAGTAGGCAAATATGAACATAGTGGTGTGTTTATGGTGCATAAAGTTTACGTTTGTTCAAATGAGAAAACTCCTTTTGTGCTGCAACAACATCCTAAAGTAAATGAATGCACTAACGCTAATAATGTTTTGTCAAGCTTTTCTAGTATTTTTTTCTTGCAGCAGGGACAAAAAATAAAAGAGAAGTATTGTTCGCTGCAGTCGTGCAATATGGACAGTGTTCATTGTACCCCCAAAGCAATCCTTTTTCCTGGACATACGAGCAAGCCGAGGACGGCTTGTCATAAAGAAGGGGAGAATGACGAGATCATGCACATTATCATTGCACCTACAAATATGGTACAAAGTTTATTTGTTTGGGATCCTGGCTCAAGTGAATATGCGCTCTTGTTTGGACAAGATCAAGATGGTGCACTATGTCGTCCACCACCTTGGCCTCCTCCTTTCATGCTTACAAGAATATTTGATGGCATTGCACATATGGACCCACACATGATAGAAGATGAACTTGAGTCGAGGACGATTCCAATTCAAGAAGGGGAGGATGATGAGGACATCACTTCTATGGATACAAACAACACTCCATTGAACATACAAGATGCAATCAATAGAGTTCATACACAACAATTAATTTCAGAGGTGAACTCGTTCTTATATATTTCCTTATATGTTTTTGAACATAAATTGCTACTTAATGATTTATTTGTGATTAGGATCCATGGAGAGGTTCAAGGAGTACTTGGAGGGAGTATTAGGGACGTGGAAGACCAGAGAATTCGTTCAAAGAAGATGGAAACCGAACCAAACTCCAAATCGTATCCAACTCGGAGTCCAGGAGCAGTACGCACTAAAACGGACACCCAGGACGCATACGAACTCCGTTTTGGACGTTCTACATATGCACGGAAAGGGGAGAGGATAAACTTTCCTATGGCACCGGTCCCATGTCAAAATTCCTTCGGAGTCGTCGGGAATCGTCGAAACAAAATCAAATACAGAATCTGTCAGGGTGCTGCGCCACCATATTGGGTCATTGGGCCTTGTATCAAGTCTAATTCCATTATTTTCGTGTGTTAGGGTTAGGTCACGACCCCAACACCCCCTTGGATTTCCTCCCACCTATATATACTCCATAGTAGCCGCCATGAACAATTGGGTTTTGCTTAGATCAATAATATCGCCGTTTATCGGTTTGTGAAACCCCAATTCAGCAATTTCATATTGCTTCTTCTACGTTCTTGCTTGTGTTCTCGGTTGCACTTGCAGGGATTAGCCTTCTTGGCGAGGTCAATCGTGTGCAGCACGGTTGATAACCAACGGAGCGGTGGTGTAGTGATTGCAGGGGTTGTTCGTGTTCTACTCGAGAGCCTCGGATCATCAACGTCGAGATCTCCATCAATCGACTTACCCATTACCTTTCGGAAGATCGGGCCTAAACCTACTCATCAGGAACCGGGTGTCATAAGTTGGTATCAGAGCCGTGTTTGACTGTAAGAATGGAGAGCTCAAGTTACTATTCTTGCCAAAGATGACGTGGTCACCCGGCACTTTGCAGCCACATGGAGATGCACTAGGGAGCAAGCTATTGATGATGTGGCTTGGGATGCACTTACTAGATTGTGCCACATCTACCGAGAGCAAGTTGGAGGTACTAGTTTTGTGTTGCACCCACAACGCAAGAAGGGAACAAGGGAAGTCTTAAGGCCGCAAGATGGAGTTCAAGTCAGTTCTTGTGCCATTGAAAAATCTCAGGAAGTATTGGTGAACTTGGGAAAGTCGCTATCCTGATGCCATGGAAGGGATCCATTACCTCCGTAATAAGTTGTTCACCATGGAGAAGCAAGAGGAAGTCCGTGCCACCGTGGAGGTCAATGGTGTAGCTACCTCTCCAGCGCCTACATGGACGGCCAACTCACCTTGGAGTGCACCCATGTATGCCTCGCCGTCACTGTCGCATTCGCTGCCTCACAGCCAGGACAGCCAAGGCTCACATAATTAAGTCTAGGTCTCCTGTCTAGAAGTTAGAAAAGCGGTTAGACCGTCTTATTCATATTTAGTGTGGTGTGCTTAATTTTCTTGTTGTGTGATTGTGCTGGTGTGCTTGGTGTGAGTTGTGGGACGTCTAGCGTATTGTCCACATCCGCACGTAGTAGAGAGTTGTGGGATCCTTGTCCACATCCTCTAATAGGGTTTTTAGTATTGATAATAGAGCTGTTAGTTACATACACCTTGATGCATATAGTTGAGGCATTTTTATTCAAATTCTAAATTCTTCCGTCTCTACTATTCTTTCACCAACAGATGTCGAGGACTCGCAACCAAAGTAATGCCAATGGTGAGGAGGAGAGCAATGAAGCACCCCAGAACAACCAGGGACCTGCACATGGAGCTATCAACCTTGAGCAGCTGTTGGCGATGCAGAACCAGCTCATGCAGACCATTATACATACCACGGGACTACTGCAAGCTAGCAACAACAATCATCCCCACATGTAGCCACCACCACCACCCCCTCCACCCCACAATAGTTTGGGATAGTCCATGAGGACCAGGCCACCTACCTTTGCTCAAGCCACATATCCTATTGAAGCTGATGATTGGCTGATGTTTGTGGAGAAGAATCTTATCATTGTCCAGTGCAGTGATAGAGATAAGGTTCTTTTTGCCTCGCACCAGTTGATTGGAGCTGCTGCAGATTGGTGGGAATCTCTTTCCAATGTTCATGAAAATCAAGAAAGAATCACCTGGGTTGAATTCAAGGAGAAGTTCCTGTAGGATTGAAGAGCACGTGAAAAGCTACTAGAAAGGGGTGAATGGTAGATTAAAACCTTTCTAGCGGAAGCAACAAAAAACCCCTTGGCAGAAATTAATCTAATAAGAAACCATGTGTGCAACTAATCTAAATGTGATCAATTGTGACAAAACCAGTATAGATTGTGGATAATCAAGTCACGAAGATGTCATAACAAGAATCACGAAAATTTTTCAAGAAAAACTCAAGTTACGATCGAAAGATCGAACAAAGGTCAATATGCTCTACCCGAGAAAAAAAACGATCTGCAACACTGCAAAAAAATTCGTGTAGATCTTAAACCCAAATCCAATGACCGTGGACTTTTCACAGATTATAGATAATCAAGTTGTGAATATAACTCAAAAAGAATCACGTCAATTGAATATGTAAAACTCGAGTTATGATAAACCACCTAAACAAGGTAGTGATGTGCAGAAACTCGACGAGAAAAACTTGTCTGAAACAAGTCGGACGAACAAGGCACAAAAGTTCCTTTAAACTACGATCTTTATTCAATAGAACACAAGTGGAACAGCCCAAAATCCGTACACCACGAGCTCTGACCTCCCTTTCTTATATAACCAGCCATGAGGCCAACCCAAACCAAGCTAGGACTCGTATCCTGCTCAGTTTCCACCGAAACTTTCTATGACTCCTCAAGACGCTGCGGTACGCATATAGAAGCAATCTTAAGACTTCCAAACACCTTAGTAGCGTATCCCACATTCCTAAAAACAACTCAACTTCATGACCCACACGAAATCCTATCATAACCAACTCCAATCTTTCCACATTTGAGTCAAACACGACTCTGCCGCAGCCTGAGTCCGTAACCTAGTCGGTTGGACCTTTTTGACCAATTCTTTACATCCACTTCTCTTCATCACGCCTTGGAACAATGTTGCCACGTCCATGCACTCCTTGCACACATGCAAACACCTTCCAATGACGTCCATGATACCTTCATATGCATTGTTCTTGATTCAAGCATGCTACACAACCTCCCAATCAACTCAACCACAATTCCTACTGAACTTGGTTGTTGAAACTCATCTTCTCCTTAAGACTAGTTCAATGGATCCCGTCACCAGCCATGTCTTGAACTCAAGCAACACCTGCACATGAATAAACAACTAATACATCAGAGCACAAGTCCTCGACTTGACTCAAGTTAGTTCCGAAACCACAACACCTTACGTGAGCACCTCACATAAGCATGTTGCAAACTATAGCAAAATGATATCAGCCATAACCATCAAAACACACCAAAAACTTAGTAAATGAATACTAAGAATGCTTTCCATAATCCAAAAAGCAAGTTTGAAACATTGTAAGTTAAAAGCAGAACCATTGCAATTTAGCACCAAACCTTGCTAAAGCTATCTGGACCTTGAGCCGGAGCATATCAAAGCTAGCATTACCTAGCGGCGGAGCTTACCAAAGCTAGCAGAACCTAGCGCCAGAGCCAACAAAAGCTAGTTGGACCTAGCGCTGGAGCTAACAAAAGCTAGTCGAATCTTACGCCGGACCTAGCAAAAATATGTCGGACCTAGCTAAAACAAGTCCAACCTAGCCAAAATAAGTTGGACCTAAACAAAGAAGTCGGACCTAGCCAAAATAAGTCAAACCTTACATCGGACCTTCTCGGAGCAACCCAAAACAAGCCAGACCTATCCTCGAACCTTGCAGGAGCTCAGACCTAGAGTCGGACCTTGTTAAAAAGGGTGTTTTGGCAGTATTCAAAACTTTTATCATCATAGCCAATGTATTCAGCACACATAGGTCTCACAGTTCCATTCTCACTATGTACCTGAGGGAGTCATGATACTGAGAAGGCAAGAATTTGAAAACCTCAGACAAGGAAGGATGAGTGTGATTGAGTATCTCAACAAATTCACTCAACTATTAAGATATGCTCCAGAGGACAACAACACTGATAGTAGGAAGCAGTATCTGGTCATGAGGGGTCTCAACAATGAAATTCAAGTTCAGTTGCTCAATGCTAACTATGCAAATTTTCAGAAGCTGGTTGACAATGCCATTGTGGTTGAGAACAAGATTCGTGAGGAGCTAGATCACAAGAGGAAGATGCCATATCATAGACAGGCGCAAGGAAGCAATGTCCATCCTCGCTATGCACCGCCTACTGCACCATATTACAACCCTTATGCTAATTCATATTGCCCAGCTTATCCACCACGACAGCGACAGTCATTGCAGCAATGCCCGCCCATGCAAGCATTGTTCTTACCTATGTAGCCTGCACCATGCCCAAATACGCCTACTTATGCTTAGAATCAGCCTCTCTCTAACTTTGCTGGCGCCACTGGTGAAAAGACTTGCTATACTTGTGGTCAAGAAGGACATTTTGCAAATCAACGCACAAGGTCAGGACAGGGTCAGATGAACAATGTTCCAAGGCAGAATCCTAGGACCGCAGAACTCAAGGCAACTGAGGACCGCAAAATTTTGCTGATGGCAAGGTGAACCATGTATCTGTAGAAGAGGCTCAGCAAGCTGAGGATGTTGTGATTGGTATGTTTCTCGCAAACTTCAACCCCACTACTATATTATTTGATTTTGGAGCATCCCATTCATTCATCTCATCAAAGTATGTTGCAATGCATAGCATGCCTATATCATACCTGAAGTATACTCTGTTGGTTAAATCTCCTGGAGGGGTTATGAGGACGAATATAGTATGTCCCAAAGTAAGTATTTCCATATGGGGGGGGGGGTAGATTTCCTCACCAACCATATAGTCCTGAATTCTCAAGGCTTGGACATCATACTTGGAATGGATTGGCTAAGGAAGCATAACGGAGTAATTCAGTGTGCCACTCAGACAGTGCAATTGACAAATGAGGAAGGAGTCAATATAGATTTCAAGGTAGTTCAGCTGACAACCAAGAAGGAATGGTAAGTCATGCAGAAGGGGTAACTTTTGAGGAAATTCCAGTTGTTTGTGAGTACCCAGATTTGTTTCCTAAGGAATCGCCAGGTATGCCACCTGATCGTGACATCGAGTTCATCATTGATTTAATACCTGCAATTGCACCTATAGCAAAGAGTCCAAATAGGATGCCTCCTAAGGAATTAGCAGAGCTCAGGAAGCAGATTCAAGAGCAGTTAGAAAAGGGTTTTATATGCCCAAGCTCATCACCATGGGGAGCCCCAGTGCTTTTCATAGATAAGAAGGACGGATCTTAGAGAATGTGTGTGGATTACCGGTCTCTCAATGAGGTGACAATCAAGAATAAGTACACGCTGCCCCGCATAGAGGATCTGTTCGACCAGATGAAGGGAACCAGGATATTATATAAGATTGATCTACGGTCGTGATATTTCCAAATGAAGATTAGACCATCAGACATACCCAAAACGGCTTTCAGGACACAGTATGGATCCTATGAGTATACGGTCATGTCGTTTGGATTGACTAATGCACCCGCATACTTCATGTATCTTATGAACAAGGTTTTCATGTAGTATTTGGATATGTTCATGGTAGTGTTCATTGATGACATCATGATCTACTCCAAAAGTGAAGAGGAGCACGAAGAGCATTTAAGGTTGACGTTGCAGGAATTGCGAGAGCATCAGTTGTATGCCAAGTTCAACAAGTGCCAATTCTGGTTGAGAGAGATATCATTCCTAGGCCATGTCATATCTGGAGGAGGACTATCAGTTGACCCAGGAAAGGTTAGAGATGTGTTAAAGTTGGAACCGCTGCAGAATGTGAAGGAAATAAGGAGTTTTCTTGGAATGGCTGGATATTACCGTCAGTTCATCAAGGACTTTTCCAAGATAGTGAAGCCCATGATTGAACTGTTAATGAAGGAGAAGCCTTTCAAGTGGACTCAAGCTTCTCATGACAGTTTTGACAAGCTAAAGAAGAGGTTGACAACAACACCTGTGTTTGTATTGCCAGATGTGAGCAAGAGCTTTGATATCTATTACAACGCTTCGAGGCAAGGACTTGGTTTTGTATTAATGCAAGAAGGCCGAGCAATAGCTTATGCGTCCAAGAAACTGAAGAAGCATGAGTAGAATTATCCTACACGTGATCTCGAACTTTTAGCTGTAGTGCATGCGTTGAAGATTTGGAGACATTATGTTCTTCATCATAGATGCAAGATTTATACAGATCATAAGAGTCTCAAGTACATATTCACTCCAATGAATTTGAGGCAACGACGATGGTTGGAACTCATCAAGGACTACGATGTGGGAATAAACTATCACCCAGGAAAAGCCAACGTAGTGGCCGATGCTTTGAGTCGAAAAGGAGCGAGCCACCAACTCACTGTTAGGGAGTTACCATCCGAGCTATGCAAGGAGTTTGAAAGGTTGAATCTTGGATTCGTAAACGAGATGGGAGCAATGAAAGTGAATCCAACCCTGGAGCAGGAAATAAAAGAAGGACAGACCAAGGATAAGGAAATCCAGGAAATCAAAAAAAGGACCCATGAAGGGAGATAATTCAGATTTAATGAGTATGACCAACGTACTCTATGGCTTGGAAAATGGATGGTTGTGCCTAATGAGAAGTGTCTCTAACAGTTGATATTAAAGGAGGCACATGACTCACTTTACTATATCCACCCCGACTGTACGAAGATGTACAAGGATCTGAAGACACGCTATTGGTGGGATGGTATGAAGAGGGACATAGCTAAATACATCGCATTGTGTGATGTATGCAAACAAGTCAAAGCTGAGCATCAAAGGCCAACTGGATTATTGCAGCCGTTGAAGGTTCCAAAATGGAAATAGGAAGAGGTTGGTATGGATTTCATAATTGGTTTGCCTCACACTTCAGCAGGATATGATTCAACATGGGTTATTATGGATCGATTGATGAAATCAGCGCATTTCATTCCTATGAAGACTACTTATAGTGGGGCAAAGTTGACATAATTGTACATGGGAAGAATAGTGTGTTTACACGGAGAGACAAAGAAAATAGTGTCCGATAGAGGTTCTCAATTTACCTCAAGGTTCTGGCAATAGCTGCACGAGTCTATGGGGACTCAATTGAATTTCAGTTCTGCCTATCACCCTCAAACGGATGGACAGACCGAGAGAACAAATAAAATTTTTGAGGATATGCTAAGGGCTTGTGCACTAAAGTATAGTAGAAGTTGGGACAAATGTCTGTTGTATGCTGTATTTTCCTACAACAACAGTTATCAAGCAAGTTTGAAAATGTCGCCATATGAAGCATTGTATGGGAGAAGGTGTAGAACACCCTTGTTTTCCAATGAGATATGGGAAACTCAAGTATTTGGACCTGACTAATACAGGATGCAAAAAAAAGCAAGTTTAGACAATCCGTGAAAACTTAAGAGTTGCTAAGTCAAGACAAAAAGGTTATGCAAACAATAGGTGAAGAAGCCTATCTTTTGAGGTGAGAGACTTTGTATACCTCAAAGTGTCATCCATGCGAGGCCATAAGCGATTTAATGTCAAAGGCAAGTTGGCACCTCGCTATATTGGACCATTCAATATTTTGGACAAATGGGGAGAAGTAGCATATAAACTAGAGATTCCTGCACTTATTTCCGATCTCCATGATGTGTTTCATGTTTCTTAGCTCAAGAAGTGCTTGAGAGTTCTAGAAGAGCAGGTGAGGATGGAGGAATCGGAGCTCGAGGAAGATTTGACCTATACCGAGCAACTTGTCAAAATATTGGACACCAAGGAAAGGGTCACAAGGAACAACGTGATTAGATGGTGCAAAGTGCAATGGAAGCACCATACAGAATCGGAAGCAACTTGGGAGCGAGAAGATGATCTCAAGAGAGAATTTCCCTATCTCTTTCATTCTGCGTCGAATCTTGAGGGCGAGATTCATGTTAAGGGGGGTAGGTTTGTAACACCCTCATTTTCATGCATAATGCATTACATACATCCTCATACATATGTAACAAAAAGTAACCTTAAAAGGAACAAAATTAAAATGAATTTGGGTTGAATCAGAAATTTATGTTTGTCAGGATACGGACTTGTCCAGCCTCCAACCCGGACTAGTCTGGTATTTCCCATCTGTTCCGAAAATTCAGTCTTCTTCAGAGTTCGGACTTGTCCGACACAATGCACGGACTAGTCCAGATTGATCTTCTAATGTTTTTCAGTCCGGAAGACTTTTGTATTGTAACCCCGAACTTGTCCGGCCAAGCACACCGGACTTGTCCGAAATAGTCTCTGTTCCACAACGGAATTGTCCGGCCCCTATTGTGGACTAGTCCGGCCTGCTGAATTCCATTCGGATTTTGTTTTTCTCCGACAATTGGTTATTGGGTAATTGCCTTAATTGGGCCCAAGAACTTCATTCCCAACCTCAAAGGAGCCCAAGTGGACCCCACCTCGGCCCCTACACGTCCCCCACCAAAATCCACCTGGAATTCACCCCAAAACACCACCTCTCCACCCTTATATAAGCAACCCAATACCCCACACCTCTCCATCACCATTGAAAGCCCTTGCTGCCACCTTTTGCCTTGCGCCGACATCAAGAAGATGTCCAGAAGCAAGGAGGAGCAGAGGAGGGAGAAGGACCAATCAAGATTGATCTTCATCAACTTTTTTACAACTGACGTCTTCATCAACAAACCTTCAACAACTCATCTCCATCAAGCCCTAGTCATAATGATTCAAGTCTTACATCTAATCCTCAACCTTTGGGTCACTAAACACATGGTACACTCTCTACATCCACTTTTCCATGTGAAATTAACCCCAAATTGTCGCTGATCAGAAAATCCTAATTCGCAGTTCTGATCTGGGCGGACTTGTCTGGCCCTGGTACCGGACTTGTCGAGCCTTTGAATCTGTTAATGCTAAATTGAATCTAATTTGATCCAAATCATTTCGAAACTTGTTAAAAACTACTGTAACTTGTTCGTAAACATTAATAACAACTCATTAACAAGTTTTACCTCAAAATTGCATTAATCATGCATATCCGGACATATTAAGTAATATATGAGCATTTAGTGATTGTAATGTTTGTTTCACATGTTTGTCGCGTGGAATAGAAGGTCTCGCTGTACGGAGCGCTTTCGAGGACGTGCAGAACCAGAACTTCAAAGCTTTCGGTCCAAACCAAGCTCAAGAGCAAGGCAAGTGTCCTTGATAAATTTGATCTAGGTTTTTAAATGTTTTGTTTGCAAAATTGCATGCTTGTGTCAATTGATGGAAAAACCCAACTATAGGAGTTTACTAGTTTTGTATGGTCACCCTTGTCGCTTGAACACAATGTAGAGAGTCAGGAAGGGTATTTTACACTTTTGTATCGCTATACTTAAATTGGGTTTGGGAAACAATCATATTAATTAATTATGAACCATTGAACACATGAATGATGAGAATTGGTATCAATGACCCTTTAGCAAAATAGTACCTAGGGATCTAAGCAAGCCGGTTATGTGGAATTGGTTGGACTATTTCAGTGGTTTTGCTTGCTTTAGATCTAAGGATCAGTTTGTGGAGCGACCATTTGGGATTTATAGTGCCACCACAAGGCAAAGTATGAGTGCAGCTTAGCTGACTAATTAGTGTTTTCCAGTATTGTTTGGACCATTAGGAATGCTCGGGGAAGGGTAGTCGGATGGGTTGTTAGAGATTGGTGGGACTACTCTGGGATCTGAATGGCTCAAGAGGGGGCCCTTGGTTGGATGTGCTCAGTTGAGGGCATCACCACTGTTGAAACCTCAGGGGGGTCTAAATATGCTAGTAATAACTTTGTAAAGACTTTTTTTTTATCTCTTGGACATACACCTAAGGAAGTGTCAGACGGCATAATTGAGATTCCCTAGTATCGAAAGGTGATAAAATCATGAACTTGTGGGTAAAGTGGTACAACCTCTGCAGAGTGTGTTTAAAACTATCATGATAGCCGTGCTCCTGGTTATGAGCAACCTGGACCCTCACATGATTAGAGTTCTGGACCTTGAAATTGGTTTAATGGCTGGAATTGAATTGGGAGTCAGTATTGGTTATTTAATTGACTTTGGTATATGGAATTGATGAAATTGAGACAAATGAGCAGTTATGAGTTGATTATGGTTTAATATTGCTGGTATTGGTTAATTGAGATGGAATTAATGTTATTTGAGTTATTCTGTGAAGGACCACGTAATGATCATAATATTGCATTTTCAACTGTTTAATTGTACTGTTATGCAATTAGCCATTTTATTATCATTCTCTGTTTAAGCTACATGTCATACTTTCCCACGCTTGCTGAGTACGACATGTGCTCACCCTTCTTATTCCCCCAACAAATTTAGATGCTGTCGACAATGTGGAGTACTAGGAGGTCTTTGAGGAGTACTAGGCATGCGTGTTACCGTCAAGCTTGCCTGTGGAGTTTGGATTCTTAGTGTTTAGTGTTTTTCCACTGCAGTTTCATAGACCTTGTATTCGAGACTATTTGGTTTGTAATAAGGTACTATTATTCGTGTTATTATTCGAGACATTGTTTTAATTTGGCTATCGTTTGTGAATCACTTGTGTATGTGTGTTAAACATCCTGGGCACACATATGTATCACGCTTGGTTCATTTGGAACCGGGTGTCACACACAAGGGATGATGTCTTTGCCAGCCATGGATCTTGTTGATGGGGCTTGGGCAAGGTCGAAAGGAGAGAGGGAAGTTCTCTGAATGGTGCAGGTGAACTCTTCCCTCTTCGTCAATTTTTATGGTCATTGAAGCATTTTCATATGCGTATTAGTCGAGGAAGGGGTTGAGGAAATCCAGGGGCTCAGACCCGCAAAAACGGAACATGAGTGGCACTCAATAGAGTTTGGCTGACCTCTAGAAGGCACTATTTGCTGCATTGTTTCGTGAGTTGGTTCTCTGGTTAGTGGGAAATATGTATTGGATGGACTTACCTGATTTGGATGACAAAAATTTAAATAGAATTTGAAGAACCGACATGAAAGTTAATTAAAGTGATCACATTGAGTTCTTTATATAAATTTTAGTTGGAATCTAAGAAGATTTTGAGACGGTGTTTATTCACATTGAATAGATGGCCCTCATGATCTCGGAGTGTGGTGGCTCCATGTGATGAGGTTTCTACCATGGTAAATTGCCCTTCTCATTTACTTCTTAATTTTCCATGTTCAAATAGTTTAACCCTAAAATGAAAAGTAACACTTTATCCCTGAGTTTAAATTCCTTAGGCGTAATCATTTGTCTTACCATCTTTTAGTTTTCTCCTTGTAAATCTTGGCACTATGATATGCCTTGTCCCTCAATTCTTCTAATTCAAAAAGTTGACACATTAGGTGTTTTCCAGCCTCAATAAGGTTCATGTTCCACCTCTTAATGGCCCAAATGCTCTATGTTCCGATTGTATAGGAAGATGGCAAGTCTTCTCATAGACAAGTTCGAATGGGGACGTGCCAATGGGTGTCTTGTAAGCAGTACGATATGTCCAAAGTGCATCGCGTAGTTCTTGCTTCCAACAAGTTCCTATTTCCGAAACAATCTTTTAAGAATCTTCTTGATTTGCCATATAGATGTTTCTGTTTGACTGCTTGTTTGTGGGTGGTATGGAGTGACAATGTTATGCTGGACTCCAAGCTCCCTCAATTTTTTTTTGGAAGGCCTTATCTTTGAAATGAGACCCTCAATCACTTATAACCATGCAAAAAGTTACAAACCGAGGAAAATGATCTTATCAAACATTTTTTGAGCTTGATTGGAATTAGCATTTTTAAAAGCAATGCCTCTACGCATTTCGAGACATAGTCAACGACTACTATAATATACTCACAATTATAAAATACCTTGGTAAAGTTCTCATGAAGTCAATACCCACACATCAAATAATTCTACTTGGAGATTATATGTTAGGATCATTGCATTATGAGCAGTGAATCCTCCATGCTTTTGTCATTTCCAACATCGACATATGAACTCTTTTGTGTCTTCATACATAGAAGGCCAAAAGAAGACACTTTGCCGGATCATTGTCTGAGTAGGGTACTCACCTTAATGGCCTCGGTAAAATCCCAATTTTCCTTATTATCAAGTTCAGTACCAGTTGGTTGTCAGCCATAGTAAAGATCAATTCTTGTTGTACACATAAACTTGATATCATCAATAATCTTTATTTTACTCATACTGAAATTTTAGTAACAGAAGGAATGAACTTCACCAATGACCTTAGAATAATTTAAGTGACCTTTCTACTAATTTTGAAATCTATTAAATAAAAATTTCTGGGTCAAATTACTATGTAGTACTAATATATTCAAATTAATTTGAATATAGCACTGTACATTTAAGCCCTGCCAAAATATTCAACTCTGAGGCTATAAATTTTTCCATGACCTCATAATATTCCAAATAGACTTCCTACCAAGTTTCAAGATTCTTGAATTCCATTTGCTATTTTATTTGAGGTGCTTAGCAAATTCAAGCCATATTTAGAGTTCAAATTTTGAATTCTGTTCAACTTATTTGAACATCAAGATTTCAACACACCATCATGGTCATCATGACTTGTTTGACTTATTCCCAAAGTTTCACAATTTTTGAAACTCATTTGCTATTTAAGTGACCCCATTGAATTTCATTCAATTTCAAATTCAAATTTGAAATTCAAATGAAACTTGTTCCAATTCAAAATCCAATTTCTTAATCAAGTTCCATATATTTATTTGAGCCTCTCCACACAAATATGGAATTTTTTGATCAAGTTTGGTATGAGAATTGATGTTGCAGAGAAGTGCAGGGGATAAGAACAGTGGGACCCACCAGTCAGTGGCACATCTACGGTACTGCTCTGCACGCCGCAATTTCGACGCTGCCCCGCTCGACACCACACGCATGCAAGCTCCAGCTAGCTGTCTGCTTGCCTGCTCGTCGCGCGCCTTAAAGCCCCAGCCGTCGCCACCGCCTCACACCACTCCCCTCCTGTCTTCCTCTTTGCTCTGCTTCGCGCCGCCGTCGCACAGCACCGTCGCCTCCGTTCTCCACCGGTGAGCGCCTCCTCTGTGCTTTATTTCACTGCAATGCAAACAGCAAACATGAAGCCCAGACTATGCTCTACCATCCTCAACCTTTGGCTCATCTTGTTGTCCCTGGTTTGGCCCTTATTTTGAAGTTCCACCATCGTCATCGTCCGACCGCCGAGGAAATCACTCTCTGTCCACCATGGTGCCAGCAGCCTAGGCTGTCTCATGCTTCGACGTCAACAGAGGAGCTGAGTGCCAGGACACCACCTTGCTCACGGTACAAACCATTCCCAAGCTAATCATTTATCGAGCATGAAATCATCTTTCCTTTTCGGCATGCTTTATATGCTTCTCCTAGGTTCACCTCGCAATTCGTTTTCTAGGTGTAGCTATCGTTTAATACAGTTACAAGTTTGCTAGCCTCCTTACAGTTCAGTATGAACAAAAAGCAGAAAGAATCATCGAGGAATGGCTATGTTATGCCAGTTTTCCTAGCTGCCATGTAAAAACCATGGGCACACCATCGAACTCAGCTTTGCCGGCAATGCCATCCCTTTCTAACCCCCAAATCATCATCCTGGTGCTCCCAGGAACATTCCCGACCTTTTCCCGAGCATATTATGCCATTAACGAGCGTTTCCGATGATCGCCGAAACCCTAGCTCCGACGCTGCCGTCGCACCGCCATCTCCGGCCATCGCCGCCTCGATTGGACCCCACCATCGGCTTGCGCGGTCGATTTTATAGTTGAGCGGTCAAGGCGAGACCAGGAGGTCGATGCAACCTAGTCCGGCGAAGCACCGCCGCGAGTTCGGCGAGGAACGCCGCCGCGTTGGGAGGTAGACGAAGACCCCCTGGGTCCCGCTTGTCAGCGACTTCCCTCTCGCGCGGGATCAGCTGTGAACGCGGATCCGATGCGGCTGCGCGGGTTAACCCCATGGCCCCCGGTGCGGCCCAGCTGCGCTTGGTTTGTTTTAAACCAGTGGGCCCGGCTGTTTTATTTATATGTTTCCCTTTGGAAAATAACACCAGGATTTAACCAAACTTGGAAAATCCATAGCTCCTAGTAGAATTGTCCAACAATTCCCAAATAAATTTTGTTAGAACCAGCATGAGGAATTTTTTCCAGTGGGGCACTTGGATTTGTATTAAAGTACATAGAAAATTCTCCATAATTCAGATAAACAAAATTCTTATAGAATTCATTCCTACAGTTCTGCTCTTTAGAAAATTCCCAAATTTGGGCAGGACCCTCTCCAAAATTCACTTGATAACCAGTAAAAGTTTCAAGTTAATTGGACATCATTTACTGGACTGATCAGTGTCCCAATTCTCTTTGTACTTTAAAAATTGGTAAAAATACAAAAATCAATTTCAGCTTTTTTCCCAAACTTGTAAAATACATTTTTCCCTATATGAAGCTTAGAAAATTATGAAAACAATTTTCCTAGAACTAGTGAAACCTCTTCTACGTGGTACAACCACTAGTAGCCATGAGAGATCTCTCAAAATTCAACAAAAATTCTGAGAAGGTTATGGCTTGCCATAATTTTTGAAGTAACAAACTCCCTTGATCATCTTCTGTTCTTTGCAAAAGTCTCCATCATAATCCTTAGTATCTACCGTAAAAGTCCCAAACCCAATTAAGATCACTATCTTATTTTGATCACAAGATATTAGCTTGTGACCTTAAACATAATTTTATTTTCAAAGTCATTCATATATAGTATATGCATATCGTGTAGTAACTGAAGTCGAGGAGCAGCCGAATGCTTTGGAAGTCTAGCTGCCGGAGACTAACATAGACTCAGACTCGCATTCAGGCAAGCCCCGATTTCCATTTAAGTTCCTTACAGTGTCTTTGCAGTTTTCATTCACTTTACGTCTTCAGATGTTGTGCATTACGTTGAAGGTGTTTGACATCCACTTGCATGGCCCACAAATTCCTCTTGGGTAGGTCTACAGCCCGTTAAGTAGAAACTGCTATGCTTATGTTCATAGGAACCCGATAGAAGTTGAGTAGTTGGATCTACTCGCGAGATAGGATTTTATCACACGGGATGAATGGGATGAAGAAATGGTTTATAAATATGAAATTGAGACCGAGCAGCGGGTAGGATGCAGCGAGACGTGCTCTCACGTGCGTAGCCTTGCTTGTGTCAATTAAGGACCGAGCTGTGTGCGGCCCTGCTGGACAAGCTTGAATTGTACCGGTGACATACTGGAGAAATGGGCTCCAGAAAACTGACATAGCTTAATAGTGGTTTGTCGAGGCATTCCGTTCCGTTTTATAGGCATGGGTTGATGGCCGCAAGGTGTATCAGCTGGTGGGCACGTCAGAGTACGCCACATGCAGTGACCTCCTGCTCGTGACGGATTGACCGGTTCGACATTCGAGTGTTTAGTTAAAGGTGACAATATACGACTTGTACTGAAGTGTTACGTAGGTACTTCTGTAAATACTCGCTGACATTTCCGAAAGTGCGTGTGTCTCGTGTTGTTCCGGGTCTGTCCTTATTGCAATTACCGTCCCTCGTGGTAATAGAGTACCACTTGTTCATTGCGCTGTGACATAGTAAATATTGAAGAAGTCAGGAGAATACGATGTATTGAATTATAATTGTTTTACAACCTTGTATGGCTTAGAGATAGTATTATTAAAAGTTTACATTTTCCCCATACTTTACCTGTAATAGCTTTATGTGCTTTGTGCACGTCATATCATCGGCAAAGCGTTTCCTGTTTGATTGTGGAGTCTATTATGTGTTGTGCCTGAAGAATGTAATGTGCTACTTAAAACATGATTATAAGGATCCACTTATAGGCGAGTCCTTTATGCTATTCCTTACCTATGCTTAGTAATCACCCTACATATGTCTAGTGAGACGGGTTAGTCTTGTTGAGCCTTAAGCTCGCATCTGCAGTTAACAAGTTTTTGCAGATTATACGACTGAAGATGGGTTCGATGATGAGGCTGCACCCCCTCCAGGGTTTACAGCCGAGTGGGAACCCTGCACGTCGTCGTAAGTTGGGTGTTGCTAGTGCAAAGCATCCAGGGCATGGATGACTTTGCTTTTGCATAGCTAGTGCCGAGAGCATAGCTATGATGTATAGTTCTCTTTCCTTTTCGCTTAGTATTGTAAAACTTCCGCTTTGTTTATAAATAAATGCTTGGTATTGTATTCTATTCTCGTTCTTTTCTTGTATACTGTTGGGTGTCTCATCGCACAACACCACCCAATGAGATCCTTGGAGGTCGGGATTCCAGTCCCCACAGGCATGGTACCAGAGCATCATTAGGAACAGTGCACTTGAAAAGAGCATATTTTCAAAATTTAGGATTGTTGAGTGAGGAATCAGCTATATGCCCGTATAAGGAGTATTATTAGTATAAGATATAAAGGTGGTAAACTAACTATGTGTTATTATATTCTGTAATGACGCTCCGAAGTCAGGTAAGAGGTAAGGTACGCCACCGTAAGTGGATCAATTGCGGTAAACTCACCATGCTAGAGGTGGCATGGAAGTCTTTCCGTGGCTTGGCACGGCAATGTTAATAGGAGTCTCTGAAACTTTCCATGTTTCTGAGAACCTATGACACGCGGTACCCCAGCGTGATTCAAAGTTAGTGGGAGACCCCGTCAGGTGGTGTATAACCCGATAGTATGCATCTCTAGGAGTATTCATGTTCTGTGGGAGCATGCGAAATAAGTATGCCCGAGCGTGTATAAGCCAGTTCGTGCGGGAGTCTTTGCTGTACAGACGTCGTACAACCATGTACCTCGAGACATGACATCGCTCGAGGGCGACTCACACCAGAGTCGTATGCATTTACTTTCATATATATTATTGTGATTGCCTGTTGTGTTTCCCCGTGCCGCCCTTGAGGTGTGAAGGTGTGAAAGGGGATTGTTTGTTTTCTGCAGCACTGACTACGGTAGCGACCCGTGTAGAACACGTTTGCGAGTGAACGATACTAGGGCCACCTCTAAACGTATCCGGATATACCGGTTAGAATTTTGTTTGGTGAGGCACGTAGTACCGTCAGTGTCGACTTTGATACTTGACCACCCCCGACAACGGAATGGATGCATTACATTTTGGAAGGTCTGACTATCAGGTGCTGGTAGGTTTGGACTCCGCAAAATGAGTTTCGACTCGACAAAGGGTTAGAACTAAGGTTCTTGATTTTTGGCTGAAGTTTTCTCAACTTCGCTAGGTTGTAATCTTGGTTAGCTGAAAATGACATAAGGGTATGCTATATGTATGGAAAGCTCTTGAAGACCTCTACCACTTTTCTGTTGACCATCAAGGCAGCAAAGCTTGACATTCTGGTGAAATTTTGGGTATACTTAAACTACTCCAGATGACCCTATAATTGTACCAGTCTCTGTATTTTTGCAATAACTCACTGTAGAAAAATCTTATGCCTTATTGTGATACATATATGGAAAGGGTAGAAGGAGATCTACAGTTTTTTATTTAAAGTTTTTCATGATTCGAATTTGAGGCAATTCAAATATCAAGTTCAAAACAGTGAAGTGCAGGGCTGCTGTTGAAAAACAGTCAGTTCATCTGTTAAGTTTAGATAGCTATAGCTTTTAATCCAGAATAGTGACATAGTCACATATATACATTTTCCTGGAAATCTTAGGAAGTCCTCAATCAACTTTATGTTGCACTCATGACCTGAATCTTGGTATAACTGTGTTTAATTCCTATGGTCGCAAACTTGGTTCTGGCAGACCAGAACATGAAACAGTTTGCACATAGTTTCGAATTTGCGCGCTATACCTGTATAACAAATGTTTCATAGCCGAAATATTTTACTTATTGATTGTTAAATTGATGTTATACAATGTTTATTTTGTCATTACCTCAATATATTGTTATGATATACCTGTATAAATTGTTGAAATCACCACATATACAGGGGACGTTCTGTCAAAAATTTCCAGAAAACTTGGGTCAACTTTAAACCTGTATAGAATCTATTTACTAGCTGACCTGGAGCTGTATGAGTACAATTTGGAAGGTTTTTAAAGTGTAATATAACTTTTGTATTCAACTCAACATCTGGTTCTGACGTTTCCTGTATGAAAATTTTTAATTTATACAGGAAGGTCAGCTGGAACAGACTGTGATTACAACTCCAGTTTTAAATTTTCTTGAACTATTGGAAGTTGGAAACCTTCTCATTGTTCAAGTATCTTTTCCACATATGGCTGATTCGATGGTATACTTACCAAACGGAAGGGTGTTCACGAAGTGTGCTCTTCTGAAAGGTTTTCCGGATTTGTTGATAGCAATGCTTTAACGGTTCGGGTATCGCGAAATACCGGACTATTGGGGCAAGGAGATCAATGATGGAGGTGTCACAAGATGCACCATTTATGTCGATGTACCTGCTGCTCCATTGGATACTGGATGGGCTCCTTTATCCATCCAAGTGCAACGGATTCAATTGGAAGACACATGGTGTTATGCCGCGAGTGTTGCCATAATGAGGTTTTGCAAACTTCATTATCATGCCATGGTGGGCACTCCGTTCGCGCTCTTTCCAGTCGATGGTAGAGCTGGTGAAGAGTGGGCGAGTTGGATGGTTGCAGCATATGGACATCCTGAAGAAGTACCCAAGATGATCTTAGCGTCATATGCAGCATCAGCGTGTCAAGAGAGCCTTGAACAACATGCTAGCCTTGGAAGATTGATGAGTGACCTGAAGCAAGCTCTGATTCGAGGGGATCACTTTGAGGGGGCCAATGACTCACTTAGGGCCACAATTGCTCCTCTCAATTGACGTCTAAACTTAAGGGAGAATCAATGGCACCGAGCTGTTAAAGCTCGATCAGAGGCTCGCATGGAAATGCAATACGCATAAAGCGCGTTGGAAGTGAGTCAACTTGAGGTGCAACTGTTGGATGAACAGTTGGGTGAGGTGACTCAAGAAAGTGATCAATCCAGGGGAGAGACTCAGGATTGGAAGGCCAGTTGTGAGAATGCACAGAAAGAACTGGTAGACTTGAGGATGTTTCTTCTACAGGCCGATGTGCAATCTTTAGTTGTCGCGACATCATCGATGGTGGGTGAGGTAGCAACTCTTGCTCCAGCACCCGCACCTGTGGCACCAATTTCCGAGTATGAAGAGGAGGAAGAAGATCCCAAGGAACTCGAGTATGTCGAATAGGACGTATCGAAGGGGGATGAGGCAGCACTTCTGCCATCACGGGGCAACATATAGTTTAGTAGTTGCTTGTGTATATTTTGTGGCCATGTTTGTGTCATATTAAAAATAGTAGTGGGTGTGTATAAGATGAAAAGGTGTGTATGACGTCTCATGAGGACCAAGTATGGTAGAGATGCACTTCCGTAGTGGGAGTCCATCATTTTGGAGTTCACTACTGTAAACTTGGTCATGAGATAATATATCTTGTATAAAGTTTATGCTTTATCAATATATGTGAATGTTATGCACTTACTTCCTTGCCAATATTCACACTAATGTAATAGGAAATGGATGAAGGCAAAACAAACATGTTGCTGATTTTTAACATATGGCTACAGAATGGTGCATACATGTTCGACGCCTGAGATGGGAGGTTCAAGTCGTGGTCGTGAGGACAAATCTCCGACCCAGGAGCCAGATGCGACACCGCAGCAACAAGTTCCACCACCACCACCTCCTAAACTTCCGAGGAGTCTAGCGGAGGTTCTCGCCGCAGTGCTCGGCTCGCCCGACGAGCAAATTGAGTTGCTATGGACTTTGGTTCAACATTCATCCAGTCAAAGGGGGCGACCTGATGCGGGTCCATGACAGCCCTCTCTGAGTTTATACTCGAACTTCATCTCAACGACCCGCCGGTATTCATGGAGGCGGACAACTGGCTCCATTCCATCGAAGGAAAGTTCGGTTTGCTGTAGATGACCGAACAACCGAAGACCCTGTTCGCGGCACAACAGTTGCAGGGTTCTGTTGGGGCATGGTGGGCAAATTATCTCGCTGCACGACCAACATACAATGTTGTGAACTGGGGAGAATTTCGGGAGGCGTTCCGCGCCTATCATATACCTCTCGGTATTATGAGGAGGAAGCTTCAACAAATCTTGGAGCTAAAGCAAGGAGGAAGGAGTGCTTACGACTACTCCAAGGCATTCAACCACTTGGCCCAGTATGCTCAGGACCAAGTGAGTACTAAAGACCGGAAGCGTGAATGCTTCTATTGGGGTTTGAACCCCAAGATGAAGGACAAGCTTGCCTTGTTCAATAGTGGTAGCTTCAACAACATTGTCAACTCCGCAATCGTACAGGAGGATGCTACTAAGGAGCTGTTCTCTGAAAAGAATAAAAGGAGTGCATTGCAGAGCAGCGGATGTGGTGCCCCTCAGAAGTACTGAATAGTGTATCGATCACCATCCGGCCAAAGGTGGCAACCGCCATCACGAAAACCGATGTTTCGGGGTCGCCAATTCAACAATGTTGGCTTTCGTCTACAGCAGTAGCAGGGGATGATTCTGCGTGCACCTCCATCTCCACCGCGTGCACCGGGATTCCGTCCTCCCTTCCGTGCTGGCCAGACCCCGTACACGTGCTTCACGTGTGGTCGTACGGGATATTTTTCCCAAGGACTGCCCGCAGAGCGGAGGACAATCATCATACCAGGGGCGAAACCAGCCCCGCAACTAGCCAAAGAAGCCAGCCACCAGAACCGGCAACGTCCACCACCTCGCCATCGAGGACGTTCCGGAAGGCGCACCCCTACTCATGGGTATGTTCTCTCTCCTTGGTCATCCCGTAGTCATCCTCTTTGACTCTGGTGCTTCCCACAACTTTATTAGCAAGTCTTATGTCAATCAATATCAGTTTCCTATTGTTCCCACAGAAACTCCATATTTGGTTTGTTCTTCGGGTGGTAAAGTAGTAGCAGATAATATGGTTCATAGTGTACCCCTTAACCTAGGTGGGAACATATACCCTATCTCTCTCATTATTCTGGAACATCAGAAGCTAGATGTCATCTTAGGGATGGAATGGTTGCAATACAACTGTGCTATTATAGACATCATTCCTCGGAGGATATATCTAAATTCTCCGGTCCACCCTCCCCAAGCCTTAACTCTTGAAGGAATTATCCAAGTGACTCCAACTACTTACAACACCGAGACCATTAAACTTGAGAACATTTCGGTGGTATGTGAGTATCCGAACGTATTTCCCGAAGATCTTCCTGGTATGCCACCAGAAAGAGATGTCGAGTTTAAGATTGAACTTGTACCGGGAACAGTGCCGATCTCAAGGAAGCCGTATAAGATGGCACCTAAGGAACTTGCAGAACTAAAAGAGCAGCTGAAGGAACTTTTGGACAAGGGTTTCATTCGTCCAAGTTCATCACCTTGGGGATGTTCTGCATTGTTCGTGGAGAAGAAGGATAAGACACTAACACTATGTGTGTACTATCGTCCACTCAATGTTGTCACAATCAAGAATAAGTATCCACTACCATGCATCGATATTCTATTAAATCAATTGGTTTGTGCTAAGGTCTTCTCGAAGATGGATCTTCGCTCTGGGTATCATCATATCAGGATTCGACTAGAGGATATACCTAAGACGACATTCTCGACGAGGTATGGATTGTATGAGTACCTTGTCCTGTCCTTTGGACTGACCAATGCTCCGGCTCATTTCATGTATCTCATGAATTCGGTGTTCATGTCGGAATTGGACAAGTTTGTCGTGGTCTTCATTGACGACATCCTTGTGTATTCAAAATCCGAAGAAGAACATGCTTAACATTTGTGCATCGTGCTTCAACGATTGCGAGACCACAAGATGTATGCCAAGTTCAGCAAATGTGAGTTCTGGATCAGCCAAGTGCCATTTCTAGGGCACATCATCTCTACGAAGGGTATTGCAGTTGATCCAAGCAAGATTAAGCAAGTACTCAAATGGGAGTCTCCAAAGTCTGTACATGAAGTTCGAAGCTTCCTGGGTTTAGCAGGGTATTACCGAAGGTTCATTCCAAAATTTTCTAAAATAGCTAAACCCATGACGGAACTTCTGAAGAAAGGGAAGAAATATGTATGGATGAAGGAATGTGAGGAAGGTTTTTAAGCATTAGTGAAACACATCACGACAACACTGGTATTAGCTCAACTGGACACAACCAAGTCATTTGATGTTTATTGTGATGCATCTGAGATTGGTTTGGGTTCTCTATTGATGCAAGACAGAAGGGTGATCTCTTGTGTATCACGGCAGCTTCGGAACCATGAGCAACATTATCCGACTCATGATCTGAGATCGCTGCTGTGGTACTTGCATTGAAGATGTGGAGACACTACATGTTGGGAAACCTAGTGCATCTCTATACCGATCACAAAAGCTTGAAGTACATCTTCAGCCAAGAGGACTTGAATATGTGATAGCAAAGATGGTTGGAATTGATCAAAGACTATAAAATTGAGATCCACTACCATCCTGGAAAGGCAAATGTAGTTGCAGATGCGCTGAGTTGCAAGTCCCATGTCCATACTCTTTCCATCACCTCGATGGAAGAAGATGAACCGAGTCTTTACTTGGTTCCATATGGGGCGCTCTACAATCTAGCTCTCATTCCTACCATAAGGGAAGATATTGTAGAGGCTCAGAGGAAAGACAAGGGCATGTCGCACATTCGCCGAAGAATGAAGAAGGGGGAGATGAAGTGTTTTCGATGTGACGATGACGGTACCATCTGGTTCAAAGACCGCATCGTGGTGCCCCGTAATATGGAACTCCGGAAGAAGATATTGGACGAAGCTCATTTGTCCAAGTATTCTATTCATCCAGAAAGTAACAAAATGTACCAGGACTTGAAGACAAAATTCTGGTGGTCTCGGATGAAGCATGAAATAGCAAAGTATATATCAGAATGCAATATATGTCAATGAGTGAAAGCCGATCATTTGAGGACCGCCGGACAGCTACAGCCTTTAAGCATACCGGCTTGGAAATGGGAGGACATCATCATGGATTTCATTGTTGGATGACTTGTCATCTTTCACAAGCATGACACGATATGGGTGATAGTCGACTGACTCACCAAGTCGGCTCACTTTATTCCACTCAATGTCAAATATGTGACACGACAATATGCAGAGTTGTATAGGATCCTGTGCCTACATGGAGTACCCCACACTATCATATCGGATCGTGGAACCTTGTTCGTTGCTCGATTTTGGGAGCAGCTCCACGCATCTCTGGGTACCAAGTTGAGTCGAAGCTTAGCTTACCATCCACAGATTGATGGTCAAACAGAGCGAGTAAACCAAGTGCTAGAGGATATGCTCCGCGCCTGTGCCATTCACCATGGTAAGAATTGGGATGATCATCTACCATTGGTGGAGTTTTCATACAACAATGGTTATCAGGCTGGCATCCAGATGGCACCATATAAAGCTCTTTATGGCCGGAAGTGCCGCACACCTTTGAACTGGAGTGAATCCGGTGAACGAGTGATATATGGTATCGACTTGGTGAATGAAGCTGAAGAACGAGTATGAGTTATTCAAGCCAACCTTAAGGCTGCTCAGTCTCATCAGAAAAGCTAAGTGGACAAACGACGTCGACCCCTTCACTTCGATGTCGGGGATCACATTTATCTTCGTGTATCCCCAATGAAAGGGATTCATCACTTCGGAGTAAAAGGTAAGCTAGCTCCACGTTTCATTGGGTCGTTCGCAATAATTGAACAATGCAGACATGTGGCATATCGGCTAGAGCTGCCAGCATCGCTTTCAGGGGTCCACAATGTGTTTCACATTTTGCAGTTGCGGAAATGTCTCAAGGCCCCAACTGACGTCCGTATGGAGGATTTGGAAGCTCTCCAACCAGATCTTACTTACTCTAAGCATCCAACCCACATAACCGATGAGAAGACTTGAACCACAAGAAGCCGCACCTTGCATTTCTACAAGGTCTTGTGGGGCAACCACACCACTGAAGAAGCAACGTGGGAAAGCGAGGAATATCTTAGAACAAAGTATCTAGACTTGTTAGCGGCATATGTTCGTTAGGTGTTTTTCTTTTACCCTTCCTTTTGTAATCTCGAGATGAGATTCTTTTAAGGGGGGGAATGTAAAATCCCAGTTTTCCTTATTATCAAGTTCAGAACCAGTTGGTTGTCAACCATAGTGAAGGTCAACTATAGTTGTACACATAAACTTGATATCATCAATAATCTTTCTTTTACTCATACTGAAATTTTAGTAACAGAAGGAATGAACTTCACCAATGATCTTGTAATAATTTAAGTGACCTTTCTACAAATTTTGGAAGCTATTGACTAAAAATTTCTAGGGCAACTATGCAGTACTAATATATTCAAATTAATTTGAATATAGCACTGTACATTTAGGCCCTGCCAAAATATTCAAATCTGAGGCTATAAATTTTTCCATGACCTCATAATATTCCAAATAGAATTCCTACCAAGTTTCAAGATTTTTGAATTCCATTTGCTATTTTATTTGAGACGCTTAGCAAATTCAAGCCATATTTAGAGTTCAAATTTTGAATTCTGTTCAACTTATTTGAACATCAAGATTTGAACACACCATGATGGTCATCATGACTTGTTTGACTTATTCCCAAAGTTTCACAATTTTTGAAACTCATTTGCTATTTAATTCAGTGACCCCATTGAATTTCATTCAATCAAATTCAAATTTGAAATTCAAATGAAACTTGTTCCAATTCGAAATCCAATTTCAGAATCAAGTTCCAGATATTTATCTGTGCCTTATTTCACTTTGATTCAAATGGCAAACATGAAGCCCAGACTGTGCTCTACCATCCTCAACCTTTGGCTCATCGTGTTGTGCCTTGTTTGGCCCTTATTTTGAAGTTCCACCATCGTCATCGTCGGGCCGCCGAGGGCATCACTCTCTGTCCACCACAGTGCCAGCAACCTAGACCGTCTCACGCTTCGAATTCAATAGACGAATTGAGCACTAGGACACCACCTTGCTCACGGTACAAACCGTTCCCAAGCTAATCTTTTATCGAGCACGAAATCATCTTTTCCTTTTCGGCATGCTTTATATGCTTCTTCTAGGTTCACCTCGCAATTTTTTTTTTAGATGTAAATATTGTTTAATCCAGTTACATATTAGTTGCTAGCATCCTTACAGTTCAGTACGAACAAAAAGCAGAAAGAATCATCGAGGAATGGCTATGTGATGCCAGTTTTCGTAGCCGCCATGTAAAAACCATCAGCACACCGTCGAACTCAGCTTTGTCGGCGATGTCACCCCTTTCTAACCCCAGGAACATTCCTGACCTTTTCCCGAGCTTATTACGCCATTTCCGAGCGTTTTCGACGATCACCGAAACCCTAGCTTCGCCGCCGCCATCGCACCGCCGTCTCTGGCCATTGCCGCCTCGATTGGACCCTACAATCGGCTTGCGCGGTCGATTTTATGGTTGAGCGGTCAAGGCGAGACCGGAAGGAGGTCGATGCAACCTAGTCCGGCGAAGCGCCGCCGCGAGTCCGGCGAGGAACGCCGCCGCGTCGGGAGGTAGACGAAGACCCCCTGGGTCCCACCTGTCAGCGACTTCCCACTAGCACATGATCAGCTGTGAACGCGGATCTGGTGCGGCTGTGCGGGTTAACCCCGTGGCCCCCGGTGCGGCCCAGCTGCGATTTGTTGGTTTTAAACCAGTGGGCCCGGCTGTTTTATTTAAATGTTTCCCTTTGGAAAATAATTCCATGATTTAACCAAACTTGGAAAATCCATAACTCCTAGTAGAATTGTCCAAACAATTCCCAAATAAATTTTGTTAGAACCAGCATTTCTAGTGGAGCACTTGGATTTGTATGAAAGTCCATAGAAATTTATCCATAATTCAGATAAGTAAAATTCTTATAGACTTCATTCCTACAGTTCTGCACTCTATAAAATTCCCAAATTTGGACAGGACACTCTCCAAAATTCACTTGATCTCCAGTAAATATTTCAAGTTCATTGGACATCATTTACTGGATTGATCAGTGTCCCAATTCTCTTTGTAGTTTAAAATTGGGAAAAATACAAAAATCAATTTCAGCTTTTTCCCCAAACTTGTAAAATAAATTTCTCCCTATAGGAAGCTTAGAAAATTATGAAAACAATTTCCTAGAACCAGTGAAACCTCCTATGCATGTTACAACCACTAGTAGCCATGATAGATCTCCCAAACTTCAACCAAAATTCGGAGCAGGTTATGGCTTGCTGTAATTTTTGAAGTAACAAACTCCCTTGATCATCTCCTGTCCTTTGGAAAAGTCTCCATCATAATCCTTAGTATCTATCCTAAAAGTCCCAAAGCCAAATAAGATCATTATCTTATTTTGATCACAAGATATTAGCTTGTGACCTTAAACATAATTTTATTTTCAAAGTTATTCATATATAGTATATGCATATCGTGTAGTAACTGAAGTCAAGGAGCATCCGAAAGCTTTGGAAGTCCAGTTGCCGGAGACTAACATAGACTCAGACTCGCATTGAGGCAAGCCCCGGTTTGTATTTATGTTCCTTACAGTGTCTTTGTAGTTTTAATTCACTATACCTCTTCAGATGTTGTGCCTTACGTTTAAGGTGTTTGACATCCACTTGCATGGCCCACAAATTCCTATGGAGTCTTGGGTAGGTCTACAACCCATTGAGTAGAAACTGCTATGCTTATATTCATAGGAATCTGGTAGAAGTCGAATATCTAGAATCTACTCACGAGATAGGATTCTATCACACGGGATGAATTGGATCAGAAATGGTTTATAAACATTAAATTGAGACCGAGCAGCGGGTAGGATGCAGCGAGACGTGGTCTCACGTGTAGCCCTGCTTGTGTTGATTGAGGATCGAGCCGTGTGCATCCCTGCTGGACAAGCTTGAATTGTACCGGTGACATACTAGAGAAATAGGCTCCAGCAAACAGACGTAGCTTAATACTGGTTTGTCGAGGCATTTCGTTCCATTTTATAGCATGGGTTGAGGGCAGCATGGTGTAAATCAGCTGGTGGGCACGTCAGAGTACACCCCACGCAGTGACCTCGGCTCGTGACGGATCGACCGATTCGACATTCGAGTGTTCAGTGAAAGGTGGCCATATACAACTTGTACTGAAGTGTAACATAGGTAATGCCGTTATTACTCGCTGACATTTCCGAAAGTGCATATGTGTCGTGTTGTTCCGGGTGTGTCCTAATTGCAATCACCATCCCTCGCGCCAATAGAGTACACTTGTTCACTGCGCTGTGACGTAGTAAATACTGAAAAAATTAGGAGAATACGATGTATTGAATTATAATTGCTTTGCAACCTTGTATGGCTTAGATATCGTACAATTAAAAGTTTACAGTTTCCCCATACTTTACCTGTAATAGCATTACGTGCTTTGTGCACGTCATATCATCGGCAAAGCGTTTCTTGTTTGATTGTGGAGTCTATGATGTGTCGTGCCTGAAGAATGACATGTGCTACTTAAAACATGATTATAAGGATCCACTTGTAGGCGAGTCCTTTATGCTATTCCTTACCTATGCTTAGTAATCACCCTACATATGTCTAGTGAGACGGTTAGTCTTGCTGAGCCTTAAGATCACGTTTGCAGTTAACAAGTTTTTGCAGATTGTACGACTGATGACGGGTTTGATGATGAGGCTGCACCCCCTCCAGGGTTGACGGGTTTGATGATGAGGCTGCACCCCCTCCAGGGTTTACAGCCGAGTGGGAACCCTGCACACCGCCGTAAGTTGGGTGTTGCTAGTGCAAAGCATCCAAGGCATGGATGACTTTGCTTTTGCATAGCTGGTGCCGAGAGCATAGCTATGGTGTATAGTTCTCTTTCCTTTTCGCTTAGTATTGTAAAACTTCCGTTGTGTTTATAAATAAATACTTGGTATTGTATTCTATTCTCGTTCTTTTCTTGGAGGTCGGGATTCCGATCCCCATAGCCTCCACATGGGGTAGCATGACATTTTCAATGATTTTGGCGCCCTTGACTATAGGAACACATTTCCTAATTAATTTGTCAGCACATACCCTATAGAGGTACAGGTTGTCCACTAGGTGCCTTCGACTTCTATATGTGATAGATGATCAGTTGTTTGTATTTCTGAACACCGCAGATCATCTCCAGTTGAAGATGCGGTCCATAAGCGTATGGAATATACCTTGTTAGCATTTTGCCCAAGAGTATCCCTAAGAGTATCATATTTTTCCTAAAGGAAGGCGATGAAGTAAAGTAAACAATATTCCTATGATCAAGATATAGAATACTAAGTAATTATTATAACAAGGGTAAGTTGAAAATAGGGGTAGTGTTACATACACCTAAGCATCTACTCCTAGAGATAAGGTAGTCCTAGTGAGGGTTAAACTATGAAAGGGCCATTCCTAATGTGCTTCTAATATACATATGCATAGCCTAAGTAATGCACACAAGAATATGCTAGTGGTGAATACTAGGGCTTAGTAGTCCAACCTATGAGGCACGAGTTCACTTCTGGCAAAACCAGAATGGTTCCCACCAAGAGCTTTTGGTGTAGCCGAACATGGAGGAGTACAAATGACGGACAGGGCTATCACCACCTGTCTCCTACCCCTACAACCCATTGATCTACGAGACATCCAATGCTACTTAACTATCTAAGCACCATGCTTACATGTTAAGTAAATACCTTAGGAGCCTGGGTACAAGTACCATTCTATGGGAATGAATAACCTAAACATTGTTGAACTAATGTTGGAACTAAGCACTATGTTATTCATACTAACATATTCACATCATACCTAATTAGACTATAGTGGAGGCCTATGGTGTTTATGATAAAATAATAACATGGTTACTATACTATCATAAGAACAACTAAACTTACCACATATATGGGTTTAACAATCAAACAAGAAACACTTCATCCAAGCACATGAATATAAAAAGACTAATGATATTAATAAGCATAATGTCACACATACTAGAAAACTAACATGAGCCATACGATTCCCAATATGGATTTGGGGCTACATGCTCCTCTCTACAACCTAAACTCTACTAAGAACTAGAAAGAAGTGTGTATACAAGAGAGATATGCTCAAGTGGTGTGTGCTGAGAAGTGAGGGGTGAGGGTCCTATTTATACATGAAGTTCAATCGGTTCTCGCCACTAATTGCACGCGAAGCAGTTAGAGCTGACTTGAAGCAGTCACAATGACTCGACACGTGGAAGTAGACCAGGTTTATGCCAAGAACAAGTCGGCCGAGCCACGGGTTCGGCTGACCCTTTCCTGACTCCTCCCGCGTTGTGCTTCACCTAGAGGCTGTCATGTGGGCCCTCTTACCACTTTTGGCTGCTACACCATTAGATTCCCTCATGTACCCCTGTAAGTGGGCCATTTGATTTGTGTTCTACCACGTGTACGTGTCTAATTAGCTGGGAGTTTAAATTTCAGGATCCCTCCCTTGGATTCACCTCAATTTTGTATAAAGTACCTGCATGCACAATTCTTTCCATGTACAAATGGAACTAGGTTACTTCTAAAAGCACTGCATGTAAGAAATGCATTGTCCTTCACATAATTGAAGATATATTGATGTTCGAAATTGGTACTTAATGACCGTCAGCATCAGCGACACAATTCTCCACTCCTTTCTTATCCTTAATCTCCAATCAAATTCTTGGAGAAAGAGAATCCATTGGATTAGCCTTGGTTTAGCATCCTTTTTGGTGAGCAAAAATTTCAAGGCGTCATGGTCTGTCTAGATTATGACTTTTGCTCCAACCAAGTAGGATCTAAATTGTCGATTAAAAAAACTATTGCCAGGAGCTCCTATTCGGTTGTGGCATAGTTCAGTTATGCTCCCATTAGAGTTTTGGTAATGTATACTATGGCGTGATGTTTTTTGTCTTTCTTTGACCTAAGATCACCCAAACAAAGTTATTAACATCATACATGATTTCGAATGGAAGTGTTCAATTCAGGGGTTGAATGATGACGGGTGCCTTTTTGAGAATATCAAAAGATTTGTGGCACTCCCCATCGAAATGAAATGGGAAATCCTTGGCTTATAGGTTAGTGAGGTGTATCATAATTTTAGAAAAATCCTTAGTAAATCATCGGGATGGATGTGAATTTTATGAATGTTGTGTTTTGATCATCGGGGTGGAAGGGTATTTTATGATATCCTGAATACACATTAAGGAAACAAAAGAAGGAATGATTTGCCAACCGCTCGAGCATCTCATTGATGAAAGGTAGTGGAAAAATGATACTTCTTGTTACCTTATTGAGATTACGATAATAAATAAACATCCTCCATCCTATTACGGTTCTTGAGGAATTAATCCATTCTTTTTATTTTTAATGACCGTCAATCTTCCATTTTTAGGCACTACTTGAACTGCGCTAACCAACTCAGTATGAGGGACATGATAAATAATTCCGACGTGCAAAAGTTTCAAGACCTCTTTCTTGACAACCTCACACATTGCATTGTTCAACCTCCGTTGAGATTCCTTTGAAGGCATACTATCAGGGTCGATGGGAATGCGATGGGTGCAAAAATCAAGGTTGATTCCCTCAAGGTCCTATAGTGAGTAGCCAAAAATGATTCTAGGGTTTTCTAATATGGCTATTAGCTTGGAAGTTTCTTCTTTTGAAGCTTGTCACTTATTATGACAAAGGTTTTGAGATCACCATTGTGGGGGCTCGGAATCCCGACCTCCAAGGATCACATTGGGTGGTGTCGTGCGATGCGACACCCAACAATATACAAGAAAAGGACGAGAACAATTTACAATACCAAGTCTTTATTGAAAAGAACAACTGAAGTTTTAAAATACTAACGAAAGGAAAGAGAACTATACATCATAGCTACGCTCTCAGCACTAGCTATGCAAAAGCAAAGTCATCCATGCCCTGGATACTTCGCACTAGCAACACACAACTCATGGCGGCATGCAGGGTTCCCACATGGCTGTAAAACCCTAGAGGGGGTGCAGTCTCGTCATTAAACCCATCATCAGTTGTATAATCTGCAAAACTTGTTAACTACAAACGTGAGCATAAGGCTCAACAAGACTAACCCGTCTCACTAGACATATGGAAGGGTGAATACTAAGCATAGGTAAGGTAAAGCATAAAGGACTTGCCTACAAGTGGATCCTTATAGTCATATTTTAAATTGCACATGACATTCTTCAGGCACGGCACATCATAGACTCCACAATCAAACAAGAAATGTTTTGCCAATGATATGACGTGCACAAAGCACATAATGCTTCTACACCTAAAATATGGGGAAACTGTAAACTTTTAATTGTACTATTTCGAAGCCAAACAAGGTTGTCCAAGCAATTTGTAGTCCAATATATCATATTCTCCTGACTTCTTTAGTATTTACTATGTCACAACGCAGTGAACAAGTGGTACTCTATTACCGCGAGGGACGTTAATTGCAATCAAGACATACCCAGAACAACACGACACATACGCACTTTCAGAAATGTCAGCGAGTTCTTACAGCAGTACCTACATAACACCTCGGTACTAGTCGTATATGGCCACCTTTCACTAGACACTCGAATGTCGAACCGATTGATCCATCACGAGCAGGAGGTCACTGCGTGGGGCGTACTCTGACGTGCCCACCAGCTGATTTAGACCTTGCTGCTCTCAACCCACGCCTATAAAACGGAACGGAATGCCTCGACAAACTAGTATCAAGCTATGTCAGTTTATTGGAGCCCATTTCTCCAGTATGTTGCTGGTACAATTCATGTTTGTCCAGCAGGGCCGCACACGAAACAGTCCTCAATTGACACAAGCAGGGCTACGCACGTGAGACCACGTCTCGCTGCATCCTACCCACTGCTCGGTCTCAACTTTATATTCATAAACCATTTTCTGATTCCAGATCCTCCCGTGTGATAAAATCTCTATCTCGCGAGTAGATTCCAACTACTCGACTTCTACCGAATTTCTATGAGCATAAGCATAGCAGTGTCTACTCAACGGGCCGTAGACCTACCCAAGAATCCATAGGATTTGTGGCCATGCAAGTGGATGCCAAACACCTTAAACGTAATGCACAATTATCTGAAGACGTAAGGTGAAATAAAAACTGCAAAACGTTGTAAGGAACTTAAATACAAACCGGGGCTTGCCTAAATGCGAGTTTGAACCTATGTTAGTTTCTGGTAGCTGGACCTCCAAAGCTTATGGCTGCTCCTCGATTTTAGCTACTACACGATATGCATATACTAGGTATGAATGACTTTGAAAATAATTAATATGCTTGGGGTGGTGTGAATATCCTAGGATGAACATAAGATAATTATCTTAATTGGCTTTGGGACTTTTATGGTAGATACTAGTGACTATAAAGAAGATTCTTGCAAAGAACAGGAGATGATCAAGGAAGTTTGTTGTTCTTAAAAATTACGGTAAGCAATAACCTTCTCTAAATTTTGGTTGAAATTTTGGGGACCTATCATAGCTACCAGGGGTTGTATCATGTAGAGGGGGTCTCACTAGTTCTAGGAAAATTTGTTTCACTATTTTCTAAGCTTCCTACATGGAGAAACTAATTTTCAAGTTTGGGGAAATTTCTGGAAATTGATTTTTTCATTTTTCTCAATTTATAACTACATAGAGATTTGGAATATTGATCAACCCAGTATTTCAAGTCCAAAGAGCTTGAAATTTTTACTGGAGATCAACTGTATTAACAATAGTGTTCTAACCAAAATTGGGAATTTTCCAATTAACAGAACTGTAGGAAGGAATTCTTTAAGCATTTTTATTAGCTTAATTATAGAGAAATTTATATGGCTTTTCATACAAATCCAAGTGCACCACTGGACAGTATTCTTCAGGTTGGTTCTAACAAAATTTATTTGGGAATTTTTTGGATAATTCTACTGGAAGTTATGGATTTTCCAAGTTTGGATTGAATTTGGATTTATTTTCCTATTGGAAATTTCAAATAAAGGTGCCGGTCCCACTTCATTTGAATCGGGCCAATCAGAACTGAGCCACACCGGGAGCCACGGGGTTAACCCGCGCAGCCACACCGGATCCGCGTTCACAGCTGATCCCCCATGAGATGGCGTCGTTGACAGGTGGGACCCATACTCTGGTGTTTTTGTTGTATCATGTAGAGGGGGTCTCACTGGTTCTAGGAAAATTTGTTTCACTATTTTCTAAGCTTCCTACAGGGAGAAACTGATTTTTCAAATTTGGGGAAATTTCTGGAAATTAAATTTTCTATTTTTCTAAATTTATAACTACATAGAGATTTGGAATATTGATCAACCCAGTATTTTAAGTCCAAAGAACTTGAAATTTTTACTGGAGGTCAAGTGTATGAGCAATAGTGTTCTGACCGAAATTGGGAATTTTCCAGTTAACAGAACTGTAGGAAGGATTTCTTTAAGCATTTTGCTTAGCTGAATTATAGAGAAATGTCTATGGCTTTTCATACAAATCCAAGTGCGCCACTGCATATTATTCTTCATGCTGGTTCTAACCAAATTTATTTGGCAATTTTTGGATAATTCTACTGGATGTTATGGATTTTCCAAGTTTTGATTGAATCTGGATTTATTTTCCTATTGGAAATTTCAAATAAAGAGCCAGTCCCACTTCATTTGAATCGGGCCAATCAGAACTGAGCCACACCGGGAGCCACGGGGTTAACCCGCGCAGCCACAGTGGATCCGCGTTCACAGCTGATCTCACGCGAGAGGGCGTCATTGACAGGTGGGACCCGCACCCTTCGTCTACCTTCCGACGTGGCGGCGTCTCTCGCCGGAACCGCGGCGGCGCTTCGCCGGACCTAGTTGCGTCGACCTCCTTCTGGCCTCGCTTTGACCGCTCAACCATAAAATCAACCGCGTAAGCCGATGGTGGTGTCCAATCAAGTCGGCGATGGCCGGAGACGGCGGTGCGACGGTGATGGTGGAGCTAGGGTTTCGGCGTTCGTCGAAAACGCTCGAAAATGGCGTAATAGGCTTGGGAAAAGGTCAGGAATGTTCCTAGGAGCACCAGGATCATGATTTGGAGGGTTAGAATGGGGTGACATCGCCGGTAAAGCTGAGTTCGACAACGAAGTACGGTTTTTCAACCGGCGGCCGCGAAATCTCAAAATCTAAGGTGCTCGGTTGATAACTTTCAGGGTTTTTGGGTAGGGAGCTTCGTTAGGACATACAGAAGCTATCTGCTAACCAGATTAAAGGATGATTACAGGAATGAAACAAATTTAAGCGCGAAGTCTTGCTGTTCTATTGAGAAATCATTCGGTTATCGAATAAGAACTCGAGCTACACTTCATGTCATAGGCTTAGATTCTGTGAGCATAAACTAGAGAGGATTGCGAACCATTTTTCTTAAAGGATCGAGGCTGGAGATGGCCTAGAACTGGAGCTCGATGGTGAGACAGGGAAGGTTCTCGGCGGCTTCCTCGACGGCGACCGGAAAACTTCAAAATATCCCAAGCAGAAGCTATGTCACGATCGATGACCAAATAGAATACGTAGAGGAGGTTGGGACAAGCCTTTTATCTACTTAAAGCTCGGGGAGAAACGGCATCAATCATCGGCGAAAGCTCGATCAAACAAAGGTGGCGGAAATGGCGTGAACAGAGGTGGAGCTCAACGGCGACGGCCAAGGGGGGGGGGTATTTATAGGGACGGAGGGATGAGGGGAGCGCGCAAGGCGCAAGCAAGCAGGCAGCTCGGTCGATGCATGCCACGTTACGGTGTTGCACGCTGCCGGCATCGATCGGCGGGGAGAGCTGGATACAGAGCACCCCGTGGGTTGCACTCGAGTGGGTTAGGCTGACAGTGGGTCCCACCTCCTCTTATCCACTTCTCCTCTCTGCAACTTCAATTCTCCTACCAAACTTGATCCCAAAATTCTAGATTTTTGTGGGGAGGCTCAAATAAATATCTGAAATTTGATTCTGCATTTGGATTTTAATTTGGAGCAAGTTTCATTTGAATTCCAAATTTGAATTTGAAATAGGATGAAATTCAATGGTGTCACTGAATTAAATAGCAACTGAGTTCCAGAAATTGTGAAACTTTGAGGATAAGTCATGCAAGTCATGCTGACCATGGTGGTGTGTTCAAATCTTGATGTTGAATAGAATTCAAAATTTGAAATCCTATTATGGTCTGAATTTGCTAAGCGTCTCAAATAAAATAGCAAATGGAGTTCAAACTTTATGAAACTTTGCAGGAAGTCTATTTGGAATATTAGTAAACCATAGAAAAATTTATGGCCTCAGAATTGAATAATTTTGATAGGGCCAAATGTACAATAGCATATTCAATTTGTAATTAATTTGAATATATATTGGGTACTGCATATTAATTTGACCTAGGATCCTCCATTCAAATAATTCCAAACTTTGAAGGGAGGTCAAAAGAATTTATCTAAGATTATTGGTGAAGTCCATTCCTCATGTTAATAAAATTTAAGCATGAGTGGAAGAAAATATTTGATGAGATCAAGTTCATAAGCCTAGCTATAATTGGTCTCCATTAGAGTTGATAACCAACTTACAACTGAACCTCACATGAAGGAAAATGTGGGATTTTACAACCATTTAGGAAAGTATATCATAGGCCAAGAGGCAAAGTTTTTAGCTCAATTGGGGGTTTTGTTGGAAGCTCTACCTTGGGCAATTCAAATGTCTCATGATGTTCATCCTCTTCTTGGATGAAATCCTCTTCACCTTCCATTTTAGTAGAATCTAAATATTGAAGAATCATAGCCTCCTCGATTGGTTCATCATGGATAGGAGGTTCTGCAGATTGGTTCTTTGACTGTAGAATAAGGACTGAAAATTTCACCCTCTAAAAATAATATCAAGGTTTTGTTTAGAGGTTACTTCCGTGAGTGATTTATCAATAGGAATCCAATTCAACATCGAAGTCTTGGACTTCAAACACATCTAAATCAAGGAAACCCTCAATATTTCCTGTCATGCTGACACGTGATGCAAAACCACAAAACCTTGCATAATGTTTGCAAACGAATCTCTTAAGGATTTTCTTGTTAGAGCTAAGGGCTCATCACCCAAATGGCAAGAACACCATTATCAGAAATGATATAATCTCAGACTGTGGGGTTATAAAAGACGTTCACCATCACTTCTCGAATAAGTCATCGATTGGTTGCCAAGGGAGAGTTTACTCGTAGTATTTTAGGTCAGTTCTCAACATCTATTGTCTATTCTCTACTCATTTTTGAGGTCAACTCCTTCATTGTTTCCACAAGGAATATTCCATCAGGTGGATTAGGAGTAGTAGGAGGTGAAAAAGGTTTCCGACCGTAACAATATTTTTAGGTATTTCCATAAAAAGCTCGTCCTCAAAGTAGAATGGAAACTCCAATGGTTGAATTTCTTTATCTTTTTTTTTTCTCTTTAGTTTCGAGTGATGTTTCTATGGGCAAGGCTTGAGATGGGCTTGCTACAGGTTCTTCCTTGTCTATCGAAATGTCCTCATGACTCAACATGGCTTCCTCTTGTAGAAGTTCACTAACACCCATAATGAAAGAAGCATTTTCTAGAATACGATCTAGAAGTTTCCTTCTTTCTAATGGAGTCTTATGCTCATTCTTTTATGTCACGGTATAGGGTAGATTCATTGTTCAATCCAACGAAAAAATATTGTAGTAACAGCGGTTTGGGGATTGACAAATCTGGGCTAGAATTTATTAAACTAGAAATTCTATCCCGCTCTGCACCTATTGACTTCTTTTTCATTTGTTGGAAGCCTAATACTTTCATTCGTAGGTAATCAATCTGGGATATTGGAAATAATGCAAGACAAAATATGCCTCAAAGTTCTTTCCATCATAGTTTATTTTCCCCACAGTATGGGTGTACCGTTGCTTCGCTTTTTCCTTGAGAGAAAAAGGAAATAGCTCCAACTTGAGAGTTTCTTGTTGCGTTCTTTTGATTATAAGAGAAGAACACAATTTTTCAAAATCTCTTCGATGGTGGTAGGGGTTTCCACAATCTGTTTCGGAGAAGGATTGTTCATGAACCATGATTATAAAGCCAAGGAAAATTTCATAGCTGGTTGAGCAAATAGGTTTCACAGATGGTGGTGGCTCATAGAACTCACACTTTGGGGAAAAATATGAAAGAATGGTGGGTTTCTCAATAATTTGGATGGTGGTAGGATAAGAAATAAAGGAAAACTAAACTGCATACGAGGGTGAACAAGCTTCGAAGATCAACGAAATTCGTTACCCGTCAACGACACCAGAAATGCTTCTTAGTATTTCTTGTGACCACAGGTAAAATCCAGAAGCGCGCAAAATACCATTGTAGCAATTCACATGGAGAGTATTCCCAATGGCATTGAATCACTAGGAATGTGGACTTCGATCTTCTAGCTTGCTCACTGTTCATGATTGTTAAGTACCACTTTAGACTACCAATATTACATATATTCATGGAGGACTAAACATTTCTTACACGTATGTCCTTTACAAATAATGTATTTACACTTGTACATGGAAAAATGGTGCATGCAGGTATTTTATAATGAAATAAAGTGAATCTAGGGAGAAATCCTAAATAATACACTGCCAGCCAATCAGACATTGGCATGTGGTAGCACATTGATCAAATGGACCACCTACAAGAGTATCCGAGGGCATCCAACTGTGTAGCACTAAGGAATGGCATGAGAGCCAACATGGCAGTCACTCGGAGGAAATCTAGGACGACTGGGACCAAGCCCAGTTCGGCCGAACTAATAGTGGCCCCAGAAGCGGTCTCCTTGCACATGTCACTTTCTTGTGGACTACTGATAAGAATGGAGATTGATTTGCGTGCAAATGATGGCGGGAACTGACCTCAACACTAGAATAAATAAGACCCCTCACCCTCACTTCAACACACACCGGTTGAGCATTCACTGCATGATATACACTAGTTCTCTTAGTACTTCGTGGAGGTTAGGCTACAGAGTGGAGCCTCTAGTCCCAAGTCGAAATTGGGAAAGGTATGGCTCATGTATCTTTGTTTTCTTTTGTGATTGTGTGCATAGTAATAATATAATTATTAGCCTCTATTTATTCATATATTTGGGCAATGCATTTTTGTTTGATTGTGGGGTCCATGTATGTGATAGATGTAGGTGTCATTATGATCTGGTAGTGATGCTTTTATTATATTATCATAAACACCATATACCTCCACTATAGTCTAGTTAGGTATAACATGAACATGTTAGTATGAATAACATAGTGCTTGGTTCCAAATTGGTTCAACGATGTTTAGGTTAGTCATTGCCTTAGGATAAATATCGTATTGCAACTCTTAAGTTATTTACTTAGCATGCAAGTGTGGTGCTTGGATAGTTAAGTAGTGTTGGATGCATCATAGTCCACAAGTTCTAGAGGTAGGCAGTAGGTGGTGACAGGCCTATACATCCGTTGTAATCCTCCATGTTCGACTACGACGTAGGATCTTGGCGGGAGTCACCTGGCAGATCAGGGTAAGTCTATGCCCGATATGTTGGACCACTAAGCTTTACTATTCACCACTAGCATATCTATGTGTACACTTGTTAGACTATGTATATGAGTAATTAGAGCATAGTAGGAGCAACCCCTTCTCGTAGTTTAACCCTCACTAGGAGAACCTTATTTCTAGGAGTCGCTTGCTTAGGTGTGTGTCACACAACCCATATTATCAACTTACCTCTGTCATGGTAATTACTTAGTACCCTATACCTTGATCATAAGAATTTTGTTTACTTTACTTCACCGCCTTTCTTTGGGATAAATATGATTCCCTTGAGAATATTCATGTGTGAAATGATACAACAATATCTTTCGTGCGCTTGCGGATCTAGTCTCTCACTGGAGATGATATGTGGTGTTAAGAAATACCAACAAGCGTTTCTAGCGCCGTTGTTGGGGAAGGCAAAGGAAGAGTAAAACATAGCTATCACTTTTGATTAAGCTATATGTACAAGTAGTTATTAGACATGATTACCCTTTCTTTGTTTTCTCTTTTTGTGTGAAAATAGGGTAGTGTTTGGCTAGACCATTTCATGGGAAAGCCAATGAGAATGCAAGTGCTCAACTGTAAAAACAACTCAAGGCGTTCCTCAAAAAATTTTTCCCGTTGGGCAACACCATTGCCTAGAATGGGAGGATTCTCTAGCTTTCAGCAAGAGCCAAAGGCAACTATCCCCAAAGCTCGGGGGAGGCTCCAAGATTATAACTTGGTTTGCCTTCACCATGGGGTGGATCGTTGGCTCATTGTCCAACACTCAAACAATTGGTTGACTTCATGGACCCGTGATCACATTCATTCTGAAGTTAGAGGTGACCTCTTGTAAATGATCATGACAAGGATGAATACTTGATTGCAAAGATGGTCACCATTGAAGGGGTGAATCAATGAATTCTTTGGTTCTGTTAGGATGGCATGCACACCATTGACAAGGTGGACATGCTAGCCACGAAATTAGACCTCCTATTAAATGATCAAAAAGGTCAAGCCAATAGAGAAGTGTTTGTATGATTCAAGCTATGGATATTCACATGATTTGTGAAAATCATGTCATCATGGGACACTTGGGGATCTATTTCCCTAAGACCCGGTAGGAGCCTTCATTTCCAAACAACAAATCCAAAGGCCACCACAAGAATGGGTTGAATCAAAACAACAACTAGAAGGTCAAAGCGATACCCCCACAAGTGGACAAGGTCATTGCTTCTATGAATAAAATCAAGATTTGAGAGGACTCCGTCATGACGTCCATGATGACATTGTAAGAAGACGGAGAAGCAAGGGCCATCAAAATGGCCCAAGTCCACTGAACCACCAAAAAGAGAATGGCGGAAGAAGGACAAGCTTCACCAAGTTCATGAAAGAATATCTTCAAGAAGGAAAAGTTGTCGCAACATCAACCAGTATCACCCAAGGTGACAAAGAGGTCAGGGCCTCCACGTGCCACATGCCCAAGTGACATCCAAAAGAGGTTAGGCATGTCAACAAGAGAAGTCATCCACACCTTCATCTTTGGGTATGGACGACACAATCACGCTAAGTAGGACGGAGGTAAGTCCCGCTCATCAGACTTCAAAACTTTGGTGAGTACATGCCAATAGGTAATTGTTAGTTATCTCATATTTTAATTCCCAATTGCATATTTGAATTTCTCATCAAACCTTGCATTTGCATTTAGCATGTTTAAATTTTTCACACTTGCATGTTGGAAAGTAAAATTTACAACCAACATAAAACTAAAATTTTTAATTAAGGAAGAAATTAATTTGGGCATAACCACTGGAATTTAATTTCCTTATTCAAACCAAAAAAATTACCCTTGATCCTCATTGCATTTGCAAGTTGTTTCAAGTTGGGCAAGACAATTTGACAAGGCGTTCAAATTGCTTTGGCTAACGTAACCCATTTTCGAGTTATTTTGTTCGTTCTTGATTTTATTGCAGTCAGAAGGAAATGTGTAAAAAGGTTATTTGGCAAGAAGGGAAGCCTCATCAAGCTCAAGATGCCATCAGGAGGATCCAAGCACATATCCCTCCATCGATCTTTATTCGAGTTCAAGGTGAAGGAATGCTCAAGATGATGGCCCAATGGAGGAGAAAGATGAAGCTTCATTCATCTTCAACTCCAACCTCAACATGGCAATAGACATCAAACATTAAGGCTACACCAAAATCCATTGTTGTGAATTTATCATACAAGGACCTTGAAACCCGAACTGCTCTTCAAATGAGGTACGACTTTAGAATCATTTGTCGTGTGGATTGCATTATGATTGAATGATTTTTACATGCATTGACGAGAAAGGTTTATACCTCCTCATCATTCAATTCCTATGCACCCTCACGAGAGTAAGTATTGTGAATGCGGCCTAGAGGGGGGTGAATAGGCTTTAAAAGCTTTCTTGCAACACTTAACAAATATGTTAAATACCTTGGGACCGGACTTGTCCGGAGTGAGGTACGGACTAGTCCCGTTGTTCAATTACTATGAAAGGATTAAGTGTTTAGGCAGAAATTTCAAATGAAATGGTAGAGGAATATAATTACTATTCTTACAACTTGAACAAGAGATAAGGTTGCTAATTGCACGTGTAACACAATTATAATGCTATAGATGATGAAACTTGCAATAGTAAAAGAATGGAACACGTGAGACATGGATTTTTACAGAGATTCAATCTCACCAAAGAGATCTACTCCTCATTGAGGAAGCCCACACAGAGTCGGGTCTCTTCAAACCCTTTTCCCTCATCAGGTCACCACACAAGGCCGACTTGAGTTCCACTATCACGGGGTAATCACCAAGTCGATGGGGCAAACTGACACACTAAGGGCTCCCACAAATTTACAGTGAGAAAAAGATGATCTAATACACTCAAAAGATTACAAATAATGCACGAGTGTATAAGAGATGAAACCCCAATAGCTCAACGATGCGTAGGCAACAATCTCACTATCCCAAATCTGAATACCCAAAAGATTTAACTCTTTAGACCTTTAGAAGTGTGGGGAGATGTGTTTTTGTGCTCTTGGAACAAGTGGCAGCACTAGGTTTTATGTTTTTGATAGTTGTGTTTGGTTCTTGTCTTTGTGGGGTCGTGGATCACCTATTTATAGTGTTTCCAAAAATATTAATGTTAGTGATCCCGACCGCCGAACTAGTCCGCTCTGGTGACCAGACTTGTCTGGTGTGCTGTGTAAAATTCGCGTGGAATGAGCAACACACTAAAAACCCTAACTTGTGTGAGGTATACCGGACTTGTCCATATTGGAAAAGAGTGTTCATCGGACTAGTCCCTGGTGATTACAGAAAGTTGATCGGACTAGTCCGCAATAGGACGGACCAGTCCGGTCCAATGTGAATTGTGTGTTTCCAACTTGTCTGAGTGAAACATCAGAAAGTTAAATGGACTTGTCCCATACGTGTCCAGACTTGTCCGTTGCAAGGTGAATTGAAACATCAACGAGTGTAACAGACTTTTCCGGTGTGTGTCCGAACTTGTCCGGTGCTCAGTGAACTGTGACTAGTCCGCTTAGTGAACGGACTTGTCCGGTGCTCACTGAATTACTTAGATTGATTTTATCCCTTACCCTGTACGCAAAGACATGAGCTCTTGGGATGTGTCTTTCACACACATCCTATACAATTATGTCCACTTTGCGCTTCTATTGATTGTTTGGCTTCTTCCTTTCCCACTTCTCATTTTTCACCTTTTTGGTTGCACCATAATATCTTATCTTTGTTGACCTGCATTCATCTAAATGAATCCATTAGGCATAATAATCTCATTTGTTTGTCATCTAAATGAATTCATTTGGTTGCACCATAATAATCTCATTTGTTTGTCATCAGTCGTCCAAAACCCACAAGGGAATGCCTAGATGCACTTTCAATCTCCCCTTTTTTTGTGATTGATGACAACCAATTGAGATTTCACAATTAAGAGTAAAAATTGATTTTCATAAAGTGCACATATATGAGAATGACAAATGAAAAATAAAAACTTCTAACATATATGCACTCTTTATGGTGCGGTGCCTATAAAGTGTGTATGATCAATTAATGTGATACGCAAAATTAAGAGCATAGCAATTATAGCAACAACCATCACAATAATATTAAAAATAAAGCATCACACATTCATATTAAATAAAATAGGCACATCCAAAAGAGATTATAATAATTTGAAATTTAAGATACAAGTCCATGATCACTGGTCCTTGAGCATTACGAGCAAATACTACTAGTCTCAATCTCTTCCTCTTTCCCATCAAGGCACCAAAAAGGGAAAAATCGAGGGGGGTCACTCATGGCCAGTCCCTCCCTCACTCTCAGTCCTATCTTCATTTTCATCTTCATCATCATGTGCATGCTGAGGAGGAGGAGCGGAGACACCTACTTGTCCAAAGGATGCCAATTCTTGCTCCGTGAGGGGTGCCATCTCTGTGATGTTCTCTTATGAATTCTTTGAGATTTGAGGTGATCCCACTGACTCAATATCTACCTTCTCACATATTGCTTTGATGTTTGCCTTCATATACCTCTGATGTATTTTTCTAGCCAGACTTTCCTTGTGCTTCTTAATTTCCACTTTGCAGCAGGATGCGAAGATTGATGATAGCATTTTCAGCACACCACTTGAGGACTCTTTGGAGGGTGGAGGGGCAGCGGTAGCATCTTGAGTCTTTGTGACTTCATAAGCATGCTTAGGTCTCTGTTCCACTGCAGGTGAGGCAGGAGCAGAGGGAACAGTGTAGACTGTAGTCTTCTGGGGTTTGAGGCTAGTGTGCTCAACATCCTTAGCAAACTCAAGGTCGGTGACCTTCTCAATCAAGAACATAATGTAAGGTGCATAGCCATAGGACCTATTTGGAGTGATTGAGATGTTCACAATTCATTGTAGATATATTCAAAGACATTGAAGGTCCTTTTCTTGCTTATCACTTTCATCAAGGTCCTTAGAGTTCCTTGAATTGTCCTTGCATCTCGATCCTTTGGAGCAATAGTCTTCCTCAAAATTCCGTTAAGCACGGCAAAGAATGGCTTTAAGTACTTGGTGGTAGGAGACTTGTATGACATTCTTGTATCATGAGGAATTCTAGCTCATCCTTCTCCAAAGGCTTCAAGTTATGAATAATGAGCTCATTGTTCAAGGTATCTTCAAGGTGAAGTATCTTCGCAAATTCCTCATAAGTGACACTATACTTGGATCCATGTATCATCCAAATCATCTTATCCTCATCATCACGGGCGAAGTAGAGAGTAGAGTAAAATTGAGTGATGACTTCATTGTTATAATTATGTCGGAAGGATAGAAGATCCTTCAAGCCATGCCTCTCTAGTGCCTCCAAGACTTCATGATATGCTTGACACTTCTTGGATTGTAATAAGTCATGTCCACCCATTGAATAGCAACCACTGGATTTCTCATCTTCATGTACACATGCTCGTAGTAGTCAGCATGGAAGTGGCTCCAAAATCTTGGGTCAGTAGATTGCTTTGGCTGCTCATAAGCTTCTATCTTTCTGAACTTGTGAGCCAACTCGTTTCCTTTCCCCATGAAGTCATTTTCTGATGGCTGCCTATTGCGCTGCATAGGTGACTTCATCTTAAGCGGACCATGGGACCACTTGCAAGTCATTTTCCCTTGTTGGCACTCCTTCTAGGTACGGTTGCGCTAGCACCAGTACCATCCTTGCTCAATGCTTTCTTTACCACCACTTTCCTCTTTTTCAGAAAAGCATCACTGGGAGGAGAGGAGTGGTCATTGAAGTCTTGACTCTTCTTGCTTAGCCTTTCTTTTGCCCTTACAACTCTTGCGCATTCACTCTTGGCTTCATAGTCAAACATGGTATCATCTGAAGAGAACGACATCATGCTTTACATGGAGAATACAAGGAGCGATAAGAATGATATGTACACTTTGTGGAGATAAGAATTTAGTGGTTCAAACTATCAGGGGACCAGACTTGTCCGTTTTCAGAGTGTAGACTTGTCTGGAGCACTGGACTTGTCCGTACCAAAATCCGACTAGTCCGGTCTGACGTATGAATCCTAATTTCCTATTCCAGCAAATCTAACAAATATTGATGTTACAAGGATAGGAATACAGCAGGAATACATACAAAAATGTAATGTATTCCCTAGGAATCAGGAAAAATAAGCAATATTTAAGGAAAGATGAGAACTAGGGTTAAGTGAGATTTTTACTGAAAAGTCAAATATTTGACGTTGGAGGAGCGATGCAGAGTTCATATTAGTTCAGAGAGGGATGCTTCACGCCGAGGAAAAGTGTTCCCGTGGAGGAACCTTTGATTTTAGTTGTCGAAAGTGAAAATCGCCTTGGGAGCTAGGGTTAGAGGAGAGAGAGGGAGAGAGTGCCAAGACTACTGTGAGGAAGAAGAAGGTGTCCTGGAGGCTGGCTAGGGTTTAAGCCTAATAAATACGGACTAGTCCGCACAAGTGGCTGGACTAGTCCGGTATGCCACACCAGAGACGGACTAGTCTACATCAACATACTAGTCCAGTTCAGACCACAGACGTCCATGTCTGCTGGATAGAATTGAATAGAAACAAAGTGATTTTTGGAAGTTTGATCTGTTAGTGATCTAAAGGACATCATTTCTCAAATAATCTTGATGAACATGACCAGTAAGCAATCAATGATCACACAATGGCCATAATTCACCAAGATGCACTAATTTAAATTTTTTTCAAGAGGAAATTGAGATAAAGGATAATATTTCGCAAAAATGAGTAAACCTTGAAGGATCAATCAGGTATGCAATGTTTCAAGCCACATTTCGAGAGTCAAGTATATTTAATTCATTCCTGAGCTCACAAAATCTCTTTTCATCTAGTGGCTTTGTGAATATGTCCGCTAGTTGTTTTTCAGTTGTAACATGTGAAATGACTATGTCACCTTTTAATGAATGATCTCTTAGAAAATGATGAAGAATGTCTATGTGCTTAGTTCTTAAGTGCTCTACTAGATTGTGTGCAATTTTTATGGCACTTTCATTATCACATAGGAGTGGAATATGGTTCAGATTGTAACCATAATTTCTTGGAGTTTGTCGCATACAAAGTATCTGTGCGCAACAGCTACCGGCTGCAACATACTCTGCTTCGATTGTGAAAAGAGCAATGGAGTTTTGCTTTTTAGATGACCATAAGACTAAGGATCTGCCAAGAATTTGGCAAGTTCCTGATGTGCTCTTTCTATCGACTTTGCAGCCTGCATAGTCGGCATCTAAATATCCTATAAGGTTAAACTTGGATCCTTTAGGATACCAAAGGCCCAAGTTAGGTGTGTTCACAAGGTATCTTAAATTTTTTTTACAGCTGTTAAATGACACTCTTTAGGTGCAGCTTGAAACCTTGCACACATGTAGACACAAAGCATAATATCTGGCCTAGATGCACACAAATAGAGTAGTGAACCAATCATAGACGATTATACCTTTTGATCCACATTTGGACCATCTCCGTTGAGATCGAAATGTCCATTAGTTGCCATGGGAGTCTTGATGGGCTTGGCTTTGTTCATGTTGAACTTTTTGAGGATGTCCTGCGTGTAGTTGGTTTGACAGATAAAGGTACCTTCTCTAAATGCTTCACTTGGAATCCCAAAAAGAACTTCAATTCGCCCATCATTGACATCTCGAATCTGTCTGTTATAATTTTAATAAATTCTTGATAGAAGGATTTATTAGTAGAACCAAAAATGATGTCATCAACATAGATTTTACAGACGAATATATGACCATCAAAATGTTTTGTAAATAAAGTATAATAAGCTTTTCCTATTTCTAAAACTATTTTGAGTGAGAAATCCCTAAGGCACTCATACCAAGCTCGGGGAGCTTGTTTGAGGCCATAGAGAGCCTTGCGCAGTTTGAACACATGGTTGGGGTACTCTTGATCTTCAAATCATGGTGGCTGCTCCATGTAAAATTCCTCCATGATGGGACCATTGAGGAATGCGCTTTTGACGTCCATTTGATACAACTTAAAATCGTGGTGAGTAGCATAGGCTAATAAAATACGAATGGACTCAAGTCTAGCTACGGGAGCAAATGTTTCAACGAAATCCAAACCTTAGACTTGTGAGTAACCTTTTGCCACAAATCACGCCATGTTTCTTGTTACAACTCCAATTTCATCTTGCTTGTTCCGAAAGACCCACTTGGTGCCTACAATGTTTGCCTTTAGTCTTTCCACCAGCTCCCACACCTCATTTCTCTTGAAGGTTTTCAGCTGCTCTTGAATTGCAATCACCCAATCTGGATCTTTTAGTGCTTCATCAACCCTGTATGGTTCCAGAAACTAGACAAAAGAGTAATGTTTGCAAAAATTAGCATTATGAGATCTAGTGGTTACTCCGTTTGCAATATCACCAATGATGTTGTCGACGGGATGATCTCTTTGTATACTCTGATGTACTCTTGGGTGAGGCACTTGTGAGGTCACTTGTTCTTCATTATCTTCATTGTCAGTGTCTCCCCCTAGATCATTGCTTCCATGATTAAATTGACTTTCTTGATTCAGCTGTTGTTGATCTTGTGCAGAGGCTCCCCCTTGATCGTTGCTATCCTGTTGAGGTATATATTGAGCACTTGGGTCTTGTGATTGCTCTTTCGGTTGAATATCACCAAGTGCCATCCTTCTCAACACTTGACATGTGGCTTCTGCTTGATCTAGCACACATTTATCAACTTGCTCCACCTGGGAGCCGTTAGTTTCATTGAACACTACGTCACGTGCTACTTCAGCAATGCCATAGACTTTGTTGATGACACAGTAGACTTAGGTGTTCGAATCATAGCCTAGCAGGAACCCTTCATCAGATTTTGAAGCAAACTTCAAAGTCCTCGGTTTCTTTTTCAAGATAAAACATTTGCTTCCAGATACTCTGAAGTATGAAATGTAGGTTTTGTTACCATTGAGGAGCTTATATGGAGTTTTCTTTAGAAGTCGGTGAAGATATAGCCGGTTTGTGGCGTGACAAGTGGTGTTTGATGCTTCAGCCCAAACCAGTCTGAAGACTTGTATTCATCCAGTGTTGTCCTCGCCATCTCGATGAGCATCCTGTTCTTCCTTTCGGCCACCCCATTTTGTTGAGGGGAGTAGGGTGCCGAAAACTCTTTTTTTATTCCTTCTTCATCTAGATACTCCTCAACTTGTGTATTCTCAAACTCTGTTCTGTTGTCACTTATAAAGTTCCTTACGATTGAGGAGAACTCACTTTGCGCTCTTTTCAAGAATTTCTTGAGGATCCCATGGTTTTCTGATGTATCATAAAAGAAAAACACCTACGTAAATCTAGAAAAATCATCAGCAATTACTAATCCATATTTGTTACCGCCAATGCTTATATAAGCAACTGGACTGAAGAGGTCCATGTGAAGAAGTTCCAGCAGTCTTGATGTGGTCATCATGTTCTTTGCGGGTGTGGTGCTACAACTTGTTTTCCCGCTTGACATGCGCTGCACGGCCTGTCTTTCTCAAACACAATATCTTTTAAACCTCAGATGTGACCACCTTTTAGAAGTTTTTATAGATTTCTCATCCTAATATTGTCTAGTAATCTATGCCACAGTCATCCCATGTTAGTTTTTGCAACAAAGCAAGTGTTGAGTTAAGCTTTATCTTTGTTGAAGTCAACAAGATAAAGCTTTCCCTTCAATATTCCCTTGAATGCAACTGAGTTATCGCTTTATGTAAAAGTTGTCACACCCTCAATAGTGAATACACAATTGTATCCTTTTTCATATAGTTGAGATATGTACAAAAGATTGTAATCTAAAGAATCAACATGTAAAACATTTGAAAGAGTGTGTTGAGAAGAAATTTCAATTTTACCGCTGCCAGGGACTTTTCCTTGGATGTTGTCTCCAAAATGGATTCCTTCATTGGATCCTCGTTTCGCTCATACTCTACGAACATACTCCACTTTCCAGTAATGTGATTGGTGCATCCACTGTCCAACACCCATTTGGATCCTCCGGAGGAGTAGGCCAGCAAAACAAAAATTATTTCTTTGTTTTAGGTACCCAAGCTTGCTTGGGTCCTCGGAGGATAGTCACAAGTGTCTTGGGCACCCACACACAAGTCTTTGGGTTCTTGTGGCGTGTCTCTGCATATTTTGCATAAACATGTCCAGTTTTATTTCTCATAAGTATGTAATAAGCATCAAAAGTATGAAACAAAGTTTGCATTTCAGATTCATGTGTTTTTTCTTTAACAAATGTAATATGATCCTTGTTATGAACATTAGCAAGCATCTTTTTATTTTTTTGTGTACCCAAGACCATCTTTGACGTTACGAGGTCTTGTGACCATAAATGCACTACGTGCATATTTAATATTTTCCTTATCAAAGATGCCACTTTGGGATGGATGTTTAGCATGTGAAACAGAGGTATCATCTTTAACAATATTCTTATTACTAGAGCATGTGCAAGTTTTAGTTGTTGTCGAATTTACACCTTGGGAAGGTGATCTCTTGGAGGAGGAAGCGTCACTTTTATTGAGTGACTCAACTTGCACTTCAAGGATTTTGTTAACTTTTGAAGACTTAGCAAGTTCGTCCTTGATTGCAATGTGTGAGTCTTCTAGTTTTGAGTAAGTTTCCTTAATCAAAGCGAGCTCATGCTCAAGTGCCTTGGTCTTCTCCTTCTCATGCTCAAGGAGCTTCTCAACCTCTTGATATCTCTTCCTTTCATGGATGAGCATATCTTCTTGGCGGTTAACAAGCTCCTCCTTCTCAAAGATTTCATCCGACCACATTTTCATTTTTCTTGGTGCAGTTTTGCTCAATCCTCTAAGAATTTCCTCATTTTCAATAGAGCTATCAAAATTATTAGTATAACAATTCAAGGAGGGGGGTGTAAGTCAAACATTTTTCTTGCCTTCCTTAGACATGAGGCAAGTATGGTTGTAATTCTCCCATCCTCCCATGTTTGGGAAGAGCGTAGACTTCTTGGTTGGCTTCTTGATGGCAATTTTTGCCGTATCCTCGTCTTCATCAGAGGAGGACTCGTCATTTGAGTCCCTCTCCTTGCCAATGTGCGCTTGGTGAGCTTGCCTCCTTTTCTTGAAGGTCTTCTTCTCTTTTGGCTTCACTTCTTTCTTCTTTTGGTTTCTTCATATGTGCAGTCAACCATAAAGTGATTGTGCTCCTCATAGTTGTAGCTAGTACATCGAGCCTTGGATTTTCCTTTCTCTTTGCTCTTCTGATCACTTGAGTTGCTGCCCTTCCCTTTTCACATCATGCGCTTGAATTTCTGGATGAAGAGCACCATCTATTCATCATCCATATTGGTGCTCACGTCACTTGTGTCTTCTTCATCTTGTGCTTCACGAACCTCCTTTCCTTTTGGCTTTCAAGTTGCTTTGAGGGCAACTTCCTTCTTCTTGGAGGAGGTAAGTTCAGCTAAGTCTTTGACATATTGGACCACCTTCTCCATCATCTCATGGTTGATAATATTTCCCAACAGTTTATCCGAAGTCATTTTGTGATACCCCAGACATTCTCGGATCATAGTGCACAAGGTGACATTCCTTGGCATAAATGCTCTATTCATCCTTTTGACCACCTCATGGTCAGTCCACTTCTTGCTTCCATAGGCACATATCTTGTTGATGAGTGCCTCCATTCGGTTGTACATCTCTTGAGGTTATTCGCCCTCCTCAATGGCAAACCTCCCCAATTCTCCTTCAAGCATTTCAATTTTTGCTTCACGAGCTGAGCAATTTCCCTCATGTGCGGTCTTTAGTATATCCCATATTTTCTTAACACTTTCCAGTTCATCAATCTTGGTAAACTCTTCTCGGCTCAAGGATGAAGTGATTACTGCAACAGTTTGTGCGTTGCGGTGAATTTCTTGCTCTTGCTCTAGAGTGAGTTCATCGTCGGTATCCGGGATATCTATACCTGTACACATAAATTGCCAAAGACTAGGATTTAAGGAGATAAGATGCATTTTCATATTATACTTCCACATTGTATAATCATTTTCGTCGAAATAAGGAGATTTTCCCATAGGAATTGAAAGATAATGATTGTTAGAATTAAGACGATTGTAATTATAAGGATATCAGGAGTAGTCATGATGGCCACTCCCCGTCGTCTTCTAGTCCTCTTCCTTGCCCTTTTTGCTTAAAAGTTTCTTTCTTAGAAGCGCCTTGAGTTTACACACTTCTTTATCATCATGTTTGTTTTCCTTGAGTACATTGAATGCCTTGGTTTCTTCCTTATCTTCGTTGTTGGGCACCTTCAAAATCTCGATGTTCTTCTCAGAGGCCATTGATATCTCTGAGCGGTGGGTCTCGTAAATGGAGAACCTGCTCTGATACCATTTTAATGTGGCCTAGAGGGGGTGAATAGGCTTTAAAAATTTTCCTACAACACTTAACAAATACGTCAAATACCTGGGGACCGGACTTGTCCGGTGTGAGGTACGGACTAGTCCAGTTTTTTAATTACTACGAATAGATTAAGTGTTTAGGCAAAATTTTCGAATGAAATAGCAGCAGAATGTAATTACTATTCTTACAACTTGAACAAAAGATAAGGTTGCTTAATTTTTACGTGGAACACAAATTACTTGATTGATAATTTATAATGCCCTAGATGATGAAACTTGCAATAGTATGAGAATGGAGCACGCGAGACACAAATTTTTATCGAGGTTCGATCTTACCAAAGAGATCTACTCCTCGTTGAGGAAGCCCACACAGAGTTGGGTCTCTTCAAACCCTTTTCCCTAGTCAAGTCATCACACAAAGCCGACTTGATTTCCACTATCACAGGGTAATCACCAAGTTGATGGTGCAACATCACACGCTGAGGGCTCTGACAAAATTACAACGAGAAAAAGATGATCTAATACACTCAAAAGATTGGAAAGAATGCACGACTGTATAAGAGATCAATCCCAAGAGCTCAATGATGCTTAGAAGATGATCTCCCTATCCAAAATCTGAATACCCAAAAGTTTTAACACTTTAGGCCTTTATATGTGCGGGGAGATGTGTTTTTGTGCTCTTGGGACAAGTGGAGGCGCTATGGTTTATCTTTTTGATAGTTGTGTTCGGTTCTGGTCTTTGTGGGGTCGTGGATCACCTATTTATAGTGTTTCCAAAAATATTACCGTTAGGGACCCTGACAGCCGGACTAGTCCGCTCTGGTGACCAGACTTGTCTAGTGTGCTGTGTAAAATTCGTGTGGAATGAGCATCACACTAAAAACCCTAATTTGTTTAATGTATACCGAACTTGTCCGTATTGGAATAAAGAGTTCATCAGACTAGTCCATTGTGATTATAGAAAGTTGATCGGACTAGTCCGCAATAGGACGGACTTGTCCGGTCCAATGTGAATTTTGTGTTTCCATCTTATTTGAGTGAAACATCAGAAAGTTGAACGGACTTGTTCGGTGCAAGGTGAATTGAAACATCAAAGAGTTTAACAGACTTGTCCAGTGTGTGTATGGACTTGTCCGGTGCTCAGTGAATTGTGACACCAGAAAGTTTGTCCGGTACTCAGTGAATTACTTAGATTGATTTTAGCCCTAACCCTCTACGCAAAGACATGAACTCTTGGGATATGTCTCTCACACACATCCTATACAATTATGTCCACTTTGCGCTTCCATTAATCATTTGGGCTTCTTCCTTTCTCACTTCTCATTTTTCACCTTTTTGGTTGCACCATAATATCTAATCTTTGATGGCCTGCATTTATCTCAATGAATTCATTAGGATCCCATTTGTTTATCATCAATCGTCCAAAACCCATAAGGGAATGCCTAGATGGACTTTAATGTTGGCATTGTATTTCGATTTTTTAAAAGGAATGTCACCTTACTTGGAAGGAATTTAAACAAGTACTTAGAATCTCATAATCATTGTTTAACAGACTTAGTCATTTTTTTTGCCTAGATTTAGTAAACAAAGATTATGCATTAGATTAATGGGTGAATTGACATGTAGCAACCTAGGAATAGTGATTTTCATAATTTTGATTTTAAATCCATACACAGAGTCACTGGATTTCATGTTCCTTGGCAAGACATTAGAAATGTTTAGGAGGATAAAATTGATAATATTGTTTGTCATGATCCAAAAGTTAAAATTTCACTCTTGTAAAAAGTAAAGATGGTTTGAAAATGCAAGATGAAGGAACCCATAGAGTGTACATCTATCACTTGCATTGCTATGAGTAGGAGCTTTAGAAAATGTGCAAATTGATAAATTTATAAGGCTGCACTCTTATATCAATAAATAATACATTGTTTCTGAATGCACTCGAAATTGGACTCAACGGATCTTTGTTGTTTTTCTTCCCCATATGTACAAATGAAATTCGGTTACCTAACCCTAAGTTTCAGCTGCACAAGTACTGGGAGCTAACCATCCCTCTCAATCTAAGAGAGGAAACTTGAAGGAGTAAAATTTCTGTGCAGGCATACAAGAAGTCAATGGTTGAATAAAATCATGGAGGTTCCATTTCAACATCTCCTGGACAATGAGTAAACAAGCATGGTTGCAACCTATAGGAATTTAAGCCCGAAGGTCAATCATTGCTATACGAGGTCAGAGAATTGACATGGAAACCCTCCATAAGCTCCAATGGGCTGCTATGAATGAGTGGGATCACTATGCTCCGAACTATTCTAAGTACCCATTCAAGCTCAAGGGAGTTGCCTCCATAGTTGGGTGCATGCCATTCCTTTATGGCTAGAGGTTATCATGATGTTAACCAAGCAATGGAGGATGACACCCAACGCATGGGAGAACTTGAGGTGTGGAAAAGAGGTATCTACAACATTCTCTTAAACCACCCTAAAGGCACCCATGGAATACAACAAAACATCAACGTTGAACCCTCCAATGTCAAAGCCACGCTGCAACAAGGTTAGGCCAACCTCATGGCCCACCTCTGCCATTAGGGTTTCAACCACTATCGTGGATCTTAACTAAGAAGAAGCTTTGGGGAGGACCCCCCCCCCCCACCTCCACTGGAGATAACTTATATCTCATCCCACCTTGCATTTCATTTTCTCTTTTCCACATCATTGGATCTATAAAAAAACACTTATGATAAATATGTGTGGTAAGAACATTTATTCCTTCATAAGTTGAAATGATGAATAGTTGCTCTATTTTATTCTACTTTAGTACTAGGATACAATTTAATATTCTCCAACTATTGGGTTTATTGGTTTTAAGTACTTCACCTAGAACTTAGATATTGTGGGCAGCATAAGCATGCTCCAATTCTAGGTTGTAGTGAGATATGAAATAGAACATAAGGCTGCTAGTTTCCTAATCAAAGTGAAACTTGAGCTTCTAAGAAATTTCCAAATTGATTTAAAATGAAGTTCTTCATTTGATTTGAATATCCTACCAAAGTCATATTGTCGGTACCCTAAAAACCATACACCCCCTGAGGTTACAAAGATCTCAAGGGAAGGACATCAACTCAAATTGAAGACCCTCGGGGGCCCACTCGCCAGACGTGACCGGACCCGCTTCTCCAACATGGTTAACCTCTAGGTTGCCACGTGTACTGTCAGCCCAGAGCTATTACCCGCAAGGGTGAAGCTCCGGGCCAAGTACTGAAACGGCACCTCCGGAGGTAGCCCCCGACCGAGAGAAGCTCCGGACATGACACGTGCCAGGTCACCCCGGAGCTTCCCGCTTCTCCCAAGCAAGCTCCGGAGCTGCCACGTGTCCACACCACGGAACTAGATGCTTAAAGCCCCCGGGAGACGTTGTAACGGCTCCGGATCTCCAAAGGACAGCCGCAGACTTCAAGATCCGATTAATTACCATTAATTCCACGTTAATGATAATTAATCGGACAGCCTTAACACCTGTAACGGCACTGTCGGAGCCGTTACAGGGTTATTAACAACAATTAATCTCGTGTATCAATACTAATAACCGCCAGGGCCACATGTCGGGCCAGGCTGACTTGTAACGGTTGGTCCTTGTACTATAAAAGGACAAACCGACGATACACAGGAAAGACTCTGAAGCTCACAAGTTAATACAACAAACACACACCCGTGGAGTAGGGTATTACGCTCAGGCGACCCGAACCACGTAAACCACCGTGTCACTCGTGTCCAAATCGCATTTCACTTTCTTAGATCTCCGCGCGCCCAGACCGAACCACAAACTCCTTCAAACACTTTTCATAGTGTTAGGGGATCTGCCGACTCCAACAGTCGACAGTTGGCGCGCCAGGTAGGGGGCGCCTGAGATCTTCAAGAATGGTGAATTCTGCAGCTGGATCATCCAACGGGCAACCTGCTGCTCAGACTGTCGGAGGCAATCCCTCCAACATGCAACCACCGGCAGGAGCCTCAGTTCCAGCGGGAGCCACACTCCCACCACCACCATCTTCTCCGGCAAGACATGCCGAACGACATGATGGTGCACCGGCGTCACATTCTGCGCCGGCAAGTCGTGACAACCCAGAACACGCGCTCCATGCAGCGCGTGCTCTCCTTCAGCGACCACCACCTCCGGATGCATCTCAAGGTGCCATGGAGCAATGGAGAGCTGATATTGAGCATTTGGTCGCAGCAGCGGCCGAACGCCTCAACAATCAGGGTCCACCTCCTTCAGGGCGGGCCCCGTCGCAGCGACGAACGTTGTCTGGAAGACTTGGTCCACATGTCTCCAACAACCGGAGAAGAGCTGCGTCACAGCAAGTGACGTCGTTGCCCTCTGGGGCACGACGTGCCCATACTGCATCTCGGCTTTCGACACACGACCTCCGAGCGGAGCTTGATCGCCGATACCGCCAACAGGATGGCCGTGTCCACATCGAGCGAGCTCGAGAAAGACGAGATGCTCAAGATTTTTCTACTCTGGAAGGAGTAGGAGGAGGCTGTTCCGCCCTAGCCATGCACCTGCGTATGGTTAGATGGCCACAGAAGTTCCGGCCACACTTGCCGGAAAAATTCGACGGGACTGTCAATCCCGTAGAATTTCTACAGATATACTCCACTGCGATCCTAGCAGCTGGAGGAAATGAGGCTGTAATGGCCAATTACTTTCCAGTGGCCTTAACTGGGACTGCTAGGTCCTGGTTTATGAGCCTTCCACCCAACTCTATCGACAGTTGGGAGGAGCTATGCCGCCAGTTCACCGCCAATTTCGGGAGTTCATACACCCGTCCGGGCACCGAACTGGACCTTTTTGCGGTCGTGCAAAAAGGAGGGGAATCTTTGCGGTCATTCATCCAGAGATTTTCTCAGGTACGTAACACAATCCCTTCTATCTCAAGCGCTTCTGTCATCGTAGCATTCAGACAGGGTGTACGAGACAAGAAGATGTTGGAGAAACTGGCGATCAAAGAGATCACCAGTGTCACGGAGCTCTTCAGCCTGGCTGACAAATGTGCCAGAGCTGCGGAGGGCCGTGAAATGCACTCCAAACCAGCCTTGGAGGATCATAAAAAATCCTCCAAAGAAGAAGTCGCTACCTCCGGGAGTGGCAAGAAGAAAAAGAAGACCAACGGCAAGAAGAAGCCGTCGGCCGGCACATCCAACGTTGCAGCCACTGCAACTCCTGGTGGCCGGGGGCCACGCCCCAAGAAGCGACCTCGACCGTCTTCCGAAGACGGTGGCAAATCCAAGATGTGGTGCCCCATTCACAAAACGGGCAGCCACAGGCTGGAGGATTGCCGGGAGGTCCAAAACCTTGCCGAGCGCTACCACAAGCGCCGGGAAGGGTCTCCCTTCCGTCAGAGGGAGGGAAAACAAAAGGTCGATGAAGCTCCGGCTGAAGAGGAGTTAGGGTTTCAAGACCCCAAAAAGGTCTTGAAAGCCGTCTACACCTCCGTCGACGATGATTCCGACGTCTCCGACAACGAACGTCGAAAAACCATGAACACCATCTTTGGTGGATCATGGGACATCACCTCTCGTCGCGTCATTAAGACCATGCGACGGGATATGGCTGCTGTAGCTCCTACAGCTAGACCGGAGCCACATCGAAAGTGGATGGACACACCCATCACTTTCGATGCTTCGGATTGTCCTCAAAGCATGGTCGGAGCTGGCCAGCTGCCTTTGATGGTATCCCCCACCATCAACAACATCCAGCTCCATCATGTCCTGGTAGATGGAGGTTCGGGGCTTAATCTCATCAGCTTCGAAGCTTTCACTAAGCTTCAGCTTCGACCTTCAGACCTCCAGCCCTCTCGACCTTTCTCCGGAGTAGGTCCGGGGGCCATAACCCCACTCGGAGCTATCACTCTCCCTGTTACCTTCGGGACTCGGGAGAAGTATCGCACCGAAAAGTTGGTCTTCGACGTCGCTCAGATCAACTTACCATTCAACGCCATTTTGGGTAGACCTGCCCTGTACAAATTCATGGCAGCTGCTCATTATGGATACCTGGTGTTGAAGATGCCGACACCAGTAGGCGTTCTCCGGATCCGTGGAGATCGCACTGCCGGAGTAACTGCTCTGGAAGAACTCCATGCACTCACCACAGCGCAAGAGGAGGATTCCAGACAGAAGCAAGCTCCACAACCTCCGAGCATTCGTCAACGAGGCTCGACCTCTGCACCCCGTGTGCAGCCAAGCGGCGACACCGACATTCCCGTCAAAGTCGTCCAAATTGGTTCCGATGTCACTCAAACTACCCGCATATCGGGTGGCTTGAACGACAAATAGGAACTCGCGCTCATCACTTTCCTCCGGGCTAATGTTGACGTGTTTGCCTGGCAACCGTCACAAATGCCTGGGATCCCCAGGGAAGTGATTGAGCACAATCTGAAGATTTACCCCAACGCTCGACCTGTGCACCAGAAACCTCGGAAGCAATCTGTAGAGCGACAGAACTTCATCCGACAAGAAGTGAAGAAGTTGCTCGAAGCCGGATTCATCCGAGAAGTCTACCATCCAAAATGGCTGGCAAACCCAGTCGTTGTGCCTAAGGCCGGCGGGAAACTTCGGATGTGCATCGACTACACCACACTGAATAAGGCATGTCCAAAAGATCCATTCCCACTACCTAGAATAGACCAGATAGTGGATTCCACCTCTGGGTGTGAGTTGCTGTGTTTTCTAGACGCATATTCAGGATATCATCAAATCCGGATGTCTAGGGAAGATGAAGAACATACTTCATTCATCACAGTGGATGGATTGTATTGTTACACAGCCATGCCTTTTGGTCTCAAGAATGCAGCTTCAACTTTTGTACGAGCAATGTACAAAACTTTCGAAGAACTCATCAGAGACATAGTGGAGGTGTACGTTGATGACATTGTGGTCAAAGTCAAAAACAAGGAGTCCCTCTTGGATACCTTGCAGGCTGTCTTCGACAAGCTGCGGGCCACCCGCACGAAGCTAAACCCAGACAAGTGCGTCTTCGGGGTTAGTTCCGGAAAGCTTCTTGGTTTCCTGGTAAGTCACCGGGGTATAGAGGTTAATCCGGCGAAGATAAAAGCCATCGAAGACATGCGGCCACCAACCCGCATCAAAGACGTCCAAAAATTAACTGGATGTCTAGCAGCCCTCAGCCGATTCATTTCAAGACTGGCGGAAAGGGCACTTCCCTTCTTCAAGTTACTGAGGAAGTCCGGACCATTCCAATGGTCTGAAGAGGCAGAGAAGGCATTCCAGGAGCTGAAACAGTTCCTCACCACTCTACCAGTCTTGGTAGCTCCGAACCCTGGTGAGCCTTTATTGCTTTATATTTCAGCAGCTGACGAAGTCGTCAGTATGGTTCTGGTTGCGGAGAGACCGGAACTACCCAATACTCAGGAATCCAGATCCCTTCGGGAGGATCCGGAGGTTCCCGAAAGCAGGTCTGGGTCCCAGCTCCCAGACTTGAATCCTCAAGAAGCCACTTCAGAGGACCCGGATCCTTCTGATAGGATCCAGGTCATTCCTGAAGAAGCTCCGGGTTCCTCCATCCAGAACCCGGAGGTCCTCGAATATAGTTTGGACCCCTCCGACAGGGTCCGGATCAATGGAGAGGAAGCTCCGGACCCCTCCGGGAGGGTCCGGACCGTTCAACGCCCAGTATACTTCATCAGTGAAGTGTTACATGATGCCAAGACTCGATACCTAGAGGTACATAAGATGCTCTACGCAGTTCTTATTGCCTCAAGGAAGCTTCGACATTATTTCCAAGCTCACAAAGTCTCGGTGGTAACCTCATATCCACTTCGAGCGATTCTGCATAATCCCAATTCAACTGGGAATATAGCGAAGTGGGCAGCAGAACTGGCTGAATTCGACCTCGAATTCATTCCAAGACAAGCAATCAAGAGTCAAGCGTTGGCAGATTTCGTGGCAGAATGGACTCCCTCTCCATTAAACCCTGGGGGCCCCAGCGAGCAGAAGAAGGAACCGCAAGTTCCGGCCTTCACTAAGCCTCACTGGACCCTTTACTTCGACGGCTCCATGCAGAAGCAGGGAGCCGGAGCTGGAGTCCTTCTCCTCACACCAACCGGGGAGAAGGTAAGATACATGGTGCACCTTGATTTCAAAGCAACCAACAACATGGCGGAGTACGAAGCACTCATATATGGATTAAAGGTGGCACTATCCTTTGGTGTCAAGCAGCTGCTGGTCAAAGGAGATTCACAACTTGTTATCAAACAGGTGAAGGGTGAATGCTCCTGCAATAATCTCCAGCTGGCTGCTTATCTCCTTGAAGTCCAGAGGCTTCAGAAGGACTTCGAAGTCCTAGACCTTCACCATGTTCAGCGTGCTCACAACGTTGAAGCTGACGAACTCTCGACCAAGGCGTCAACCGGAGCTCCGGCTCCAGACGGAACCTTTGTCCGGAGGATGTCAGAACCCACAGTTCAGCCTGCCGAGCTGAACGAAGGGGGCGAGATTAGCATCCCGAAGCTGACGGTCCCGATGGCCCTGTTACCATGGCAGCCATCAAGGGTCGTAGGTGCTGCCGGAAGCTCCGAGCAACCCAACACGCAAGACTCAAATGCTCAAGTCAGTTCCGATGCATGGATCTCGGAGATCCGGAACTACTTGAAAGACAACATCCTTCCTGACGATGATGTATCCGCTGACCGGGTAGTCAGATTGGCTAAAAGATACACGTTGGTAGAAGGGGATCTCTACCGGCGCGGTGCCAACGGCATCCTAATGCGGTGCATCACAAGGGAAGAAGGCTGCGAGCTCCTCGCAGAAATCCATGGAGGCGAGTGTGGGAACCACGCGTCTTCCCGCACGCTGGTCGGAAAAGCCTTTCGGCACGGCTTCTACTGGCCAACAGCGCTCCAGGATGCTACTGAGCTAGTGAAGAAATGCAAAGCATGCCAATTTCATGCAAAGCAAATTCATACACCTGCTCAGCCCTTACAAATGATACCTCCTACGTGGCCTTTCGCCGTGTGGGGGATAGACATCTTGGGACCCTTCCCAAGAGCCGTCGGAGGTTACAAGTTCCTGTATGTCGCCATCGACAAGTTCACCAAGTGGCCGGAAGCTACTCCTGTTGTGACGATCAACAAACAATCTGCAATCAATTTTCTACAATCTATCGTGAGCAGATTCGGAGTCCCAAACAAGATCATCACTGATAATGGGACTCAGTTCACAAGCTCCTCATTTCAAGGATATTGCGAAGACCTCGGCATACAAGTTTGCTACGCTTCCGTAGCTCATCCTGCCAGCAATGGGCAAGCCGAGAGAGCAAACGCAGAGATCCTTAAAGGACTCAAAACGCGCACTTATGAGCGTTTGAAAAAGCACGGAGCTAATTGGATCGAAGAGCTTCCGCCCACTCTATGGGCTAACAGGACTTCTCCAAGTCGGGCAACCGGAGAAACACCCTTTTTCCTGGTGTATGGAGCAGAAGCGATCCTTCCTCCGGAAATCACCTTGGGTTCCCTCCGAGTCCGGACCTTCGACGAAGCCGCGCAGGACCAGCTCCGGCGTGAAGACCTAGACCTCCTCGAGGAGGGAAGGTGCCAAGCAGCTGTTCGGAATGCCCGATACCGCCAAGCTCTACGGCGCTATCATCAGCGGCATGTACACAACCGACAGCTCGAAGAAGGCGATCTGGTGCTACGGAGAATACTATCCAGAGAAGGGCAAAACAAACTCTCCCCCGGCTGGGAAGGACCCTTCCGAGTGATCAAAGTATCCCGTCCCGGAAGCGTTCGCTTGGCTACCGAGGATGGGACACCTCTCCCAAATCCTTGGAACATCGAGCACCTCCGTAAGTTCTACACTTAATTTCACGGAGGTGAGTCTTAAGTAACTTGAAGTGTATGTTATAGAGTCATTGTACAGAGTCGGGTAGTTCCTCCGGGAGAGCAGCCGGACCTTTCCCGAAAGGTTTGAAAAGCTCATGCAACACTTGATACAGTCTCCGGACTAGAAGTGTGGCTAACTACCCAGGGTCAAACGAGAAACCAAACACACTTAGCCTGGTTCCGTACCCTAAGAGTGTACTTGTTTCCCCTGTACCCCGGACCTATAATGAAAGACATCTTCATGTGAAATAGACTCCACGTGCATTCATTTTTGCATAAGGCTTGACACTTTTATTTTTCTCTTTCTTGTCTATAACAGAAATGTGCAATTCTTAAGAAGTTCTAGTTTAACCGGTTTATGTACGATTTGGGTTGAATTGTCAGATTTTTTAGATTTAAATATCGTCTGTGGCCAACTCGCCTGAAAGCCGCCAAGCCATTCTAGGGCTGGAGTGCGCTATCGACTTAGCCTGGTCAAGCACCCTAAGTACGCCACTCTACCTACACCCCGGCAGGCCAAAGTAAGGTGGGTCCATGGACAATTAGATCTAAAAGAAAAGACAATTCATCCAATCATACTAAAAATCGTGTTCAACTTGAAATTCTCTTGAGAACCGTAAGCCGCAACGAAGTTATAGATAAGGAACGAATTTTACTGTTTTTCTTGGCCTAAGTGTGCAGGAAGAATAAACCCAACATTGATGGAGAAAAATCGGAGTTAACCAAGCTCCGACTCCCACCGGCGTTAACTTGAAGATGGTGAGAAAACTCTATCACTAGAGTCTGTTGCCAGCAAGCCAGGCGTGGCAAGGGTCATTGCCGGAGCTACTAAGCTCCGACACCTTGAAGTATTAACTATCGACACTCAACGTGTTGGTAGAGGCTATTGCCGGAGCTACTAAGCTCCGACGATGGGCAATGCCGGAGCTTCTAAGCTCCGACGACTTCAAGGGACCTTCACTATCGAAGACTTCGGACCTAAACTACACGAGTTCGAAGCAAATTTGTCTTCAACAAAACTCAACATCCTTTTGGTACATGTCCACAATCACATTGTGCACATCTACCAGGGGGCCAAGTGAAGACAAAGATGTTGAAGACAAAAAATGAAATTCACGAAAAATTGGGGATTTCATTTCATTTGAAGACCAGAGATTACATCTGGGGACAAAGGATTACAAAATTGAGGAAGAAGAGAAGATACAAATAAAGGCTAAGAAAGATAGTCCTAGACCCTATGGAAGAACTCGGCGACCTTCTGGGCGACCTCCGACACGCTGCCTCGGGTAGCTTCGCCCTCTCCTTCGACGGGACCTTCAAGCACTGGGTCCAGAGAGAATCGAGGGTTCCGGCTAGTGTAACACGTCAATACATACTCTGTGACGTTTCTAGCCAGGGATTGCCCCTCGACCTCAAGCTGGTCCGCGATGACGTCGCCCACCTTGGAGAGCTTGCCACCCGCAGCGCTCAACGCCTGCAATGCAAGGTCCGGCTCCGGCTCCGGATCATCCGGAAGCACGGGGCTGAAACCCATAGGCGCCAGCGCATCGTCGGCCTTGCTCAGGAACTCCCAAATTTGCAGGGAGTCCGTCTTCCTCAGGCCCTTCATTTCTTCCAGGGACCTCCGGGTCGCCGCCAGTTCTGAATTCTCGCGGGAGAGGCGCTCAACTTCTTTGGCGTTTTGCTGAATTTTCGCAGCAACCCGCTTTTCGAGTCTCCCGAGCTCCTCCTCCCGGAGGTGGATCTTGTTCCGACGGTCGACCAGGTCTTTCTCCCTAGCCTCTATTTTCTTCTCCCGGGCGATGAGGGCACACTCATACTCGTAGAGTTCCTGCCCTCGCACCCAGGTCTTCTCCTCCTCTTCGAGGCAGCGCTCTTCCAATTTTTTAGCGCGCTCCTCGAGGCCCTTGTCCGCCAGAGCTGTCTTCTCGGCGAGCTCTTCTTCACGTCGCAAGACGTCATCCCGTAGCTCCAGGAGTTTTTGCTCCTCATCCTCGAGCCGCTTTTCCCTTCCCTCAAGCGCCTCTCGGCGCTTGATGAGTGCGGTACTGATGGCTTCGAGTTGATCGTACCGGGCGTTGGCCGCATCATTGGCAGCTTTAGCTTGGTCGTGGTACTCCCGGGATTGGGCGTCGAGGTTGTGAGTCATGCTCTCCCTCTCGTCCAGCATCTCACCCCAGAGCTCCAAGCGGACCTTCTCCCGCTTGATCCATTCCTTGTCCGCAGCGATCCTCGACTGCGCCAGCTTGGTTTCGAATTGGAGTCTATTACGCCACCTCCTAAGGGTTTGGCGCTCCTCTTCAAGAACCTTGCTGTCGTGGAAGAAGGCTAGTTGGACTTGGCGCAGACTGGAGCAAGCGTTGTCGATGGACATCGACAGCGAGATGGGCTCCGGACCTTCTGGGGTCTCCTCCGCTGGTTCCAGCGGGTCTTCATTTACAAAAATTGGGTCCCACTCTGCGAGAGCGGAACCCCGAGCTTCCAAGGCACTAGGGCCCTCCTCCGGGATGGCCTCAGTCGCCACTGAAGAAGGTCCCGCCACCAAATCTTCATTTGCCCCCTCAGGCTGGGGGCCGGCGACTTCGTTCAGGCACTCTGGCTCCACCACGGGTACCATCGACGTCGTCGCCTCCAATGGCTCCGGCCGGGACGCTTCTTCTGAGGGGAGCTCAAGCTCCCCCGCCTCCACCACCACCGGCTCTGCAGCCGGCGCTCCAATAACTACCGGCCTTGCGACCGGAGCTTCAGAAGTAACCGGCTCAATTGCCGGAACCACTTCAACTTCCGGCTCGCACGCCGGGGCTTCAGCTGCCTCCGGCTCGACCGCCGAAGCTCCAGCATTTTCCGGCTCTGAAGCCGGGACCGCTACTTCCTCCGGCTCGACAGCCGGAGCATCTACTTCTGCAGCACCAGGGCCCGGAGCTTCAGCCTCCGGAGCGGGTGCCGCTGGCGCATCTTCAATCCCGTGGTCCGGCGCTACCACGGGAACTTCTGGAGACGAGTCAAGGTCCATGACCACGACAGCCGGCGCCGGAGCTGTCGCAGCCTCTGCCTGGGGCAGTACCGGAGCTGGAGCAGAAGCCCTCTTAGCCTCAGACACTGTGGCTGAGGGCGGAGCTTCACTCCCCTTTTTAGGAACGCTGCGGATGAAGAATGAAGAAATTGAGCAAACAGATGCTATAATTAAAAGTTAATTGAGGTAAGCAAGAAAAATTACCTTGGGAGGCTCACGCACCAGCTTGCGCGGAACCTCTTTCCCGGACGTTCCGGGCTGGCCACGGTCGGCGTAGGAGCTCCGGGAGGACTCCCAGGACTTGCCGTAGCCACGGGCGTTTCCCGGGTCGGAGTTCTCCTTGACCGAGAGGAACTCCTAGACCTGGAGGCCCTCACCGCTTCTCGAACCGGAGTCGCCCGTCCGGAACTGGCACCACCGGAGGGACCCGTCACAGGAACAGCTGCACTCCGGGAGGATCCCACCGCCGGAACAGTAGCGCTTCGAAAAGACCCCACCACGGGGACAGATGCTACAGCGGCGGAGGATCTTCCTTCCTGAGGACGGGGAACTGGCGGTGAAGTAGCAAGCCCGACGGACCTTCCGTCAGCATGTCGCAGTTTCCTCTTCCGGTTCTCCGGCTCCTCCGCCAGCTCCTTGCCCTTGCCGGTGACCTCAGCTCTTGGCTGAGAGACAGGGGCGGAGCCGCCTTCCGACAACCCGGGGATCGCCAACGGGGCGGTCGATCTTCTCTCGACGACGCCAAGGTCGTCAAGCGCGGGCATCTTCCGCCGGAGCTCCCTGCCGAACTCAACTTCCTCGTTCAGGGGGAGGAAAGCCGGTGGCGGAGTCAAGTACGCTCCGTCTACATCGATGCCGTGCTGGAATTTCTTGAGGTGAAACTCCAAGGACTTCCCCACCATGCTGGACTTCAACCCGGTTTCAACCCGGTCTTCGTCCATTACGCTGTTGAGGGCCCAGGCGAGCTTCTCCCTCCTCTTCAGCGGTGCCCACCTGTTGGACAGGAAGTTGCAGAACACCGCCTGGGGAGTCAATCCTCCCTCTACACATTGGCGGATCCTGGACAAGACGGGGTCGAAAGCTGCCGCCAGCACCGGAACTTCGCTCCACACCGACGTGTCAATGCCGGGCAGACCGTCTGGCAGCTCCAACCGCTCGTGCTCCTCCACCCGGACGACTACCCAATCTTTCTTCCAGTCATCCCACTTCCCGGAAGGGAACGACCGGAGGTACTTGAACGGGCACTTCTTGCGCTTCACAAAGTAGTAGAAGCCAAGGTACTCGTCACTTCGGCCGGTGGTTTGGACGGTGAAGAAGGTGCGGAAGAGCTCGATGCATGGAGGGATGCCCACCCACATCTCGCAGAAATGGACAAAGATGGACACAAGGAGGAGGGAGTGAGGACCAAGGTGGTATAGCTGCAGACCATAGAAGTCCAGCAGCATCAAAAAGAAGGAAGAAAATGGTGGGATCAGCCCCACCATGGCATACGATGAAAAGTATACCATTTCGCCGGAGTGCTCCTTTTTAAAGGGAAGCTCTCCTCCGGTGCGGATTGAACGGTTGAAGAAGTCCGACGACCACCCCATGAGGGTTCGGACCTTCTTCAGATCGCTCTCCGTCTTCAAACGACTCTCACGCAGACCCAACTCCATCGCAGCACAGCTAGGCGAAAGAAGAAAAGCAAAGCACGAGTTGGGAGTTTGAGCGCAAGAACAGATGGAAAGCGTAAAGAACTCCCGACGGTGCGCTTTCCTTCTTAAGTAAGCCCTCACAACGCTTGGATGGAAACTGCAGGGGAATCAAGCATACTACTCAAGAATTCAACCCAGCCGATGACAAGAGGGCCCGGGACCATCCCGACGACCAAGTCGAGGCTCTTACCCAGGCAAACAGTTGTCATCACGAGGCGGGAAACCCAAAGGCGGCGGACTGACAAGGCGCGCGGAACCGATACGGTTTTCGTATCGGGAACCGACGATCTTCAATTGCGAAAGATCCGCACGTCAAAGATCTTATCTGTCGCCTGAGGTGCGCCACGCGTCGGGACTCAACCATAAAGCCCCACCAAAGGCACCTCCGAAGACTCTTGAAGACCCAGTTCAAGAGTCACAAGTATGAACCCACCTCCGGCGGAACGACTTCATCCCGTTGGCCTTCCCCGGAGGTAGGTCCAGGGGGCCACTGTCGGTACCCTAAAAACCATACACCCCCTGAGGTTACAAAGATCTCAAGGGAAGGACATCAACTCAAATTGAAGACCCTCGGGGGCCCACTCGCCAGACGTGACCGGACCCGCTTCTCCAACATGGTTAACCTCTAGGTTGCCACGTGTACTGTCAGCCCAGAGCTATTACCCGCAAGGGTGAAGCTCCGGGCCAAGTACTGAAACGGCACCTCCGGAGGTAGCCCCCGACCGAGAGAAGCTCCGGACATGACACGTGCCAGGTCACCCCGGAGCTTCCCGCTTCTCCCAAGCAAGCTCCGGAGCTGCCACGTGTCCACACCACGGAACTAGATGCTTAAAGCCCCCGGGAGACGTTGTAACGGCTCCGGATCTCCAAAGGACAGCCGCAGACTTCAAGATCCGATTAATTACCATTAATTCCACGTTAATGATAATTAATCGGACAGCCTTAACACCTGTAACGGCACTGTCGGAGCCGTTACAGGGTTATTAACAACAATTAATCTCGTGTATCAATACTAATAACCGCCAGGGCCACATGTCGGGCCAGGCTGACTTGTAACGGTTGGTCCTTGTACTATAAAAGGACAAACCGACGATACACAGGAAAGACTCTGAAGCTCACAAGTTAATACAACAAACACACACCCGTGGAGTAGGGTATTACGCTCAGGCGACCCGAACCACGTAAACCACCGTGTCACTCGTGTCCAAATCGCATTTCACTTTCTTAGATCTCCGCGCGCCCAGACCGAACCACAAACTCCTTCAAACACTTTTCATAGTGTTAGGGGATCTGCCGACTCCAACAGTCGACACATATGATATTTCAATTTGATAAACCCCATGCATATGCTATTCGTTTTCACATTGAGCCTAGTAAAACTAGTATAGACCTATGTGACCATCTTTTCATACTTCCATGATCAAGATTACGCACGTACATGTGCTAAACTTCTACACTGGAAGTTAGCAAATTTTCCAGCATTCCATTTTCCACCTCCAAAAAGATACTCCATATATTCATTGCCTAAAACTCTCTTCAATTTTATTTAAAAATAAAGGGAGTAGAAGGCATCGCTACGAAACAAAGAGAAAAAGAATAAAGCATGCTCTCAAGGAAAGAGCATGAAAAAATTGAGATAAAAAGGGAGAAAAAGTTGACATGTTTCATCCCTGCCATAAAGAGAGTGCATAAAATGGAGTCACCTTCACCACCACAAATATTCCACCACACTTGCACAATCTTGATCTAGAGGTATGATTTGTTTTCTCCTAAGGCTTATTCTTTTGACTTAGCAATATATGTATTGCAAATATGCCAACTCTTGTTCCCTACCAAGATGCACAAAAAGCCTTTTTTAGATACACGACAAGAGAGGCATTGCCTTGGTTAGGAAAAATCCACTTACAAAAAGGAGTGATTGAGAGTATCATTTGAGTAACCTAAGCCTAATTTTGCAAATCGTTTAAAATTCTTCGAGATTTGAGTGGAATTAGAAATTAGGAATAATGCATGCTTTGTGAGTTGTTCTATCTTTCAACCACCCATGCAGAGAAGAAGGCAAAGCCCCATGAGGACTAAGGTAAATGGTGAGTACCATTGGCAATTTATCCAATACAAGGTAGAATGTTTAATTGTGCATTTGGTACTATTGAAGCATAGGACATAGTAGCAACTCCCGATCAACAACCGAAGTCTTGAACTTTGCTTCTGGACGAGCAAAGGATGAACTTGGAGGAGTTTGTTGATAGTCGTTAAGTACCACATTAGACCATCAATATAACTCATGTTCATGGAGGACTAAACATTTCTTACATGTATGTCCTTTCAAAATAATGTATTTCCACTTGTACTTGGAGAAAATGGTGCATGAAGGTATTTTATACATAAATGGTGTGAACCTAGGGGAGGAATCCTAAGTAATACACTCTCAGCCAATTAGACGTTGTCGGTACCCTGGGTACCATATACTCCTTGGGATTGCAAAGATCTCGAGGGAAAGTCATCTACTTGATTTGAAGACCTTCGGAGGCCCACATGTCAGACATAACTGGACCCGCTTCTCCAACATGGTTAGTCCCAGGGTCGCCACGTGTACTATCAAACCGGAGCTACCGCCCACAAGGGGGAAGCTCCGGGCTATGTACCGAAATGGCACCCCAGGACCTAACCCCAAACCGAGGGAAGCTCCGGAACTGACACGTGTCGGGTAACACCGGAACTATCTGTTCCCCACAGTGTGCTCTGGCGCTGCCACGTGTCCAACCGTCGGATCTTCAGCCTCTAACCTCCGGAAGACTCCACAATGGCTCCGGATCTTCAAAGTGGAATCAAGGACTTCAAGACCCGATCAAGTGTCATTAATACTATATTAATGACACACGATCGGACGATCTTAATTACCAGTAACGGTGCTGTCAAAGCCCATAACTCGGTCATTAAGGGCAACTAAACGTGTTGAATGTGTATCAATATCAGTAACTGCCAGGGCCACATGTCGGGCCAGGCTAACTTGTAACGGCCTGCCCTTGTACTATAAAAGGACAGGTCGACGATACATAGGACACACTCTCCGGAGACACGCTGACTTTACACTCTCAATTGACGTTGAGCTCATACATCCAATACAACACCAACACACCCCGTGGAGTAGGGTATTACGCTCAGGCGGCCCGAACCACGTAAATCTTCGTGTCCCTTGTGTCACTCGACATCTCACCTTCTAGAATCCCCGCGCGCCCATACCAAACCTCAAACTCCTCTAACACTTTAGTAGTGTCGGGAGATCTGCCGGATCAAAACCACCAACAGTTGGCGCGCCAGGTAGGGGCACCGGAGATTTCAAGAATGGTGAACTCAGCCGCTGGATCATCCAATGGTCATCCCGCTGTTCAAGCTGTTGGGGGTAATCCCTCCAATATGCAGCCACCAGCAGGAACAACGGTTCCAGCAGGAGTCACACATCCACCATCGCCGACTCCACCAGCAAATCAAGCTGGACAACGCGATGGTGCATCGGCGTCAATCACTGCATCGGCGAATCTTGACAACCCGGAACACGCGCTTCATGCAGCACGTGCTCTTCTTCAGTGCCCACCACCTCCGGACGCATCCCGGGATGCAATGGAGTAGTGGAGGGCCGATGTGGAACACTTGGTCCCAACAGCAGCCGACCGCATCAGCAACCAGGGTCCTCCTCCTTCAGGACGGGCCCCGTCGCAGCGACGAACCTTGTCTGGCAGACTTGGTCCGCACGTTTCCAACGATAGGAGACGTGTTGCATCACAGCAGGTGATGTCGTTGCCCTCCGGGGCACGACGCACTCACACGGTATCAAGGCTTTCAACTCATGACCTCCGGGCGGAGCTTGATCGCCGATATCGTCAACAAGACGGCCGAGTCCATATTGAACGTGCTTGTGAAAGACGAGAAGCTCAAGACATTCCTGCCCTTGAAGGAGTAGGAGGAGGCTGTTCAGACCTGGCCATGCATCTGCGTATGGTCAGGTGGCCACAGAAGTTCCAGCCTCACCTGCCGGAAAAGTTCGACGGGACCGTTAATCCTGTTGAATTTCTTCAGATTTACTCCACTGCTATCTTGGCAGCTGGAGGAAATGAGGCCGTAATGGCCAATTATTTCCCAGTGGCTTTAACTGGGACCGCCAGGTCCTGGTTTATGAGCCTTCCACCAAATTCCATCAGCAGTTGGGAGGAGTTGTGCCGGCAGTTCACCGCCAACTTTGGGAGTTCTTACACCTGACCAGGCACCGAACTGGACCTTTTTGCAGTTGTGCAAAAAGGAGGAGAATCCTTGCGATCATTCATCCAGAGATTCTCTCAGGTACGAAACACTATCCCTTCTATCTCTAGCGCCTCTGTCATCATGGCATTTAGACAGGGAGTGCGGGATAAGAAGATGCTGGAGAAACTGGCGATCAAGGAGATTACCAGTGTCACAGAACTCTTCAGCTTGGCTGACAAATGTGCCAGAGCTGCGGAGGGCCATGAAATGCACTCCAATCCCACTCCGGAGGATCCCAAGAAATCCTCCAAAGGAGAAGCCACTACCTCCAGGAGTGGCAAGAAGAAGAAAAAGACCAACGGCAAGAAGAAGCTGTCGGCCGATGCATCCAATGCTGCAGCAGCTACAGCTCCGGGTGGCTGGGGGCCATGCCCCGAGAAGCGACTTCGACCGTCTTCTGAAGACGGTGGCAAACCCAAGGTGTGGTGTCCAATTCACAAAATGGACAGCCACAGTTTGAAAGACTGCCGGGAGGTCCAAAACCTTGCCGAGCGCTACAACAAGCGCCGGGAAGAAGCTCCTTTCCGACAGAGGGAAGGAAAACAAAAATTTGACGAAGCTCCGACTGAAGAGGAGTTAGGTTTTCAGGACACCAAAAAGGTCCTGAAGGCCGTCTACACCTCCATCGACGATGATTCTGACGTCCCTGACAACGAGCATCAGAAGACCATGAACACCATCGACGATGATTCTGACGTCCCTGACAACGAGCATCAGAAGACCATGAACACCATTTTTGGTGGGTCATGGAACATCACCTCCCGCCGCGTGATCAAGACTATGCATCGGGACATGGCTGCTGTAGCTCCTACAGCCAGGGCGGAGCCTCATCGGAAGTGGATGGACACAGCCATCACTTTTGATGCTTCAGACTGCCCTCGAAGCATGGTTGGAGCAGGTTAGCTACCTTTGATGGTATCTCCTACCATCAATAACATCCAGCTCCACCATATCATGGTAGACGGAGGTTCGGGGCTCAACCTCATAAGCTTTGAAGCTTTTACCAAGCTTCAGCTCTGACCTTCGGATCTCCACCCCTCCCGACCTTTCTCCGGAGTAGGTCCGGGAGCCATTACCCCACTCGGAGCTTTTACCCTCCCCGTTACCTTCGGGACTCGGGAGAAGTACCGCACCGAGAAGTTGGTCTTTGACGTTGCTCAGATCAACTTACCCTTCAATGCCATCTTGGGTAGGCCTGCCTTGTACAAATTCATGGCAGCTGATCATTATGGTTACCTGGTGTTAAAGATGCCAACACCAGTAGGCGTTCTCCAGATCCGCGGAGATCGTACTACCGGAGTAACTGCTCTGGAAGAACTCCATGCACTTACTACGGTGCAAGAGGAGGACTCCACGCAGGAGCAAGCTCCAAAACCCCCGAGCATTCGTCAGCGAGGCTCGACTTCTGCATCTCGTGTGCAGCCAAGCGGCGACACCGACATTCCCGTCAAAGTCGTCCAAATTGGTTCCGATGCCGCTCAGACCACCCGTATATCGGGGGGATTGAACGACAAATAGGAACTCGCGCTCATCACTTTCCTCCGGGCTAATGTCGACATGTTTTCCTGGCAACCGTCACAAATGCCTGGGATCCCTAGGGAAGTGATTGAGCACAATCTGAAGATCTACCCCGACGCTCGGCCTGTGCATCAGAAGCCTCGGAAGCAATCCGTAGAGCGACAGAACTTCATTCGACAAGAAGTGAAGAAGTTGCTCGAAGCTGGATTCATCCTAGAAGTCTTCCATCTCCAAAATGGCTGGCAAACCCAGTCGTTGTGCCCAAGGCCGGCGGGAAGCTTCGGATGTGTATCGACTACACAACACTAAATAAGGCATGTCCAAAAGATCCATTCCCATTACCTAGAATAGATCAGATAGTGGATTCCACCTCCGGGTGTGAATTACTGTGTTTCCTAGACGCATATTCTGGGTATCATCAAATCAGAATGTCTAGGGAAGATGAAGAGCATACCTCTTTCATCACAGTAGATGGATTGTACTGTTATACAACCATGCCATTTGGTCTCAAGAATGCAGCTTCAACCTTTGTACGAGCTATGTACAAAACCTTTGAAGAACTCATTAGAGACATAGTGGAAGTGTGCGTCGACGACAGTGGTAAAGGTCAAGAACAAGGAGTCACTCCTTGACACCTTGCAAGCTGTCTTCGACAAGCTGCGGGTCACCCGCACAAAGCTAAATCCAGACAAGTGTGTCTTCGGGGTTAGCTCCGGAAAACTTCTTGGTTTCCTGGTAAGTCACTGGGGCATAGAAGCTAATCCGGCGAGGATCAAAGCCATTGAAGACATGCGGCCACCAGCCCGCATCAAAGATGTCCAAAAGCTAACTGGATGTCAAGCAGCCCTCAGCCGGTTCATTTAAGACTGGCGGAACGGGCACTCCCCTTCTTCAAGTTATTAAGGAAGTCCGGACCATTCCAATGGTCTGAAGAAGCAGAAAAGGCGTTCCAGGAGCTAAAATAGCTCCTCACCACCCTACCGATTCTGGTAGCTCCGAACCCTGGTGAGCCTTTGCTGCTTTATTTCAGCCACTGACGAAGTCGTCAGTATGGTCCTGGTTGCGGAGAGACCAGATATATCCCATACTCAGGAGTCCAAACCCCTTCAGGAGGGTCTGGAGGTTCCTGAAAGCGAGTCTGGGTCCCAGCTCCCAGACTTGAATCCACAAGAAGTTACTTCAGAAGACCCAGACCCCTCCGGGAGGGTCCAGGTCACTTCTGAAGAAGCTCCGGGTTCCTCCAGCAAGGACCCGGAAGTCCCCGAAGAAAATCTGGACCCCTCCGCGAGGATCCGGATCAATGAAGAGGAAGCTCCGGGCCCCTCCGGGAGTGTCCGGACCATCCAGCACCCAGTGTACTTCATTAGTGAAGTACTTCATGTCGCCAAGACTCGATACCTAGAGGTGCATAAGCTGCTTTATGCAGTTCTTATTGCCTCCAGGAAGCTTCACCATTATTTCCAAGCTCACAAGATCTCAGTGGTGACTTCTTACCCACTTCGAGCAATCTTGCATAATCCCAACTCAACTGGGAATATTGCAAAGTGGACAGTGGAATTGGCCGAATTCGATCTCGAATTCATTTCAAGGCAAGCAATCAAGAGTCAAGCATTGGCAGACTTCATGGCAGAATGGACTCCCTCTCCATCAAACCCTGGGGGTCCCAGCGAGCAGAAGCCAGAACATAAGGCTCCGGTCTTCACCGAGCCTCACTGGACCCTCTACTTCGATGGCTCCACGCAAAAGCAGGGGGCCGGAGCTGGAATCCTTCTCCTCGCACCAACCGGAGAGAAGGTAAAATACATGGTACATCTTGACTTCAATGCGACCAACAACATGGCAGAATATGAAGCACTCATTTACGGACTAAGGGTGGCACTGTCATACGCTGTCAAGCAACTGCTGGTCAAGGGAGATTCACAGCTCATCATTAAGCAAGTGAAGGGTGAATGCTCCTGCAACAATCTCCAGCTAGCTGCTTACCTCATTGAAGTCCAGAGGCTTCAGAAGGACTTCGAAGTCCTAGATCTCCACCATGTCCAGCGTGCCCACAACGCTGAAGCCGACGAACTCTCGACGAAAGCATCAACCGGAGCTCCGGCTCCTGACAGAACTTTTGTCCGGAGGTTGTCAAAACCCACAGCTCAGCCTGCCGAACTGTGCGAAGGGGGCGAGATCAGCATCCTGAAGCTGATGGTCCCGATGGCCCTGTTACCATGGCAACCATCAAGGGTCGTAGGTGCTGCCGGAAGCTCCGAGCAACCCAGCACGCAAGACTCAAATGCTCAAGTTAGTTCCGATGCATGGATCTCGGAGATCCGGAACTACTTGAAAGACAACATCCTTCCTGACGATGATGTATCCGCTGACCGGGTAGTCAGATTAGCTAAAATATACACGTTGGTAGAAGGGGATCTCTACCGGCGCGGTGCCAATGGCATCCTAATGCGGTGCATCACAAGGGAAGAAGGCTGCGAGCTCCTCATAGAAATCCATGGAGGCGAGTGTGGGAACCACGCGTCTTCCCGCATGCTGGTTGGTAAAGCCTTTCGGCATGGCTTCTACTGGCCTACAACACTCCAGGATGCAACTAAGCTGGTGAAGAAATTTGTAGCATGTCATTTTCATGCAAAGCAAATTCACACACCGGCTCAGCCCCTACAAATGATACCTCCTACATGGCCCTTCGCTGTGTGGGGGATGGACATCTTGGGACCTTTCCCAAGAGCCGTCGGAGGTTACAAGTTCCTGTACGTTGCCATTGACAAGTTCACCAAGTGGTTGGAAGCAACTCCAGTTGTGACAATCAACAAGCAATCTGCTATCAACTTTTTGCAGTCCATTGTATGCAGATTTGGAGTCCCAAACAAAATCATCACTGATAATGGGACCCAATTCACAAGCTCTGCATTTCAAGGATATTGCGAAGACCTCGGCATTCAAGTTTGCTACACCGCCGTAGCTCACCCAGCAAGCAATGGCCAAGCCGAGAGAGCAAATGCTGAAATCCTTAAAGGACTTAAAACGCGCACCTATGAGCGCTTGAAAAAACATGGAGCCAACTAGATTGAAGAGCTTCCGCCCACTTTATGGGTCAACAGGACAACTCCAAACCGGTCAACTGGAGAGACACCCTTCTTCCTGGTGTATGGAGCTGAAGCAATCCTTCCTCCGGAAATCACCTTGGGGTCACTCCGGGCCCGGACCTTTGACGAAGCCACGCAGGACCAGCTTCGGTGTGAAGACCTAGACCTCCTTGAGGAGGGAAGGTGCCAAGCAGCTGTTCGGAATGCCTGATACTGCCAAGCCCTTCGGCGCTATCATTAGCGGCATGTACACAACCAACAGCTCGAGGAAGGCGATCTGGTGCTACGGAGAATACAATCCAGAGAATGGGTTAAACAAACTCTCCCCCAGCTGTGAGGGACCCTTCCCAGTGATTAAAGTATCCCGTCCTGGAAGCGTTCGCTTGGCTACCGAGGATGGGACACCTCTCCCAAATCCTTGGAACATTGAGCACCTCCGTAAGTTCTACACTTAATATCACGGAGGTGAGTCTGTAGTAACTTGAGGTGTATGTTATAGAGTCATTGTATAGAGTCGGGTAGTTCCTCCGGGAGAAGAGCCGGATCTTTCCCGGAAGGTCCGCAAAGTTCATGCAACACTTGTCGCAGTCTCAGGACTAAAAGTGTGGCTAGCTACCCTGGGTCAAACAAGAAATTAAACACGCTTAGTCTGGTTCCGTACCCTAAGAGTGTACTTGTTTCCCCTGCACCCCAGACCTATAATGAAAGACATCTTCATGTGAAACAGACTCCAAGTGCATTTATTTTGTACAGGCTCAACATTTTTTATTTTCCTGTTTCTTGTCTATAACAAAAACGTGCAATTCTTAAGAAATTTTAGTTCGACTGGTTCATATACAATTCGAGTTGTATTGTCGATTCTTCTAGATTCAAATATTGTTTATGGCCCACTCGCCTGAATGCCACCAAGCCAACCTAGGGCCGGAGTGTGCTATCGACTTAGCCTGGTCAAGCACCCTAAGTACGCCACTCTACCTACACCCCGGCAAGCCGAAGTAAGGCGGGTCCAAGTACAATTGGATCTGGAAAAAAGGACAACGCATTCGATTGTATTCAGAATCGCATTTGACCTAAAACTCTCTTGGGAATCGTAAGCCGCGACGAAGTTATAGGCAAGGAATGAATTTTACTATTTTTCTTGGCTTCAGTGTGCAGGAAAAATAAAAAATCCACGTTAATGGAGAAAAGCCGGAGCTAACTAAGCTCCGACTCCCCCTAGGTGCCTTGTAATCGATGTTAAACATTGAAAACGAGCATCACCGGAGCAACCAAGCTCCGCTAAAGCTAGGGGGCCAGCGGTCGACGCAAAATAAATGATGGTGAGAAGATCCCGCAAGCGGAGTCTGCTACCAACAAACTACACATTGGTAAAGGTCACTGCCGGAACTACTGAGCTCCGACACCCCGGAGGACTAACTATCGATGCTCTACGCGTTGATAGGGACTATTGCCGGATCTACTAAGCTCCGACGATAGATAATGACGGAGCTTCTAAGCTCCGGCAACCTCAGGGGGCCTTCACTATAGAAGACTTCGGGCCTACACTCTACAAGTTCGAAGCAAATGAGTCTTCAACAAAACACAATATCCTCTTGGTACATGTTCACAATCAAATTGTGTACATCTACCAGGGGGCCAAGTGAAGACAAAAGTGTTGAAGACAAAAAGTAAAATTCACAAAAATTTGGGGATTTCATTCATCTGGAGACAAGGGATTACAAAATTGAGGAGGAAAAAGAGAGAATACAAGTGGGAGCTACAGCGATGGTCCTAGACCCTATGGAAGAACTGGGCGACCTTCTGAGCAACCTCTGACACATTGGCTCGGGTGTCTTCACCTTCTCCTTCGACGGGACCTTCAAGCACCGGGTCTAGAGGGAATTGGGGATTCCGGCTAGTGTAGCACGTCAGCACATACTCTGCGACGTTCTTCTCCAGGGATTGCCCCTCAACCTTCAACTGGTCCGCGATGACGTCGCCCACCTTGGAGAGTTTGCTACCCGCCGAGCTCAGCGCTTGCAATGCCAGGTCCGGCTCCGGCTCCGGATCATCCGGACGCACGGGACTGAAGCCCATTGGTGTCAGCGCGTCGTTGGCCTTGCCCAGGAACTCCCAAACCTGTAGGGAGTCCGCAGCCCTCAAGCCCTTCAGATCTTCCAAGGATCTTTTGGCCGCCACCAGTTCAGAATTCTCATGAGCGAGGCGCTCAACTTCTTTGGCATTTTGCTGAATCTTTTCAGCAACTCGCTTCTCGAGTTTTCCGAGCTCCTCCTCCTGGAGGTAGATCTTGTTCTGGTGGTCAACCAGGTCCTTCTCCCTGCCCCTTACTTTCTTCTCCCTGGCAGCGATGGCACACTCTTGCTCGTAGAGTTCCTGCCCTCGCACCCAGGCCTTCGCCTCCTCCTCAGCGCAGCGCTCTTCCGATTTCTTGGCGCGCTCCTCAAGGCCCTTGTCAGCCAGAGCCACCTTTTCGGTGAGCTCCTCCTCCCTCTTTAAGACGTCATCCCGCAGCTCAAGGAGTTTCTGCTCTTCATCTTCGAGCCTCTTCTCCCTCTCCTCAAGTGCCTCCCGGCGCTTGATGAGAGTAGTGTTAATGGCTTCCAGCCTTTCTTGGCGTTCATCAGCTGCACTATTAGCTGCCTTGGTCTGCTCATAAATGGCCCGGGATTGAGCATCGAGGGTGCGAGTCAAGCTCTCCCTGTCATCCAATAATTTGCCCCAGTATTCCAGGTGGACCTTCTCCTGCTTGATCCATTCTTTGTCATCTGCCAGCCCCGACTGCGCCAGCTTGGTCTCGAAGTAGAGCCGTTTACGCCACCTCCTAAGGGTTTGGCGCTCCTCTTCAAGAGCCTTGCTGTCGTGGAAGAATACCAGCTGAACTTGACGCAGACTGGAGCAGGCGTTGTCAATACACAATGAGAATGGGATAGGATCCAGACCTGCTGGGGTCTCCTCCACTGGTTCCAGCGGGTTTTCAGATAAAAAAATTGGTTCCCACTCCACAAGAGTGGTCCCCCGAGTCTCCATGGTACTAGGGCGGTCCTCCGGGATGGCCTCAGTCGCCATCGAGGAGGGTCCCACTGATGAAGTTCCGACCTCCGGAAGTGGTTCCGATGGACCCGCCGCCAGATCTTTGTTCGCCCCCCTCGGGCAGGGGGCCAGCGACTTCACCAGGGCACTCTGGCTCAACTGCGGGTACCTCCGACGTCGTCACTTCCGGAGCAGGGGCTGCTTCTAGCTCCGGCCTGGGCACCTCCTCTATTGGGGGCGCGAGCGCTGACGCCTCTGCAACAACCAGCTCAGGCGCCGGAAGATCTTCAACAACAGCCAGCCTTGCGGCCGGAGCTTCAACGGCAACCAGCTCGGGAGCCGGAAGGTCTTCAACATCAACCGGCCCTGCGGCCGGAGCTCCAACAACGACCGGCTCTACGGCTGGTGCTTCAGAGGTAGCCAGCCCAACCGCCAGGACTTCCTCAACATCCGGCGCGCACGCCGGGACATCAATTACCTCCGGCTCAACCGCCGGGGCTTCGACAATTTCCGGCTCTAGGGCCGGAATTATTGCTTCCTGCGGCTCAACGGCCGAAGCTTCCATCATCTCAGCACCCAAACCTGGAGCTTCAACCTCTGGGGCAGGTGCCGCTGGCGCATCTTCTCTCCCGCACTCTGGGGATGAGTCGAGGTCCATGACCACGACAGCTGGCGCCGGAGCTGTCGCGCTTCAGCCACCACTTGGGGCGACACCGGGGCAGGAGAAGAAGCTTCCGCCCTCATAGCTTCAACTGCTGTGGTTGAGGGTGGAGCCTCACTCCTCTTCTTGGGAACGCTGCAGATGATGGATGAAGAAACTTAAAAAATAGTTACTACAACAAAACAACTGTCTGAGGTAAAGATTAAAAATTACCTCGGGAGGCTTCCGCACCAGCTTGCGTGAAACCTCTTTCCCGGGCGTTCTGGGCTGACCATAGCCGCCGCCGGCGTGGAAGCTCCGGAAGGCCGCCCGGAACTTGTTGCAGTCACGGGCACTTCCTTAGTCGAGGTGCTCCTCAACCGGGAAGGACCTCCAGGCCTAGAGGCCTCAAATGGCCCCGGTGATGGAGTCACATGCACGGAGCTAGCACCGCGAGAAGGCGCCGCTGCAGGTACAGTCGCCGCAGTTGTAGAAGACCTCCCCCTCCGGGGAGAAGGAGCTGATGCAGAGGTTGCAGGCCTGACGGACCTTCCGTCGGCATGCTGCAGTTTCCTCTTCCGGCTCAAGGGTTCGTCCGCCGGTTCCTTGCCCTTGCCAACGACTTCGATCCTTGGCTTCAGGGCAGGGTCGGAACCACCTTCGGAAGCCCCAGGGATCACCACCCTGGAGGTCGATCTTCTCTCGACGACACCAAGGTCGTCAAGCACCAGCATCGTCCGTCGGAGCTCCCTGCTAAACTCTACTTCCACGTTCAGAGGGAGAAAGGCTGATGGCAGGATCAAGTCATCTCCCGCAATGTTGATGCCGTGCTGGAACTTTTTGAGATGTAACTCCAAGGTTGCCCCCGCCATGTTGGACTTCAATCCGGTCTCAACCCGGTCGTCGTCCATCACGCTGTTGAGGGCCCAAGCGAGTTTTTCTCTCCTCTTCAGCGGTGCCCACCTGTTGACCAGGAAGTTGCAAAATACCGCCTTGAGGAGTTAATCCTCCCTACACGCACTGGCGGATCCTGGTCAGAGCAGGGTTGAAGGCATCCGATAGCACCGGAGCTTCACTCCAGACTGCAGTGTCGATGTTGGGGAGGCCTTCGGGCAGCTCCAGCTTCTCGTGCTCCTCCACCCGGATGACTATCTAGTCCTTCTTCCAATCATCCCACTTTCCAGAGGGAAATGACCGGAGGAACTTGAATGGGCACTTCTTGCGCTTCACGAAGTAATAGAAGCCAAGGTACTCATTACTCCTGCCGGTGGTATGGACGGTGAAGAAGGTCCGGAAAAGTTCAATGCAGGGGTGGGATGCCCACCCACATTTCACAGAAGTGGACGAAGATAGACACAAGAAGAATGGAGTGGGGGCCAAGGTGGTATAGCTGCAGACCATAAAAGTCTAGCAGCATCAATAAAAAGGAGGAAAAAGGTGGGATCAACCCCACCATGGCGTACGAAGAGAAGTACACCATCTCACCGGCGTGCTCCTTCTCGAACAGGAGCTCACTTCCGGTGCAGACCAGACGGTTGAAGAAGTCCGAGGACCATCCCATGAGGGCCCGGACCTTCTTCAGGTCACCTCTAGTCTTCAAACGGTTCTCGCGGAGACCCAACTCCATCACGGCATAGCAAGGCAAGAGAGGAAAAGCGAGCACAAGTTGGGAGTTTGAGTGCAAGAACAGATGAGAGGCGTAAAGAACCCCAGCCGGTGCACACTTTCCTTCTTAAGTAAGCCCTCGCAACGCTTGGATGGAAACCGCAAGGAAGCCAAAGATACTACTCAAAAATTTCACCCAGCCGATGATAAGAGCGCCCGGGACTACCCTGACGATCAAGTCGAGGTTCTTACCCAAGCGAACGGTTGTCATCATGAGGCGGGAAGCCCGAAGACGGCGACCTGACAAGGCGCGTTGAACCGATACGATTTTCGTATCGGGAACCGGCGACCTTCAATTGCGTGAGATCCGCACGCTGAAGATCTCATCTGCCGCACACGGGATATGCCACGCGGCGACGACTTAACTCCAAACTATCGCCAACGACACATCCGAAGACCTTTGAAGACTCAGTTCAAAAGTCGAAGGATGGACCCACCTCCGGCGGAATGACTTCACCCAAGGGGTCTTCCCCAAAGGTGGGCCCAGGGGGCCACTGTCGGTACCCTGGGTACCATATACTCCTAGGGATTGCAAAGATCTCAAGGGAAAGTCATCTACTTGATTTGAAGACCTCCGGAGGCCCACATGTCAGACATAACCAGACCCGCTTCTCCAACATGGTTAGTCCCAGGGTCGCCACGTGTACTATCAAACCGGAGCTACCGCCCACAAGGGGGAAGCTCCGGGCTATGTACCGAAATGGAACCCCCGGACCTAACCACAGACCGAGGGAAGCTCCGGAACTGACACGTGTCGGGTAACACCAGACCTATCTGTTCCCCACAGTGTGCTCCGGCGCTGCCACGTGTCCAACCATCGGATCTTCAGCCTCTAACCTCCGGAAGACTCCAGAACGGCTCCGGATCTTCAAAGGGGAATCAAGGACTTCAAGACCCGATCAAGTGTCATTAATACTATATTAATGACACACGATCGGACGACCTTAATTACCAGTAACGGTGCTATCAAAGCCCATAACTCGGTCATTAAGGGCAATTAAACGTGTTGAATGTGTATCAATATCAGTAACTATCGGGGCCACATGTCGGGCCAGGCTAACTTGTAACGGCCTGCCCTTGTACTATAAAAGGACAGGCCGACGATACATAGGACACACTGTCCGGAGACACGCTGACTTTACACTCTCAACTGACGTTGAGCACATACATCCAATACAACACCAACACACCCCGTGGAGTAGGGTATTACGCTCAGGCGGCTCGAACCACGTAAATCTTCGTGTCCCTTGTGTCACTCGACATCTCACCTTCTGGAATCCCCGGCGCCCATACCGAACCCCAAACTCCTCTAACACTTTAGTAGTGTCGGGAGATCTGCCGGATCAAAACCACCGACAAACATCGACATGTGGCAGCACATGGATAGAATAGTCCACCTACAGGAGTATCCGAGGGCATCCAACGACGTAGCACCGAGGAATGGCATGATAGCCCACATGGCAGTCGCCCGGAGGAGAACCATGACGACTGGGACCAAGCCCAGTTCGGCCAAACCTCTTGTTCGTCCCAACTGGTAGTTGCCCCAAAAGTGGTCTCCTTCCACGTGTCACTCTCCTATGGACTACTGATAAGAATGGAGACTGATTCGCATGCAAAAGATGGCGGGAACCGACCTCAACACTAGTATAAATATGACTCCTCACTTCAACAGACACCACTTGAGCATTCAATGTATTGTGTACACTAGTTCTGTTAGTCCTTAGTGGAGGTTAGGCCGTAGAGAGGAGCCTCTAGTCCAAGTCCAAATTGCAAAGGGTAGGGCTCATGTACCTTTCTTTCCTTTTGTGACTTTATCCATAGAAATAATATTATTTTTAGTCTCTCTTTATTCATATACTTGGGCAAAGCATTTCTTGTTTAATTGTGGAGTCTATGTATTTGATAGGTGTAGTTGCCATTGTGATCTGGTAGTAATGCCCTTATTCTATTATCATGAACACCATACACATCCACTATTATCTAGTTAGGTATAAAATGCACATGTTAATATGAATAACATAGTTCTTGGTTCCAATATTTTTCTTCAACTACGTTTAGGTTAGTCATTGCCTTAAGATGAATATTGTATTGAAATTCTTAAGGTATTTACTGTGCATGTAAGCGTGGTGCTTTGATAGTTAAGTAGCATTGGATGCATCATTGTCCACGGGTTGTAGAGGTAGGCGGTAGGTGGTGACATCCCTATCTATCCATTTTAATCCTCCACATTCGACCACGATGTAGGGTTTTGGCGGGAGTCACCTGGCAAACCAGGGTAAGCCCGTGCCCGATATGTTGGACCACTATGCCCTAGTATTCTCTACTAGCACATCCATGTGTACACTAGTTAGGTTATGTATATAAGTAATTAGAGCACAGTAGGAGCATCCCTTTCTCTTAGTTGAACTCTCGCTAGGACAACCTTATTTCTTGGAGTAGATTGCATAGGTGTGTGTCACACTACCCATATTATCAACTTACCCTGTTGTGGTAATTACTTAGTAACTTATACCTTGATCATAAGGATAGTGTTTACTTTACTTCACCGCCTTCCTTTGGGATAAATACGATACCCTGGGAATACTCATGGGTGAAATGCTACAACGACATCTTTTGTGCGCTTGCAGATCTCTTCTCTCACCACAGATGATCTTCGTATTAAGAAGTACCAACACTCACCCAAAGACACTAAGTTTGTTTGGTAGGCTAAGGATAGAGATGAATTCCAAAGGATTATCTTTAACCCAGAGCAATCTAATGGTGGATGTTTACTTCAGGCACGAGCTTACCCCCAGTCTAATAGATGGCTCTAAATAAGAGCCCATGATGTTGCTGAATGTGGAGGATTACAAATGACATATTGGACAGTCACCACCTACCGCCTACCTATTCAATCCATGGTTCTATAAGATATACATTGATGGTTTCTAACCTAGACACCACGTCTATGTTATAAACCACAACCCTAATCGTTTTTAATACAAAGTTAAGACTAGAGTGTGAGGTGCACAGTCTTGACATTCCATGAATTGCATTGGGTGGTGTCGTTCGATGCGACACTCAACAACACAGTACAAAAAGATCACATTCATACAATATGTAGGCCTATTATTCCATAGCACTATCAAATTTTACAAATAATGTACATCAATACACTAAGTGTAAAGAAAAGTGAAACTCATGACCTATATGTAAGCTATGCAAAAGGATGTCATCCCGCCTGCAGATGCTTCACGCTAGTGGCATGCAACTTCACGACGACGTGCAGGTTTCCAGTGAGATTCGCACCTGTCATCTGCTGCTGCCTCACTCGCACCACCCTCCTCCATGGCGTTGTTGTATGCAATGTCTTCTACAAAAGTAAAAATCAACAAACCCTTGAGCTTATGCTCTGCAAGACTTAACCGTCTCCCTAATCATGGATCTCTACATGCTGAAATTTGAAAGGTGAAATGTAGAACTTGCATAAAGTAAACCTTTTCTAATCTTGATCCTTAGTTCATTTTTTATAACATCAAGTTAAATATTTTGAAAAGTAACTTTAATGTGCGCACTTCTAAACCATTCAAGTTGAATCAGCAAGATTTATCATAAAACATTATTTCTCCTCATCTCCCATTTGTTACTGCATCACAACTGTGCGAGCAAGTATGCTCACTACTGTGAGCGATGATTATTCAAATTGTTAACACTAGGCTTGCACATCACATATGCCCTTCTAGAAGAGACTTACGATCCCTTTACGTTAATGTCGTATATGACAACCTTTCACAGGACACCCAATTGTTGAACCGGTCCCACCGTCCTGGAAGAAGCCCCACTGACGGGTGACACCATAGTGACCTCTACTCTCCTTTTGACATGCAGTGTCTAGGATGGTGAGGTATTCCTCAACACACAGTTTAACAAATTGCATCAATTTCCTGGTTCATATATCCAGTATGCATCCGGTACAAGTTCCAACTTGTCCAGCAAGGCCACACATGAGACGGTCCTTAATCGACACAGGCAAACCTATGCACGTAGATCTCCGGCTTGTTGCTTCCTACCCACCTGCCCGGTCTCATTTTTCAATTCAAGTAAATCAATTCCAAAACCCGCCAATTGATTCCTTCTTAACCATGTTCACGAGTACGAAGCTGCTGACTTGAGATATACATTCCATCCAATTTGACAACTTTAGCATAACATTAATAATCATGCGAAGTCCTATTCTATCCATTACTCCAAGGATTTGTTTGGTCATGCATGTGGAGTGTCATAAAACTCTTAGACGTAATGCACAATTCATATTTAATCAATATAAGTATTATAAAGAAAAGCTTGTTAATATTAATGCAAACTAGGGATTGACTTGCTGTTGATCGAATAGAAAGTCAGGCTTTGCCGAAGACTGTTAATTGGCTTTGTAGTCTCCTCAAGAAGTTCTTCTATCGGTATCAATACAAATGAAATTACATTATAATGTGATTTTAATGTTATGATTGAAAAAAATTATTTGTTATGCTAGAGGATAATGAATTATGTGGCTGAATTTTTTTGGAGGGTTCCTAAAATCATTATAGGATTATAATAAAAAACTTCAGAATTTTCTACTGCAGGTATAGGCCACAATAATTCTGTAATGATTTACGATACAATGCATTTACAGAGAAATAAATAGACTTTACCATATGAATAAATAAGATAAATATGTACGTCTGTTCATAAGGGATCCATAAAAAACAGTTTCATAATTTTCCCAGCATTCCACTGGCCACAAAGGATTTTTGAAGTCCAAACTATTTTCTGGAAATAGTTTCTGGTGTTTTTTTGTTAATTTAACAAACTTCTGGAAAACTTCATTAACTAAACTAACTTAAAAGAGCTAATAAAGCTGAAATTTTTACTGGAGATCATATGATTTTTGGGGGATTTTCTTGCCAATTTTGGGAATTGTCATGGAAGAATATTCCTGGAATAATTCTCCAAATGAAAAAGTAAATTGAGTTTTATAGAATTTATTGGGAGTTCTCATGCCAAATACTTTGCCCCTCTGCAAAGTACTGGCCGAGAGGATTACACCAAAATCGGTTTCAGGGTTTTTGGACCTTCCTACTGGGAGTAATGATTTCTCAAAGTTTGGCTCAAGTTTGAATTAATTTTCTACAGAAAATTCCTTGAGCACTGCTAACTGGGCCCACTCGATTTAAACAACAATCAGCATCCTGACACACCGGGTTAGACGGTTTAACCGACATAGTCACAAAGAATCCGAAAAACATAGAAGATTCCACAAGGCCTTCTTCAACCTCTCCGCTCCAGCGAGCCAAAGGTGCTGCATGGTGGTGCTCTCGCCGCCTGACGATTCTGTGTGTTGCTTGCCCCCAAATTCGCTGTCAGTGCATTATTCAATGCTCAACCCGATGGTGCAATCTGCTTCTCTTGGCGATGGCAGGAGAACATCTCGCGATGGTGGCGGCTAACGGAGGCGCAACCTCGACGTCATTCTCGTTCGGGAGGGCACCAAACGCAGGACCAAAACATCATACCGCACCTGCACAAGATGTAGAACTCAGAACTGAACCAGGTTAGTGCGAAAAGAGGCTGGAGCATATAGCTCCATGGCGACAGGTATGGTTTCAAGTGGCGGCTGAGAAATCTTTATTTCTTCTCGATCCGACTGTTGTTTTCTAGTCTTCTTGCTTCTGTGGGTGCGGAAGCAAGTCGGAAAGAACCTTACAGAATGGAATGGACTTTCATTGATTAAGCATGATGAATTTATGAGAAACTCGCCTACTGTTCTAAACCATATAATCTGATGAGTATAAGCGATGAATCTTGGAATGAAATTGAGGAACGTGTAGAAGAGGTTCATGCGAACCTTGTTGCTGCAGAGATAAGGCACGAAGGAGGTCAGAGCGGCAAGTACAGAGTTCTACTATTGTCAGCTTCAAAACAGGGTCGACGGTGAACTAGCACATTAGGGCAACATGGGTAAGCAATGGTCCAAACTTTATTAGCTGATGAATAAAGTGATCATAAACGGACCTTTTCTCTGTTGCTCACTTGATCAACTGGTGAACAACTCGGCCTGGTGAGCAGGGAGCAGAGAAGGTGGCAATGGCATTGGGCAGTAGCAAATAGAGAGAGGGAAAAGGTTTTCACCGTGGTGGAATAAATACAGAGCAGCGAGGAGGAGATGTACTCATCTTTACTGCATAGATGAGTTGTATTCAAGCGAGTAGGGATGGTGAAAATTGGCAAATGGAGGTGGAATGGCCGCTACGCTCGTGGCACGAGCAGAGAAGGTAGAAAAACGGCGTGCAGGTCAAGTGGAGCCTGACATGTTGGCCCCAAATGTCATACATAAACCCATCCACACCTGGTTTTAAAATTCAATTAGAAATAGTAAATCAAGTTCAAAAATCACCAAGTTTTGCATGGTGACTAATTTAAACATGAGGAACCCAATGGCAAATTTGGATTTGATGTTTGACTTCTGCAAATTTTTATTTAAATTTCGGTGGTATGGTTCCTCTCTTATTTAGCACCACCATTAAATTGGAAAAATAGTTAATTCGTGCTGAGAGTAATTTAAGGTGCCTCATTAACTATATTTAGAAATGGGATCTCACAACCCTCCTCCTTAAAAGAATCTCGCCCCAAGATTAAGAAAAAGAACGAGATAGAAAAAGACGTTACCGGAGTTATGATGATAACAAGGAACTCTTCACTTTCCCATGTAGCTTCATCGACAGTGCGGTTATTCCATAGCACTTTGTAGAACAACAGTGACCTATTTCTCATAAGATGAGTTCTTTTAACGATGATCTGCATCAGGTGTTCGGTATAAGTTAGATCCGGTTGCAAAGTTTCCATGCCTTCTGTGAGAACTTTTGTCAGTTGTTTTAGACCTTTTCTCAACTGGGAGACGTGAAAGATGTCGTGAATGCCTGACAGCGATGCCGACAGCTCCAAACGATATGCCACAGATCCACACCATTCTGTGATAGAAAATGGACCAATGAAATGCGAAGCTAACATTTCCTTTACCCCAAATCGATGAATTCCCTTCATCAGGTAAATGCGGAGATAGACTTGATCTCCGACTTCAAAATACAAGGGATGACTTCACTTTTCTTCATAACTCTTCTGGCGAGATTGAGCGGCCTTGAGATTGCACTGTATGAGTTTAACCCATTCATTGGCTTCTTTAATAATATCCATTCCGAAGATAGCTCTCTCGCCCGATTCACACCAATAGAGTGGTGTGCAGCACTTCCTCCCATATAGCGCCTCGTAGGGTGCCATCTTAATACTCGAATAATAACCATTGTAGTAAGAAAATTCCTCTAAAGGCAAATGGTAATCTGTAAAAGCCCTAATTTCCATAATGCAAACTTCAGTTAGGACTAACAATTTTGAATGATAAAAAGAAATAATAAGGAAATGAGGAAAACAAATTAATTCAAACTCCAAAAGAGGGAATTCAAAAAAATAAACTTAGATACTGTTCAAATGAAGTTAACATGAAACTTTGAGTTGATCATTGGATTCCAAATATTTCATATAGCCTCCCGTCAAATTTCATAATTTTTGAAGCAAGTTTGCCATATAACTGAATAGCTACATTGAATTCATCTCAAATTCAAATTCAAGTTTGAATTCAAATGAAACTTTGTCAAATCAACAATCTACATTCAGAATAAAATTCTCCTTAATTAATGCAGCCATTCCACAAATATCTAGCAAATTTTTGGACTGAATTAGGTGGTAGAAGTGAATGAGCAAGGATGAGGACGACGGAGAGAAGTGGGATCCACCTTTCATTGGAAGAGTGCTCTGTTCTTTCTTCCCTGGGCGACACCGCACCGCATGCAGTTGGCCACCGAGGTGCTTGCTTCCCTGCTTGCCTCCAGCTGCATCCAGCACGCCCACAGCTCCTACTTATCTTCCTCCAAGCCCCAAAGTCGAGCACTTCACCGTTGCTTCACTCCCTGGCGCCAAATTTTGCCTACAGTCGAGTTCTTCCTCTTCCACTCGAAATCCAGCAAGGATCATCTGTATGGAGTGGTTTTATTCGCAGCCTATCATTCCTCCACGTCTTGCACACTTGTTTGATCAATCCCTTGTGCAGTTTGAGCCTCCCCAACGGTGGACAAGGCGATTTGCCGGCCATTATGCTCTGTTTTCCCCTGTCGCTCCCCTGTTCACCGTCGACCCGGCGCTACGCACCGTTTTTCATCCCCAACCTTGAAGGAACAAGGTGCGCTATAGTACCTAGAATCTGCTCGTAAAGTTTCATCCCATGCCATCCCTCCTAGCTCGAGTATTGGTGATTTTCCCGCTGAGCTTCGTGTATAAACTGAGTAGATCTCGGTCAAAATTTGTTTTCCACGTTTGATTATCTCTCATGGCCTTGAGATTTTACATTCCTCATGTTCCCACGCACCTATTCAAAGAAAAAGCGAAGAGATTCATCGAGTATATTCTTAAACACAACCTCACCGTCGAATGGATATTTTCTCAACCTTTTGATCGTTTTGGAATACCCTATCAGCATCCTTAGGTCTCCAGCAACATTTTGGAGTTTACCCCGACCAAAATAAGGAACCATAGGGCCCGGCCGACATGACCGGAACCCTAGCTCCGTCCGCCGCCGTCGCACCGCCATCTCCGGCTGCCAATCACCGTCGGGAACCTTACCGTCGTGTTCTCCGCCGGATCTTAGGTGGGGCAGTGAGTTTGAAGGGCCTGCGTGCCCTGGAACAGCCGCCGGCGAGCGGCCACCATCGGGCGCCGCCGCGCGCCGCGCCTCAGCGCCGTGGGCGCGAGGTTGAAGAAGACCCCGTGGGGCCCGGCTGTCAGCCTAATGAGCGCGCGCCCCGGATACAATGCAGCACGGAGATCGGGTGTGGCTAAAACCCTGAGCCGTGTGGTCCTGTGTGGCTTGAATGCCACTGGTACATTTTAAACCCGTGGGGCCCACTGTTTAATTCAAACTTTTCTATTTATATTTAATTCCAGATTTTGCTCCAACTTTGAAAATCCATATCTCCTAGAATAGTTGTCCAAAAATTCCCAAATTAATTTTGTTGGAACCAGGATCATCTGTAATTTCAAGTGACGCACTTGGATTTGTATTAAAATCCATAAGTTATTCTCAATAATTCATAAATCAAAATTTTATTGGAATTAATTACTGTTTCTCCATTCATTTAAAAATTCTCAAATTCGTCCACATCATTCCAAATAATTTCCTTGAGTCACAGTAAAAGTTTCAGGTCCATTTGATTTCATTTGATTAGCCAAATGGCATTTCCAATCTCTATGTACCTAAAATTCCAAATTGTCCAGAAACATTTCAGCAAATTGTCTAAACTTCTAAATTCAATATCTCACAGTATAATTGTTAGAAAATTGTGAAACGAATTTTTTGAGTCACTCTTGACCTCCTATAAACAGAACACTAACTTTTGGCCATGTTAAAATCCCAGATTGCCCATGAAAATTCTGGGAACGTTTTATATACGTTGAATTTTATACAACAGAAACTTCCATGAACTTAGCCCAGACCTCACCCATAGTACCTAGTGTCCACTGTAAAATTTCCATAACTAGTGGCCTTTATTTAATATAATTAACTGTATTTCCTTTCAGCTATGTAATAATACCAAAATCAATTCACTTGCATTATTCTTTGCATATCGAATAGTTGTCGAGCTCGAGGAGACCCCGGAGCCATTGGAAGTCATCAACCCGGAGACTAACTTTAACCCCGTCTCGCAGCCAGGCAAGCCCCGGTTTGCATTTAACAGCGTTTTAAACTTTAATTTGTATCACACTATATGGGTTAGCATGCATGTGCATTAAGTCTAAGTTTTCTTGGAGTTTTCCACATGCATGACCAGAGGACCAATGAGAGAAGGGTAGCTGGTTAAGTCCTTGATATGTCCATGCTATGCTTAATGTTATAGTTGCTTCGATAGAAGTCGAGTAGTTGGAATCTACTCGCGAGTTCAGGAATTGGGTTCACATGGGATTGGTCGAGTGAGAGATTCACCATTCGGATAAATATGAGACCGGGCATGGATTAGGAGCAGCAGGACATAGGGGCTTGTGAGCTGTAGCTGTGCCTATGTCGGTCAAGGACCGATTCGTGTGCGGCCCTGTTGAACATGTTTGAATGTACCAAAGGCATACTGGATATATGGGACCCTGTAAACCGATGCAACTTGTCCACCTTAGCGTTGAGGCATACCTCACCGCCTTATAGGTGCGGGTTGAGAGCAGCAAGGTGTAAACCTGCCAGCGGGTATGTCGTACTCCGTGTGGAGGCCTCCTGCTCGTAGCGGTGGGACCGGTTCGGCGTGTAGGTAGCGGGTGAAAGGTTGCCACATACAACATCAGTGTAGTGTGTCTTTGCAGCTTCGAGTGTGTGTGTATGTGTCATGCTATTCAGTATCCCTGTATGTGTATATCGATTCGAGTCGCCGTGCCTTGCGGTTATTGACTACCGCTTGTTCATTGAGTCGTGACGTAGTTAATTATTTGGAGCTGAATTTTAATTAATTATGCTTTATGGAATAAATATGTATTTGTACTTGTATGTTTAGATCAGGTTGCTCACTAAATTTCAGATTCATGAAGCCTTAATTTGCTGCTAAAAGCTGAAAGTAAGGACTAACATTTAGGCGAGTCTTTTATTGCTAACTGCTGTCCTATCTTACGTATATCCTGCATATAGAGTTCCATGCTTAGTGAAGACGGTTAAGTCTTGCTGAACCTTCATGCTCACAGTTGCTATTTTATGTTTTTGCTGCAGGTGAAGACATATTTGATGAAGGGTTCGCCGGTGAGGCGTTGCCCCCGTCGGGGTACATGGCCGAGTGGGAACCCTGCACACCACCGTGATGTGTTTGTTTTGCTGCCAGTATGGTTCCGTTCTAGGGCTGAACGGAATGACTTGCGTAGCTTAGGCTTGAGTGTCGAGAGCTATGGACTTATCTTCCGCTGTAGTGTATTTATATATATTATTTGTAAAAGACAAAGCTTGTATAATACTATGTTGTTTTATGTAATACGATGTATCATTTTATGTGTGCTTGTAGGATCGAAGAGCATGTGAAAATCTACCATAGGGGGGGGGGTGAATGGTAGATTTAAAAATCTTACGCAGCAGAAACAATTAAACCCCAACCCTTTCGGCAGAAAAACGATCTGTTAAAGAAATTGTGTGTGAGACTAATCTAAACGTGTTTCACCGTGAAAAGTGATAAATATCAGAGAAAATCAAGTCACGAAGACAACACAACAAGAATCACTCAAATCCATCGAGAAAAACTCAAGTTATGATCAAAAGATCAAACAAAGGTCAATCTGACCTACCCGAGAAAAACAGTTTCTGGAATGCTGCAAAGAACCTCATGTAGATCAAAAACCACAAATCCAATGACAATGAAATTTGACAGATGATAGATAATAAAGTTCACAAGACAACCCAAAAAGAATCACGTCAATTGGATCTGTAAAGCTCGAGTTATGATAAAACCACCGATGAAAGGTAGTGCTGTCCAGAAACTCGACGAGTAAAACTTGTCTGAAACAAGTTGGACGAACAAGGCACAAAAGTTCCTTCAAACTACAAATTTTATTCAATAGAACACAAGAGGAACAGCCCCAAAGTCGTGTCCCACGAGCTCTGGGCTCTCTTTCTTATATAACCAGCTCTTAGACCAACCCAATATCAACTAGGACTCCAATCCTACTCAGATCACGAATCGTAACTTTCCATAACTGCTCAAGATTCTTCTATACACAGATAGAAGCAATCTTAAGACTTACAAACACCTTAGGAACGTATCCCACATTCCTAAACAACTCAAATTCGTGACCCACACGAAATCCTATCATAACCAACTCAAATCTTTCCATATTTGAGTCAAACCCGACTCAGCCGCAGCCTGAGTCCATAACCTAGTTGGTTGGACCTTTCCAACCAACTCTTTACGTGCACATCTCTCCATCACATCTCGGAACCATGTAGCCACGTCCATGCACTCCTTGCACACATCCAAACATCTTCCAATGACGTCCATGATACCTTCACATGCATTGTTCTTGATTCAATCATGCTGCGCAACCTCCTGATCAGCTCAACCACAATTCCTACTGAATTTGGTTGTTGGAACCTCATCTCCTCCCTGAGACTAGTCCAATGGATCCCGTCATCAGCCATGTCTTGAACTCAAGCAACCGCTGCACATGAATAAACAACCAATCCATATGAGCCCAAGTCCTTGACTTGACTCAAGTTAGTTCCGAACACAACACCTTACGTGAGAACCTCACATAAGCATGTTGCAAAACCACAGTAACACGATATTATCCATATCAACCAAAATGCACCAAAGACTTAGCAAATGAATACTAAGCAATCTTTCTAGAGATGTAAAGCAAGTACAAAACATTGCAAATGAAAAACAGAAGCATTGCGGTCAAGTTCCGGACCTTGCCAGAGCAACCCGGCCTTGAGCCGGAGCTAACAAAAGCTAGTAGAACCTAGCGCTGGAACATACCAAAACTAGTATGACCAAGCTCCCGCCGGAGCTAACAAAACTAGCAGGACCTTAATAAAAAGGTGTTTTGGTGATATTCAAAACTTTTATCATCAAAGCAAGTGTATTCACTACAAGCCAATGTATTCAGCATACATAGGTCTTACAATCTCCCCCTTGATGAATGCATTGGCAACACCATTTAAAATCTGAACATTGGCTTATTCTCATTAAAAGTGTTGAAGACAATTTCTCCCCTTTTTGTAAATCAGAAATAAAATGAGAAGAAAATCCAAAAATTATCCCATATTATCTCTCCCCCTTTATTATCTCTCCTTATGCACATATTCTCTTTCTCTTCATGCTTATCTCTCCCCCTTTGACAATGTATTCAGCAAGTCATGAGCATATAAACAAATTATCTCTCCCCGTTTTGTTGTTATGAGCATATTATAACATATACATATATACAAAGCTCATCCAAGTCATACTATCAAGTACCTTACATTATCACATCAATGAAATACATAAAGTAGTGTAAGCCATGCTAGAGATCAAATGTAATTTTCAATTTAAGTAAGTCATGATCTCACAAACTTAACTATTTCAAAACCTGAAAGCACGACACTAGTTGCTGCATTTTATTATTTTTCAAAGCATAGATTTAGATCATATGATATTTGCAAGAGATTATATGCGCATCTGCCTTATTCTAACCAACCAAGCCAAGCCTATGTCATTTGACAATCAGAAGCTTAAGGACATGGTTTTAGTCATACACAACTTCTTCCAAGTTCATATCTAAGTGCAATGATAAGCCATCTCAAAAGAAGAAGTGCGATGCATGCATATTCTCTTGATCTTTTCTCAATTTATATTTGTTCATAAAAACTCAACATGTGAGTTGATTACTTGATTAATTCTTAATGATTAAAAGCACTCGTGAACATGTAACAAGTTCAAAACATCAAGAAAGTTCGACCATGACCAGTTTTAGTGTAAGTAATTATTCCAATTACTAGAAATGGAAAAAACTACAAAATGTATAAATTGAGTAATGTAGTAAGAACTTTCAACATGTAAAAGGAATCACAAAGTCATATATGTATGAAATACTATGCTCATATTATTTTAATTTCAGATTCACACATAGACTTCCCAAGTTTCAAAACTCCCCCTCAATTTAAGCCATGAGGATGCATGACCCCTATTTCACTACGAGTGTAACAAAAACGGGTGAAATCCAAAGGTTTTGTAAAAATGTCAGCCAATTGTTGTTCGGAATCTACATGGTGAAGCACAATGTTTCCTTTTTCAATATTATCTCGGAGAATGTGATACCTAATGTCAATGTGCTTAGTTCTAGAATGTTGCACGGGGTTTTTAACATTGCAAATGGCACTAGTGTTATCACAGAACAGTGGAACACTATCTAGATCAACCCCATAGTCCTTAAGTGTTTGAACAATCCAAAGAATTTGTGAGCAAGCACTAGCAGCAACTACATATTCAGATTCGGTTGTGGATTGTGCAACTAAATTTTGTTTTCTAGAGGACCAAGCAACAAGTGAATTACCAAGAAAATGACAAGCACCAGAAGTACTTTTCCTATCAATCCTACAACCCCCGAAATCAGCATCCGAAAAAGCTTTCAAAGTAACGGTTGAGGAAGAAGAAAGAAAAATTCCAAATTCTTGAGTTCCATGTAAGTACCTGAGAATCCTTTTGATGGCTTGATGATGTGAAGCACGTGGGGAAGCTTGAAACCGTGCACAAAGACATACGCTGAATCGTATGTCTGGTCTTGATGCCGTGAGGTATAAAAGTGATCCGATCATGCTTCTTTATTCTTTTTGATCCACTGGTTCACCATCTTCATCAAGTTCAAGTGTTGTTGCTGTTCCCATTGGTGTCCAAAGAGGCTTGCTTTTGTCCATGTTGAAGCGCCTTAGGAGGTCCTTTGTATACTTCGTTTGATGTACAAATCGATGAGCTTGTGACTTGAGGATGATTTGAATCAACATTGATGGTTGTCGGTGCTGATTGAGAATTTACATCCGGAGCTGAACCAAAGTCTTTAGCTGCTGATTTTTTGGGCAGCAGCTCCAATTCTTCCTCATCTTCAACGAAAATGCTCCCCCCTGCGGATATGGATCTGGACCTGCAATGTCTGAGCTATACCTAGGCTAGCTTCATCAAAAGACACTTCACAAGTCTCCACAATTTTGTTAGTGTCAAGTAAAAGCACACGGTAGCCTCTAGTATGAGATGGATAACCAAGAAACATGCCATCAATGGATCTAGGTTCAAATTTATCAAGATTACCATGTTTCTTAACAAAGCATTTGCAACCAAAGACCCGAAAGTGTGTAACACTAGGCCTATGTCCAAACCGGAGCTCATATGGTGTTTTACCTAGCTTAGCATGCAAGAAAACACGATTTGAGACATAACAAGCGGTTGCTAACGCATCAGCCCAAAATTTCCTAGGAGTTTGATATTCATCAAGCATGGTCCTAGCCATCTTAACTAAGGTTCTGTTCTTTCTTTCTACAACACCGTTTTGTTGAGGTACATATGGTGAAGAAAATTGATGATCTACTCTATTTTCAGCACAAAAGTGATCAAAAAATTGATTTTTAAATTCAGTTCCATTATCACTTCTAATTGCTTTTAAAGATCTTGGGTAATCAATTGATAATCTAAGAAATAAAGTTCTAAAGTGACTAAAAACTTCATTCTTAGACACCATAAAGTAAACCCAAGAGTATCTAGAATAATCATCAACAATCACAAGTACATACAATTTACCCCCAAAGGATTGAACACGTGAAGGTCCTACGGTGTCAAGATGCAAAAGTTGACATGGTTCAGTTGTCATGATCATTGTGAGAGGTATATGTGAACCTGCAATCATCTTAGCATGTCTACAAGAAGAGCACACAATTTCTTTGTCCCCTTTAAGCTTAGGCAGCCCACGTATGCGATCAAGAGCACTAACACGCATTAGGTGATCAAAGCCTACGTGACCAAGTCTATGATGCCAAAAATATAGGTCCTTTGAATCATTAGCAACTAGACACTTATGCTTAGAGGAATACATATCAAAATTAGATTTAAAAACTCTTCCGAACCGAGACATGTTAAAAATATGCTCACTATTTGAACTTACAACTTTGAAGCAGTTTTTATTGAAAATAATTTCAAGATTTTCATCTAGCAATTGTGAAACAGAAAGCAAGTTGTATTTCAAATTTTTTGACAAGTGCCACATCCTTGAAAGTGTAGTGATCATTTACTCTAACCGAACCTTAGCAATTATAGGAGTTGAAGAATTATCGGCAAAAGTAACATTCTCTACACATGACACAAAAGAGAGGGAGGAGAACCAATCTTTACTACTGGTCATGTGGCGTGAGCAACCTGAATCACCAATCCAAATGTTCTCCTTCCTCAAACGTGTAACCTACATAGAAGCACAATACGTCGATCACTCAATACTGGGGTTAGTCAAAAGGCATTTAGGAATCCAGTACTGAGTCACGCGACGTGCAGCAGGAAAAACACGCGAAAGCTGAGACAAAACAGCAGGTTTATGAGTAAAAGTTTGAGATTTTTTATTCTTAACTACTGACCTATAAGGTGCTACTTGTGTAGCACAAAAATCAGTAGCTCCAGAGGCAAAAACAGAAGGTCCGGAGGTAAACTTTGAATGTTTTTGACTCAAAACAGCAGGTTGTACATTCAGTTCAATATGTGCAGCAAATTTTGCATGAAAGTGTTCTTTCCCTTTTCTGTTGTTTAGCTAGTCTATAATAAAAATCTATGACATGACCATCTCTACCACAGTACGTACAATGAAATTTAACTTTGTGTTCATGTCTAGATGAGCAAACAACATTTTTATTTGAAACCGAATGAGACAATACTCCTGCAGATTTGAAAACCACTTCTTTTTGTTTAGGAACTGTTTGAATCAAACCACTTCCTAATGACTTCACAATTTTAGGTGGATGTGCCTTAGCATGAGCTTGGAAATCAAAACCTAAACCAGTTTTATCATTGCAAGACTTGGATGAATTCAACAGCAAGTTTAGGTTCTTATTACCATTACAAAACCAATCAAATGTCTTATGCATGTTATCAAGTTTATTGGACAGATCAAGGCAATTTTCACATGAGGTTTTTCCTTTTAATTTGCAACTAGAACAATATTTAACTTCATGACAATGTAAAGCATTGTTCAATATAGAGATTTCATTCATAGCATCTTGCAATTTCTTATCAAGATCATCACAACTAGAACAATGCAAATCAATTGTAGAACAAGAAGAATCTTTTAAGTTTCCAATATTAAGTGCAGCAAGCTTTTTGTTCTTTTCAATTTCAAGTTCAAGTTTATCAAGTTTGGAGGTATGTGCACTTCTTACGGAGGACAATTGGTCATATATTAAGTCACATGAGGAACAAGAATCATCAATAGGAATCAAGGATTTCAAACGACTAATTTTAGATTCTAGTGACTCAATTTTAACAGCATTGTCCCTAAGATTTTTGTCCTTTTTCTTAACAATAACAGTGGCACGAGAAATAGCATCACACATTTCTTCGCAAGTAGGACATACCTCTTCATTGTCGCTGTTGTGTTCTGCCTCCTCCATACTTGATCTTGACTTGCCCGCCATGAAGCACAAGTTTGCCAAATCATCTTCATCTTCATCACTTCCAATGTCCACGTCGCTTGAGCCATGTTCCTGGAGTGCTGAGATAAAACTGCTCACCAATTGACGTCCCGTAAAACCCTTTTTTTTTTTCTTCGTATCTTTTGCAGAGGAGTGTTTCGTTCTTGTTTTCTTTTCATCTCGGGAAGTAGGACCTGAAAGGTTAGGGAAATCTGAACGAAAATGTCCTGTCTTACCACATTCAAAGCATCGTTGATGTCCGGAGCTTCCTCTCCTTCTAGTTCTCACATTTTGCAATGCTTTTTAGAACCGGTTAGAGATGAGCGCAAGCTCCTCCTCTGGAAACTCCTCAATCTGTTCAAGGGTTAGAGAGGACAGCAAAGCAATTGTACCACAAGATGATGTTTGACCGAAACTAGGCATGTCACGTTGAGAAACAAAGCCAATAGACCTGTTGGGGTTCTTACGTGAGATTATGTCAATTTCATGAGTTTTTAACTTGGAATATAGCACATCTAAAGTAAGTGAACTCATGACAGTAGATTCACGAATAGATGTGACTTTCATCTCCCAAATTGACATATCTAATGCACTTAGCAATTGTCTAGCATTTTCAGCATCTGAAAAATTAACATTGACACTACGCAAGTTGCTCAGAATCTTATTAAAGCGAGCAAAAAGGTCATCAATAGACTCACCGGGTTACATCTCGAAGCGCATGTATTCTTTCTTGAACATGTCTTGCCTTACCTCTTTGATCATGTTGGATCCTTCGTGGTAGTCACAAAGTTCTTTCCACACATCGTATGCAGATCGAAGGTGTGCAACATGGTCGAAGTCGCTTTGTGTTAATCCTTGTATGATCAAGTTCTAAGCCTTGTTGTTGTTGTTGACATATCTTAGATTTGTAGCTGTAACTTGATCATTTGGTGGCACTTCGTAAGCCTTGTATACCTTCTCCCATATTGCAAAGCCTTGTGTCTGGATGAAGGCCTCCATGCGTGCCTTCCAAACTAGAAAATCAATACCAGCGAACACACAAGGTTTGGCAGAGTACTTCTCCATGATGATTAGTCAAAAACACGCGCAAATCACAAAGATTAGAGCACCGTGGCTCTGATACCAATTGTAGGATCGAAGAGCACGTGAAAAGCTACCAGAGGGAGGGTGAATGGTAGATTTAAAAATCTTACGCAGCGGAAACAATTAAACCCCAACCCTTTCGGCAGAAAAACAATCTGTTAAAGAAATCGTGTGTGAGACTAAAATGTGTTTCACCGTGACAAAAGTGATAAATATCAGAGAGAATCAAGTCACGAAGACAACACAACAAGAATCACTCAAATCCGTCGAGAAAAACTCAAGTTATGATCGAAAGATCAAACAAAGGTCAATCTGACCTACCCGAGAAAAACAGTTTCTGTAATGCTGCAAAGAACCTCGTGTAGATCAAAAACCACAAATCCAATGACCGTGAAATTTTGACAGATGATAGATAATCAAGTTGTGAAAACAACCCAAAAAGAATCACGTCAATTGGATCTGTAAAACTCGAGTTATGATAAAACCACCAACAAAAGGTAGTGCTGTCCAGAAACTCGACAAGTAAAACTTGTCTGAAACAAGTTGGACGAAGAAGGGACAAAAGTTCCTTCAAACTACGTATTTTATTCAATAGAACACAAGAGGAACAGCCCCAAAGTTGTGTCCCACGAGCTCTGGGCTCCCTTGCTTATATAACCAGCTCTTAGGCCAACCCAATATCAACTAGGACTCCAATCCTACTCAGATCACGAATCGTAACTTTCCATAACTGCTCAAGATTCTTCTATACGCAGATAGAAGCACTCTTAAGACTTCCAAACACCTTAGGAACGTATCCCACATTCCTGAACAACTCAAATTCGTGACCCACACGAAATCCTATCATAACCAACTCAAATCTTTCCATATTTGAGTCAAACCCGACTCAGCCGCAGCCTGAGTCCATAACCTAGTCGGTTGGATCTTTCCGACCAACTCTTTACGTTCACATCTATTCATCACGTCTCGGAACCATGTAGCCACGTCCATGCACTGCTTGCACACATGCAAAATCTTCCAATGACGTCCACGATACCTTCACATGCATTGTTCTTGATTCAATCATGTTGTGCAACCTCCTGATCAGCTCAACCACAATTCCTCCTGAATTTGGTTGTTGGAACCTCATCTCCTCCCTGAGACTAGTCCAATGGATCCCGTCACCAGCCATGTCTTGAACTCAAGCAACACATGCACATGAATAAACAACCAATCCATACGAGCCCAAGTCCTCGACTTGACTCAAGTTAGTTCCGAACACAACACCTTACGTGAGAACCTCACATAAGCATGTTGCAAAACCACAGTAACACGATATTATCCATATCAACCAAAATGCACCAAAGACTTAGCAAATGAATACTAAGCAATCTTTCCAGAGATGTAAAGCAAGTACGAAACATTGCAAATGAAAAACAGAAGCATTGCGGTCAAGTTCTGGACTTTGCCAGAGCAACCCGGACCTTGAGCTGGAGCTAACAAAAGCTAGTAGAACCTAGTGCCGGAACTTACCAAAACTAGTATGACCAAGCTCCCGCCGGAGCTTACAAAACTAGCAAGACCTTAATAAAAAGGTGTTTTGGTGATATTCAAAACTTTTATCATCAAAGCAAGTGTATTCACTACAAGCCAATGTATTCAACACACATAGCTCTTACAGTGCTGTTGGGTGCCGCATCACACGGCACCACCCAATTGCGATTTCTAGAATGTCGGGACCCCGGTCCTCACATCATCCCAATTCTTTTCTTGGTCAATGGCACACACTCTCAACATGTCTCCAAGAATCTGACTCACACTTTCACTCTCACCATCGGTTTAAGGGTAGTATGCTGAACTATGAATTAATTTGGTCGCCAACGCTGCATGTAGCTGCTCATGGAAACGAGTAACAAACAACGACCCTCGATCTGATATGATGGTGCGGGGAACACTGTGTAAACACTCGGTCTGGGACATGTATAATTCAGCACAGTGACTCGCTCTAAAATTAGTATTGACTGGTGTTAGACTATGTATTAGGGGGTCAGGGGAATTCTAGTACTTGGCCTAATAGTCTTCTTGGGGGACAAGTCTTGGACTCCTATATATTGTACCCTTGACAACCTTTGTTAATTTAATCCATTCTATTTCCTCCAATATGGTCAGCAGCCTAATCCTAATCCTCCCCTCCTCCCTCTCTCTCCCATGGACAGCCGCCAGCCGCCAATGGCCCAGCCGCCGCCGCTGCCACTCGCTGATGCGCTGCCGCCTGCGTGCCACCGCTGCCCCATCCTACCCCTTTCTCAGTCGCCGCCGCTCCCTCCAACGCAACAGCCACCGCCGCCCCGTGCACGCTGTGCGCCGCTGCCCCCTGCGCGCCAGCCATTGCTGCAACCTGCGCCCTTCGCTGGTGTGCCTGGGACCCTTAGGCCGCAGCCACTTGGCTGGATCCAGTTGCCGCCGCCGGCCGCCTTCCTTTGTGCGCTATCTTCGCCAGACATCTGAGCGCCATTATCGTCGGGCCTGCGCGTGCTACCGCCAGGAGCTCATCACGTGCCGCCGGCCCCTGGTCCTATGCGTCCTGCCTGATCCGTGATGCCACTTTGCAGATCTGCGCTGTCCGCCACTAGATCCGCAGCGCCGATCATCGGAGTAGAGCCGATGGCCGCTGAATCCACACCACCACCTCATGTCTTCGCTGGACCTGCCACTGCAGATCCCAGGTCCCGCGCCACCTGGCCCGATCCAGCAACGTCGGAGCCATCGCCGCTGCTGTTGGCGCGACCAGCCGCCACCCTCAATCAGAGAGCCACCACTGGTGTACACCTTGGATGTCTGCCGTCCGACCCTGATCCGACATGCTCGCGCCTGGACCAACCATTGCCTTCTCTGTTGACACGACCGCCAGTGGTCCAGGTATACTGCCTTCCTCCTTGGTGCCGTCTTCACTGCCTCCACCATGCCCGTCTTGTCCTCAGTCGGCCTGTGTGATCGCTCCTGCACATGGTCTACGTGTCTATACCAGTGGTGGACAGTGGACGGCGACCTCTTGCGGGCCGAGCCACCCTTGGGCCGTCTGCTCTGTCCTACTGGTCTTCAGGCAACCTAGTCAGCCAGCCTGCGTCTTCGGTGCAGCACCATGAGTCACCCCCGACTTGGGACCGGCAGTCGCTCGTGTCCTCCGGTGCGTTGAGTCTCCCACCACTAGTCCTGACTAGGTCGTGGACTCTGGAGCTTCGTACCACAACACATCGCCCTTTACACCCCTCTTCTCTTTCACCTATCGTTGTTGGGAATTGATTTGTTCTTCCGGTCACCTCAGTAGGTGACTTGGGTTCACCGGGTTCCTTTCAGCTTCGTGATGTTCTTGTCGCTCCTGACATCATTCAACACCTTCTTTTCATTCTTCGTTTTACGACAGATAACCATGTTTCTGTTGAGTTTGATCCTTTTGGTTTATCTGTAAAGGATCTTACTACCTGGCGTCTTCTTCTCTGTCGTGAGGGTTTAGGGCCCCTGTACACACTGCGTCTTCCTGCCTCTGCTTTGCCTATGCCTTTTGCCCTAACTAAGATAACTTCTTCAACATCCTGACATCATCAGCTTGGCCACCCCTGTGTTGATGCTATGTTGAAGTTCTATAGTAGTTCAATGATTGTGTGTGCTCGGGGTACTCATAAGTCTCCTTGCCATGCTTGTCAGTTGGGTCGACACGCTCGACTTCCTTTTTTGCATTATGTCACTCTTATCAAGTGCATCTTTGATCTGATTCACTGTGATCTTTGGACATCGCCTATTCTCTGTGTTTCTGTCTATAAGTATCACTTGGTGGTTGTTGATGATTTCTCGCACTATTCGTGGACTTTTCCCTTGCAACAGAAGTCTGATACATTTGTCACCCTCTCTCACTTATTCGCTTGGGTGTCCACCCAGTTTGGGCACACGATCAGGGTGGTCCAGTATGACAACGGACACGAGTTCTACAACTCTGCGTTCTGTGACTTCCTGCTCTCGTACGGTGTTCAGTTGCGCATGTCTTGCCCGTACACTTTGCACCAGAATAGCAAGGTTGAGCGCTTGATTCAAACCACCAACGATGACATGCACTCCCTGATGTTCCAGGCTTCTACTCCTGTTCGCTACTAGGCGGAGGCACTTCACACTGCCACCAACCTCATTAATCACCTCCCTACTAAGGCAATTAGTGCTCCCACCCCTCACTTCATTTTGTTCGGCACTCCTCCTCATTGCGACCACCTTCGAGTCTTTGGGTGTGCTTGCTAACCTCACCTCTTCGCCAAGGCCCCCCATAAGCTTGCACCTCGCTTGACTCGATGTGTCTTCCATGGGTACTCCCCCGACCAGAAGGGGTACCGGTGCCTTGACCTTACTACCTGTCGTATCTTGATATATCGACACATCATTTTCGACAAGTCCTCTTTTCCCTTTTCCACTTCATGATCTGAATTTGTTTTTGAGTTGGATTCTTCTTCTCTACTGACCTTGAGGCTGCTCCTTTACAACGACCTTGTGTTTTACCTCCTCCAGGTTACCCATGTGCTACTCCACATACGGCACCGCCGCCCCTGATGCCACCAGCTACGCCACGCGCGGCTCCAGTGTCCTTGACGCCACCAGTTGCATCTTGTGCCGCCCTGACGTCGCCCGCCGCGCCACACGCGACACTGGTGTCTCTTCCACCACCAGCTACACCACGTGCGGCCCCAACGCAACCAACTTCCCAACGCATGGCCTGGTGTCCTTGACGCCATCGGGTGCGCCTTGCACTGGCCGACGTCGCTCGCGGCGCCATGCGCGGCCCCGGTGTCCTCATCGCCACCGGTTGTTCCTTGCGCTATCCCACATCGCCCGTTGCACCACACGCAGCCCCGACATCACCGACGTCACCCAATGTGCCACCTCAGCCCCGGTGTCCCCCGCTGTGCCACGCGTGACACCCATGTCCCCGACGTTGCTTGCTGCACCGGGCGTGACATCAGCGTCCCCAACTTTGCCTTTTGCGCCACGTGCGGCCCCTGCATTGTGGTACGCCGATCCCTCTCATGTCTATCAAAGACGAGCGCAGATTGGTATTCCGATCTCCTTCCGTACGGAGCCCCCAGTGTACCACCCCCACTGCTCCACAGTGACCCTAGCCACGTTCACCCGATGGTGACCAAGCGTGCCGCTGGGGTCCTCTGGCCAGTGGAGCAGTTCTCCAAGATCGTCCTCTCCCCGACAACCTCTCCACCGCCTACCTCCTCACCCATCGTGCGTATTACCTCTTCTGTCAGTAGCACCCTCGCGGATCCTCATTGGCGTGGGGCTATGGAGGAGGAATATGCATCCCTGCTTGCTAATCGGACCTGGGACTTGGTTCCCCGTCTTGGTCGTGGCAATGTTGTCACGGGCAAGTGGGTATTTACGCATAAGAGGAAGGCATATGAGTCTTTGGAAAGGTACAAGTCCTGCTGGGTTCTTCGGGGCTTCACTCGGTGCCCCGGTGTCGACTACGACGAGACTTCTAGCCTGGTGGTGAAGCCGGTGACGGTTCAGACTGTTCTGTCGCTGTCTATCTCGCGGTTCTTGGCCTGTCCACCAGTTGGACGTCAAGAACACCTGTCTCCACAGCACGCTAACAGAGAAGGTGTACAGCTGTCAGCCGACAGGGTTCATTGATTCAGCTCATTATGATATGCTCTATCGACTGAACAAGTCCCTGTACAATCTAAAGCAGACATCACGGGCTTGATACAGCCGGTTCACCTCCTTTCCCACTTGGCTTTATCGAGGCTAAGTCGGACACCTTGCTATTCATTTATAGGTAAGAGGGCAACACTGTATACCTCCTCCTGTACATCAACGACATCACCCTCATGGCGTCCAGTCCGGTCCTTCTTTAGCGCACGATCTCCGCCCTGCAGCGGGAGTTCACGATGAAGGACTTGGGCCAGCTTCACCACTTCCTGGGCGTTACGGTCGAACACCGCCCGGGCGACATGTTCCTCCACCAGCGACAATACTTTCTAGACATCCTCCAGTGAGCGAGCATGGCTGATTGCGAGCCATGCTCCACTTCGATGGACACCTAGGCAAAGGTCTCCTTCGCTGACAGTGCCCCTGTCGCTAAACCTTCCATTTACAGGAGTCTTGAAGGTGCTCTCTAATACCTCACCTTCACCAGGCTGGACATCTACTACGCGGTTCAATAGGTGTGCCTCCACATGCATGATTTGCGGCAGCCGCATTTCACCACTGTGAAGAGGATCCTTTGGTACCTGTGCAGCACCCTCGACTACGATCTCTTCCTTCGGGCTGACTCAGCTTCTAAGCTGGACGTCTACATGGATGCTGACTGGGCGGGTTACCCGGACACTCATAGGTCCACCTCTGGTTAAACCGTATTCCTGGGCGGCAACCTCGTCTCTTGGTCCTAGAAGCGGCAGCCTGTGTTGTCACTCTCGAGTGCCGAGGCGGTGTACCGTGCTGTAGCCAACAGCGTGGTGTGGCTGAGGCCTCTTGGCTCCAGCAGCTGCTTTAGGAGCTCCACTCCCCCGTCGCTCGGAGCATATTGGTCTACTGCTACAACATCACCGCCGTCTACCTCTCCACCAACCCCGTCCAGCATCAGTGCACAAAGAATGTGGAGATCGACCTCCATTTTGTTCGTGAGCAGGTTGCATGTGGCGAGGTTTGTGTGCTCCACTTCCCGACGATGTTCCAGTTTGCCGACATCTTCGCGAAGGGACTCCCGTCGTCGCTGTTCTCCGAGTTTTGGTCCAATCTCAACATTTGTCATGGCTAGATGTTAAGACTGCGGGGGTTGTTAGACTATGTATTAGGGGGTCAGGGGCATTTTAGTACTTAGCTTAATAGGCTTCTTGGGGGGCAAGTATTGTACCCCTATATATTGTACCCTTGACAACCTTGGTTATTTTAATCCTTTTTGTTTCCTCCAATAGAATGATGTGTGTGCTAATTTGGTTAATTGATCAATGATTACCCAAATGGAATCATGCTTTCGGAATGTGAGAGGCAAATCAACAATAAAGTACATGCCGATGTCCTCTTATTTACATGCCAGAAAACTTAATGGTTGAAGTGCTCCCGCGTTCTTCACATGATCAGCCTTGACTGTTTGACACGTATCATATTCTGAAACATATTTAGTGCTTTATCCTAGTCCACCAAAATTATGTCTAGAGGTATTGATACATTTTATTGCTGCCTAGATGTAGTACTTGGATGGGTGCACTTATCCAAAGATTTCTGTCGGTACCCCACATACGGGGTATCCTCGCACACAGGCTGAACGTGCCTAGGTACGTCCAGTGGCACCACGTGTCCAGAAGGTGTCGAACCCCAACCTTCCTCAAGTGCGAGACCCGGCACTGCACGTGGACCTCAAAGATGGGACCCGACTCCTCCGAAGAGACGGGCTCCCAAGATGCCACGTGTTTGAGCGGGACCTCAACACACAATAGGAGTGAGCTCTGGCACAATCATGTGGCTCGAAGCATCAGGACGGACGCCTCCCAGGAGAAGGGCTCTAGAGCTACCACGTGCCCCGAAGGGCTCCAGAGCTGCGACGTGCCTCGAAGGACCAGGCTTGGCCTCCCCAGTAGAGGCCAGCCTTGAAGCAGCCACTTGTCTTAAAACTCACCATGGGCGGTGCAGTGCGGGAGCTAAAGGATGGTGCACCCCGTCTAAATGAAGCATTGAAGACACGCACCCACCTCCGGCGGATAACGTGGAGCACGCCAACAATAAAGACCGCTATGCCCAATCACATCACAGTGAAGATGGCGCAGGCCTAACCCACTCTGCCATGTGGGTAGCTTACGCCGACAAGACAGATGGACAGGATAACCCTTGACACCTTCAGCGACTACGCATGGGCCACTTTCGATTGCGGTGGCAAGACGGCGAGTCTTCAAGCCACGGTCAGAGGTAGCTTATGTGAGAAGCCATTAATCTGTAGGATAAGATCACCCCAGGACCATTTGTCAGGCCCCGGACCTCACTTGTAAGGCATCTAGCCTTGTATATAAAAGGAATAGACCGCCAGTGTTACAAAGGATCCCTAATCTATGTATTCAAACATACACACACTAGCAATACAACCTCACAGGGGAGTAGGGTGCTACGCTCTTGGGGCCCGAACCACGTAAAAACCACAGTATCATACTCTCATACGCGCGATCACTCGATAGAGGACTAGGTCCCACCGATCAAAGAACCACTGTGGGCTGCTACTTAGTAGATCCGTGGGAAATGTTGCATTAACACTTCGACATTTGGCGTGCCAGGTAGGGGCTTTTTCCTCAAAAAAGTGGGTGCACTTTCATCGCAGAGGTAAGCATCAAGCTGACGAGCAGCAGCAAGATCGAGCCGCGAAAGTTCGACCACCAGGTCGGCGATGATGTGGAGATGAAGTTCCAAAAGCTTGAATTTGCCACTGAAACGTTCCACCAGGCTGAGAACATCGCCCTCAACGGCGACCACGAGCGTTGCAAAGCACTCCACGTCATCTGTGCAGGATCTTGGGAACCCACGTTTCATAATGCGGTGAAGTCCCTATGCCGAGCGGTAGCGTCGCTAGATCCTACAGACACCCCGGTGCCGCATCACCTCATCATTAAGATGCTGACTCCCTCTGGCGTCCTCAAGATCTACGGAGATCACGCAGCGGTGGTGTCTGCTTTGGAGGAGCTCCAAGCACTGGCAACAACCCCATCACTTGCCCTAGGCAATGCTGGACCTTGTCAGCCTTCGCCGAACTTGCGCGAGCGCAACTACGTCGCCGCACCACGGGTTCAGCCATCCGACAACGATGACGAACCCATCAAGACTATCCAGATCGGCTCTGATGTGCCCAAACCACCCGCATTGTGGGTAGTCTAGACAGCAAGCAGGATTCAGCACTCATCACCTTCCTGATAGGTAATGTCAACGTGTTTGCTTGGAAACCATCTCATATTCCTGGCATCCCCAAGGAGGTGATCAAGCACAACCTGAAGATCTACCCCGATGTCCGGCCAGCACAACAGAGGCCACAAAAGCAGTCCATCGAGCGGTAGAACTTCATCCGCGAAGAGATCAAGAAGCTGCTCGACGCTGGCTTCATTCGGGAAGTCCATCATACCAGGTGGCTGGCCAATCCTGTCGTCATCCCCAAAGCTAGCAGGAAGCTTCAGATGCACATCAACTACACCAACCTTAACAAGGCATGTCCTTAATATCCTTTCCCTCTCCCTAGGATATATCAAATTGTAGATTCAACCTCGAGATGCGACTTGCTCTGCTTTTTAGACGCTTACTCAGGGTTCTACCAAATCCCCACGTCTAGAGAGGATAAAGAACATATCGCATCTATAACTGTAAATGGCCTCTACTGCTATGTTTTCATGCCTTGCGGACATAGGAATGCCCTCCCTACTTTTATACACGCCATGCATAAAACATTTGGGGACCTCATTTGGGACCTGGTAGAGGTGTACGTCGAAGATATCGTTGTCAAAATCCAAATGCATACATCATGGTTAGACATCCTCGCCCTAGTCTTCGATAGATTGCGGACCACACGCACAAAGCTTAACCCTGACAAGTGCGTGTTCGGAGCCAAAGTCGGGAAGCTCCTTGGTTTATTGGTCTCACATCGAGGGATCGAGTCAAACCTGCAGAAGATCAAGGCGGTAGAGCTAATGCAGCCTCCAGTCCGTGTCAAGGACGTACAAAAGCTTGCAGGGCAGCTCTCAGACAGTTTACCACTAGACTGGCTGAACGGGCTCTCCTGTTCTTCAAACTGCTGCACCAGTCTGGACTGTTCATCTGGATAGAGGAGGCAGAAAAGACGTTCCACGAGCTGAAGCAACAACTTACGTCGCTGCCTATCATGGTGGCTCGAGAGCCCTCAGAGCCTCTGTACCTCTACATTGTCGTCACGACAAAAGTCGTGAGCATGGTATTTGTGGTGGAGCCACCTGGTACCCAGCATCCTCAAGAGATGGACAGGGCCCCTACTGCTGATTCTGAGCCCATGGGCTTGGAGATCGTAGGGGGCTCCGACAACCAAGATGCCTCCGGGTCCCAGCCCCAGGAGGGTACCCGAGTCCCCCAGGGGGCCCCAGAGATCAAGAAGCCTCTTGTTCCTAGCCACCAGTGGATGTCCCGGGTTCAGGGAACACGAAGTCTCTGGGCACAGAACAGATGGAAGAGGATGCGCCCAGCGCCCGGTCTAATTCATCAGCGAAGTCCGTCATGAAGCAAAAACAAGGTACCTTGAGGTGCACAAGTTACTATATGCAATGATAATCGTGTCGAGGAAGCTCAGCCATTACTTTCAGGCACACAGAGTTTCAGTGGTGACCTTGTTCTCACTGGGGGTGGTGCTTTGTCGTCCCAATGCAACTGGCAACATTGCCAAATGGGTGGCGGAACTGGCAGAGTTCGAGCTCAACTTCTTGCCGCGGCATGCAATCAAGAGCCAAGCATTGGCGAATTTCGTCGCTGAGTGGACTCCCTCACGAAGCAACCCAGGGCGCCTGTAAGTTAGCAAGCCGGAGCCCAGGGCTCCGATGCTCGCTAGACCCCACTGGACACTCTTCTTCGACGGTTCATCGCGAAAGCAAGGGGCCGGAGCCGGTGTACTGCTCACCTTGCCAACAGGGGAGCAGTCCAAGTATGCGGTGCGCCTTGACTTCGAGGCGACCAACAAAATGGCAAAGTATGAAGCCCTCATCTTCGGACTGACAGCTGTGCAGGGTCTCGGTGTCTAGCAGATGCTGGTCAAGGGAGACTACCAGCTGATCATCAATCAAGTCTGGGAAGAATGCTGCTGCAACGACCCTCAACTCGCGGCATACCTGCTGGATGTCAAGAAGTTAGAAGCTGGTTTCGAGGCTTTGGACCTTTGCCACGTGCCGCGCACCGACAACTCCATCGCCGATGCCTTGTCAACTATGGCGTCCACCGGGGCCCCGGTTTCCGAAGGTGACTTCGGCAGGAGATTAGTGCGACCAACTGCTAGGCCCTCAGTGTAAAAACCATAAATTTCATAGTGCAAAGCCCAACTAAGAAGGGATAAAACAAGGATGAGAAAAGTAGTTAAAATGGTAGTTTAAAAAGTAAATAAATCCAAAACCTCGAATGAAGAATTCAAAAACTCAAAGGTAGCTCCTGTTCAAACCTTGTTGAAATAAAATCCGAGTTCACCAATGGCTTCCAAATATTCTAAATATTCATCCATCAAAATTTCAAAAGTTTTAGAGACCATTTGCTATGTAATTCAATAAGTGCATTGAAATGCCTCAAATTCAAATTTGAAGTTTGATTGAAACTTGATCAAATCAAGTTTTGGATTTCAGATTCGAATTCCAAATATTTTATTTACTATCCAAGAAAAGATCTACCATTTTTGGATCAAGATGGGTATGAGAATTGATTGAGCAGAGGTGAGAAATAATTCTTGCTTTTGTGGGACCCACCTGGCAGCTTCACACAGATTGAACTGACTCTGTTCGATGCCTTGCAGAGCGCCACGGCGATGGAAAATTTTCCACGCAGCTGCCTGCTTCCGGGGTTGAAATCAGATCATGCTGTGCGTCCTAGTCCTCCTCCTCTCCTCCTTATCGTCCAACTGCCGAGCAAAGTGAGCATAGGCTCGGTTCTTCCTCTCCCTGGCGCATGAAGCTCAGTTCCCATCGCCATGGCCCTGTCTGAATCCAAATCCGAGCTGCAAAAGGAATTTTAATCCGTGTTCATCAGCCTTGGTCCTTCCCCAAGGTGTGGCGCAGCTCGTGGACCACTTTCGTGGGCAGTTTCACCCTATCTGACGATGTTCTTAGGCGTTTCCATGGCCGCCAAGTTGGTGCAGTCTTCTGTTTTCTTCCTTGCCAGGACATGTTGTACCCCGGGTAAGCAAGAAACCAACAGAGCAAACGTTCCTCATCGTGCCATCTATCATCTTCTAAACTTGTTTCCCCAGCTCCGTCACTATGATTCGTTATTTTGAAGTTTTGGCGGACATCGCCGTTTTGCCGCCGAGAACCGCTCCTCTGTCTCGACGTGGCACCGGCGATCTAGGCCCTGTCAAGCACTGAATCCAACAGAGAAAAGGAGCACCATTGCATCTACTATCTCGTGCTGAAAACCGTTCTTCCTCTCCTTCTCAATCGGCTGCGTATTTTGAGTTTTATAGTAACCTGTTCATATGAAGAATAAACTAGGTTTAGCTCTAATTCGTTGTACAGGCTTGATAATCGATCATGGCTGTAAGCTATAATCTTCCTGGTATCCTAACGCACCCTCGAGATCAAGTACCATCCAAAATAATAGACCAGAGAGAGTGTTCTTCAAGATTTCCCCATCGCCATTGTTGAGAGCTCGGTTTACCGTCAAGAACAGCCTTGCGTCTAGTTTTCTATCGATTGGTGGCCAATTCCTCATTCCTGGAAGCACCACGTTGCTCTAGGACATAAGAGCGCTCGATTTCGGGCATTTCAGTAGGAATTCAATGTTGGCCATATCAAGGCCGCCGTGGTTGCCGTCGCCGGCGAGGTTCTGCTCGCCGCCGGCCATCGCCAAGGTGCCCCACAGGTGTTCTTTGCGCCCTGGAGTTGATCCCACAAAAAGATCAAAGTTTTGTTGAGCATTGAGGTGGAAACGTGCGGGTCACATTGTTTCCCCTTTTTTGTGGCGACCTGACCTGAGGTTGAAGATGAACCTGACCAGTGGGGCCCACTGGCATTATTTCAATCTGTTTTCCATATTCCAGAAAATTGGCCCAACTTCAAAAATAAATATCTCCCTGTAGAATGCTCCAAAAATCTTCAAACAAATTATGTTTGAAAGGCCTTAATGTCTTGTTTCCATAAGTGCAAATTTTTAACAATGAAAAGATAATTTAATTTCTATAAAATTCAATTACTCCAAACACTCCTGGAATTTTCACAGCTGATACCTTTGTTATAAATTACCAAATTTTGCCAGAACCTCAAGTTAGGTATTCCTCACATACTGTAAATATTTCTTATAAATTAACCCTGTATAACATTCCCAACGTCAAATTTCCTCTCTGCTATTCATTAATACACAGAAATACTTCCCAGAATTCGAATCAAACTTCTAAATTCAATTCCTCATAGTAGAATTGCTCTAAAAATCTCAAATAAAATTGCGTAGAATCCTCTTGATTCCTAGGTTCAAGTTGTACAATTTGTTTGCCATGAAAACATGTATAACTTCCTGTATAAGTTAATTACCTCAAATGCTCATTGAATTTTCTTAGTTGCTCCCTTCACTGGTTATGTACCAAATTTTACCTCAACATTACTTTACGTATTCTCAAGCTCCAGTAAAGATTTCATGCACATTGAACCTGTATAAGTTCACAAAGGATCAATTTTCTCCACTGCTGTTCAAGATTAACAGAAACCTTATTTCCAGGAATTGATTCCAACTTGTAAATTCAATTGCTCCTAGTAGAACTACTCAAAAAATACCGAATAAATTTCAATATATTTCTTATGATTCACACTTTTAATTTGTTTAGACCAAATTATCAGAAACTCATAGAACATGTATAGTTAATTCCAATAAGCTAGTTACATCATATAATTGTTACTACTGTTCAATATATGATATATCTTCCAAATTTTTACATAATACCATTCCATGTACTATTGTTCTACTGTAAAAATTTCAAAATTAATGGACATAATTTACTGATTCAAATTTCATTCCAAACCTGTATGATATTTGAAAATCCAATTTGAATTAGAAAACAATTCCAGAAATTCATAGCAACTTGAAAATTCAATATCTCACTCTCAAATGCTTATAAAGTTATGAAACCAATTTTTATAGAACCATGACAACCTCCTATATCATAATCATCTACTGTTAGCTATGTTAAAGCCACATATTTAACTCTAAAATTCTCAGAAGTCGTCTGCTTGTCATAATTTTAGAGACAACAAACTTGCTTGATCATCTTCCATTCTTTGCCAAGATCTTTCTTATAGTACCTGGTAGCTACCATAAATGTCCCAAAGCCAATTATTATCATTTCCTTACTATGATCAATAGTTACGAGCTTATGATCTATATATGCAATCTATTTTCTATATCATTCATACATGTTATGTATGCATATCGTGTAGTTGCCAAGATCGAGGAGGACCCAGAAGCTTTCGAGGTCCACCTTCCCGGAGCTAACTTAGACCCTGACTCGCAGCCAGGCAAGCTCCGGTTTACATTTAAGTGCTTTTGCAAAGTTTTGATTTGTATCACTTATGTTTAGGGTGAGTTTTGTGCATTAGGGCTAGGTGTTTGTTACTCCACTTGCTTGACCCATAAGTCCCATGGAGTATTGGGTAGGTATACATCTTGACCAGTATAAAATGCCTTGCTAATGTTTGGAGGAATCCGGTAGAAGTCGAATAGTTGGAATCTACTCCCGAGATAGGATTTTATCACTCGGGATGGATTTGATCAAAGAATGGTTTATGAATATGAATTTGAGATCGAGCAGCAGGATAGAATGCAGCGAGACGTGGTCTCATGTGAGCAGCCCTGCTTGTGTCGATTGTGGACTGATCTGTGTGCGGTCCTGCTAGACAAGTTTGAACTGTACCTGATGCATACTGGCTATATGGGAACCAAGAAACCGATGTAATTGGTTAACCTGGTTGTTGAGGCTTACCCTACTATTTTATAGGAGTGAGTTGAGGGCAGCAAGGTGTAAATCTGCTAGCCGACACAGACACACTCCGCACGGGGACCTCCTGCCCGTCACAGAAGGACCGGTTCGACATTTGGGTTTCCTTTGAATGGTTGTTGCATACAACATGGTATTGAAATATGATTCACTCCACTTCTGAAATGGGTGTATGTGACGTGTTATCTGGGTGTATACAGATTGCAATCACCGTCCCTCGCGGTTATTTGAGTACCGCTTGTTCACTGCGCTGTGACATAGTAATAAAGAGTAGTTGAATTATTATGAAACTGTTGCCATGATTATTATTGCATTGCAACTTGTATGGATTAGAAATAGTACAATTAAGTTTACATTTGCTAAATATTTAACTCAAATAAAGCTTATGCAGATTTGAGCATGTAACATCAAGGATGAAGCGTTTCTTGTCTGATTGTGGAGTCCATGATGTGCCATGCTCAGGGAATGCCATTCGCTACCTTAAAACTGAGCTAAGGATTTACTAATAGGCTAGTCCTTTATGCAAATTCAGCTTTTCTATATTAGAAGTCTCAAGCATGTAGAGTTCCATGTTTAGCATAGACGGTTAAGTCTTGCTGAGCCTTCGTGCTCACAGTTGCTTTATATGTGGGTTTGCAGGTTTAATTATATTGTTGCTGTTATGGACTGTCCGTGAGACCTCGAACTATCGAGATGTATCTCTCACGTGACACCACGCTGCTGCCTTATTGATCTTCGTGTTGCTAGTGAGAAGCGTCCGCTAGCATGGATGACTTCTCTTGTGCTTAGATACGTTGAAAGTGTGAGTAAAGAGCTAGTTGCTCAACCTTCGAGCACTCGTCACCAAGGCTCAACCTCTGCACCACGTGTGCAGCCAAGCGGCAACACCGACATTCCCGTCAAAGTCGTCCAGATTGGTTTTGATGCTTCCGAGACCACCAGTATATTGGGAGTATTGGACAACAAATAGGAACTCACGCTCATCACTTTCCTCTGAGCGAATGTTGATGTGTTTGCCTGGCAACCATCACAAATGTCTGGGATCCCTAGGGAGGTGATTGAGCATAGCCTGAAGATTTACCCGAATGCACAGACAGTACACCAGAAGCCCCGCAAGCAATCAATCGAGCATCAGAACTTAATCCAACAAGAAATCAAGAAGTTGCTCGAATCTGGTTTCATCCAGGAGGTTCATCATCCATGATGGTTGGCAAACCCAATCGTTGTACCCAAGGCTAGCGGGGAGCTTCGGATGTGTATCGACTACACCACCATAAATAAGGCATGTCCAAAAGATCCATTTCCACTACCTAGGATAGACCAGATAGTGGACTCCACCTCCGGATGTGAGCTATTGTGTTTCCTAGATGCATATTCTGGTTACATCAGATCCAAATGTCTAGGGAAGATGAAGAGCATACTGCCTTCATAACAGTAGATGGATTGTATTGTTATACCGCCATGTCATTCGGTCTCAAAAATGCTACTTCTAGTTTTGTGCGAGCTATGCACAAAAAATTTGGAGAGCTTATTAGGGACTTGTTGGAGTTCTACGTCGATGACATCGTCGTGAAGGTTAAGAACAAGGAATCACTCCTTGATAACCTGCAAGCCATCTTTGACAAGCTGTGCATGACGCGCACCAAGCTAAACCCGAACAAATGTGTCTTCGGGGTTAGCTCTGGGAAGCTCTTCGGATTCTTGATAACTCACCGAGGAATTGAGGCAAGTTCGATGAAGATCAAGTCCATTAAAGACATGCGACCTCCAGCCCGCATCAAAGATGTCCAGAAGCTGACTAGATGTCTAGCCGTGCTCAGTCGGTTCATCTCAAGATTGGCAGAGCGAGCACTTCCCTTCTTCAAGTTACTGAGGAAGACCAGGCCATTCCATTGGTCCAAAGAAGCAAAAAAGGCGTTCCAAGAGCTCAAGGAGCTCCTCACCACACTACCAATCCTTGTAGCTCCGAACCCTAGTGAGCCTCTCTTACTTTACATTTCGGCAATTACGGAGGTTGTCAGTATGGTCGTGGTCGCGGAAAGATCAGAACCACCTACAGTTCAGGAGCCCAGACCCCTCAGGGAGGGTCGTGAGCTAACTAAAGGCGAGTCTGGGTCCCAGGCCCCAGGAATGGATCTTCAAGGCAAGCTGCTTGAGGATCAACCTCTCTCATCTGAGGGAGTTCACCTATCTGAAGAAGATGCTCCGGACCCCTCCGAGAGGATCCGGGTGATGGAGAAGAAGCTTCGGGCACTTCCAGGAGGGCCCAGACCGTCCAGCGACCAGTGTACTTCATCAGGGAAGTACTCCATGATGCCAAGACTCGATACACTGAGGTGCATAAGCTGCCTCAGCAATCCTTATTGCCTTAAGGAAGCTACATCACTACTTCCAAGCCCACAAGATATCAGTCGTAACATCTTATCCACTATGTCCTATACTGCATAACCCAATTCGACTGGGAACATTGCAAAGTGGGTAGTGGAGCTGGCAGAATTCGATCTTGAATTCCTACCTCGACAAGGTATCAAGTGTCAGGCATTGGCCGACTTCGTGGCACAATGGACATCTTCTCCATAAAATCCTGGGGGCCCCAGTGAGCAGAAGCCGGAATCCAAGGTCCCGGTATTCACCGAACCTCACTAGACTCTTTACTTTGATAACTCTATGTAGAAGCACGGGGTCAGAGTTGGAATCCTTCTCCTTGCTCCGACTAGGGAGAAGGTCAAATACATGGTTCACCATGACTTCAAGGCAACCAATAACATGGCGGAGTATGAAGCTCTCATCTACGGGCTCAAGGTGGTGCTATCATATGGCGTCAAGCAGATGCTGGTCAAGGGCTTCTCTGCTCATCATCAAGCAAGTCAAAGGTGAGTGTAGCTGCAACAACCCACAACTTGTTGCTTATCTCCTTGAAGTTCAGAAGCTCCAGAAGGATTTTGATATCCTGGATCTCTGCCATGTCCAGCGTCTCAACAATGCTGAAGCAGACAAGCTCTCGATGAAGGCTTCAACAAGAGCTCAACTCCCGATAGAGTTTTTGTCAGGAAGTTGTCAAGACCAACCGCTCAGCCTGCCGAACTGAGTGAAGGGGGCGACATCAGCACCTCAAAGCTGGTAGTCCTAGTGGCCCTATTACCATGGCATCCACCAAGAGTCGTAGGTGCTATAGGAAGCTCGGAGCAACCCAGCACGCAAGACTCAGAAGCTCAAGTTATCTCCGATGCATGGATCTCGAAGATCTGGAGCTACTTGAAAGACAATGTCCTTGCTAAAGAAGGTGTATCCGCTGATTGGATTGTCAGATTGGATAAAAGGTACACGTTAGTAGAAGGGGATCTCTACCGGCGAGGTGCCAACGGCATTTTAATGCGGTGCATTGCAACGGAAGAAGGCCGCGAACTCCTCGCGGAAATCCATGGAGGTGAGTGTGGGAAAAATGCGTCTTCTTGAACGTTGGTTGGTAAAGCCTTCCAGCATGGCTTATACTGGCCTACAACAATCCAGGATGCAGTTGAGCTGGTAAAAAAGTGTGAAGTGTGCCAGTTCCACACGAAACAAATTCACACTCCGACTCCGTCACTGTAAATGATACCTCCTACATGGCCTTTCACTATGTGGGGGATGGACATTTTGGGACCTTTCCAAAAAGCCATCAGAGGTTATAGGTTCGTGTACGTCGCCATCGACAAGTTCACCAATTGGCTAAAAGCTACTCCAGTTGTGACAATCAACCAGGAGTCAGCTATCAAGTTCTTGAAGTCTATAGTCTGCAGATTTGGAGTTCCGAACAGAGTCAGTGATCACTGACAATGAAACCCAATTCACAAGTGCAGCATTCCAAGAGTATTGCGAAGACCTCAGCATACAAGTTAGCTACGCATCAGTAGCTCACCCAGCAAGTAATGGCCAAGCCGAGAGAGCAAATGCAGAAATATTAAAAGGACACAAGACGGACACATATGAGTACCTGAAGAAATACGGAGCCAACGGGATAGGGGAGCTTCCATCTGCACTATGGGCAAGCAGGGCTACACCTAGCCGGTCAACTGGAGAGATCCCCTTCTTCCTGGTGTACAGAGCTGAAGTGATCCTTCCTCCGGAGATCACCATGGGGTCACTATTGACGGCTGTTATATACCAATTTCATTCGTCAATTCAACTCAATTATGTGAAGGATTTGTCATTTCTTGCACACATCACCTTTATATCTAACCCAATTCCACTTTGACTTTGAGAAATATGTGTATGCAGAATTTTATGCAGGAAATGAGGAAATGTAGAGGGATCAATCCTATAAAATATCATCCCAGCCAATCAGGCAACGACACATGGCATCCCATGGATCAAATGACCCACAAATAGAAGCATCCAAGGAGATCCAATGGTGTATCACCCATGTACATCAATGGGACCCACCTGGCAGCCACCTGGAGAAAGCACACGAGAAACGATGTAATGACCAGGTCGGCCGAACCAGGGAGTCGGCTGACCTGGTCTTTGCAACAAACTCAGTCAGCCTCCACGTGTTGGCTCCTCCCGGCTCCCTAGAGTCAATGGTGACTGATTCGCGCGCTTTTGGTGGCGGGAACCGACCTCAACACTAGTATAAATGGGACCCCCTACCCCTCACTTCAACACACACCACTTGGGCATCATTCTATTGTATACACTATCTTCCATAGTCCTTAGAGGAGTTAGGATGTACAGAGGAGAGCCTCTAGTCCCAAGTCCAAATTGGGAAAGGAGTAGAAGAAGTCTCTCTTCCCAATTCCACATTGGGAAAGGTATGACTCTTGTATTCCTTCTTGTATTTTTGACTTTGTGCTCAATAAATATATTATCTTTAGTATTCTTTTATACGTATACTTGGACAAAGTGTTTCTTATTTGATTGTGGAGTCCATGTATGTGGAAGGTATAGTCTTTATGATTTCACTCTCATGATCACATCTTATGGTCATAAACACTGTAGACCCCCACTATAGTCTATGTAATTATGATATGATTATGTTAATATGAATGACTTATGTATGCTTCAACATTTGTTCAACGATGTTTAGGTTAGTCATTTTCTTAGGATGGCTTGTGCCATGGCTCCTAAGGTATTTTCTTAGTATGCTAGCATGGTGCTAGGGTATTTAAGTAGCGTTGGATGTCTCGTAGACCCACGGATTGAAGAGGTAGGCAGTAGGTGGTGAAAGTCCTATCTGTCCATTGTAATACTCCATGTTCCGCTATGCCACAGGCTCTTGGTGGGAGTTGCCCTAGTATTGCTAGGGGTAAGCCCGTGCCTGATGTGTTGAATAGCATTGCATAGGAATTCATCATTGACATGACCATTGGTATCTACCTTAGGCTATGTATATGTATTAGGAGCATTGTAGGAGCAACTCTCTAACTCTCAATCCAATCTCCCTCTAGGACCCATTTTACCCTTTAGAATAGATTGCCTAGGTGTGTGTCACACTACCCCTATTATCAACTTACCCCCTGTCCAGATAATTGATTAGTATCCCATAGCTTGACCATAAGAGTAGTATATACTTTACTCCATTGCCTTTCATTGGGATAAATACGATACCCTTGGGAATACTCATGGGTGAAATGCTACAACGGTATCTTCTGTGCGCTTGCGGATCTCATCTCTTTAGCGCAGATGATCTGTGGTGTTAAGAAATACCAACAAGCATTTCTGGCACCATTGCCGGGGATGGTTTGTTATTATATCTTAGGAGCCGTCGATAAGCATTTCAGGCACCGTTGCCGGGGAAGGCAAAGGAAGTGAAGGATAGCTATCACTTGTGATTAAGCTATAGGTACTAATAGTTATTAGACAGGATTACCCTTGTTTTTTTCTCCTTTGTGTGAAAACAGGGTAGTGTTGGCCAACCCATTGTATGGGATGGCCAACGAGGACGCAAGTGCTAAACTGCAAGATGATTTAAGGCGTACCTCAACAAATGTCCACTAGGCAACACGATTGCCTTTTTGCGGGAGAATTTCAGCTTTCAGTAGGAGCCAAAGTCATCCATACCCAAGCTTGGGGAAGGCTCCAAGAAGTTCTTCTTGGTTTGCCTCCACCATGGGGTGGATAGTTGGCTCTTCATCCAACACTCGTGTCATGGGTTGGCTCCACCAATCCATGACCACATTCATGCTGGAGCTGAAGGAGTCCTATTCTCATTCATCATGGATGAAAAGAACGTCTCCACTCAAGGGGCGAATTGAAGAATGCTAGAGTTCCCATAGCTTGTCATGCACACCACTTCACAAGGTGGATATGCTAGTTGTGGAACTACACCCCCCGTTGAAGTGTCATGAATATCCAAGTCGTTGGAGATTTGTTTGGATAATCCAAGTCGTGGATATTCACATGATTTGTGAAAATCCATGTCATCATGGGACGTGTGGGAATTATTTCCCTAAGACCCATGAGGACCTTTTTCAATCAACAACTCCAATGGCTACCATTCACAAGGAGGTCAAGGTTGGAATTAACATCACCCTTGTATTCAAGGAGGCTATGGCTTTCCAAGGGATTTAAGTTCAACTAGCCTACCTTGAAGTATCTTGGCCAAGCAGAAATCAAGACAACATTCACATGAAGATCTTGGCCAAAGACAAGAACTTAAGGAGCATTCAAAGTCCAAGATTTCTTACATCACTTGTTGGGATTCCCACACTTCGACCAAACCCATTCAACCTAGGGCAAGTGACATTGTGGATGAAGCGTTTCTTGTTTGATTGTGGAGTCCACATGTCATCATGCCCAAGGAAGCCTTTGAACCATGATCAAGGTATGGGTTGATTCAATGGAATATCAATATGGTCAGAGTGGCACCCCTAAAAAGGACAAAGTCTCACCATGCTCATGAAGGAATACATTCAAGAGGGAGAACCCGTCGCTACAACAACATGTCTATATCAATACAACGGGGAGAGGCTAGGGCCACCATATGGCCCACATGTCCGAATGACAGCCAAATGAGTTTGGCATGTCAAAACAGAAGAAATCGTCCACATCTTCAACTCTGGGATTGGTCAACAAAACATCGCGCTAAATAGAACGGAGGTAAGTCCTACTCATCGGACTTCAAAAATTCGGTGAGTCCTCGCCAATAGGTTAATTGGTAGTTATCTCATATTTGTTTTCCAAATTGTACAAACCCTTGCATCTGCATGTTTGAAATTCCACACTTGCATGTTGGAAAGTAAAATTTCCAACCATCATAAAACTAAAAATTTGAATTAGGGGAGAAATTTAATTGGATATGAACTACGTGCATGACCACTTGAATTTATCTTCCTAGTACAAACCAAAAAGATTTGCTTTGATCCTCATTGCATTTACAAGTTATTTCAAGCTGGACAGGACAATTTGAAAATTGGGTTCAATTTGCTTTTGGATAACGTAAACCGTTTTCGAGTTGGTTTGTGTGTTCTTTATTAAAGTGCGGCTAGGTCAAAATTGTGAAGAGGTGGTATGGCAAGAAAGTGGAAGGTTTCATCAAGCTCAAGTCACCATTGGGAGGATTTGAGAACACTTCTCTCCTTCAAACTCATTTTGAGTTTGAGGAAGAGGAATGTTCAAGAGGATGACCAAATGGAGGAGCTAGAACAAATCCAACCTCAACCTAGCATTTGACATCAACCATCAAGCCTATGCCAAAACTCAAGGTTGTGAGTTTCTCACACAAAGACCTTCATCACCAACTAATCCCCAAATGAGGTATGAGTTTAGAATTTTCCATTGTTTGATTTGCCATAGAATTGAATGTACTTGCTTGCATTTGTGAGGAAGGTTGGAACTTCCTCATCATTCAATTCTCAAGCATCCTCACAAGAGTAAGTGTGGGTATTGACTTTTGGATCTCCAAAAGAAAATCCCACCTTACTTGGAAATATCTCAAACAAGTACCTAGAATCCTTTAAGAATTGTTTTGTAAACTTAGTCGTTTTTGTCGAGGCATAAAAAACAAAATTTTGGGCATGAATTAATTGGTAAATTGGCATATAGGAACTTGGGCATAGTGACAACCATGATTTTTAATTGAGCTTCATGCATAGATGGTGTCACTAGATTTCAAACTCCTAGGAATAAGTGATATCCTTGCTCTAAAATTGAATTGCATTTTTTGGTGGAGTCACTAAATTTTAAATTCCTATTGAAGTAAAGGAGGATAAAATTGAGAATCTTGTTTGTCATGGTCTAAATGATAAAAATTTGCTCTTGAAAGCTAAGATGGTTAGAAACTTTAAAAGGTGTAGGGATCCATATAGTGTATTTCTATCAGATGCATTGCTTTGAGTAGGAGCTTTAGAAAATATGCAACATGAATTATCCATAAAGCTCCACTCTTATCAATGAATAACACATTGATCATAGATACACTTGACATTGGATCCAATGCATATTTGATTTTGTTCTTCCCCATATGTACAAATTAAAGTTCGGTTGCCTAACTCGAACGTTCATTTGTACAAGTATCGGGAGCTAACCATCCCCCTCTATTCAAGAGAGGAAGTTTGCAGGAGTAATATTACTATGCAGGCATTCAAGAAGATGATTGTTGGGATCCCTAGAGGATCCCATTTCAACATCTCTTGGCCAAGGAGTAAATGAGGATGGTTGCTACCTATCGGAAATTATGCTCGAAGGTCAATCATAACTATACGAGGCTAGAGATTCGAAATGGGAACCCTCCATGAGCAACCAATGAGCTGCCACGAATGGGTGAGAGCATTATGCTCTCAACTATTTTAAGCACTCATTCAAGCTCAAGGGATTTGCCACCATCATTGGGTACAAGTTATTCCTATGTGGCTAAGAGTTATGATGTACCATGACCAAGGAATGACAAGATCACACCCAATTTATATTGGGTGCAAGTTGTTCCTATGTGGCTAGAAGGTATGTCATGCCTTAGCCAAGGAACAACAAGATCACACTCAACCCATGTTGAGTGCATGTCATTCCTTTGTGGTTCTAGGTATGTTGTACCTTACCCAAGGAACAACTGATCATACCCAATGCATGTTGGGCACATGTCACTCCCTTATAGCAAAAAGATATGATACACCTTAGCCAAAGAATGACGAACATACTCAATGTATGTTGAGTGCACGTCATTCCTTTGGATCTAAAAGGTTATCATTATCTTAGCCAAGGAATGACAAATCACACCCAACACATGGAGACCCTGATGTGCGTACGATCAATATCAAAAACACTCTATTCAGCCACACTCATGGTGTCCATGGGAGGCAACACAACAATATACACTCAACCCTCCAATGTCAAAGCCACACTGCAACACGGATAGGCCAACTCATGGCCTACCTCCGTCGTTAGGGTTTCAACCCCTATCACGGACCTTGATCAAGAATAAGCTTGGGGGAGGACCCCCACTTGAGGTAACTTGCATCACACCCACTACATTTTTACTTCAAATCATCCATTGCATATTTATTTTCCATCCATCCATCATCCACGTTGCTTTAAAAAATATATATATAAATAGGTTAGATTTGCTTTCATCAAATAAAGGTGTGCGGTAAGAATGATTTAGAATTCACATAGATGAAATGATGAATTGTTGCTCTGTTTTATTTTCCTAAGTCTCTAGTTTACAACTTGCTACTCCTCGAATATTGCTTTCATTGGTTTGAAATACTTTTACCTTAATTTGGAAGTTGTGGATAGCAAAAGCTTAATCTAATTCTAGGTTGTTGCAAGACTAGAATTGGTAATAGGGCTGCTAGTCCTAGTTTGAAAGTAAAACTTAGATTTCCGGAGAAATTCTAAAAAGATTTAAGTTTCCCTCAATTAATTGGAAATACCTACCAAAGCCATATGATGCCCATACATAGACAAAACCCTATGCATATGCTATTTGCTTTCACATTGAGCCTAGTCAAACTAGTATAGACCTATGTGATAAATCATTCAACTCTTTTTGAATTCAAGACTTCACTTGCACATGCTATACTTCTACACTAGAAGTAAGCAAAACGTCTGTCATATCCACCATACCACAACAAAAAGAGAAACTCCATGTTATTCATGTTTAGCACTCTCTTTCAAAATTCATTGCAAAGAAAGGGAGTAGAAGACATGGCTAAAAAAGGGCATGCTTACATCATAAGCATTAGAAAAAAAGAGAAAAGAAAAGTAGACATGTTTGATCCCTGCAAAAGAAAGAGAGATTACACCAAAAAGGAGTTATCTCAAGTATCCACGTCCACTTCCACTCCATCACACATGCACTAGTCTTGAATCAAAAAGTTTTGATTTGAATTCTCCTAAGGCTTACTCTTTTGACTTAGCAATATATGTGACACAAATATGCCTACTTACTTTCCTTACCAAGCTCCACATACAAGCCATATTCAATGAGTAGGAATAGTAGAGGCACAATGCTTTGGTGAGGAAATATTTCCACTATCCACAAAGGAGTGACTGAGAGAATCAAATTGAGGTACTTAATATCTAAATTGAATTCTACGAGATTCATGTGGAACTTGATTTCTAGGCTATGTTTGCTCCATTTGCTATTCTACCTTTCAACTACTCATGAATATGAAAAAGCATAAGCCCCATGATAACGTAAGAAAGGTAGGGTATCATAGCCAAGTTCTGCAATACTAGGTAGAGTATCTTGTTGTGAATTAGATACTTTTGAAAATAAGACATTGTAGCAACTCCTCATCATCAACCTAAAGTCTTGACTTTGCTCGGGACGAGCAAAGGATAAGCATGGGGGAGTTTGTTGATAGCTGTTATATACCAATTTCATCCGTGAATTTAACTCAATTATGTGAAGGATCTGTCATTTCTTGCAGACATCACCTTTCTATCTAACCCAATTCCACTTGGACTTGGAGAAATATGTGTATGCAGCATTTTATGCAGGAAATGAGGAAATATAGAGGGACCAATTCTATAAAACATCATCCCAGCCAATCATGTGATGACACGTGCCATCCCATGGATCAAATGGCCCACAAACAGAAGTATCCAAATAGATCCAACGGTGTATCACCCATATACATCAATAGGACCCACCTGGCAGCCACCTGGAGAAAGAACACGAGAAACGATGCAATGACCAGGTCGGCCAAACCAGGGGGTCGGCCGACTTGGTCTTTGCACCAAACTCGGTCAGCCTCCACGTGTTGGCTCCTCCCGACTCCCTGGAGTCAATGGTGACTGATTCGCGCGCTTTTGGTGGCGGGAACCGACCTCAGCACTAGTATAAATAGGACCCCCTACCCCTCACTTCAACACACACCACTTGGGCATCATTCTATTGTTTACACTATCTTCCATAGTCCTTAGAGGAGTTAGGATGTAGAGAGGAGAGTCTCTAGTCCCATGTCAAAATTGGGAAAGGAGTAGAAGAAGTCTCTCTTCCCAATTCCACATTAGGAAAGGTATGACTTATGTATTCCTTCTTGTATTTGTGACTTTTTGCTCAATAAAGATATTATCTTTAGTCTTCTTTTATACGTGTACTTGGACAAAGCATTTCTCAATTGATTGTGGAGTCCATGTATGTGGAAGGTATAGTCTTTATGATTTCACTCTCATGATCACATCTTATGGTCATAAACACTATAGACCCCCACCATAGTCTATGTAATTATGATATGATTATATTAATATGAATGACTTATGCTATGCTTCAACATTGGTTCAACGATGTTTAGGTTAGTCATTGCCTTAGGATGGCTTGTGCCATGGCTTCTAAGGTATTTGCTTAGTATGCTAGCATGGTGCTAGGGTATTTAAGTAGCGTTGGATGTCTCGTAGACCCACGGATTGAAGAGGTAGGTAGTAGGTGGTGACAACCCTATCTGTCCTTTGTAATCCTCCACATTCGGCTATGCCACAAGCTCTTGGCGGGAGTCGCCCTAGTATTGCTAGGGGTAAGCCCGTGCCCGATGTGTTGAATAGCATTGCATAGGAATTCATCATTTAAATGACCATTAGTATCTACCTTAGGCCATGTATATGTATTAGGAGCATTGTAGGAGCAACTCTCTAACTCTCAATTCAATCTCCCTCTAGGACCCATTTTACCCTTTAGAATAGATTGCCTAGGTGTGTATCACACTACCCCTATTATCAACTTACCCCCTGTTCGGATAATTGATTAGTATCCCATAGCTTGACCATAAGAGTAGTATATACTTTACTCCATTGCCTTCCTTTGGGATTAATACAATACTCTTGGGAATACTCATGGGTGAAATGCTACAACGGTATCTTCCGTGCACTTGCAGATCTCATCTCTTTACCGGAGATGATATGTGGTGTTAAGAAATACCAACAAGCATTTCCGGAGACGTTGCCGAGGATGATTTGTTAGTATATCTTAGGAGCTGTCAACAGTCAATACGGGTCCGAACCTTCAACGAAGCCACACAGGACAAGCTCCGGCATGAAGACCTTGACCTCGTCGTCGAGGGAAGGTGCCAAGCAGCTGTTTGGAGTGCAAAATATCGCCAGGCGCTCTGGTGCTATCACAAAAGGCATGCGCAGAACCGACAACTTGAACAAGGTGATCTGGTGCTGCGGAGAATACTAACTCGTGAAGGGACGAACAAACTTTCCCCCAGCTGGGAAGGTCCCTTCCGAGTGATCAAAGTATCCTGCCTCGGATGCGTTCGCTTGGCAACTGAGGATTGGACCCCGCTTCCTAATCCTTGGAATATCGAGCACCTCCGTAGTTTTATACTTAGTTTCAAGGAGGTGAGTCTGTAGTTACACACAATGTAGTCCAGGAGGGTCCGGCATGTTCAAAGCCCACCTAACTTGGTCCCTGTACTAAAAGTGCGGCTTACAAGACGAATAGCACACTTAGACTGGTTCCGTACCAAGTGTGTCCTTGTCTCCCCTATAACTAGGACCTATAATAAAATACATTGTTGTGCGAAAGCAGTTTCCACGTGCATCAATTTTTGTACATGCTCATCTTCTTTTATTATCCTTTTCCTTGTTGTCTATAGAAAAGTTGTGCAATTCTTATTTGACCTTTAGTCCAAGTTACTTATATGTTGTACAAGTTATATTGTGGATTTTTCGGATCTTAGCATTGCTAGACGGTCTACTAGCCTGAACGCAAAAGCTAGTGTCAGGTTCAGAGTACGCTATTGACTTAGCCTGGTCAAGGACCCTAAGTACGCCACTCTACCTACATTCCGGCAGGCCTCAGTAGGGCGGGTCCAGAAGGCATTCGGATCAAGAAAGATTACATCAATATACTTGTTATCATGTCGAGTTCCTTTGGATCTAAAGTTCAAATAAGAACAGTAAGACATAAAAGAGTTATAGACGAGAGGACAAATTTTATAGGTTTTCTTGTCTTTAATGCGCAGGAAAAACGAAAAACTCATGACGATGGTGGAAGATGCCGGAGCTACTAAGGTCTGACATCCCCCAAGGCGGCTCGCCATCGACGTTTTGTACGTTGAAAGTGGGTGTCGTCAGAGCTGAAAAGTTTCAACAACTCCCATTAGGGCCCACTGTTGACATGAAGAATAAAGACGTTCCAAGTGAAGATGGCGAAGAAATCACCCAGAGGGGATTCGCCGTCAATGTATTCTACATTGATGGTGGATATCATTGAAGTCGGGAAGCTCTGACAACCCCGGGGGGCACGCCGTCGATGTTTTACGCGTTGACAGTAGGTGCCGTCGGACCTACAAAGCTCCAACAAGTCCCAAGGGGCCCACCGTCGATGCAATAAACGGTCTTTGGAGGTGTCAGAAGTAAACTTTGGACCTTAATGCTAAATGTGCTGGCTACAAGTTCAAAGCATTCAAGTGATCAAGACATTGTCAAAACCATTTGGTACATGTTCGCAATCAAATTGTGTACGTCTAGCAGGGGGCCAATAAGATGAAGGACAATGCATGGAAGACAAACACAGAATGGCATTCATTCATTCGAGAAGAGTGGATTTCATTCATCCGAAGGACTGGATTACAAAATGAGGACTACAGTAAAACGCAAAACGAAAAGGTCCTAGCTACTGGATGTTCTAAGTTCTGTGAAAAAATGAGGCAACCTTCTCGGCAGCTTCTTGGACACTAGCCCTGGCGACATCCTCCTCTTCGACAATGTGTCCTTCAAACAACTCATCTATGGAAAGTTGGGGGTCTCGGCTCTTGTAACACGCCAGAACATATTCAGCGACATTCTTGGCCAAAGACTTCCCCTCCGTCTCTAGTTGGTCGACGATGACATCACTCATCACGTCGAGTTTGCTGCCAGCAGAGCTAAGCGACACCAACGCCTGGTCCAGCTCCAGTGCTGGGTTCTCCGGACGTTCTGGACTGAAGCCAAGTGGTGCTAGAGCTTCATTGGCTCACCCTAGAAAATCCCACACCTGCTGGGACTCAGTTTCCTTTGAGCTCCGCAGCTCTTCATGTGACCTTCTGGCCGCCACAAGCTCCGAACCGTCCTGGGCGAGGCGCTCAACCACTTTGGCATGCTGCTGAATGCTTTCAGCCACTTGACATTATGCGGTCAGCGAGCTCCGTCTCCCAGAAGTGGATGCGGTTCCGCCGTTCGGCCAGGTCCTTCTCCCTTCCTCGTACTTTCTCCTCCCTGATGGCGACATAAGCTTCTCCCTTGGAGAGCTCCTGTCCCATCTTCCAGTGCTTATCCTCCTTTTGCTTGCACCGCTGATCAAGCTTTTTAGTGCGGTCAGCCTAGTTTTGCTCTCCCAGAGATAGTTTATGAGCGAGCTTCTCCCTCTTCATGATATCCTCCTGCTTCTCCAGAAGTTTCTCTTCCCTCTCATCAAGGTCCCCTCGACACTTCAGGAGAATTTCATTAAGCGTGTTGAGGCTGTCTTATTGATCGTTAGCAGCCTCGTTGCTTTTCCTGGCGTGCTCGGGAATCTCTCAACTCTTTGCATCGAGGGCCCTGATGGAGGCCTCCCTCTCCTCTAGTAACTGGCCCCAATATTTCATACATGCCTTTTCCTTCTCAACCCATTCCTGTTGGTCAGCAAGCCTTGTCTGTGCCAGCTTCGTCTCGAAATAAAGTCTGTTGCGCCAATGCCTCAAGGTGTGGCGCTCTTGCTCAAGGACTTTGGTGTCATGGTCGAAGGCGAGCTGGACTTGACGGAGACTTGAGAAGGCGTTGTCAATAGACAACACCAATGGAATAGGCTTTGGGCCTGCCGGGGTCTTCTCCAACGGCTCCAAGGTATCTTCAAGTACAAAAATTGGATCCCACGCCACAAGCGTGGTCCCCTGCGGTCCTGGTGCACTAGGGCCGCCCCTGAGAGCTCTTCTGCTTCTACCTATGCTGACGAGGGTCCCACCGAGGGAACTTCAACCTCTGGGGCTGACGCTGAAGGTCCTCCGGCTGGATCTTCAACCGTCGGCTCTATAAGTGGGGTGGGGGGGGGGGGGCACCGTTGACTCCTCTGGGTGTTCTGGCTTGGACATGGTCGCCTCTAGAGTAATCGCTTTCGGGGCAGATGTTGGAGCTACGTCCAGAGCCCCCACCACCGTCGGCTCAGGCGCCGGCACTTCCCCTACATCCGGCTCAGCTACCGGAGCTTCAACAATCTCCGACAAGGAGGCCAGAACTATGGGCACCTCTGGATTAACTGTCGGATCTTCAACAACGTCTGACACATGTGATGGAGCTTCGGTTACCTCCGACTCAAATGTCGAAGCTTCCACCATCTCCGTCTCTTGCACCGAAGCTTCAGCCGTCGTCACTATAGACGCTGGAGCATCTTCAAAAACATCTCCCCCGTGGTCCGGTGCTACCACAGGAGTTTTCGGCGTCTCCTCTAGATCCATGTCCACGACAGTTGGCATCGGAGCTGCCGTGACTTCTGCCACCGCTTGGGGAGGCACAGGGGTTGAAGCCGGAGCTTCCGCATGCTTATCCTCAGTTGCTGCAGCATGTGCTGGAGCTTCTGACTTTTTTCTTGACACCCTGGAAACAAAAAGATCGGGAAAATTAAAGACACGATAAAGACGAAATTAGCAAGTCAAGGTGAGATTACAATGCTTACATGGGGATGCTACCGCCCCGGTCGCCGCATAATTTCTTTTTCTGAGCCCGGAGTCAGAGCTCACCAGACCCGGTGAGGTAAAAACCTCGGACCTTTGACGGGAGCTAGCCGCCGCAGTTGGAGTATTCCCAGCTGGGACCTCCCCCGACTGGGAAGGACCACCGGACCTGAAGCCCGCAGCTGGCACTGGAGCCAGAGTTGATTTGCCAGAGCTTGCGCTCCTCAGGGAAGCCAACACCAAAGGAGGCATGGCAGCCAAAGATCTGCTTCGCTGAGGAGAAGGGGTTGTTGAAGTCGGAGCTAACTTGATGGAGCTCCCATTAGCATAGCTCAACTTCCTCTTCCGGCTGGAAGATATGGCTGGCTCCATGCCCTTGCCAGCATCATCAACCTTCTGGCTTTGAGCAGTGGGGGCCATCCTCTATGGAGCTCCGGGAATTGCAACCCTAGAGGTACTACGCCTGTCAACCACGCTGAGGTCATCCACTGTCGGCATTCTCCTCCGAATCTCCCTACTAACCTCTTGAACCATGTTCAGAGGCAGGAAGGTAGCCGGCGGAGCCAGGGCATCGCGGGAGATAACTTCATTCTGAAATTTCTTGAGATGGAGCTTCAAAGCTTCATCATCCAAGTTTGTATTCAAACCGACTTCAATTCGGTTATGATCCATCTCACTATTGAAAGCCCATGCGGGCCACTCCCTAGTCTTCAGTAGAGCCCACCTGCTCACTAGGAAATTGTCGAAGACCATCTGAGGGGTCACTTCACCCTCCACGCATTCCTGGATCCTTGTCAGGGTAGGCTTATATGCTTCTGACAGCTCTAAAACTACGTTCCAGGTGTAGGTGTCAACATTGGGGAGGCCCTTGGGCAGCTCCAACCTCTCGTGCTCCTCCACTGTGATGATCACCCAGTCTTTCTTCCAGTCGTCCCAATTGCCAGAGGGAAAGGCTTTCAAGTACTTGAAGGGGCAATTCTTGCGCTTCACGAAGTAGTAGAAGCCACTCAACTCTGTCCCCTTTTCCAGTGGTTTGCACCATGAAGAAGGTCCGGAAAAGCTCAATGCATCGAGGCACGCCCACCCACATCTCGCAGAAGTGGACGAAGGTCGCCACCAACAAGAGGGAGTGGGGGTCGAGATGATGAAGTTGTAGGCCGTAGAAATCCAGAAGCATCAAGAGAAAGCATAAAAAAGTTGGTATCAGACCCACCATGGCGTACGCTGAGAAGTACACCATCTCTTTGGTGTGCTCCTACTTGAAGGGGAGTTTGCAAAAGTGGATGTCCTTGTTGCAGGAGTTGTTGTACCACCCAATGTAGGTCCGGACTCTCGAAGAGATCTTCACTGGTCTTGATTCTGCTGTGGGGAAGACCTAACTCCATCGCGGCAAAGTGGAGCAGAAAGTTGGAAGGGCTAAGCAATGGTTGGGAGGATCTGAGCGCAAGTTCGAATGAAAGTGTAAAGAGTTATCAAACCGTGCGGGATTTCATTCTTAAGTAAGCCTCTACCGCTTGGATGGAAACCACAGCGTGATCAAGATCACACTTGAAAAAACCTACCCTATCAATGACAAATGGGTCCGAGACTACATCGGCGGAAAAGTCGAAGTTAATACCCCAGGCGAACCGTTGCCATGATGGAAAGTTGGAAGCCCGAGGGCGGCGGCCTGACAGAGCGCTCGGAACTGATACAGTTTTCGTATTGGGAATTGGCAACCTTCAATTGCATGAGATCCGCACGCAAGGATCTCACCTGCCGCATTCAAAAGAAGCCACGCGACGATGGTTTAATAGCGAACCGTCACCCCAACGGCACATCAGAAGACCTTTGAAGCCGCAACATATGAATCAAAGATGGCCCCACCTCTGGTAGAATAACTTAACATAAAGGGTTTCTCCTAGAGGTGGGCCTGGGGGCCACTACTGGTACCTTGCATATAGGGTACCCCATGATACCGCAAAAAATGATAAGGAGTTCCACCCGCCCGAGTTGAAGACCTCCAAGGGCTGCAAGTGTTACACAGCACTGGACCCGCCTCCCTCGTTTAAGTAGCTCCAGCACCACCACATGTAACTCAAGGCCGGACCTAACTCCCTTCATAGGGAAGCTCCGGTCTTGCCACGTGTCCAGTGACCCCGGACCTAACCCCTAGTAGAGGGAAGCTCCGCTTCTACCACGTGTATAGTGGCTCCGGACCTGCTTCTCCATGATGGGAAGCTTCATAGCCGCCACGTGTTGAGCCTCCGGAACTAAGACAGCAACGGGAAGACTAGTGGATCTGCAACGGCATGGACATTCAAGGGACAGTTAAAGCTATAGTTACAAGACCTGATTACGTGTCATTACTGCCATATTAATGACACACGATCGGAGGACCCTTAACACCGGTAACGCTGCCATTAAGGTGCATTATCACACTGTTAATTACGCTTAATATTCACAAATCGTGTATTAGGCAATTAACTATCGCCAGGGCCAAATGTCGTGCCAGGCTTACAATGTAATGGCCAGTCCTTGGACTGTAAAAGGGCTACACCGCACGATAAAGAGACAACTAAGCTCACACACTCACAAGCCTCTCAAGCTCACACATACAACACACATCCTGTGGAGTAGGGTTTTACGCTCAGGCAGCCCAAACCACGTAAAAATCCTCGTGTCACTGTCTTGTTTGCAATCTCACGAGCGCCCCAACCAATCAAGAACCTCCGTGGGCTACGATCTAGTAGTACCGGGGGAAATGTCGATTGCACACTTCGACAGTACCGGTTCATCTACGTCCCCGTAGACAAGTGCACCAAGTGACCGGAGGCTGCCCCAGTGATCAACATAAACAAGGATTCCGCAGTCAAGTTCATCAAGTTGATCGTCTGCAGGTTCGGGGTACCGAACAGGATCATCACTGACAACAGGACCCAGTTCACCAGTGCAACATTCCAAGACTACTTCGAAGACCTCGGCAACCAAGTTTTCTATGCATACGTTCCTCACCCAAGGATCAACAATCAAGTTGAAAGGGCCAACGCTGAGATTCTCAGGGACCTCAAGACCCAGACGTATGACTGCTTGGATAAACATGGTGCCAAGTGGGTTGATGAATTCCCATGTGCGCTATGGGCTAGCCGAACGTCGCCCTTCCAGGCCATGGGAGAAACGCCTTTCTTACAGGCTTATTGGGCCGAGGCCGTCGTCCCCTAGAGATCACAATGGGCTCCCTCTGACTCCGGTCATTCGATGAAGCCGCGCAGGACCAGCTTCAACGCGAAGATGTCGACCTCGTTGACAAAGCAAGGTGGCATGCAACCATCCAAAACGCACGTTACCGACAGGCGCTCCGGCGCTACCAGGAATGATCCGTGCAGAGTAGAGAGCTCCAGACGGGCGATCTGGTGCTGCGAATACTTTCTCGAGAAGGGGCACACAAACTCTCTCGCAAATTGGAGGGCCCTTTCTGAGTGACACAGGTATCCGGCCCCCGGGAGCGTCTGCTTGGCCACAGAAGAAGGAGAGCCCCTCCCCAACCCTTGAAACATAGAGCACCTCCGTAAGTTCTATCCCTGAGCATAATAGTAGGACAATTTAGGGTGTCATGGTGTCAAGGAGCAGCACTTAGGACAACCAAGCTCTGGGGGGGACAGGTCCATACTGTTCAACCGCTTAGCTTGGTCCTGTACTCTAAGCATGGACACCCTGCCTCCCTTGCCAACCAGAGTGGGTTGTTGCCTTATTGTAAAGCCAGTCTCCTCCTATGACAATGTGAAAGAATCGTTGTCTTACCCTGTGCTTTCTCTTATGTTCACTTAATTATACATTAATCTTGTGATCAATCAAGCTATTCTTGTTTTTCGTATATTATCTTATATAACTGATGAATTTTTTCTCTATATCGCCCCTAGTGGAGTTATGCAACCCTACTTAAGACGGACTTGTTTGAGGTACCTGCAAGTTGTTTCGGTATCTCGCGGCTGCCCTCTTACTTGGGGCACTGTGGTGCTAGATGGTCCCCCACAAAAGGCCTACTTCGAGCTGGAGGTCCAGAGCGTGCAACAAGCTTAGTCTGGTCTTGTACCCTAAGCATGCACGCTTTGCCTCCCACAGCTATAGCTAAGTACTAAGGGCCAGAAACGTCACACCCTAATTAAGGTGGGAGCCGGATCTCGAGCCCTAATGCACTGAATTACCCAAACACCGCGTACCAGCCCAGGACTTTAAGACATGGCAAAACTAAATAGTAGGGAAAGATCACCGACGAGCAAAAATTATGCCCCCTGTTGTGTGTGCAATACATACAAAGCAGGTCGATTCAGGCACAACCAGCAGTAGCATCGGTGAGGTACACATCACCCAGGGAGCCCGCCGTAGATGTTCCTACATGTTGATGGTAGATGACGCCGGAGCATCTAGCTGTGGCACCTCCCAGGGGTCCTGCCGTCGACGATGTTCTACATAATAGCAGCGAGTGTTGATTTGTGAGTACGCTCCCACATCCCGCTTTTGTTGCTAACAAGGTTTCTTTGGTTTCCTACCACCAAGGGGTCGACCGTCGACGACTCTGCGATGATGGTGGGCGATGCCGGAGAAGCCAGCTAGGGCACCACCCAAGGGGCCTGCCATCAATGTCTCTGCGGTAATGGTGGGCCACGCCGGAGCATCCAGCTCTAGCACCTTCCAAGGGGCCTGCCGTTGACGACTCTGCGATGATGGTGGGTGAAGCCAGAGCAGCCAGCTGTGGCACCACCTAAGGGGCCTGCTGTCATAGTCTCTATCACAATGGTGGGCACGCCGGAGCATCTAGCTTTCGCACCACCAAAAGGGTATGTCGTCAATGACTCAGCAACGATAGTGAGCGACACCGTCAAAATCTCTACGACGATGGTGGGAGACGTCAGAGCATCCAACTCCAGCACCTCCCAAGGGGCCTGCCTTCGACAACTCTGCGATGATAGTGGGCGATGTCAGAGCATCCAGCTCCGGCACCACCCAAGGGGCCTGCCGTCGACGACTCCACGACGATGGTGGGCGACGTCGAAGCAGCCAAATCCGGCACCACCCAGGGGGCCTGATGTTGAAGTCCCAGCATGTCAAAAATAGTAACAAGTGCAGATTCATGAGTACACTCTCCCGTCCCGCTCTTGTTGCTAATAGGGTTCTCTTGTGGTACTTGTACACCAGGGGCCTGCCGTCGGCGTACTACACATCAGTGATGGACGATGCCAGAGCATCTAGTTTTGGAACCTCTCAGGGGGTCCGCCGTCGACGTCTCTACGATGATGGTGGGCGATGCTGGAGCAGCCAGCTCCGGCACCACCCAGGGGCCTGCCATCGACTACTCCACGATGATGGTGGGCGACGCTAGAGCAGCCAGCTCCGGCATCTCCCAGGGGGCCCGCCATTAATGTCCCAGCACGTCGAAGACAGCAACAAGTGTAGATTCATGAGTACACCCTCCCATCCCGCTCTTGTTGCTAATAGGATTCTCTTGTGGTACTTGTACACCAGGGGCCTGCCGTGGACGTACTAGAAATAAGTGGTGGACGACGCCGAAGCATCCATATCCGACACCTCCCAAGGGCCCGACTGTCGATGAAACTGCGACGATGGTGGGCGATGCCGGAGCAGCCAGCTCCGACACCACCCAAGGGTCCTGCCATCGACGTCTCTACGATGATGGTGGGCAACACCGGAGCATCTAGCTCCCCTGCTCCACTAGGGGCCCGTCGAAGACATCCTACGATCAAGTGGTAGGTGTGCCCAACCACCAGGCCACACTTACCAGGGGGCCTCTAAGGGGGTTCCATTGGCAGGACGTCAACTGACGACAAGATTGGCCATGTCAAATGTGCGATTGTTGGTTCCTTAAAAACTAACAGCCTCGACAAAATTCCCCAAGCCCTCACGCACCTAAGGACTCGGGGGACAGATTGAGAAGCACAATACAAGCCAACAAGCAAAGCATGAATTCAAATTCATTAACATTTATTTGTACACAGGGGCCATCTGTGGTTACAAAGATGCTCCGCCTAGGGGCCACCGCTCTCAACTCCGCTGGAACAAAGAGGCCACCTATATGGCAAGGTCCTGGACTTTTGCCTTCACCTCCTCCTATCGCTCGTCGAATGGGCGTTTTCTACCGGCTCTAGCAGGATCATGGGGTACCAGCTCTGAAAGAACACCAAGACATGGGAGGCCACTTGCTCTGTCAGTTCCCTTCCTTCGACCTCCATTCGCCTCGCAAGGACGATGTTCACCAACCCCAACATCGAAAAGAAGGAGTCCAAAGCTGGGAGCAGCTCGGCCACCCCATGAGAAGGCTCCCTGCACGGCACGGGACCAAGTCCAAGGGGTTCCAACATCGCCCCGGCACGGTCCAGGAAGTCCCGAATCCTTTGATCCTTGGCTGCGTGCGAGGTCTAGAGGCCTTCCGCTTCTCTTCGTGCAACTTCCTCCCAATCGGCGAGCTCTAGAGCACAATGCTCTAAGTTGTCCTTCCGACGCTTTATGGCGAGGTCTATGTCCTGCACGGCTCGGCGCCTCTCCTCCGGCATGCCAAGGCTCCGGGGGACCTCTTCTTCCTTCACCGCCAGGTCCCGTTCTGCATTAGCAATGGCAACTTCACGGCGGACCAACTCCAACCACTTATCCTCACACAGCTTAAGGCGAGCTTCAGCGAAAGCATGGGCCTTCAGGGCCTTCACCTTGAGCTCCTTATTCTTGGCATCGACCTGCTTCACCAGGCACCGCTCCTCAGCAAGCTGATCCCACTCTTGGGCGAAAGCAGCCTGCGTTTGGTGCAAGGCGGACTGGGTCGCGACAACGGGATCAAAGAGGGGGATTGGCATGGTCATCGCCACAAACGGCTGCCTCTCCGCCTCTTCTGCAAATTCCGCAGCAGACAACAACGTCTAGGGACAAGATGGCTCCCCAACTAGAGCACTAGGAGTTAGCGCGTTGCTGCCCAGCACCGAAGCACTCCACCCAGACACAAAGGTATCGCCGGTCGCTGATGGCGAGTCGCCGTCTTGAGCGTGGATGGCGTCGGGCACCGACACAGTGTTAGTGGCAGGCTGGTCCGCTCCACCAGTGGTAGCCGCGACGACCAAGATGGCCACCTCCTCGCCTGGCATCACCTCAGCCTCATCTACTCCGACGGATGGAGGATCAGGAACATCGGCATCACTAGAAGCCAGTGCACCATCAGGCGTAGGATGCCGCACAGCAGACCCCACTCCAGTTCTGAAAGATGCGGGAGCTACCAAGCCCACCCCTGGAAGTACCAAGGGCACTATGTCGGCCAACGATGCCCTGAAAAGCCAAAACCAAATCCGTCAGAGCAAAGAAACAATGAAAAAATAGTAGAGGAAGAAACCGCGTCGTACCAGCGGGCTGGGCTGCTCCAGACACCCTAGTATTCCATCTCAGATGATGGATTGTGGCCCTCTAGACCCGACAACAAGACCAGTGCCACAACTTCTGGCACCTGCTCTTGGACAGCTCGTCTCAGCGCGGCCATCAGCGCAGACTCCTCCGCACCACCTCCGGAACCAGTGCTGCCCCTGGAATCAAAGACTAAGTCGATGGCATAGACTTTGGCCCCTCCAGCTCCCTTGCAATGGGAGATTGGGGTACTGTCGCCTCGAGTTTGCTTCTGTCTCTCGGCACAGAGGTGGCGGGACCCGCGGCCAGGGTACGGGAACGCTTTCCCAGCGCTGGAGCTGGTGCTGGCTGGCTGCCCTCCATCTAGTCAGAGGTTGTTGAGGACCCTACCTTTGCCCTTCCCGAAGGACGTGGGGTAGACCCCAACCTTTGTTGCATCGCGGCACAACACAACTCTAGGACCGCAGAAGCCCTAGTCGTCTCTTTAGGGTGCAGATGGACAATGCTGAACACGTTGACCTTCTGCATCAAGCTCCGCAATGCATCCCTCAAGTTGGTGGTCATCAAGGGCGGCTGACAGTCGTTCGGGATGGAGACATGCTCATCGTCAACAATGTAACAGGTCACCACCTTCAACATCTCCTCTAGCATCTCGGGAGTTTGGTCATCTAGATCCATTCGACACTAGTCGTACGTGCCAGTGTAGACCTAGGCCCCGTACAGCTTCTGAAGGGGGGTGGTGTGGCGACGCAAGAAGTCTGCCAACACCATCAGGGAGGTCAAGCCACTGTCAGTGAAGAAATGGATCCTCTTCAGTACCGGCTTGTTCTCCTTCGTCAACCTTTGGAATGCTTTCCAGGTGGTGAGATCGGAGGCCCGACCTTTAGATGGCATCTTCAACGAAGCATGGGTATCGGTCCGCAAGATGACCCAGTCTTCCCTCCAGCTGCTCCACTTGCCCCCTTTCAGTAAAGCAATGAAGGTCCGGGAGGTCTTGTCCCGATGTTGGAAGTAGTAGGCCCCCACATGGTTCGTCGCATTCTTTCTGATGGTCTTCATCACGAAGAAGAACTGGAATAGCTCCACCGTTAGCGGGCAACCCATAAATGCCTCACAAAAGTGGACGAACACGGGGACCATGACGATTGAGTTTGGCAACAAGTGGTGAAGCTGTAGCCTATACTCCTCCGGCACTGCAAGGAAGAACCTCGAAATGGGAGTCCAAGCCCCGCAGAGATGTAGGCGATGAAGAGAATAGTGTCATCTTTGCATAGGTCTCGATGATCGGGAGATCTGCAGCAGATCTTACATCCTTGCTCTACTACCGCCTAGCCGAGCAGTCGCCTCATCGGCACCAGATCCTCAACCAACTGGAAACAAGAAGGAGGCAGCGGGGAGGCCATTGGAGCTAGCATGAATGAGAGCATTGGCTGAGTGGTGAAGGCTTGGGCACTCGAGGAAGAAGGTGAAACCTCGGGCAGTGGATGTGAGTAAGAATGGAACCGTCCCCTCTAAGAAAAGTTTCCCTTTTTATCACCCCCGTAACGCCTGAGCACTTCATGCGTATCGCAAAAGCTCGACCCGCACCATTCAACCCACAACGTAAATGATAGTGGGGGCTAGGCCCCCTGACAGAAGTGCTGGCCCAAGCGGTCAGCCACATGAGAAGACAGCTGAAGGGGTTCCCATAGTCCCTCAAACATAATTGCTATAGCTACATTGGGAACCATTGTAGTTAAAAGCGCCGCACAAGATAGAGATACTATAGCAAGCAAAGATATCATCACCATAGTCCCTCAACCAGGAGCGAACGCGTGGCCACATTAGCAGAAGCACCCACCGCTTCGACTGACCAAGACAAAATTCAAAGGGCAGTGCAGGCTCCGCCCTCGGGGTCATGACCTCCCCCAAGGTGGACCCAGGGGCCACTATCGGTATCCCGCATACGGGGTACCCTCGCACACATGCTGAATGTGCCTAAGTATGTCTAGTGGTGCCACGTGTCCAAAAGGCGTCGAACCCCGACCTTCCTCAAGTGAGAGACCCGGCACTGCCACATGGACCTCAAAGATGGGACTCAGCTCCTCTGGAGAGACGGGCTCCCAAGATGCCACGTGTTTGCAGGGGACCTCACCCTACTATAGGAGTGAGCTCCGGCACAGCCACATGGCTCGAAGCACCAAGACAAACGCCTCCCACAAAGAAGGGCTTCAGAGCTGCCATGTGCCCCGAAGGGCTCCGGAGCTACCACGTGCCTCTAAGGACCAGGCCTGGCATCCCCAGCAGAGGCTCGCTCCGAAGCAGCCACGTGTCTCGCAAGTCAACCTGGGCTATGGGTGCGGGAGCTAAGGGATGGTGCACCCCGTCTAAATCAAGCATCGAAGACAAGCACCGACCTCAAGCGGATAACAGGGAGCACGCCAACGGTTAGAGACCGCTATGCCCAATCACATCATAGTAAAGAAGCCGCAGGACTACCCCGCTCCACCAAGTGGGTAGTTTACGCTGACAAGACATACGGACGGGGCATCCCCTAACACCTTCAGCGATTACGCATGGGCCACTGGCGACTGTGGCGGCAAGAAAGCGAGTCTTCAAGCCGCGGTCAGAGGAAGCTTATGTGAGAAGCCTTAGATCTTTAGGATAAGATCGCCCCAGGACCACCGGTCGGGCTACGGACCCTACTTGTAAGGCATCTGGCCTTGTCTATAAAAGGACCAGACCGCTACTATTACAAAGGATCCACAATCTACGCATTCACACATACACACACCAGCAATACAACCTCACCATGGCGTGGGGTGTTACATCCAAACATACTTGCTGCACTTTTTAAGTAGCTCCATAATTGGCTTATAAATATTTGAAAAGCTGGGAACAAAACTCCATTCATTGGCTAATTCCTAAAAGTTGCAGACTTCGTGAACGAATATCGGAGATTTTCACTTTAACACTTGCACCACTTTACTTGGATCAACAACTACACCCTCCGCAAATATGATGGCCAAGGAAAGGTACTTTATTGTTCCAAAATTCACACATGTTTGATTTCACATGTAACCTATGATCTCACAATCGTGGGAGCACGATATAGAGATGTTTAGCATGGCCTTCCTCGGATTTGGAATATACAAGTATGTCATCGAAGGAAATGAAATACTGAATTTATGGGATACATGAATACTAAATTCATGAGGTACATGAAATGTGCGGGTGCATTGGTGAGATCGAAAGACATAACTAGATACTCATAGAGTCCGTATCAAGTCGAGAATGCGGTCTTTGGGATATCTTCTGCTCGGATATTGTGACACCAAGTTCCGAAAATGAACCAAGCGTAGTGCATATATGTGCCTAGATTGTTTAACACACATACACAAGTTATTCACAAACGATAACCAAATTATAACCATGTGTCGAATTATAACGCTAATAATAGTACCTTATTACAAACCCAACTAGTCCTGAATAAAAGCTCTAATAATACTACAGCGGAAATGCTAAACACTAATGACACCAACTCCATAGGCAAGCTTGATGGTAACATGCACGCCTAGAACTCCTCAAAGACCTCCGGGTACTCCACATTGTCGCGTGCGACTGATTTTGTTGGGGAAATAGCAAGGGTGAGCACATGTCGTACTCACCAAGTGTGAGAAAGTATGACATGTAGCTTAAATGAGGAATGATAATTAAATGGCTATTTTCATAAAAGTACATTCAAAATAGTTGAAAATGCAATAATATGACCATTAAGTGTGTTTAATTCCATAACAACTCATAAACAATTAATTTCATATCCAATACCATAATTCCAAAATAAATAACCAGAACCATCAATAATATGCCATATTCAACTCATAATTGTCCATTCAACTCAATATTTTCATATTCCAAACCCAATTACTGTAGCAATACCGATTCCCAATTCAGCTCCAGCCATTAAACCATGTTCAAGGTCCATAACTCTAATCATGTGAGGGTCTAGGTCGCTCATAACCAGGAGCTCGACTATCATGATAGTTTTTTTACACTCTACAAAGGTTGCACCGCTTTACCCACAAGTTTGTGATTTCTTCACCTTTCGATTGCTATGGAACCTCTATCATGCCGTCTCACGGTTCCATAGGTGTATGGCCAAGAGATCACAAGATAGCCATTACAAAGTGATTACTAGCATATTCGGACCCCACTGAGGTTTCACCGGTGCTGTTGACTCTAACTGAGCACATCCAGCGAAGGGCCCCCTCTTGTGGCATTCGGATCCCATGGTTGTCCCACCATTGTTACAAACTCGGCTGACTACCCCTTCCCCGAGCTTTCCTAATGGTCCGAACAGTACTGGCAATACACTAATTAGTCAGCTAAGCCGCACCCATACTTGGCCCTGTGGTGGCACTGTAAATCCTAGATGGTCGATCCACGAACCAGTCCTTAGATCTAAAGCAAGCAAAGCCACCAAAATGGTCCAACCCATTCCACGTAATCGGCTTGCTTAGATCCCTAGGTTCCATGTTGCTAAAGGGTCATTATTATCAATTCTCATCACTCATGTGTTCAATAGTTCATAATAAAGCAATATGATTGTTTCCCAAACCCAATTGAGTATAGCAAAGCAAAAGTGTAAAATACCCTTCCCGACTATCTACATTATATCTTGAGCGACAAGAGTGGGTATACAAGTCTAGTAAACACCTATTATGGGTTTTCCCATCAATTTGACACAAGCATGCAATTTTCAAAATAGAACATTTCAAAACACGATCAAAATGAATGTTCAAGGACACTTGCCTTGCTCTTGAGCTTGGTTTGGATCAATTAGAAGATCTGGTTCTGCATGTCCACGAAAGCACTCTCTACAGCGATACCTTCTTTTCAGCGCAACAAACATGCCAAACAACATTACAATCAAATAGTGCTCATATATTACTCAATATGCCATGATATGCATAGATGATGCAATAATGTGATAACACAGGTTATTAAGTTGTTGTTTATACTTACTATCTAGTTACAATTGAGTTCAACATGTTTGAACATGTTTTAAATCGATTTGGATCAAACTAGAATTTCATTTTGCAACTACAGATTACAGGGCCGGACTAGTCCACACAGGGGATCGTACTAGTCCGCTCTGTCCTGCGATAGCGAACTAGAGTTTTTGTCCAGCGAGATCGGGGCTTAAACTCACGTGGATAATTGGGTGTAGTGGTTTTTGGGTACCCTGCGTACCGGGTACCCCTTGGTAGTGTAAACAAAGCTATGGAGTGCTTATGTCCAGGTGGTAGACATACGGGGAGAATACACACTCCGCAGTATCGGATCTGCCTCCCTCCATAGGGTGGTTCCGGTACTGCCACATGTCCAGAGGAGTCGGCCCTACCCCCTCGGCTGGGTAGCTCCGATGCTGCCACGTGTCTTGTAGTGTTGGATATTGTTTCCCTCCTCGGGAAGCTTCGACACTGTCATGTGTCCAATATCACCGGACCTATCCCCCAGTAGAGGGAAGCTCCAGAGCTGCCACATGTCAACATCCGGACCTAAGTCTGCAACGGGAAGACAACATGATCTCCAATAGCGCGGAGATTCAAGGGCCATCAATTGGCCATTACAAGACCTGATTAACGTGTCATTAATGCTATATTAATGATGCACGATTAGAAGGCTATCAAGACTAGTAACATTAATATTAAGGCGTGTTATCATAGAATGTGTATAGGGCATTGATTACAGCTAGGGCTAACTGTCGGGCCAGGCACAAACTATGACAGCCAGTCCTTGGCATATAAAAGGGCCGCACTACACAGTAGAAGGAGGACTTATCTCAACTCATCTCATACGCACCTAAGCTCAGGCTCACATACACTAATACAATACACCAACCCCCTGTGAAGTAGGGTATTACGCTCAGGCGACCCGAACCACGTAAAAACCTTGGTGTTCACCTCTTGTCTCGCTCTTGACTCACACCCAACCGAATACAAACCTCCACGAACTACTTCTTAGTAGTAATGTGGGAAGTGTCCTACTCCACACTTCGACATTTGGTGCACCAGGAAGGGGGGCATTTTAAGATTTCGAGATGGTGAACTCTGCTGTCGTTCCATCAAAAGGGACAGCTTAGCAGCCTCCTGGGGAAATGGCTCCAATGTGCAGCAGCTGGCCAACATTGTTGTTCCGGTGGGTGTCATTCCTCCTCCTCCACCACCACCATCTCAGAACGATGGTGTATTTGTGTTGTTCAATGCATTGACAAACAACCCCGAGAACGCGTTAAATGCAGCGCGGACTCTACTCCAGCATCCACTAGCACTGGGAGCTCCTCCCGCCATGCTAGAACACTGGCTCGCTGATGTTGATTATTTGGTTGCAGCCTTAGCCAATGCGATCAGCAACCATGGTCTGCCCCATGTAGGTCAAGCACCTTCTCAGAACAGGGCCTTGTCTTGTAGACTTGGTCCTCATGCGTCGCAGCTTAGGAGATGTGTGCCCTCCCAGCAAGTGATGTCACTGCCCTCCGGGGCTCGTCGTACTCACACGATGACGAGTCTCTCGACTCAGGATCTTCGGTTGGAGCTGAATCTCTACATGCGGTAGGACAGTCGTGTCAACATCGAGCGTGCTAGCGAGAGGCCAATTCTCGAGAAAACCCTTCTCCTCTTAGAGTTGGGGGTGATTGATCGGCCCTTGCCATGCACCTTCGCATGGTCGAGTGGCCTCCCAAGTTTTAGCCTCATCTGCCGGAGAAATACGACAGGACAGTCAACTCCGTCGATTTTCTTCAGATCTACTCCACCGCCATCCCCACGGCTGGAGGCAATGAGGCCGTGATAGCCAACTACTTCCCTGTGGCTTTAACTGGGATGGCAAAGTCCTAGTTTATGAGCCTACCGCCTGACTCCATCTACAGTTGGGTGGAACTCTGTCGCTAGTTCAACGCCAACTTCGGATGCTCCTACACCTGGCCTGGCACTAAACTGGACCCGTTTTCCGTACAACAGAAGTCGGGAGAGTCACTGCGATCCTTCATCCAGCGATTCTCTCAGGTACGGAACACCATCCCTTCTATCTCCAACGCTTCTGTCATCATCGCATTTCGACAGGGGGTCCGGGATAAGAAGATGTTGGTGAAGCTTGCAACCAAGAATGGCAGCAGCGTCACGGAATGCTTCAGCCTGGCTAACAAATGCGCCAGAGCTGTGGAAGGTCGTGAGATGCACTCTAAACAAGTTGTGAAGGCAAAGCAATCTTCCTCCAAAGCTGAAGGGTCTGCCTCTGGTAGTGGAAAAAGAAGAAGAAGAAGTCAAGTGGCAAGAAGTCACTTGCCAACACACCTACTACTCCCGCTGCCTCAGCCCCAACAAGTGACCTTGACCATCGTCTGAAGACAGCGATGGCAGAAAGATGTGGTGTCGGATCCACAAGTCGACAACCCACAATCTTGAAGACTATTGTGAGGTCAAGAGGCTTGCTGAACGCAACAGCAAGCGTGTGAGGACCAGGGTCCAGACTTTCCAGAAATCGCATTAGGTGGTGCCGTGCAATGCGGCACCCAACAACACACATGTAAAGGAACACATATTGCGTAAATCATTTTCTAAAATTTACAAAGATGTTCAGTTTATAAATAGTTTATATAAAAATAAACTACAGCGGAAGATAAGGTTACAACTCTCGTACTCAAGTCTGATAAGCAAAAGAGTAGCCATCCAGCCCACGGATGCTCCTCACTAGCCATGAAGATCAAACAGCAGTGGCAAGGTTCTCCATGAGTATACCACTCGGAGAGTCCCGAGTCTCATCGGAGAACAATAATCATAAGCATAGAGGTTAGTACCTGCAAAACAACTAATATAGCAACCGTGAGCACAAAGGCTCAGCAAGACTTAATTGTCTCACCTAAACATGGAACTCTACATGAGGGTAAAGACATAAACATAGGATGGTAGATTTGCATAGCGGACTCGCCTAAATGTGGGTCCTTATTTTCAGATTTGTTAGCAGCAGCTTAAACCTTGTGCCGAGCAACATCGTAACTCCACAATCAAACAAGAAACGCTTCATCACAATGTTGCATGCCTAAGGTGGAAAAATAAATTTAGTGAGCACTATACTAATACATACAACATAGCAATACAATGATAATATAATGTTTATAACAGCAGTAATTAATTCTCATCTCAAGTTCAAGTATTAACTACATCACAACTCAGTGAACAAGTGGTACTCATATCCGCGAGGGACGGTGATTCGAATCAATGATACCCGGAATACACGACACGTATGCCCATACTGGAAGTCACATAGGTGCACTCCACGAATGTCGTACGCAACCACCTTTCTCAAGTTCCGCCCAAGTTGAATCTATTTAATCGTCTAGAACAGTATTCCCGCTCGACACCGCACGGCATGCACCATGCCAACGAGCTGCCTGCCTGCCTGCATCATGGTGTGCTCCCTACACCTCTCCCTCTCTATCTCTGATCCATCGACCGAGTGGAAAAGCAGCGCCATTCTTCCTCTGTTCTCTCCCGAGATCTCCCCATCGCCCTTGCTACCTCCCTGTATAGCTCCGCTTCCATGCAGAGTTGGCGCCCGAGTGCAACATCAAAAAGGTGCAACAAGCTTCCCTCTAGCCTCTGGTACCGTCAGTTCTTTCGTCCCATACGTTTTGCCTTGATATTTTGAAGTTTCCCCGGAGCTTGCAGGTGAAGCCGCGGGGAAACCTTCTGCTCCACGAGGACAGGCCACTACAAGCAAGTTATCGTGTCCTTCCTAAAAGCAATTAGGTACGCAAAGATACATAGATGCTTCTTGTAAAGTTTCAGCCCCTATCGTGCCTCCTAGCTTCCGTATCTCGAGTTTCACCGTAGCTAGTTCATACCAAGATCACTAGATCATCTGTTTAATTCCGTTTCTACGTGCAACGAATTTTCAATCCAGTCAAGTATTATTTTCTAGATCTCCCAGCGCATCATCTCACCAAAAAAAAAGGGATGTCATCGAGAGACAAGGTCGGATTTCATGTTTTTGCGGCCACCAATGAAAACCCGTTGGTGCGCCGTCGAACCCGTAGTTGTCGGCCGTTCCACCACATTTGAATCTCCCAATCGTCTTCATCATGCTCCCAGGAACATTCCCAGCCTTTCCCCGAGTTTCTTGCGCCACTCCCGAGCGATTACAGCCACTGCCGAAACCCTAGCTCTGCCGCCGCCGTCGTACGCTCACCTCCGGTCGTCGCCGTCGCGATTGGACCTCACCAACGTGTGGCACGCCCGATTTTAGGGCCAGGTGGTGACCGCCGAGCCGAGAGAAGGTTGACGCAGCAAAGCCTGGTGACGCCGCCGCGGTTCCGGCGAGGAGTGCCGCCTGCGTCGCGAGGAAGACGAAGGCCGGCAGGCCCTGCGTGTCAGCCGCTGTTACTCTCTCCCGCAGATCAGCTGTGGCTCCGGATCCAGTGCGGATGCGTGGTTAACTCCGTGGCCCTCAGTGCGGCCCAGCTCTGATTGGTCCGTTTAAATGAAGTGGAGCCAGCGGATTTATTTAAACTTTCCAATTGGAAAATAATTCTAGATTTCAATGAAACTTCTAAAATCTTTTACTCCAAGTAGATTTGCTCAAAAATTTCCAAATAAATTCTGGTAGACTCAACTTGATCCCAATTTTGTTGTGGTGCAATTTGTTGGACATAAAACTCCTAGAATTTGCATAATTAATTCCATTGAACAAATTTTTGGGAAATTAATTACTCCTGTTCTATTAATTGGAAAATTCCCAACTTTGGTCAGGACACTCATAAAAATACACTTGATCTCCAGTAAAAATTGAAAGTTCAATACACTGCATTTACTGGACCCAACAGTGTACAAATCGCCTATGTGAAATGAAAAGTGGAAAATGTACAGAAACATTTTCAGAATTTATTGCAAACTTGTAAAATCAATTTCTCCCTGAAGAAAGCTTAGAAAATTACGAAACAAATTTTCCTAGAACCAGTGACACCCCCTCTATTTTGATCATCCAATTTTATCCATGACAAATCTCCATAATTAAAACCAAATTTCAGAGAATTCTTTTACTTCTTGGAATTTTAGGGACAACAAGCTTCCTTGAACATCTCCAATTTTTGGTCCAGATCTTCCACATAGAATCTAGTGTCCACTGTAAAAATTCCAAAGCCAATTAAAATAATTTACATACATTATCAGTATTTATAAATCTTTTCTATAGTTTCTATATCACTCATGTACTTTATATATTGCATATCATATAGTGACCGAGGTTGAGGAGGATCCGGAGGCCTTGGACAGCATCCTCCCAGAATCTAACTTCCCCCTTAACTCTCAACCAGGCAAGCGCCACTTTGCATTTAGGTGCTATTTCAAATTTTCTATTTGTATCACATATGTCTAGATGAGTTTTGTTCATTAGGGCTAAGGTGCTTGTTACTCCACTTGCATGAACCACAAATCTCATGGAGTATTGGGTAGGTCTAGAGATTGACAAGTAGAAAATGCAATGCTAATGTTTATAGGAATCCGGTAGAAGTCGAGTAGTTGGAATCTACTCGCGAGATAGGATTTTATCACACGGGATGAATTGAATCAAAGAAGGGTTTAGAAATGTGGAATTGAGACCGAGCAGCGGGTAGGATGCTGCGAGACGTGGTCTCATGTGCGTAGCCCTGCTTGTGTCGATTGAGGACTGATCCATGTGTGGCCCTGCTGGATAAGTTTGAACAGTACTGGATGCATACTGGGCATATGGAACCAAGGAAACAGATGTAACATGATAACTTGGATGTCGAGGCATAGCCCATTGTCGATAAGGGTGGGCTGAGGGTAGTAAGGTGTAAATTCACCGGCGGGCACAAAGACGCTCCGTGTGGGAACCTTATGCCCACGATGGTGGGACCAGTTCGGTGTTTGAGTTCTCTTGTGAAAGGTGGCTGCATATGACGTGGTGAGGAGCACAGCACGCTCCTTAGGCACAGGTGTACATGACGTGTTATTCGGGTGTGTCCTGATTGCAATCACCGTCCCTCACCATTATTTGAGTACAGCTTGTTCACTGCACTATAACGTAGTAAATACTGAACAAGTCAGGAGAATACGATGTATTGAAATATAATTGCTTTGCAACTATGATTGCTATAGGTTAGGCTCACTAAAGTTACTGTTATTAATCATTTAAGCTGCTGCCATTAACTTGAAAAAAAATGATGATCAACATATAAGCGAGTCATTTACTGCTCTATCTATTCCTATGTTAAGTATCCCTGCATGTAGAGTTCCATGTTTAGGTGAGACGGTTAAGTCTTGTTGACCCTTCGTGCTCACTGTTGCTATATTAAGTTGTTTGCAGGTGAGACGTATGAGGAAGGGCCCTAGGATGAGGCGATGGCCCCTTCACGGTATACCGCCGAGTGGGAGCCCTGCACGCTGCCGTAAAATTTTGTGTTGCTAGTGTGCAGTGTTCGTGGGCTGGACGGCTGTACTTTTGCATAGCTAGGCTGAGATTTTAGCTACGAGTATTATCTTTAGCTGTACCCTAAGTATTGTAAAAGACTTCTGCTTTTTATATAAATAAAATTTTATATTTTGTCATATTCTTTTCGTGTGTGATGTTGGGTGCTGCATCGCACGACACCACCCTCTGAGATTCCTGGAATGTGTGGACCTCAGTCCTCACAACCTGGTATCAGAGCCGCATTGGGAATAGCACGCTCGAAAAGAGTCTATTTTGAAAACTTAAGAGTAGTCGAGTGAGGATTAGTTACTATGCCTACATAAGGTCTATTATAGTATTAGTTACTTAAGGTGGCAAGCTAACTTATGTGTTATTATATTCTGTAACGATGCTACGACGTCAGGTAAGTGATAAGTTACGCCACCGCAAGAGGGTCAATTGCGGTAAGCTCGCCATGTGAGAGGTAGCATGTGATTGTTTCCATGGCTTGGCACGGAAATGTTAATATGAGTCTCTGAAACTTTCCATGTTTCTGAGGACATATGACACACGGTACCCCAGCATGCTACAAAATTAGTGGGAGCCCCCATCAGGTGGGACATAACTCGATGCGCCCCCTACTGGTGCAGCACTATGCAAAGACATGGGACCCCGTCGGGTGGTAGAAAACCCGGTCATGTACCTCGAGACGTGGCTTAGCTCGGGGTGGCCCGTATGGAATGATACGGGGCAGATGTTTTTACTTTCATATATATTATTGTGAACTGTTCACCCGTGCGGGCTGTGCCATACGCCACCATATGATTGGTCTATCATTTGTGTGTAGATGCAGTACACTAACCACGTTTAAGTAGCTCAAGTAGAAAACGTTTGCGAGTGAACGCCATTACTGCCACCGTTGAGATGTACGCCGGAATACCGGCTTAGGATTTTCTTTGGTGAGTGCGTAGTACCGGTATTGCATTCGAGTTTCATCAGGCACATAGACGACGCTATCCGTGCTGATGTTGTGACTCGACAACAAGTAAAAATTTCCAATTTAGGACTAAGTTTGAATTTGTAATCTCTGTTTTGGAACGTGCTGGTCAGATTTACAATTGATCGTGTGGTCACTTGGATAAGCGGACATATGGTTTGGGAACTTGAGGAAGTCATCCACATGTTTCATTTTCAGCTCCAAGACAGATTTCAAGATTTAAAACTTGAAAACATCACTTGAACTTAAATTGCCCAGTTACAGGTTCAAACTGTGAACTGGACAGAAAATTGACTAAGTTTGGAACAGCATAACTTCCAGTATATTTCACTCCTGAAGGTCTACCATACTTTTTTGGAAATTCTATAGAGTCCTTTAAAACTCTTATAGTCAACTCCAGATCAGAATCCCCCTGTAAACTAATGAAAAATTCAAATTTCAAAACTCTGTTAAATCTGGACAGAGACTGGATAGTTTCTATACCCTGTCACTGTCTTGGTCATATCTCTTCGTAGAATCAACAAATGACTTCATATAATGCATTTCTATAATCCTGAGGATGTATACAACAATGTTGTAATTTATGAATTTTGCATATATTGATGTTTTGTATCTGGAAAAACGTGGACAAAAATCAGCCTTAAACAAAGGAGATGCTGTCAAAAATTTTCCAGAAAACTGTCACCTTGAAAAAAATCATATATCCTTATACAGAAATTATCTGGAGGCAAATAAATACATTCTGGAAATATATTTGAGTGTACTGCAATTTTATAGTTTAACTCAAGTCCTGAATCTGCTTCTAACTGGATGAAAATTTCGAATTTCTCCAGACTGGTCAGAATGAACAGAAACTGAGACAGAATTCCAGTGTTATGTTTCATTTGGCATTTGAATTTGAATTCACTTTCATAATTCAATTTCACATCCATGATCTGCTTATCAACAATGTTTGTTGAATTTGAGTATTTGACTCATTCAAGTGCTTCTCTTATAGATGACGGATGTGATGCTGTTGCCGGACGGATGGGTATTCTCCACGTGTGCTAGCCGTCCGGGCTTCCCGATCATGATGCGGGAAGTGCTCCAACAGTTTGGTTTCATCGAGATGCCGTGCTATGGGCATCAAGAGGCAGTTGACAGAGGCGCAGTTGACAGAGGCGTACTGTCATGTACCGTTTTGGTCGACATCCCGGCTAGTCCGCTTTTTTACGGATGGGCTCCTTTTTCGGTCACTATCCAGGGAGCTCGTTTGGAGGACATGTGGGCCATTGCAGTGGGCAAAGCGCTTATGAAGCTTTGCGAGCTTCATCAAGATGCCATGGCTGGGACACAATTTGCTCTTGTTGCTGCTGGTTTTGAGTGGCAACGTCTTATGGTTGCGGCCTATCAACCATATGGCGACACAACCTCGACAACACTTGGGACTTATGCCGCTGCATCCAGCATGGTGGTTCTTGCACAGTGTGCAATTCTTCAGGATCAAATCGAAGCCTTGAGGCAAGCGATGCAACGGGGTGACACTATTGATTTTATCAATGAGAACCTACGTTTGTTCCTGGCTCCGACAAATCGCCGACTGAATCAATGTGAGGATCGGCTGCATCATGTTCGCGCTAGACTGCGAAAAGCTCGCACCAAACTGAGGCAAACTCGCATGGAACTGCAGCAAGCTTGTGATGGACTGCAGGCGAGTCAGTTGGAGGTGCAACAGCAGCAAGAGCAGCTGTTGGTAGTCACCGAGGCACGAGATGAAGCCATCGAGGAAGCTCAGAATTGGGAGTACGAGGTAGACCAACTTCGGGATGACGTGATTGAGGCCGAAGCACAATTGCAACCAGTTGTGTATCCACCGGCTCATGACATACCGCTGGATCACTACTACAATAAGCCTCATGACAGGCGGCTCCAAACCTATTATCACAAACGGCTTTTAAAACCGCCTGAAACGAAGAGCCTGTGATAATCCGCAATTTCACAGGCGGAGAAGTGATAACGCCTGTGAAGACACATTATCATAGGCGGTTCTTTACTTAGGCTAGCCGTCTGTGAAGATATTTTATCACAGACAGGTCGTGCAACATATATAACCACCTGTGATAAATGTCTTATCACAGGCGGGTATTGAAGCATAACTAACCGCCTATGATAATGTGTCTTCACAGGTGGGTATTGAAGCATAACTAACCGCCTGTGATAATGGTGTTATCATAGGCGGACGTTTACCTACATCAGCCGTCTGTGAAGACCTTTTAACGTAGCCGGTTTCTACCATAACAGTCACCGCCTGTGAAAATTAGGTTATCACAGATGGTTCTTTACTTGTATCTAGCCGCCTGTGATAATTGTTTTTCACAGTCATGCCTAGCCTTTGGTTAATAACCGCCTGTGATAAGGTATAACCTATGCAATACTACTACTGTTATTTCTAATTTCCAGGTCAATTCAGTATAATCACAGAACAAAAAACAACAATATCATCACAGAACAAAAGTCAATAATATTATCATCACAAAAGTCAATTTCACTAAAACAATATACATATGTACAAGTTACAGATACAATTCATCTCAAAGTTTACAAGTTTTCACTAAAAACTGTTTCTATTGGCATAGTCGCAAAGTTCTGGCACATCAGCTGCTGCACAATTCTCATCAAAGAACTTCCCTTTTTTGTGCAAAATTTCACGACGAATGAACTGACAGAGTTCAGCAGCAATCCTGTCGGCTCCTCCACTAGGAATACTTCTACAAACCGGCCATTCTTCGTTCAAATTCTTCGTGTGCTACAATATAACACATAACAAGGTTTAGAATGTATTGGTTTGAACAATCTCAAAGTATAGATCAAAGTGAGAGTATACAGGAATTTATTTGGTATTTTTGGAGCAGTTGTACTATGAGCAATTGAATTTTGAAGTTGGAATCAAAATATGAAAATAATGTTTCTGGTAATATTGAACAGCAAAGAATATAAGCATTAAACTATGCTAGTTACAATGAAAATGAAACACAAAAGTAAGAAAATAAGGTATCAACATTAAGGATAACTTACATCCTCACGATTCACTATATATACGCCGGCGGTCCGAAGATGCTCGCATACATAATACCCGCATAAGACACTCCCAGCAGGCTGCTTCGGACAAGCATAATACATTTTAATGTTCAATGCATTCGTATTAGGAGGTCTCTGACCGCCAAGCTATTCCGCGTAAAACCGCCAAGCGCTGTAATACAAGAAATGTCATATAAAACTTGTCAACACATTCTAAATGTGCGTAAATTAAAATTATTGAATAAACGTACAGTTTCAAAATGGAAAGGAAATCTTTGTAACGATCTGGTGAGAAATCGGCCAAGTCCAAGACTGTTGCCATTCCCTGTGTTGGCTTGATGAAGATCATTATGTAGTGGTTACTACAAACATACAAACACACGTGTTAACAATTACCAATAATTGCTATTTCAATATCATGTGTCGAACTTACTCGAAGTGGTACGGAGCCTTTACGAAGTCCTTGCCATCTCTGACAAAGTTAAACATCGCATGTCCTATGTAAGCTACAACTTATGTCTTTCTATCCTTCTTAAGTTTTGCAATTGCTACTGTCCTGAGTCTCGATTCGCCTGGACATCGAATAACGACTTTGCAATCCAAGTAGGGTCAAGGATACATGGATACAAGAGAGACGGAAGGATATCTGAAGATCGTCTTCCACAGTGGTTTAATTGTGCGCCGCACGAGGTCTGCAAAGAGTTCAATACGCAATGAATAAAATATTTTGTTCAGGTGGTAGATGTTAATTTTATACAAATGTAGAAGATAGAATCATCGAATTTGGACACAATTTGCAGAATCTAAACATGTTTGAGTATTTATGTTGGAATCTAAATAAAAAAGAAGCAAGGGATAAGGAAACTGAAGAACAGTATCGGGCATTATCTCAGACGGTTGGTAAGTAATACCCGCCTGAGATAAACATTTTTGAAACTACAAGATGTTAATTAATGGCCCGAGAAGATGTTAATTAAGTGATGCGCTGCACGAGGTCTGCGGAGAAGTTAAGAAGCCGTGGTGCAGGGACGCGTGCGCGATGTTCCACATGGATACCAGAGAGACGGAAGGATCTCTTAAGATTGTCTTCCACAGTGGTTTAATTGTGCGCCCACGAGGTCTGCAAAGAGTTCAATGTGCGGGAAACGAACCGCTCTGCACAGACCATATATAAGGCGCGTCGTCGGTTATATACAAGCACATAACTTTTGCACTCCTTTCTTCTTCTTCCATCGTTCCACCTCCTAGCCCGGCCGACGAACCACCACAACCATGGCCAACCTTCCGCCTCCTAGCCCGCCGAGGCAGCCACCCTGCAAGCGGATACGCAGCAACTCCCCCAAGAGGGTGAATGATGACCAGCGCATTCCACCGCCGGTGCAGCCGGAGCCACCGGTACAGCCAGAGCAATCGGCTCAGTCAGAGCAGCCGACCCACTCTCCTGCTGCACCATCGCCGGAGGAGGAGGAGGAGGAGGAGGACAACGACGACGACGACGATGACGACCACGACGATGATGACGACGACGATGACGACGACGACAACGACGGCGACCACCACCATGGTGACGACGACGACGACGACGAGTCGGAGGAGGACCGCTTGGCATGGTTTGGGAAGTTGGCAGAGAGCGCGGAGGAGGCGGGGACGTAGTGTAGTTTTAGGAGTTCTTGTACATATTTCTTTTGTAGTTTTAGGAGTTCCTGTACATGTTTAGCTTCAATTCTGTTCTTGTACATATTTCTTGTGTTTTGTAATATATATGTGTTCATTCGTGTCAATGAATACTGGTGTGTTAGAATTTCTGGATTTCAATCAAGTGAATGTGCTCTAAATGCTCATATGTATATGAGCATTTAGTTAGAATGGTGGATAATTTGAAGTTTGACATGTTGGAATGCTTTTAAAAAAATTAAAAAAATTCATACATGTATAAATTATACAAATATGTTCATACCAACAATTTTGAGTGAAGGAACTTTTTTTATGAGATACACAAATGTGAATAATATGTGAGTAGAAATTAATTTGATATTTACCAAAACATTACAATGTCAGCTATACAAGTTTTAAAAATATTTTGTTCAGTTGGCATTATCTCAGGCGGTTGGTAAGTAATACCCGACTGAGATAAACATCTTCTCAGGCGGTTATTAAGTACCAACAACCTGTGAAGATATTTACTTCTTAATTAATATTCTTGATTAAATATCTTTTCAGGCGGTTGGTAAGTAAAACCCGCCCAAGATAAAGTTAAAAACCGCCTGTGAAAAACCGACATCTATATAAGGACCCCTCACCGCAGTCAAAACGCAACCCTGGAGAATTTATATCGACGCCGCAAGGCTATTGAATTTCCCCTGTGCCGCGCCGCCGCTCCGCCGCCCAGCCCATACTGTCGCGCCGCCGCTCAACCCTGCACCGCCACTTCTCCACCCAGCCGGCCCACCGTGCTGATGCCTCCCCACCGTGCTGACGCCTCTGAAAGGTAAATGTAGTTTCTTTACTTTTTCTTTGTATATTTTCATTAGCTGATAAGCTGTTAGTTTTGTGTGTTCTGGTATATGGATTTTGTCCTTTTGCATGTGTAAGCACTGTATGGATTGTGTTCTGGTATATTGATGTATGGACTATATGGATTGTTTCCTTTTTGTGTGTTCTGCTAGTTTGGTCTTTTATATATTGATGTATGGACTATATTGTAATAAGCTTATTGTAGTTTGTACCTATTATGTGACATGAATATGATGTTTAATTAACAAATACTATTGTAATATATATAAGATGCTATTGTTTAATTAACAGATGCAAGGTAAATGTAGTTTCCTTACTTTTTCTTTGTATATTTTCATTAGCTGATAAGCTGTTAGTTTTGTGTGTTCTGGTATATGGATTCTGTCCTTTTGCATGTGTAAGCATTGTATGGATTGTGTTCCGGTATATTGATGTATGGACTATATGGATTGTTTCCTTTTTGTACCTATTATGTGACATGAATATGATGTTTAATTAACAGATGCTATTGTAATATATATAAGATGCATGAAGTTTACCCAAACTTGTAATTGTAGTTTTATGTGTTTTCCTTTTCAATATGCTACTTGTGTGTGCGTACCTCCTGCTTGCATATATTTCAAAGGAGTGATTAGGGTTAGCTTTCTAGGGAGATGGTTTTATAACTCACCCATTTAGTTACCATCATTGGATGGGATCCGACGTCAAGATATAACGGACCGGATCCCACCCAGACCTAGCCCATGCTGCTGGGCCTGTTTCCCCCTTTGACTCCGTCCGCCTCAAGACGTCGCCCGTCTCCTACATTAGTCGCCTTTATCATACTTGTTATGTATTTGTAAATTCATTTTATAGAAGACCTTTAGAGAATATTTGTGGCCAAATTTTGCAAATCTGACAAAAATTCTATTATTGAAGCATGGACCGTCGAGCGTGGATGTATAACATGCCAAGAACCGATCCTATGTACATTCATAATGTTGCAAATTTTATTGAAGCATCCAAGAGACATGCGAAGTTGCAAAAGATAGATGACATATTATGTCCATGTATCGACTGCGAAAATAAGATTGCTTGGACAGATACTATAGTAATCCAATCTCATTTGGTGAAAAGAGGTTTCAAAAATAACTACACAATTTGGACAGAGCATGGTGAGTTAGATACACATGATGTGGATAAAGATGATGAGAGAGGCTCAGATGATTATAATGTTCATATCGATGATGGTAGTGACAATCAAGCTGGTGATGATGATGATGAGTTCGATTGTGAGGAGATGTTGCATCACATTGAACCATATGTACTGACTTCTATGGAAACAAGCAAAGGTTTAAGTAAAATGGAGACATTGCATAATGCAGCGATAGAGCTTTTATATGATGAATCAAACGGTTGTGATAAAGAGTTTACTACATTGTATGCAGTCTTGAAAGCTACGCACGGATGGTCCGATTGTAGTTTCTCTGATCTTTTGAATCTTCGGGCAGAAATTCTTCCAAATCCAAATAAACTGCCCAGAAGCACTTATAAAGCGAAGAATCTTCTTTGCCCGATGGCACTGGGTGTGACAAAAATACACGCTTGTGTGAACCATTGTATTCTGTATCGCAAAGAGCATGAGCTCGCAACTAGATGTCCCATTTGTGGTGTCAGTAGATATTAGAAGGACTACAATCACCAGTATGTTACCAACATGAAAAAGACTCAGAAAAATAAGAAGTTTATTATTGGTCCTGAAGGTGACGATGATGATACTTTTGGCGATGCAGACGAGAAGAATAAGAGAAAAATTCCTGCCTTGGTAATGTGGTACCTTCCGGTAATTGATCTCTTGAAGCGTTTGTTCTCAAACCCTAGAGAGACTGAACTTATGCGTTGGCATTCCGAGCAACGCAAGAAGAATGAAAATCATATACGACACCCTGGTGATGCAACGCAGTGGAAAAATTTTGATATTCAGAATCCAGAATTTGCGAAGGAAATCAGAAATGTGAGTTTTGCCTTGGGTACAAATGGAATGAATCCGTTTGGTGAAAAAAGGAGCATACACAGCACATGGCCCATGGTCTTAACGATGTACAACCTACCAACGTGGTTGTGTCACAAAAGGAAATATATCTTATTATCTGTTCTTATCCAAGGTCCGAAACAACCCGGCATCGAAATTGATGTGTTCTTGGAACCTTTAATGGAAGATATGGCGAAATTGTGGAATGAAGGGATACGTACATGGGATGAGTACAAGCGGGAGTATTTCACGCTAAGAGCAATGTTATTCGTTACTGTGCATGATTATCTCGGACTGTTTACATTATCGGGACAAATGAAAGGGAAGAAAGGTTGCATTAGGTGCGTGGATAGAATTGGATTTCTATACCTCACTTCATCCAGAAAGACAGTGTACATGAGACATCGACGGTTCTTGACAGATACACACAAGTATAGGAAGATGAAAGAACAATTTGATAACAAAATCGAAAAAGATATTGCACCGAAACCTTACAGTGGAAAACTTGTGTTTGAAATGTTCAAGAACATTCATATTGCTTTCGGTAAGGGAAAAAATAGTAAAGGAATTAAAAGAAAGAAAAGTACATCTTCGAATGATACAACTGACATGGCTTTCAAGAAACAATCAATTTTTTTCAAGTATCTTCCGTATTTGAAGAATCTGGAATTTTTCCATAGTATTTATTTGATGCACGTTACAAAGAATGTATTTGACAGCATCATTGGGACCTTGCTGGACATGCCGAGAAAAACAAAGGATGGATTAAATTCACGTATGGACCTAGTAAATCTTGATTTGAGACCAGAGCTTCATCTAGTAGAAAAGGCGAACGGGAAGCATTACCTTCCTCCAGCCAGCTACAACTTGACGCTAGAAGAGAAAAAAGCAATTTGCGAATGCTTGTGTGGGATCAAAGTGCCCACGAGTTTCTCATCCAATATCCGCAAACTAGTCTCAATGAAAGACTTGTCTTTATTCGGTTATAATTCTCACGACTGTCACATGATGATGACAGTTTTCCTTGCCATTGCAATAAGAGTAATCAATCCTGAGCATATAAAAGTTGTCATCACACGTTTGTGTTACTTCTTCAATGCAGTATCGCAAAAGGTGATAGCACGTGAAGATTTAGACTATCTGAAAACATACATCGTCGAGACAATGTGCAAGCTTGAGATGTGTTTCCCACCATCCTTTTTTGATATGCAAGTACACCTAATCATACATCTTGTTGATCAGATAAAAGCATTAGGGCCACTACATTTACATCATATGTTTTCGTTGGAGTGATATTTAGGAGTATTAAAAGGTTATGTGCGGAACCGTGCTCACCCAGAGGGTTAAATTATGGAAGGATACACCACTGAAGAAGTGATTGAGGGTTGCGCTGATTACATCAAAGATGGAAAATCGATAGGTGTGCCTATACTGGTACATGAGGGTAGACAACGTGGGAGTGGCAAAGTGGGTAAGAAAACTTCTATTGTTCAAGATTACAAGAATGTACACCGTGCACATTTTGGTGTACTACAATAGCTCGCAATAGCTGAGCCGTACATCGAGGAACACCAAATTGATCTTCGTGATAAAAACCAAGACCGCACAGAGGACTGGATCATGAAAGAGCACAAAAGATGTTTTACTGAATGGTTAATGGACACAAATATATCATACGGAAACACTATAGAAGTGGAAACAATGAAGAAGTTAGCTTCTGGCCCATCTGCTTTGTTAACATCATGGCAAGCATATGACATCAACGGTTACACATTTTACACTAAAGAAAAAGACGATAAGAGTGTTGCACAAAATAGTGGTGTTCGTATTGAGGCTTATGATTCACAAGGGTAGAAGACCACATACTTCGGGTTCATAGAAGAAATATGGGAACTCGATTATGGCGAAAGAATGGCAATGCCCGTATTTAAGTGCCAATGGGTCAAACATCCTGATGGTTTGAAAGTGGACAATTACGGGCTGACACTGGAAGACTTGAATAAAGTGGGTTACAAAGATGACCTGTGGGTTCTCATCGATAATGTTGCACAAGTTTTTTATGTTCAAGATCCAGAAACTGAGAAGTTGCACGTAGTTGTTTCTGGAAAGCAAAATATTGTTGGGGTTGAGAATGTGGGAGATAATGAAGAGGAATATAATCAGTATGAAGAGATGTACCTTTTCAGCGAACCAGAAAACATCAAGCGCGTAGAGAGAAGCATTAACAAGAATTTGAAACCCTATATGCGAGAAGATGTCAATGCTGGAAAAAATGTATATAGCAATGCGAGATGATATATATTGTATATATTTGTATCTTCTGAAATCAACTTAGAACAATGTTGGTATATGGATTGTGTCCTTTTGCATTTGTGTACATATGCGTTTGGACTCAATAATTTGGAAGTTTGGAAGTTTGGTCTTTCAGATAATGATGTCTCGGCCGTGTAACCGATTGAAGGAGGAGCGCTTGGCGTGGTGCAAGAACCATCCCCATGTATGTACATATGGCACACCGGTCGCATGGTTGTATATACATATGTATCTGTCATGGACTGATGAACTTAACTGTAGTTTGTTTTTCCATCTTGTTTGTTTTTGGTATTTTCAATTTCTCCGCGTAGGGTTTCTCTGCGAAGCCTGAATCGGGAGATTTATTGAAGTGGCAATGCATCGTCCCCGGTAACTAATGGGTAAGTAATGAATAACAAGCACAATATGAGTTTAACCATCGTCCTCCTATTAATAAATTTCTTTTGCAGACTGAATGGGAAGATGGTTACTACCCCCTGACAATCTCCTTCTCTGAGGACTATCCCTTGGTGCCTCCAAGATGCGCCTTTCCAATTGGGTTCTTCCACCCAAATGTCCATCGTTCGGGAGCACTCTGCATCGGGATTCTTGATCAAGAGACTGTAAGATAGACCTATTTTGTTCATGTAATTATTACTTATAATTGTTGTCGAACTTATTTGAACTGGTTTCTTATATTGCTTAAATTATATTTTGTAGGGGTGGTGCAGTGCTTTTACAATCAAAACTATACTACTTGAAGTTCAGCGTTTGCTGCATCAGCCAAATGTGTCTGATGTTGAAAATGATTGCTATAATCTACTTATCAAGGTTAGATGACACTTTGACTTAGTGACCAATGTAGGTTATTCATTCCTCCTTCAACATTTGTTAATTTAAATAATGTAAATATTTTCAGGATCCAGCGGAATATAAGAGATGTGTTCGGGAGCAAGCAGGACGGTACAATTTAGATTGATCGATGGGAGCTTCATCGTCGATCTACAATGAATGTAGCATGATTTTTGTTCAGTGTGTAAAGAAATTATCTTTGAACAATTGTAAAGCCTCTAATGGTGTATTATCACAATTAAGCCAGCCTCACTGGTGATCGAGTATTTCCTATAATGCATTACTGTACTAGTATCCGCTCATCTGTGTTTTTTTCCTGATACAATTTTCCCTGCAACGACTACATATGGTTGTGATAATTGCAACGACTACATCCCTGTAATTTCAATGAAAACCGCTTGTGATAATTGAACAACTACATACGGTTCTTAAACAATGACCGCCACTGAAAATACATGATCTTCTCAGGCTGTTGTTAATTAAGAACCGTCTGTGAAGCTCATTACATTACAGGCGGTTATTTAAGAACCGCCGATGAAGATCATGTATTTACCCAGGCGGTTGTTTTTTAAAATCCGTCTGTGAAGTTCATTGCATTACAAGCGGTTCTTAATTAAGAACCGCATGTGAAGATCATGTATTTACCCAGACGGTTGTTCTTTAAAATCCGCCCATGTTGTTCTTTCATCACATGCAGTTATTATATCATTCGTCATCACAGTCGCATATTTTTATGGACCGCCTGTGTTTGAAAATTTGAGGCGCCTGTAAAAATGCTTTTTGTAGTAGTGGATATGGGTGAGCAAGTGCCTTCATATCCTGGGGAGGAGGAAGATCCTGAGATACTTGAGTACGCCAATGATGATGCATCGGAGTAGGATGGGCCAGCACTACTGCCATCACGGGGCAACATATAGTTAGTAGTTGCTCGTGTTTTTTTTGTAGCCATGTTTGTGTCATATTATAAATAGTAGTGGGTGTGTATAAGATGGCAAGGTGTGTATGATATCACATGGGGACCAAGTATAGTTGAGATGCACTTTCGTAGTGGGAGTCTGTCATTTTGGAAATCACTACTGTAAACTTGGTCATGACATTATATATCTTTTATAAAGTAGTACTTTATCGATAGATGTGAATGTTATGCAATTATCACATTGTCAATACTCGCACTACTATGGTAGAAAATGGATGAAGACAACAAACATGTTGCTGATTTAAATCATGTGGATGCAGAATGGTGCGTACGTGTTTGACGCCCGAGATGGGAGGCTCGAGCCGGGGTCGTGAGGATGAATTTCCGACCCTGGAACAAACCACGACACCGCAGCAACAGGTTCCACCACCACCACCACCTGAACCTCCGAGGACGCTTGCGGAGATTATGGCTGCAGTACTCGGCTCACGCGATGAGCAAACCGAGTTACTGCGTATGTTGGTGTAGAATTTGTCACATCAAGGGGGTGACAAGACAATGGGCAACGCCAGCCCTAAAAGATATCATATTCGGACTTCTTGGCGACACATCCACCAGTGTTCACAGAGGCCTAGGAGCCTCTGGAGGCGGACAACTCTATCCGCACGCTCGAGGCGAAGTTCGGTTTGCTACGGTGCACCGAACAGCAGATGGTGCTATTTGCAGCGCAGCAGCTTCAAGGATCCGCCGGTGCTTGGTGGGCGAATTACATCGCCTCACTGCTGGCTGGTCATGCGGTCACCTGGACCGGATTCCGGGAGGCGTTCCGCGCCTACCATATATCTCGCGGAATAATCAAGAGGAAGCTTCAAGAATTTTTGGAGCTAAAGAAAGGCGGGAGGAGTGCCCACGAATATTCCCGCACTTTCAACCACTTGGCGCAGTACGCGCCTGAGTATGTGGGGACGGAAGACAGAAAGCGAGACATATTCTTCCGGGGCCTGAATCAGAAGATGAAGGTCCAACTCGCACAGAGCAATCGCGGCACCTTCAACGGCATAGTCAATGCCGCGATTGTACAGGAAGATGCTCAACGTGATCTCGTTTCTAATAAGAGGAAACATAGCGCGCCGTCGAGCAGCAGCGGGGGTGGTGCGCAGAAGTACCGCGTGGTGTATCGATCACCATCCGGTCAGCGATCGAAGCCACCGGCGTGACCGCAGCAATTCTGCGGTCATTCTTTCAATGTGCCGCGTTTTCAACCGCCGTCTCCACAACAGCAGCAGCAGCAGAAAAGGATGGTCCCACGTGCATATCCACCTCCACCACGTGAACCCGGATTCTGTCCGCAGATTGGAGGGAACCCAACACAGTACACGTGCTATACTTGTGGCCATGTCGGGCATTCTGCAAAGGACTGCCCCGAACAGCGACAAGGCAGCGTGCAAGCGCCATATCAGGGTGCAGCTCAACCCCGCAACCAGCCCAAGAATCCTGTAGAAAAATCCGGCAACGTCTACCACCTAGCTATCGAAGACATGCCGGAAGGCGAACCCTTCTTTGCGGGTACATTTTCTCTACTCCAAAATCTCGTAGTCATATTATTTGACTCCGGTGCCACCCATAATTTCATTAGCCAATCATATGTTGTCAAGCATCAATTATCTATCACTCTCATAGAAAGTCCATATTTGATTTGCTCTCTGGGTGGGAAAATAGAAGCGGACATGAAAGTCCATAAAGCACAACTTATGATGGGTGGGGATATCTATCCGACTTCTCTAATTATATTAGAGGGTCAAAAGGTTGATGTCATCTTAAGGATGTCGTGGCTGCACCATCATGGTGCTGTTCTCGGCATTGTTCCACGTGTGGTCCATTTAAACTCTCCACTATATGAACCACACGCTCTCATTCTAGACCGCCTTATCCAAGAAATTCTAGGCACATACAACACGAAAGCCACATAGCTGGAGGACATTCAAGTGGTCTGTGAGTATCCGGATGTGTTCCCCGATGACCTTCCGGGTATGCCACCGTATAGGGACATCGTGTTCAAGATTGAACATATTCCGGGAACCACGCCTATTTCTCGAAGGCCGTATAAGACTATTAGATTGAAATTCATTACCATCCAGGCAAGGCAAATGTAGTTGCCGATGCACTGAGCCGCAAGTCTCACGTCAATAATATGTCCATCACTCCGATGGAAGAGGACGAGCAGAGTTTATACTTGGTTCCATATGGAGCGTTATATAATCTTGCTCTCATCCCTAGTATCACAGGTTCAATGCGACACTTCCCCCGGATCCGCTAAGTAGTAGCCCGTGGAGGTTCTTGTTCGGTGGGGCTTAGGCCTCAAATTAGTGTTCTAGTGGAAGAGTATGAGACAATTATTTTTACGTGGTTCGGGCCGCACCACCCTACTCCACGATTGATTGTATTGCTTGGTGAGTGTGTATGCGTATGTGTGTGTATTGGGGATTCTGAGTCTGGTCCTTGTATCGGTGGCGGTCCGGGCCTTTTATAGACAAGGCCAGACGCCTTACAAGTGGGGTCCCGCGGCCCGACAGTTGGTCCCGGGGCGATCTTATCCTAAAGATCCAAGGCTTCTTCTGTAAGCTTGCTCTGGCCACGGACTTGAGGATTCGCCGTCTTGCCGCCTGCAGTGTCAGTAGCCCACGCGCCATTGATGACATTGGCAGGGAATGTACCATCCAACTATGTCTGGCACAATAAGCTACCCACTTGGCAGAGTGGGATAGGCCTGCGGCGTCTTAACTGTGATGCGATTGGTCGTAGCGGTACCTGACATTAGGCATGCGCCGCGCCATATGTCTGGGGAAGCCGCGCATCTTCAAGGCTTGATAGAGACAAGGCACACCACCCTCTTATCTTCTTTATTGTGCGCTCAGGGCAAGTGGACTGACCATGCAGTTGTTGGGGAGCTCATCGCCACGGTGTAGGTCGTGCCTGGCTTTGCGGGCCACGTGGCAGCTCGGGAGCTCACCTTCGAGGGGGAGGCCAGGTCTCTACCTCATGGGCCACGTGGCTGCTTGGGAGCTCACCTCCACGGGGGAGGTTAGGTCCTGCCCAGCGGACCACGAGGCAGCTCAGGTGCTCACCTCTGCGAAGGAGATCGGGTCTCGACTTTGTGGGCCACGTGGCAGATTGGGAGCTTACCTCTGATGGTGGAGGTCAGGTCCTGTCCTGCAGAGTACGTGGCTACGTGGGAGCTTGTCAATGAGGTGGAGCTGAGCTCCCCAATCAGGATGTCTTGTGGGCACCCCGGACCCCCTATATGGGGTAGTCGGGTCCGGGTTCTTTGAACACGTGGTGCCCTCGGACCCTATCTTTGCAGGGAGACGAGGTACCTAGGCGCCTCTAGCTTGTGTGCGAGGATACCTGGTATGCTGGGTACCGATAGTGGCCTCTGGGTCCACCTTGGTGTAAGGCAACGAGCCCTAGGGTGGGGCCCTATCTTACTTTCCCATGCAGTTTTTTTTTAACTTCGTATTGATCACCCAAAGCGGTGCGTGTCCCTGCGGTTGTCACCACGCGTCCCTCCCTGGTTGACGGGTCGTGGCGACGGGATCTTTGCTTGCTACAAATTTATCGTGACGGTTCCCAAGGCACCTGCAGTACTTCTGCTGCTTTCGCTTCCGTCTTTATGGGAACCGCCAGGTTGCCTTCTCTGGCGGGGAACTGCTCGGCCTGGCTGTTCTGACGGGGGACCTGGGCCCATTTGTCATGGACATCGCAATACGAGCCGTCGATTTGTAGCCCGCTCAAATTTGCACGGTGCGCCCAAACGCCACTAAGGTACTTTTAAAAAGGTACCTTCGTGGGCAACGAAGGCTCTTTTCTTCTGCACACCCCAAGCATTCAAACCTTCAACTCCCTCCTTGAGTGTCTATCCATTCTTGAGGTTCTCGACCCCTGCTCCAATGAACTCAGCTCTGCCCCCTTCTAGGATGGAGGATGTATCACTAGTGAGGCGGATTTTTGGCTAGGTGGACGAGGAACGACAGGATCTGGTCCATCCCGGTACCTTGCCTTTGATGTTGGGGGAGAAGGAGATCATCTTCTTCCAGGTGTACGCATACTCCGGGTTCGTCCCTCCTGTTTCTTCCTTCTTGGTGACACTCCTGGAAGTCCTTGGGCTCCAGCTTCATCACCTTTCGCCGAACTCTCTGGTGGTGGCCACAGTGTTCTCGCATTTCTAGGAGATGTTTGTCGGGGTGTACCCATGCATCCGGTGTTCTGGCAGTTCATCGTGTTGAGGCGGACCGGGAAGAAGAACAAAGAAATCATCCTCGGCGGCCTCTGTTTCCAGCATAGGGCCAACAAACACTTCAAGTACATTACCCTGCTCTCCTTGGTGAAGTGGCCAGGCTGGAGGAGTGATTGGGTGGTTGTACATGCCGATGCCCACGATCTCATGGTCCTGCCCACCGACTGGCCGGCGATTAGGAAGGCGGCCTGGGAGGAACGCCCAAAGCTTGAGGCGGCATACATGCCGATGATGGAGAGGACCCGATTCCTGGCAGATCACGGCCTGTCAAAGCTGGCAGTGATGACCGATTTTGTTCACTGTTGTCTGGCCCTTCTCCAGCACTATTGCCGGCCTGCGTGGCTCTACTGCGGTCTCCATGATGGTACCACGCTGCAAAGGGGTCGCGATACGGAGAAGACCCGATAGGAGGTGTTCGATGCAATGTCCAAGGCATGCGATGGCCTAGTGTTAGACGATGTCTTCAACCTTTCGCAAGATTGTCCACCGCTTTGCACAAGTTGGGACCTTCGGGCGAAGGTTCTGAAGGAGATGCCCAACCTGGATGCGATTGGTCTCGCGCCGCGGCAGGTTGGCGATGAGAGTCGGGGCCTAGCCATCATCGATTCTTCGGAGGATTCCTCAGCTTCTTTAGGCTCCGAAGCCTCCAAGGTGGAGGAGGCGCCCGCTATTGGTGGGAAGGGCAAGGCGCCGGTCCCTGACATAGGTAAGGGGAAAACACCAGTCCCTGACGTAGGCAAGGGGAAAGCCCTGCTGGTCAAGGTCGTGAAGGAGAAGCGCCCTCGATCACCACCGAGGGCACCGCCACAGGTAGCCTTCACTCCAAGTCAGCGTCCACCAGTGTGCCCCTCTTCAGTGTTGGGCGTCAGTGACTCTTCAGGGGGAGGTTTGGTCCATCCAGTGGCAGCACCGCTGATGTCAGTGATCGGCACGTTATCCAGCATCCCCGTCACTTGCGCGGTCCAGGGCGCCATAGGGGACTCTGGTAGCATTACACCTACCGAGGCTCAGGCAAAAAGGCCACAAGCTGGCGTCGTTGGAAGCTCGGGAGGCGGTTCTTATTTAGGGGAGCATTGCTTCAGCGTCTGTGCCCAGCGTGGGTAGTGAAACGCCTCCGGCTGCATCTTAGGTTGTCCTGCCAGAGGCATCTCCAGATGTCACACCAGAGGCACCTCCACCCGTCGCACCAGTGGCACCTCTGGTCATCGAGGTAGAAGCACCTCCGGCCGCCGTGGTAGAGGTTATGTCGGAGCCGACTCCTTCTAGGTCTGACGTCCCCTGCTGCTGACTCGACGTGCGACTCCCTGGGTGATGGTGGCTTTGGTGCTTCAGGTGCCACCGCGACTCCTGCTCTGTCTCCGGGGAAAGATCCCCAGTGCTGGTGGCCTCACCTTCATCGCTTCTGGAGGAAGAGGTCCTCGAGATGATCTCCAGACGGCCTTCCCTGACTTTGGCGCGACCGGAGCGCCTCTCCGACATCATGGACTTGACGCAATCCAGCATCCTTCAGGTGCAATCCAACCTCCATCGGGTGCAGGAGGCTCTTTCAGCGGAGTGGGAGAAGTTGCATGCCGAGGGCGAGCGCCTCCAAGGCTGGGAGGATCTCCTGAGCTCCAGGATCGCCAAGACGAAGGTGAAGTACCAGAAGGACAGCAAGGAGATGGAGGTGAGGCACTGCTTGGTGAGGGCCTCAGACGCCTTAACCCAGAAGATTTTGGCCGACCCCAAGGCAGCCAGCGACTCGGCTAACGCCTGCCTGCGTGCTCTTGAAGCCGGACAAGAAGCCCTGAGTCGCCAAGAAGCCGCCGTTGCCAAGAGGGACGCTGTTGTTGCTGATTAGTAGGTGGCGGCGCAGGTGATGATAGCCCTGGCTGAGGCCGATTGGGACAAGCTGCAGTCCTGCCTCGAAGATCTTGAGCTCCGAGAGAGCAATTTGGTGCCGGATCGGGTGCAACACTTGGCTGAGCGTCAAGAACTCCTCCTGCATGATCTGGATGTCCAGACTCATGAGCACGAAGCTGGTCACCGCACCCGGGAGCTTGAACTGCGGGAGTGTCAGCTGGTTCAGAGTCTGGAAGTCGAGGGTAGGGCCGTGGCAGAAACGGTGTCGTCTAATGTCTTGGTGTGCTACAGGAGCTGGTATCCCGACCTGCCTTTGGAGCCAGTTTTTTAAGGCTCTGTTGCAGAGTGCGAGGCGATAGCAATTCAGTCGGGGTTGAGGCTCGTAGCTCGCCTTTGTATCCGGGGTTCACCCCATTGTACAAATTCCTTAATGAATCATCGCAGCGTTGTTTTGCTTGTTGGCTTTGTCGCGTGCTAATCAAAAAGTTGCCCCAATTCCTTCTCTTGTGTAAGGTCTTAAAGAGCCTTTGTGGACGCCGTTAGCCTTTTAGGGACCAACGATTGCACAGTTGACAAGGCCGGTTTGTCGCTAGGTGACGTCCTGCCTATGGAATCCCCCTGAGAGGCCCCTTGGTAGGCGTGGCCAACTTGTTGGGTACGCCTGCCACATGAACGCAGGGTGTCTTCGATAGGTCCCCAATCAGATTGGGGGAGCGCGAGTGACATGTCTCGACGTGCCCTTTTCGGGAGCGCCGGGCTTTTCCTGAGTGTTGTCGTTGTCGGCAGGCCTACTAGGAGGTGCCGGAGCTCGATGCTCTGGCGTCACCCACCATCTTCGTAGAAACGTCGATGGCGGGCCCCCTGGGAGGTGCCGGAGCTGGATGCTCTGGCGTCTCCCACCATCGTCGTTGAGACGTCGACGGTAGGCCCCTTGGGAGGGTCCGGAGCTGGACGCTCCGACATCGTTCACCATCGTCGTAGAGTCATCGATGGCAGGCCCCTGGTATATAGGCTATCGCAAGGGGACCTTGTTAGCAACAAGTGCGAGGCACGAAAGTTTACTCACTTATCTGCGCTTGGTGCTGTCATTGTCATTTTGGTACATTGACGGCAGGCCCCTTGGGAAGTGCCAGAGCTGGACACTTCGACGTCGTCCACCCTCGTCGTTGAGACGTCAACGGCAGACCCCTTGGAAGGTGCCAGAGCTAGATGCTTCGGCATCGTCCACCATCGTCGTTGGGATGTCGACGGCAGGCCCCTTGGGAGATGCGGGAGCTGGATGCTCCAGCATTGCCCACCATCGTCATTGAGACATCAATGTCAGGCCCTTTCGATAGGTGCTGGAGCTGGATGCTCTGGCGTCGCCCACCAGCGTCGTTGAGACATCAACGGTAGGCCCCTTGGGAGGGTCTAGAGTTGGACGCTCTGACATCGTCCACCATCGTCGTGGAGTCATCGACGGCAGGTCCCTTGGGAGGTGCCGAAGCTGGATCCTCCAGCGTTGACCACCATCGTCATTGAGACGTCGACAGCAGGCCCCTTGGGAGGGTCCGAAGCTGGACGCTCTGACATCGTCCACCATCGTTGTGGAGTCATCGACGGCAGGCCCCTGGTATACAGGCTCTTGCAAGGGGACAATGTTAGCAACAATTGTGAGGCAGGAGAGTTTAATCACTTATCCACGCTTGGTGTTGTCGTTTGCATTCTGGGACGTCGACAGCAGGTCTCTTGGGAGGTGCCAGAGCTGGGCACTCCGACGTCATCCACCATCATCGTTGAGACGTCGACAGCAGGCCCCTTGGAAGGTGCCGGAACTGGATGCTCCAACGTCGCCCACCATCATCGTTGGAATGTTGACGGCAGGCTCGTATACAGGCTATCACAAGGGGACCATGTTAGGAACAAGTGCGAGGAAGGAGATTTTACTCATTCGCGCTTGGTGCTGTCTATGGCGTTTTGGGACGTCAACGACAGGCCCCTTGGGAGGTGCCAGAGCTGGACGCTCCGTCGTCGTCCACCCTTATCGTTGAGACGTCGATGGTAGGCCCCTTGGGAGGTGCCGGAGCTGGATGCTCCGGCGTCGCCCAACATCATCGTTGAGACGTCCACGGCAGGCCCTTGGGAGGTGCTAGAGCTGGATGCTCTGGCGTTGTCCGCCCTCGTGGTTGAGACATCGACGGCAGGCCCCTTGGGAGGTGCCGGAGCTGGATGCTCCAGCAGCGCCCCCCATCATCGTTGAGACATCGATGGAAGGCCCCTTGGGAGGTTCCGGAGTTGGATGCTCCGGCGTTGCCCACCATCATCATTGAGACGTCAATGGCAGGCCCCTTGGGAGGGTCTAGAGCTGGACCCTCCAGCATCGTCCACCATCTTCCTGGAGTCATCGACGGCAGGCCCCTGGTATACAGGCTATCACAAGGGGACCATGTTAGCAACAAGTGCGAGGCAAGAGAGTTTACTCACTTATCCGCGCTTGGTGCTGTTATTGGTGTTTTGGGACGTCGACGGCAAGTCCCTTGGGAGGTGCCGGAGCTGGACACTCCGGCGTCGTCCACGATAATCATTGAGACATCGATGACATGCCCCAGGAAGGTGCCGGAGCTGGATGCTCTGCCGTCGCCCTCCATCGTCGTTGGGATGTCAACGGTAGGCCGCTGTGAAAGTGCATCTAGGCATCCCTCGTGGGTTTTGGTTGATTTATGACAAAAAAATAAGATCCTAACCACATTATTGAGATGAGCGCAGGTTTTAATGAAAGAATGAAGAAAGTGCTAAAAAGAAAGGAGAATGAGGATCAATTCGGAAAAGGGCTCAAGAGCTGAATAGAATACATCATTGTGTAGGGAGTGTGTTGGTGTAACACATCCCAAGAGCTCCAACATAAAAATCCTCACTCTATTCACATTTCCCAGGAAAAAACGGACTAGTCTGATATACATCGGACTAGTCTGATATCCTCTCGGGACAGGTTCAGACAAGTCCAGCCAATGCGTACTTGTCCGCACCGGATTAGTCAGAAAAAGTCCGGACTAGTCCGATAATGCCTCTGACTAAAATCAAATAAGTCCTCCAATTGCGGACTTGTCCTATATTCACCTGGGGCATCACCACGCAGGACAAGTCTGATATGATCACGGACAAGTCAGAAAACCTTTCTGATTAAAATCGGACAAGTCCGCTCCTAGCCGGATAAGTCTGATATTTCTGGACACTTAGGATTTCCTGCACGCTGTACACCGGACTAGTCCGGACTAGTCCGGACTCCACCACGGACTAGTCCGGACCTTCAAAACCCTAACGATAACTTTTGAAAATCCTAATATAAATATATGTAGACGGCCCAACTATCAACTCACTCGACCCCTGCGCCGTCACACCTTCCAAGGGCCTAGAAAATACATCTCTCCACGAAATCCAATGCAAGAAAGATCAATCCCTTGAGGATTCACTTTGGATCAAAGGAGAGACAAGATTCCACACATTTGAGCTCTTGGGTTTGATCTCTAACACACTCCTGTTGGTTCATTGTTGATCTTGCGAGTGTGTTCTTGGTGGTGTGTCAATTGTAATCTAGAGGAGCCCTCAACTTGTGAGAAGGCCCCTTGAACTTGGTGATTTGCCACATTGTGATAGTGGAAGAAGAATTGGCCTTCGTGGTGATTCGACGAGGTTAGGGTCAGCGAAGACCCAGTCCTTTTGTGGGCTCCTTAACATGGATGTAGGTTGCCTCTGTGGGAACCGAACCACAGGATAAAATCATGTGTCAAACTTGTTCTTAATTTTCATATTGTATTCTAGAGTTTTGTCAATCTTGCATAACCTATGCTAAAACTTTGAAAAAAGAATTGGTTTACATAATACTTGGTTGTGTTGACTCAATACTCACAAGTTACATTCTATATTCCGCTGCATACTGTGTTTGTATTGAGATCATTGATCAAACTTGATCAATTTAGTCTGCACACACCAGACTAGTTTGCACTCTACCAGACTAGTCTGATATCTCGGGATTTGATTAGTTTGTTAAGTATTGCAGGTTCCGACTAAAATTCAAAAAGGCCTATTCACCCCCCCTCTAGGCCACATCCAATTGGTATCAGAGTCGGTTTCTGCGCAAGAGACTAATCGCTCAAAGGAAACATGTCGGACATGAAGGATGTACACAAGAGTCTTAACCAAGAGAAGGTGGAAGACAAAAAAAGCTCAAAAGTTGGAGAAGCTCCTCGATGCCATAGAGTACTTCGAGGATGACGATGAGGAGACGCTTGAACTCAAGGAGCTCCTAAGGAAGAAAGCACTTTCAAAAGGGAAAGTGAAGGTCGAGGACGAGAAGAAGAAGAAGGGGAGTAGTCACACCGACTACTCCCGATATCCTTTCAATTATGACCGTTTAAATTCTAACAACAATCATTACCTATCTATTCCCCTTGGAAAGGCCCCACACTTTGATGGCAATGACTACTCAATGTGGCGACAAAACATGAAAATGCACTTGATTTCACTCAATCCTAGCTTGTGGCACATTGTGGTTACAGGAATAGATATCCCCGACGATGATGAGGAGCTCACGCCTAGCCAAGAGCAAGCAATCAATCGAAATGCCCAAGCTGCAGCAGTCATCACCTCATCACTCAGTCCGGACGAGTTCACCAAGGTGGATGGACTCGAGATTGCAAAGGAGATATGGGACACATTGCAAACTGCACATGAAGGCGATCGTCATGTGCGAGAGGCGAAGATCGAAATAATTGAAGGCGAATTGGGAAGATTCGCCATTGAAGAAGATGAGTCGCCGCAAGACATGTACAACCGCTTAAAGACGCTCATCAACAAGGTTCGAGCATACGGAAGCAAGAAATGGAACGATCACGAGGTGGTGAAGCTCATCCTTAGAGCTTTGATGCCTTGCAACGTCACTTTGTGCTCAATGATTAGAGAAAGCCTCGAGTACAAGAAAATGACCCCGGATGGGCTGCTTGGGAAAATCATCAACTTTGAGATGATGGAAAAGCAGGCGAAGCATGTCAAGGAGATTGCAGACCTCACCACGACAAAGAAGAAAGGGGTCACTTTGAAGTCCACTCTCAAGCCCTTGTCTAAAGAAACTCGAGGAGCTCAACAAGAAGAGGACAACGATGACGAGAGCAGTGAAATTTACGAAGAAGACATGATCCTCTTTATGAAGAGATTCAAGAAAATGATGAAGAAAAGACAAGGGGGAAAATCAAGTGAAGGAAAGTATAAAGAGATGTCAATACCAATGTTGAGGCGGGCATGCTTTAACTGTGGTGAATATTACCACTTTATAGTTGATTGCCGATATGAGGAAAACAAGAAGAAGACTAAGGAAACAAGACCTCAACCCAAGAAATTCTTCAAGAAAAAGAAGCAAGTTGGAAAAGCGCATCTAGGAAAGGAGTGGGACTCAAATGACGAGTCCTCATTCGAAGAGGAAGAGGAGATGGCTAGCATAGCCATCGAGAAGACATCCATGAAGTCCACCCACTTCCCCACTCTGGGCGCATGGAAGGGCAACAACACTTGCCTCATGGCGAAGGAAGGTAAATGAAAGGTAACAACCAAATCATCTTCCTTGCATTCCTATTCTAGTGATAGTGAAGTTGCTAGTGATAATGAAGACATGCTCATTGGCTTAAATAAGAAAACAGTAGCAAAAATGAAATTTCTACTTGATCAACTTGTTGAGGAGAAGTTGATCAACAGTCAAGAAGATATGATTATCTCCCAAAAGGAGGAATATCTTGAACTTGACAAACTTCTCAAACTTAAAAAGGAGCAGGGCAAGTCACTGGAACTTGAGTTAGCCTCAAGCAAGGAAGCTTGCTTGAAGTTAAGCAACTCAAACACCACCAGCAAGGATGAACTTGCTAACCTATCCAAGGTTAACAAAATCCTTGAGGTACAAGTTGAGTCACTCAAACAAAGTGACCCCTCATCCTCTTCAAGCTCACCTTCTCAACCACTTAAAACTGAAACTACTATTACTTGCTCATGTGCTAAAATTGAAACTAGCTTGAAGGAAAAGTCAACTTCTACCATGGACAAGCATCCTTACCAAAGTGGCATATTTGACAAGGAGAAGATCAAATATGCACGTAGTGCATACTTGGTCACAAGACCTCCTAACGTCAAATATGGCATTGGTTATTCTTATGGTGAAAAGCAATATGCTAGAAGCGATAAAAATAACAAGGATAGCATTTCCATTGTGAAGGGGAACTTCTCTCAAGCTAGAAAAACCAATTATGTTAATAAGTCCAAAGTCAACACACATGATCACCGGACTAGTCTGGTCCTTACTCGGATAAGTCCGGTTTCCTAGACTAGTTCTGTTCATCTACAACCTGTGGAGACCGGAGTCCACACATCCGAGGATCTCATTGGGTGGTGCCGTGCGATGCGGCACCTAAAACCACACACGAAAACGATACCAAAATATACCAAGTTTTCATTTCATAAATATATTCAGAGTTTACAAAACAGTGTACATCAGTACACTCGCAGCGGAATTACATACTCATATTCTCACCTATTTAAGCATAAGAGAAAACGTCCATGCCCTAGGACGCTTCTCACTAGCAACATGATGATCATTTAGCAATGGTGTGGTTCACATGAGATTTTATCTCGATAACTCGAGTCTCATGTACAACCTAAACAGCAGAAATAAAACTAATACCTGCAAAAATCGTTAAAGTGCAAACGTGAGCATAAGGCTTAGCAAGACTTAACCGTCTCACTAGAAATATGCAGGGGTAAGTACTAAGCATAGGTAAGGAATAGCATAAAGGACTCGCATACAAGTGGATCCTTATAAACATGTTTTAAGTAGCAAATGACATTCTTTTGGCACGACACATCATAGACTCCATAATCAAACAAGAAACACTTTGCCGATGATATGACATGCCAAAAGCACATAATGCTATTACAGCTACAGTATGGGGAAACTGTAAACTTTTAATTGTACTATCTCTAAGACAAACAAGGTTGCAATACAATAATTAAGCAGATCAGTAATATTTATCATCATTCTGTTGCTCTTGTTTACTACATCACAACTCAATGAACAAGTGGTACTCTATTAACGCGAGGGAGGGTGATTGCAATCAGGACACACCCGGAATACACGACACATACGCCCGCTCGGAAGTACCTTTCACTGTACTCCTCTACAACGTCGTATGTGGACACCTTTCACCCGTCATCCCAATGTCGAACCAGTTCTACCATCCCAAAAGTAAGGTCCCTAACCGAGCACGTCGAAGTTGCTCCTTAGAGGTTCCACCTTACGATCATCTTCCCCCGAAGGACGGTGGTATAAGTTTCGACACGAGGGTGCCCGAGCTACATCAGTTTAATGGACCCATTAATCCATTATGTAACCGGTACTATTCAAACTTGCTCAACAGGGCCGCACACGAGACGGTCCTTAACCGACACAAACGGGGCTACATCCAACCTCCACATTTGCCTTACTCTTACCGGCACAGACCCAAATGTGGTCGCAAGCATTGTCCCCCTCATCCGGGATCAGACAACCTTGCGCGTCCCATCCTACAAGAACATCCCCGTCCACATCTCCAATTATTAAGAGCGAACATTTTGGTAACATCTCGCGAGTAGATTACCCTACTCGACTTCTCTCGCAAGTAGAACTCAACTACTTGACTTGTGATCAATAAAATGTGACCCTCTCGCGAGTAGATTCCAACTACTCGACTTCTTTCGGATTTCCTATACATTAGTAAAAGTAGTTACTACAGGTCAAACTGTAAACCGTTCCAACCAATCCTTGGGATTTGTGGTCATGCAAGTGGAGTATCAATCACCCTATACATAATGCACATATCAAACTTAAGACATAATGTGAGAAATACTGCAAAATTCTGTAAAGCTTTTAAATGCAAACCGGGGCTTGCCTTAGTTTGCGCTAAGTCAAAGAGTCAGTGGCTTGATGCTTCACGAACAGGTCCTCTTTGACTCCTTTCCGTCACGGCATCTATCGCAATGAAGATGCATATAACACACAATATACTTTAGTAACTTAACTAATGAATATGCATACATTATGTAATGTCATACTCATAAAGGAAGTATGTTTGTAAATCAAGAATGAATAATGTGTGCTGTTGGGTATTAAATTGGATTTGGGTAGGTTAATTTGATATTACTTCATATTATAAGAATGTACATAAGAAATTTCTATATAGTCATGGATATTAGGAAACTATACAGAATTAATTCTTATGCAGATGAGTTCTTTTGGCTCTGATAATTTAACTCTGCTATACAGATGCGATGAAGATATTCTCATAAAAATTTCAGAGAATCTGATGGGATACAATGATCTACAAAATTCTATCAAGCTTTCATCATTTAGGAAATTGCAGATAAAACATGAGGTTTTATCATGTCCATAAATGGCACAGCTAGATAGCACTGATCAAAAGGAATCTACCAAAATTGGTTTCACAATTTTTCAAGCTTACTAAAGGAAGATATTGAATTTACAAGTCCTTATGAATTTCTGGATTTAATTAGTTATTTTCTGGAATTATAATTAACCTAGGCAAAGACTTTGAATTAAACCCTCTTAAACAACTTTGTTATGCCTGAAAATTTTACTGGAGCATCTAACTGACAAAATGATTGGTTGGGTAAATTTCCAGAATTTTCTGAATATAATCCTATTTTCTATATTTTCCACAATGCATTATACTAATTGATTTATAGAATATTCTTCAGGGCTTTTCATGAAGTTTTGGATGGTCCAATGGAAAGTACATATCCTAAGGAGAATTACAAAATTTGTTTCATCTAATTTGGAGCATGCTAGCCAAATTTATAGCGTTTCAAAGTCTAGGAAATTTTCTGGAATTCTTTTTAAATGGAAAAGGATAACCCTTTAATACGCTGACACGTGGCCACTAAATTTTTCCACCCAGCCGATGCCACACCGGGGCCACAGAGTTTACCGCGTTGTCACATGGAATCCGGGTGCCACAGAAAATCCCGCGGGGGGGGGGGGGGGGGGGGGGGTCATCTTCTTCCGTCCGACTCCGGCAGCCCGTGACGGCGCCATGGCCGGAGATCGGCCGGCGACTCGCCGGAAATCACCGCGACACCTTCTCCGAGGCTGGAACTTGGCACCCGAGGGTTTTCGACCCTAAGGAATTCATTGGTGGCCTTGGATTGGACTGAAACGCACCGAAAAAGTACCTACACCGGCGACCGGTGGAAACCGACGATTGGCGACGGTGTTCTCGGTGTACAAGGCATGGGAAAGGCTGATTTTTTGCTCTGGAAGCTTTGTGGTGCTGCTCTGATCATCGTCCAACACTCCAATCGGATTGAAATCGGCCGGAGGATGGGGGCACCATGGAGCAGACTCTAGGCGGCGGCGAGATTTGAAATCTCGGCTAGCCGGAGTGAGGCTATGGCTATCTAACGGCTCAGGAAGGTTCGCACGCAAGCGTAGAAGCCAGGGGCGACTGAAATTGCGAAGCTACTCACCACGGAGGAAAAGCTTCGGGTTGGAACAGAGGTAGGTCGACGGCGCGCCGGGAGAGGAAACCGCGATTTCCTCCGGGAGGCTAGGTCCCGCGGTGGCCTCGATTCTGGGATGTCGAGACCATGCGAGCGTGCACCAAAACGTGGCCTTGATCGAGCGGGGGCTGCTGTGATTTGGGCGGTCGAGTGCAGCGCTGCGGGAGGAAGAAAGAGAGCCAGCGCTCGGTCCCCTCTTATACCCAACCGTCGGAGCGGGGCAAGTGGCGTCGAGGACCGCCGTGGCGCGCATGCACGCGGCAAGCCTCGCGCTGGAGGTCGCGCTGGAGAGGTGCTTGCCGCCCTGCGGCCAGCGCTGGAACGCGCGCACGTGAGACAGAGCAAATGGGCTTTGGGCTCTTCTTACAGGTGGCCCCACTCTGCTCTTATCCCCTCCATTCTTTTATTCCTTTTTATTACCCACGACTAGATGTGATAAGGACTCCCAATTAAGAAGAGAATTGGTCCAGTTATAATTGAATGGTTTGACAATTTGAATATCCGAATTGGCCACTTAGAATTTGAATTAGATTCAAATGTAAACTCATAACTTTTATGCATATATTTTAATCTACTCAATTATTGCCTTTTTAATGGTCAAGGGTTTCCAATAATGTGCTCACTAATTAGTCCATTGCAAATTTGAAATTGAACACTTAATTTGAATATATTTCCATTCCACATCTAACATGTTTTGTTTTCTGCAAATTTGAATTAGATTCAAATTCAATTTTTATAATATATATGCATGTCATTTAATTCTTTCCCCCAATATTAATGTATATATTGTCCTATGCTTTTAATTGCCTAACCTGATCAAATGGAGAATATGTTTTTGTACCTTGATCATTGATTTGAATATTTTGTACATTTCCATATATACTTTTATTCACACATGTTTGTCTTATTTCTTGTGATTTTTCCATTGTGATCAAAGCACAAAATTTCAGGTGTTTGAATTTAAAATTTAGGACCTTTGGAAATTTGAGCTTAGCTGAATTCAAAAGGAATTCTAGGTTTTAACTAGAGCTTCACATTAACATTTTTACTCATGTTCATAAGAATTTATTGGCTCTCATATGACCTTAGTCTTCAATGTACATGTTTAAAGCTATTATTTCATGTGCCATACATAGGAGACAAAAGCTTCCAAAAGTTTGGGATTTTACATTCCTCACCCCTTAAAAGAATCTCGTCCCGAGATTACAAAAGAAGAAGAAATGTCGGAGTGTATCACCGTTGATACGACGATAGCAACTCCGGATAGTTGGAGCGAAGATAGTCTTCACTCTCCCATGTAGGTTCTTCAACGGTGTGGTTCTTCCATAACACTTTATAGAACCACAACGTTAAGTTTCTTGTCTCTCTTGTCTTCTCATCAATAATCCGGATTGGTTGTTCAACATAGGTCAGATCCAGCTTCAGTTCTTCCATGCCCTCAGATATGACTACTGTTGGAGTTTTGAGACACTTCCTTAACTGAGACACGTGGAATACGTTGTGTACTCCGGACAAGGACGTGGTTATCTCTAGCTGATAGGCTAAGGGTCCACATCTTTTCGTGATGGGAGATGGCCCGATAAATCTTGGAGCTAACTTTCCCTTTACTCCAAAACCATGAATTCCTTTCATCGGAGAAACACGAAGATACATGTGGTCTCCGACGTTAAAGCTCAAGGGACGAAGTCGCTTGTCAGCATAACTCTTCTGCCGAGACTGAGCAGCTCTGAGGCTTGCCTGAACTAGCTTAACTCATTCTTTAGCTTCATTAGTGAGATCCACTTCGAAGATTACTCCCTCTCCAGACTCACACCAATTGAGTGGTGTGCGGCACTTCCGACCGTAGAGAGCTTCAAAAGGTGCCATCTTGATACTGGACTGATAACCGTTGTTGTATGAGAACTCTGCCAACGGTAAATGATCATCCCAGATCTTTCCATGATCTATGGCACATGCCCTTAGCATATATTCTAGGATCTGGTTCACCCTTTCAGTTTGTCCATTAGTTTGAGGATGGTATGCCAAACTTCGGATTAACTTAGTTCCCATTGCTGCGTGTAGTTGCTCCCAAAAACAAGCAACAAACAACGATCCTCTGTCAGATATGATGGCGCGGGAAATTCCGTGTAAGCACATGATCCGTGACATATATAGCTCAGCATACTTCTTTGCATTATATGTTGTGTTCAGTGGAATAAAGTGTGATGACTTGGTTAATCGGTCTACGATTACCCAAATAAAATCGTTCTTGTGGAATGTGAGAGGCAATCCAACAATGAAGTCCATACTAAGATCCTCCCATTTCCATGCAGGAACACTTAAAGGTTGTAGTGGTCCCGCTTTCCTCATATAGTCAGCCTTCACTCTTCTGCATGTATCACACTCGGATACGTACTTTGCAATCTCTCTCTTCATTCGTGTCCACCAGAATTTTGATCTAAGATCTTGATACATCTTATTGCTTCCGGGATGGATGGAATACTTCGACAGGTGAGCTTCATCCAAGATCGTTTTCCTGAGCTTCATGTTCCGGGGTACTACTATACAATCGTTGAACCATAGAGTTCCTTGTTCATCTTCACGGAAACATTTCACCTCTCCGTCTCTTATTCTCTTCCGAATGTGAGACATAGCCTTGTCTTTCTTTTGAGCTGCAATAATCTCCTCTCGGATTGTAGGTATGAGAGCAAGATTATATAAAGCTCCGTAGGGAACCAACCGTAGACTTGGTTCTTTCTCTTCATCCGGGATGATGGTTATGTTGTGAACATGAGATTTCTGACTCAAAGCATCGGCAACTACGTTTGCTTGGCCCGGATGGTAATGGATCTCATGTTCATAGTCCTTTATAAGCTCTAACCATCTTCTTTGCCTCATATTCAAATCCTTTTGAGTGAATATGTACTTGAGGCTCTTGTGGTCTGTGTAGAGATGCACTAGATTTCCCATTATGTAGTGTCTCCACATTTTCAATGCCATTACCACGGCAGCCAATTCCAAGGCATGAGTCGGATAATGCTGCTCATGAATCCGGAGTTGTCTTGATCCATATGCGATTACACGCCCTTCTTGCATCAATACGCATCCCAGACCAGTGCCTGATGCATCGCGATAAATATCAAACGACTTTGTCGTGTCTGATTGAGCTAGAACTGGTGCCGTTGTGAGATGTTTCTTCAATACCTGGAATGCCGCTTCACAGGCTTCACTCCAGACATACTTGTTTCCTTTCTCCAGCAATTCCATCATAGGATTAGCCACTTTGGAGAAACTTGGAACAAATCTCCGATAGTAGCCAGCTAAACCTAAGAAACTTCTAACTTCATGGACGGAGGTCGGAGATTTCCATTTAAGTACATGTGCCACTTTGCTTGGATCCACAGCAATACCGTCTGCTGAGATAACATGACCCAGAAATAGTACCTTGTTAATCCAAAATTCACATTTGCTAAATTTGGCATATAGCTTATGGTCTCTTAATCATTGAAGCACGATATTTAGATGTTCGACGTGTTCTTCCTCTGATTTGGAATAAACCAAGATGTCATCTATGAAGACCACCACGAACTTTTCCAACTCCGGCATGAATACTGAATTCATTAGATACATGAAGTGAGCCGGTGCGTTGGTGAGACAAAAAGACATGACAAGATACTCATACAGCTCGTATCTTGTCAAGAATGCCGTGTTAGGTATATCTTCAGCCCGTATCTTGATCTGATGATAACCGGACCGAAGATCCGTCTTCAAAAATACCTTAGCTCCCACTAACTGATCGAATAGAATGTCAATCCATGGGAGTGGATATTTGTTCTTTATAGTTACAGCATTCAATGGACGATAGTCGACACATAACCTTAGTGTCTCGTCCTTCTTCTTCACGAATATCGCTGAGCATCCCCAAGGTGATGAGCTGGGACGTATGAATCCCTTCTCAAGTAACTCATTCAACTGTTCTTTTAGCTCCGCCAATTCCTTGGGTGCCATCTTGTAGGGTCTTCGAGATATGGGTGTGGTTCCTGGTATTAACTCAATCTTGAATTCCACATCTCGCTCAGGTGGCATGCCTGGCAGATCGTCAGGAAACACATCTGGGTAATCCCGAACAATTGGAATGTCCTCTAGCTTTGTGGCTTCCGTGTTATACACCACTAGAGGTTGTGGTGTCACATTCTTCAGAACCAAAGTATGTTGCCCGTGCCTTTTAGAATTCAGTTGCACAGTACGAGCACTGATATTGAAGATTGCTTCATGATGTGTCAACCAGGTCATTCCCAAGATAATGTCAATCTTCTGCCCGTCCAATATAATGAAGGTGGTAGGGTAAATCCTACCATCCAAACATAGAGGTGCTCAGGCAATAATCTGGTGGGCTGACATTTTTCCTCCACGTGAATTTATTGTATACGGTGTTGATAGCGTTGTAGATGATAATTGACGCTTCAACACAAACTCCTTGCTGATGAAATCATGTGTTGCTCCAGAATCAAACAACACAAATGTCGGTTGAGCATTCAAGTTGAACATACCCGCTAACACGGGTTCTCCTACTGGAATATCCACGACAGCCATAAAGTTGAGGCTGCCGGCTTTCATCTTCTTCTGCTGCTTACGAGATCAAATATTTCTCGGAGGAGCAACTTCTAGACTAATGCCTTGTTTAGCTGTAGGACCTTCTAGAACTAACTGCTCTTTATCACCACCACTATGTACTGTCCTTTGCATTGCCTGTAGTGCAGTAACTTTTCGTGCCGCTCGTGACAGTGGTGCACAAGAACTCACTTGCTGCTGCATGTCTGGTGCTTCAATCCACTGCAATGGTGGTGACCAACTCTGCATCGGTGGCTGTATTGCAACTACCTGAACTTCCGGTTCGGCTGCTAAACGATATATCAGTCGATATTTTCGAGGAGTACCACTAATATCATCCGTCGATGTTATGCTCTTCCTCATCTCCGCCTGACAACAAAGAGAAACATCTTCCTGCCATATAGCGTTACTGACCAATTCGTTATAGTCTCCTTTGTTGAATATGACCAATCTTTCACGAAGTTTGGCACTCAAGCCTCGGAAAAATAGGTCACACCTCGAAGCTTCTGCACTCACATAGTCTGGTGCATATTGTGCCAACCGGTTGAATTCTCTGGAGTACTCAAGAGCACTCCTCCCCCCTTGGGTCAATTCTACAAACTCTTCAAGCTTCAACTTGATAATCCCCTCAGAATATACCGAGCACAGAACGCATCACGGAATTCATTCCAATTCACGTGATGTCCTCCAATGGTCATGGCGAGATACTCTGCCCACCAAGCTCCAGCAGATCCATGAAGTTGCTGAACTGCAAAGTCCACCTTCTGATACTCGTCACACTGGATCAAACTGAGTTTAGCTTCAATAACTCGGATCCAATGATGTGCCTCCAACGGATCTGTTGCTTCTGTGAATACAGGTGGTTGAGTTGTCAGAAAATTCAAATAAGAACTTACATTCAGATCCCGTTGTCGTGATGCTTGAATAAAGCCTTGTTGCAGCAATGTCTGAAGCAGCTGGTTGTTCTCACGATGAGACTCAACCATTTGTGCCATAACCTCCGTCAATCGGGTCGACGGCGGTTCTTGCGGTCGAGTCGAGTCATTTCCGCCGTGGCTAGACTCTCCCGTTTCAGCGCCGGAACGAGTGCGAACCATACTGCAAGAATGACCAATTACGGTTACTCTCCAAGATTGAATGACCGTCGATGCTTGAAAAACATTAACCGTATTTGAATCATAAAACTTTGCAGCATATTCATACACGTTCAAATGACACTCTGATTCTAAACTTCTTCTAGACCTCTTAACGAGCTTTTTCCAATGCTCCAGTTTCATAAACTGAACATACATACATCTTGAAATGTTGCAAAACTTTGGCAAGTTTCAAACATGCCTATCCATAAACAAGTTTCCATTTCAATTGCATTGGCCAATCTGCTGTCCAAAATTGACCAGTTTGCAAAGAACTCAGATTCTACTACAGTAAAGAGTAGAATCAACCCTGAACTTGAATACCAAAGTTACAGCCAACTTCATTATCTTTTGAAAAAAATCTTACTTTGCTTCCTGATCGGCTCTGAATCAAATGTTATGATATTTCAAAGTTGACAGAATTCTGGAAAAATTTCAACAGCACCTCCTTTGGAAGTGGCTGATTTGAACATCAATTTCCATACAGTTCTGCCCCAAATTTGGAAAAACTTTGAATTACAAAGTTGTAACACATATCATAAAATTTCCAACGAAATAACCTAGTAGCTATAGAAATTTTTCAACAGGAAGTTATGGTGAAAAAAAAAACAGAAAAATTCCAGAGAGGTTTTTACAGTTCTGTTTTCAGCAACAGTTTCTACCAAACTGGAATTTTTCACCAATTTGAAGATTAATTCAGTTCTGGCAGTCTACAAACAAGTTGTAGAGCACTTCAAGACCTTTCCAAAACTGTATTAAACCTCCACATTGGTTAAATCTATCAAGAGTTATGCCCTGTACAAATCCAGCAAAAATTCTGCCAGAAAAACAGGGGACTCTGCTTTTGAATCTTTTTGAAAATCACTCAACTCCAATGGAATCTTAGTTCAACATCAGAGTTCTGTAGTTAATATTAGATTCTAAAACTTTCTTTTGGTTCTCAATTCAAGGTTTTACTTGTCTTCAACAGAAAAGATTTTTTTTGGGGTGAAGTAAGGTGTGAATGCATCACAACAATTATGTCGGTACTACGTTACCTCACAAACTGAAAATCTTTACCGGATTCTTAGCCGGCATAACGTCCTATAGGTGGAACTAAAACGATCACTCGCAAACGTATTCTACTCGCAATAAGTTCAATGTGGTTAGTGTACCTGTCACTACACTCAAACTACTGATCAATCATATGGTACCGTACGGTACAGTCTAGCCCGCACGGGCGATCAATTCACAAAAATATATATGAGAGTAAAAACATTCGTCCCGTATCATTGCATACGGGCCGCCTCGAGTTAAGCCATGTCTCGTGGTACATGACCGGGTTTTCTACCACCCGACAGGGTCCCACGTCTTTGCATAATGCTACACCAGTAGGAGACGCATCGGGTTATGTCCCACCCGACGGGGGCTCCCACTAATTTTGTGTCACGCTGGGGTACCGCGTGTCATATGTTCTCAGAAACATGGAAAGTTTTAGAGACTCATATTGACATTTCCGTGCCAAGCCACGGAAATAATCACATGCTACCTCTCGCATGGTGAGCTTACCGCAATTGATCCGCTTGCGGTAGCGTACCTTACCTCTTACCTGACGTTGGAGCGTCATTATAGAATATAATAGCACATATGTTAGCTTTGCCACCTTAAGTAACTAATACTATAATAGACCTTATGTGGGCATATAACTAATCCTCACTCGACAACTTCGTAGTTTTTCAAAATTAGGCTCTTTTCGAGCGTGCTATTCCCAATGAAGCTCTGATACCATGCCTGTGGAGACCGGAGTCCACACATCCTAGGATCTCATTGGGTGGTGCCGTGCGATGTGGCACCTAACAGCACACACGAAAAGGATATCAAAATATACCAAGTTTTAATTTCATAAATATATTCAGAGTTTACAAAACAGTGTACATCAGTACACTCACAGCGGAATTACTTACTCATATTCTCACCTATCTAAGCAGAAGAGAAAACATACATGCCCTAGGACGCTTCTCACTAGCAACATGACGATCATTAAGCAACGGCGTGGTTCACATGAGATTTATCTCGATAACTCGAGTGTCATGTACAACCTAAACAGCAGAAATAAAACTAATACCTGCAAAAATCGTTAAAGTGCAAATGTGAGTATAAGGCTCAGCAAGACTTAACCGTCTCACTAGACATGTGCAGGGGTAAGTACTAATCAGAGGTAAGGAATAGCATAAAGGACTCGCCTACAAGTGGATCCTTATAAACATGTTTTAAGTAGCAAATGACATTCTTTTGGCACGGCACATCATAGACTCCAAAATCAAACAAGAAACGCTTTGCCGATGATATGACATGCCAAAAGCACATAATGCTATTACATCTAAAGTATGGGGAAACTGTAAACTTTTAATTGTACTATCTCTAAGACAAACAAAGTTGCAATACAATAATTAAGCAGATCAGTAATATTTATCATCATTCCATTGCTCTTGTTTACTACTTCACAACTCAGTGAACAAGTGGTACTCTATTACCGCGAGGGACGGTGATTGCAATAAGGACACACCCGGAATACACGACACATACGCCCGCTCGGAAGTACATTTAACTGTACTCCTCTACCACGTCGTATGTGGCAACCTTTCACCCGTCATCCCAATGTCGAACCAGTTCTACCGTCCAAAAAGTAAGGTCCCTAACTGAGCACGTTGAAGTTGCTCCTTAGAGGTTCCACCTTACGATCATCTTCCCCTGAAGGGCAGCGGTATAAGTTTCGACACGAGGGTGCCCGAGCTACATCAGTTTAATGGACCCCATTAATCCATTATGTAACCGGTACTATTCAAACATGCTCAACAGGGCCGCACACGAGACGGTCCTTAACCGACACAAACGGGGCTACAACCAACCTCCACATTTGCCTTACCCTTACCGGCCCAGGCCCAAATGTGGTCGCAAGCATTGTCCCCCTCATCCGGGGTCAGACAACCTTGCGCATCCCGTCCTATAGGAACATCCCCGTCCACATCTCCAATTATTAAGAGTGAACATTTTGGTAACATCTAGCGAGTAGATTCCCCTACTCGACTTCTCTCTCAAGTAGAATTCAACTACTTGACTTGTGATCAATAAAATGTGACCCTCCCGCGAGTAGATTCCAACTCCTCGACTTCTACTGGATTTCCTATACATTAGCAAAGCAGTTACTACAGGTCAAACTGTAAACCGTTCCAACCAATCCTTGGGATTTGTGGTCATGCAAGTGGAGTATCAATCACCCTATACGTAATGCACATATCAAACTTAAGACGTAATGTGAGAAATACTGCAAAACTCTGTAAAGCTTTTAAATGCAAACCAGGGCTTGCCTTAGTTTGCGCTAAGTCAAAGAGTCAGTGGCTTGATGCTTCACTAACAGGTCCTCTCCGACTCCTTTCCGTCACGGTGTCTACCGCAATGAAGATGCATATAACACAGAATATACTTTAATAACTTAACTAATGAATATGCACACATTATGCAATGTCATACTCATAAAGGAAGTATGTTTGTAAATCAAGAGTGAATAAGGTGTGCTGGTTGGTATTAAATTGGATTTGGGTAGGTTAATTTGATATTACTTCATATTATAAGAATGTACATAAGAAATTTCTATATAGTCATGGATATTAGGAAACTATACAGAATTAATTCTTATGCAGATGAGTTCTTTTGGCTCTGATAATTTAGCTCTGGTATACAGATGTGATGAAGAAATTCTCATAAAAATTTCAGAGAATCTGATGGGATACAATGATCAACAAAATTCTATCAAGCTTTCATTATTTAGGAAATTGCAGATAAAACCTGAGGTTTTATCATGTCCGCAAATGGCCCAGCTAGATAGCACTGATCAAAAGGAAGCTACCAAAATTGGTTTCGCAATTTTTCAAGCTTACTACAGGAAGATATTGAATTTACAAGTCCTTATGAATTTCTGGATTTAATTTGTTATTTTATTGAATTATAATTAACCTAGGCAAAGACTTTGAATTAAACCATCTTAAACAACTTTGTTATGCCTGAAACTTTTACTGGAGCTTCTACATGACAAAATGATTGGTTGGGTAAATTTCAAGAATTTTCTGAATAGAATCCTATTTTCTATATTTTCCACAATGCATTATACTAATTGATTTATAGAATATTCTTCAGGGATTTTCATGAAGTTTGGGATGGACCAATGGAAAGTACAGATCCTAAGGAGAATTACAAAATTTGTTTCATCTAATTTGGAGCATGCTAGCCAAATTTATAGCATTTCAAAGTCTAGGAAATTTTCTGGAATTCTTTTTAAATGGAAAAGGATAACCCTTTAATACGCTGACACGTGGCCACTAAATTTTTCCACCCAGCAGATGCCACACCAGGGCCACAGAGTTTACCACGTTGTCACATGGAATCCAGGTGCCACAGAAAATCCCGCGGGGGGGTCATCTTCTTCCCCCCGACTCCGGCGGCCCGTGACGGCGCCATGGCCGGAGATCGGCCGGCGACTCGCCGGAAATCACCGTGACACCTTCTCCGAGGCTGGAACGTGGCACCGGGGGTTTTCGACCCTAAGGAATTCATTGGTGGCCCCAGATTGGACTGAAACGCACCGGAAAAGTACCTACACCGGCGACCGGCGGAAACCGACGATCGGCGACGGTGTTCTCGGTGTACAAGGCATGGGAAAGGCTGATTTTTGCTCTGGAAGCTTTGTGGTGCTGCTCTGATCATCGTCCAACACTCCAATCGGATTGAAATCGGCCGGAGGATGGGGGCACCATGGAGCAGACTCTAGGTGGCGGCGAGATTTGAAATTTCGGCTAGCCGGAGTGGGGCTATGGCTATCTAACGGCTCAGGAAGGTTTGCACGCAAGCGTAGAAGCCGGGGGTGACTGGAATTGTGAAGCTACACACCATGGAGGAAAAGCTTTGGGTTGGAACAGATGTAGGTCGACGGCGCGCCTGGAGAGGAAACCACGATTTCCTCTGCGAGGCTAGTTCCCACGGTGGCCTCGGTGCCAGGATGTCGAGGCCGTGCGAACGCGCACCAAAACGCGGCCTTGATCGAGCGGGGGATGCTGTTATTTGGGCGGTCGAGTGGAGCGCTGCGGGAGGAAGAAAGAGAGCGAGCGCTCGGTCCCCTCTTATACCCGACTGTCGGAGCGGGGCAGGTGGCGTCGAGGACCGCTATGGTACGCATGCACACGGCAAGCCTCGCGTTGGAGGTCGCGCTGGAGAGGTGCTTGCCGCCCTGCGGCCAGCGCTGGAATGTGCGCACGTGAGACAGAGCAAATGGGCTTTGGGCTCTTCTTACAGGTGGCCCCACTCTGCTCTTATCCCCTCCATTCTATTATTTCTTTTTGTTACCCAAGACTAGATGTGATAAGGACTCCAAATTAAGAAGAGAATTGGTCCTGTTATAATTGAATGGTTTGACAATTTGAATATCCGAATTGGCCACTTAGAATTTGAATTAGATTCAAATTTGAACTCATAACTTTTATGCATATATTTTAATCTACTCAATTATTGCCTTTTTAATGGTCAAGGGTTTCCAATAATGTGCTCACTAATTAGTCCATTGCAAATTTGAAACTGAACACTTAATTTGAATATATTTCCATTCCACATCTAACATGTTTGGTTTCCTGCAAATTTAAATTAGATTCAAATTCAATTTTTATAATATATATGCATGTCATTTAATTCTTTCCCCCAATATTAATGTATATATTGTCCTATGCTTTTAATTGCCTAACCTGATCAAATGAAGAATATGTTTTTGTACCTTGATCATTGATTTGAATATTTTGTACATTTCCATATATACTTTTATTCACACATGTTTGTTTTATTTCTTGTGATTTTTCCATTGTGACCAAAGCACAAAATTCCAGGTGTTTGAATTTAAAATTCAGGACCTTTGGAAATTTGAAATTAGCAGAATTCAAAAGGAACTCAAGGTTTTAACTAGAGCTTCACATTAACATTTTTACTCATGTTCATAAGAATTTATTGGCTCTCATATGACCTTAGTCTTCAATGTACATGTTTAAAGCTATTATTTCATGTGCCATACATAGGAGACAAAAGCTTCCAAAAGTTTGGGATTTTACACAACGGCAACTATTATTCAATACTTTCGATGCATCTTATGTTCTAATGAGAAGTAATTTTGGTAAAGTTTATGCTCATTATGTTGGGCCAAGCCATGGGAACACCAAGTCTCATGTGTGGGTGCCCAAATCTCTTGTAACTAGCCTCTGAGGACCCAAGCAGGCTTGGGTACCTAAAACCAAGGCTTGATTTGTTTTTGTATGCCTATTCCTTTGGTGGATCTAAATGGGTGCTAGACAGTGGTTGCACCAACCATATGACCGGAGAAAGAAGGATGCTCGTTGAATATGAAGAAAATGAGGATCCAAGTGAGGGCATCTATTTTGGAGACAATAGTCAATGAAAGGTGCTCGGTACTTGTAAATTGCCATATCATCACAACATACTCTTTCTCATGTGTTACGTGTTGATTCCTTAGATTATCACCTGCTGTCCATATCTCAATTATGTGACAAAGGTTATAATTGCTTGTTCACTAACGAGGGTGTGACCGTCTCTAGAAGGGGTGATGGTTCCATTGCATTCAAGGTTATGTTAAAGGGGAAGCTTTACCTTGTTGTCTTTAACAAAAATAAAGCCGAACTTGACACATGCTTGATTGCAAAGACCAACATGGGATGGTTGTGGCATAGACGGGTAGCGCATGTTGGTATGAGGAATCTTCGAAAACTCCTCAAGGGCTATCACATCCGAGGTTTGAAGTTTGAGAAAGATAGGCCTTGTAGCACGTGCCAAGCCAGAAAGCAAGTTGGAGCACCTCATCCCGCGAAGAACGTCATGACTACAACAAGGCCGCTCGAGCTACTTCACATGAATCTTTTTGGTCCAATGCTTACATAAGCATCGGCAGTAACAAATATCATTTAGTGATTGTTGATGACTTTTCGTGCTTCACTTTGGTTTTCTTTTTGTAGGATAAGACAGAAACTCGAGGAACTTTGAAGAAGTTTTTCAAGCATGCTCAAAATGAGTTTTCATTGACGATCAAGAACATTCGAAGTGACAACGGAACGAAGTTCAAGAACACCCAAGTTGAGGAGTAACTTGACGAACAAGGCATAAAGCACGAGTTTTCGGCACCTTACTCTTCTCAACAAAACGGAGTTGCCGAAAGAAAGAACCGAACCCTCATAGAGATGGCGAGAACAATGCTCGATGAGTACAATGACCTCAAATCGATTTTGGGCAGAAGCGGTTAACACCGCTTGCCACGCTATAAATCGACTCTATCTTCATCGACTACTCAATAAGACATCCTATGAGCTACTAACCGGTAACAAGCCAAATATTTCATATTTTCGAGTCTTTGGTTCTAAGTGCTATATTTTGAACAACAAGCCTAGGACTTCAAAGTTTGCTTCGAAGACCGATGAAGGTTTCTTGCTTGGTTATGATTCGAACTCTTACGCCTATCATGTCTTCAACAAGACCTCCAGACTTGTTTAAGTAGCACATGACGTAGTGTTTGATGAGACTAACAGCTCCCAAAAGTAGCAAGTTGATCCAAGTGTGCTAGCTTGAGAAGAATGGCGTTGGGTGATGTTCGACCACAAGAGCCACCTCTACATGTGCATGAGGAAGATGAACCGCAAGTGAAGGCCAATGATAAAGTGGGAGCTTCTGCACAAGATCAACCTCAATAAAACGAAGATGATCAACAAGTCAATGAGGGCAACCATGTAGGGGGAGAAGAATAAGATCATGAAGACAAAAGACTGCAAATGCCACACCCAAGAGTACACCAATGCATCCAAAGAGATCACCCAATCGATAACATCATCGGTGACATCCAAAAGGGAGTAACAACGAGATCTCGCATAGCTAACTTGTGTGAGCATTTCTCGTTTGTGTCCTTTTTGGAACCATGCAGTATTGAAGATGCATTGAAAGATCCGGACTAGATGGTGGCGATGCAAGAAGAACTGAACAACTTCAAACAAAACGAGGTGTGGGAACTCGTCGAAAGACCTAACGCGAACGTCGTCAGCACAAAATGGGTCTTCTGCAACAAACAAGATGAACATGTGGTGGTAACAAGGAACAAGGCACGACTTGTGGCCAAAGGGTATTCACAATTCGAAGGTTTGGATTTCGATGAAACCTTTGCTCCAGTAGCTAGACTTGAATCTATTAGAATATTACTTGCATATGCTACTCAACATGATTTCAAGCTCTACCAAACGGATGTGAAAAGCGCCTTCCTCAACAGTCCAATCAAGGAGGAGGTGTACGTGGAGCAACCCCCCAGTTTTGAAGACAAAGAGTTCCCTGACCACGTCTTTAAACTACGTAAGGCTCTCTACGGCCTCAAACAAGCTCCTTGAGCATGGTATCAGTGTCTTAGAAATTTCTTAATTGAAAATAGTTTTAAGATTGGAAAAGCAGATTATGCTCTATTTACAAAGCACTTTGACAATGATCTCTTTATCTGTCAAATCTATGTTGATGACATTATCTTTGGTTCAAATAACAAATCTTTTTGTGAAGAATTTAGTAATATTATGACAGATAGGTTTGATGTCTATGATGGGAGAACGGAAGTACTTCTTGGGATTCCAAGTGAAACAACAAAAGGAAGGGACATTCATAAGCCAGACCAAGTACACTCAAGACATACTCAAGAAGTTTGGGATGGACAAGGCGAAGCCTATCAAGATTCCCATGGCAACTAATGGACACTTGGATCTCAATGAAGATGAACCAAGCGAGGATCAAAAGGTATATCGCTCTATGATTGGATCCTTACTTTACCTATGTGCATCTAGGCCTGATATTATGTTGAGTGTATGTTTGTGTGCGAGATTTCAAGTCAATCCTAAGGAGTGTCATTTGACAGTCGTTAAAAGGATCTTAAGATATTTGGTTCATACACCCAACCTAGGCCTTTGGTACCACAAAGGTTCCAAGTTCAATCTCATTTTATACTCCGATGCAGATTATGCCCGATGCAAAGTAGATAGAATAAGTACCTCTGGCACCTGGCAATTCCTAGGTAGATCCCTTGTTTCTTGGTCCTCCAAGAAACAAAATTGCATTGCCTTATCCATGGGCGAAGCATAGTATGTTGCAGTCGGGAGTTGTTGTGCACAACTCCTTTGGATGCTACAAACTCTAAGGGATTACGGTTACAATATGAGCCGTATTCTACTCCTTTGTGATAATGAGAGTGCCATCAAAATTGCTCATAATCTAGTTGAACACTCTAGAACCAAACACAAAACATTCGACATCACTTTTTGAGAGACCATTCAATGAATGGAGACATAGCCATTTCCATGTCAATACCGAGAAGCAACTAGCCGATATATTTACCAAGCCACTAGATGAAAAAACGTTTTTGCGAGCCCCGAAATGAACTCAATATACTTGATGCTCAGAATGTGGCTTGAAAACTTGCATACCTGTATGAACTCTTCAAAATATATTGTTTGAGTTGCAAAAATCATCTTTCTCAATTTTCTCCAAAAACTATTTCAACTACTTGATCTTGATGAATTATGATCATTGCTTGATTGTTGTGTGCTTACTGATCATATTCATCAAGATTATTTGATTTGCTTTCCCTCCCTATTTTCTTAATAAGTACCTTCGAATATATACGAATGGACTAAGCACTTCTTTTCTGGTGACCACGGGCTAGTCCGTGGTTACCCGAACTAGTCCGCCCATGCAAACTAGCCCGCAGGGTGACTATTAGTCCGGACTAGTCTGGCCGACCACGGACTAGTCTGGTATGGGCTCTAAAAAAGTTCGGACTAGTCCGACTATTTTCATACAAGTTCGATTTTTTGACTCCATAACCCTAGTCGCCGCCAAACCCTAATCTTCCTCACCCTTACACTTGCCTCAATCTTTCTCTCTCCTCGCTCGAGCTCTTCACGGAGATTTGGCGTTTCCTCCATCAAAACTCTTTATGTTTGGGTGGAAAACGACCTCCTTGGCATAGGGATTGATGACCACAGGCTTGTCCGCACCTTCAACCCCTTCATTCTCAAGAATCGAACAATTTTGGTAAATTTTCATCCCCAAACCCTAGAAATCACTATTTCCTTCGATGTTGATCAAATAGCTTAGTTCTTTTCACCAAATACATGCTTGCTAGATGTATTACATTGATATTGAGCTATTGTTGCACTGAACAACACCATTGGCCGTCTAGTTAGGTTTTAGGGTGACGAACACCGGACTAGTCTGGTCCATGTACGGACAAGTCCGGTCACCCGGACTAGTCTGTACCTGTACACCGGACTAGTCTGATATTTTCTGAACTCAACCCTAATTACTCATTCCTCAATGCAATTACTTGCAATGCATTCTCATTTATACATTGTGTAACCCATTCTCAGGACAATGTCGAGCACCAACGACGAAATCTCTGACTTCGAGGCCGAGGTGGACCAAGAAGCCTTGCTTCGGTCCTCGGCGGGTCAAGGCAAGAAGCACCAAGAGTGCCCATCCGAGCTGGCTCCCTCCCCTCCCTAGGCTCGACGAAAGGTGCTTGCCAAGAAGCCTGCCTCCAAGGCTTCAACTGGTGGTGGCCCTAGCTCGGCAACTGCTCGCCAAGTTAAGGGCAAGGGAAAAGGAATGGCATCGGGCCCTGTTGGCCCCCTAAAGATGACAGCTCCAAGGCAAGGGACCCGGGATCCCTCTGAGGAAAGGTTCAATGGCAAGGGAAGCAACACGGCTTCCAAATTCATAAGTGTGGACTGCTACAGTCGGCCCAAGCAGGCCGCCGATGGAAGGTTCTGGAGAAACTTCCATGCGTACTTCTATAAGTCCGTGTACCTGACAATGAAGACCCCAGTGGTGCACAACCAATGGATAGATTGGGCGCACTTTGAGAGGAAGGGTTGCTCGCCTTTTGTGTGGTGGTCGAGGCAGTTGAGAGGCATGGATTGAAGGATTTGTTTGCCTTGTGGAACAATTGGAACGACAAGGTCATTGCTCAGTTCTATGCGACATGCCACTTTGCCAGCGATGAGGAAGAGCAGGTGACTTGGATGACTCATGGATCCAAGTACACCATTACCTATGACGAATATGCAAGATTGCTACATCTTGATAGCTCCAGCAATGACAGCTTGATCATTCACAACATTGGTGTCCTTGAGAAGGACAAGATGAAGTTTCTTTATGACCCCCACTCAACTTTCAACCCACCTTCCACCAAGAACATGAAGCCTTTCTTCATGGTGCTCAACAGGGTCCTTAGGAAGACCATTGCCCTGAAGGATGGGGATGAAGGAAGTGTCCAAGGCTATCTAAGGACATTGATGAAGGTCATAAGCAAAGACAGGAAGTTTGATGTCTTTGACTACATATGGAATGACATAGTGAACATCTCCTGTACTCCCAACAGGTCCTATGGCTATGCACCTTACTTGATGTCCATGATCGAGAAGGTCACAGGGATAGAATTTGTGAAGGATGTGGAGCACAGTCCTTTGAGGCCACAAAAGCCTCCTCAAGCAACAATCAAAGCTGCTCCTTCCCCTGCATCGAGTGAAGAAGCTCCAAGGTGAGCTAGAGAAGATGCGAGGACTGCTCCACCCACTAGGGCCCTTCCGCAAATAGTGTCTCCTAGTGGCATCTTGAAGTACTTGTCAGCTATTTTTGCCTCTTGCAAGAAGGCCGAAGTGAACACGCACAAGCTGAACAAGGCAAGAAAGGTGGACATGCGGTACGTCAAAGAAAATGTGAAGCACATTTGCCAGAAGCTGGAGATCGAGCCCATTGGGTCTCCAGCCATTTCTAATTACTCAACCTCAGACTTCACTGAGCTCAAGCCCTTGACTCCCTCCGAGCTTTCTTATTTTGGCATTGGGGGCTCGAGTGGATCTGCTCTTCCTCCTCCTCCTCAGCCCGAGAATGAAGATGATGATGATGATGAGAGGACCGACACTGAGGACTGAAGATCTTAGATCCCTCCTCTCCTTCCTTTTGGTGTCTTGATGCCAAAGGGGGGAGAGAATGAGGGGGAGTCATCATTAGGTCTTAGCTGTAGGTTGCAAGATGAGAGCCTCTCTTATGCATCTTTTTATGTTTTTTTTGGGTTGTAAAGCTTAATACTATGCTCTTTTGGTACGTTTAGCAATGATTTATGCTCATATTCATGAAATCTGTGATTTTGCTCATATTCATGGAATCTGTGATATTGCTTTATAATTGACATATATGCTTGTTGATTAATATATTGATGTCAATTATTTCACTATTATCAAGATTACTACTCTCACTCATTTAGTTTTGCATCCCACCATAAAGAGTGGACATATGTCTTTTGTTGTCATTGCTAAATAAGTTTCAAGCTCATATGTGCACACTTTATGAAAAGTTTGCATTTTTATCATATCTTGTGAAATCTCAATTGGTTATCATCAATCACCAAAAAGGGGGAGATTGAAAGTGCATCTAGGCATCCCTTGTGGGTTTTGGTTGATTTATGACAAACAAATGAGATCCTAACCACATTATTGAGATGAGCGCAGATTTTAATGAAAGAACGAAGAAAGTACCAAAAAGAAAGGAGAATGAGGATCAATTCGGAAAAGAGCTCAAGAGATGAATAGAATACATCATTGTGTAGGGAGTGTGTTGGTGTAACACATCCCAAGGGCTCCAACATAAAAATCCTCACTCACTTCACATTTCCCAGGAAAAACGGACTAGTCCGATATACACCGGACTAGTCCGATATCCTCTCTGGACAGGTTCGGACAAGTCCAGCCAATGTGGACTTGCCCACACCGGACTAGTCCGAAAAAGTCCAGACTAGTCCGATAATGCCTCTGACTAAAATTAGACAAGTCCTCCAAGTGCGGACTTGTCCTATATTCACCTAGGGCATCACCACACCAGACAAGTCCGATATCATCACGGACATGTCCGAAAACCTTTCTGACTAAAATCGGACAAGTCCGCTCCTAGCCGGATAAGTCCGATATTTCTGCACACTTAGGGTTTCCTGCACGCCTCACACCGGACTAGTCTGGACCTTTGAAACCCTAACAGTAACTTTTGAAAACCATAATATAAATAGATGTGCACGGCCCAACTATCAACTCACTCGACCCCCTGCGCCATCACACCTTCCAAGAGCCTAGAAAACACATCTCTCCACGAAATCCAACGCAAGAAAGATCAATCCCTTAAGGATTCATTTTGGATCAAAGGAGAGACAAGATTCCACACGTTTGAGCATTTGGGTTTGATCTCTAACACAGTAATGTTGTTTCATTGTTGATCATGCGAGTGTGTTCTTGGTGGTGTGTGAATTGTAATCTAGGGGAGCCCTCAACTTGTGAGAAGGCCCCTTGAACTTGGTGATTTGCCCCTTTGTGATAGTGGAAGAAGAATTGGCCTTCGTGGCGATTCGACGAGGTTAGAGTCAGCGAAGACCCGGTCCATTCGTGGGATCCTCAATGTGGATGTAGGTTGCCTCTGTGGGATCCGAACCACGGGATAAAATTGTGTGTCAAACTTGTTCTTATTTTTCATATTGTATTCTAGAGTTTTGTCAATCTTGCATAACCTACATTAAAACTTTGAAACAAGAATTGGTTTACATAATACTTGGTTGTGTTGACTCAATACTCACAAGTTACATTCTATATTCCGCTGCGTACTGTGTTTGTATTGAAATCACTGATCAAACTTGATCAATTTAGTCTGCACGCACGGGACTAGTCCGCACTCTACCGGACTAGTCCGATATCTCGGGATTTGATCAGTTTGTTAAGTGTTGCAGGTTCCGACTAAAATTCAAAAAGGCCTATTCACCCCCCTCTAGGCCACATTCACCCTGGTATACAGGCTATCGCAAGGGGACCATGTTAGCAACAAGTGCGAGGCGAGAGAGTTTACTCACTTATCAGCACTTGGTGCTGTCATAGGCATTCTGGGGCGTCGACAGCAGGTCCCTTGGAAGGTGCCGGAGTTGGATGCTCCTGCGTCGTCCACCATCGTTGTTGAGACGTCGACGGCAGGCCCCTTGGAAGGTGCCAGAGCTCGATGGTCCGGCATCGCGCACCATCATCGTTGGGACGTCGACGGCAGGCCCTTCGTATACAGGCTATCACAAGGGGACCATGTTAGCAACAAGTGCGGGTCAGGACAGTTTACTCACTTATCCGCACATGGTGTTGTCGTTGGCATTCTGGGACGTTGATGGCAGGCCCCTTGGGAGGTTATGGAGCTGGACGCTCTAGCATCGTCCACCCTCGTCGTTGAGACGTTGATGGCGGGCCCGTTGGAGATGCCGGAGCTGGATGCTCCGGCGTCGCCCACCATCGTCGTTGAGATATCAATGGCAGGCCCCTTGGGAGGTGCTGGAGTTGGATGATCTGGTGTCATCCACCCCCATCGTTGAGACGTTGATGGCAGGCCCCTTGGGAGGTGCTGCAGCTGGATGCTCCAGCGTCGCCCACCATCATCGTTGAGACGTTGACAGCAGGCCCCATGGAAGGTGCTGGAGGTGGATGCTCCGACGTCGCCCACCATCGTCGTTGAGACGTCGACAGCAGGCCCCTTTGGAGGGTCCCGAGCTGGACACTCCGGCATCATCCACCATCGTCGTGGAGTCATCGACGGCAGGCCCCTGGTATACAACTATCGTAATGGGACCATATTAGCAACAAGTGCGAGGCAGGAGAGTTTACTCACTTATCCGCGCTTGGAGCTATTGTTGGCGTTCTGGGACATCGACAGTAGGTCCCTTGGGAGGTGCTTGAGCTGGACGCTCTGGTGTCATCCACCATCATCGTTGAGATGTCAACAGAAGGCCCCTTGGAAGGTGTCAGAGCTGGATCCTGCGACGTCGCCCACCATCGTCGTTGGGACGTTGACGGCAGGCCCCTGGAATACAGGCTATCACAAGGGGACCATGTTGGCAAAAAGTGAGAGGCAGGAGAGTTTACTCACTTATCCGCGCTTGGTGCTGTCATTGGCATTCTGGGACATCGACGGCATGCCCCCTAGGAGGTGCTGAAGCTAGACGCTCCGGTGTTGTCCACCCTCGTCATTGAGATGTCGACGGCAGGCCCCTTGGGAAGTCGCGAAGCTGGATGCTCTAGCATCTCTCACCATCATCGTTGAGACGTCGACGGCAGGCCCCTTGGGAGGTGCCGGAGCTGGATGCTCTGGCGTTGTCCACCCTCATCGTTGAGACATCGACGGCAGGCCCCTTGGGAGGTGCCGAAGCTGGATGCTCAGGCGTTGCCCACCATCGACATTGAGACATTGACGATAGGCCCCTTGGGAGGTGCCGGAGCTGGATGCTCTGGTTCGCCCACCATCGTTGTTGAGATGTCGACGGCAGGCCCCTTGGGAGGGTCCGGAGTTGGACACTACACCATCGTCCACCATCGTCATGGAGTCATCGACATCAGGCCCCTGGTATACAGGCTATCGCAGGGGGACCATGTTAGCAACAAGTGCGAGGCAGGAGAGTTTACCCACTTATCTACGCTTGGTGCTGGGACGTCGATGGCAGGCCCCTTGGAAGGGTGACAAGGTTGGACACTCCGTTAGTTTGTCCTCCATATAGAAAGAGCGCGACTAGCCTTGTTCATCGATTATACCCATTCCTCTCCTTAGCTCTGCCATGTCTTACAGTCCTGGACTGACGCACGGGGCTTGGGTAATTCGATGTATCAGTGCTCCGGGGTCCGGCTCCTGTCGTCTTTAGGGTGTGAGCTCTCTGGTCCTAGTACTCAGCTGTAGCACTAGGAGGCAGGGTGTGTTTTCTTAGGGTGCAGGACCAAGCTAAGCAATTTGCACCCCCTAGACCTTCTGCTCGGCACAGAGCTTTCCGTGGGAACCTTTTGGCGCCACGGGTCCCTAATGATGAGAGCAGCTGGGAGAACCTTTCACACACTACAGGTACCTCAAGTTGCCCCCCTGTAGCTGGATTGTATGACTTTATCTAGGACGAGTTCTAGAGTATGCGACCATAAATATGAAGGTAACACATGGTAAACGAGGTTATCATGGCATGATCATAAAATTAATGCGTAATTAAATGAACAAAGTTTTTAAGAAGCCTTTAAGTAAAACTATGAATTTCTTATAGGAGTTTGTAGGAGGAGACAGGCCTTTACAAAAGAAGGCAACAGCTGGCCTCAGGATGACGAGGGAGGCAGGGTGCACAGGCTTAGGGTTTGGAACCAAGCTAAGTTGGCTGCGCACTCTGAACCTGACCCTCCCGGCACTCGGTTGTCCTTAGTGCTGCTCCTAAGCCCTACAAATCTTTTACACTGTTCTACTAAGCCTAGTTTTTACAATAGGGGCGCCCAAAGCTCCATGGGTAGCTGTGATGGTTGGTGGGCAACCATGCTGTCAACAGCTACTTAAAGGGGTGATGAGCGAGTTGTCCCTATTTCTCGCCTTGAACGCCCGTCTTGCGAGTGGTCCGAGAAGAGTCGGCACTGGGCTTGGCAGCTTTGATGGAGGTGTCGGTGCTGCCGGAAGGCTGCAGCTGAGGCGCGGCAAGTGCTCTGCACTGACCCGAGCTTGGTGGAGGTCAACTTGATCCAGCGCCGCCCAGGATAGGTGTTGTGTCTGCTGTGAGTGCTTGGAGCTGCTCCGAGGCTAACACTATAGCGGTGCGATCTCCGCAGATCCTGAGGACGCCGGAGGGGGTTTGTATCTTCAGGACGAGGTAGCCATAGTGGGCTACAGCCATGAACTGATAGAGAGTAGGCCTACCGATGATGGCATTGAAGGGGAGGCTGACATCGGCGACGTCGAAGAGGATGCTCTCCGTCCTGTAGTTGTCAGGTGTCTCGAAGGTCACCCGCTGGTGGATGTTGCCGTATGGGATCATGCTCCTAGGTTCGACCCCCGAGAATGGGCTCGAGGGGGCAAGCATGGACACCGGGATCTGCAGCTACTCGAATACTGCCCGGCTGAGGAGGTTGAGGCCGACCCCACCAACTATCAAGACATAGTGGAGCTTGACGTTGGATATGGTGGGGGCGACTAGGAGGGGTAGTACCCGTGCCCCGGCCATGTTCTTGGGGCAATCAGAGGCGTCAAAGCTAATCAGCGTCTCCTTCCAGCGGTGGTGCTGCGTCGGAGTGGGTACGAGGGCTATGGAAGCCACCACACGACGAAGGGTTTTGACCGTGTTCTGGAACGCAGGATCCCAAGACCCTCCAGAGATGACATGGAGGGTCTTGCGATGTTCATTGCCGTTGCTCGCATCGGAGTCTTCATCTTGGTGGACCACTTTGACGGCCCGCTCTTGCTTCCGGTACACCAGCTCCTCGTCATTGTGGACCTTGGGTTCGACCTTCTGCTTTCCCTCCCATTGGGAGAAGGGGGCGCCGTCCGGGCACTGCTGCGCCCGCTCTTGATAGCATTCGTCGCACCTCTTTATCTCTCGGCACTCGCTCGCGGTGTGTTTGTGAGTCATGTGCACTGGGCAGGGCTCAACGTCTTTGTCAGCGGCAGGTGGCTGATGAGGGAGTTTCTCTGGGCGTGGCAGCTTGCCTCCTCCGATTGCGGCTACTGCCGGGATGGGGGATCTATGTAGCGGCTTATTCTGGCCGCCACCCCAGTTCTTGTTCTTATACCGGGGGTAGCAGCTCCTTCTCTGATCTGGCCAGCCCCGCCTGCTCCGGGGCGGGCTAAGCGTGCCAGTCGCGGCCTTCTACCGCTCTGGCACATCGATCGGCAATGGAGAAGAACTCGGAGATGTCTTGCACATAGTGCATGGCTAGATTCTGGAGCTTCTTGTGGTCTCGCACTCCCTAGCGAAATGCCACTATGATAGAGGCATTCGGAAGGTTGGCAATGGAGTTGCATACCTGGGAGAAACGCTGGATGAATGACCGCAGCGTCTCCTTGGGTTTCTGTCGCACGGAGGTCAAGCTCGGTGGCGGGGCACGTGTAGGAGCTGCCGAAGTTAATCGTGAACTGCCGGCACAGCTCATCCCAAGAGGTTATAGACCCCTCGGTAAGGTTCATCAGCCATGAGCGGGCTGACCCAGTCAGGTTGACTGGGAAGTAGATCGCTAGGATGGTCTCGTTCGCTCCCGCAGCAAGGAGCGTCGTGGTGTAGATCTGCAGAAACTCCGCCGAATTGATGCTTCTGTCGAACCTCTCCGGGATATGTGGCCAGAACTTGCGCGGCCACATTGCGAAGTGGAGGTGCGGAGCCAACACCGCGCAGCCTCCGATGGGCTTTGTCGGAGAGGCAGATGGGACAACATACCCCAAGGGGGTTTGCTGCACAACGTGCAGCACTTGCTGGACCTGTTGTTGTGGCACTGGTTGTGCCATGCGCTGCTGCAACGGTAATGGTTGTGCCAAATACTGTTGTTGCACACCCTGCTGCACCGAGTACTGCAGTGGAGCTGTCGAGCCGACGTGCTCCTGATCAGGTGGTGGAAGGTTTACCTGCAGTGCACCTTGGATGGAGGATGCCTTGAGAACAGGGCATTGAGTGCCATATTTGGCGTTGAGGTTGCGATGCCTCTCTCGCTGCCGCTCGATGATGACATGATCGTCCATGTAAGCTTGATGATGGTCAAGCTCGGTCTTGTGGTCCTCCATGGGGAGCCGGCCAATGCTCGTAGGCTTGGAGGAGTGGGAGTTGGAGGTGTGAAGATCGATGGACAGCGTGCGTGACAGGGACACGAGGCGCCTTCCCCTGTTGGGTGAGTTGATGGCTAGGACGATGAAGTGGTCGATGTCTTGGACCCACTACTGAGCTGCCCCGTGAGAGGCGTTCAACGATGGTGGGCGGTGGAGTACAGCTCTGGCCATCGCCAAAGCGCTCTCCGGGATTGTTATTGAAGGAGCCGACTGAGCCGGGGCATGTCCCGACGTGCTATCTTGGCCATCCGTACCTGCACGGGTGCGAGACGAACCAGAGAGTGTCGCTTGAGTGACGGATCTGGTCACTAGACGATGGCCTCAGAAACTGCCTTCCATGGGCCTGATGAACACCATGGTGGTGAAAGTGCTACCACTTTTTGAGGGGAAAAGCCCCGTACCTGGCGCGCCAAATGTCGAATGGTCAATGCGACACTTCCCCTGGGTCAGCTAAGGAGCAGGCCACGGAGGTTCTTGTTCGGCGGGGCTTATGCCTCAAACTAGTGTTCTAGCAGAAGATTATGAGACATTTGTTTTTACATGGTTCGGCCCGCAAGAAGCATAACACCCTACTCCACGATGGATTATATTGCTTGGTGAGTGTGTATGCATATGTGTGTGTATCAGGGATTCTGAGTTTGGTCCTTGTATCGATGACGGTCCGGGCGTTTTATAGACAAAGCCGGACGCCTTACAAGTGGGGTCTCGGGGCCCGACAGGTGGTCCCGGAGCGATCTTATCCTATAGATATAAGGCTTTTTTTGTATGCTTGCTCTGACCGCGGACTTGAGGATTTGCCTTCTTGCCGCCTGCGTTGTCAGTAGCCCACGCGCCGTTGATGACATTGATAGGGAATGTCCCATCCAACTGTGTCTGGCGCCGTAAGCTACCCACTTGTCGGAGTGGGATAGGCCTACGACGTCTTCACTGCGATGCGATTGGTCGTAGCGGTACGTGACATTAGGTGTGCGCCGCGCCATACGTCTCGGGAAGTCGTGCATCTTCAAGGCTTGATGGATACAAGGCACACTGCACTCTTAACTTCCTTACTGTCCGCTTAGGGCAAGTGGACTGACCATGCGGTCACTGGGCAGCTCATCGCCATAATGGAGGTCGTGCCCATGTTCAGAAGCCACGAGACAGTTCAGGAGCTCACCTTCAAGGGGGAGGCCAGGTCTCTACCTCGTGGGCCACGTGGCTGCTTGGGAGCTCACCTCTACTGGGGAGGTCAGGTCTTTCCCAGCGGCCATGAGGCATCTCGGGTGCTCACCTCCGCGAAGGATATCAGGTCTTGACTTTGTGGGCCACATGGCAGCTTGGGAGCTTACCTCTGATGGGGAGGTTCATGTCCCGTCCTGCCGAATACGTGGCCGCATGGGAGCTTGTCACTGAGGTGGAGCTGAGCTCCCCTATCAGGATGTCTTTTGGGCACCCCGAACCCCCTATCTGGGGTAGGCGGGTTTGAGTTCCTTGAACACGTGGGGCCCTCGGACTCTGTCTCTGTAGGGAGACGAGGTACCTAGGCGCCTCTAGCTTGTGTGCGAGGGTACCTGGTATGCTGGGTACTGACACCCACCATACGAGAGTAGATTATGGAAGCTCAAAAGAAAGACGTGGATATGTCGCACATTCGGAGTAGAATGAAGAATGGGCAAATGAAGTGCTTCCGAAGTGATGAACATGGTACCATGTTGTTCAAGGACCGTATCGTGGTACCCCGTGACATGGAACTTTGGAAGACAATCTTGGATGAAGCTCACTTGTCCAAGTATTCTATTCATCCGAGAAGCAAGAAGATGTATCAAGATCTGAAAACCAGATTTTGGTGGACACAGATGAAAAGACAAATTGCAAAGTACGTATCCGAGTGTGATACGTGTCGGCGGGTGAAAGCCCGTGGAGTATTGGGTAGGTCTACATCCCGACGAGTAGAAAATGCCATGCAAATGTTTTGAGGAATCTGGTAGAAGTCTAGTAATTGGAATCTACTCGTGAGATAGGATTTTATCACATGGGAAATATTTGATCAAACAAGAGTTTATGAATATGAAATTGAGTTAGGAAGCAGCGGGTAGGATGCAGCGAGATGGGGTCTCACGTGCGTAGCCCTTCTTGTGTCGATTGAGGACCGATCCGTGCGTGGTCCTGCTGGACAAGTTTGAACTGTACTAGATGCATACTGACTATATGGAAACCAAGGAACTGATGTAATTGGTTAACCTAGGTTTCAAGGCTTACCCTACTGTTTATAGGAGTGGGTTGAGGGCAGCAAGGTGGAAATCTGCCAGGGGGTATAGAGATGCTCCACGCGAGGACCTCCTGCCCGTTACGAAAGGACCAGTTTGACATTTGGGTTTCCTTTGAAATGTTGTTGCATACAACATAGTATTGAAGTGTGATTCGCTGCACTTCCGAAGTGGGTGTATGTGATGTGTTATCCGGGTGTCTATTGATTGCAATCACCGTCCCTCGTGATTATTTGAGTACCGCTTGTTTACTGCGCTGTGACATAGTAAATACTGAAGAAGCGAGAAGAATATGATGTATTGAAATATAATTGCTTTGTAACTATGATTGCTGTCCAATATGTTCACTAAAGTTACTGTTATTAAACTTGTAAGCTGCTGTTAATAACTTGGAAATTAAGGATCAGCATGTAGGCAAGTCATTCCAGCTATATCTATTCCTATGTTATGTATACCTGCATGTAGAGTTCAATATTTAGGTGAGGCGGTTAAGTCTTGCTGAGCCTTTGTGCTCACCGTTGCTATATTAAGTTTTTTTGCAGGTGAGACGTATGAGGAAGGACTCGAAGATGAGGTGATGCCCCCGTCGAGGTATACCGCCGAGTGGGTGCCCTGCACGCCGCCGTGAATTTTTGTGTGTTGCTAGTGTGTAGCGTCCCAGGGCTGGAAGGCTGCACTTTTGCAAAGCTAGGCTGAGAGTTTAGCTATGAGTATTACCTTCTGCTTTATATTAAGTATTGTAAAAGACTTCCACTGTTTATATAAATAAAAATTTGTATTTTGTCGTATTCTTTTTGTGTGTGCTGTTTGGTGCCGCATCGCACGACACCACTTTCTGCGGTTCCTGGAATGTGCGGACCCGGTCCTCACAGCCTGGTATCGGAGCCGCAGTGGGAATAGCACGCTCGAAAAGAGCCTATTTTGAAAACTAAGAAGTTGTCGAATGAGGATTAGTTACCATGCCCACATAAGGTCTATTATAGTATTAGTTACTTAAGGTGGCAAGCTAACTTATGTGTTATTATATTTTGTAACGACGCTCCGACGTCAAGTAAGAGGTATGGTACGCCACCGCAAGCGGATCAATTGCGGTAAGCTCACCATGCAAGAGGTATCATGTGATTGTTTCCGTGGCTTGGCACGGAAATGTCAATATGAGTCTCTGAAACTTTCAATGTTTCTGAGAACATATGATGCGCGGTACCCCAGTGTGCTACAAAATTAGTAGGAGCCCCCGTCGTGTGGGACATAACCCGATGCGCTCCCTACTGGTGCAGCACTTTGCAAAGACGTGGGACCCCGTCGGGTGGTAGAAAACCCGGCCATGTACCTCGAGACGTGGCTTAGCTCGGGGCGGCCCGTATGGAATGATACAGGACGAATGTTTTTACTTTCATATATATTATTGTAAATTGATCGCCCGTGCGGGCTGTGCCATATGGCACCATATGATTGATCTATCATTTGTGTGTAGCTGCAGGACACTAACCATGTTTTATGTAACTCGAGTTGAAAACGTTTGCGAGTGAATGTCATTAGTGCCACCGTTGAGACGTAGGCCGGAATACCGGCTTAGGATTTTCTTTGGTGAAGGCATAGTACCGGCATTGCATTCGAGTTTTACCCGGCATGTTGACGACGATATCCATGCTGGAGGTGCGACTCGACAACAAGTAAAAATTTCTAACTTAGGACTAAGTTTGAATTTGTAATCTCTGTTTTGGAGCGTGCTGGTCAGATTTACAAGTAATCGTGTGGTCGCTGCGATAGGTGGACATATGGTTTGGGAACTTTAGGAAGCCCTCCAAGATTCATTTTTATCTCCAAGGCAGATTTCAAGATTTAAAACATGAAAACTTCACTTGAACTTAAATTGCCCAGTTCCTGGTTCAAACTGTGAACTGGACAGAAAATTGGCTAAGTTTGGAATAGCATAACTACGTGTATAATTCACCCCTGAAGGTTTACCATGCATGGTTGAAAATTTTAGAGAGTCCTATGAAACTCTTATGTTCAGCTCCACATCAGAATCCCCCTATAAACTAATGAAAAATTAAAATTTCCAAACTCTGTTAAATCTGGACAGAGACTGGACAGTTTCTGTATCCTGTAACTGTATTGATCATATCTCTTCGTAGAATCAATGAATGACTTCATGTAATGCATTTATCTAATCCTGAGGATATATACAACAATGTTGTAATGTATGATTTTTGCATATATTGATGTTTTGTATCCGGAAAAATGTGGACAAAATCAGCCTTAAACAAAGGAGATGCTGTCAAAACTTTTCCAGAAAACTGTAAAATTGCAAAAATCATATCTCCTCATAAAGAAAAGATCTAGAGGCAAATAGATACATTATGGAAATACATTTTAGTGTACTACATCTGTTTAGTTGAACTCAAGTCCTGAATGTGCCTTTAGCTAAATGAAAATTTCGAATTTCTCCAGACTGGTCAGGATGAACAGAAACTGAGACAGAATTCCAGTGTTATGTTTCATTTGGCAGTTGAATTTGAATTAACTTTCATAATTAAAATATAACATCTATGATCTGTTTATTAACAAAGTTCGTTGAATTTGGGTATTTGACTCATTCAAGTACTTCTTTTTATAGATGGCGGATGTGATGCTGTTGCCTGATGGATGGGTGTTTTCCACGTGCGCCAACTGTTCGGGCTTCCCGATCATGCTACGGGAAGTGCTCCAACAGTTTGGTTTATGTTGGACTGTATATGTGTACTTGTAGGTGTTTCTGGTTAGGCCCATGTACCAGCCCACCCTAGGGGCCTATATATATGTACTATCCTCCTTTGGGGTTAATTAATCAGTCATTATTCCCCCTATCATGGTATCATTATTTTGGTTAACCTAACCCTAACCCTAGCCCCTTCCTGGCCTCCGCCCAATGGTGCCCCCACCCCAGCCGCCAACGGCAGCCTCCCTCCCCGATGCGCCCCTGCCCCGGTCGCCGCCCGCCGCCTTCCTCCCCGGCACTGGCGCGCCTCTGCCACAGTCGCCGCCGACCGCCGCCCTTCCCTGCGCCGGCGCGCTACCACCCCAGCCGTCACCAGCCGCCTCCTTCCCCTGGGCTGGTGCGCCCTTGACCCTGCCGCCGTCGACCGCCTCCCTCCCTTGGGCCGGCGCGCCCCCACCCCAGCCGCCGTCGGTCGCCCCTTCCTGCCTGGTCAGCGCACCCCTGACCGGCGCGCCTCTGGCCAGTGTCGTCTCCTCCCTAGCCACCGCTCCTCTCGCAGGCGCCGTCCCCTCCTTGGCCGGCGCCCCTCTGGCCGGTGCCCCCCTGGCCGGCGCTCCCATGGCTAGCGTCATCTCCCTCCCCTGCGCTGGTGCGCCTGCCACTGGTCTGGCAGTGGGCGCGCACCTCGTCACCATGTCTCGTCCTGCGTACGGCGCTGCGACTGGTCCGGTCGCCGGCGGCCCACTAGCTGGCCCCACTGCCCTCGCCTTCATGACGGGACCTGTTCTAGATGGATATGGTGTTGGCGCTGCCGCTCCTCATCGCTCGACCACTGACCCACTCTACGGCGTCGACAATACCACCACGACGGTTGCGGACACCTCCAGTGTCTTCGCGGCTCTGGCTGCCTCTCACGAGTGCGAGCGTGCACTTGCTGTCGCACTAGAGCAGGAGCGTGCTTCACTAGCCGCTCTCTCTCACCAGATCCAGGAGGGTGCTCACCAACCGTCGAGTGCTGTCTACGAGCCTTCCTCCGATGTTGGTGTGCACTCTGCGTACTTGGTGTCTCTTGCCGCCGCTCTACACGCCCAGGCTGCTGGAGTTCAGAACATCCGGAAGCTTGTGCCTATCGTCCTCAGTTCTAACTCCATAGCCTATGCCCGCTGGCGTCACGTGTTCCTTCTCACACTGAGGCGGTACCAGCTTGAGGACCACGTCCAACGGGAGGGCTCCCTGTATGATAACTCTTGGACCAGCATGGACAGCTTGGTCCTTGCTTGGATCTTTGGGCCCCTCTCCGACGAGCTACACGACATGGTCGGGCAGCGCGGTGGTGGTATTGCGTATCGGGCGTGGCTGGTGCTTGAGCAGCACTTCTTGAGGAATCGTGCGACTCGGGCCTTCAATATCAATGCACTGTTCCATAACACAGTCAAGGGCAATCGAACCATCTCCGCCTACTGCGGGGAGATGAAGAGCATGGCTGATGCTCTGCGCAATCTTGGAGAGCCGATCACCGATAGCACACTCGTTCTTCGGGTCCTTTAGGGCCTGAACGAGCACTACAACCATCTTCATTCATGGATTCTTCGTGTGGAGCCGCCACCAACCTTTGAGAATGTCTGGTCTGATCTTGAGCTCGAGGAGATCACAAATGGTGGCCCCACTGGCTCTGGGCAGTCCTCGCAGTCACGTACTTCCGACGGACCACCTCTGAGACCACCTGCTCTGTCTACTGCCCTAGGTGCCCCTGCAGGCTCCGAGGGTGGTAATCGTCAACACTGTGGGAAGTACGGCGGACGAGGTGCTGATGACGGTAGCACCTCTGCGTCTGCTCCTGCACCTGCCCCTACTCTTGGAGGTGGTAGTGGTGGCACCGGCCGGGGAGGTCACCCTGGCCCACACCCTACAACCCGTGGATCGGCCAGATCTCCATGTGGCTTGGACCATCCCCGGGTCTTCCTTCTCCACGTCAGCCACGTCCTCAACCGGCGTATGTGGCTCACCCGGGCTTTGGTGGTCTCGCCTACCCTACAGGTGGGTTGTCGTCTCAAACCAACGGGGGCACTGCCTACCCAGCCGGGTACTCGGAGCCGCCAGCACCGCTCCAGAAGCCGCCCCTGGGGTGGGATCGTCAGGACCTGGCGTCTTCGTTCAACACCATGCACCTCACACCACCTGCTACTGACTGGGTGGCTGATTCCAGAGCTTCATACCATACCAGTATACTCCTGATGCCGGTATACTTTCTTCTACACACCTCCTCGTCCTTTGCTTCCTTCATCTATAGTTGTGGGGAATGGGTATGTTCTTCCGGTCACCTCAGTAGGTGACTCGGGATCTCCGAGGTCTTTTTAGCTTAACAACATTCTTGTTGCTCCGGATATCATTCAGAACCTGCTTTTGATTCGTCATTTTACCACTAATAATAGTGTTTTTGTTGAGTTTGATCCTTTTGGTTTGTCTGTGAAGGATCTTTCCACCCGACGTCTTCTTCTTTGATGTGATAGCCCGGGACCCCTGTACACGCTTTGACTTCCTTCTTCCGCTACATCTCCATCTTTTGCTTTGGCTATGACTGCTTCGTCCACCACTTGGCACCGCCAGCTTGGCCATCCTGGCGTTGATGCTATGTCCATGTTGTCTAGTAGTTCAGTTATCTCGTGTACTAGGGGCACACATGAGTCTTTATGTCACGCTTGTCAGCTTGGTCGCCATGTTAGGCTTCCTTTTCCTACGTTTGTGACTCATGTTGAGCATATTTTCGATCTTATTCACTGTGATTTGTGGATATCTCCTATTATCAGTGTCTCTGGTTTTAAATATTACATGGTGATCATTGATGATTTCTCGCATTTTCCCTGGACGTTTCCCTTGCGTTTGAAGTCTGAGACCTATGTCACTCTCTCCCACTTCTTTGTTTGGGTTTCCACTCAGTTTGGATGCACTGTCCGCGCTCTACAGTGTGATAACGGACGGGAGTTTAACAACTCAGTGCTCTGTGATTTTTTACTCGCACATGGCGTCCAGTTGCGTATGTATTGTCCATATACATCTCCCCAAAATGGCAAGGCAGAGCATATGATTCGCATCACTAATGATGTCATGCGCTCCTTGTTGTTTCGGGCATTTGTTCCTGCTCAATATTGGGTAGACGCTCTCCACACTTCCACCTCTCTTATTAATTGTCTTCCTACCAAGTCAATTCGAGCACCTACTCCGTATTTTGCCTTGTATGGCGCCACGCCTCTCTATGACCACCTTCGAGTTTTTGGGTGCGCTTTCTACCCCAATCTTTCTGCCACGGCTCCACATAAGCTTGCGTCGTGCTCTACTCCATGTGTCTTCCTTGAATACTCTCTCTATCATAAGGGGTACCAGTGTCTTGACCTCACTACTCATCGTATCTTGATCTCTCGACACGTTGTGTTCGACGAGTACTCCTTTACCTTCTCCACTTCCTCCTCTGCTTCAGCCGTAGAGTTGGACTCCCTGTTTTCTACTGACACCGAGGCTGCTACAATACAACTGCCTTGGCCTCTTTCTGCAGGTACGACACCAGTTGCGCCATGCGTGGCCCCGACGTCATCTGCTGGGCCACTTGCGACTTCCACGACGTTGACTACTGCACCCTGTGCCGTACCGGCGACTCAGGCGCCATCGGCTGCACCTCCCGTGGCCCCGGCGTCTCGGTTCACTAACACTGCACTCGTCTACCAGCGACTAGCGTGGGTTGGTTCTCAGGCTCCAGCAGCTCCGGCGTTTCGGGGGTCTTCGTTCGCGCCTCCAGCGGCCTTGGCATCTCCAACCCCTAATGCCGCGCCACGCGCGGCCCCGACGTCTCCGACCTCCACGGTCGCGCCACGCGCGGCCCCAGCTTCTCCGACCTCCTCTGCCGCGCCACGCACGGCCCCGATGTCTCCGACCTCCTCTGTCGCACCACGCGTGGCCCTGACGTCTCCGAACTCTTCTGCCACACCACGAGCGGCTTCGGCGTCTCCGACCTCCTCTACCGTGCCGCGCGCAACCCCGACGTCTCCGACCTCTACCGCCGTGCCACGCGCGGCCACATCACCACGGTTTGCCAGCCCTGCTCTTGTCTACCAGCGACGAGAGCGGGTTGGTGACCCGACTCCTTCTCGTGTTGAGCCCCCGGTGTACCACCCGCCTTTGCTCCACCAGAACCTAGGGCACGTTCACCCATGATTACTCGACGTGCAGCTGGAGTCATCTGGCCTGTTGAGCGTTTCTCTAGGGTTGTCCTCTCGTCGACGACGCCTCCACCGTCTGCCTCCTCTTCAGTATCTCCTATACAATCTTCCGTCCGTAGCGCTCTCGCCGACCCTCACTGGCGTCATGCTATGGAGGAAGAGTATGCAGCACTACTTGGCAACTAGACGTGGGACCTTGCCACTCGTGGCAATATTGTCACAGGCAAGTGGGTGTTCACGCATAATAGGAAGGTTGATGGCTCCATGGAGAGATATAAGGCTCGATGGGTACTTCGGGGCTTTACTCAGCGACCTGGAGTGGGCTGCGATGAGACCTTCAGTCCTATGGTGAAGCCGGCGACGGTCCGCACCATTCTATCGCTGGCTCTCTCGCATTATTGGCCTACCCACCAGCTGGATGTCAAGAGTGCCTTCCTCCACGGTACTTTGTCGGAGATAGTGTACTGCAATCAGCCGACAGGGTTTGTTGATTCAGCTTATCCACACATGGTCTGTAAGCTGAACAAATTCTTGTACGGTCTGAAGCAGGCACCTCGAGCCTGGTACAATTGGTTCGCTTCTTTTCTGGTCTCGTTGGGCTTCGTTGAAGCCAAGTCGGACACGTCAATGTTTGTGTATCGAAGAGAGGATGGCACTGCTTACCTTCTTTTGTACGTCGATGACATTGTACTGACAGCATCCAGTCTGGTTTTCCTTCAGCGACTATCTCTGCTTTACAGCAGGAGCGCCATGAAGGACCTAGGCCAACTCCACCACTTCCTGGGTGTTGTAGTCGACGACCGACCAGGTGGCCTGTTTCTTCACTAGCGGCAGTACTGTCTGAAATTCCTCGAGCGAGCGGGCATGACTGAGTGTAAGTCGTGCTCCACGCCGGTGGATACCCAGGCTAAGGTCTCTTCACTGACGCTGACTGGGTGGGTTGTCCCAACACCCGGTGGTCCACCTCTAGCTATGCTGTCTTCTTAGGTGGCAACCTCGTCTCCTGGTCCTCGAAGCGGCAGCCTGTGGTGTCGCGTTTGAGTGCTGAGGCGGAGTACCGCACCGTGGACAACGGCATGGCTGAGGCCGCCTGGCTCCACCAGCTGCTGCAGGAGCTCCACTCCCCCGTCCCTCGGAGCACGTTGGTGTACTGCGACAACGTCAGCACCGTCTACCTCTCTACCAACCCTATCCAGCATCAGCGCACGAAGCATGTGGAGATAGACCACCACTTCGTTCATTAGCGGGTTGCACGTGGCGAGGTTCGGGTTCTCCACGTCCCAACGACGTCGCAGTTCGCCGATATCTCCACGATAGGTCTCTCGTCGTCGCTGTTTTTAGTGTTTCGGTCCAGTCTCAACATCTATTGTGGCTAGATGTTGAGACTGTGGGGGGGGGGGGTGTTGGACTTTATATGTGTACCTGTAGGTGTTTTAGGTTAGGCCCATGTACCAGCCCATCCTAGGGGCCTATATATATGTACTCTCCCCCTTTGGGGTTAATTAATCAATCATTATTCCCTCTATCAGTTTTATCAAAATGCCATGCCATTGGGGTCCAGAGACGGTCAAAAGAGGCATACTGTCGTGCATCGTCCTAGTCGACATCCCTGCTAGTCCGCGTTTTTATGGATGGGCTCCTTTTCCAGTCACTATCCAGAGAGCTCTTTTGGAGGACACGTGGGGCCATCGCAGCGGGCGAAGCGCTTATGAAGCTTTGCGAGCTTCATCAAGATGCCATGGTTGGGACACACTTTTCTCTTCTTCCAGTCCGTGGTATGGCTGGTCTTGAGTGGCAACGTCGTATGGTTGAGGCCTATCAACCAAATGGCGACACGACCACAACAACATTTGGGACTTATACCGCTGCATCCAGCATGGTGGTTATTGCGCAGAGTACATTCATTCTGCAGCAGGTCAAAGCATTGAGGCAAGCGGTTGAACGAGGTGACACTCTTGATTACATCAATGAGAACCTACGTTCGTTTCTGGCTCTGACGAATCAGCGGCTGAATCAATGCGAGGATCTGCTGCATCACACTCGCACTAGACTGCGGAAGGCTCGTGCCGAACTGCAGCAAACTCGCAAGGAACTGCAGCAAACTCATGATGGACTGCAGGCGAGTCAATTGGTGGTGCAGCAACAGCAAGGGCAGCTGTTGGTAGTCACCGAGGCACGAGATGAAGCCATCGAAGAAGCTCAGAATTGGAAGTTCAAGGCAGGCCAACTTTGGGATGACTTGATTGAGGCCGAAGCACACTTGCCACACCCAGTCATGCGTCCACCGGCTTATGACATGCCTCTGAACATGGTGAGCAGGTGCCTTCATGTTCTGAGGAGGAAGAAGATCCTGAGATACTCGAGTACATCGATGAGGATGCATCGGATTAGGACAGGGCAACACTACTGCCAGCACGGGGCAACGTATAGTTAGTGGTTGCTCGTGTTGATATTGTAGCCATGTTTGTGTGATATTATAAATAGTAGTGGGTGTGTAGGAAATGAAAAGGTGTGTATGATGACTCATGGAGACCAAGTATAGTTTAGATGAACTTCCATAGAGGTAGTCCATCATTTTGGGGTTCACTCCTGTAAATGGAGTTCACTACTGTAAACTTAGTCTTGAGATAATATATCTTGTATAAAGTTTGTACTTTATAAATATATGTGAATGTTATGCAATAATCATATTGTCAATACTCGCACTACTATGGTATAGAATGGATGAAGCAAACAAACATGTTGCTGATTTTTAAATCATGTCGATGCAGAATAGTGAGTACACGCTCTACGCCAGAGATGGGAGGATCTAGCCGGGGTCGTGAGGATGAATCTCCAACCCAGGAGCAAACCGCAACACCGCAGCAACAAGTTCCTCCACCACCACCACCTGAACCTCTGAGGACTCTCGCGGAGATTCGGGCTGCAGTACTCAGCTCGCGCGACGAGCAAACCGAGTTACTGCAGATGTTGGTGCAGAATTCGTCCCGTCAAGGGGGGGGGTGCGACAAGACAATGGGCAACGCCAGCCCCAACAGAGTTTATATTCGGATTTCATGGTGACGCATCCACCGGTCTTCATGGAGGTCGAGGAGACTCTGGAGGACAGTTTTATCCACACCCTCGAGGCAAAGTTCGGGTTGCTACAATGCACCGAACAACAGAAGGCGCTAGCCGTATTGCAATAACTTCATGGATCCGCTGGTACTTGGTGGGCGAATTACATCGCGTCACTGCTGGCTGGTCATGCGGTCACCTTCACCGAATTCTGGGAGGTGTTCCGCGCCTACCATATACCTCCCCGTATAATGAAGAGGAAGCTTCAGGAATTTCTGGAGCTGAAGCAAGGCGGGAGGAGTGCTCATGAATACTCCCGCGCATTCAATCACTTGGCGCAGTACGCACCAGAGTATGTGGGAACAGAGGAGAAGAAGCAAGATACCTTCTTCCGGGTTTGAACCCCAAGATGCAAGTTCAGCTCGCACAATGCAATCGTGGCACCTTCAATGACATCGTCAATGCCACGATTGTACAGTAGGATGCTTAGCGCGAGCTCATTTCTGATAAGATGAAATGGAGCGTGCCATCGAGCAGCAGCAGTGGTGGTCCACCAAAATACCGTGTGGTGTATCGCTCACCATCCGGTCAGCAATGGCAGCCACCGGCGCGACCGCAGCAATTCTGCAGTCGTTCCTTCAACGCGCCGCGTTTCCGACCGCCATTTCCACAGCAGCAGCAGCAAAGGATGGTCCCTCGTGCGTATCCACCTCCACCACGTGCACCGGGATTCCGTCCACAGTTTGGCAGGAATCCGACACAATACAAATGCTACACGTGTGGCCGTGTCGGCCATTTTTCAAGGGACTGCCCCGAACAGCGACAAGGCAGCGGACAAGCACCATATCAGGGTGCAGCTCAGCCCCGCAACCAACCCAAGAAACCAGCAGCAAAACCCGGCAACGTCCACCACCTAGCTATCGAAGACGTGCCGGAAGGCGAACCCGTCTTTGCAGGTACATTTTCTCTACTCAAAAATCCCGTAGTCATATTATTTGACTCCGGTGCCACCCATAATTTCATTAGCCAATTATATGTATTCAAATACCAATTATCCATCAATCTCACAAAATGTCCATATTTGATTTGCTCTGCGGGTGGGAAAGTAGCACCCGATAGGATGGTCTATCGGGCACCACATGAGCTGGGTGGAAATCTATATCCGACTTCTCTAATTATATTAGAGAGTCAAAAGCTCAATGTCATTTTAGGAATGTCATGGCTGCACCGTCATGGTGCTGTTCTTGACATCGTTCCACGTGTGGTCCATTTAAACTCGCCACTATATGAACCACACACTCTCATTCTAGACTGCCTTATCCAAGAAATTCCATCCACATACAACACAGAAGCCACAAAGCTTGAGGACATTCGAGTGGTCCGTTAATATCCAGAGGTGTTTCCCGACGACCTTCCAGGTATGCCACCGGATAGGGACATCATGTTCAAAATTGAACTTATTTCGGGGACCACACCTATTTCTCAAAGGCCGTACAAGATGGCACCAAATGAGTTGGCGGAATTAAAGGGGCATTTGAAGGACCTGCTGGACAAAGGTCTCATACGCCCAAGTTCATCACCTTGGGGCTGCTCCGCATTGTTTGTGAAGAAGAAGGACAAGACGTTAGGTCTATGTGTGGACTATCGTCCGCTCAATGCCGTGACGGTCAAGAATAAGTATCTACTACCACGCATCGATATTTTATTCGATCAATTAGTGGGTGCTAAGGTTTTCTCAAAGATGGATCTTCGGTCCGAATATCATCAAATCCAAATCCGACCGGAGGATATACTAAAGACAGCATCTGGACAAGATACGGACTCTACGAATATCTTTTCATGTCATTTGGACTTACCAACGCGCCTGCTCACTTCATGTATTTGATGAATTCAGTGTTCATGCCGGAGTTTGACGAGTTTTTCATGGTATTCATCGATGACATTCTGGTGTATTCAAAATCAAGGGAAAAACATGCCCAACACTTACATATCATGCTCCAACGATTGCGAGATCACAAGCTTTATGCAAAATTCAGCAAGTGTGAGTTTTGGATCAGCCAAGTACCATTTCTTGGTCACATTATTTTTGCGGAGGGCATCGCTGTTGATCCAAGCAAAATTGTGCAAGTACTAAAATGGAAGTCTCTAACATTCGTACACGAAGTTCATAGCTTTCTTGGATTAGCAGGATATTATCGGAGGTTAATTTCGAGCTTCTCAAAAATCGCTAAACCAATGACGGAGCTGCTGAAAAAGGGGACTAAATATGTTTGGAGCAAGGCATGTGAGGATGCATTTCAAGCATTGGTGAAACATCTCACAATAGCACCAGTGCTAGCTCAGGCGGACATGACCAAATCGTTCGACGTGTATTGTGATGCTTCTGGCATTCGTCTAGGCTGTGTGTTATTGCAAGACGTCCGCGTGATTGAGTATGGATCACGGCAGCTCCCAAAACATGAGAACCATTATCCAACTTATGACCTTTAGCTCGCTGACGTGGTACTCGCTTTGAAAAGGTGGAGGCATTATTTACTCGGAAATCTAGTGCACCTATACACCGACCACAAGATCCTGAAATATATCTTCACTCAAAAGGAGCTGAATATGCGATAGCGAAGATGGTTGGAACTGATCAAAGATTATGACATTGAAATTCACTACCATCCCAGCAAGGCGAATGTGTTGCCAATGCTCTGAGCCGCATGTCTCACATCAATAATCTGTCCATTACCCCGATGGAAGAGGACGAGCCGAGTTTATACTTGGTTCCATATGGAGCGTTATATAATCTTGCTCTCGTTCCTACCATACGAGAGGAGATTATGGAAGCTCAAAAGAAAGATGTGGGTATATCACAAATTCGAAGGAGAATGATGAATGGGGAAATGAAGTGTTTACGAAGTGATGAGCAGGGTACTCTATGGTTCAACGACCATATAGTGGTACCCCGTGATTTGTCACTTCAAAAGAAAATTTTGGACGAAGCTCACTTGTCCAAGTATTATATTCATCCGTGCAGCAACAAGATGTATCATGATCTGAAAAGACGATTTTGGTGGACATGTATCCGAGTGTGATACGTGTCGGCGGGTGAAAGCCGACCACATGAAAAAAGCCGGACAGTTGCAATCACTGAAAATTCTGGCCTGGAAATGGGAGGACATTAGTATGGATTTTATTGTCGGACTACCTCTCACGTTTCACAAGCATGACTCGATTTGGGTGATAGTCGACCGACTAACCAAATCAGCTCATTTCATCCCTGTACATATGAAGTACATTGCCAAGAAATATGCGGAGTTATATATTGCAAGAGTCATGTGCTTGCACGGAGTTCCCTGGACAATTATTTCAGATCGTGGTGCTCTGTTTGTTGCTCCTTTCTGGGAGCAGCTGCATGCATCCTTGGGGAGTAAACTGATCTGAAGCTCCGCATATCACCCGCAGATGGATGGTCAAACTGAATGAGTGAATCAAGTTTTGGAAGATATGCTACGCGCTTGTGCCATCCACCACGGTAAAAATTGGGATGATCATTTACCGTTGGCGGAGTTCTCATATAACAATGTCTATCAAGCTAGCATCAAGATGGCGCTGTATGAAGCTCTCAACGGCCGGAAATACCGCACACCCCTCAACTGGTGTGAATCCGGCGAACGAGTTATATAAGGAATTGATCTTGTAAATGAAGCCGAGGAACGAGTGCGAGTGATTCAAGCAAATCAAAAGGCTGCTCAATCCCGTCAGAAAAGCTATGCGGATAAAAGACGTCGACCTCTCCACTTCGACATTGGAGACCACATTTATCTCCATGTCTCTCCGATGAAAGGGATTCATCGTTTCGGAGTGAAGGGAAAACTTGCTCCATGATTTATCGGTCCATTCACCGTCATTGAAAAATGTGGACCCGTGGCCTATCGTTTGTAGTTACTGGCATCGCTTGCTGGTATTCATAATGTATTCCACATTTCTCAGCTGCGGAAGTGCCTTAAATCCTCAGCTGAAATTCGCACCAAAGACATTGAAGCTCTCCAACCAGATCTCACTTATTCTGAGTATCCGATCCAGATTATTGATGAAAAGACTCGTATCACAAGAAACCGGACTTTGTGCTTCTACCAAGTCTTTTGGAGCAACCATACCGCTGAGGAAGCGACATGGGAAAGCGAGGACTATCTCCGATCAAACTATATGGATTTATTATCATCTCATATCCGGTAATCTTTTTACCTCCGTCTCTTTTATTTGTAATCTCAGGACGAGATTCTTTTAGGGGGGGGGGGTGTAAAAGCCCTAAATTCAGAGTGCAAAGATCAGACAGGTGAATTTAAAATTTGAATAGGAAAAATAAATCAAAATGGAAACTGAAAAAAATCAAACCAATTCAAGCTTCAATAAAAGGAATTCAAAATTTCAGATTTGCTCCTGTTCAAGCTGTGCCAAAATAAAAATCTGAGTTCTCCATTAGCTTCCAAATATTCCAAATAGAACCCCAGTAAATTTTCATAAAATTTGGAGCACATTTTCTATTTAATTCAATGGGTACATTGAATTCCATTCAAATTCAAATTTGAATTTAAAATTCACCAGAAACTGGACCAAATGTGAAGACAATTTCCATAATCTGAATCTACACATTTGAATTGGCCTCTCCACGAAAATCTATAAATTTTGGACAGTTATTGGTAGGAGAATTAAGAGACCCGAGAAGATAGACTTAAGGGGGTTGTAGGACCCACTGGTCAGTGGGGCTTATACGTGAGTGCTCTGCGGCAGCTCACCACGGCGACACCGCACCGCATGCAATCGTCAGCGAGCTGCTTTCCAGCTTGATCGCATCCCGGTGTACTCCCTATACCTCACCATACCTCCCTTGGTTCATTTCCTCACGCCATCGACGAGCACAGCAGCGCCGCTCATTTTTCTTCCTCCCGTGAAACAGAGCACCGCCGCCTTCCTTTCCTCCCTGGTGAGCACCTGGGTTCCGCCTCTTTTCTCTTTGATTCAAACAGCAAAGATGGCACCAAGGCTATGCTCTCTCATCTCCACCCTTTAGTTTATCGTCTTGCTCACTGTTTTGCCGGTATTTTGAAGTTTGGCGGCCGTCGCCGTTGAGCCTCCGAGGTGGACGCCTCTGCCTCCCCGTCGCACTGGGGCTACAAGCCTTGTCACGAGCTGCTCCCAAAAGAAAAAAAGGTGAGCCTACCCGAACTGCTTGTGCCCTCCAAGTTCGAGTCGTGGACCGTTGCGCTAGTATTTCCCGTTTTTCCCGGCGGCGAAACAGAGCATCGGGTCTAGGTCGTCCATTTAATTCCTTTTCTATATGCAAGATTTCTCTAATCCAGTTAAGTATTAGCTTCATCACCTCCTAGTGCACACCTTGACAAAAAATCAGTGGAAACCATCGAGTGAAGACCGAGCTATTTGAGTTTTTCCCGCCGCTTTGGGAAATTCCGCTGGTCCACCGTCGAAGTCGACGTTTCTATCTATTTTACCCTTGTTCATCCCCCTATTAATCTTCCCCAGGATCCTAGAAACGTTCCTGAGTGATTCCTGAGTGATTTCCGAGGAGTTTGATCAACGGAGCGGTGGTTCCGACATGGCGGGAACCCTAGCTGCCGCCTTTGTCGTGCCACCATTTCCGGCCGTCACTGTGTCGATTCGACCCCACCACTGTGTTCCTCGTTCCTTAAAATTGTTGGAGGGAGAATTGCAGCAAGGGATATGGCCGGGAGAAGGGAGCCGGTGAGCTCGCCAGCGCAACGCCGCCGCAGCCGCGTCGCGCGCCCAAGGTTGAAGACGACCTCGTGGGCCCCGTGTGTCAGTCTCTGATGTTCCCCCCGGGGATCTGCTGTGGCTGTTTGATCCGGTGCGGCTGCGTGGTTAAAACCGTGGACCACGGTGTGGCCCAGATGCGATTGGCCCATTTTAAATGGGTGGGGCTGGGCTGGATTATTTGAACTTTTTCCTTGGAAATTAATTCCAGAAATTGAGCCAAGTTCAAAAATCAATTACTCCTTGCATACTTACTCAAATAATTCTCAATAAATTCTGGTAGACTCATCATGATATCAACTTTGCATTTGTGCAATTTATTTGGACGTGAAACTCCCAGAATTCTTATAACTAATTCCTTTGTGCTAACTGCTTGGGAAATTAATTACCCCTGTTCTGTTAATTGGAAAATTCCCAATTTTGGTCAGCACAATCTTAAAGGAACACTTGATTTCCAGTAAAAATTTCAAGTTCATTGGACTTCATTTACTAGGTGGATCAGTGTTTCAAATGTCTATGTAGATTAAAAATTGTGAAATGTACAGAAACTATTTCAGGATTTCCCAAAAACTTGTAAAATCAATTTACCCCTGTAGGAAGCTCATAAAATTATGAAACAAATTTTACTAGAACAAGTGAAACCTCATCTACCATAATCATCCACTGGTAGCCATGACAAATCTACAGATTTAGTACTAAAATTCAGAGATTCATTTTTCTTGTTGGAATTTTAGAGACAACAAGCTTCCTTCAACATCTCCAATTTTCGGTCCATATTTTACTCATAGAAACTAGTATCCACTTAAAAATCCCAAACCAAATTAAAATCTTTTAGTTACAGAAACTGTATTTAGAAGTTGTTTTGTATAGTTCTATGTCACTTATATGCTTTCATATTATGCACCTCATATAGTGAAGGAGATCGAGGAGGACCCGGAGCTCTTGGAGAGTATACTACCAGAAGCTAACTTCCCTTCTGACTCACAGCCAGGCAAGCCCGGTTTGCATTTAAGTGCTATTTCAAAGTCTCTATTTGTATCACTTATGTCTAGGATGAATTTTTGTGCATTAGGGTTAAGGTGCTTGTTACTCCACTTGCATGACCTACAAATCCCATGGAGTATTGGGTAGGTCCACAGACCGACGAGTAGAAAATGCCATGCTAATGTTTTGAGGAATCCGGTAGAAGTCGAGTAGTTGGAATCTACTCGCGAGATAGGATTTTATCACACAAGAAATATTTGATCAGAGAAGAGTTTATGAATATGAAATTGAGACAGAGCAGCGGGTAGGATGAAGCGAGATGTGGTATCACGTTCGTAACCCTGCTTCTGTCGATTGAGGACCGATCGGTGTGCGGCCCTGCTGGACAAGTTTGAACTGTACCGGATGCATACTGGCTATATGGAAACCAGGAAACCTATGTAATTGGTAAACCCGGGTGTCGAGGCTTACCCTACCACTTTATAGGAGTGGGTTGAGGGAAGCAAGGTGTAAATCTGCCGGCGGGCATAGAGATGCTCCGCGCGGGGACCTCCTGCCCATTACGGAAGGACCAGTTCGGCATCTGGGTTTCCTTTGAAAGGTTGTTGCACACAACATAGAATTGAAGTGTGATTCGCCCCACTTCTGAAATAGGTGTATGTGACGTGTTATCCGGGTGTCTATTGATTGCAATCACCACCCCTCGCGGTTGTTTGAGTACCACTTGTTCACTGGGTTGTGACGTAGTAAATACTAAAGAAGCCAGGTGAATATTGCTCACTAAAGTTACTATTATTAAACTTGTAAGATGCTGTTAATAACTTGAAAATTGAGGATCAACATGTAGGCGAGACATTACTACTATATCTATTCCTATGTTAAGTATCCCTGCATGTAGAGTCCCATGTTTAGGTGAGATGGTTAAGTCTTGTTGAGCCTTCGTGCTCACGGTTGCTATATTAAGTTGTTTGCAGGTGAGACGTATGAGGAAGGGCCCGAAGATGAGGCGATGTCCCCGTCGGGGTATACCGCCGAGTGGGAGCCCTACATGCCGCCGTGAATTTTTCTTTGTTGCTAGTGTGTAGCGTCCCCGGGCTAGACGGTTGCACTTTTGCATGGCTAGGATGAGAGGTTGGCTATGAGTATTATCTTCCACTATATATTAAGTATTGTAAAAGACTTCTGCTATTTATATAAATAAAAATATGTATTTTGTCGTATTCTTTTCGTGTGTGCTATTGGGTGCCGCATCGTACGGTACCACCCTCTTACATTCCTGGAATGTGCAGACCCGGTCCTCACACATCTCTCCACTAAATGCCCATGTTGGCCATTCCCTCGTCTTCAGCGGAGCCCAACGGTTGGTTAGGAAGTTCGCGATCACCACCAGAGGGGTCACTCCTCCCTCCACACAACTCTAGATCCTGGACAAGACCGGATTGTACCCTTCATCCAGCTTTGGGAGCTCCTCCCAGGTGTCGGTGTCGGTGGTGCGAAGGCTGTCAAGCAGCTCCAGCCTATCATGGTGATCCACTCTGACGTTCACCCAATCCTTCTTCCAGCCGTCCCACTTCCCTGAAGGAAGCGTCTTTAAGTACTTGTAGGGAGAATTAGTACTCTTCACGTAGTAGTAGAAGCCAAGAAACTCGTTTTTCTTTCCAGTTGTATGGACCGTGAAGGAGGTCCGGAAGAGCATGATGCAGGGCGGCACACCTACCCACATCTCACAAAAGCGGACAAATGTCGCCACTAGCAAGAAGGAGTAGGGGACAAGGTGGTGAAGATGCAACCCGTAGAAGTCCAGCAGTATCAGCAAGAAGCAGGAGAACGGCAGGATGAGCCCCACCATAGCGAACGGCGAGGAATACACGATCTCACTGGCGCTTTCATTCTTGAAGGGGAGCTTGCCGAAGCGAATCGAGTTGTTGAAAATTGCTTTACCACCCCATGTAAGTGCAAACTCTCAACAACTTGGTGTTGTTGTTGATCCTGCTTCGGGGGAGTCCTAACTCCATCACCGCAAAGGGGAGCAGAAGTGGAAAAAGTGTTGCAAAGGCGAAGAGCTGTAATCGCAAGATCAAATGAAAGCGTAAGGAGTTCTCTCCCCGTGCAAACTTCCTCCCTTTCTTAAGCCTCCGCAACGCTTCGACGGAAACTACCTCTGGACCCGAATCACAAATGACCTCGTCAATGACAAGGGGGCCCGGTGAACTGTTGTCATGATGGGAAGTTGGAATCCCGAGGGCGGTAGCTTGACAGGACTACAAATATTATGCTAGGAACCGATATGAATTTCGTAATGGGAACCAGCGACCTTCAATTGCGTAACATCCGCACGCAAGGATCTTACCCACCATATCAAGAAGGGCCACATAGCGATGGAATAACTGTGTGTCGTCGTCTCAACCGCTCAGGATAAGACTTTGAAGCAGCGGCGCGAGAATCAATGATGGCCCCACCTCCGGTAGCGTAACCTCTCCCTGAGGTGGTCCCAGGGGCCACTGTCAGTACCCTGCGTACCAGGTACCCCTTGGTACCGTAAACAAGCCATGGAGTTCTTATGTCCAGGTGGCAGACGTTCAGAGGAAATACACGTCTCGTAGTATCGGATCTGCCTCCCTCCGTAGAATGGCTCTGGTACTACCATGTGTCTAGAGAAGCCGGACCTGCCTCCCTCGTTGGGTAGTTTCGATGCTGCCACGTGTCTTGCAGAGCCGGACCTTGCCTCCCTCCTCAGGGAAGCTTCGGCTGTGCCATTTGTCCAATAACAACGAACCTATCCCCCAGTAGAGGGAAGCTCTGGAGCTGCCATGTGTCAACACCCAGACCTAAGTCTGCAATAGGAAGACAACGGGATCTCCAACGGCGTGGACATTCAAGGGCCATCAATTGGTCGTTACGAGACCTGATTAACATGTTATTAATGCTATATTAATGATGCATGATCAGAAGGCTATCAAGACTGGTAACGTTGCTATTAAGGCGCGTTATCATAGAACATGTATAGGGCAGTGATTATAGCTAGGGCATCTTGTCGGGCCAGGCACAAACTGTAACAACCAGTCCTTGGCATAGAAAAAGGGTTGTGCTGCACGGTAGAAGGAGAATTGATCTCAACTCATCTCATCCGCACCTAAGCTTAGGCTCACATACACTCATACAATACACCAACCCCCTAGAATAGGGTATTATGCTCAGGCGGCCAGAACCACGTAAAAATCTCTGTGTTCACCTCTTGTCTCTATCTTGACTCATGCCCAACCGAATACTAACCTTCGCGGACTACTTCTTAGTAGTATCGTGGGGAGTTTCCTAGTCCACACTTCGACAAGGGTATACCGTGAGTTCAGAGATCCAATGGTTGAAAATTGGATGGAATACTTGAATCTTCACGCTAGGGTTGGTGATGGAGAGTTGATGATGCTTTGTTGATGAAGATCATCGACATCGAAAAGTTGATGAAGATTGAGCTTGCTTGATCCACTCTCTTCTCCTCCTCCTTCTCCTTTCTGCGAGCTTCTCTTGATGGCGGCACACAACAAGAACACGACAGCGAGGGTTTTCTAAATTGATTGGAGGGTAAAAGGGTATTGGGTTGCTTATATAAGGGTGAGGTGGTAGGGTTTTGGGGTGGATTCCAAGTAGAATTCGTTGGCGGACAAGTAGGGGTTGTGGTGGGGTCCACTTGGGCTCCACAGAGGTTGGTCACGACGTTCTTGGGACCAATTATGGTAAATACCCAAAAACTTGTCATGGAAGAAAATAGAAACCGAGTTGGACTCTGAAGACCGGATTAGTACGCAAGGTGGCCGGACAAGTCCATTTTGGAACAGAAAAGATTTCGGACGAGTCGGTGGTGGAGGCCGGACAAGTCCGGGGCTGGCAAGAAAATTGTCCGGACTGAAATTTGGGAACTACTGGAACACTTCGATAATTTCCAGAACCCAACATTGGACTAGTACGCTCATAGGACGGACAAGTACGGACAACATCAGAACCTTGATCGGACAAGTCCGTGCAATGTGCTGGACAAGTCCGGGGTCCTAAAAAACTTAATTATATGCACGGGAAGGGAATACCAGACTAGTCCAGGGTGGCGACCAGGTAAGTCCATTCCCAGAAAGAATTAAATTATTGTTTAGCCTAAAAGTCATTTTAATCTTGTTCCTTTTTATGTTGCTTAATGTTAAACATGTATGAGGATGTATGCAATGCATGATGGATGGAAATGAGGGTGTTACAAACCTACCCCTTTAAATTAATCTCGCCCTCGAGATTCGACGTAGAAGGAAAGAGATAGGGAAGTTCTCGCGTGAGATCCTCTTCTTGCTCCCAGGTTGCTTCTGACTCTGTATGATGCTTCCATTTTACTTTGCACCATCGAATCACCTTGTTCCTTGTGACCATCTCCTTGTTTTACAAAATTTGGACAGGTTGCTCATCATAGGTCAAATCTTCCTCAAGCTCCAATCCTTCCATTGGTACTTTCTCTTCCGATACCCTCAAACACTTATTGAGCTGAGAAACATGAAACACATCATGAACATCAGAAAGATGATCTGTCATCTCCAACTTATACGCCACTTCTCCACTTTTGTCCAAAATCTTGAATGGTACAATATAGTGAGGTTCGAACTTGATTTTGATGTTAAATCACTTGTGACCTCACACGGGTGACACTTTGAGATATACGAAGTCTACCATATCAAAGGCTAAGCTTCTTCGTCTATTATCTGCGTAGCCTTTTTGTCTTGACTGGGCAACTCTTGAGTTTTTGCGGATTGTCTGAACTTGCTTTTTAGCATCTTGTATTACATCAGGTCCAAAAACTTGAGTTTCTCCTGTCTCATTCCAAAACAAGGGTGTTCTACACCTTCTCGCATACAATGTTTCATATGGTGACATTTTTAAACTTGCTTGATAACTGTTTTTGTAGGAGAATTCAACATATGGTAGACTTTTGTTCCAACTTCCTCCATACTTTAGCGCACAAGCTCTTAGCATGTCTTTCGATATCTGATTTGCTCTCTCGGTTTGTCTATCCGTTTGAGGGTGATATGGAGAACTAAAATTCGTGCACTATTTCCTTGTGTCGCTTTTGCCAGAACCTTGAGGTAAATTGAGAACCTCTATCGGACACTATTTTCTTTGGTACTCCGTGTAAACACACTATTCTTCCGATATACAATTCTGCCAGCTTTGCTCCACTATGGGTAGTCTTGACAGGAATGAAATGCGCTGATTTTGTCAACCGATCCAAAATAAACCATATTGAATCATATCCCGTTGAAGTGCGAGGTAAACCAACTATGAAAGTCCATACCAATTTCTTCCCACTTCCATTCTGGAATCTTCAATGGTTGCAATAATCCAGCTGGCCTTTGATGTTCATCCTTGACTCGTTGGCATACATCACATAATGCAACATATTCAGCTATGCCCCTTTTCATGCCATCCCACCAATAGCAAGTTTTCAAATCCTTGTACGTTTTTGTACAACCCGAATGCATTGAATAAGGCGAGTCATGTGCTTCCTTTAATATCATTTGCTATAGACGCTTCTCATTAGGCACAACAATCCGTTTCCTAAGTCATAGAGTACCATGGTCATCCTCATCAAACCTAAATTATCTTCCTTCTTGGATCTTTTCTTTAATTTCATTGATTTCCTCGTCCTTGGTCTTGCCTTCTCTTATTTCTTGCTCCAATGTTGGGTTTACTTCCATTGCTCGAATCTCATTTTCAAATTTGAGATGTATCCATTCAAACTCCTTGCATAGCTCAGATGGCAACTCCCTAACGATGAGCTTGTGGCTTGCTCCCTTTCGGCTCAAAGCATCAGCCACTACGTTGGCTTTTCCTAGATGATAATTGATTTCCACATCATAGTCCTTAATTAGTTCCAACCATCATCGTTGCCTTGAATTCAGATCCGTTTGCATGAATATGTACTTGAGACTCTTATGGTCCGTATAAATCTCGCATCTATAGCCAAGAACGTAACGTCTCAAAATCTTCAACGCATGCACTACGACTACAAGTTTGAGATCATGCGTAGGGTAATTCTGCTCATTTTTCTTCAATTGTATGGATGCATAATCTACTACTCAGCCTTCTTGCATCAATAGACAACCAAGTCCTTGCCTTGATGCATCGCAATAGATATCAAAACTCTTGTTTACATCTAGCAATGTCAACACTGGTGCGGTTGTCAATCTCTTGTTTAACTCCTCAAAGTGATCTTGACAAGCTTGAGTCCACTGAAGGGCTTCTCCTTCATTAACAGTTCAATCATGGGCTTCACTATCTTGGAAAAGTCCTTGATGAACTGACGGTAATATCCAGCCATTACAAGAAAACTCCTTATTTCCTTCACATTCTGTGATGGTTCCCACTTTAGCACATCTCTAACTTTTCCTGGGTCAACCGACAGTCCTCATCCAGATATGACATGGCCTAGGAATGATATCTCCCTCAACCATAATTGGCACTTGTTAAACTTGGTATACAACTGGTGCTCTAGCAAATTCTGCCACGTCAGCCTTAAAGTCTCTTTATCCTCCTCTTCACTTTTTGAGTACACTATAATATCATCTATGAACACTACCACAAACATATCCAAATACTCCATGAAGACCTTATTCATGAGATACATGAAGTATGCAGGTGCATTAGTCACTCCAAATGGCATGACCATATACTCATAGGATCCATACCGTGTCCAGGAAGCCATTTTGCGTATGTCTGATGGTCTAATCTTCATTTGGAAATATCTCGACCGAAGATCAATCTTAGAGAATATTCTGGCTCCCTTCATTTGGTCGAGCGGATCCTCTATGTGGGGCAGTATGTACTTATTCTTAATTGTCTCCTTGTTGAGAGACTGGTAATCCAGACACATTTTGGGATCCATCTTTCTTATTTATGAAAAGCACTGGTATCCCCACGGTGACGAGCTTGGGCGTTTAAAACCCTTCTCTAATTGCTCTGGAATATTCCTCTTGAGCTCCGCTAATTCCTCAGGAGGCATCCTATATGGCCTCTTTGCTATAGGTGCAGTTCCAGGTATTAAATTAATGACGAAATCGATGTCACGGTCAGGTGGCATACCTTGCAATTCCTCAAGAAACACTTATGGGTACTCACGAACAACCGGAATTTTCCCCAAAGTTACTCCTTCTACATGATTTACCATTGCCTTCTCGGTTGTTGGCTGAACTGCCTTGAATTCTATACTGACTCCTTCTTCGTTTGTCAATTGCACTGTCCGAGTGGCACACTGAATCACTCTGTTATGCTTTCTTAGACAATCCATTCCAAGTATGATGTCCAAGCCTTGTGAGTTCATGACTACAAGGTTGTCGAGGAAATCTACCCCCCTTATGGAAATATTTACTTTTGGACATACTATATTTGTCCTCATCTCTCCTCCTGGAGATTTAACCAACAAGGTATCCTTCAGGTATGATATAGGCATGCTATGCTTTGCTAAATACTCTGATGAGATGAATGAATGAGATGCTCCAAAATAAAATAATATAGTAGCAGGGTTGGAGTTTGCGAGAAACATACCAATCGCAACATCTTCAGCTCCGTTGAGCCTCTTCTGCAGATAAATGGTTCACCTTGACACGAGCAAAATTATGTAGTCCTCGGTTGCCTTGAGTTGCTCCTCCATTGGGCCTAGGATTCTTCTTTGGAGCATTGTTCATCTGTCCTTGATCTGATCTTGGGCATTGATTTGCAAAATGTCCCACTTGACCACATGTAAAGCAAGTTTTTGTACCAGTGGCAACAGAGAAATTAGGGCGAGGCTGAATCTGAGCATCAGCAGTCATATTTAGACGTGGTGCAGGCTGCATAGGTAAGTGAGGTGCTTGCATGGAAGGGCGTTGCTGCATTGGCTGTTGCCGTCGCGGTGGATAAGCAGGGCGGTATGCAATAGCAGGTGGGTTGTAACAGGGTGCATCAGGCAGTGCATAGCAAGGGCGGGCATTGCATCCTTGCGGCTATCCATGATATGGTATTTTCCTCTTGTTGTCTTGTTCCATCTCCCGAACCTTGTTCTCAACCACAATGGCCTTGTCAACAAGCTTCTAGAAGTTAGCATAATCAGTGTTGAGCAACTGTACTTGAATTTCATTATTGAGACCCCTCATAAACAAGTATTGCTCGCTGCTGTCAGTACTAATGTCCTCTGGAGCATACCTAGACAGTTGAGTGAATTTGTGTAGATACTCACTCACACTCATCCTTCCTTGCCTGAGGTTTTCAAATTCTTGTCTTCTCGGTATCATGACTCCCTTAGGTACATAGTGAGAATGGAACTTCTCCTTAAATTCAGCCCAAGTGATTCTCTCTTGATTAGCATGGGCATTGCAAAGGGCTTCCCACCAATCTGCAGCAGCTCCAACCAACTGGTGTGAGGTAAAAAGGACCTTCTCCCTATCACTGAACTGGACGATGGCAAATTTCTTTTCAACAGATTTCTGCCAATCTTGAGCTTTCATAGGATCATTGGCTTGAGCAAAGGTAGGCGGTATGGTCCTCATGAATCCTCCCAAAACATTGTGGGGTGGTGGGGGTGGTGGTGGTGGAGGCATGTAGGACTGGTTGTTGTTATTAGCTTGCAGCTGTCCCAAGGTTTGCATCATGGTTTGCGTGAGCTGGTTTTGCATGGCTATGAGGCACTCCATGTTGCTGGCTTCAGGTCCAAGGTTGACATTCTCAGGAACTTTGTTGTTCTCATCCTCCCGATGTGCATTCCTTTGGTTACGGGTCCTCGGCATATGTTGTTGAAAGAATAGTAGATATGGAAGAATTTAGAATTTGAAAAGAAACGCACCCAATTATATGGATCAAGGTATATATAACTAAACAAACCTCTTATTATTACTAAAAACCCTATTTGAGGATGTGGACAAGCATCCCACAACTATCTACTACGTGCGGATGTGGACAAAATGCTAAGCGTCCCATAGCTCGCACCAATCACACAAGCACAAGCACACAACATGAAAATTCAGCACACCACACTAAATATAACTATTACGATCTAAACGCCTTTCTAACTTCTAGACATGAGACCTAGACTTAATTGTATGAGTCGTGGTTGTCCTATCCGTGAGGCGGCGAAGGTGACGGTGGTGGCAAGTCATACATGTGCGCACGCCAAGGTGAGTTGGTCGTCCATGTAGGCGCTGGAGAGGTTGCTGCACCATTGACCTCCGCGGTGGCACGAGGGTAGCTTTTCCATGATGAACAATTTCTTATAGAGGTAGCGGATCTCCTCCATGGCATCAGCTTAGTGATTTCCCAAATTCACCAATACTTTCTGAGATATGTCAGTGCATGAGAACTTGTTTGAGCTCCTTCTTGTGGTCTTAAGATTTCGCTTGTTCCATTCATGCGATGAGGGTGCAGCGCAAAACTAGTACCTCCAATCTGCTCTCGATAGATGTGGCACAATCTAGTGAGTGCTTCCAAAGCAACATCATCAACAGCTTGCTCCCTGGTGGATCTCCATGTGGGCGCAAAGTGTCGGGTGACCACCTCATATTTGGCAAGAATAGTAACTTGAGCCCTATATTCTTCACGTCCATGGCGAGGAATCCTCTTAACATAGTATGTCAGGTGCATTTTGCATAAATCAAGGAACTCCATCAATTGCTTAGCTGCAAATCCTCCATCAGTTCCATCGGAACGGAATTCTTGGGCAAAAAAAAAACTAAGCGTGTGTCCTCGTTACTGGCTTCACTAGACTGCGATGCACTCCTTTGGGCTTCGGGTACCTCTTCTAGGGCAGCGGGTTCTTCCTCTTGTGGTTCCTCCTCATGAGTTTCCTCCTGCTTATGTACCTCGTCTTCACCCTCCTTATGTGTATCACCTTCCTCCTCATGATCATCATAGAATTCCACCACCTCAGGATCTTCCTCCTCATCATCATCATAGAATTCCATCTCATCAGGATCTTCCTCCATTGTGTTGGAGTGTTCATGTTCAACTTCCTTTGCAGGAGAACTCACTTCTTACTCCTCTTGGGCTAGTTCCATTCGCGGCTCCTCGTGAGGCCTAAGCTTGCTTCCATGAGGTGGCAAACGAGCTCTCTTGCGGGCTGTCATTTTGGTATGAGCCATCCATAAGAAAACATGAGAATATTAGAGGAAAACATAAATATCAGTTCTGAAATTGCAGAAGCCATAAATTAAGATGAGAGGATGTGCATTTGCTCAAAAAGATGGAGAAGTGACAAAAATTGCAGCAGTAGCAAAAGCATAAATTTTCCCACATTACAAAGCTAGTGGAAGGCGAAATAATGTAAAACAGGCGAATTTTGAAGAGGGCAGAAGTACTAAGTGATTTGTGGTGTCCATTCTACCTAGACATGCGTTCTACGGTCAAACACACAACTCTAATACCAATTTGTGACCCCAGTTCCAAAAATGAACCAAGCATAGTGAATATGTGTGCCCACGATGTTTAACACACATACACAAGTGATTAAAAAACGATAATCTGATTATAACCATGTCTCGAATAATAATACTAATAATAGAACCTTATTACAAACCCAAATAGTCTTGAATACAAGCTCTAATAGGACTGCAGCGGAAACACTAAACACTAATGACACCAACTCCACAGGCAAGCTTGATGATAACATGCATGCCTAGAACTCCTTAAAGACCTCCGGGTACTCCACATTGCTGCCTGCGACTGAATTTGTTGGGGAAATAGCAAGAGTGAGCACATGTCGTACTCAGCAAGTGTGGGAAAGTATGACATATAGCTTAAACAATGAATGATAATTAAATGGCTATAATTAATGTTCGAACCATCACTACAAACCTAGCCGACTACCCCTTCCCCGAGCTTTCCTAATGGTCCGAACAGTAATGGCAATACACTAATTAGTCAGCTAAGTCATACCCATACTTGGCCATCTGGTGGCACTGTAAATCCTGGATGGTCGCTCCACGAACCGGTCCTTAGATCTAAAGTAAGCAAAACCACCAAAACGGTCCAACCCATTCCACGTAACCGGCTTGCTTAGATCCCTAGGTTCCATGTTGCTAAAGGGTCATTATTATCAATTCTCATCATTCATGTTTTCAATAGTTCATAATGAAGCAATATGATTGTTTCCCAAACCCAATTGAGTATAGAGAAGCAATATGATGGACACTTGCCTTGCTCCTGAGCTTTATGATGGACACTTGCCTTGCTCCTGAGCTTGGTTTGGATCAAAAGCTTCGAAGTTCTGGTTCTGCATGTCCTCGAAAGCACTCTCTACAGCGATACCTTCTATTCAGCGCGACAAACATGCTAAACAAACATTACAATCATATAATGATCATATATTACTCAATATGCCATGATATGCATGGATGATGCAATAATGTGATAACACAGGTTATTAAGTTGTTGTTAATGCTTACTATCTAGTTACAAATGAGTTTAACATGTTTGAATAGGTTTTGAATCGATTTGGATCAAACTAGAATCTAATTCAACAACTACAAATTACAGGGCTGGACTAGTCCGCACTGGGGACTGGACTAGTCCGCTCTGTTTAGAGACTATGAACTAGAGTTTCTGCACAGCGAGATCGAGGCTTAAACTCACGTGGAAATTTTGGTGCAGAGGGTATATTGTGAGTTTAGAGATCCAAAGGTTAAAAATTGGATGCAATACTTGAATCTTCACGGTAGGGTTGGTGATGGAGAGTTGATGATGATTTGGTGATGAATATTTTAGATGTTGAAAAGTTGATGAAGATCGAGATTGCTTGATCCTCCCTCTTCTCCTGCTCCTTCTCCTTGCTGCGAGCTTCTCTTGATGGCAGCACACGACAAGAACACGGTAGCGAGGATTTTCTCAATGGGTTGGAGGGTGTGAGGGTATTGGGTTGCCTATATAGCGGTGAGGTGGTATGGTTTTGTGTTCGATTCAAAGTAGAATTCGGTTGGGGGCCAGTAGGGGTCGTGGTGGTATCCACATGGGCTCCACAGAGGTTGGGCATGACGTTCTTGGGCCCAATTACGGTAAATACCAAATAACTTGTCGTGGAAGAAAATATAATCCGAGTTGGACTCTAGAGACTAGACTAGTCCGCAAGGTGGCTAGACAAGTCCATTTTGGAACATAAAGGATTTCGGACAAGTCCGAGGCTGGCGAGAATCCGGATTGAAATTTGGGAATTACCGAACAACTCCGATAATTTTCAGAACCCAACATCGGACTAGTCCGCTCATAGGACGGACAAGTCGGGACAACATCGGAACCTCGATCGAACTAGTTCGTGCAATGTGTCCAACAAGTCCACGGTCCTGAAGAACTTAATTATCTGGATAGGAAATCAATAACGGACTAGTCCGAGGTGGTGACTGGATAAGTCCGTTCCCAGACAGAATTAAATTGTTGTGTAGCCTAAAAGTCATTTTAATCTTGTTCCTTTTTATATTGCTTAATGTTAAACATGTATGAGGATGTATGCAATGCATGATGGATGAAAATGAGGGTGTTACAGATATTTATCTGGTGATATCTCGACCTTAGATCCATTTTGGAGAACACTTTAGCATCCACTAATTGATCGTATAAGATATCGATGTGTGGTAGTGGATACTTATTTTTTTATCGTGACAGCATTTAGTGTATGATAATCCACACATAGCCGTAGTGATTCCTCCTTCCTCTTTACGAATATCACAGAGCAGCCCCATGGTGATGAGCATTCTCTAATAAATCGTTTGTCCAATAAGTCATTGAGCTGCTCCTTTAGTTTTGCTAATTTCTTCGGAGCCATTATGTATGGACTTCGAGATGTCAGTATGGTTCCAAGTACTAATTCAATCTTGCACTCCTCTTCTCGTTTGAGTGGCATGCCTGGGAGATCGTCGAGAAACACATCAGGATATTCATGGACCACTAGAATGTCCTCATGTTCAGTTGTAACCGTGTGATAGGTGGCTGCAATTTCAACATTTAGATCTTCAAGCATAAGGGTATGAAGATCGTGAAACAGAGAGTTCAGATGAAAAATCTGAGGACCGATGTAGAGAACAGCCCCATCGTTATTGAGCCATGCCATTCCCAAGATGACTTCGATCCGCTGTCCTTCTAATACAATGAGGGTGGTTGGATATATTTTTCGACCTCAGCACAATGGTGCTTTTACCACAATTTCACCAGCGGCTATATTGCCTCCGGGCGACCTTATAAGCCAATGATCTTTAGTACTGGTGGTAGGTAACTCAGATTTGCACACAAATATCTTGCCGATGAATTTATGTGTGGATACAGAATAAAAAAGAATTAACAGGGATAGTTCGTTGAGACAGAACATACCTGCAAGCACAAGCTCTTCTTCCAGCACATCCTCAATGGTTGTGTGGTCGGGCTTCGGTGCTGCTTTCTTGGGCTGAGCGCAGGGCTGATGAGCACCTTGCATGGTCGCTTGGCCGCTACCCTGTTTGGCTTCTGGACAGTCTCTATCGAAGTGGCCAGCTCGGCCACACGTACAGCATGTTGGAATATTTGGGCTTAGGCCCAACTATTCTCTATTGAATTCCAAAGGTGTAAAGGAGCCATTAATGCCACATTGACTATTTGAGGAGAGTAGCACTTATTTATAAGGGAAGCTATTTTCTATGTGTGGAATATGTGAGAGAAGAATGGCTATAGCCATAAACAAATCACACGCACGCGCACGTGCGTATTCGCGTATTTTCGCGTGAGTTAACGCGTGACTTGTGACTTGCGACGTGGCAACTAGCGCAGTAAATCTGTTCTCTCTCTTTTGATAAAACTGACACTAATATGACTTTAATTTGCTGCAATTCGTGGCACTTTATGAGTCAGTTTCTGGAAGCTAATGGTGTGTAGTAACTGACGCAATTATGCTACAAATACAGAAGTTCAATGTCTTCAGTTACTAGAGCCTAATTGTGCTGCTTTACTGTATAATTAATTCTTTCAGTTACTATAGTCTGTCACTATATATACAGAATGAGTTCTTTCATTCTGCAACACAGGGGTGAAGAGACTCACTAGTCTACTGTGTTGAGCGTCTTATATAGGCTAGTCCATCCCTCCCGTCGGCGTGTCACCGACGTGTGGGAGAGCAGTGTCTCTGAAACCATGTCCCAGTGAAGAATCTGCATGGATTGGGGCGAATCAGGTTTTCGGGTAGCGTTCACGTGACTACTCGATGGAAGATTTGCTTCATCTGCAGTCTTCCTCACACACTCCGCTAATCATTTTTCAAGCTGGAAGCGTCAACACGGTAAGTAAAGATGAGTTTTCTACGCATGAATATGATAGATATAATTTGCTTTATTTGCATGTTGGTGTTCATGTTCTGTGGACTATCTGTCATGCGTACTGTTGTAATTTTAGGAATTAATTTTGTCTCTAAAGTGCATTATTTTCTAACAATCCAAAAACCTGATAGGCACTTTAAGATGGGTAATAGCTTTGCTGATGCGATGAAACCTGAGAAGTTCGCTAGTTCGAACTTTAAGAGATGGGCTACAAAACTTGACTTGTGGCTCACTGCTATGGACATATCTTATGTTCTAAAGCCTGTAGATCAACCCATGACTGTTGAAAAACAGGCTGAGTTTGATAAGGCTAATGTGATGTGTGACACCCGGTTCCGAATATGAACCAAGCGTAATGCATATGTGTGCCCAGGAAGTTCATCACAAATGATATACAGAATTTAACCACGTCTTAACTATTAAATAAGTACTTTATTACAATAATCCAATAGTTCACAAATGATAAAACTCTAAATAATGCAGCGGAAAATAAACTAAGCAGCACGACTCAATTCCACAGGCAATTGACGGTGGTACGCAACCTAGTACTCCGTGTGATCCTAAGGGTACTCCCAATTGTCTCCAGTAGCTGTTGGGGGGGGGGGATTGCAAGGGTGAGTACGTGTCGTACTCAGCAAGTGTGGAAATAGATGACATGTGGCTAAACAAATGATTGGAATAAATTGGCTAATTGCAGAAAAGTACATTTCATAAACATGTAAAAGCAGCCTATCATGTCTATGTGAATTTATTTCCCTACATGACCCAAGTAATTATCATACCATAAATCCAACAGTTCTCATTTATCATCGTAATCCATTAATACCAGCCAACCATAAAATTAATACCATATGCCAATTTCATAATCTCTCATGTACCGACAATACTCAAGTGACAACCCAAAACCATACCAATCATCCCAAAATTCCAAGTCCAATTCTAATCATGTAGGTCATCCAGGTGCTCTTAACCGGGAGCACGGCTATCATGATAGTTTTAAACACTCTGCAGAGGTTGTACCACTTTACCCACATGTTCGTGATTTCATCACCTTTCGGTGACTAAGAAACCTCCATTATGCCATCTCACACTTCCGTAGGTGTGTGGCCAAGAGATCACAAAATAGCCTTTCAAAAGTGACTACTAGTATGTACGGGCCCACTAAGGTTTCACCGGCAGGCTTGAATCTCCATTCTCCCACCCACGGGCCCCCTCGTGTGCCATGCGGATCCCAGGGCAGTTCTCCTCGACTCCCATTCCCCGCGCCATCCATTGGTCCATACAATACTAGCAGCGCTCCTAATTATTCAGCTACGCCGCACCCATACTTGGCCTTGTGGTGGCACTGTTGACCTGGCATATTCTCGCATGAACCGGTCCTTAGATCTAAGGCAAGCAAACCGCCATATCATCCAACCCATCCACAAAACCATGCTTGCTTAGATCTCCTAAATTCCAGGTTGCTAAATTAATCATCATCTTATTACCATCCCAAGTTGTCGTAATTAAAGTTGTCAACCACATTATACCCATAACCCATTTAGCGATGCGGTGCAAAAAGAAAAATACCCATACCCGACTCATCGTGTATATCCCGGCGACAAGGGGTGGCAAACAACGCTAGTATACTCCTACGTATGGGTTTCCCATCATATTGACATAAGCATGCAAGTTCGCAAACAAAACATTTAATAAAACGGGATCAATATGATCAAGGACACTTGCCTTGCTCCGACGGATGGGGTTGCTCAAGCGCTTCGAAGTCTTGATTTTGGAAATCCTCGTATGCGGCCTCTTGAGCACGTTCCTCGTAGATGCGATGGCTTCGATGATCGCGGGATGGGTACAATGCGTAGACGAAGTAGATGCGCAAGATCCTCTGGCGGCACGATGACGGCGACGTGATGGCGACGACGATCTCCAGCAGACGACGGCACCCTCCTCTTTTTTTCTTTCTCTTCCTCCTCTTTTCTCTTCCCTGGCGGCGCAGCCCTCTGGTGCGTTTTCTTCTACGTCGCTAGGGTTTTTTTATCGTTGATGGCGGCGGTGTTTTCTGCGGCTTGGAAAACCTACGATAACTTACGTACGTATATATAGGCGGGTATCGATCCAGGGACCGGCTCGGTCTCTGGCGCGCGCGGCCGAGCTACATCGCGCATGGGCGGGCGCGCTAGGCGTGAGCGTGGCGCGTCGGGGTCGGGCGGTGCGGGCTCGGTCGGGTGGGCGAGGCACGTCGGGCGCGGCCAGGCGCGCAGGTCGCAGCGCGGGGCCCAGGCGGCGGGGCGTCGGGCGGGAGTCAGGTGGCGAGCGGGGTCGCGCGGGGGCGCCAGGGCGAGCGCGGGAGCGGCGGGGCATGCGCGCGCTAGGTCGGCGCGCTGCGCGCTCGGGAGTGGGCCGGCTCGGTCGGCCTGGCCGGCCGGGCTGCTCCCCTCTTTTTTTTGTTTGTTTATTTATTTATTCTTTATGTTATTATTTTTTTCCTTTTTCTTTTCTTTTCATTTTTTGCATATATAAATATTGATATATATATATATATAATTATTATATTTCTATATATATTATTATATATATTAATCCCCTAATACATGTTTTATATTGTATTATCCTTCTTTCATTCCATTAATGTTTAATGCATGAATATGTATGCAATGTGATGCATGATGCAAAGATTTAGGGTGTTACAAACCTACCCCCCTTGAAGTGAATCTCGCCCTCGAGATTCGATAGCGTGGAGAAAAGATGAGGGAATTCTGCATTCAGGTCTTCTTCACGTTCCCACGTAGCTTCGGTTTCCGTATGGTGTTTCCATTGCACTTTGCACCAACGGATCCTCTTATTCCTTGTGACCCTTTCCTTCATGTCCAAAATTTTGATAGGTTTTTCGACATAGGACAAATCCTCTTGAAGTTCTAACTCGTCCATCGGCACTTGTTCTTCCGGTACCCTGAGACACTTCTTGAGTTGAGAGACGTGAAACACATCGTGTACATCGGAGAGATACATCGGCAGCTCAAGTCGATATGCTACTTCTCCTCGCTTGTCCAAAATCTTGAACGGTCCGATGTAACGTGGTGCCAGTTTTCCTTTGACGTTAAACCGTCGATGACCTCTGATAGGTGACACTTTGAGGTATACAAAATCTCCAACTTCAAAAGTCAGACTCCTTTGCCTATTATCAGCATAACCTTTCTGTCGAGACTGGGCAGCCTTTAAGTTTTCCCATATTATTTGGACTTGCCTTTCAGCATCTTGTAACACGTCGGGACCAAACACTTGATTCTCTCCAGTTTCATTCCAAAACAAGGGAGTCCTACACTTCCTCCCGTACAATGCTTTGTAGGGTGAAATTTTCAGACTTGCTTGGTAGCTATTGTTGTACGAGAATTCAGCATACGGCAAACTTTTATCCCAACTTTTCCTATGCTTTAAAGCACAAGCTCTTAACATGTCTTCCAAAATTTGGTTGGTCCTCTCGGTTTTCCATCTGTTTGAGGGTGATACGCCGAACTGAAGTTCAACCTTGTTCCTATTGCTTCATGCAATTTCTGCCAAAATCTGGAGGTAAACTGAGAACCTCTATCCGAGACTATCTTCTTCGGTACTCCGAGTCGACACACAATATGCTCCATATACAATTCTACTAGCTTCGCGGTGGTATATGTGGTCTTGACAGGGATGAAGTGAGCTGATTTTGTCAACCGATCCACAATAACCCATATTGAATCATAGCCAGACTGAGTTTCCGGTAATCCAACTATAAAGTCCATACCAATCTCTTCCCACTTCCACTCCAGGATCTTCAATGGTTGTAACAATCCGGCTGGCCTTTGATGTTCAACTTTCACTCGTCGGCACACATCGCAAAGTGCAACATATTCGGATATGTCCTTTTTTATGCTGGCCCACCAATAGCATGTCTTTAAGTCCTTGTACATATATGTACATCCAGGATGAATTAAGTAAGGTGAGTCATGTGCCTCCTTCAATATTGTTTCCCGAATATGCCTAACATTAGGTACCACAATCCTCTTTCCAATCCATAAGGTACCCTGTTCGTCCTCATCAAATCTGAATTCTCTTCCTTCTTGGGTCTGTTCCTTGATTTCCTGTATTTCCTTGTCCTTTGTCTGTCCTTCCCGTATTTCCTGCTCTAATGTTGGGTTGACTTCCATCGTTCCCATCTCATTTATGAATCCAAGGTTCAACCGTTCAAACTCCTTGCATAACTCGGATGGCAGCTCCTGGACTGTGAGTTGGTGGCTTACTCCTTTTCGGCTCAAAGCGTCGGCCACTACATTGGCCTTCCCTGGGTGATAGTTGATTCCCACGTCATAATCCTTGATGAGCTCCAACCATCGGCGTTGCCTCATATTCAGATCCGTTTGCGTAAATATGTACTTGAGACTCTTGTGATCCATATAAATCTCACATCGGTGACCAAAAACATAGTGTCTCCATATCTTCAAGGCGTGTACCACGGCTGCGAGTTCAAGGTCGTGTGTAGGATAATTCAACTCATGTTTCTTTAGTTGCCTCGATGCATAAGCTACCACTTGGCCTTCTTGCATGAGCACACATCCTAATCCTTGTCTTGATGCATCACAATATATATCAAAACTCTTGCTCACGCCCGGTAATATTAACACCGGCGCGGTTGTCAACCTTTTCTTTAACTCCTCAAAGCTATCCTGACAAGCTTGAGTCCATTGGAATGCCTTCCCTTTCATGAGTAATTCGGTCATAGGCTTGGCTATTTTGGAGAAATCCTTGATGAATCGGCGGTAATATCCAGCAATTCCAAGGAAACTCTGAATTTCCTTAACATTCTATGGCGGTTCCCACTTAAGCACATCTCTCACCTTCCCTGGGTCAACTGATACTCCTCCTCCGGAAATAATATGGCCTAAGAAAGAAACTTACCGTAACCAGAATTGACATTTACTGAACTTGGCATACAATTGGTGTTCCCGTAGCTTCTGTAATGTAAGCTTCAAGTGTTCTTCATGTTCTTCCTCGCTTCTCGAGTATATCATAATGTCATCGATGAACACTACAACGAACTTATCCAGATATTCCATGAAGACCTTATTCATGAGATACATAAAGTACGCAGGCGCGTTCGTCAATCCAAATGACATGACGATGTACTCATAAGATCCATATCGTGTCCGAAATGCTGTCTTGGGTATATCCGATGGTCTAATCTTCATTTGGAAGTATCCTGACCGCAAGTCGATCTTGGAGAAGATACATGCACCCTTCATTTTGTCGAACAAATCCTCTATACGGGGCAGTGAGTACTTGTTCTTAATTGTCACTTCGTTGAGAGACCTATAGTCCACACACATCCTCTGGGTTCCGTCCTTCTTATCTACGAAGAGCACTGGGGCTCCCCACGGGGATGAGCTTGGGTGTATAAAACCCTTCTCTAGATGCTCTTGAATTTGCTTCTTGAGCTCTGCTAATTCCTTAGGAGGCATCCTTTACGGCCTCTTAGCTATAGGTGCAGTTCCAGGTATCAACTCAATGGCGAATTCAATGTCACGATCAGGTGGCATACCTGGCAACTCATCTAGAAACACATCTGGATACTCGCGAACGATCGGAATGCTTTCCAATGTCACTCCTTCCACTTGATTGAGCATTGCCTTCTCTCTTGTAGGTTGGGCTGCCTCAACTTCGATGCGTGTACCATGTTCACTTGTCAACTGCACAATCCTCTCGGCACATTGAATGTCTCCATTATACTTGCTCAGCCAGTCCATTCCAAGTATTATGTCTATTTCTTGGGAGTCCAAGACTATGAGGTTTGCGAGAAAGTCGACCCCCCTTATTTTAATGCTTACTTTCGGACATACTATATTTGTCCTCATCTCTCCGCCAGGAGAACTTACTAGCATAGTTTGCTTCATATGAGATATAGGCAAATTGTACTTGGCAACATACTTTGATGAGATGAATGAATGAGATGCTCCAGAATCAAATAAAACAGTCGCGGGGTTGGAGTTGGCAAGAAACATACCAATCACAACGTCATCAGCTTGCTGGGCTTCCTCAGTAGAGATATGATTCACATTGCCACGAGCAAAATTCTGCTGTCCACGGTTGCCTTGTGGTGCTCCTCCATTTGGTCGCGGGTAATTTGGCCTTGGTGCATTGTTCATAGGTCCATAGTTTCTTCTGGGGCATTGACTTGCAAAGTGCCCGGGCTCTCCACACACATAGCATGTCTTACCGCCCGTAGCATTAGGGAAGTTTGGGCGCAGCTGGTTTTGAGCATTTGCCGCCATGTTAGGACGCGGCGCAGGTGGCACAGGATAGCGAGGCGCTTGCATGGCGGGGCGTTGCTGCGGTGGCTGATTTGGGCGGGGCGGATAAGCAGCGCAGTATGCAGGAGCAGATGGGTTGTAGTGTGGTGCAGTAGGTGGTGCATAGCGGGGGCGAACATTGCTTCCTTGCTGCGGTCCATGATGTGGCATCTTCCTCTTGTTGTCCTGCTCCATCTCACGAATCTTGTTCTCAACCACAATAGCCTTGTCAACCAGCTTTTGGAAGTTTGGATAATCAGTATTGAGCAACTGGACTTGAATTTCATGTTGAGACCCCTCATAAACAGATACTGCTTCCTACTATCAGTGTTGATGTCTTTTGGAGCATATCTTGATAATTGAGTGAATTTGTTAAGATACTCACTCAAGATCATCCTTCCTTGCCTGAGATTTTCAAAATCTTGTCTTCTCAGTATCATAACTCCTTCAGGTACATAGTGGGAATGGAAACTCTACTTAAACTCAGCCCAAGTGATTGCCTCCTGATTATCATGAGCTTTGCAAAGAGCTTCCCACCAGTCAGTGGCTGCTCCAACTAGTTGATGTGATGCAAAGAGAACCTTCTCCCTATCAGTGCACTGGACAATAGCAAGTTTCTTCTCAACGGACTTTAGCCAATCATCAGCTTCCATTGGGTCTGTGGCTTGTGCAAAGGTAGGCGGTCTGGTCCTCATGAACTCTCCCAAACGGTTGTGGTGTGGCTGGGGTGGTGGCGGTGGCGGTATATGAGGCTGATTGTTGTTGCCAGCTTGCAGCTGTCCCATTGTCTGTATCATGGTCTGCATGAGCTGGTTCTGCATAGCTAACAGTTGTTCAATATTGATAGCTCCATGAGCACGTCCCTGGTTGTTCTGAGGTACTCCATTGCGCTCCTCATCATCGTTGGCATCCCTCTGGTTACGAGTTCTCACCATCTGTTGGCGAAAGAAGGGTGGAGACAGAAGGATTTAGAATTTTGAAAGAACGTCCCAACTATATGCATCAAGGTATGTGAAGCTAACCAACTAGCTATACTAGCCTAGGTGGACATGGCAATGCTAAAGCATCCAAAAATCCTCTATTAAACACACAAGCAAACAATATATATATAGCAAACAGCAAGCCAACAAAATCAAATCGATTCCTGAGTGCTCCTATGTGCTCTAAAGTGTCCATTCTATCTAGGCTGCGTCCTACGGTCAACCTGTGGCTCTGATATTAATTTGTGACACCCGGTTCCGAATATGAACCAAGCGTAACGCATATGTGTGCCCAGAAAGTTCATCACACATATACGGTTGCATCACAAACGATATACAGAATTTAACCACGTCTTAACTATTAATTAAGTACTTTATTACAATAATCCAATAGTTCACAAATGATAAAACTCTAAATAATGCAGCGGAAAATAAACTAAGCAGCACGACTCCATTCCACAGGCAATTGACGGCGGTACGCAACCTAGTACTCCGCGTGATCCTCAGGGTACTCCCAATTGTCTCCAGTAGCTGTTGGGGGGAGGATTGCAAGGGTGAGTACGTGTCGTACTCAGCAAGTGTGGAAATAGATGACATGTGGCTAAACAAATGATTGGAATAAATTGGCTAATTGCAAAAAAGTACATTTCATAAACATGTAAAAGCGGCCTATCATGTCTATGTGAATTTATTTCCCTTCATGACCCAAGTAATTATCATACCATAAATCCAACAGTTCTCATTTATCATTGTAATCTATTAATACCAGCCAACCATAAAATTAATACCATATGCCAATTTCATAATCTCTCATGTACCAACAATACTCAAGTGACAACCCAAAACCATACCAATCATCCCAAAATTCCAAGTCCAATTCTAATCATTTAGGTCATCCAGGTGCTCTTAACCGGGAGCACGGCTATCATGATAGTTTTAAACACTCTGCAGAGGTTGTACCACTTTACCCACATGTTCGTGATTTCATCACCTTTCGATGACTAAGAAACCTCCATTATGCCATCCCACACTTCCGTAGGTGTGTGGCCAAGAGATCACAAAATATCCTTTCAAAAGGGACTACTAGTATGTAAAAGCCCAATAAGGTTACACCGGCAGGCTTGAATCTCCATTCTCTCACCCACGGGTCCCCTCGTGTGCCATGTGGATCCCAAGGCAGTCCTCCTCGACTCCCATTCCCCGCACCATCCAATGGTCCATACAATACTAGCAGCGCTCCTAATTATTCAGCTACGCCGCACCCATACTTGGCCTTGTGGTGGCACTGTTGACCTGGCATATTCTTGCATGAACCGGTCCTTAGATCTAAGGAAAGCAAACCGCCATATCATCCAACCCATCCACAAAACCATGCTTGCTTAGATATCCTAAATTACAGGTTGCTAGATTAATCATCATCTTATTACCATCCCAAGTTGCCATAATTAAAGTTGTCAACCACATTATTTAAGTTACCCATAACCCATGTAGCGATGCGGTGCAAAAAGAAAAATACTCATACCCGACTCATCGTGTATATCCCGGCGACAAGGGGTGGCAAACAACGCTAGTAAACTCCTACGTATGGGTTTCCCATCATATTGACACAAGCATGCAAGTTCGCAAACAAAACATTTAATAAAACGGGATCAATATGATCAAGGACACTTGCCTTGCTCCGACAGATGGGGTTGCTCAAGCGCTTCAAAGTCTTGATTTTGGAAATCCTCGTATGCGGCCTCTTGAGCACGTTCCTCGTAGATGCGATGGCTTCAATGATCGCGAGATGGGGACAATGCGTAGATGAAGTAGAAGCGCAAGATCCTCTGGCGGCACGACGACGGTGACGCGGTGGCGACGACGATCTCCGACGGACGACGGCACCCTCCTCTTTTTTTCTTCCTCTTCCTCCTATTTTCTCTTCCCTGGCGGCGCAGCCCTCTGGTGCGTTTTCTTCTACGTCACTAGGGTTTTTTATCGTGGATGGCGGCGGCGTTTTCTGCGGCTTGGAAAAGCTACGATAACTTACGTACGTATATATAGGCGGGCATCGATCCAGAGACTGGCTCGGTCTCTGGCGCGCGCGGCCGAGCTACATCGCGCGTGGGCAGGCGCGCTAGGCGTGAGCGGGGCGCGTCGGGGTCGGGCGGTGCGGGCTCGGTCGGGTGGGCGAGGCGCGTCGGGCGTGGCCAGGCGCGCGGGTCGCGGTGCGGGGCCCAGGCGGCAGGGCGTCGGGCGGGAGTCAGGTGGCGAGCGGGGTCGTGCGGGGGCGCCAGGGCGAGCGCGGGAGCGGCGGGGTAGGCGCGTGCTGGGTCGGCCGGGCTGCTCCTCTCTTTTTTTGTTTGTTTATTTATTTATTCTTTATGTTATTATTTTTCCTTTTTCTTTTCTTTTCTTTTTTTTCATATATAAATATTGATATATTTATAATTATTATATTTATATATATATTACTATATATATTAATCCCCTAATACATGTTTTATATTGTATTATCCTTCTTTCATTCCATTAATGTTTAATGCATGAATATGTATGCAATGTGATGCATGATGCAAAGATTTAGGGTGTTACATGATGGCAGTAGGTTGCATTTTGAGTGTGTTGTCTGACAAACTGTGTGATGTTTATATGACTCATAAGAGTGCAAAAGAGCTCTGGGAGGCCATTGAACACAAGTACAGTGCGTCGGATGCTGGACATGAGTTGTATGTCATGAAGCACTATCACGATTTTAAGATGGTAGACAACCGTTGAGTGGTTGAGCAGGCTCATGAAATACAACTCATTGTCGGAGAGCTCCAACAACTTGGACTAAATTTTCCTGATCGATTTGTGGCTGGGGGCATTATTGCCAAATTACCTCTATCTTGGAGGGGATTTGCCACATCTCTGAAACATAAGAGATGAAACATTTCTGTTGAGGATTTGTTGTCTCCTCTTCACGTGGAGGAGAAAGCTCGGGCAAAAGATGGTGTGTCCAAGGTGCATGAAAGACAGTCCAGTGCTAATGTCATGCAGCATGTTGGACCAAAGAAAGGGAAAAATAAAGTTGTACACACCATCAACTTCAAATGAAAGGAGAAGAAGAAGAAGAAGAAAACATGGCTAAGGTTGAATGCTATGTCTGTGGCAAGGTTGGGCATTTTGCCAAAAAGTGCATAGATAGAAAACGCAAGAAAAATCAGCAAAAATCTGCCAACATGGTTATTAGCGATGCTGGAATAGCAGGGTATGGTAATACATATACTGTTTTAACAGCATGTCAACCTACTGAATGGTGGATTGATACAGGGGCTAATATTCATGATTGTGCTGATGTATCTATGTTTTCTTCTTATCAGATTACCCACGGTGCCTCCGTCCTGATGGGAAACGGCTCACGTGCTTCTGTTCATGGTGTTGGTACGGTCAGTTTGAAGTTCACTTCGGGAAAGACCGTGCAGCTGAAGAACCTGCAGCATGCCCCCTCAATAAATAAAAATCTCTTCAGTGGTTGTTTTTTGTGTCGAGACGGATTTAAGTTGGTGTTTGAGTCTAATAAAGTAGTTGTGTCAAAATGTGGACTCTTTATTGGAAAAGACTATGACAGCGGAGGCTTGTTCCACTTTTTTCTTTCACATCCTAGTAGCTATGTGGTGAATTTTTTGAATAAAGATGATGAAGCGAGTGTTTGGCACTCGCGTTTATGTCATATAAATTTTGGATGCATCTCACGGCTATCTACTGTGAATTTAATTCCTAAAATTCCTATAGTGAAAGGTTCCAAGTGTCAATCTTATGTGCAAGCTAAATAGCCAAGAAAACCTCACTTTGCTGTTGATGAACGAAATACGACACTTTTGTAACTCATTCATTCCGACCTTTGTGAAATGAATGGCATATTAACAAAGGGAGAAGAGAAATACTTAATGACATTTATTTGACGATTCAACTCGTTACTGTTATGTGTATTTACTTAAATCAAAGGATGAGGCATTAGATCACTTTAAAATCTATAAGGCTGAGGTTGAGAATCAACTAGAAAGGAAAATCAAGAGAATTAGATCTAATCGCGGGGGAGAGTATTTCTCCAATGATTTCACCCAATTTTGTGTTGAGAATGGAGTTGTACATGAAAGAACACCACCCTACTCACCTCAATCAAATCGGGTTGCCGAGAGGAAAAAGCGCACTCTAACAGACTTGGTGAATGCCATGTTAGATGTTGCTGGTTTATCTAAGGAATGGTGTGGGGAGGCAGTTTGGACTGCAATCCATGTACTAAATAGAGTTCCCACTAAAAATAGTAAGAAAACTCCATATGAAGGCTGGAAAGGAAGAAAACCATCTCTTTCTTACCTGCGCACATGGGGGTGTTTGGCTATGGTAAATATACCAATAGTTAAAAGTGTAAACTCAGACCTATTACTGTTGATTGCATCTTTATTGGCTATGCTTCATATAGTCCTGCTTATAGATTTTTAGTAATCAGATCTGATTCACCACTTGTACTTGTTGATACAATAGTTAAATCCAGAGATGCCACGTTTTTTGAAAGTATTTTTCCTATGAATGATGCACGTAATTCATATGGTCATATGCATGACACAAATTATCCTCCATTCGAAACCTTAAAACAACCTCTTCTTACACCATTAGAAAATTTATTACAGCCGTATAACGGAGAAAACAATTAAACAACTCATAGAATGAGCAAGAGACAGAGGATCCCAAAATCCTTTGGTGATGATTTCATTTATTACCTTGTGGATGATACACCCAGATCCATCCAAGAGGTGTTTGCCTCTCCTTATACATACGATTGGAAGGAAGCAGTCCTTAGTGAGATGGAATCCATCATGACTAACAGAACCTGGGATGTAATGGATCGTCCATTCGGTTATAAAATGATTAGGTGTAAGTGGGTGTTCAAGAAAAAACTTAGGCCTGATGGTACTATTGAGAAGTACAAGGCCGGGCAGGTGGCGAAAGGTTATACGCAAAAAGAAGGAGAAGACTTCTTTGATACTTACTCACCCGTTGCTAGAATGACAACTATTCGGGTACTTCTTTCTTTGGCTGCCTCACACGGTCTTCTAGTCCATCAAATGGATGTGAAGATGACTTTCCTTAATGGAGAGTTGGATGAAGAGATTTATATGGATCAGCCAGAAGGATTTGAGATACCCGGTCAAGAGAATAAGGTGTGGAAGTTAAAGAAATCTTTATACGGTCTTAAACAGGCACCAAAGCAGTGGCATGAGAAATTTGATAGTACCATGACACAAACAGGCTTTGTTGTCAATGAGGCTGATAAATGTGTATATTATCGATATGGTGGGGTAGAGGAGTGATCATGTGTTTATATGTAGATGATATATCAATTTTTGGAACTGATATTGATGTAATAAATGAGGTAAAATCTTTTCTGTACCAAAGTTTTGATATGAAAGACTTAGGGGAGGCTGATGTTATCTTAAACGTCAAGGTGATAAGAAATGAGAATGGGATTACTCGCTTACAGTCTCATTATATTGAGAAGGTCTTGAGCCATTTTGGCTATTTGGATAGCATGTCTTCACCAACAACTTACGATCCTAGTATAATTCTTCGGAAGAATAAAAGACTAGAAAGAGACCAACTGAGATATTCTCAAATAATTGGTTCGCTCATGTACCTACCTGGTGCAACTCGACCAGACATTTCCTTCGCGGTTAGCAAATTGAGCCGGTTTACTGCTAACCCAGGAGATGATCATTGGCGCACGCTTGAGTGAGTTATGCGCTATTTGTGTGGTACAATGAGCTATGGACTTCACTATACAGGAGACCCCAAAGTTTTAGAGGGTTGTAGTGATTCCAATTGAATTTCTGATGCTGATGAGATAATGGCAACAAGTGGTTATGTCTTTAGTCTTGGAGGAGCAGCTGTCTCATGGAGGTCTTGTAAACAGACTATTTTGACGAGGTCAACCATGGAGGCAGAGTTTACAGCATTAGATACAGCTTCTGTAGAAGCAGGGTGGCTGAAGGAACTCTTGATGGATTTACCGGTGGTGGAAAAACCAATTCCTCCAATTCTTATGTACTGTGACAATCAAACAGTTCTTGCGAAGGTGTCAAGTACAAAGTATAATATGAAATCCTCAAGACATGTGAAAAGACGGTTAAAATTTGTCAGTAAATTGAGAAACTCTGGAGTGATAGCCATTGATTATGTTCGAACGGTGATAAATCTGGCAGATCCGTTTACAAAAGGTCTATCAAAAAATGTGATAGATAGTGCATCGAAGGAGATGGGATTGAGACCCACGTGAGTTATACACAACGGTAACCCAAACCTATGGGATCGGAGATCCCGTGAATTAGAATTTTGGAAGAACAAGCTGTATGTATAACTAGGAGAGTATATAACTATGTAGTACCCTCTCCAGTGAAGATGCAACACTCTCCATTCTATAAGGAAGGCTGACTTAAGTCTTAATGTGTTCGGAGGCTATAGTGCGAGATACTGTCCTACAGAGTATTCGTGTACGAACACACCTATATGAGCTGACTATTGGTCGCAGTCTGTGACATTTGGGAATTCTCTAAGAAGCTCATGAAAGAGACACGGGAGTACGACTTATATGCTCCACCCGAGGACTGGACCAATAGGCGCCTAGTATCAGTTTGGTCATTAAATGAAACCACCTCGCACAAAACTACAAATTCAAGGCATAGTCCATTGTGTAGTTGTAAGTTGGCAGGTTTTTTAGATCTAGATGGATGTTGAAAGTGCATCTAGGAATCCCTTGTGGGTTTTGGTTGATTTATGACAAGCAAATGAGATCCTAACCACATTGTTGAGATGAGCACAGGTTCTAATAAAAAAGAATGAACAAAAGGCCAAAAAGAAAGGAGAATGAGAAGCAATGCGAAAAAGAGCTCAAGAACCAAGTGTTGTAGATCACTGTGTATGGAGTGTGTTAAACAAACACACCCCAAGAGCTCAAGCACAAATAATCTCACATGCACAAGATTATACAGGACCGGACTAGTCCGACTGACCCCAGACTAGTCCGATATCATTCTATACCAGATCGAACAAGTCCTCACAATGTGGACTTGTCCACACAATCCAGTTTTTCAATGATCGGACTAGTCCGATATCACCACGGACTAGTCCGATATCTCCCTAACAAGAATTGGACTAGTCCTCCCCAGTGCGGACTAGTCCACCAAACACTTCACAAGTGGCATGAAATCGGACAAGTCCGATAACACTTCGGACTAGTCAGATATCTTTCTGATGTCAATCGGACAAGTCCGATGTTAGCACGGACTAGTCCGAAATCCCTCTGACCTAAATCGGACAAGTCCTCCAAGTGCGGACTTGTGTCCCAAATTCACTCAGTGATTCACCTATCCGGACAAGTCCGATATTCATCAGACTAGTTTGAAGATTTCCGAAACCAAAATCGGACTAGTCCGCTTTCACTTTGGACAAGTCCGATATTTCGGGACACCAAGGGTTTCCTACACGCAGCACGCTGGACTAGTACGGTGTCCACCACGGACTAGTCCGATCTTTCTAAACCCTAACGGTAACTTCTGGAAACCCCAGATAAATATGTATGCACGGCCCATCTTTCACATCTCTCGACACCCTGCACCGTCACACCCTCCAAGAGCCTAGAAAACTCATCTCTCCACGCAATACAATGCAAGAAAACTTAATCCTTTGAGGATACACTTGGGATCCAAGGAGAGACACGGTTCTTCACTCATTGAGCTCTTTGTTTGATCCCCTAACACACTCCTGTGATTTTCATTGTAATCTTAAGAGTGTGTTCTTGGTGGTGTTCATCTTGTAATCTTGGGGAGCCCTCAACTTGTGAGAAGGCCCCTTGAATTAGGTTATTTGCCCTTTGTGATTAGCAAAAAGGATTGGCCTCCGTGGCGATCCGACGAGGGTAGGGTTGGAGAAGACCCGGTCCTTTTGTGGACTCCTCAACGTGGATGTAGGTTGCCTCTGTGGGAACCGTACCACGGGATAAAGAGCTTGTGTTCTTACTTTGCGCATATTGTCCTTACTCTTCATATATATCTAGGGTTTCAATAAATCTTGTTTACTTTACGTTGAAACATTGAATGTAAGATTAACTTGTGCCACATCCTAGTTCATAGTAGTGTGACACTCCAATTACAAGTATATTTCCGCTGCATACATCCTAGGATTGAGATAATCAATCAAACTTGATCAATCTAGTCCGCACGCACCGGACTAGTCCGCACTCTACCGAACTAGTCCGATATCTTGGGATTTGATCAGTTTGTTAAGTGTTGTAGGTTCCCACCAAAATTCAAAAAGGCCTATTCACCCCACCTCTAGGCCACATTCAATTGGTATAAAAGCAGGACTCTTCAAAAGGAGACTAATCGCTCGAAGAGAACATGCCGAACATGTAGGACGTACACAAAAGCATCAACCAAGAGAAGGTTGAAGAGGAAAAGAACCAAAAATTGGAGAGGCTCCTTGAGGCTATTCAAGGCTTTGAGGATGAAGATGAGGAGACACTGGAACTCAAGTCTCTCCTAAGAATGAAAACCCTCTCCAAGGGAAAAGTGGAGATCGAAGACGAGAAGAAGAAGAAGGGGAGTAGTCACACCGACTACTCCCGATATCCTTTTAATTATGATCGCTTAAATTCTAACAATAATCATTATCTATCTATTCCACTTGGAAAAGCCCCACACTTTGGTGGAAATGACTACTCAATGTGGAGGCAAAACATGAAAATGCACTTGATCTCACTCAATTCAAGCTTGTGGCACATTGTGGTTATAGGAATAGATATCCCCGACGATGATGAGGAGCTCACACCTAGCCAAGAGCAAGCAATCCATCGAAATGCCCAAGATGCTGCAATCATCACCTCATCACTTAGTCAGGACGAGTTCACAAAGGATGATGGACTCGAGATTGCAAAGGAGATATGGGATACATTGCAAACCGCACATGAAGGCGATCGTCATGTGCGAGAAGCGAAGATTGAAATGATTGAAGGCGAATTGGGAAGATTTTTCCATTGAAGAAGATGAGTCGCCGCAAGACATGTACAGCCGCTTAAAGACACTCATCAACAAGGTTCGAGCATACGGAAGCAAGAGGTGGAACAATCATGAGGTGGTGAAGCTCATCCTTAGAGATTTCATGCCTCGCAGTGTCACCTTATGCTCGATGATTAGAGAAAGCCCCGGGTACAAGAAAATGACCCTGGATGACCTACTTGGGAAGATCATCAATTTGATATGATGGAAAAGCAGGCGGAGCATGTCAAAGAGATTGCCGATCTCACCTCGGCAAAGAAGAAAAGGGTCGCTTTAAAGTCCACTCTCAAGCCCTTGTCTATATAAGCTCGAGAAGCTCAACAAGAAGAGGACAGCGATGATGAGAGCATCGACTTGGATGAAGATGACATGATACTATTCATGAAGAAATTCAAAATAATGATGAAGAAAAGACAAGGGGCTAAATCAAGTGAAGAGAAGTACAAGGAAAAATCAAGACCGAAGTTGAGGCGGGCATGCTATAACTGTGGTGAATATGACCACATTATAGTTGATTGCCCATATGAAGAAAACAAGAAGAAGACCAAGGAAACAAAGCCTAAACCTAAGAAATTCTTCAAGAAGAAGAAGCAAGCTGATCAAGAACATCTAGGGAAGGAGTGGGACTCAAATGATGAGCCCTATCCAAAGAAGAAGAGGAGATGGCTAGCATAGTCATCGAGAAGACATCCAAGAAGTCCACTCTCTTCCCCACTCTCGGCGCCTGGAAGGGAAACGACACTTGCCTCATGGCAAAGGAAGGTAAACAAAAGGTAACAACCAAGTCCTCTTCCTTGCATTCCTATTCTAGTGATAGTGAAATTGCTACTGATAATGAAGATATGCTCATTGGCTTAGATAAGAAAACACCTGCAAAAATGAAATTTCTACTTGATCAGCTTGTTGAGAAGGAGAAGTTGATAAACCGTCAAGAAGATATGATTATCTCCCAAAAGGGGGAATATCTTGAACTTGAGAAGCTTCTTGAACTTGAAAAGGAGCGAAGCAAGTCACTAGAGCTTGAGTTAGCTTCAAACATGGAAGCTTGCTTGGAGTTAAGCAACTCAAATGCTACAATCAAGGGCGTACTTGCTAACCTAATCAAGGTTAACAAGATCCTTGAGGTACAAGTTGAGTCACTCAAGCAAAGTGACCCTTCATCCTCTTCAAGCTCGCCTTCTCAAACCCTTAAAACTGAAATTGCTTCTACTTGTGCATGTGGTAAAGTTGACACTAGATTGAAAGACAAGTCAACCTCTTCCAAGGATAAGCATCCTGCCCAAAGTGGCATATTTGACAAGGAGAAAGTCAAATATGCACGTAGTGCATACTTGGCCACAAGACCTCCTAATGTCAAATATGGCATTGGGTATTCCTATGGTGGAAAGCAAAATGCTAGAATCCATATGAATAACAAGGTGAGCACTGTCTTTGTGAAGGGAAATTCCTCTCAAGCTACAAAGTCTAACAAAATCAACACACAGGAACATCGGACTAGTCCGACACCAGCACGGACAAGTCCGGACCTCCAGACAAGTCCGGTGACCCGGACTGGTTCTGTTTATAAACAACAATAGTTGCTATTTAGAACCTTTGATGCATCTTATGTTTTAATGAGAACCAATTTAGGTAAAATTTATGCTCGTTATGTTGGGCCACACCATGGGAATACCAAATCTCATGTGTGGGTGCCCAAATCCCTTGTGACTAACCTCAAGGGACCCAAGCAAGCTTGGGTACCTAAAACCAAGGCATGATTTGTTTTTTTAGGCCTATTCCTCCGGTAGATCTAAATGGGTGCTAGATAGTGGTTGCACCAACCATATGACCGCAGAAAGAAGGATGTTCATTGAGTATGAAGAAAATGAGGATCCAAGCGAGGGCATCTATTTTGGAGACAATAGTCAAGGAAAGGTGCTCGGGACCAGTAAAATTGCTATTTCATCTCAACATACCCTTTCTCATGTGTTACATGTTGACTCCTTATATTATAACCTACTGTCCATATCTCAATTATGTGACAAAGGTTATAATTGCTTGTTCACTAATGAGTGTGTCACCGTCGCTAGAAGGGGTGATGGTTCCATTGCATTCAAGGGTATGTTAAAGGGAAAGCTTTACCTTGTTGACTTCAACAAGGATAAAGCCGAACTTGACACCTGCTTGATTGCAAAGACTAACATGGGTTGGCTGTGGCATAGACGGCTAGCGCATGTTGGTATGAGGAATCTTCAAAAACTCCTCAAGGGCGATCACATCCGAGGTTTGAAGGATGTTGTTTTTGAGAAAGACTGGCCTTGTAGCATGTGCCAAGCAAGGAAGCAAGTTGGAGCACCTCATCCCGCGAAGAATGTCATGACTACAACAAGACCGCTCGAACTACTTCACATGGACCTATTTGGTCCAATTGCTTACATAAGCATCAGCGGTAACAAATATGGCTTAGTAGTTGTTGATGATTTTTCTCGCTTCACTTGGGTTTTCTTTTTGCATGATAAGAAGGAAACTCATGGAACCTTGAAGAAGTTTTTCAAGCGTGCTCAAAATGAGTTTTAATTGACAATCAAGAACATTCCAAGCGACAACGGCACAGAGTTCAGGAACACACAAGTTGAGGAGTACCTAGATGAAGAAGGGATAAAGCATGAGTTTTCAGCACCTTACTCCCCTCAACAAAACGGAGTTGCCGAAAGGAAGAATGGAACCCTCATAGAGATGGCGAGAAAAATGCTCGATGAATACAAGACCTTCGATCGGTTTTGGGCAGAAGCGGTTAACACCGCTTGCCACGCCATAAACTGACTTTACCTTCATCGACTACTCAAGAAGACATCATATGAGCTACTCACCGGTAACAAGCCTAATATTTCATATTTTCGAGTTTTCGGTTCCAATGCTGTATTTTGAACAAGAAGCCTAGGACTTCAAAGTTCACTTCGAAGTCCGATGAAGGTTTCTTCCTTGGTTATGATTTGAACTCTTACACCTATCGTGTCTTCAACAAGACCTCCGGACTTGGTTAACTAGCACGTGACATAGTGTTCGATGAAACTAACAGCTCCCAAAAGGAGCAAGTTGATCCATGTGTACTAGAAAGAGAAGAAGCTACCTACCAAGCACCGAGAAGAATGGCATTGGGTGATGTTCAACCACAAAAACCACCTCTACATATGCATGAGGAAGATGAACCACAAGAGGAGGCCAATGATCAAGGGGGAGCTTCCATACAAGATCAACCTCAAGAAGACAAAAATGATCAACAAGTCAATGAGGGCAACCATCTAGGGGGAGAAGAAGATGACCATGAAGATTCAAAACAGCAAGTGCCACACCCAAGAGTACACCAATGCGTCCAAAGGGATCACCCAATCGACAACATCATCGATGACGTCCAAAAGGGAGTAACTACTAGATCTCGCATAGCTAATTTTTGTGAGCATTAGTTGTTTGTATCCTTTTTGGAACCACTCAGGGTTGAGGATGCATTGAAGGATCCAGATTGGGTAGTGGCCATGCAAGAAGAACTCAACAACTTCAAACAGAATGAGGTGTGGGAACTAGTTGAAAGACCCAAGTTAAACATCGTCGGCACCAAATGGGTCTTCCGCAACAAACAAGATGAACACGGGTGTGGTGACCAGGAACAAGGCACGACTTGTGCCCAAAAGGGAATTCACAATTTGAAGGTTTGGATTTTGATGAAACCTTTGCTTTCGTAGCTAGACTTGAGTCTATTAGAATATTACTTGCATATGATACTCACCATGATTTCATGCTCCATCAAATGTATGTGAAAAGAGCCTTCCTCAACGGGAGGTGTATCTGGAGCAACCCCCCCCGGATTTGAAGATGAAGAGTTCCCCGACCACATCTTTAAATTGTGTAAGGCTCACTACGGCCTCAAACAAGCTCCTAGAGCCTGGTATGAGTGTCTTAGAGATTTCTTAATTGAAAATGGTTTTAAGATCAGTAAAGTAGATTATACATTGTTTACAAAGAACTTTGACAATGATCTCTTTATTTGTCAAATTTATTTTGATGATATTATCTTTGGTTCAACTAACAAATCTTTTTGTGGGGAATTTAGTAAGATTATGACAGATGGGTTTGAGATGTCTTTGATGCGAGAGCTAAAGTACTTCTTTGGATTCCAATTGGGGCAACAAAAGGAAGGGACGTTCATAAGCCAAACTAAGTACACTCAAGACATACTCAAGAAGTTTGGAATGAACAAAGCGAAGCCGATAAAGACTCCCATGGCAACGAATGGCCACTTGGATCCCAATGAAGATGGACCAAACGTCGATCAAAAGGTATATTGCTCCATGATTGGATCTCTACTCTACTTATGTGCATCTAGGCCAGATATTATGTTGAGTGTATGTTTGTGTGCAAGGTTTCAAGCAACCCCAAAAGTGTGTCATTTGACAGCCGTAAAGAGAATCTTGCGGTATTTAGTTCATACACCCAACCTAGGCCTTTCGTATCCCAAAGGTTCTAAATTCAATCTCATTGGCTACTCCGATGCAGATTATGTCGGATGCAAAGTAGATAGAAAAAATACCTCCGGTACATGCCAATTCCTAGGTAGATCTCTAGTTTCTTGGTCCTCCAAGAAACAAAACTCCATTTCCTTATCCACGGCCGAAGCGGAGTATGTTGCAGCCGGGAGTTGTTGTGCACAACTCATTTGGATGCGACAAACTCTTAGGGATTACGGTTACAACATGAACCGCATTCCACTCCTTTGTGATAATGGGAGTGCTGTTAAGATTGCTCATAATCCCATTGAGCACTCTAGGACCAAACACATAGACATCTGACATCACTTATTGAGAGACCATTCAATGAAAGGAGACATAGCCATTTCTCATGTCAATACTGAAAAGCAGCTAGCCGATATATTTACCAAGCCACTAGATGAAAAACGCTTTTGTGAGCTCCGAAATGAACTCAATATCCTTGATGCTCGGAATGTGGCTTGAAAACTTGCATAACTGTATGAACTCTTCAAAATATATTTTTTGAGTTGTGAAAATCATCTCTCTCAATTTTCTCCAAAAACTATGTCAACTACTTGATCTTGGTGAATTATGATCATTGCTTGATTGTTGAATGCTTACTGATCATATTCATCAAGATTAATTGATTTGCTTTGCCTCCCTATTTTCATAATAAGTACTTTCGAACATATACGAATGGGCTAAGAATTTCTTCCCTAGTGAGCAGGGACTAGTCCGTGGTTGCTCGGACTAGTTCGCCCCTGCAGACTAGTCTGCATAGTGACTGTAGGTCCGGACTAGTCCGATATAGCTTTGGAAAAGTTCGGACTAGTCCGATCATTTTCGGACAAGTCCGATTTTTTGTCTCCATAACCCTAGCCGCCGCCAAACCTTAATCCTCTTCATCCTCACAACCTCACCTACACTCTCTCTCCTCGCTCGAGCTCCCAAAGGCAATTTCCTTCATCCTCCATCAAAACTCTTCGTGTTTTGGTGGAAAACGAACTCCATTGCTCAGGGATTGAAGACCACGGACTTGTCTGCACCTTCAACCCCTTCGTTCTCAAGAATCGAGAAATTTCGGTAAATTTTCCTCCCAAACCCTATAAATTGCTATTTCCTTCATTGTTGATCAAATGGCTTAGTTCCTTTCACCATATACATACTTCCTTGATGTATTACATTGATGCTAAGATATTTGTGCATTAGGAATCACCATTTGTCTCATAGTTAGGGTTTTAGAGGTTAAATACCAGACTAGTCCGGTCCATGCACGGACAAGTCCGGTCACCCGGACTAGTCTGTGCCTGTACACCGGACTAGTTTGATTTTTTCTAAACTCAACCCTAATTACTCATTCCTCAATGCAATTACTTGCCATCCATTCTCATTCATACCTTGTGTAATCCATTCTCAGGGCAATGTCGAGCTCCAACGATGAAATTTCTGACTTCGAGGCTAAGATGGACCAAGAAGCCTTGCTTCAGTACCTGACGGGCCAAGGCAAGAAGTGCCAAGGGTGCCCATCCGAGCCGGAACCCTCCCCTTCGCATATTAGACGCAAGGTTCTTGCAAAGAAACCTGCGTTAAAGTTAAGGGTGTGGCTGCAGCAAGCCCTAGCTCAGCAACCTCTCGCCAAGCTAAAGGTAAAGGAAAGGGGATTGCCACAGGTCCGATTGCCCCCCTCAAGATGTCAGCTACGAGGCAAGGGGCTCGGGATCCCGCTGAGGAGATGTTCAATGGCAAGGGAAGCGACACGCCTGCAAAGTTCAAAAATGTGGATTGTTACAGCCGACCCAAGCAAGATGCTGATGGGAGGTTCTGGAGTAACTTCCATGCAGACTTTTACAAGTCTGTCTATCTTCTCATGAAGACCCTAGTTGTGCGCAGCCAATGGATAGATTGGGCACACATTAAGAGGAAGGTCTGCTCACCTTTTTCCAGTGATGAGGAAAAGCGTGTGACTTAGATGACTCATGGATCCAAGTACGCCATCACCTATGACGAGTTCGCAAGATTGCTCCATCTTGACAGCTGCAGCAATGACAACTTGATCATTCACAACATTGGTGTCATTTAGAAGGACAAGATGAAGTTTCTTTATGACCCAAGCTTGAAGTTAAATCCTCCCTCCACCAAGAACATGAAGCCTTTCTTCGTGGTGCTCAACCGGGTCCTCAGGAAGACCATTGCCCCCAAAGATGGGGATGCCGGATGTGTTCAAGGATATCTCAGGACCTTGATGAAGGTCATAAGCAAAGACAGAAAGTATGATGTCTTTGACTACATTTGGAACAATATGGTCAACATCTCCTGCACGCCGAATAGATCCTGTGGCTATGCCCCCTACCTTATGTTTATGATTGAGAAGGTCACATGTATCGAGTTTGTCAAGGATGTGCAGCACACCCCCTTGAGGGCCCAGAAGCCTCAACAAGCAAGTGTTCAAGCTGCTCCTTCTCCTGCTTCCAGTGCAGAGGCTCTAGTGAGAGCTAGTGGAGATGCTAGGGCTGCTCCCGCCAATAGGTCCCCTCCTCGAAAGGGGTCACCGAGTGGCATCTTAAAGTACTTGTCAGCTATCTTTGCCTCTTGCAAGAAGGCGGAAGTGAACACTCATAAGCTAAACAAGAGGGGGAAGGCTGATATGCGATACGTCAAAGAGAATGTGAAGCACATTTGCTAGAAGCTGGAGATCAAACCCATTGGATCTCTAGTCATTTCTGATGACTCAGATTCTGATTTCACCGAGCTCGGGCCCTTGACTCCCTCTGAGCTTGCCTATTTTGGCATTGGGGACTCGAGTGGAACCGTTCCTCCTCCTCCTCCTCCTCAGCCCAAAAATGAAGATGAAGACGATGAGAGGACCGACAGCGAGGCTTGAAGACCTTAGGTCCCTCCTCTCCTTCTTTTTTGTGTATTGATGCCAAAGGGGGAGAGATTGAGGGGGAGTCTTAGGCTTTAGCTGTAGGCTACGAGGAGAGCTATCTTTTGTATCTTTTGTCTCTTTGTGGGTTGTAAGACTTATATCATGCTCTTCTGGTACTTTTGGTCTTGTGATGCAATATTGTTAACTGCTTATGAAGATTTGTATGAAATCTTTGATTTTGTTCTAAAATGACATATATGCTTGTTGTTGATATATTGGTGTCAATTATGTCATTCTCATCATGATTATGGTTTATACACACTTAGTTTTGCATCCCACCATAAAGAGTGCACATATGACTCATGTTTTCATGGTTTAATATGTTTCAAACTCATATGTGCACATTTTATGAAAATCTCAACTTTTATCGTATTTTGTGAAATCTCAATTGGTTGGCATCAATCACCATAAAGGGGGAGATTGAAAGTGCATCTAGGAATCCCTTGTGGGTTTTGGTCGATTTATGACAAGCAAATGAGATCCTAACCACATTGTTGAGATGAGCACAGGTTCTAATGAAAGAATGAACAAAACGCCAAAAAGAAAGGAGAATGAGAAGAAATGCGGATAAGAGCTCAAGAACCAAGTGTAGTAGATCACTGTGTATGGAGTGTGTTAAGGAAACACACCACAAGAGCTCAAGCACAAATAATCTCACACATTGCACAAGATTATACAGGACCGGACTAGTCCGACTGACCCCGGACTAGTCTGATATTTTTCTGTAGCAGATCGGACAAGTCCTCACAATGCGTACTTGACCACACAGTCCAGTTTTTCACTTGCCAGACTAGTCTGATATCACCATGGACTAGTCCGATATCTCTCTGACTAGAATCAGACTCCTCCCCAGTGCGGACTAGTCCCCCAAACACTTCACAAGTGGCATGAAATCGGACAAGTCCGATAACACTACAGACTAGTCTGATATCTTTCTGATGTCAATCGGACAAGTCCGATATTAGCACGGACTAGTCCGAAATCCTTCTGACCTAAATTGGACAAGTCCTCCAAGTGCGGACTTGTTTCCCAAATTCACTAAGGATTCACCTATCCATACAAGTCCGATATTCATGGACTAGTCCGAAGATTTCCAGAACCAAAATTGGACTAGTCCGCTTTCACTTCGGACAAGTCTGATATTTCGAGACACCTAGGGTTTCCTACACGAAGCACACCGGACTAGTCCGGTGTCCACCACAGACTAGTCCGATCTTTCTAAATCCTAACGGTAACTTTTGGAAACCCCATATAAATAGGTGTGCACGACCCAACTTTCACATCTCTCGACACCCTGCGCCGACACACCCTCCAAGAGCCTAGAAAACTCATCTTTCCACGCAATACATTGCAAGAAAACTTAATCCTTCGAGGATACACTTTGCATCCAAGGAGAGACACGGTTCATCACTCATTGAGCTCTTGGTTTGATCCCCTAACACATTCCTGTGGTTTTCATTGTAATCTTAAGAGTGTGTTCTTGGTGGTGTTCATCTGGTAATCTTGGGGAGCCCTCAACCTACGAGAAGGACCCTTGAATTCAGTTATTTGCCCTTTGTGATTAGTTAAAAGTATTGGCCTCCATGACGATCCGATGAGGGTAGCATTGGAGAAGATCTGGTCCTTTTGTGGACTCCTCAACGTGGATCTAGGATGCCTTTGTGGGAACCGAACCACAGGAAAAAGAGCGTGTGTTCTTACTTTGCGCATATTGTTCTTACTCTTCATATCTATCTAGGGTTTCAATCAATCTTGTTTACTTTACGTTGAAACATTGAATATAAGATTAACTTGTGACATCCTAGTTCATAGTAGTGTTAGTGTGACACTCCAATTACAAGTATATTTCTGCTGCATACATCCTAGGATCGAGATAATCGATCAAACTTGATCAATCTAGTCCGCACGCACCGAACTAGTCCGCACTCTACCGGACTAGTGCGATATCTCGGGATTTGATCAGTTTGTTAAGTGTTGCAGGTTTCAACCAAAATTCAAAAAGGCCTATTAACCCCCCCTCTAGGCCACATTCAGATGTTCAACCGAATAGGTCTCCATCATTAAACTGATATATCAAATAACATTGTGGACATACGACAAGTAGTGTCAGCTATGCCTTTGGAATTTGGCGGGGATTGTTGGAATATTTGGGCCTAGGCCCAACTATTCTCTATTGAATTCCAAAGGTGTACTGGAGGCATTAATCCCACATTGACTATTTGAGGAGAGTAGCACTTATTTATAAGGGAAGCTATTTTCTATGTGTGGAATATGTGAGAGAATAATGGCTATAGCCACAAACAAATCACATGCACGCGCGCGCTTATTCGTTCATTCGCGTATTTTCACGTGAGTTAACGCATGACTTGTGACTTGCGACGTGGCGGCTGCTGCAGTAAATCTGTTCTCTCTCTTTTTGATAAAACTGACACTAATATTACTTTAATTTGCTGCAATTTGTGGAACTTTATGAGTCCAATTCTGAAAGATAATGGTGTGCAGTAACTGATGCAATTATGCTGCAAATACTAAAGTTTATTGTCTTCAGTTTCTAGAGCCTAATTGTGCTGCTTTATTGTATACTTAATTCTTTCAGTTACTAGAGTCTGTTACTATATATACAGAATGAGTGTTTTCATTCTGCAACACAGAGGTGAACAGACTCACTAGTCCACTGTGTTGAGCGTCAGCTATAGGCTAGTCCATCCCTCCCGTCGGCGTGTCACCGACGTGTGGGAGAGCAGTGTCTCCGAAACCATGTCCCAGTGAAGAATCTGCAAGGATTGGGGCGAATCAAGTTTTTGCGTAGCGTTCGCGCGACTGCTCGATACAAGATCTGCTTCATCTACAGTCTTCCTCACACACTCCAGTCATCATTTTTCAAGCTGGAAGCATCAGCACTGTAAGTAAAAGATGAGTTTTTTACGCATGAATATGATAGATATAATATGCTTTATTTGCATGTTGGTGTTCATGTTCTATGGACTATCTGTCATGCGTACTGTTGTAATTTTAGGAATTATTTTTTCTCTAAAGTGCATTGCTTTCTAACATAGCATGTATACTTCACCGGTCCTCCTCCATTTGGAGGATGATAGTTGGGTGTGTTTTGTTGTGGAACGAATGCACATGGAGTGGTACACTGCTTCTGCCATTGCTGTTGTTGTTTTGGCCTGTAGCTGGATTGTTGGAATGGACGACCTAGATATTGTTATTCTCATGCAGCTGGCTGAATCAGCCGACCGAATGGCGTACGGTACACCAGCCGATATTTTTGAGGAGTTGGGTTACTACTACCCTGTGGTACACTCTTATGTTTCTCTGCCTGAGTCTGGTGGTAAGCATCCTCAACCATGATCACTTTATTGATCAGCTCGTTGAATTTGCTGCAATTCACCAACGTGAGCTTTTCCTTGGCCTTGAGGCAACAGAAGAAACATTCACACTTTGCCTTGATGCTCATGAGATCTCACGCGTACAGTGCCAAGTGGTTGAACGCCTTGGAGTAGTCGTTGGCATTCCTCTCTCCTTTTTTTAAGTCTAGGAAATCCTAGAGCTTCCTAACCATGATTCAAGATGGAATGAGGTAGGCACAAAATACCTCCCGGAATTGGGTACATGTGATCTGATGTCCGGCGCACAGGGAGGTGAGGTGATTCACTCACCATGCTCCGGCAAATCCGTGGAGCTGTTGCATTGCTTACAACACTTTTTTGTTTTCGGTGCACTGGACCAACCAGAAAGCTTCAGTTGTGCGGATCCAATTTTTAGCCTCCAGAGGTTCGTTGGCCTCTGTGAAGACTGGAGTATGAGCCGCGAAGAAGTCTAAGTACAATCTTGATTGTGGTTGGCGAGGACCTTCATCTTGACGTCCCCTTTGTCGGGATGTATTTTGCATAATAGTCTGGAAGATCTCGGTTTGCTCATGATTTGCTCCCGCCATGGCAACTACAATGTCTGCCAATATGACTGGAGGAGAAGTGATGGCTGCTGCTACAGATGTTACTGCTCCGGACGTGGGAGTTATCCGCTCCCTGGCCACTAACCTCCAACCTCGAACATTGCATGGGTACTTGTGAGCGTCGGGGTCCTAACATTCCGGGAATCATATTGGATAGTTTCGTGCGATGCGAAATCCAATAACATACACTAAAAGAGTACATAAAACATAAAATGTTTTTATTTCACAAGATAGTCGTGTTTACAACATAGTGTACAACTCGTGTACACACGCAGCAGAAAGTATATACTCACAATCTCTAACCTAACTATGCAAAAGAGAAGCCGTCCATGCCTGCAGATACTTCCCATTAGCAACATGGAGAAGATATATCAGCTGCGTGGCTTCCCGTGAGACATACAACTCGAAAAATTCAAGCTCTCATGAACAACCATCAATGTTGAAGAAAAATATAAGTACCTGCAAAATATGTAAATATGGAACCATGAGCACAGAGCTAAGCAAGACTTAACTGTCTCACCTAATACATGAAACTTTACATGCTAGTGACTTTAAAGACGGAATGATTAAATTTGCATAAAAGATTCACAGGAATGTAAATCCTTAATTTTCAGATTTTAGCATCGAATTAACAGTTCCAGGAATATAAACTTAGTTTGCACTATCTCAAGTCAAACAAGTTGCAATACAAAAGATTATTCATAGCAGCAGATCTCATATATTCACAACCCAGTGAACAAGTGTACTCAATCCATTTAAGTGAGTGACGGCGATTCGAATAAATAACACATGGATTGCACGATGCAAACACCCTCAAGGAAGACACATCGGTGCTCTACGTCATTTGTGGCCACCTTTCAACCGTCATCCCAATGGCGAACCATTTCTACCATCCTCACAGAAGGTACACTACAAGAACATGTTGAAGTTGCTCATCTAGCAGATTTACACCACTACCACCAACCCCCAAAGGACAACACATAAGTTTTGGCACGAGGGTACCCTAGTTACATCAGTTTACTGGGTCCGGGGCTACCAATCAACCCTCCAACTTCTACCTCGCCATTACCGACCCAGGCACGATGTGGTCACAAGCGATGCCTCACCCTTCGGGCTGAGAGCAACCTTGTGTGTCCCAATCTACACAAATCCCCATCTACGCACCATTATTAAAGAGTGAACTTTATGGTAACATTGCGCGAGTAGATTTCTCTCACCCGACTTCCTCTCGCAAGTAGAATTCCACTACTTGACTTGTGGTTGATAAATGTGACCATTCTCACAAGTAGGTTTCAACTACTCGATTTCTACCGACCTTCCAACTAAACATTAAGCATAGCAATATAATACGATGGAGTTTTATTCTATCCATCCACTCCAAGTACTATTTGGTCATGCATGTGGAGTTTTCATCCAACCTAGACTTAATGCACAATATTACTAATAACAAATGTTATTATAATGCAAAAGTTTATAAATAAACTTAAATGCAAACCGAGGCATGCCTTCGGTTACGATAAATCCAAAAGTCAATATAGTCAGCGACTTTATCATCTGAGTGGAGCTTCTTCTGACTTGACCTTGTTGCTGCTGCAGTAATCTTGCTCGCAGCAGGGTCCATGCTTGTCCTCCTCCTCCGAGTCGTGTGCATTGTCGATCTTCTTTACCAAATTCTATCGAAATGAATATGCATAACAAAAGAATGTATTTTAGTACTTAGTACTCGATGGTCTTACTCTACTTAAAAGAATGGGCAAAAACTAAAGTGAAGGTCAATAAAGGTCTATGTTAGGTTCTAAGTTCACTTTGAAAGGGATTACAATTAATTTAATTTGATTTATGTAAAATGTTATATAGGCTTTAATATCCATATTCGTATAAAGGTGTAATGAAATATTTAATTTTCTAATAAGACAGAGGCTATTGTAGTTGCAAATTTTATACTGAGTTCCAGAAGTTCTAAGGGGATTACAAGAAAAATTTCAGATTTAACTGATGAATGCCTTGGCCACAATAATTTCATAAAACTTTCTTCATTAATTGATTAACAGGGAAATAAAAGGCTTTTTCATGCTAACAAGTATGACAAACAGATAGGGTATGGTCTACAGACTCCCAAAAAATTGTTTTCATAATTTTGTTAGATTTCTATCATTTCATATGATTTTTAGAAGATTTTGCTAATTTCTGGCATTTTACTGTTTTTTTTTGGAATATCATTTGACCTACCGCAAAGTTGGTTATTTAAACTATCATGAGCATGGTTGCTAGGACTGGTATTTTTACTGGAGTTCACATAAAGGAATACCGTGAGTAAATTTGAGAATTTTTTATTAAAGGATACTCCTTGAATTAATTGCCAAAGTTTTAAAGGAAAAAAGAAATATTCAGACAGATACATGGCTTTTTCATGTAGGATTGTTGCTCCACTGCAAAGTATAGAGCATTAGAAGAATAACAAAATTGGTTTGATTTTTCAGGACTTTTCTAAAATTACTTATGATTTTTCAAAGATTTAACTATTTTGTGCCCTTTATTTTCTGAAGGAAAAATGAAACTGGCTGCCAGGGGGTCCCACTGATTTAACTTGACCAGTACGAGCGAGGCAATAGGACAGGCCACACGATTTAACTCGTATAAGGCTATCTCCAACAATGTAGCCCAAATAAGGAGATCATTTGAGCTAACTGAGAGCATATTCATGTAGCCAATTTTAGGGGATCTCCAACAGTAATTCTAAAGTAGGATATCCTGAAATCTCTCTTCCCTCCCGCGACATGTCGGCATCGGTGAACAGCCTCCGCGCGCTGGCCGAACACCGGCGCGACTACTCGACGTGTTCCCCGAAGTAGTCATCCTTCTTCTGTTCCAAACTCCACGCCATATGCTCTCTGAACTTGCTTGTCTCCTGAAATGCTCACCCCCCAAAAAAATATCCGGCATCACTTCATCAGGCAACAGCTGAAGCAGTGCAAGAGAAAGAAGTATCTCCAGGACCAAGATAAAGAAAATTCAAAAGGCTAGCTGACCTGCTCGGCGAACTCGAGAATGGGATCTGGGAACTTGTAGTCATCGAGGCCTGCATTCTAGGCACGGCGGCACACGAACTTCCCTGCCCGCTGCCGGTAGCTGCGGAGGAAGTGCCCCCTCAGTGCTGTGCGCCGTGCGAGAACGCCGAATTGGACCGGAGAAGGTGAGAACGCCGAGCAGGGACAAGGAGAGGAGGAAGAAGGCAAGCAGTGTGCAGCGGAGGAGACGGGTGCGCCAGGAAGAAGAAAACGATTCGGGGCTAGAGGCGATGGGCTTCGTCGGTGTGACTCCTATCTTTGGGATATCAAGAGGAGGACGCCTTAGATAGGCTACATGTATGGTCTCTCTGTTGGAGGGTGTTTTAATACCTAAATAGGGTTTGGGCTCTTTTTTAAGATATCCGTTGGAGATAGTCTAACCACACTTGATCTGGGCCCTGCAGACAGCCGGGCCCCACACATCACCTTCAACCTCCCGACGCGCACGCCCGGCTTGACGGCAGCCGGCGGGGCAGCTTGCAGCAACCCTAACCCTGTTGTCCTTCATCTAAGATTTTTGCCGCCACTACCTACACCGGGGTACTCACCTCAATTCCGCAGTCATCGAGGCTCGAAAGTTGCCGGAGTACGACATCGGCAGGCAGTGGAGCACGGACAAGTACGGCAAGCCCGACCTCCCCAACGGTGGCACCACAATGGTCGGGACAAAGCCCGAAAGAACCATGGTCCGACAAGGATTAACAAAATGTATCGCAATCCTGATGGAAAAGGCCAGAACAGGGAGCTCATGGTCGATTCGGTCGTTTTATGCACGGCAATGGGGAAAATTCAACATGAGAGCTATGGTGCATCATTTCCTTCAAGATTTGGACTAGAAATATGGCAAGGATGTGAGAAAAATGTCTGGTCATGTAATTGAGGTGTTGTTAGACGTGCAAAGAGAATTTCAATAAAGGAGATGTTGTGTCCTTGTTGGCCGCCGATGGCAAACGTCAAAATTACGGTGTGTACACGCTAGGAAATGAATTGCGAGTTTGCAGGGAGGAATAAAGAGAGATGGTGAACCTTTTCCGCTTTCTGTTTTATCAGGAGGTGCGCTGGTGACATTGAGGTGCCGTAGCAGAAGAAAGAAAACAGAGGCGGCGTACAACCCGGCGGAAAGGAGAACACCTAGGCGCAGCAGTGGCTTCGTGTGCTTCGTGGAGGAAGACGGCAAGCTCGGGACTCCTTGTCCTTGCTCGGAGCAGCAGCCCTGCAGCAGCGTGGCACAGGTATGAGCGGAGGCAGCGGCCAAGAAATATTGCCGGGAAAAAGACTACTCCATATCAGCAGCAACGCGGCACGTCTCCACGGGTTTTTTTTTTGGGGGGGGGGGGGGGGGGGGAGGGGGGTTCCTTGATCTTTGCCCGGGCTGGAGCACAGCACCGCAGCACTCAGCTCTACTTCGAGGCAGAGGCGCACGGCAAAGCACTGGGCAGAAGAAACGGGGGAGCGTCTGAGCAATAAGGGTGTGATCTGAGCGTGAGCTGGAGCAGTACCAATCGCTGGGAAAGGAACAAGCTGCGTGGACTTACATGCGCTGCACATGGCGAGCGCTCAGCAAACAGAGAAAGATCTTTGCCTCTGGTTCTGACTTGTGGGGCCCCTAACCAGTGGGTCCCACCCTTATGCATATCCCCTCCCCTCTTTCAATTACTTAGTACACATGCTCTAAAAAATAGTAAAAAATGATGGTTGCCTCAATTGAATATTTAGAATCCAATGGTGCAATTTAATTTGATGTTTGATTGAATTGAGTTTGAATATGAAATTCGAATTTGAATTCCCATCTCAATGTGAAGAGTTGATATACATTCAAATGAGAATTCTTGATTATTTCTTTTTTATGATCAAATGTATACAGCTATGAGAGGAGTTTGAACATCAATAAGATGGGATTTATGATACACTTTTCTATACAAAATTTGAATTTAATGTTTTATGTATTTGGTTAAGATTTAGTCCAGTGAAGGATTTACTTATTTCCGTAACGTGCTTTTGATTTTTAACACTCGTGCCATACATTTGTGAACAGTAAGAAGTGGGATTTTACATATGTTGAGTTGTAGAGAGTAAGTTACTTTAAACTTTTAGAAATTCCTATTTTTAACATCATCGATTAACTAACATAGTTCATTTGAGATTGAATTTCCAATGCAACATAAAAAATTTAAGTTCACCATTTTGCGTTCTTGTTCTTTTCAAGTGTAGGCTTTTACAATCCTTCCCTCTTAAAGGAATTGTGAGGACCGGGTCCACACTTTCCAAGAATCACATTGGATGGTGTCATGCGATGCGGCACCCAACAACACACATGTAAAGGAAACATATAAAATAAATCACTTGCTGAAATTTAAAAAGATGTTCAGTTTACAAATAGTTTATATAAAAATGAACTACAGCGGAAGATAAGATTAAAACTCTCGTATTCAAGTCTGATAAGCAAAAGAGAAGTCGTCCAACCCACAGATGCTTCTCACTAGCCACGAATATCAAACAGCAGGGGCATGGTCCCCCCATGAGTATACCACTCGGAGAGTTCCGAGTCTCATTGGACAACAATAATCATAAGCATAGTGGTTAGTAACTGCAAAACAACTTATATAGCAACCGTGAGCACGAAGGCTCAGCAAGACTTAAACGTCTCACCTAAATATGAAACTCTACATGAGCGTAAAGACATAAACATAGGATGGAAGATTTGCATAAATGACTCGCCTAAATGTGGGTACTTATTTTCAGATTTATTAGCAGCAGCTTAAACCTTGTGCGGGCAAGATCGTAACCCCACAATCAAACAAGAAACTCTTCATCACAATGTTGCATGCCCAAGGTAGAAAATAAATTTAGTGTGCACAATACTAATACATACAACATAGCAGTTCAATGATAACATAATGTTCATAACAGCAGTAATTAATTCTCATCTCAAGTGCAAGTATTAACTACGTCACAACTCAGTGAACAAGTAGTACTCATAACAGCAAGGGACGGTGATTCGAGTCAAAGATACCCAGAATACACGACACGTACGCCCGTACTAGAAGTCATGTAGTTGCACTCTACGAACGTCGTATGCAGCCACCTTTCTCAAGCAATCGTCTAGGACAGTATTCCCACTCATGGTGCACCTTTCCGCTGTGAAGATGTCGTGAGCGAGTTTCCGTCTACTGTGCTACGGCTAAAAGCCTTAGGCGATCGAAAAAGTCTCAACAAAGGCTTCCCAAGGTATATCAGTTTCCTGGTCCCCATATATCTAGTATGACTTTGGTACAGTTCAAACTTGCTCAGCAGGGAAGCATAAGGATCGGTCCTTAACTGACACAGGCAGGGCTACGCACCCAAGACCACGTCTTGCTGCATCATACGCCCCTGTCCGGTCTCATATTTAGATTACTACTCCATTTCTTTGAACCAATCCCGTGTGAAAAAGTCCTAGCCATGTGAGTAGATTCTAACTACTCGACTTCTACCGAATCCTATACAACATTTAGCATAGCATAGTCTACACGATGACTTAACAACTACCGAAATACTTCATGGGGTGATCTAGTCATGCAAGTGGATTTTCAATCACATTAGCCCTAATGCACATAACTCACCCTAGACATAGATGATACAAATCAAAATTTTGTAATAGCGCTTAAATCCAAACCGGGGCTTGCCTTAGTTTGCCACTCTATTAAATGTCAATGGTTAGTGGTCTTTCTCCGGAGACTCTGCCAAGGACTTCAAGTGGACACCTTGGTGTTCTCCTCCAAGGAATGCTCCTAGTTGAGTTTCAACATCACGTGAACTATCGAAATGCAAATGCATAAATAAGCATGAGATAGCATAACATTTAATTCTGTTGTAACAAGTTTAGTACAGAAACTAAGTGATTGATAATGGAGGCCATGTTGTTGTGATCTACAGGAATAAAGGAATATTGATGTGAAATGGAAAAAGATTGACTCCACATTTGATTTGGAGTTTATATGCACATAGACATATATAAAAGGATTGCTGATGCTACAGAGGACCAATGAAGCTGGAAATTTAACATTAGCTTCAATGAATGATGTGTAGACAGTGTGAAAAATTTGAGTTCTAGCAAATGTTGTATATGGTCACAACAGTTCCATATGTATTTCCACTTTTATGAATTATTCATTCAATTTCTAGAGTGGTATCATCGCTACCAGTGGTTGTATCATACATAGGGGGTTGTCATGGTTCTAACAAAGTTTATTGCACATTTTTCTAAGTTTTTTAGGGTGATATATAGAATTTAGAAGTTTGGACAATTTGCTGAAATGTTTCTGGACATTTTGGAATTTTTAGGTACATAGAGATTGGAAACACAATTTGACTACTCAAATCAACTCAAATTGACCTGAAACTTTTACTGGAACTTAAGAGGGCTATTTGTAATGATTTGGCCAAGTTTGAGAATTTTTCAATGAATATAGCACCAGTAATTAATTCCAATAGAATTTTGTTCATGGAATTATTGAGGTCAAATTTAGGACTTTCATACAGATCCAAGTGCATCACTGGAAAGTATAGTTCATCCTGGTTCCAACAAAATTTATTTGGAAATTTTTGGACAACTATGCTAAGAGATATTTATTTTCAAAATTTGATGGAAATCTGTAATTAAATCTAAATAGAAAAGTTTGAATTAAACAGTGGGCCCATGGGATTTAAAATGCACCAATGGGAATTAAGCAACACAGGGCCACACAGTTCGTGTTTTAGCCGCACCAGATCACTGGGCCGCAGCAGATCTGGGGCAGCGTCCGCAGAGGCTGACGGTCGGGGCCCGCCCGGTCATCTTCCTCCTCTCGCCCGATGGCGCGGGGGCAACGCCGAACGGCTGCCGGCGGCAGCGCCTCACCACAGCGCGCGCTAGGGCACAGGGGGCCTCCGAACTGGACGCCAGGGCCTAAAATCGAATGGGGAACAACATGCCCTAGGTGGCGCCGACGATAGATGGCCGGAGAGGAAAGTGCGACGGCGGCGGGCGGAGCTAGGGTTCCGTCCATGCCGGCCGGGCCCTATGGTGCATGTAGAACCCGAAAATGGGGGCCAAGAGCAGAGGAGCAACAGGAAAACAAGATGTCGATGGTGAGCCGACGAGCTGAAACTTGGCAGCTAGAAAATTCAAAAATCCGGCATGGTTACTCGATGGAATTCAATGGTTTTTCTTCAAGGGTGTGCGCCTGGACATCTAGAAGAGAATTCATCATTGCCATGAGGAATAATCATACATAGAATCGGAATTTTATCGAAGACCTAACTATGCTCATAGGTTGAACTCATCGGGAAAATAGCTAATACTCGAGCTAGGAGGGATGAAACGAGCTGAAATTTTGCGAGCTGAAACTAAGAGTGTTGGCGCACCTTTTGTCTTCAAAGACCATGGCGAGAAGATACTTGCATCGCTGGGGCATCGACTGAGCAGGGGGCGGCCACTGAAAAACAGAGCACGGCGGCCAGCAAGTCGCCTTCTCCACCGTTGGGGAGGCTCAAAAGCGCAGGGGATTGATCATACAGGTGCGCAAGACGTTGGTGAGTAAGTAGAGATGAAGAAAAGTGATCAAACCCGAGTACCTTGGCATGATTTGGGTCAGAAATGGAGGAACTCGTGGTGTTCTAGCTTCTGTGTGAAAAACTGAAGGAGAGCTGAGAACAATTCGTCTCTGGTGCTTGGAGAAGAAGATTAGGATGTGAAGATCTTTTGGGTTGCACCTGGATTTAACTTATGAAACAGGCAAGCAGCTAGCTTGTTGGCATTTGCATGCCGTGAGGTGTTGAGCTGAGAAACAGAGGAGGAAAAGAGTCTATGACAGGTGGGGTCTACCAAGGCAAAGTCTTCTTCTCTTCTCTGGTGTTTAATTCCTCTACCAGCTTGTGTCCAAAATCCTAGATATTTTACTGGAACGCTAATTCATATATATGGAATTTGATTTGACAGTTCAAATCCTTACTTGGCCAAATTACATTCGAATTCAAATTAGAACCTGAATTCAAATGGGTTTCACTGCTCCTATCGACTAAATAGTAATTGGCCTCCGAAAATTATGAAACTTGGCAAGGGGACAATTTGCAAGATGAGGATTCCAATGGTGAACTCACATTTTCAAATTGCCAGATCAAAAGTTGAAATTTGAAACAGCAGTTTGGATCACCTTTTGTGATAACAAAATTTGAAATCAAGTGATCAATTTGATTTGATTGCAGAAACATGCTTGATCAATTATGACACTGATCTGAACAGCAAGGATATATTTGAACAGAGATTGATGATTTGATTGCACAAGAAGTGGGATTTTACAGGAATCTCGTCCGAGATTCTAGTGAATGGAAAAAAATCGACAAGGGATGATTGGTAAATGAGAGTCATCGACTATGAGAAGATGACAACAACCTTGAAGAATTTGGGTTTGAGAAAATCTTCAAGTGACAACTTTGGTGCACATTGTAGAACCACACCGTCTAATATTAGTAACTGTAATCTCTTTGTTGATAAGCTTGTTAAACTTCTCAACATGGTGCCGTCCCGTCGCAAAGTTTCAATATCTTCCCACAAACTCCTTCAGTGTCTTGCAATGATTTCTCTTACATGAAAATGATGTGCTTTACTGTCGAAATCATGACTTGAATGATCAACATTTCTCTTCGACTCTTTTGTATAGCATGATAACTTCAAACCAACATGGCAATGCTTCGTGTTTCCTTGCTTGGTTCAACCCACTCCTTAAGAATCTAATGTAGTATTCCCTTGAATACGAAACATAGTGCATTACGAGATTTAATAAGGAATCAATAAACTCGCAACAAATTTGTATTTCAAAGTGCGAGTCAAGGATTGAAACTCTTTGCGGTGGCATATGGGGTTAAACATTCAGCTCCCAATATGTTTTCCAAACAGCAAAGAACACAAATATATGGTAACCACAAGGTTGCTGACATATCAATGTTACCATATATCATTCCAAAATTCAGATGGAATATGAGGTGTTTTTGTTCAAGGTTGACAATCAAATGGTACCCTCACAAATAGAGAAAATCAAGGATTTCATGAGGTTAATCAATTAACTGATGATCTCATAAGGTAGGACAATATAGTCATTACAGTAATGGTACTTGAACCTACACAAGTCAAGGATAAGGGTTCAAGCTTTTTCTTAGCTACAAGGGATGTTGAGTAATCGGTTCCCATTGTTTTACTCAATGAGAAAGATTTAACCAACTGGTGATAAAACAAAATGGTTGGAGAAGATCAAGGTCGTTAGACACTACTTAATATTTCGAAGGGGGGTACACAATCTTGCTCTGAATTTTGGTTTTAACCATGCATCATGTATTTCTTATTGAATTACTCATAATGTTTCATGGCAATGACTAGTATTCAATCTGACTTGTGGTGCAATCCTGCAATCTCCCTTCCCCAACCATTGGATATCAATCTTAGGGTGGTTGTGTTTTTTCATTTAACCCCCTCCACCTGTGTTTCTCACGTAAATGGGGGTTAAGTAAAAAAACACAACCACCCTAGGATAGACATCCAATGGTTGGGGATTATTGCATAGTAGTCATTGCCATGTTTCATGATGCATCACATGTAGTATGGTACAATGCATATGCACATGGTATGGTGCAAATAGTGCATACGTATGGTGCACAATGATGCATATGTATGGTGCATACAAGGTTTTGCACATGATCGGTTGTGAGATTCTCCACGATTTGCGATATGTATGGTGCGATTTGTATATGTATGAGCAAGACCACTCAACACGATTAAGGAATAACTCAACTTCATATGGTGTAGATAACTTGGTTATGAAAGGTGATAATAAAGAATGCTACTTTAATGACTTGGACAAGTTCGATGAATTCATGTTAAGAGTGTTGGCAAGAATCAGGGGAAATACAATACGAAATCTTAATCCTTGCGAAACTTGTAGTTACTCTAATTGTCTTATCTATTTTTACACGGTACTTCTTTCCAAGCTTTTCTCTGATTGGAATAGTAGACATGGTTGATCTTGATTACCGTATTGTTATGGTTGTCTACACAGCTGTTGTAACTCGTGACAAGAAGTTTGCTACTGCTAATGGGAGCAGAAGATCTTCACTTCGAATAAATGAGCTTGTCTTTGAGGTTGAGTCATAACACGATAAAGAGCTAGGTATCTTCTCGGTAGCTACCTTGATGAGGTCCACAAAATTACCACTACCTACTTTGGTTGGGTGACTTGTATTGGAGTTGGATCACTTGATGATGTAATTCTGTTTTCTCAATTCGTATTAACATATACTGGGTACCAACAATCGGTTGATAGATTACATCGGTTAACTTGGGTGCATGCCTTCCCCGTTAAGTGTCAGTCTAGTATCTCCCATACTTTTCTACTGAGGTTTCATGTGCACCCAATCCATCAGGTCCCATGAGGATTAGCGTAACATGGACATGTTATAAAAGTCATGGAAGTGATAGCAATAACCGAATTCACTTCGAACCATAATTGTTTCACACAAATAACTTTCCTGTCAAAAAGTTACCAGTCAGCCTTCCTTCCATATTTTGATTAAGTTAAGGCAAAAATCATGAGTCAACTTGAATACCAAAGTTGAAGATAACTTTTGTATGTTTCCAACGAGTATCTATTTGGCCCCAGATCAGCTCTGAAACAAAAGGTATGAAAGTTCAAAGTTGACACATCTTCTGTAGAAATTTCAGCAGCATCCATTTGAAAAAACTAAAATTTTTGGTGTAACTCATAAGCATTCCATAAATGCATCATATGAATCCTAGTTATTTTTATTTTGAACGTATAGAAATATACAGAAACTATTTCCAGATTTTGCATTTCTGGACAGTTTCGGTTGTTTTGGCATTTGGACCAATTTAGCTGGGGATTACGGTTTTGGATAGAATAGAAACATTGTAGAGTACTTTCATAGCTTTCCAAAAGTATTCATTTACCTTCATAGCATTTCTGGTTTAAGAGATATGGATTTGCATATTTGACCAAGTTAACAGATGTTTTTTGAAATTTTGACAACATCTCCTCCGTATGTTATTTATTTGAGTACAGTTTTACATATAGATATAAATATAATTTGACAAAACTTTTTATTACAAATATGTCACATATTTCATATGGAATCTAGAAATATATTATATGACCCTGTTGGATTTTTTACAGAGATGTATTATCAGATTACAGAGACATAAACAAATTGTGCTGTTTCTGTGACAGGTTCCACCATTTTGACTTTTTCACTAACTTAATTTGAGATTTTGTCCTATAGTTCAAAAGAAACATTGTAGAGGAATCTCCTATATTTCCATCCATGTCTTATACACCTATGTTTGGTTGAATATAGCCATTGTTTTGCGCAGAGAAATGCTAGCAACAATTGCTGCCAGGAACATAGGATTGCATTTAGATGTGTTTCGATACCCAACTTGATTCAAACTTGTGACCTTGCTCCAGAACAGAGGTTAGTAGTTGTTTATAGTCCTAAGTTTGACTTTTATATTTATTTGACAGTGGAGGATCCATATTTCGATAATGGGAGTAATGCAAGGTAGGAAAAGATGTCAGTACTACATATCTCATCAAAATAAAAACCTAATCGGATTATAACTGGCATATACGTATCAACGGTGGCACTAAAGACGGTCACTCGCAGATGTTTCTACTTGCAATACGTTCACGTGGTTAGTGTAACTGCAAAAGACATGCAATCACAATTTACGGAAATAGCGCCTAAAGGCGGGCCACATGGACATCATTTAAGGAAGTTACAATAATAATATATTTTTATCCAAGTCTAACACCCCGTATCATTTCATATGTGCCGTCCTCGAGGAGCGCACGTCTCGAGATACACGATCATGTTTCAAACCACACGACGGGGACTCAAATAAGCCGCATATGAGTAAACAAGATCGTGTATTTATTACTCGACAGATACGACCTACTGCCCCAGAGAGGCACGCAGATGGCGAGCGCTGCTTATGGCTTATTGAATATGAGAAGTTCAAGAGTTGCATACTATCGCGTAAACGGCCACAAGATGGGGTTTCCACTTTCTTTCCTAATGCACACTAGGGACCAATGTTTCATATGTTCTCAGAAACATGAAGATTTTCAGAGATTCATAGTAATTCCCATGCCAAGCCACGGGGGCAATCACATACCACTTCCCTCATATGGTGAGCTTACCTGAGCGTAGGTGCGTCGTTACAGAATAATAACAAGTATGTTAGAATTGCCACCTTAATAAATATGCTAGTAATATACCTTATGTGGCCATACTATTGATTCCTCACTCGTATACTTCTAAGTTTTTGAAAATATGCTCTTTTCATGCGTGATATTCCCAATGCAACTCTGATACCAGACTGTGAGGAGCGGGGTCCAGACATTCTAGGAATCACATTGGGTGGTATCGTGCGATGTGACATCCAATAACATACACGAAAAGAATGCCTAAAACATACAAAGTTTTTTTCACAAGATAGTCATGTTTAGAACATAGTGTACAATCGTGTACACACACAGAGAAAAGTATAGACTCACACTCTCGAACCTAACTATGCAAAAGAGAAGTTATCCATGTCCACGGGTGCTTCTCACTAGCAACACGAAGAAGATATAGTAGCTGTCGGTACCCGACATACCGGGTTCCCTCGCGTGTAGACTAAAAGCACCTAAGTGCCCTACCTCCCTGCTGAGGTAGGGTCCAATAGTGCCACGTGTCGAGATGGCCCGAACCCCGCCCTACCATAGGTGCGGGGTCTGACGCTCCCATGAGGACCTCAAGACGGGGCTAGCTCTTCCGAGGAGACGGGCTCCCAAGCGGCCATGTGTCCAGCAGGACGGGACCCCGCTCCTCCACAGGAGTGGGCTCTGGTGCTGCCACGTGGCCCGTAAAACTAGGTCGACCACCTCTCGTGGAGGCAAGCTCCAGATCTACCACATTTCCCGCAGTCCCAGATCCCTGGCTCTCATCAACAGAGCTGATTCCGGGGCTGCCACGTGGCTTGCAGTATGGGACCCCGTCTCCCCCGTAGAGGCTAGCTCTTGTGCTGCCACCTGGACCACGATATGGGACTCGCCCCCCCCCCCCCCCCCCAAGGAAAGGCTAGCCTCCATGCTGCCACGTACCCTGCAACTTGCCCTTGATTGTGGGATGCGGGAGTTATGTGGACAGGTCTGCCTTGTCTAAATCAAGCATTGAAGGCACGCACCTTCCCCAGGCACATGACGCAGTGCACGCCTCTTGTTAGGTACCACTACGCCCAATCGCATCATAGTGAAGACGCCGCGGGCTACCCGACTCCGCCAAGTGGATAACTTACAGTGACAAGATAGCTGTACGGGACATGGGGCACCGGCATCTGAGGCGGCAAGACGGCGGGTCTTCAAGCCATGGGCAAAGGAGGCTTATACGAGAAGCCTTAGATCTCTAGTATAAGATCGCTCCGGGGCCACCTGTCGGGCCCCGGACCCCACTTGCAAGGCGACTGGCCTTGTCTATAAAAGGATCGGACCGCCACCATTACAAACAATCGAACTCATACACACTCAACACACGCATTCGCACCAGCAATACAACTCACACCGTGGAGTAGGGTATTACGCTGTGGCAGCCTGAACCTTGTAAAACCACACAATACAACTCATACGTGCAATCTCTCCTAAGGACTAAGCCCTGTCTATTAAGAACCTCCGCGGGGTGCTCGCATAGCAGGTCCGGTGGAAGTGTTGCAAGAACACTTCAACAACAGCGATGTGGGTTCCCGTAAGGCATATACCTCGAAAGGTTGGAGGTCTCATGGACAACCATCAACAAAAGCAAAAATTAAATTACATGCAAAACATGTAAATATGAAACCGTGAGCATGAGCTCAACAAGACTTAACCGTCTCACCTAATACATGAAACTCGACATGCTATAAACTTTAAAGATGAAATACTAAATTTCGAATAAAAGAACTTGCCAAAATATATATCCTTAGTTTTCAGATTTTAGCATCAAATTAACAGTTTTAGGAATAAAAACTTAGTTTGCACTATCTCTAAGTCATAAAAGTTGCAATATAAAAGATTACTCATAACAGCAGATTTGATATATTCACACTTCTCTTTATTACTACGTCACAACACAGTGAACAAGTGTACTCAATCCATTTCCGCGAGTGACGGTGATTCGAATCAATAACATCCGGACTGCACGACAAATACACCAGCAAGGAAGACATGTCAGCACTCTTTACTCTATGTCATATGTGGCCACCTTTCACCCGTCATCCCAATGCTGAACCAGTTCTACCATCCTCACAGAATGTCCACTACATGGAACACATTGAAGTTGTTCCACTAGCAGATTTACATCTCTGCCACCAAACCCCAAATGACAAGGGTATAAGTTTTGACACGAGGATGCCCGAGTTACATCAGTTTAATAGGTCTCATATATCCTGTATGAAATTGGTACAGTTCAAACTTGCTTAGCGGGGCCGCATACGACACAGTCCTTAACCGACACAAATGGGGCTATGAATCCACCCTCAAACATTTGCCTCACCATTACCAACCCAAACACGATGTGGTCTTATGTAACGCCTCACCCTTCGGGCCGAAAGAAACCTTGTGTGCCTCAACCTACACAAATCTCGTTCCACATCTCATATTCAAGAGTGAACTTTATGGTAACATCTCGCGAGTATATCTATCACACTCGAGGTCCTCTCGCAAGTAGAATTCCACTACTTGACTTGCGGTCAATGAAATGTGTCATTCTTGCGAGTAAATTTCAACTAATCGACTTCTACCGACCGCCAAACCAAACATTAAGCATAGCAATATAGTACGATGGAGTCTTATTCTACCCATCCAGTCAAGGATTATTTGGTCATGCATGTGGAGTGTTCATCCAACCTAGAATTAATGCGCAAACATTACTAATCAACAATGTGATTAAAAAGCAAAACTTTATAAATGAACTTAAATGCAAACTGGGGCTTGCATTTGGTTAAAATTAATCCGAAAGTCAATATAGTCAGTGGCTTTATCATCTGAGTGGAGCTTCCTTCATCACTTGACCCTGTTGCTACTCCGGTAATCTTGCTCGCAGTAGGGTCCAAGCTTCTCCCTCCTCCTTCGACTCATCAGCATCGTCGATCTTCTTTTCCAAATTCTATCGATATGAATATGCATAACAAAAGAATGTAATTTAGTACTTCATACTTAAGGATCCTACTATACTTAAAAGAATGGGCAAAAACTAAAGTGAAGGTGAAGAAAGGTCTCTGTTAGGTTCTAAGTTCACTTTGGAATGGATTAGAATGAATCCAATTTGATTTATGGAAAATGTTCTATAGGATTTAATATCCATATTCATATAAAGATGTCATAACAGATTTAATTATCTAATAAAACAGAGTCCATTGTAGTTGGAAATTTTATACTGAGTTCTAGATGTTCTAAGGGGATTACAAGCAAAATTTAAGATTTAACTGATGAATGCCTTGACCACAATAATTTCATCAAGCTTTCTCCATTAATAGATTAACATAGAAATAAAAGGTTTCTTCATACTAATAAGTATGGCAAACACATGGGACATGGTCTAATCAGTCCCATGAAATTGGTTTCATAATTTTGGGAGCTTTCTATCATTTCATATGATTGTACAAGATTTTGCTAATTTCATGCATTTTACTGGTATTTTTTGGAATATCATTTGACCTAGGGCAAAGTTGTTTATTTAAACTATGATGAGCATGGTTACTGGGACTGGGATTTTACTAAAGTTCACATGTATAAAAAGGAATATTGTGGCTAAATTGGAGAATTTTCTATTAAAGGATACTCCTTGAATTAATTACCAAAGTTTTAAAGGAAAGGGAATAATTCAAATAGATACATGGGTTTTCACGTAAGATTATTGCTCCACTGCAAAGTGTAGAGCATTAGGAGAATAACAAAATCAGTTTGATATTTTTGGACTTTGCTACAAGTGCTTATGATTTTTCAAACCTTTAACTATTTTCTGCCTTTTATTTTCTAAAGGACAAACAAAACTAGCTGATAGGGGGTCCCGCTGATTTAACTTGACGAGTACAAGAGAGGCAATGGAGGGTCCACTCGGTTTAACTCGTACAACCACACTTGATATGGCACTACTACAAAAAGCATTTTCACAGGCGTCTTGATTTTTCAAACACAGGCGGTCCGTAAAAAAATGCGATTGTGATGACGAATGAAATAATAACCGCCTGTCATGACATAACATCACAGGCGGAATTCAAGAAACAACCGCTTGGGTAAATACATGATTTTCTCAAGCGGTTATTAATTAAGAACCGCCTATGATGTAACAAACTTCTCAGGCGATTCTTAATTAACCAACGCCTGGGTAAATACATGATTTTCATGGGCGATCATTGTTTAAGAACCATATGTACTGGTTCAATCATCACAAGCGGTTTTTTTGCAAGAACCGCCTCGGGAAAGTCATTATTTTCACAGGCTGCTTGTTAATTAAGAATCGTTTGTGATGCTGATAAGCTCCTGTCAAGCTAATCCCTGCACAACAAGCTCTTTAGATGCAAGTAACACCCGTGGCTCATCATTTGGATTGTTGAAAGCATCAATTGAAGCCTGACGATCCTTGGAAGGATTTTCCCATCCATTTGAAGAATATCTCTCCCTCCTGTCCATTTGAAAACTTAGGAAGATGCTCCTTTCTCAGTTTTAATGCCTAAATATATTGACTAAAAATCAGTACCTACCCTCTTAGTGCTTCACACAAGGAAGCGAACAACTTCAATCACAAATCTTGTTTTCACCCTTTCATAGATTTAACCTTAATGTTTCAAGCATAGATTTATCAATAAGTGAAGCTTCCTTATCACACATGTTAATGACAGTTATAAGCGAAGGATGTGCCAAAGCTAACGAAATCTGAATTGGAATGAAGATAAATAGATCCTATATATGAGTGGCAATGTCTAGGTTAGCGTGAAGCTATGATGGCAACCTTCAACAACATGAAAAGTGATGTTAAGGTTATGCTTGCATCAAGCAAGGCATGTTGTGAGGGTATAACACTTGTTGGGGCAAGCATAACCGTGATGATCTAACAAGTGTTATGCCCTCACAATATGCCTTGATTGATGCAAGTATAACCTTGTCATCACTTTTCATGTTGTTGAAGGCTGCCATCATAGCTTCATGTTGTCTAGCCAGGACATTGTCACTCATATGCAACATCTCTTTGTCTTCAGTCCCATTGAGATTTCGTTAGCTTCGACACACCCTTCACTTGTAACTGATGTTAACATGTCTGATGAGGAAGCTTCAGTTATTGATAAATCTATGCTCGAAAGATTAAGGTCAAATTCCTATGAAATGGTAAAAATAAGATTTGTGATTGAAGTTGTTCGCTTCGTCGCTTGTGTGAAGCACTAAGAGAGATGGTACTGATTTGTAGTCAATATATTCAGCCATTAGAACTGATAAAGTAACATCTTCGTAAGTTTTTAAAATGGAGAGAAGAGAAATAAATCTTTCAGGGCTTGTTTGAGTGTACTCAATCTAATTGGATTGAAGTGGATTGGAGTGAAGAATTAACTAATTTTCTCCTCAGTCCACCTCAATCCACTTATATTGATGTGGATCCACTCCTATCCAAACAAGCCCTCAGATGGATAGTATCGTCAGACTTCAATTGAAGCTTTTAACAATCCAAATGATGAGTCTTGGGTGTTATTTGCATCTACAAGAGTTTGCCGTGAAGGGATTAGCTTGACAGGAGCTTGAAGAGTTGTGCTTCTAGATGTTGTTTGGAACCAAGCTGTTGGAAGGCAAGCCTGATCATCATAGGTCCAAAGAAATTTATATACACATACAATTTTATAACTTATGGAACAGGTGAAGGTGATAAATATAATAATGTAATAATGTTCAAAACAAAAGCTGAATTTAATAATGTTTGAAAAATGTTATCTAAAGCTGAAATAGAGCATTGTTCTAAGTTGATTTCAGAGGATACAAATATATACAATATATATCATACATTTTTTTTAGCATTGACATCTTCTCGCATATAGAGTTTCATATCCTTTTTAATGCTTCTCTTTACGCGCTTGATGTTTTCTGGTTCGGTGAAAAGGTACATCTCTTCATACCAATTATATTCCTCTTCATTATCTCCCACATTCTCGACCGCAACAATATTTTGCTTTCTAGAAACAACTATGTGCATATTCTCAGTTTCTATATCTTGAACATAAAAAACTTTTGCAACACTATCGGCGAGAACCCATATGTTATCTTTATAACCCACTTTATTCATGTCTACCAGTGTCAACCGTAATTGTCCACTTTCACACCATTAGGATGTTTGACCCATTGGCACTTAAATACGGGCATTACCATTCTTCCTCCATAATCGAGTTCCCATATTTCATCTATGAACCCGAAGTATGTGGTCTTTTGTCCTTGTGAATCATAAGCCTCAAAACGAACACCACTATTTTGTGCAACACTCTTATCGTCTTTTTCTTTAGTCTAAAATGTGTAATCATTGACATCATATGCTTGCCATGATGTCACCAAAGCAGATGGGCCAGAAGCTAACTTCTTCATTGTTGCCTCTTCTATAGAGTTTCCGTATGGTATATTTTTGTCTATTAACCATTCAGTGAAACATCTTTTGTGCTCTTTCATGATTCGGTCCTCTCTGCGGTCTTGGTTTTTTTCATGAAGCTCTATTTGGTGTTCCTCGATGTACGACTCAGCTATTGTGAGTTTTTATAGTACACCAAAATGTGCACGGTGTACATTCTTATAATCTTGAACAATAGAAGTTTTCTTACCCACTTTGCTTCTCCCACGTAGTCTACCCTCATGTACTAGTATAGGCACACCTATTGGTTTTCCATCTTTGATGTAATCGGTGCAACCCTCAATCACTTCTTCAGTGGTATATCCTTCCATAATTGAACCCTCTGGGTGAGCACGGTTCCACACATAACCTTTTAATACTCCTAAATATCTCTCCAACGAAAACATATGATGTAAATATAGTGGCCCGAATGCTTTTATCTGATCAACAAGATGTATCATTAGGTGTACTTGGATATCAAAAAAGGATGGTGGGGAAAACATCTCAACCTTGCACATAGTCTCGACGATGTATGTTTTCAGATAGTCTAAATCCTCACGTGCTATCATCGTTTGCAATACTGCATTGAAGAAGTAACACAAACATGTGATGACAACTTTTATATGCTCAGGTTTGATGACTCTTATTGCAATGGCAAGGAACACTGTCATCATCATGTGACAGTCGTGAGAATTATAACCGAATAAAGACAAGTCTTTCATCGAGACTAGTTTGCGGATATTGGATGAGAAACTCGTGGGCACTATGATCCCACACAAGCATTCGCAAATTGCTTTCTTCTCTTCTAGTGTCAAGTTGTAGCTGGCTAGGGGGAAGGTAATGCTTCCCGTTTGCCATCTCTACTGGATGAAGCTCTGGTCTCAAATTAAGATTTACTAGGTCCATACGTGAATTTAATCCATCCTTTGTTTTCCTCGGCATGTCTAGCAAGGTCCCAATGTTGCTGTCAAATACATTCTTTGTAATGTGCATCAAATCAATACTTTGGAAAAATTCCAGATTCTTCCAATACGGAAGATACATGAAAAAATTGATTGTTTCTTGAAAGCCATGTCAGTTGTATGACCTGAAGATGTACTTTTCTTTCTCTTGATTCATTTACATTTTTTGCCCTTACCTAAAGCAATATGAATGTTCTTGACCATTTCGAACACAGGTTTTCCACTGTAAGGTTTTGGTGCAGTATCTTATTCGATTTTGTTATCAAATTGTTCATTCATCTTCCTATACTTGTATGTATCTGTCAAGAACTGCCAGTGTCTCATGTACACCGTCTTTCTGGATGAAGTGAGGTATAGAAATTTAGTTCTATCCATGCACCTTACACAACATTTCCTCCCTTTCATTTGTCTCGATAATGCAAACAGTATAGGGTAATCATGCACGGTAACAAATATCATTGCTCTTAGCGTGAAATACTCCCGCTTGTACTCATCCCATGTACGTACCCATTCATTCCACAATTTTGCCATATCTTCCATTAAAGGTTCCAAAAACACATCAATTTCGATGTCGGGTTGTTTCAGACCTTGAATAAGAACAAATAACAAGATATATTTCCTTTTGTGACACAACCACGTCGATAGGTGGTACATCGTTAAGACCATGGGCCATGTGATGTGTGTGCTCCTTTTTCACCAAACGGATTCATTCCGTTCGTACCCAAGGAAAACCTTACATTTCTTATTTCCTTTGCAAATTCTGGATATTGAATATCAAAATTTTTCCATTGCGTTGCATCACCAGGGTGTCGAATATATTTTTCATTCTTCTTGCGCTGCTCGGAATGCCAACGCATAAGTTCAGCCTCCCTAGGATTTGAGAACAAACGCTTCAAGCGATCAATTTCCGGAAGGTACCACATCACCAAGGCAATAATTTTTCTCTTATTCTTCCCGTGTGCATCGCTAGAAGTATCGTCATTGTCACCTTCAGGACCAATAATAAACTTCTTATTCTTCTGAGACCATTTCATGTTTGTAACATATTGGTGATTGTAGTCCTTCTTATATCTACTGACACCACAGATGGGGCATCTAGTTGCAAGCTCATGCTCTTTGCGATACATAATACAATGGTTCACACAAGCGTGTATTTTTTTCACACCTAGTGCCGTCGGGCAAAGAAGTTTCTTTCGCTTTATAAGTGCTTTTGGACAGTTTATTTGGATTTGGAAGAATTTCTGCCATAAGATTCAAAAGATCAGAGAATCTACAATCGGACCATCCGTGTGTGGCTTTCAACTTTAGTAGTTCTAAGACTGCACGTAATGTAGTAAACTCTATATCACAACCGTTTGATTCATTGTAAAAAGCTCCGTCGCCGCATTCTGCAATGTCTCTATTTTACTTAAACCTTTACTTGCTCCCATAGAAGTCAATACATATGGTTCAATGTGATGCACCATCTCCTCACAATCAAACTTATCATAATCATCACCATCTTGATTGCCACTACCATCATCGATATGAACATTATCGCCATCTGAACCTCTCTCATTATCTTTATCCACTTCATGTGTATCTAACTCACCATGCTCTGTCCATATTGTGTAGTTTTTTTTGAAACCTCTTTTCACCAAATGAAATTGGATTACTATACTATCTATCCAAGTAATCTTATTTTCGCAGTTGATACATGGACATAGTATGTCATCTATCTTTTGCAACTTCGCATGTCTCTTGCATGCTTCAATAAAATTTGCAACATTATGAATGTACATAGGATCGGGTCTTGGACTGTTATACATCCACGCTCGACGGTCCATGCTTCAATAACAGATTTTTGTAAGATTTACAAAATTTGGCCACAAATATTCCCTAAAGATCTTCTATAAAATGAATTTACAGAGACATAACAAGATAGTATCATATGAGTGAATACTGGTATCATGTAGGTCTGTTCATAAGGGTTCCAAGAAAATTTGTTTCATAATTTTCTAAGCTTCCTATTGGCCATAATAGATTTTTGAAGTTAGGCTTACTCATTGAAATATTTCATCAAACACGTGATGTGCTTGTATTCATCTTCAACCTTTAATCCTTTAAATCTACTTCTTGTTCTGTAAAATTCATGGGCGAGCTCAAGGGAAGACTAAACTACATCTTTCAGCCTTTAATCATTCAAATCTATTACAAATCTCAAGTGGTTGGGGGGGGGGGGGGGGGGGGGGGCTGGAGGCATATGCAAATACAACAAAACAAAACTGTGAAAATAGAACAAATTAAAAAGATGATAGTAAAGAAGAAGTCTCTTCTAACCTTTTCTCTGTTCGAAGGTTGATCAACTGATGAATGCAGTATCGATCAGCGCACGGTGGAAATTTTTGGCAGCCTGGCGGCATTGATGGAAAATCTCTAAGGTTAGGTTTTCTGTGGTGCCCGAGGGTTCTTTAAAGGCATCAGTTTTCACAGGCGGCTTTTAACGAAACAACCACCTGTGATAAAGATTAAAAAACTTTAGAAGGTTTTTTCAGGCCGTTTTTAACTGCTTCTTAGGCGGTTGGTAATCAATAACCGCCTGAGAAAAAGATTATCTCAAGCGAGTATTACTTACCAACCGCCTGGGATAATTGCCCAAGCCTGTTCTTCAGTTTTCTTTTCTCTTGCTTCTTTTTTATTTAGATTCCAATATAAATACTCAAACATGTATAGATTCTGCAAATGGAGTCCAAATTCGATGATTCTTTCTTCTATATTTTTCAAAAGTTAACATCTACAACCTGGACCTAATATTTTCAAACTTGTATAGCTAACATTGTAATGTTTTGATAAATATCAAATTAATTTACACTCACATATTATTCACATTTGTGTATCTCCTAAAAAAAGGATCCTTCACTGAAATTGGTTTGTATGAGCATATTTGTATTATTTATACATGTATGAATTTTGTTAAATTTTTTTAAAGCATTCCAACATGTCAAAATTCAAATTATCCATCATTCTAACCAAATGCTCATATACATATGACGCATTCATCAAATTTTGAACACACATTGATTCAAAAAATTAAAAAAAAAGCTGAAAAAAACTCATAGAGATGGTATGATGACTAAAAATCTCCATTGAAAAAATAAATGAAAAAAATCATTATATTCATCAAGATAGAAAAATGGCAAATAGCAATTGTTATATGTTTTTTATGTTCTGACCAATTTCAAAGGCTTTATGAAGTGAAATTTAATGGTAACCTTCAATACTTAATCATATTACAAGAAAGTGGAATTTGGGATTTTAAAATGTCCCACATTTAATCGAGAATATTATTAAGCTTACATAAAGATCTTCTCAGGCGGTTGGTATTGAAGAACCGCCTGAGAAAAAGATTATCTCAGGCGGGTATTACTTACCAACTGCCTGAGAAAATTGCCCGAGCCTTTTCTTTAGTTTTCTTTTCCCTTGCTTCTTTCTTATTTAGATTCTAATGTAAATACTCAATCATGTATAGATTCTGCAAATTGAGTCCAAATTCGATGATTCTTTCTTCGATATTTTTCAAAAATTAACATCTACCACCTGGGCCAAATATTTTAAAATTTGTATAGCTAACATTGTAATGTTTTGGTAAATATCAAATTATATTATACTCACATATTATTCACATTTGTGTATCTCCTAAAAAAACGATCCTTCACTGAAAAATTGTTTGTGTCAACATATTGTATTATTTGTACATGTATGAATTTTGTTAACTTTTTTAAAGCATTCCAACATGTCAAAATTAAAATTATCCATCATTCTAACCAAATGCTCAAATACATATGAGGCATTCACCAAATTTTGAACACACATTGATTCAAAAAAATTTGAAAAAATTCATAGAGGTTGGTATGATGACTAAAAATGTCTATTGAAAAAATAAATGAAAAAATTATTGTATTCATCGAGATATAAAAATGACAAATAGCAATTGTTATATGTTTTTTTTATGTTCTGACCAATTTCAAAGGCTTTATGAAGTGAAATTTAATAGTAACCTTTAATACTCAATCATATTATAAGAAAGTGTAATTTGGGCTTTTGAAAGGCCCCACATTTAATCAAGAATATTAATTAAGCTTACATAAAGATCTTCTCAGGCTGTTGGTACTGAATAACGCCCGAGAAAAGATTATCTCAGGCGGTTGGTACTGAATAACTGCCCGAGAAAAAGATTATCTTAGGCGGGTATTACTTACCAACTGCCTGAGATAAACGCATCTTCTCAGGCGAATGGTAATTACCACCCGCCGAAGATAAACATCTTCTCAGGCGGTTGGTACATAAAAATCGCCTGAGAAGATAGGCGTCTCTATATAGCCCTCGGCTGCGTTGAGAAAACCTAACCCGGGCGAGATCACTTAGACGCCGTAAGGCTGCCAAAATTCCGTTTGCCGCCAAGTCTTCACCGCTCTTGTTGCCGAGCTTCGCCATTGTCCGTTTGCTTTGCCCTCACCACTTCCAGGTACGTCGAGCGAAGCCCTTGCCGTCGCCACTGAGATTCATGGTAAACCCTAAACCCTTCAACCTTCCCTCCTCTGTCCCCGTGCCGCCTCCCTCCTTGCCCTTGCTGCCGGCCGAGTCAAATGGTGCCTTGCATTGATTTCCTTGGTTAGGGTTCCGGAATTCAAAAAGGGTAGGCATCCTGTTGGTGGTGGTGGTGGACCACAACATAGATTTCCTTGGTTAGGGTTCGGACATGATAAACTATGCTGGTAGTTTTTGGTTAAAAAACTTGAGTTGTTATGACGCTATGAACCATATGCAAGTTTGAGGAGGCTATCCAAGCTTATGCAACAGCTAAAAAGCAAAATGATTCACTGTTTCAAATTCATGGCAAAAGCTACATGAGGCATCACCAGATCAATTGCTTTTGACCATGTTTCCTTTCACTAATATAGCATCATTTTCATTCAACCACAAAAAGATTTTGATTTTGATTTTAGCTTTCCAAATTTGTTTATAACCAGGTCCAGTATATGACCTAGTCAATTTAGTATAAATCGAATTAACTGAAAAGGCTCCTGTTTTGTTCCATTTCCACACCACAGTATCATCATTTTGCTGCACTATCAGACCATTAAGTTTATACACAAGGTTATACCATATGCTATATAAAGGTGCTGGCAAAGAATAACTGAACTGAACAACCCAGTTTTGCGCAAAGCACTGGGCATCAGAGATGTCTTTGTCCACACAAAGTTCAAAGAGAACGATGTATAGGCTGGCTAGAGGTTTTACCCCTAACAAAATTTCTAGCAAAAAACTTATTGTTTCACCATTCCCTAAAGTAAATTTTTTGCTCTTGTATATATATTCTTGACTTTTCGAAGGTCTCTCCATATGGGAGAGTTAGACATTTTATGTCTCAATGTCCCAATAGGAGAATCCCTAATGTATTTAACTCTGACAATGTCATGCCCCCTTGTTCCTTTTCCAATCTTCACTACCATTTGGTCAGCAGATTAACATTCATCTTACTAAGGTCCTTAACCCCCAGCCACCCCTCGCCCTTTTTTATTTTTTACAAATGATACCTCTCATATATGGACATGGATCTCTCTCTTTAAGCATATATGGACTAAGCACTTTGCACGGTACATGGCCTTATAATCATGTGATACCCTCTCATTGCCACCGTGCATAGATTTTTTCAAGTTTTTTAACCATAGCCGTCCCACGAAGGTCTGGGTTAGTTTTTATTTTGTGAAATGTCAAGCTTAGCCATGCTTATACCGGTAAAAGTTGAATTGTGTGGCAAGGCCATCACTGTAATGAGCTTAGGTCATAATATACTTAGATATGGGATAAAATCTTAAAGAAGATGAACTTCTGTAATGAGAGGCGATTTGGATTGTAGTCCCTCTCGGTCAATTAAGGAATGTGTCTTGTTCTTTTTATTCTAAGCACCATCCATTCTAACCACATGCTGGCTGTAATGGTATAGCAAGTCGAATATCTCACCTTGTACTCATGTTTTGGCCATGACGTCATAAATTGTTTGACACGCACAAGGGGTTGATGGTTCTGTGGGACTCTTCATGTAGAGTTATTATGCCATTCATTATATTTTTGTCTTAATAGTTCTAGCATGGAAAGCCCTAAGAAGACTGGTGCTGGTAGTAACAATAAAGAAGACAATATGGAGTTTACTGACTCCAGCAGTTCAGGCTCCTTTCACAGTCCATCGAATCCTTTTCCGAATATAAAAATTAAAAATAATTTAGAGGATCTTGACCTGGAATATGATCATGCTGATGAGGTATGGATCACGAATCTTAACTTCAGCAGTTCAAGTTAATGTTCATTGTCAAGTATACGAAGTCTTATAATTCTTTTATACCTAGATTAATCACAAAGACAACAAGGTGACTTTGGCTCCTAAAACAGTAGATGTTCTCCAATGGATGAATCCTCAGGTTCACTCAAGCGGAAACGAGGGCAACGAGGTCCCAATAAGGGTCTATTGGACCGCATCATGTACATAACAAGGGTCAGTCCAGGTGGGCTTCCCCAAGAACCACTAGATTCTGTTACCAAGTACCGAAATGCATGTGGTTTTCTTGTTAGAGAGCTCATGCTGATCACAATCTGGAATTGGAGTAAATTACTCGAGGAGACCAAGAATGAGTTGTGGGAAAGGATAAAGAAACAATTCAAGTTCTCGAAAGGTACGGAAGAAGCTATAAAGAAAGCAAAATTGGTCTCTTGCGGCAAGAAGTTTCATGGCTGGAAGAGTAAAATGAATGCTTATGTTAAGGCCGATAAAGTCCCTAGTCCGAAGAAGATGGGAAAAATCACACAAGCTCAGTGGAAAGAATTTGTTTGTCAAAAGGCCACACCTGATGCTAAAGCCCTAAGTTCAACTAGGCCAGAGCTTGCCAAAAAGAACAAATACCATCATCGCCTGTGGTCTGTCGGATATGCCCCCAAAGTCCAAAAATGGAATAAGATATTAGACGAAATTACCAGTAAGGGCAATCCTCACCCATTAGAAGGCTGGGATGAGAGAACTCAACGGTGGGTCTTTGCTCGGTCAGGTTTGACCAGCGAGGGCAAACTTGAAAAACCCGACTCTGTGAATGAAGTAGAGGAAAAAATGAAAGAAGTAATTGAAAAGCAACAGAAGGGTCTCTTCAAGTCGAAGAGGGAGAATGACCAACTTACTGCTATCCTAGGAAACCCTAAACACAGTGGTTGGGTTCGAGCAATCTCTTCTCAAATGTTTTGGCTAATTGGTTTCCCGAAAGATAAAAAGACATATAGGAGACGTGAGAAGTTCATGAAAACACTTGATGAAATGATCGCTCAAAAGTTCAAGGAATATGTGCAAGAAATAATGGAACAACTTAGACAATCGGGACAATTAGTGGCACCGAGTACAATGATGGTTCTCGTGCCAAAGGAGCAATTGATATCTCCAACTGCCTACCCTAGCAGCGTAGGTTCTGTGCCAGGCTCATGGTCAACCCATAAGTTTGCTGTCGATGATATTGCTAAGGACAAATCTTGTCATCTTTTTGTCCCGATCGGCAGAGCAGGGAACAAAACCTAACAGGTTGCCACTGCTATGGCAAAGCCTGATTTTGACTTCAACGGTGTCGTTACCCTGCGTACCAGATACCCCTTGGGACTGCAAAGAGTGCAAAAGAACTCCACCTATCAGCGTTGAAGACCTCCAAAGGCCCCATATGTCACTCAGAACCGGACCTGCCTCCCTTCTTTGGTTAGTCCCAGTGCCGCCACGTGTATCATAAAACCGGAGCTACATTCCATACATAGGAAAGCTCCGGGTTGGATACTTGTGTGACACCCCCAGACCTAACCCCCGACAGAGGGAAGCTCCGGTACCGACACGTGTACAATAGCACCAGACCTACTCGTCCAAGACAGTAAGCTCCGAAGCTACCACGCGTCCAACCGTCGGACCTTCAACCTCAACAGGCAGATTGGTGGACCTCGAACGGCTCGGACCTTCAAGGAACAATTAAAGACCTCAAGATCCGATTAAGTGCCATTAATGCTATCTTAATGGCACACGATTGGAGGGCCCTTAATACCAGTAAAGCCACTGTCTAGGCGCGTTACCACGCTATTAAGGGAAATTAAGCACATTAATTGTGTATTAAGCATCAGTAACCGCCAAGGCCACATGTTGGGCCAGGCTGACGATGTAATGGCCAGTCCTTGTACTATAAAAGGACTGGCCAAGTGATACACGGGGACAGGGCCAGACACACGTGCTCAAGACACTCTAGTCTCTAACATTCTAGCGCTCAGACGCTCAATACAACAACAACACACCCGTGGAGTAGGGTTTTACACTTAGGCGGCCCGAACCACGTAAATCCTCGTGTCAACTTGCCATCTTGTTCTGAATCTCTACGCGCCCACAACCGACCTACAAACTCTGCGAGCTGCAAATGGTAGTACCGGGAGGATTGCCGAAATCACCCTCCGACAGTTGGCGCGCTAGGTAGGGGGTGCCTGAGATTCAAACATGGTGAACTCTGCTACTCGATCGTCCAACGGTAACTATGCTGCGCAACCTGCTGGAGGCAATGCCTCCAACATGCAGCAGCTAGCAGGTGCCGTGGCTCCAGTAGGATTCATGCCACTGCCGCCACCATCTGCTCCTGCGAATCAAGCTGGACGTCAAGATGGGGCGTCCGCGTCAGTCACTGCATCGGCGAACAACAACCCTGAACACGCGATTAATGCCGCGCGTGCTCTTCTCCAACGTCTTCCGCCTCCAGGACCACCCCAGGGTGTGATGGAGTAGTGGAGAGCTGATGTGGAACATCTAGTTGCAGCAGCAGCCAATGGCATCAGTAATCAAGGTCCTCTCCCTTGGGGCGGGCCCTATCGCAGCATTGGACCGTGTCAGGTAGACTTGGTCTGCACGCTTCACAGCACAGGAGGCGTGCTGCGTCTCAACAGGCGACATCGTTGCCTTCCGGGGCGCGACGTACTCATACGGTAACCAGGCTTTTGACTCACGACCTCTGGGCTGAGCTCGATCATCATTACCGTCAACAGGACGGCCACGTCACATCGAGCGTGCTCACGAGAGGCGAGAGGCTCGGGACAGTCCTGCTCCCGAGGGAGTAGGAGGAGGCTGTTCTGCCTTGGCCATGCACCCACACATGGTCAGATGGCCGCAAAAGTTCCAGCCTCACCTGCCGGTGAAATTTGACAGGATTGTCAATCCCGCCGAGTTTCTTCAAATTTATTCCACTGCTAGCCTGGCGGCTTGAGGCAATGAGGTTGTGATGGCCAATTATTTCCCTGTGGCTTTAATTGGGACCGCTAGGTCTTGGTTCATGAGCCTTCCGCCTAACTCCATCAACAGTTGGACGGAGTTGTGCCAACAGTTCACCACCAACTTCGGGAGCTCATACACCCGACCAAGCACCGAACTGGACCTTTTTGCTATCAAGAAAAAAGGGGGAGATTCCCTGCGATATTTCATTCAGAGGTTCTCCCAGGTACGAAATACCATTCCTTTTATCTCAGGCTCTTCTGTTATTGTGGCATTCAGACAGGGCGTGCGAGAGAAGAAGATGTTGGAGAAGCTGGCGACCAAGGAAGTCACCAGCGTCACGGAACTCTTCAGCTTAGCAGACAAGTGTGCCAAAGCTGCGGAGGGCCATGAAATGCACTCCCAACAACCTTTGGAGGACAACAAAAAGTCCTCCAAGGGTGAAGCCGCTACCTCTCGGAGTGGTAAGAAGAAGAAAAAGTCCAACGGTAAGAAGAAGCCGTCGGCCGGCACACCTACTGCTGCTGCTGCTGCATCTCCGGGTGGCCAGGGGCCTCGCCCCGAGAAACGACCTTGGCCATCGTCTTAAGACGGTGGCAGTTCCAACGTGTGGTGTCCCATACAAAAGATGAATAGCCACAACCTAGAAGGCTGCCGAGAGGTCCAGAACCTTGCCGGGCGCTACAACAAGCACCCAAAAGAAGCTCCTTTCCGTCAAAGGGAAGGAAACCAAAAAGTCGACGAAGCTCCGACTGAAGAGGAGATAGGCTTTCAAGACCCCAAAAAGGTCTTGAAGGCTGTTTACACCTCCGTTGACAACGACTCCGACGTCTCCAACAACGAGCGTCGGAAGACCATGAACACCATCTTTGGTGGTTCATGGGACATCACCTCCCACCGTGTCCTCAAGACAATGCGGCGGGACATGGCCTCAGTAGCTCCCACCGCCAGGGCGGAGCCGCACCAGAAGTGGATGGACACTGCCATAACCTTTGATGCTTCGGACTGCCCTCGGAACATGATCGGAGCTGGCCAACTCCCATTGATGGTATCTCCGACCATCAACAACATCCAGCTCCACCATGTCATGGTGGACGGAGGTTCGGGGCTGAACCTCATAAGCTTCGAGGCCTTCGTGAAAGTGCATCTAGGACTCCCTTGTGGGTTTTGGATGATTTATGACAAGGAATTGGGATCATAACCTCCTTGTTGAGATGAGTGCAGGATTTTAATAGGAAAATGAGCAAAGTGCCAAAAAGAAGGAAGAATGAGAAGCAAAGTGGAAATGAGCTCAAGGAAGAAGAGTAGTAGATTATTGTGTATGGAGTGTGTTAAGGAAACACACCCCAAGAGCTCAATCACAATTAAACACACACATTGCACAAAATTACACAGGACCGAACTAGTCCGATCACAACTGGACTAGTCCGATATCCTTTCTGACTAGAATCGGACTAGTCCTCCCTAGTGCGGACTAGTCCTCAAAACACTTCACAAGTCACACAAAATCGGACAAGTCTGATCACAACCGGACTAGTCCGATATTCTTTCTGATCCAAATCGGACAAGTCTGATGTTTGCACATACTAGTCCGAAATACCCTCTGATCTGAATCGGAAAAGTCCCCCAAGTGCGGACTTGTCATCCTATACACTTAGGGTCTCACATGTCCAGAAAAGTCCGATGACTATCGGACTAGTCCGAAGATTTCCAGTAGAGAGATCGGACAAGTCCGTTCCTAGCCGGACTAGTCCGATATTTCGGGGTAATTAGGGTTTGCTACACACGGCACACCGGACTAGTCTGGTGACCACCACGGACTAGTCCGAACTTTCTGAACCCTAACGGTCACTTTTAGAAACCCCATATAAATAGAGGTGCACAGCCCAATTATGAACTCTCTCGAACCCTTGTGCCGTCACACCTCCCAAGAGCCTCAAAAACTACATCTCTCCACAAAATTAAGTGCAACAACGATCAATCCCTTGAGGATTCACTCTAGATCATTGGAGAGACACTTGCAACACCATGTTGAGCTCTTGGTTTGATTCTCTAACACACTCCTGCAATTCATTTGTAATTTTTGAATGTGTTCTTGGTGGTATTTTCTGTTGTAATCCAAGGGAGCTCTCAACGTGTGAGAAAGCCCCTTGAATTCTGTTATTCACCCCTTTGTGATTAGTGGAAGAGGATTGGCCTTCATTGCGATCAGACGAGGGTAGGGTTGGAGAAGACCCGGTCCTTTTGTGGACTCCTCAACATGGACGTAGGTTTCCTTTGTGGTAGCCGAACCACGGGATAAATCCTTGTGTTTTGTTTTTGGTGTTCATCATTCTTATTCATCAATATAATCTAGGGTTTCAATAATCATTGCTCATCTTACGTTGAATTGTCAAACATAAGATTTAATTGTGATATAATCTTATATATAACATTGAAACCTTTATTTGATTCTATATTTTTGCTGCATACATAAAAGAATCAATCTAATCGATCAAGCTTAATCAACTCAGTCCGTGAACACCGGACTAGTCCGCACATTACCGGACTAGTCCGATATCTCTGGTATTGAACTTGTTGTTGAGTGTTGCAGGATTCGACAAAATTCAAAAAGGCCTATTCACCCCCCCTCTAGGCCCACATTCAATTGGTATCAGAGCAGGTTCTTCTAGAAAGAGTCTAATCACTCGAAGAGATCATGTCGGAGATGAAGGACATCCACAAAACCAACAACCAAGAAGAGGTTAACAATGACAAGACTCAAAAAGTGGAGAAGTACCTTGAAGCCATTCAAGACTTCGAGGACGGCGATGAGGAGACACTGGAGCTAAAGGCGCTCCTCAGAAAGAAGGCACTTTCCAAAGGGAAAGTAAAAGTTGAAGAGAAGAAGAAGGGGAGTAGTCACACCGACTACTCCCGATATCCTTTTAACTATGATCGTCTAAATTCCAATAACAATCATTACTTATCTATCCCACTTGGAAAAGCCGCACACTTCGATGGAAGTGATTACTCAATGTGGAGGCAGAATAAGAAAATGCATTTGATTTCCCTCAATCCAAGTCTATGGCATGTTGTATGCACAGGGATAGATATTTCAAACGACGACGAAGAGCTCACCCCAAGCCAAGAGTAGGCCATTCATAGAAATGCTCAAGCCGCAGCTGTAATCACCTCCTCACTCAGTCGGGACGAGTTCACCAAGGTGGATGGACTCGAAATTGCTAAGGCGATATGGGATACACTGCAAATAGCACATGAAGGTGACCAGCATGTGCGTGAAGCAAAGATTGAGATGATCGAAGGCAAACTAAGAAGATTCGCAATTGAGGAAGACGAGTCACCCCAAGATATGTACAATCGATTGAAGACACTCGTCAACAAAGTTCGATCATATGGGAGCGAGAAGTGGAATGACCACGAGGTGGTAAAGCTCATCCTTATAGCTTTTATGCCTCGCAATGTCACGCTATGCTCCATGATTAGAGAAAGCCCCGGATACAAAAGGATGACTCCGGATGAACTACTTGGAAAAATCATCAACTTTGAGATGATGGAAAAACAAGCAAAGCACGTCAAGGAAATTGCTGACCTCACCTCGGCTAAGAAGAAAGGGGTTGCTTTAAAGTCCACCCTCAAGCCTCTATCCAAAGAGGCAAGAGAAGCACAACTAGAGGAACAGAGTGACAACGAGAGCAGTGAGCTAGATGAAGAGGACATGATATTATTCATGAAAAAGTTCAAGAGAATAATGAAGAAAAGACAAGGGACAAAATCAAGTGAAGGAAAGTAAAAGGAAAGAGCGAAGCCGAAGTTGAGGCGGGCATGCTATAATTGTGGTGAGTATAACCACTTTATAGTTGATTGCCCATATGAGGAGAACAAGAAGAAGACCAAAGAAGACAAGCCTCAACCTAAGAAATTCTTCAAGAAGAAGAAACAAGCCGAACAAGCGCACATTGGGAAGGAGTGGGACTCAAACGATGAGTCCTCATCATTCGAAGAAGAAGAGATGGCTAGCATAGCCATCGAGAGTGCGTCCAAGAAATCTACACTCTTCCCCACACTCGGCGCAAGGAAGGGAAATGGCACGTGCCTTATGGCAAAGGAAGGTAAACGCAAGGTAATCATCAAAACCCCTTTTGTGCATTCCTACACTAGTGATGATGAAATAATTAGTGATGATGAAGATATGCTTAGTGGACTAGATAGGAAAGCTGCAACAAAAATGAAATTTTTACTTGATCAACTTGTTGAGAAGGAGAGGTTAATTAATCATCAAGAGGACATGATTATCTCCCAAAAGGAGGAGTATGTCGAACTTGACATACTTCTGAAACTAGAAAAGGAGAAAAACAATTCACTAGAGCTTGAGTTAGCTTCAAGCAAGAAAGCTTGCTTGGAGTTAACTGACTCAAATGTTGCAATCAAGGACCAACTTGCTGACCTGATCAAGGTTAACAAGATCCTTGAAGTGCAAGTTGAGTCACTCAAGCTGAGTGAACCTTCCTCCTCTTCAAGCTCACCTTCTCGACCCACTAAAACTGATTTTGCTCATATGTTCACATGTAGTAAAATTGACACCAGTTTGAAGGAGAAGTCAACCTCTACCAAGGATAAACATCCTACCCAATGTGGCATATTTGACAAGGAGAAGATCAACTATGCACGTAGTGCATACTTGGTCCAAAGACCTCCAAATGTCAAATATGGTATTGGTTACTCTTATGGTGAAAAGCAGCATGCTGGAAGTCATAAGAATAACAAGGGGAGGATATCCTATGTGAAGGGAAGACCCTCTCAAACTGGTAAGTCGAAGGGTAAAAACTTGAACTCACACGAATATCGTACTAGTCCGGTAAGTGTCTGGACAAGTCCGGTCCTCCGTACAAGTCCGGCCTCCCAGACTAGCCCTGTATACAAACAACAACAATTACTCTTTAGAACCTTTGATGCCTCCTATGTGTTAATGAGAAATAATTTTGGCAAGGTTTATGCTAATTATGTTGGGCCACGCCAAGGGAACACCAAATCTCATGTGTGGGTGCCCAAATGTATTGTAACTAACCTCCAAGGACCAAGCAAGCTTGGGTACCTAAAACCAAAGCATAATTTGTTTTTGCAGGCCTATTCCTTCGGTGGATCCAAATGGGTGCTAGATAGTGGCTGCACCAACCATATGACCGAACAAAGGAGAATGTTCGTGGAATATGAAGAGAATGAGACCCCAAACGAAGGCATCTACTTTGGAGATAATAGTCAAGGAAGGGTGCTCGGTACCGGTAAAATTGCAATATCTTCTACACACACACTTTCTCATGTTTTACATGTTGAATCCTTAGATTATAACCTGATGTCCATATCTCAACTATGTGACAAAGGTTATAATTGCTTGTTCACTAACGAGGGTGTGACCGTCTCTAGGAGGAGTGATGGTTCCATTGCATTCAAGGGTATGTTGAAGGGAAAGCTTTACCTTGTTGACTTCAACAAGGATAAAGTCGAACTCAACACATGCTTGATTGCAAAGACCAACAGTGGGTTGGCTTTGGCATAGACGGCTAGCGCATGTTGGTATGAGGAATTTCAAAAACTCCTCAAGGGCGATCACATCCGCGGTTTGAAAGATGTTGTTTTTGAGAAAGACAGGCCTTGTAGTGCGTGCCAAGCCGGGAAGCAAGTTGGAGCACCTCATCCCGCAAAGAACGTCATGACTACAACAAGACCGCTCGAACTACTTCACATGGACATATTTGGTCCAATTTCTTACATAAGCATCGACGGTAAAAAATATGGTTTAGTAATTATTGATGACTTTTCTCGCTTCACTTGGGTTTTCTTTTTGCACGATAAGTCAGAAACACAAGGAACACTCAAAAAGTTCTTCAAGCGGGCTCAAAACGAATTCTCATTGACAATCAAGAGTATTCGAAGCGACAACGGCACGGATTTCAAGAACACACAAGTGGAGGAGTACCTTGATGAAGAGGGTATCAAGCACGAATTTTCAGCACCATACTCACCACAACAAAACAGAGTTGCCGAAAGAAAGAACCGAACACTCATAGAGATGGCAAGAACAATGCTCGATGAGTACAAGACCTCAGATCGATTTTGTGCGGAAGCGATTAACACCGCTTGCCACGCCGTAAATTGACTTTATCCTCATCGACTACTCAAGAAGACATCCTATGATCTACTCACCGGTAACAAACCAAATATCTCATATTTTTGAGTTTTCGGTTCTCCATGTTATATCCTGAACAAGAAGCCTAGGACTTCAAAGTTCACTTCGAAGTCCGATAAAGGTTTCTTGCTTGGTTATGATTCGAACACTTACGCCTATCGTGCTTTCAACAAGGCCCCCAGACTTGTTGAAATAGCACGTGACGTAGTGTTCGATGAGACTAATGGCTCCCAAAAGGAGCAAGTTGAACCATGTGAACTAGGTAAAGAAGAAGCTCCCTATCAAGCATTGAAGAGAATGGCTCTAGGTGAGGTTCGACCACAAGAGCCACCTCCACACGTACATGAGGAAGATGAACCACAAGAGGAGATCAACGATCAAGGGGGAGCTTAACCACAAGATCAACCACAAAGATACCAAGATGATCAACAAGTCAACGAAGGCAATGACTTAGGGGGAGAAGCAAATAATCATGAATATACAACTCCTCAAGTGCCACACCCAAGAGTACACCAATGCGTCCAAAGGGATCACCCCATCGACAACATCATCGGTGACATCCAAAAGGGAGTAACCACTAGATCTCGCATAGCTAACTTTTGTGACAACTATTCGTTTGTATCCTTTTTGGAACCACGCAGGGTTGAAGATGCATTGAAAGATCCGGACTGGGTGGTGGCAATGCAAGAAGAATTGAACAACTTCAAGCGGAACGAAGTATGGGAACTTGTGGCAAGACCCAATGCAAACATCATCGGCACCAAATGGGTCTTCCGCAACAAACAAGATGAACACGGGGTGGTGACGAGGAACAAGGCACGACTTGTGGCCAAAGGTTATTCACAAGTCGAAGGTTTGGATTTTGATGAGACTTTTGCTCCAGTAGATAGGCTTGAATCTATTAGAATATTACTTGCATATGCTACTCACCATGATTTCAAGCTGTATCAAATGGATGTGAAAAGCGCCTTCCTCAACAGGCCAATCAAGGAAGAGGTGTACGTGGAGCAACCACCCGGGTTTGAAGACGAAGAGTTCCCCGACCACGTGTTTAAATTGCGTAAGGCTCTCTACGGCCTCAAACAAGCTCTTAGAGCTTGGTATGAGTGTCTTAGAGATTTCTTAATTGAAAATGGCTTTAAGATTGGCAAAGTAGATTATACACTGTTTACAAAGAATTTTGATGATGATCTTTTTATTTGTCAAATTTATGTTGACGATATAATCTTTCGGTCAACTAACCAATCTTTTTGTGAAGAATTTAGTAAAATCATGACAGACAGGTTTGAAATGTCAATGATGGGAGAGTTAATGTACTTCTTGGGATTCCAAGTACAGCAACAGAAGGAAGGAACGTTCCTAAGACAAACCGAGTACACGCAGGACATACTCAAGAAGTTTGGCATGGACAAGGCGAAGCCCATAAAAACCCCCATGGCAACGAATGGCCACCTAGATCTCAATGAAGATGGACCTAGCGTCGACCAAAAGGTATATCGCTCCATGATTGGATCTCTACTCTATTTATGTGCATCTAGGCCAGATATTATGTTGAGTGTATGTTTGTGTGCAAGATTTCAAGCCAATCCTAAGGAATTTCACTTAACAACTGTCGAAGGTCCTAAACGACACTTCCCCCGGACCTGCTTAGAGAGCAGCCCACGGAGGTTCTTTGGATTCACGAGGGCTAGTCCCAGGAGATTGAGTGCAGCAGGATGGTAAACATAGAGGGTTTTACGTGGTTCGGGCCGCTGGAGCGTAACACCCTACTTCCACGGGAGTGTTTATGTATTGCCTTGCTTGAGCGTGAATGAGTCTTAGTCTGATTTTTCGATCCTTCGTGAAGGTCGTCTGCCGAGTCCTTTTATAGCTCAAGGACTCTTCAGTCACAAGGTGGGCCCCGGGGCCCGATAGGTGGACCCAGGGAGAGCCAAATCCTATACAAGATCTAGGATTAAATGCTATCTAATTCCCTTTTTCAGGGGCGTCAATGCGCCGTCCCGCCGCGTCGTGCGCTAGGGCTACACATAGTTGGTGATGATGGCGGTGCACGTCCCGCCCGTCTTGTCCTTGCGGACCATTCGTCCGTCTTGCGGCGTGGGTCTGTACCAGCTACTTGGACAAGACAGGACACTGGAGCCTTGACTTACGCATGCGCGACTCCGCTTCGCCTGGGGAAGGCGCGCACACTTTAATGCATGTCCAAGTAGCACACACTTCCCTTAACTGCGGCCTCCTACCGTACTGAGTTGGCCGTCCGCCACGTGGTTGCACCGGAGCCTGCCTCTGTGGGGAGTCGAGCACTCGATGGTACAGGCCACGTGGCGCATCTGGAGCCCACCCCTGTGGAGGGGTGGAGGCTCAGCCCTACGGGCCACGTGGTAGTTCTGGTGCATTTCCCTGTGAGGAAGCGGGCCGGGCCCCGAGGTTCCGATTAGCCACGTGGCAGCCCCGGAGCACGCCTGAGCGGGGAGGCGAGGGTCCAGTTCTGCCGGCCACGCGGCAACCCGGGAGCCTGCCCGAGCGGGGAGGTAGGATCTGGTCCTTCCCTCCTCAATGTGGCAGCCTTGGATTCGGCCTCTTAAGTAGAGATTTAGTCCTTAGATGTTTTCTCCTTGTGCGCGGGGTACCCGGTCTGCGGGGTACTGGCAGTGGCCCCCGAGCCCACCTCGGGAGAGTCATCGATACCGCAAGTGGGGTCTTCTTCCTTATCTTCCTGCGCAACTCTTTCGATTCCAATTCTGGGTAGTTCCCCGGGCAACACGTCCCTGCCATTGTGGCGATGCGTCTCCTCCTGGTAAGCGGGGGCACTGGATAGGCGCCGCGCGACGTGACTTCCGCCTTCAATCGTGCTTTAACTGCGGTGGTTCCCAAGGTGGCTCCTGCACTTCCGCTGCTCTTGCCTTTTCAGAAACCGCCGAGTTACCTCCCGCACAGTTGGCCACCCGACTCGCCTTCTTTGTCGAGCGACTCGGGCCCTCATGTCATTGCCTGTGCGGGTCTGTTGCTCTTCTACCGAGGCCGTGGCGATTCACACGCCGCGTCTGTTGGCTTGCATAGGTGGATAAAAAGAGACCTTTCCCCCTAAGAGTCATTTCTTCCGCTTCTGCATCCTTGTGCTCGTGCCTTCTTGCCCCAAGCCCAGTTCTTGCAGTCTAGCCCCCGATCTCCCCTTCCAGAGCCTCCTCCTTCGATCCTCATGGCGAGCATCCTGCCCAAGTCTCAGTTGTCCAGGTTCGCTGACCTGGCCCCCATGCGCCGGCTTCTTGGCTGGCACGCTCCTGAGCAGGAGAAGTGGCACCGTCCCGGGAGGCTTCCGCCGAGCCTCTTTGCCGAGGAGATGGTGCTTTTTTTGTTGTACGTGTTGGCCGGCTTTGTCCCGCCTGCATCCACCTTCCTGGTCATGCTCCTAGAGACCTTCGGCCTCCAACTCCACCACCTCGCGCCGAACTCGATCGCCATGCTGGCGGTCTTCGCTCACCTCTGCGAGATGTTTGTGGGGGTGATGCCTTCGGTGAAGCTCTTCAGGTACTTTTTTGTTCTGAGGGCCACCGACAGAAGCTCGAAGGAGCACCTCGGTGCTTACTACTTCCAGCACCGCACCAAGGTCCCGACGAGGTACATTGCTTCCTTCAATTCTGAACGATGGGAGCAGTGGCGTGAAGATTGGATGATCGCCAAGGTCGAAGCCCACGAACGGATGTGCCTCCGCACCGGGATCCCCTACTCCGAGCGGTCATTCTGGGAGGAGCGCCCAGAGCTGGAGGAGGCGTTCAACCCAGTGTTGGAGAGGATCCAGATGCTGGCGAACCACGGGCTGACGTCTGCCATGGTGCTAAGGGACTTCATGTCCCGCCGCATAGCTCCGCTCCAGCGCGCACCCGCCCGGCGTGGATGTTCACCGGCCTATCAGACTGCACCCGGCTCGAGACCGGCCCCGACTCCAACCTGGACGAGCAACAGCTGCACGACATGCTGACCCGGGTATGTCCCGACGACATTTCCCCCGAGGAGCTGGCTCTTCCGACGTCCTGCCGCACCTTGTGCTCAGACTCTGAACTGAGGAGGCAGCTGCTGAAGACGATGCCGACACTCGACGAGTCCGGGCTGGCGCAACGACAGATCGGGGACCCATTCCGGGGGGTCAACATCGGGGACCCGTCCAGAGAGGCGGGGCTCCCCCAAGCGGCGAAGATCCCCAAGCGACGACGCCTCAAGCAGGCCCCAACACCGTCAATGGGGAGGCGACGACGCCTCCGGTGTTGGACCCGACCCCCAAGAAGCGCGCCCGGTCGCCGCCGCCGGCCCCCTCCGCACCTCGTCAGGACGCCGGAGCCCTGCCGCATTCATCGTCAGGGGGCGCCGATGGCGCCACTTTGCCGCCCGAGTCCTCGACGCGCAAGAGGGGGGGATCCTCAACGCCGACGGGACCCCAGCGTTCCCTCGTCGTTCGGAGGAGCAACAGACTTCGGGGGTGCCACCGACTCCTCCACAGGGGCCCCCAGCACACTCAGCGGCCCCCGCCGCGGGTTCGGGGGGTCCGAACCCCCCCCCCCCCCCCCCGACCCTTTCGGGAAGCGGTGGAACTTCAACGTCCCCCACTAAGCCTGCATAGATTTTATCTTGGATGCTCTTTGCTGTGTGCTTACCTGTCATTTCCTTATGATCCGGGTTTGCTTGATTTCAGCACCACTATAGCTACTCCTTAGCCCGCTGGCCCTTCTGCTGGGCGGTATGCCGCTCCAACCGGCTCGCGGTGCCCTTCTGCAGCCTCGGGCCCCGCTCCGATGCACCAGGCTGCTGCCGCCGGGGTGCCCTGGGCCTCCGTGCCCGAGACCCCCCATGACGGCTGCTGAAGCCCAGTCGCACGCGCCAGCGACTGCTGCCGCGCCCGCCAATGACTCCGCATCCACCGGCTACTCCGTGCCGGCCGACACCACTGCGTCGTCCGACATCGCTACGTCATCTGGCGCCGCCACCCCGGGTGCCGTCACCGGGGAGGAGGCCCTTGGGGGCGACGCGCCTGCTCCTGGTGGTGCCCCCCCCCCCCCCCCCCCGCCTTCTCCGATTGGGGGAGCTCTGGTCCCTGTCTCCCCAGTGGTCCTCCAAATGGAGGATGATATTGAGGAAGTGGGGAGGCAGGGACGCGCTGCTACGGTGGAGCCCCTCCCCCTGTCTGAGGCCATGGTCGTGGCCTACTCCGGCTTCGGCAGGCTCAGGCGGCCCTCACCCGGGAAAAACGGCGGCTTGAAGACGAGGATGACCAGCTCCGGGAATGGGCGAGGACCCTGGAGGCCCAGACCTGGCTGGCAAAGAGCCGAGCAGCTCAGCGGGAGGTGGTTGTTCGGGAGGAGATGAAGATCCTCGAGCAGGAGCGCGAGCTCATCGCTCAACTGGACGGCGTCACCCAAAAGCTGAAGGCGGACGCCGCGGCTATCCACGCTGAGGCCAGCTCCCGCCTCCAGTCCTACGAGGACCTTTAGCAACTGCTGTCTTGCTGGGAAGCTACTCTTGCCAAACAGGAGCAGGAGCTGGCGGCGAAGCAGACTGAGGTGGAGGCGACCTCCCGCTGGCTCATCCTCCAGTAGGAAGGGGTGACGGTCTGCGCCGCCAAGCTAGACCGCCGGGATGCCGCCTTGGCTGAAGCGGAGCAAGCCCAGCTCGCTGAGCACCAGGCCCTCCTGGACCGTGAGTTCAACGTCGCCCTCAAGGAGGGTGACTTGAGCCGACGCGAGCGGGAGGTCAGCGAGCACGAGAGGGCCTTGGCGGCCAAGGAGAAGCGGTTCCTGGACAGCGGCCCCCGGGCATTGGCGGCGGCCCAGCATGAGGTGCAGGAGCTCCGAGCGTCGCGCTCTGCTGAGGCCCGAAAGGTCTGGGAGTTCCTTGGTGGCGCCGACATGGCTCTGGTGCCGCTCGGCTTCAGCCCGGTGTGCGTGGGGGAACCAGCGCAGGAGGTGAGCCAGGTGTTCCCGGCACTTGACTCCACTAGCTCAAGGATGCATTTGCTGGGGGCCATCATCGACAACCAGCTGGAGGCAGAAGGGAGGATGCTGGTGCAAGAGGTGGTGACGCACATCCTGGCCTGCTACCGGAGCTGGTACCCTAATGTCTCTCTGCAGCCGGTCCTTGAGGGGCCCATCACCGAGAGGGAAGAGGTCGCCAAGTCTGAAGTCTCGGATGCGGTGGCGCTCATCACCTCAAGGTTCCAACGGAGTGGATGAGGGCTCCCCATGCGCTGTTTATGTTTTGTGTTTCTTTCAGCTTTTGTCTGTGGTTGCTTGTGGTGGCAAACTTTTTATTTTGGGACAAAAAAATCTGCCTGTGGTGCCTCTTATACTCAGCATGCTTTTATTTCCAGCAATATCTTCTAGTTGCTTGTTGCTCCTTAGCTTCCAGGGCCTACCGCCCCCAGGAGTGTGGCCCCCTGACAAGTGTGGCCAGTTGTTATGGGCACACGTGTCAGATACCTAGAAGTTAGGGTGGACGGTTGCAGGGGAGCTTAGGATGCGTAGGTAGCATTTCTGTAACTGAGTATGCAGGGACGTCGACGGCGGGCCCCCTGGGGGTGCCGTCGGAGCTTCGGTCCGGCGGTGCCCACCATCTTCTGTGAAACTTTGACGGCGGGCCCGCTGGGGGTACCACCGGAGCTTCGGTCCGGCGGTGCCCACCATCTTTGTGGGTACTCTAACGGTTGTCGCCGGGATAACTCCTTGAAGACCTGCGCATAGATCAAAAATAGGAGAAGTAATTTTGTCCACTGGTTATTGTTTCTCTGCTCCTTTTTAGTGTCACTTGACTTACGATCTTGGGATGACTCATGGGGCTTGGGTAATTCAGTGCGTCTGCACCTAGGGCTCGTTATTCATACTACTTAAGGGTGATCCATCTGGCCCCCAGTACTCAGCTCTAGCACTGGGGAGGCAGGGCGCACAGTCTTAGGGTACAGGACCAGGCCAAGCAGGCTGTGCCCCTGGACCTCCCTCTCGACATAAGCTTTTCCCGGGGGAGACCATATGGAGACACTTACCCCCAAGTATGGGAACATATGAAGCCCCAGGCACATTGCAGGTACCTCAAGCTACCCCACCTGCAACCAGACAGCAAGGCTCCCACTATTGCTAGAGCAGGGAAAATGACAGTGCTCATGATAGATCACGAGCTACAGCAAACGCATAGCAATATCATAAAAAATTAAAGATAATTTTTTTGAATGAGGAACCCTATACAGGGTAGGACAACAATCTTTCATTGCGGTCTCCCATAAGATGGGATAGGTTTTACAAGGGGAACGACCCAACTCGGGCGACAAAGGAAGTCGAGTGCACCTACTTAGGGTTCCAGACCAGGCTAAGTGAAATGTGCACTCGGAGCCTTGCCCGCGGAGCCTTAGTTGCCCTAAGTACCGTTCCTAGGCACCATGTACCTTTTAAAATGAAAGAAAACTGTCCTAATGCTGGTCTAGGGGTAGAACTTACGGAGGTGCTCGATGTTCCAGAGGTTGGACAGTTGCTCTCCATCCTCCGTGGCTAGGCGGACGCACCCTGGGCGGCATACCTCTGTAACCCAGAAGGGGCCCTCCCATCGGGGGGAGAGTTTGTTAGCCCCTTCCCAGGAGAGTATGCGACGCAGCACCAGGTCGTCTACCTTTAGCTCCCTACTCCGCACGGTCCTCTGGTGGTAGCGCTGGAGCGTCTGTCTGTAGCATGCATTTTGGAGAGTCACTCTTACTCGTCCCTCGTCGACGAGGTCCACGTCTTCACGCCGGAGCTGGTCCTGCGCGGCTTCGTCGTACACCCGAACACGGGGGGAGCCCCTGGTAATTTCTGGGGGGAGGACGGCCTCTGCCCCGTACACTAGGAAGAAAGGTGTTTCCCCCGTGGCCCGGCTGGTTGATGTCTGGCTAGCCCACAGTGCACACGGAAGCTCGTCTACCCAGTTTGCACCATGCTTCTCAAGGCGTGAGAATGTGTGAGTCTTGTGGCCCTTGAGGATCTCTGCATTGGCCCTCTCGACCTGTCCATTGCTCTCTGGATGAGCGACAGATGCATAACAGACTTGGATCCCAAGGTCCTCGCAGTATTCCTGGAACGCTGTACTTGTGAACTGGGTCCTGTTATCAATGATGATTCTATTCGGGACCCCGAACCGGCAGACGATCGACTTGATGAATTTGACTGCTGACTGCTTGTTGATGGTGACGACTGGGGCGGCTTCCGACCACTTGGTGAACTTGTCTACGGTGACGTAGAGGTGCCGGAATCCTCCGACGGCTCTGGGAAAGGGTCCCAGGATATCCAAACCCCACACAGCGAATGTCCATGAGGGTGGGATCATCTGCAGCGCCTGAGCTGGTGTGTGGATCTGCTTGGCATGGAACTGGCACGCCTTGCATCTCCTGACCATCTCGGCGGCATCCTGGAGTGCTGTCGGCCAGTAAAAGCCGTGCCGAAAGGCTTTTCCGACCAGCGTGCGGGATGACGTGTGGTTCCCACACTCGCCTCCATGGATCTCTTCAAGCAAGTCGCATCCCTCCTCCCGGGTAATGCAACGCAGCAGGATGTCGTTGGCGCTATGCCGGTAGAGATCCCCTTCCACCAGCGTGTACCTCTTAGCAATAAGGACTATCCTTTCTGCCAGGGCATGTTATTCCGGAAGGATGTTGTCTTTCAAATAGTCCCGGACCTCCGAGATCCATGCATCGGGACTTACTTGAGCCTCTGGATCTTGGGCGCCCGGTAGCTCGAAGCTCCCGGTGGCGCATACGATACTTGGCGGGCTCCATGGTAGCAGGGCCGCCGGGACTGCCAGCTTCGAGGTGCTGGGCTCGCCCCCTTCACCTGGTTCGGGTGCTCGGGCGGTTGGTCGCGGTAACTTCCTTGCAAAGACTCCTTCGGGCACTGGGGCCCCTGTGGAGGACTTTGTTGACAGGTCGTCTCTGATTGAGTTGTTGGCTCGGGGTACATAGCTCAGGTCCAAGACTTCAAAGTCCTTCTCCAGCTTTCGAACATGCAGCAAGTATGCTGCTAGGTGAGGGTCATTGCAGCTGCACTCCCCTTTGGCTTGCTTGATGATCAACTGGGAATCACCTTTAGCCAGAAGTTGACAGACATTGAGAGTCAGGGCAGTCTTTAGCCCGAAGATTAGGGCTTCGTATTCTGCCATGTTGTTTGTCGCCTTGAAGTCGAGGCGCAACATGTACTTGAACTGCTCCCCAGTCGGGGTGAGGAGCAGGACCCTGGCCCCGGCCCCCTGCTTCCGCGAGGAGACGTCAAAGTAGAGCGCCCAGGGAGGTTCGGTGAAAACTGGGGCCTTGGGCACCGTTTCTCCGTTGTCCAGGCCCCCTGGTTTGCTTGGCGATGGAGTCCATTGTGCCAGGAAGTCCGCTAGTGCTTGGCTCTTGATTACATGTTGAGGTAGGAACTCCAGCTCAAACTCCGCCAGCTCCGCTGCCCACTTGGCAATGTTGCCAGTCGAGTTGGGGCTGTGGAGCACGGTTTTTAGTGGGAAGGAGGTCACCATTGAAACCCGGTGAGCCTGGAAGTAATGTCGGAGCTTCCTCGACGCTATGAGTACTGCATACAACAGTTTGTGTACCTCCAAGTATCTTGTTTTTGCTTCATGGAGAACCTCACTGATGTAGTAGACTGGCCGTTGGGAGGTCCGAACCCTCCCTGGGGGGTCCGGGGAACCTTGCAATGCGTCTGCATCCTGGGGAATGTGGCTCCCAAGGTCTAGTCGGACCTCCAGGGGCTGGGACCCGGAGGGCACTTGGTTGCTGGAGCACACAGCGCGGGGGGGGGGGGGGGGGGTCTCTTCTAGGTACGGCCCCTGAGGCTCAACCTCCCCCTCTGGGGCTCCTTCTGGTGCTTGTTGCGGCAGTAGCTCCAGCCGCTCTGCAACCAAGACCATACTGACCACCTCTGTTGTTGCGGCGATGTATAGCAGGAGCGGTTCTCCGGGTTCTGGCGCCACCATAATGGGTAGCGTCGTCAGATGCTTCTTGAGCTCCTGGAATGCCGCTTCCGCTTCCTCGGTCCACTCAAAGGGACCCGACTTCCGCAGAATCTTGAAGAAGGGCAGGGCTCGCTCAGCCAGTCTTGAGATGAATCAGCTGAGGGCCGCCAAACACCCTGCAAGCTTCTGCACATCCTAGATATGGGCCGGCGGCTGTATCAGCTCTATTGCCTTGATCTTCTCTGGGTTAGCTTCAATTCCTCGGTGTGAGACCAAGAAACCAAGGAGCTTCCCTGCAGAAACCCCAAAGACGCACTTGTCGGGGTTCAGCATTGTGTGTGTCTTGCGCAGCTTGCTGAAGACTTGGGCCAGGTTGTCTAATAGGTATGTGCGAGCTCTAATTTTTACCACGATGTCATCAACATACACCTCTACCAGGTCTCTAATGAGGTCCCCAAATGTCTTATGCATTGCACGCACAAAGGTGGGGAGAGCATTCTTGAGTCCATAAGGCATAAAGATATTACAATACAGGCCATCTACTGTTATAAAAGCAGTGTGTTTCTCATCTTCTCTAGACATTGGTATTTGGTGAAAACCAGAATACGCATCTAGGAAACACAGAAGATCACAGCCTAATGTTGACTCTACTATTTGATCTATCCTAGGAAGAGGGAATGGATCCTTTGGGCATGCCTTATTGAGGTTGGTGTCGTCGATGCACATTCGGAGCTTCCCACCAGCCTTGGGGACGACAACAGGGTCGGCCAACCACCGTGGGTGGTAGACCTCCCGGATGAAACCAGCATCGAGCAACTTCTTGATTTCTTCACGGATGAAGTTTTTCTGCTCGATGGACTGTTTCCATGGCTTCTGCTGCACCGATCGGGCGTCAGGGTATATCTTCAGATGGTGCTCAGTCACTTCCCTAGGGATCCCGGGCATTTGTTATGGTTGCCATGCAAACACATCGACGTTGTCCTGGAGGAAGGTGACGAGCGCGAGTTCCTATTTGCTGTCCAGGTTCCCCACGATACGGGTTGTCTGGGCAGCCTCAGAACCAATCCTCACGACCTTTACTGGGACGTCGTTGCCGACTGGTTGCACACGGGGTGTAGAAGTGGAGGCCCGCTGCGTCGGACCCTGCTCTGGTTGACTCTCCTTCATGCCCACTGAAGCCGTAGCCCTCCCGGCTGTGAGCACCTGGAGCTGCTCCAAGGCGGATACTGCGACTGAGCGGTCCCATCTGACCCTGAGGACACCAGAAGGCGTCGGCATCTTCAGGACGAGGTAGCCGTAGTGGGCTACAGCCATGAACCTGTAGAGCATCGGCCTCCCGATGATTGCGTTGAAGGGGAGGTCGATGTCTGCCACGTCGAACAAAACGCTCTACGTACGATAATTCTCCGGGGTCCCAAAGGTCACCGGGAGGTGAATGTTTTTGTACGGGAGGATCTGCCCCGGTCTGACACTTGAGAACAGGCTCGAAGGTGTGAGCCGGGACATCGGCAGCTATAGCTTCCAGAAGGCTGCCGTGGAGATGAGGTTGAGGCCTGCCCCACCATCAATCAGCACGTGAAAGACCTTCACGTTGGCGATGGTCAGGGACACCAGCAGCGGGAGTACGCCTACCCCCGCCATGTTCTTCGGGCAGTCAGAGGCGTCGAAGCAAATTGCCATGCTCATCCACTTGTGGTGGGGAGCCGAGCTCGGAGCAGGGGCCATCGCGGCCATTGCCCGTTGCAGAGTCTTCACTGCGTTCCGGGACGTGGGATCTGTGGCTCCCCCGTAGAAAACATGAAGAGTCTTGCGGCGCTCCTTATCGCTGCTGGAGTCGGAGTCGCCGCCCTCGAAGAAGGCCTTCACTGCCCTCTGGGGTTTCTGGAACCCCATCTCGCTGTCATCCTCCTTTTCGGGATCGACCTTCTGTTTGCCCTCCCTCTAGCGGGAAGGTGCGCCCTCCTGGCGCTGCTGCTTCTGCTTCTGTTCACAGAAGCGCTCTGCGAACTTCTTCACTTCCCGCCACTCGCTAGCGCTATGGCTATTTGTGTGGTGCATCGGGCACTTAAAGTCAGGCTCCTCGGGTTCAGGCGACTGTCGAGGGCGCTTGTCTCGGCGCAGCGGCCAGGCTGCGCGGGAGCCGCGGCTGCCACTGCATGGGCTCCGGGCTTTGGCTTGTTCTTGCCATTGCCCTTCTTCTTCTTCTTGCCGCTGTTTTTTGCAGAGGCTCCTTCCTCAGTCAGTGTGGCTTCGTTGCCTCTGAGGAGGTTGAGAGTGCCAGTTGGGTCCCTCAGCTACCCTAGCACATCTGTCTGCCAGGACAAACAGCTCAGAGACATCATGCACTTCATGCGTGGCTAGCTTCTCAAGCATTTTCTTGTCCCTCACACCCTGCCTGAACGCTACAATAACTGATGCGCTAGTGATATGAGGGATTGTGTTCCGTACCTGAGAGAACCGCTGGATGAATGATCGCAGCGTCTCTCCAGCGCGCTGTCTGACGGCGTGGAGGTCAAGCTCTGTGCTGGGGCGCTTGTAGGAACTGCCAAAGTTCGCCACGAACTATCGGCACAGTTCATCCTAGGAGGTTATGGACCCCTGGGGCAGGTTCATGAGCCATGACCGGGCTGGGCCGGTCAGGACGACGGGGAAGTAGTTGACCATGACGGCCTCGTCGCCTCCTGCAGCTAGTATCGTAGTGGAGTAGATCTGCAGGAACTCACTCAGGTTGACACTCCCATCATACTTCTCTGGCATGTGTGGTCAGAACTTTCGTTGCCAGACCACGAAACGGAGGTGAGGTGCCAGAGCCGCACACCCTTGGGTGGGGCTGACTGGCGCCGGTGGTGGCATTGCATACCCCGGGTGAGCAGGTGGGCCTGCATACACCTAATGCTGGGGCGGTGCAGCGTTCGCCTGTGGAGGTGGAGGCGCGACGTACGCCTGGTATGGAGGTGGCGTAACATACGTCGGGTTCGGCGGCGGCACAGCGTGAGCCTGGGGATCACGACCCGATGCACTGTAGTCCACCTCAAGGTTGCGCTGCCGTTCCCTCTATCGCTCGATGGTAACTCGGCAGTCTTCTCCTGACCTGCGGCGCTACAGCCCTGTTCTCAGGTCTGTTACCGAGATCCTGGTCGATCGCGAGTCCGCCGTCCATCGGTCGATGGTTGGAGTCCGTGACAACGACACATGCATCGACTAGGCGTGTGTCTCCCTTGGTGGAGGCGCGTTGAGTGCAGCAGTGACGAGGTGGTCGACGTCGTTGATCCACTGCTGAGCTGCTCCCCGGTGAGCATCTCCAGCAGGTGGATTGTGGAGTAGCGCGCGCGCTGCTATGAGCGCACTCTCTGGGCTTGCTGCCAGCGGTGCTGTAGCTGCCGTCACGGCTGGAGTATGCCATGGTGTGGCGTGCCGACCTGCAGCCGGCAAGGTGACAGCGGGGCGACGTGAAGGTCCCGGCCTCGCTACTCTATGGCGGGATCCCGCTCTAGAGCGAGATGATGCCTGGTCCTCAGCTGCCGCCTGTCGCCGCGACTGCGGCCTGGATGTACCAGCATTGGGATGGCCGTTCACCATTGCTGCTGGTGGAAATCTTCTCGTGGAAAAATCCCCCTTCCTGGCGCGCCAAATGTCGAAGGTCTTAAACGACACTTCCCCAGGACCTTCTTAGAGAGCAGCCCGCGAAGGTTCTTTGGATTCATGAGGGCTGGTCCCAGGAGATTGAGCGCAGCAGTATGGTGAACACAGAGGGTTTTACGTGGTTCGGGCCGCTAGAGCATAACACCCTACTTCCACGGGAGTGTTTGTGTATTGCCTTGCTTGAGCGTGACTGAGTCTTAGTCTGATTTTTCGATCCTTCGTGAAGGTCATCTGCCAAGTCCTTTTATAGCTCAAGGACTCTGCAATCACAAGGTGGGCCCTGGGGCCCGACAGGTGGTCCCGGGGAGAGCCAAATCCTATACAAGATCTAGGATTAAATGCTATCTACTTCCTTTTGTCAGGGGCGTCAATGCGTCGTCCCGCCGCGTCGTGCGCCAGGGCTACACATAGTTGGTGATGATGGCGGTGCATGTCCCGCCCGTCTTGTCCTTGAGGCCCATTCGTCCGTCTTGCGACGTGGGTCTGTACCGGCTACTTGGACAAGACAGGACACTGGAGCCTTGACTTACGCATGTGCGACTCCGTCTCATTTGGGGAAGGCACGCGCACTTTAATGCCTGTCCGAGTAGCGCACGCTTCCCTTAACTGCGGCCTCCTACCGTACTAAGTTGGTTGTTCGCCACGTGGTTGCACCGGAGCCTGCCTCTGTTGGGAGTCGAGCACTCGATGGTACAGGCCACGTGGCGCATCCGGAGCCCACCCCTGTGGAGGGGTGGAGGCTCAGCCCTGCGGGCCACGTGGTAGATCTGGTGCCTTTCCCTGCGAGGAAGCGGGCCTGGCCCTGAGGTTCTGATTAGCCACGTGGCAGCCCCAGAGCCCGCCTCAGCGGGGAGGCGAGGGTCCAGTTCTGCCGGCCACGCGGCAACCCGGGAGCCTGCCCCAGCGGGGAGGTAGGATCTGGTCCTTCCCTTCTCAACGTGGCAGCCTTGGATTCGGCCTCTTAAGTAGAGACCGAGTCCTTAGCTGTTTTGTCCTTGTGCGCGGGGGTACCCGATCTGCGGGGTACCGACAACAGTCGTAAAAAGGATCTTGAGATATATAGTTGATACACCCAATCATGGCCTTTGGTACCCAAAACGCTCAAAATTCAATATCATTGGTTACTCCGATGCGGATTATGCTGGGTGCAAAGTAGATAGAAAAAGCACTTCTGGTACATGCCAATTCCTAGGGAGATCCTTAGTTTCTTGGTCCTCTAAGAAACAAAATTCCATTGCCTTATCCACAGCCGAGGCGGAGTATGTTGCAGCCGGGAGTTGTTTTGCTCAACTCCTTTGGATGCGACAAAATCTAAGGGACTATGGTTACAATATGAACCATATTCCACTCCTTTGTGACAATGAGAGTGCCTTTGAAATTGCCCACAACCCAGTTGAGCACTCCAGAACTAAACACATAGACATAAGACACCACTTTTTGAGAGATCATGCCATGAAAGGAGACATAGCCATTTCACATGTCAACACTCAAAAGCAATTGGCCGACATATTCACCAAGCCACTTGATGAAAAACGCTTTTGCGAACTCTGAAATGAACTAAATATCCTTGATGCTCGGAGCGTGGCTTGAAATGTTGCATACCTGTATGAATTCTTCAAATATGTTGTTTTGGACTGTGAAAATCACCTCTCTCAAATTTTCTCCAAATAACTATGTCAATTACTAGATCTTGGTGAATTATGATCATTGCTTGATTGTTGTATGCTTACTGATCATATTCATCAAGATTATTTGATTTGATTTGCCCCTCTATTCTCTAATTATGAACCTTCAAATATATATGAATGGGCTATGCAATTCTTTCCTGGTGACCATGGACTAGTCCGTGGTTACCCGGACTAGTCCGCACATGCAGACTAGTCCGCAGAGTGTCGGTTAGGCCGAACTAGTCCGATAGACCACAGACTAGTCCGATATTGCTCTCTGGATGAGTTCGGACTAGTCCGGTCACCTCCGGACTTGTCCGATTTTTAGTGTCCATAACCCTAGCTGCCACCAAACCCTAATCCCTCATCCTCCACTCTTGCTCACGCATTCTCTCTCTTCCGCTCGAGCTCCCAAGGCGATTTCTTGCTCCCTCCACCAAAAAGCTTTGCATTTGGGTGGAAATCAAGCTTGTCAACTTGAGGGATTGAAGCTAGCAGACTTGTCCGACCCTCAACACCCCTCATCTCCAAGTTTCAATCGAATTCTTTGGTAATTTTCACCCAAACCCTAGAAATCTCAATTTTCTTCATTGTTGATCGAACAGCCTAGCATCTTTCACTATATACATGCCTCCTTACTGTATTACGTTCTTGCAAAGCTAATTGTGCATTAAGAATCAACATTTGTCCAGTCGGCTTTTGAGTTTGAATACCGGACTAGTCCGGTCCATGCACGGACAAGTCCGGTCCCCCTGGAGTAGTTCGTGCCTGTACACTGGACAAGTCCGATGTTTTTGAACCCAAAACCTAATTCTTCAATTCCTTAATGCAATTCCTTGCTGCTCTTTCACACCTATGCCTTGTGTCATTCATTATCATTCATACCACTCATTCTCAGGTCATGTCGAGCTCCAGCAATGATGTCTCCAATTTTGAGGCCGAGATAGACCATGAGGTGGCACCTCGGACCTCGACGGGTCTTGGCAAGAAGCGCCAAGAAAGACCGTCCGAGCCAGCCCAGTCTCCTCCACAGGCTCGGAGGAAGGTGCTAGCTAAGAAGCCAGTCTCCAAGGTAGCTGCATCATCGAGTGGCCCTCGCCAAGCAAAGGGCAAGGGAAAGGGGATTTCTACGGGTCCGGTTGGCCTGTTGAAACTTCATGCTCCAAGGGAAGGGGTCCGGGACCCAAATGAAGAGAAGTTCAACGGGAAGGGCAGTGACTCGGCGGCCAAGTTCAGAAGCATCGATTGGTATGGCTGACCGAAGCAAGCGGCTGATGGAAGGTTCTGGTGCAACTTCCATGCTGACTTCTACAAATCGGTGTATCTCCCAATGAAGACACCAGTTGTGCGCAGTTAGTGGATTGACTGGGCACATTTTGAGAAGAAGGGCTGCTCACCGTTCACTGATGTAGTGAGAGCCATTGAGAAGCATGGACTTAGAGATCTGTTTGCTTTCAGAAATAACTGGAATGATGAAGTGATTGTGCAGTTCTTTGCGGCCTGTCACTTCTCTAGTGAAGATGAGGAGAGTGTCACTTGGATTACCCATGGATCCAAGTACAGCATTACTCAAGAAGATTTTGCTAACCTGCTTCATCTTGACACCACAAGATCTGATTGCTTGGTCATACACAACATTGGTGTCATTGACAAGGATAGGATGAAGTTCCTATATGAGCCAAACTCAAAGTTCAACCCTCCTTCCACCAAAAACATGAAGCCATTCTTTGTGGTGTTGAACAGAGTGTTAAGGAAGACAATTGCTCCCAAGGATGGAGATGCTGGGAGTGTGCAAGGAGACCTCCGGACTCTGATGAGAGTCATAAGCAAGGATCGCCCATTTGGTGTGGCGGCATACATTTGGAATGATATGGTAAACATATCCTGTACTCCCAACAGATCTTGCGGGTATGCTCCTTATCTAATGTTTGTGATTGAAAAAGTCACCGACATTGAGTTTGTGAAATATGTGGAGCATCTCCCCTGGAGGCCTCAAATGCCTCAAAAGCCGAGTGTGCAGGATGCTCCCTCGCCGGCCTCCAGTCCCGAGGCACCGACAAGAACAAGAGAAGATGTCAGAGCTGCTCCAACATCAAGGGCAGCCCCTCAGAGAGGATCAGCTAGTGGAATCCTCAAATACCTAGCTGATCCAAATCGGACAAGTGCGATGTTTGCACGGACTAGTCCGAAATACCCTCTGATCTGAATCGGAAAAGTCCCCCAAGTGCGGACTAGTCCTCAAAACACTTCACAAGTCACACAAAATCGGACAAGTCTGATCACAACCGAACTAGTACGATATTCTTTCTGATCCAAATCGGACAAGTGCGATGTTTGCACGGACTAGTCCGAAATACCCTCTGATCTGAATCGGAAAAGTCCCCCAAGTGCGGACTTGTCATCCTATACACTTAGGGTCTCACATGTCTGGACAAGTCCAATGACTATCGGACTAGTCCGAAGATTTCCAGTAGAGAGATCGGACAAGTCCGTTCCTAGCCAGACTAGTCTGATATTTCGGGGTACTTAGGGTTTGCTACACACAGCACACGGGACTAGTCCAGTGACCACCACGGGCTAGTCCGAACTTTCTGAACCCTAACGGTCACTTTTAGAAACCCCGTATAAATAGAGGTGCACGGCCCAATTTTAAACTCTCTCGAACCCTAGTGCCGTCACACCTCCCAAGAGCCTCAAAAACTACATCCCTCCACAAAATTAAGTGCAACAACGATCAATCCCTTGAGGATTCACTCTAGATCATTGGAGAGACACTTGCAACACCACGTTGAGCTCTTGGTTTGATTCTCTAACACACTCCTGCGATTCATTTGTAATTTTTGAGTGTGTTCTTGGTGGTATTTTCTGTTCTAATCCAAGGGATCTCTCAACGTGTGAGAAAGCCCCTTGAATTCGGTTATTCACCCCTTTGTGATCAGTGGAAGAGGATTGGCCTTCATGGCGATCCGACGAGGGTAGGGTTGGAGAAGACCCGGTCCTTTTGTGGACTCCTCAACGTGGACGTAGGTTTCCTTTGTGGTAGCCAAACCACGGGATAAATCCTTGTGTTTTGTTTTTGGTTTTCAACATTCTTATTCATCAATATAATCTAGGGTTTCAATAATCATTGCTCATCTTATGTTGAATTGTCAAACATAAGATTTAATAGTGATATAATCTAATATATAACATTGAAACCTTTATTTGATTCTATATTTCCACTGCATACATAAAAGAATCAATCTAATCGATCAAGCTTAATCAACTCAGTCCGTGAACACCAGACTAGTCCGCACATTACCGGACTAGTCCGATATCTCTAGTATTGAACTTGTTGTTGAGTGTTGTAGGATCCGACAAAATTCAAAAAGGCCTATTCACCCCCCCTCTAGGCCCACATTCACTTCGTCAAGCTTCAGCTCTGACCATCGGATCTTCGCCCTTCCCGACCTTTCTCCAGAGTAGGTCCGGGGGCCATAACTCCATTTGGTGCCATTACTCTCCTTGTGATCTTCGGGACTCGGGAGAATTACAGGACCGAGAAGTTGGTCTTCGACGTGGCGCAAATCAACTTACCATTCAGTGCTATCTTGGGCAGGCCAGCCTTGTACAAATTCATGGCTGCTGCTCATTATGGCTACTTGGTGTTGAAGATGCCAACACCATCAAGTGTTCTCCGGATCTGCAGAGATCGCACCGCCGGAGTTACTACTCTGGAAGAACTCCACGCGCTTGCTACAACGTAGGAGGAAGAATCCGGAAAGGAACAAGCTCTGAAGCCTCCGAGCATTCGTCATCAAGGCTCAACCTCCGCACCTCGTGTGCAACCAAGCGGCGACACCGACATTCCCGTCGAAGTCATCCAAATCATTTCCAATGCTACTCAGACCACTCGTATATCGGGAGGTCTGAACGACAAATAGGAACTCGCGCTCATCACTTTCCTCTGGGCTAATGTCGACGTGTTTGTCTGGCAACCGTCACAAATGTCTTGGATCCCTAGGGAAGTGATCGAGCACAATCTAAAGATTTATCCCGACGCCCGGCCTGTACATCAGAAGCCTCGGAAGCAATCAGTTGAGCGACAGAACTTCATACGTCAAGAAGTGAAGAAGTTGCTCGAAGCTGGATTCATCCGGTAAGTCTTCCACCCAAAATGGCTGGCAAACCCAGTCGTTGAACCTAAGGCCGGCGGGAAGCTTCGGATGTGTATCGACTACACTACACTGAATAAGGCATGTCCAAAGGATCCATTCCCACTACCTAGAATAGATCAGATAGTGGATTCCACCTCCGAGTGTGAATTACTGTGTTTCCTAGACGCATATTCTGGGTATCATCAAATCAGAATGTTTAGGGAAGATGAAGAGCATACTTCTTTCATCACAGTAGATGGATTATATTGTTACACTGCCATGCCATTCGGTCTCAAGAATGCTTCTTCAACGTTTGTACGAGCTATGTACAAAACTTTTGGAGAGCTTATCAGATATGTAGTGGAAGTGTACGTTGATGACATCGTCGTCAAGATCAAGAACAAGGAGTCATTTCTTGACACCTTGCAAGCTGTCTTCGACAAGTTGGGAATCACATGCACAAAGCTGAACCCAGACAAGTGTGTCTTTGGGGTTAGCTCTGGAAAGCTTTTTGGATTCTTGGTGAACCACTGAGGAATAGAAGCGAACCTAGCGAAGATGAAAGCTATTGAAGACATGCGGCCACCAGCCCGCATCAAGGATGTCCAGAAGCTGAGTGGATGTCTAGCTACCCTCCGCTGGTTCATCTCAAGATTGGCGGAACGGGTGCTACCCTTCTTCATCCGGACCATTCCAATGGTCTGAAGAAGCAGAAAAGGCTTTCCAAGAGCTAAAGCAGCTCCTCACCACTCTACCAACTTTGGTAGCTCCGAATACTAGTGAGCCACTTTTGCTTTACATTTCGGTAACTGACGAAGTTGTCAGCATGGTCCTGGTTGCAGAAAGACCAGAACCAACTCCAGTTCAGGGAGCCAGACCCCTCCGGGAGGGTCCGGAGCTACCTGAAGGCGAGTCTGGGTCCCAGCCCCCAAACCAGGATCCTCAAGTCGAGACGCCAGAGGAACAACCTCCTACAAGTGGAGGAGTCAATGTTGTCGAACAAGAAGATCCAGACCCCTCCGGGAAGGTACGGGTCACTTCAGAAGAAGTTCCGGGTTCGTCCAGCAGGAACTAGGAGGTCCCCGAAGAAGGTGCGGACCGCTCTGGGAGGGTCCGGGTTGATGAGGAGGAAGCTTTGGGCACCTCCGGGAAGGTCCGGACAGTCCAGCGCCCAGTGTACTTCATCAGCGAAGTAGTCCATGATGCCAAGACTCGATACCTAGAGGTGCATAAGCTGCTCTACGCAGTTCTCATTGCATCTAGGAAGCTTCGTCACTACTTCCAAGCTCACAAGATATCAGTGGTAACCTCTTATCCACTACGCGCAATCTTGCATTACCCCAATTCTACTGGGAACATTGCAAAGTGGACAGTGGAATTGGCCGAGTTCGATCTTGAATTTGTCCCAAGACAAGCGATCAATAGTCAAGCATTGGCGGACTTCGTAGCGGAATGGACCCACTCTCCATCAAATCTTGGGAGCCCAAGTGAGCAGAAGCCAGAACCCCAGGTTTCAGTCTTCACTGAGTCTCACCGGACTCTCTACTTCGATGGATCCATGCAGAAGCAGAGGGTCAGAGCTGGAATCCTTCTCCTCACTCCGACCGGGGAGAAGGTCAAATACATGGTTCACCTTGACTTCAAGGCGACCAACAACATAGCGGAGTATGAAGCACTAATCTATGGACTCAAGGTGGCACTATCATATGGTGTCAAGCAGCTGTTGGTAAAGGGTGATTCACAGATCGTTATAAAACAAGTCAAAGATGAATGCTGCTACAATAACCCTCAACTAGCTGCATACGTACTTGAAGTCCAGAAACTTCAAAAGGACTTCGAAGTCCTGGATCTTTGCCATGTCCAGCGTCTCAACAACGCTAAAGCTGACGGACTCTTGACAAAAGCTTCAACTGGAGCTCCGGCTCCCGACGGAACCTTCGTCCAAAGATTCTCAAGACCAACTACTCAGCCTGCCGAACTGAGCGAAGGGGGCGAGACCAACACCTCGAAGTTGTAGGTCCTCATGGCCCTGTTACCATGGCGTCCATCAAGGGTCGTAGGTGCTGCAGGAAGCTCCGAGCAACCCAGCACGAAAGACTCAGATGCTCAAGTTAGCTCCGATGCATGGATCTCAGAGATCCGGAGCTACTTGAAAGACAACATCCTTCCTGAAGATAATGTATCCGCTGACCGGATAGTCAGATTGGCTAAAAGATACACATTGGTAGAAGGGGATCTCTACCGACGTGGTGCCGACGGCGTCCTAATGTGGTGCATTACAAGGGAAGAAGATTGCGAGCTTCTCGTAGAAATCCATGGAGGCGAGTGTAGGAACCACGCGTCTTCCCGTACACTGGTCGGTAAAGCCTTCCAGCATGGTTTTTACTGGCCTACATCACTCCAGGATGCAACCGAGCCAGTGAAGAAATGTGAAGCATGCCAGTTTCATGCGAAGCAAATTCACACACCAGATCAACCTCTACAAATGATACCTCCTACATTGCCATTCGCTGTGTGGGGGATGGATATCTTGGGACCTTTCCCAAGAGCCATCAGGGGTTACAAGTTCCTGTACATTGACATTGACAAGTTCACCAAATGGCCGAAAGCAACTCCAGTTGTGACAATAAACAAGCAATCAACTATCAACATCTTACAGTCCATAGTATGCAGATTTGGAGTCCCAAACAAGTTCATAACTGAAAACGAGACCCAATTCACAAGCTCTGCATTCCAAGGATATTGCAAAGACATCGGCATTCAAGCCAGCTACGCTTCCGTAGCTCACCCGGCAAGCAATGGCCAAGCTGAGAGAGCAAATGCAGAAATCCTAAAAGGACTCAAGACGCGCACATATGAGCGCCTGAAAAAACATGGAACCAACTCGTTTGAAGAGCTTCCGCCCACCTTGTGGTCTAACAGGACAACTCCAAATCGGTCAACTGGAGAGACACCTTTCTTCCTGGTGTACGGAGCTGAAGAGTCCTTCCTCCGGAAATCACCTTGGGGTCACTCCGGGCCCGGACATTCAAAGAAGCCACGCAGGACCAGCTCCGGCGTGAAGACCTTGACCTCGTTGAAGAGGGAAGGCTCCGAGCAGCTGTTCGAAATGCACGATACCACCAAGCGCTCTGGCGCTATCATCAAAGGCATGTGCATAACCAACAGATTGAGGAAAGCGATCTGGTGCTACGGAGAATACAAACTCGAGAAGGGTTAAACAAACTTTCCCCCAGCTGGGAAGGACCCTTTTGAGTGATCAAAGTATCCCGTTCTGGATGCGTTCACTTGGCAACTAAGGATGGGACACCGCTCCCTAATCCTTGGAACATTGAGCACCTCCGTAAGTTCTATGCTTAATATCACAGAGGTGAGTCTGTATTTACATATGATGTATGTTATAGCGTCATTGTACAGAGTCAGGTAGCCCCTTTGGTTGAACAGCCGAACCTTTCCCAGAAGGTCCGCAAAGTTCAAGCAACACTTGTCACAGTCTCAGAACTAAAAATGTAGCTAGCTACCTTGGTTCAAACGAGAAATGTAACACACTTAGCCTGGTTCCGTACCCTAAGAGTGTACTTGTTTCCCCTGTACCCCGGACCTATAATTAAAGACATCATTATGTGAAAACAGACTCCACTTGCATTTATTTTGTACAGGCTCAATATTTTTTATTTTTGTCTTTCTTGTCTATAAAAAAGTTGTGCAATTCTCAAGAAACTTTAGCTTGAAAAATTCATGTATAATTCAAGTCGCTTTGTTAATTCCTTCGGGTCTTAAGATTGTTGAATGGCCTACTCGCCTGAATGCCGCCATGCCAATCTAGGTCTGGAGTGTGCTATAGACTTAGCCTGGTCCTGCACCCTAAGTACGCCACTCCACCTACACCCCGGCAGGCCGAAGTAAGGCGAGTCCAGGAACAATTGGACCTAAAGAAAACAAACAAATGCGCTTGATTGCATACAGAATTGCTGTCGATCTAAAATTTCTGTCGGGAATAGTACGCCGCAATTGAGTTATAGATAGGAAATGGATTCTAGTGTTTTTCTTGACTTCAGTGTGTAGGAAAAATAAAAATCTCATGATGACGGTGAACAATGTCGGAACTATCAAAGCTCCGACATCCCCCAAGGGAGCTCATCGTCGATGTTTTAAACATTGATCGTGAGCGTTGCCTAAGCTATCAAGTTCTGGCAAATCCAGGGAGTCGTCCGTCAACGTGAACAAAAGATGGTGGAAGAATACTCCCTGCCGTCGAACCTCTACGTGTTGACGGTGGTCGATGCCAGAGCTACCAAGCTTCGACAACCCAGAGGACCTGCTATCAATGCTCCACGTGTTGACGGTTGTCACTGCCGGAGCTACTAAGCTCCAACGGTGGTCGCTACCGGAGCTACTAAGCTCCGAAAACCTCAGGGGCCTCTACTGTCGACGCAACAAGACTTCAGACCTACACTCTACAAGTTCAAAGCACGCAAGTCTTCAACAAAATGCTACATCCTTTTGGTACATGTTCGCAATAAAATGTTTACATCTACCAGGGGGTCAAGTGAGACAAAGAGGTTGAAGACATAAAATGAAATTCATAAAATTCTTGTATTTCATTCATCTGAGGACAAGAGATTACAAAATTGGGGAAAAGAAGAGAAGAAACAAGCAGAAGATACAAAGAGAAAGTCATAAGTCCTACGGAAGAATGAAGCGACCTTCTAGGCAACCTCTGACATGATGGCCTTGGCGGCATCTCCCTCTCCGTCGATGGGACCTTCAAGCACCGGGTCTAGTTGGAAGTGAGGATCCTGGCTTGTGTATCACGTTAGCATGTACTCTGCGACGTTCTTTGCCAGGGATTGTCCTTCGGTTTCCATCTGGTCGACAATGACATTGCCCATCTTGTTGAGCTTGTTGCCCGCCGAGCTTAACACTTGCAACGCCTGGTCCAGCTCTGGCTCCGGATCGTCTGTACGCACGGGACTAAAGCCCAACGGTGTCAGCGCGTCATTGGCGTTGCCCAAGAAGTCCCATACTTGTTGGGACTCCACAGCCCTTGAGCCTCGCACCTCTTCCAAGGACCTCTTAGTCACCGCAAGCTTCGAATCCTCCAGGGCAAGGCGCTCAACCTCTTTGGTGTGCTGCTGAATCTTTTCACCAACTTGCCCTTCGAGTTTACCAAGCTCCTCTTCTCGAATGTGGATCTTGTTCCGGCGGTCAACAAGGCCTCTCTCCCGGCCCTGCACTTTCTTCTCCCTGGCAGCAACTTCGTTCTCCCTCTTAGTGAGGTCATGTCCCTGCTGCCAGGCCTTCTTCTCCTCTTTCTCATAGAGCTCCTCCAACTTCTTGGTGCACTCCGAGAGGCTCTTTTCACCCAGAGCCAGCCTCTGAGCAAGCTCCGTCTCCCTCTTCAAGAGGTCATCACGCAGCTTCAGGAGTTTTTGCTCTTCATACTCGAGCTTTTTCTCCCGCTCCTCAAGAGCCTCCCGGCGCTGAGCTTCTCTTGGCAGTCATTCGCTGCTTCATTAGCAGCCACGACCTATTCGTGGATGGCCCGGGACTAGTTGTCATGGGATCGCACCATGCTTTCCCTCTCATCCAACAGCTGGCCCCAGTACTCCAATCGGGCCTTCTCCCTTTTCAGCCACTCCTTGTCGTCAGCCAGCCTCGTCTGCGCCAACTTGGTCTCGAATTGGAGCCGGTTGCGCCACCTCCTAAGGGTTTGGCGCTCCTCCTCGAGGGCCTTGCTGTCGTGGTAAAAGGCCAGCTGAACCTGACGAAGGCTGGAGCAGACATTGTCGATGGACAACGACAGGGGGATTGGCTCCGGACCTGCTGGGATCCTCTCCGCTGGCTCCAGCGGGTTCTCCATAACAAAAATCAGATCCCACTCAACAAGAGCGGTCCCCTGAGCTTCCGCGGCACTAGGGCCGCCCTCCGAGATAGTATCAGTCGTTGCCAAGGAAGGTCATGCAACGGAAGTTCCTACCTCCGGAGTCGGCTCCAAAGGTCCCGCCGCCAGGTCATCAGTAACTGGTCCCTCTGTCAAAGGACCAGTCGCTTCATCTGGGCACCCTGGCTTAGGTGCGGGTACCTCCAGAACTATCACCTTCGGGGCAGGCATTGAAGATTTGGCTGGAGCTAAGGCCACTTCCGGCTCCGACACTGGTGCCTCCTCCATCGCCGGTTCAGGCGCTAGCGCTTCGACCTCCACCGGCTCGGGCGCTGGCACTTCTGCAACAACCGGCTCAGGCGCCGGAACTTCATCAACCACCAGCTTTGCCGCCGGGGCTTCAACAACATCTGGCTCTAAGGCCAGAACTGCAACTACCTCCAGCTCTGAGGTCGGAGCATCCATCATCACAACATCCAAAACCAAAGCTTCAACCTCTGGAGCTGGTGCCGCTGGTACATCTTCATTCCCGTGGTTCGGCGCTACCACGGGAGCTTTAGGAGATGACTCGAGGTCAAGGACCATGACAGCTGGTGCCATAGCTGCCGCGACCTTAGCCACCACCTCGGGCGGCGCTGGAACTGGAGCCGGAGCCTCCGCCTGCACAGCATCAGCTGATGTCACAGGAACCGGAGCTTCAACCCCTTTTTTGGGTACTCTGTGGATGAAGGATGAAGAAACTCAAAATATGATTACAACAAAAATAGTCAACTGAGGTAAAAAAATCAAATTTACCTTGGAAGGCTTCCGCTCCAGCTAGCTCGGAACCTCTTCACCGAACGCTCAGGACTGGACCCTGTCGCCACTGGCGTAGTAGCTCCAGAAGGCTCCCGAGAGCTTGCTGCCGCCATCAGCGATGTCTTGGTTGAGGCCCCCCTCGACTAAGAAGGACCATCAGACCTAGAGCCCTCAGCAGGCCCTGGTACCGAAGTCACATGACTGGAGCTGGCATCCCGGGGAGATGCCGATGCTGGAGTAGGTGTCGCCGTTGAAGAAGTCCCCCGCCGGGGAGAAGGAGCTATTGTGGAAGGAGCAGGTCTGACGGACCTCCCGTCAGAGTGCTTCAACTTCCTCTTTTGGCTGGAGGGCTCCGCCAACTCTTTGCCCTTGCCTATGACTTCAGCTCTTGGCTTTGGGGCGGAAGCAGAGCCACCCTCTGAAGCTTCGGGGATACCACCCCGGAGGTTGATTGCCTCTCCATCAGGACCAAGTCGTCCAACAGCGGCATCTTCCTCCGGAGCTCTCTGCACTCCTCTGGTATCATATTCAGAGGAAGGAAGGCCGCTGGTGGAGACACGTCGCTAGGGGCGATGTTCCCAGGATTGAACTTCTTGAGATGGGTCTTCAAGGTTTCATTATTCAAGTTGGTGCCCAAACCAACCTCAATGCGGTTGGTATCCATCTCACTATTGAAGGCCTAGGCAGGCCGCCCCTATCCCTTAGCGGGGCCCACCTGTTCATCAAGAAGTTGCCGAAGACCATCTGGGGGGTCACCCCACCTTCGACACACTCCTGGAATCTGTCCAGAATGGGCCTGTACTCCCTTGACAGCTCCGACACGTCTCTCCAAGTGTCGGTGTCGATGCGAGGGAGGCCTTCAGGCAGTTCCAGCCTCTCGTGTCCCTCCACGATGATGACCACCCAGTCTTTCTTCCAGTCGTCCCACTTGCTGGAAGGAAAGGACCACAAGTACTTGAGGGGGGCAGTTTTCCCGATTCACGAAGTAGTAGAAGCCGATGAACTCATCGCTCTTCCCGGTGGGGTGGACTGTGAAGAAAGTCTGGAACAACTCCACGCAAGGGGGCACACCCACCCACATCTCGCAAAAGTGGACGAAAGTCGCCACCAGCAAGATTGAGTGGGGGCCAAGATGGTGGAGTTGTAGATAATAGAAATCTAGGAACATCAGAAAGAAAGTGGAGAAAGGCGGGATCAGACCCGCCATGGCGTACCCAAGGAAGTAAACCATATCTTCGGCTCGCTCCTTCTCGAAGGGAAGCATGCCGTAATGAATGTCATTGTCAAAGGAGTCACTGGACCAACCCATGTAGGTCCAGACCCTAGACAACTCCTTCTTGTTCCCAATTCGGCTCTTGGGAAGTCCCAACTTCATCGCAACACGACGGGCGAGAGAGGAAAAGCAAGTGAAAGTTTGGAGGATTCGAGTGCAAGTTCAAATGAAAGCGTAAGAAACCCATTAAACCGTGCACACTTTCCCTCTTAAGTAAGCCCCCGTAGTGCTTGGATGGAAACCGCTGAAGGACCAAGGATACAGTTCAAAAACTACACCCTGCCGATGACAAGGGGGCCCGGGGCCAACCCGACGATCAAGTCGAGGTCCTTACCCCAGGCGAGCAGTTTTCATGATGAAAGGCGGGAAACCCAAGGGCGGCGGCCTTACAGGGAGCGGAACCGATAAAGTTTTCGTATTGGGAGCCGGCGACCTTCAATTGCGTGAGATCCGCACGCTTAGATCTCACTTGTCGCATCCTGGATATGCCACGCGGCGATGGTTTAACTGCGAACCATCACCCCAACGGCACATCCAAAAACCCTTGAAGACATGGGGCAGAAATCGAAAGATGGATCCACCTCTGGCAGAATGACTTCATCCAAAAGGTCTCTCCCGAAGGTGGGCCCAGGGGGCCACAGTTAGTACCCTGCGTACCAGATACACCTTGGGACTGCAAAGAGTGCAAAGGAACTCCACCTATCAGCATTGAAGACCTCTGAAGGCCCCACGTGTCACTTAGAACCGGACATGCCTCCCTTCTTTTGTTAGTCCCAGTGCCGCCACGTGTATCATAAAACCGGAGCTACATTCCATACATGGGAAATCTTCGGGTTGGATACTTGTATGACACCCCCAGACCTAACCCCCGACAGAGGGAAGCTCCGGTACCAACATGTGTACAACAGCACCGGACCTACTCGTCCAAGACAGTAAGCTCCGGAGCTACCACGCGTCCAAACGCCAGACCTTCAACCTCACTAGGCAGATTGGTGGACCTCCAACGGCTCAGACCTTCAAGGAACAATTAAAGACCTCAAGACCTGATTAAGTGTCATTAATGCTATCTTAGTTGCACACGATCGGAGGGCCCTTAATACAAGTAACGCCACTGTCAAGGAGCACTATTAAGGGAAATTAAGCACATTAATTGTGTATTAAGCATCAGTAACCGCCAGGCTGACGATGTAACAGCCAGTCCTTGTACTATAAGAGGATTGGCCGAACGATACACGGGGACACGACTAGACACACGCGCTCAAGACACTTTAGTCTCTGACATTCTAGCGCTCAGACGCTCAATACAACAACAACACACGCGTGGAGTAGGGTATTACGCTTAGGCGGCCCGAACACTGTAAATCATCGTGTCAACTTGCCATCTTGTTCGGAATCTCTGCGCGCCCACAACTGAACTACAAACTCCGCGGGCTGCTAATGGTAGTACCGGGAGAATTGCCGGAATCACCCTCCGACAAACGGCAATCCACTTCCATTGTATTATGTTGTGGTGCAAGTTATTCAGATCATTGATAATGATTATGAAGATTATGAAATAGACCACATCACACATGAGGGGATCGTGACTCTAGGGCAGGCTGTCAACCAATTAGTCCTTTGGCACCGACGCGATATTGTGTTGGGCGATGAGCCAATTTCTATCCTCGTCACATCTCAAAATATTGCAACCTCGTCTTCTAAAGAGAAAGTCCAGGAAGATCCAATCCTAGTCAAGGAAGATCCACTCCCCCTATTTCTCAGCAAGGATGATTGTAACCTTGCTAGTAAATATAACCAAGAGCAACAAGTTGGACAACAGCTTCAAGCAGTACCAGAGCAAGCTATTGCTAGTCAAGAGCAACCAGTTGAGCAACAGCTTGAAGTAGTACTAGAGCCAGCTGCTAGGAGTAAAGAGAAATCCGTTGAACAACAGGTTTAACAACAAGCCAGTGTTCAACTTCTGACGACCACTCCTCGATCATAAGTGCCTATAAAAGTTAGCTCATAAGAAATTAAGAAACCTTCATCAGAAGTGTCAAAAGTATTTGGAAAGTATGAAGGAAAATATTAGAAAATTGAGTGCATCTCGTTCTTCTCATGAGCCAACATTAGAAGATGTCAAGGAGTGGGAAGAAGATGGTGTCATGTATAATCGGCGGACGAATTTAGTTAAACCAGGAGTTCCAATATACAAGCTTGAGGATGTTCCTCCTAAATTTAAGAATGGGAAGCCGTTCATGACATCCGTACAACTTAGCAAACAACCTGCCCCGCTCAAAAGAATGCACGAGTGGTACATCACTGCCAGCACAAAATATGATCTTTCTTGTGTCACATTTTGTGTTCCAAAAGATGCATTCTGGAGCACTGGAGCAGATAAACGAGTCATTTTATTTGAAGAGTTGTATACCCTTTTCTGTAGGCATGCTCGAAATCAACCTGCTACTCGTTTGGTGCTTGTAAGTGCCTCTAATATTTTTCATTTGCTTTTCTTACTGCACACATACACATTTCACGAGATTATAACAATTCTAGACTTCTTCAATAGGATGCAATAAATGGATAATGAAAATATGAAATGCAAGACAGGTATCCTTGACCCTACATGGATTGCAAAGACGCTATTCGACGTCAAGGCGGATCATAACTCAGTACAGTTCAAGCACATGAAAAAAAAAAGAATTTGAAAAATGATTCGCAAAACTTAAGAAGGATAGAAGGACAGAAGTTGCAGCTTACATAGGACATGCAATGTTTAACTTTGTCAGACACGACAAGGACATCATAAAGGCTCCGTACCACTTCTAGTAAGTTCGACACATGACATTGAAATAGCAATTATTGCAAATTGTTAACTTAACACGTGTGTTTGTATGTGTGCAGTAACCACTACATAATGATCTTCATCAAGCCAACGCAAAGTTTGGCAATAGTCTTAGACTCAGCCGATTACCCGCCAGATCGTTACAAAGATTTCCTTTCGATTTTGAAACTGTGCGTTTATTTGATACTTTTAATTCACACAAATTTAGATTGTGTTGACAAGTTTTATATGACATTTCTTGTATTACAGTGCTTGGCGGTTTTACGCGAAACGGCTTGACGGTCAGAGACCTCCTAATAAGAATGCATTAGACATTAAAACATATTATGCTTGTCTGAATCAGCCTGCTCGAAGTGTCTTATGTGGGTATTTTGTATGCGAGCATCTTTGGACCGCCAGTGAATATAGAGTGAATCATAAGGATGTAAGTTATCCTTAATGTCTATATATTATTTTCTTACTTTTGAGTTTCATTATTTTCAGATTTTGATTCCAACTTCAAAATTCAATTGCTCATAGTACAACTGCTCCAAAAATACCAAACAAATTTCTGTATAATCTCACTTTGATCTATATTTTGATATTATTCAAACCAACACATTCTAAATCTTGTGATGTGTTTCATTGCAGCACACGAAGAATGTGAACAAAGAATGGCCAGTTTGTAGAAATATGCCTGGTGGAGGAGATGAAAAGATTGCTGCTGAACTGTGTCAATTTGTGCATCGCGAAATTTTGTACAAAAGAGGGGAGTTCTTCGATAAACATGGTGCAATAGCTGATGTGTCAGAACTTTGCGACTGTGCCAATAGAAAGAGTTTTTAGTGAAACTTGTAAACTATGAGATGACTTGTATGTGTAACTTGTACATATGCATATTGTTTTAGTGAAATTGACTTTTGTGAGATGACTTATGTGAATATATTGTTTACTTTTGTGATGATATTGTTGACCTATGTGATTATATGAATTGACCTAGAAATTAGAAATAATAGCAGCTAGTACTGCATAGGTTATACCTTATCACAGGCGGTTATTTACCAACGGCTAGACCCGCCTTTGAAAAATCATTATCACAGGTGGCTAGATATAGGTAAAGAACCATCTGTGATAACCAAATTATCACAGGCGGTTATTGTTATGGTACAAACCGATTGCAATAAAATGTCTCCACAGGCGGCTTGTCGTAGGTAAAGATCCGCATGTGATAACAAAATTATCACAGGCGGTTATATATGCTGCACGACCCGGCTGTGATAATTTGTCATCACAGGCGGCTAGCCTAAGTAAAGAACCGCCTGTGATAATATGTCTTCACAGACGGATTCACTTCTTCACTTGTGAAATTGCAGATTATCATAGGCTCTCCGTTTCAGGCGGTTTTAGAAATCGCGTGTGATAATACGTTTGGAGCCGCCTGGGATGAGGCTTATTGTAGTAGTCTGGGCACCACAGAGAATCCATGTGGACGTGAAAGAGTCACCGACAGCCAGGCCCCACACGTGACCTTCAACCTCTCGACACACATGCCCAGCTCGACGTCCGCCGGAGGTGCGGCGCGTGGCAACTCTAACCCCATCATACTTCATCAAAGATTTTTGCCGCCTTGGTCATTTTACCAAATGGAAAAGGCCTGAACAGGAAGCTCATGGTCGACTCAATTGTTTTATGCGCGGGGATGGGAAAAATTCAACATTAGAGAGCTACGATGCATCATTTCCTTCGAGATTGGACTACAAAGATGGCAAGGATGGGAGGAAAATGTCTCCTGATAGAATTGAGGTTTGGTGCGACGTGCAAAGAGAATATTTCAATAAAGAAGATGTTGTTTCCATGTTGGCCGCTGATGGCAAACGTCGAAATTATGGCATGCAAACACCAGGAAATGAACTACGAGTTTGAGGGAGGAATAAAGTGAGATGGTGAACCAATTCCAGATAAGGATGGAGGTGCGCTGGTGAGATGGAGGCGCTGTAGCGGAAGAAACCAGAGGTGACGTAGAACCTGATTTAAAGAAAAACGACCAGGCAAATAGAAGCAAAACCATTAATAATCATGTGCAGGGCCATCCTCGAGGAACACACTATTGACGGCTGTTATATACCAATTTCAACCATCAATATAACTCAATTATGTGAAGGATTGATCATTTCTTGCACACATCACCTCTCTACTTGAACTATTTCCACTTGTACTTGGAGGAATATGTGTATGCAGATATTTATATAGGAATTGAGGAAAAGTATGGAGAGAAATACTATAAAATATCATCCCAGCCAATCAGGCGATGACACATGGCACCACATGGATCAAATGGCCCACAAACAGAAGTATCCGAGTTCATCCAACGGTGTAGCACCAATATCAGTCAATTGGACCCACCTGGCAGCCACCTGGAGGAAGTACAGGCCGTTTGGAGCCCTGACCAGGTCGGCCGAACCAGGCGGTCGGCCAAACTAGTCCTGGCGCCAAACGCGGTCAACTTCCACGTGTTGGCTCCTCTCGGCTCCCTGGAGTCAATGACGACTAATTTGCGCACTTTTGGTGGTGGGAACCGACCTCAACCCTAGTATAAATAGGACCCCATATCCCTCACTTCAACACACACCACTTGGGCATCATTCTATTGTATACACTATCTTCCATAGTCCTTAGAAGAGTTAGGATGTAGAGAGGAGAGCCTCTAGTCGCAAGTCCAAATTGGGGAAGGAGTAGAAGGAGTCTCTCTTCCCAATTCCACATTGGGAAAGTATGTCTCATGTATTCCTTCTTGTATTTGTGACTTTGTGCTCAATAAAGAAATTATCTTTAGTCTTCTTTTATACCTATACTTCGACAAAGCATTCTTGTTTGATTGGGGAGTCCATGTAAGTGCAAGGTATAGTCTTTATGATTGTACTCTCATGATCACATCTTATGGTCATAAACACTATAGACCCCCACTATAGTCTATGTAGTTATGATATGATTATGTTAATATGAATATCTATGCTAGGCAATCAACATTGGTTCAACGATGATTTAGTTCATTGCCTTAGGATGGCTTGTGCTGCAGCACTTAAGGTATTTGCTTAGTATGCTAGCATGGTGCTAGAGTATTTAAGTAGCGTTGGATGTCTCGTAGACCCACGGATTGAAGAGGTAGGCAGTAGGTGGTGACAGACCTATCTGTCCTTTGTAATCCTCCATGTTCGGATATGCCATACGCTCTTAGTGGGAGTCGCCCTAGTATTGCTAGGGGTAAGCCCGTGCCCGATGTGTTGAATAGCATTGCATAGGAATTCATCATTGACATGACCATTAGTATCTACCTTAGGCTATGTATATGTATTAGGAGCATTGTAGGAACAACTCTCTAACTCTTAATCCAATCTCCCTCTAGGACCCATTTACCCTTTAGAATAGATTGCCTAGGTGTGTGTCACACTACCCCTATTATCAACTTACCCCCTGTCCGGATAATTGATTAGTATCCCATAGCTTGACCATAAGAGTAGTATATACTTTACTCCATTGCCTTCCTTTGGGATAAATACGATACCCTTGGGAATACTCATGGGTGAAATGCTACAATGGTATCTTCCGTGCGCTTGCGGATCTCATCTCTTTATCAGAGATGATCTGTGGTGTTAAGAAATACTAACAAGCATTTCTGGCGCCGTTGCCGGGGATGATTTGTTAGTACATCTTAGGAGCCATCAACAAGCATTTCTGGCACCGTTGTCGGGGAAGGCAAAGGAAGTGAAGGATAGCTATCACTTGTGATTCAACTATAGGTACTAATAGTTATTAGACAGGATTACCCTTGTTTGTTTTGTCCTTTGTGTGAAAACTGGGTAGTGTTGGCCAACCCATTGTATGGGATGGCCAACGAGGACGCAAGTGCTAAACTACAAGATGATTCAAGGCGTACCTCAACAAATATCCTCTAGGCAACACCATTGCCTTTTGCAGGAGAATTTCAGCTTTTAGTAGGAGCCAAAGTCATCCATACCCAAGCTTGGGGAAGGCTCCAAGAAGTTCTTCTTGGTTTGCCTCCACCATGGGGTGGATAGTTGGCTCTTCATCCAACACTCATGTCATGGGTTGGCTCCACCAATCCATGACCACATTCATGCTGGAGCTGAAGGAGTCCTATTCTCATTCATCATGGATGAGAAGAAGGTCTCCACTCAATGGGTGGATTGAAGAATGCTCGAGTTCCCATAGCTTGTCATGCACGCCACTTCACAAGGTGGATATTCTAGTTATGGAACTACACCTCACATTGAAGTGTCATGAATATCCAAGTCGTTGGAGATTTGTTTGGATAATCCAAGTCGTGGATATTCACATGATTTGTGAAAATCCATGTCATCATGGGACGCGTGGGAATTATTTCCCTAAGACCCATGAGGACCTTTTTCAAACAACAACTCCAATGGCTACCATTCACAAGGAGGTCAAGGGTGGAATTAACATCACCCTTGTATTCAAGGAGGCTATGGCTTTCCAAGGGATTTAAGTTCAACTAGCCCACCTTGAAGTATCTTGGCCAAGCAGAAATCAAGACAACATTCACATGAAGATCTTGGCCAAGGACAGAAACTTAAGGAGCATTCAAAGTCCAAGATATCCCACATCACTTGTTGGGATTCCCACACTTCGACCAAACTTGTTCAACCTAGGGCATGTGACATTGCGGATGAAGCGTTTCTTGTTTGATTGTGGAGTCCACATGTTATCATGCCCAAGGAAGCCTTTGATCCATGATCAAGGTATGGGTTGATTCAATGGAATATCAATATGGTCAGAATGGCACCCCTAAGAAGGACAAAGCCTCACCATGCTCATGAAGGAATACATTCAAGAGGGAGAACCCGTCGCTACAACAACATGTCTATATAAATACAACGGGGAGAGGCTAGGGCCACCATGTGGCCCACATGTCCAAATGATAGCCAAATGAGTTTGCATGTCAGAACAGAAGAAATCGTCCACATCTTCAACTCCAGGATTAGACAACAAATTATCACGATGAACAGAACGGAGGTAAGTCCTACTCATCGGACTTCAAAAATTCGGTGAGTCCTTGCCAATAGGTTAATTGGTAGTTATCACTCATATTTCTTTTCCAAATTGCATCAACCCTTGCATTTGCATGTTTGAAATTCCACACTTGCATGTTGGAAAGTAAAATTTCCAACCATCATAAAACTAAAAATTTGAATTAGGGGAGAAATTTAATTGGATATGAACTATGTGCATGACCACTTGAATTTATCTTCCTAGTTCAAACCAAAAAGATTTGCTTTTACCCTCATTGCATTTACAAGTTATTTCAAGTTGGGCAAGACAATTTGAAAATTGGGTTCAATTTGCTTCTGGCTAACGTAACCCATTTTCGGGTTGTTTTGTGTGTTCTTGATTAAAGTGCAGCTAAGTCAAAATTGTGAACAGGTGGTATGGCAAGAAAGTGGAAGGTTTCATCAAGCTCAAGTAACCATTGGGAGGATTTGAGAACACTTCTCTCCTTCAAACTCATTTTGAGTTTGAGGAAGAGAAATGTTCAAGATGATGACCCAATGGAGGAGCCAGAACCAAATCCATTGCCAAATCCAATCGCAACTTGGCATTTGACATTAACCATCAAGCCTACGCCGAAAATCAAGGTTGTGAGTTTCTCACACAAAGACCTTTGTCACCAACTGCTCTTCAAATGAGGTATGAGTTTAGAATTTTTCATTGTTTGGTTTGCCATAGAATTGAATGTATTTGCTTGCATTTGTGAGGAAGGTTGACACTTCCTCATCATTTAATTCTCATGCATCCTCACAAGAGTAAGTGTGGGTATTAACTTTTGGATCTCCAAAAGGAAATCCCACCTTACTTGGAAAAATCTAAAACAAGTACCTATAATCCTTTAAGCATTGTTTTTTAGACATAGTCATTTTTGTCTAGGTTTAGAAAATAGAACTTTTGGGCATGACTTAATTGGTGAATTGACATATAGAAACTTGGGCATAGTAACGGCCATGATTTTTAATTGATCTTCATGCATAGATGGTGTCACTAGATTTCAAACTCCTAGGAATAAGTGATATCCTTGCTCTAAAATTTAATTGCATTTTTTGGAGGAGTCACGAAATTTTAAATTTCGAGTGAAGTTCAGGAGGATAAATTGAGAATCTTGTTTGTCATGGTTTAAATGATAAAATTTGCTCTTGAAAGCTAAGATGGTTAGAAACATTAAAATATGTAGGGATCCATATAGTATATTTATATCACATGCATTGCTATGAGTAGGAGCTTTAGAAAATATGCAACGTGAATTATCCATAAAGCTCCACTCTTATCAATGAATAACACATTGATCATGGATACACTTGACATTGGAACCAATGCATCTTTGATTTTGTTCTTCCCCGTATGTACAAATGAATGTTCGGTTACCGAACCCTAACGTTCATTTGTACAAGTATCGGGAGATAACCATCCCTCTCTATTCAAGAGAGGAAGTCTGCAGGAGTAATATTACTATGCAGGCATTCAAGAAGCTGATTGTTGGGATCCCTGGAGGATGCCATTTCAACATCTCTTGGCCAACGAGTAAATGAGGATGGTTGCTACCTATCGGAAATTATGCATGAAGGTCAATCATAACTATACAAGGCTAGAGATTTGAAATGGGAACTCTCCATGAGCAACCAATGGGATGCCATGAATGGATGAGAGTATTATGCTCTTTACTATTCTAAGCACTCATTCAAGCTCAAGGGATTTGCCACCATCATTGGGTGCAAGTTGTTTCTATGTGGCTAGAAGGTATGTTGAACCTTACCCAAGGAACAACTGATCATACCCAATGAATGTTGGGCACATGTCACTCCCTTATGGCAAAAAGATATGATACACCTTAGCCAAAGAATGACGAAACATACTCAATGTATGTTGAGTGCAAGTCATTCCTTTGGATCTAAAGGTTATCATTATCCTAGCCAAGGAATGACAAATCACACCCAACACATGGAGACCCCGATGTGCGGACGATCAACATCGGAAACACTCTATTCCACCACACTCATGGTGTCCATGGGGGGCAACACAACAATCAACACTCAACCCTCCATTGTCAAAGCCACGCTGGAACAAGGGTAGGCCAACTCATGGCCTACCTCCGTCATTATGGTTTCAACCCCTATCACGGACCTTGATCAAGAATAAGCTTGGGGGAGGACTCCCACTTGAGGTAACTTGTATCACACCCACTGCATTTTTGTTTCAAATCATCCATTGCATATTTACTTTCCATTCATCCACCATCCACCATGCATCTAAAAAAATAGGAACTTAAATTGGCTTTGCTTATCAAATAAAGATGTGCGGTAAGAATGATTTAGAATTCACATAGATGAAATGATGAATAGTTTCTCTGTTGTATTTTTCCTAAGTCCCTAGTTTACAACTTGCTACTCTCCGAATATTGCTTAAATTGGCTAAAATTAACTTTGCCTTGATTTAGAAATTGTGGGTAGCAAAAGCTTAATCTACTTCTAGGTTGTTGGGAGATTTGAATTAGTAATAGGGCTGCTATTCCTATTTTGAAAGTGAAACTTGGATTTCCGGAGAAATTCTATCAAGATTAAAGTTTCCCTCATTTGATTGGAAATACCTACCAAAGCCATATGATATTCATACATAGACAACACCTTATGCATATGCTATTTGCTTTCACATTGAGCCTAGTCAAACTACTATAGACCTATGTGAGAAATCATTTAATTCTTTTTGAATTTAAGACTTCACTTGCACATGCTATACTTCTACACTAGAAGGAAGCAAAATTCCATCATATCCACCATTCCACAATAAAAAAGAGAAACTCCATGCTATTCATAGTTAGCACTCTCTTCAAGTTATTGCATAAAAAGGAGTAGAAGACATGGCTACAAGAAAAAGAAAAAGAAAATGCATGCTTATATCATAAGCATGAGGAAAAAAAAGAATAAATAATATGATTACTCCATAAGCATCAAAAAAAGGTAGCCATGTTTCATCCTTGCAATAAAGAGAGTCCACATCAAAAGGAGTCATCTCAATGTTTCCACATCCACCTCCATTCCATCACACATGCACAAGTCTTGATTCAAAAGTTTGAATTGATTTCTCCTAAGGCTTGCTCTTTTGACTTAGCAATATTATGTGTTGCAAATATGCCTACTTTCCCTACCACGCTCCACATACAAGCCATATTCAAAGAGTAGGAATAGTATAGGCATAATGCCTTGGTGAGGACATATTTCCACTATAATCTAATTTGATAAAATCCATTGAGGTACTTATAATCTAATTTGAATCTCTCTGGAATTTAAGTAGAACTTGATATCTAGGCTATGCTTGGTCCATTTGTTGTTCTATCTTTCAATTACCCATGAATAGGATAAGGCATAACTCCCATAATGACTTAAGGAGGGTGAAGTACAGTAGCCACTTTTTGCAATACTAGGTAGAGTATTTTGTTGTGCACTTGGTACTTTCGAAAGGTAGAACATTGTAGCAACTCCTGATCATCAATCTAAAGTCTTGACTTTGCTCAGGACGAGCAAAGGATAAGCTTGGGGGAGTTTGTTGACGGCTGTTATATACCAATTCCAGCCGTCAATATAACTCCATGTGAAGGATTGATCATTTCTTGCACACATCACCTTTCTACTTGACCTATTTCCACTTGTACATGGAGGAATATGTGTATGCAGATATTTATTCAAGAATTGAGGAAAAGTATGGGGAGCAGTCCTATAAAATATCATCCCAGCCAATCAAGCGACGACACGTGGCACCACATGGATCAAATGGCCCATAAACAGAAGTATCCGAGGCCATCCAATGGTGTAGCACCAATATCAGTCAATGGGCCCCACTTGGCAGCCACCTGGAGGAAGTAAGGGCCGTTTGGAGCCCTGACCAGGTCGGCCGAACCAGGGGGTCGACCGAACTAGTCCTGGCGCCAAACGCGGTCAACTTCCACGTGTTGGCTCCTCCCGCCTCCCTGGAGTCAATGACGACTGATTCGCGCGCTTTTGGTGGCGGGAACCAACCTCAACACTAGTATAAATAGGACCACACACCCCTCACTTCAACACACACCACTTGGGCATCATTCTATTGTATACATTATCTTCCATAGTCCTTAGAGGAGTTAGGATGTAGAGAGGAGAGCCTCTAGTCCCAAGTCCAAATTGGGAAAGGGGTAGAAGGAGTCTCTCTTCCCAATTCCACATTGGGAAAGGTATGTCTCATGTATTCCTTCTTGTATTTGTGACTTTGTGCTCAATAAAGATATTATCTTTAGTCTTCTTTTATATGTATACTTGGACAAAACGTTTCTTGTTTGATTGTGGAGTCCGTGTAAGTGGAAGGTATAGTCTTTATGATTGTACTCTCATGATCACATCTTATGGCCATAAACACTATAGACCCCCACTATAGTCTATGTAGTTATGCTATGATTATGTTAATATGAATAACTATGCTAGGCAATCAACATTGGTTCAACGATGATTTAGTTCATTGCCTTAGGATGGCTTGTGCTGCAGCTCTTAAGGTATTTGCTTAGTATGCTGGCATGGTGCTAGGGTATTTAAGTAGCGTTGGATGTCTCGTAGACCCACAGATTGAAGAGGTAGGCAGTAGGTGGTGACAGCCCTATCTGTCCTTTGTAATCCTCCATGTTCGGCTATGCCACAGGCTCTTGGCGGGAGTCGCCCTAGTATTGCCAGGGGTAAGCCCGTGCCCGATGTGTTGAATAGCATTGCATAGGAATTCATCATTGACATGACCATTAGTATCTACCTTAGGCTATATATATGTATTAGGAGCATTGTAGGAGCAACTCTCTAACTCTTAATCGAATCTCCCTCTAGGACCCATTTACCCTTTCCAATAGATTGCCTAGGTGTGTGTCACACTACCCCTATTATCAACTTACCCTCTGTCCAGATAATTGATTAGTATCCCATAGCTTGACCATAAGAGTAGTATATACTTTACTCCATTGCCTTCCTTTGGGATAAATACGATACCCTTGGGAATACTCATGGGTGAAATGCTACAACGGTATCTTCCGTGCGCTTGCGGATCTCATCTCTTTATCGGAGATGATCTGTGGTGTTAAGAAATACCAACAAACATTTCTGGCGCCGTTGTCGGGGACGATTTGTTAGTATATCTTAGGAGTCGTCAACACACACGTTTCAAGGAACATGATGGTTTTTTGCACCACACGATGGGAGACTCGAATAAGCTGCATATGAGCAAATGCAATCGTATATTTTATCACCTGACGGATACCACCTACTGCCCTAGAGGGGCACGCTGATGGCGAGCACTACGTATGACTTATTGAACTTGAAGAGTTCAAGAGTAACATACTATAGCGTTACCAACCACATGATGGGGTTTCCAATCTTTTGCCTGAAGCACGCTAGGGACTTGAGTTTCATATGTTCTTAGAACCATGAAGAGTTTCAGAGATTCATATTCACTCTCGCAACAAGCTACAAGACATGCCCATACCACTTCCCTCGAATGGGGAGTTAACCAAAATTGATTCGCTTTCGGTGGCTTACCTTACCTCTTACCTGAGCGTAGGTGTGTCATTACATAATTAATAACTATACTAATAATAGTCCTTATGTGGGCCTAGTACGAATCCTCACTCGTAGACTCAAAATTTTCAAAATACATGTCTTTTCAGATGCACCATTCTCGAAGCAGCTCTAATACCAGTCTGTGAGAACCACAGTCCCAACAATCCAAGAATCATATTGGGTGGTGTCGTTTGATGTGACACCCACACATCATAGAAAGATTATATTCATAGAACTCTACATGCTGAAATTCAAAAGGCAAAATATAGAACTTGAATAAAGTAAACTATTTGTAATCTTGATCCTTAATTCCTTTTTTGTAACATCAAGTTAAATATTTTGTAAAGTAACTTTAATGTAGGTACTTCTAAACCATTCAAGTTGCAGCAGCAGGATTTATCATAAAGCATATTTTCTCTTCAAGTCCCAGTTGTTACTACGTCACAACTGTGCGAATAGTAAGCTCACTACCGCGAGCGACGGTGATTAAAATCGATAACACAAGACTTGCACGTCACATACGCCCGTCTAGAAGAGACTTATGGTCCTATTTTGTTAATGTCATATATGACAACCTTTCACATGACTGCCAATTGTTGAACATGTCCCATCATCCCAGAAGCAAGCCCCACTCATGGGTAACGTCATAGTGTCCTCTACTCTCCTGTCGTTGTGCAATGTCTAGGATAGTGAGGTATGCCTCAACACCTAGGTTAACAAGTTACATCAGTTTCCTTGTTCCTATATATCCAGTATGCATCCAGTACAAGTTCCAACTTGTCCAGCAGGGTTGCACACGAGACGGTCCTTGATCGACACATGCAGGCCTATGCACACTGATATCCGGTTTGTTTCTTCCTACCCAACTGGTCGTTCTCATTTTTGCATTCAAGTGAATCAATTCCAAAAATCGTCAATTGATTCCTTCTTAACACTACAGGAATCCTGATCAATTAAGTCGGCCAGGTCTGACGTAATTAGGGCCTATACCGATGTAAGTTACTTACTTACGTCAGCTTTCTCTTAATTACGTTGGTTGACGGCTGACGAAGCAGTTTGGATGTGATAAGGTAACTTACGTCGGCTGCCGACGTGAGTTACTAACTTTCTTCGGTGTCCCGTAACCGACGTAATTATGTGATCAGGATGGGCCGCGGACTGGGCCGGAGAACTTACGTCGGCTGTGGCTGGGCCGACAAAAGTTTCATGTCTTAAATTATGTCGGTATGGCCTGACTGACGAAAGTTACATGCCCTAACTTACGTTGGTGTGGCCACACCGACGGTAGTTAACCCGGGCTAACTTTCGTCGGCATGGCCATAGCCGACGCAAGTTACGTTTTCAATTTTTTTTTAAAAAAAAAATAGAAACTGACTACCTCGCACGATGGCGAGAACACAAACAAATATATACAATCATAGAACAGCAATACAGCAGCAAAACAGTCTCAAATTATTGAAAAGACATCAACAAAACACAAAGTTCACCGGGCTACACGCTTGCCCCTCCACTACCTCCGGGATATTCTCGGCGCGTCCGTCCGGGTGCCGGTAGGTGTGGCAAAGGAGTTTGCGCCGCCGTTCTTGGACCCTACAAAAGAACATTAGAGTTAAATTGTTTACTAACGAGGTGATATACAAAAGATTCATTATACACGTTTCTATTTTTCCATGCCCATGACATAATCAAAGAGTGTACTTTTAACAAGGGCACGCTCAGACCAGACAACCCATACCACATTTAATTCCAAGCTTCCAGCAAACCAATATATCAACAAAAACTCAAAAGGGCGCAATAAATCTGAAACCACTTAAGTCTGTATGAGCTTGACGAGTTCTATCGTGATTTGTGACCTAGGCTAGTTATCAAATGCACGGGGATCTTTCAGGTGGACTAGTTTATTGCAATTGATGGGATACCTATGGCTGGGGGGCTAGGCCAGCATTATATAGCCTGGTACAAGAAGAGTTCTAGCTCTATTACAATGTGAGTATGAGACAACTGACAATCTGTAACAGACCCAACTCTATCTATATCTCTAACCAGCAACTGCACCAGGCTGCCCTGATCGGTTCTACTTTTTCTTCTCAAAGAATTCTATTTCTAACTGAATCCTACTTTATCTAACTGAATTCCCATGCTTCCGCTCTCGACCTCTCCAGCTCCGTCTGTGTCTGCACCAGCGTCTCCTTCACGGCAGGGAGCTACAACTGGGTCTGTGAGAGATGACCACTTGAGGGCCCAACGGACAATGCCTGCGTTGATGAAGCGCCTCTCAAAGGTCGCGCCGACCTTGAGTCGACAACTCCATCAAAAAAGTCGAACCTGCAAAAGAATTAAAATACAATGTAGAAGAAGATAAATTGAAAAAGAAATGAAACAAATGACGAACTCACCATCCATGGGCCTTCCCACCTCTGCCCGTGTACGCGGCTTGGGGGTCGATTGGCGCATATTCCCAATTGTAATCCGCACCATGTATATTTGCGACCTCTTGCGCGTACTTTGCCTACAAGACAAAGAAATATTGCAAGCATGTCAATAATAGTATTATTTATAATGAAATTGATGAATTTCAAAAACTTACCAGTCGATCGGTTGGGACCTGACTACACTGCCTTGGTTGAGAAGGGTCACTTCCCTTGTGACGTCTCCTCCAAACCTAGGTCGGGGTCGGCTCGTGACCCGTCTCTCGCTCTTGTATAGCCGTGTTAGTGAGATAAATATTTTTGGAACACATAAATAAATTGAAAAAGTACTTACCATGCATTTAGCCAAATGCAAGTAGCCATCGCCGACATAGTTTTGCTTGCCCTCAGACCCCATGCGGCACGGTCTAGCCTTGTGGACTTACAATTGAAAGCTTTGCTAGCCCTGTGCCGACAGAGAGCTAATTACGCCTTGGGGTTACCCTGTAACCAGGAAATACTAACCTGCACATATTTCATTTTTCATCAATTCAGATAGGTATTGTAAATATTTAACAATATTAAAAACTTACCTTCGCGTACTTCTCCTCTGTCAAGTATGTGTCGGATTCCTTCCTAAATTGCCCACTTTGCTGCTCCTGCTCCGGGGGGTGCAGCTTGTAGTACGTGTTGATGGCCTGAATCCGAGCATTCGACAATGCCGCCGTCATGAGCTTTTGAGCTTTGTAATGGAACACGCATCACTGCAAAGTGGGTCCTCCTGACCCGTCGCCTCTGCTACCGCACCGCCGCATCCTATGACCCTGAAGGCTCTGGAGGGAGGCTATGCCCGCCGGCTCCGGAGGGAAGCTAGCGCTAGCAGGCTCCTGTAGTGGCCCCCTAGTGTCTGACTCAGACTCAAAGGACTTTGAGTCAGACTGCACAAAAGAAAAATATTGATAATAAAAAATTATTAACAAGTGTATTTATAAAATAACTTGATTGTAAACTAAAATTTACCTTCGTGCCCTGAAAGCACACCTGAGCTGAGCGTGGAGCATGCACCAGAAACAGGGAATGTCGGCTTGAAGTTAACGAGGTCGCAGAGCAAGGGTCTCGTGCCGGCTCAAACCCTCTCATTGGCTTCTCCTTCCCCTTTGTGGACATTTCTTAACATCACAGATCATCTCTATTAAGAGATGAGGTCCGCAAGCGCATTGAAACTGTCGTGTAGCATTTCACCCAAGAGTATTCCCAAGGGTATCGTATTTATCCCAAGGGAAGGCAATGGAGTAAAGTAAACACTACTCTTATGATCAAGCTATGGGATACTAATCAATTATCAAGACAGAGGTAAGTTGATAATATATGGGTAGTGTGACACACACCTAAGCAATCTATTCTAAAGGGTATGTGAGTCCTAATGGAGGTTAGACTAAGGATTGGGGAGTTGCTCCTACAATGCTTATAATATACATATACATAGCCTAGGTTATATACTAATGACCATGTCCATGGTGAATCCTTATGCTAAGTTGTTCAACACATCGGGCACGGGTTTACCCCTAGCAATACTAGGACGACCCCCGCCAAGAGCCTGTGGCATAGATGAACGTGGAGGATTACAAAGGATAGATAGGGCTGTCACCACCTACTGCCTACCTCTTCAATCCGTGGGTCTATGAGACATCCAACGCTACTTAACTATCCTAGAACCATGCTAGCATATTAAGTAAATACCTTAGGAGCTGCAGCACGTGCCACCCTAAGGCAATGACTAACCTAAACATTGTTGAACCAATGTTGAAACATAGCATAAGGCATTCATATTAACATGATCATATCATAGCTAATTAGACTATAGTGGGGGTTTATAGTGTTTATGATGGTAGTATAATGATATTAAGGCACGATCATAAAGACTATACCTACCACATACATGGATTCCACAATCAAACAAGAAACGCTTCATCCAAGTATATGAATAAGAGAAGACTAAAGATAATATCTTTATTATGCATAAAGTCACAAATATAAGAGGAGATACATGAGTCATACCTTTCCCAATTTGGACTTGGGACTAGAGGCTCTCCTTCCTAAAGCCTAACCCTACTAAGGACTAAGATAACTAGTGTCTACAATAGAATGATGCTCAAGTGGTGTGTCTTGGTGAGGGGTGAGGGGTCCTATTTATAGCTTGGAGAAGGGTTGGTTCCTGCCACCAAAAGCGGGCGAATAAGTCACCCATGACCTCTTCAAGCCAGGAGGAGCCAGCACGTGGTGTTTGATCGCGTTTGGCGTCAGGACCTAGTCGGCCGACTAGAGGGGTCAACTGACATGGTCCTTGCTCCAAACGGCCAGTTCTTCCACTAGGTGACTGACCGATGGGTCCCATTCCATGATCTAGGTGCTAAACCGTTGGATGGCCACAGATACTTCTGTTTGTGGGCCATTTGATCCATGTGGTGTCACGTGTCGATGCTTGATTGGTTGGGATGATATTTTATAGGATCCATCTCCTCGTTTCACCCAATTCTGTGTAAAATACTTGCATGCACCAATTTCTCCAAGTACATGTGGAAATAGGTTAAATAGAAAGGTGATGTGTGCAGGAAAAATTATATTTCCTTCACATAATTGAGTTATATTGACGGGTGAAATTGGTATATAACAGTCGTCAACAAACTCCCCCAAGCTTATCCTTTGCTCGTCCCGAGCAAAGTCAAGATTTTAGGTTGATGATCAAGAGTTGCTACAATGTTCTATTTTTCAAAAGTACCATGTGCACAACAAAATACTCTACCTAGTATTGCAAAAATTGGCATGGTACTTCACCCATCTTAAGTCATTATGGGGCTTATGCCATCCCCCATCCATGGGTGGTTGAAAGATAGAACAACAAATAGAGCACACATACCCTAGAAATCAAGTTCCACTCAAATTCCAGAGAGTTCAATTTAGATTTTAAGTATCTCAATTTTATTCTCTCAACTCTCTCCTTCATGTGTAGTGGAAATATTTCCTCACCAAGGCATTTTGCCTAAATTCATCCTACATCTACATAAGGCCTGTATGTGGAGCTTGGTAGGGAATATAGTAGGCATATTTGGAACACATAATGTTGCTAAGTCAAAAGAGCAAGCCTTAGGAGAAATCAATTCGAAACAATTTTTATTCAAGACTTGTGCATGTGTGATGGAATGAAGTGGATGTGGATATTTGAGATGACTCCTATTTATGTAGACTCTCTTATTTTGCAGGAGTGAAACATGGCTACTTTTCCTTTTTCTCTTTTTTTTTTCTATCTTTTTTTTCTCATGCCTATGATGTAAGCATGCATTTTCTTTTTCTTCTCTTTTTTTGTAGCCATGTCTTATACTCCCTTTTTATGCAATGAATTTTGGAGAGAGTACTAAGCATCAATAATATGAACTTTTTCTTTTTATTGTGGAATGGTGGTATGATAGAAATTTTCTTACTTCTGGTGTAGAAGTATAACATGTGGAAGTGAAGTCTTGAATTCAAAAAGTAATGAATGAAATCTTGCATAGGTCTATACTAGTTTGACAAAGCTCAACGTGAAGACAAATAGTATATGCATACGGTCTATCCTTGTAATGTATCATTTGGCTTTGGTAGGTATTTCCAATCAAATGAGAGTAACTTTAATATTTTTAGAATTTCTCTGGAACTCTAAGTTTCACTTTCAAACTAGGAATAACAGCCCTATCACTATATCATATCTCACAACAACATAGAATTGGACTAAGCTTTTGCTACCCACAATTTATAAAATCAAGACAAAAGTAATTCTAGCCAATGAAAGCAATACTTTGGAGAGTAGTAAGTTGTAAACTAGGGACTTAAGAAAATTAAAACAGAGCAACTATTCATCATTTCATCTATGTGAATTCCAAATCATTCTTACCCCACATCTTTAATTTTATTAACCTAACCTACTACATTATTATTATTCTCTTTTTTTAGATGCAAATGTGGTGGAAAGAAATAAATAAAATAATGGGATGCAAATGGGATGTGATACAAGTTACCTCAAGTGGGGGTCCTCCCCCAAGCTTGTTCTTGTTCAAGGTCCGCACTAGGGGCTAAAACCCTCACGACGTATGTAGGCCATGAGGTTGGCCTAACCTTGTTGCAGCATGGCTTTGACATTGGAGGGTTGAGTGTCGATGTTGGGTTGCCTTCCATGGATTCCACGAGTGTTGTCGAGGAGAGTGTTGTCGATGGCGCTCCTCCACAACTTATGATTTCCATAGGTTTGATGTACTTTGTTATTCCTTGGCTAAGGTAATGATATCCCTTGGCTACAAAGGAATGGCGTGCACTCAACATGGTTGAGTGTGTTCCGTTATTCTTTGGCTAAGGTGTATCATACCTTCTTGCCATAGAGAAATAACTGGTATGACTCATGCATTGGGTGCGATCCATCATTCCTTGGTTAAGGTAATGATACCCTTTAGCCACAAAGGAGTGACATGTACCCAACATGTGTTGAGTATGATCCATTATCCCTTGGCTAAGATATAACATACCTATAACCACAAAGGGATTACGTGCACTCAACATGGGTTGAGTGTGATCCATTGTTCCTTGGCTAAGGTATAAAATTCCTCTAGCCACATAGGAACAACTTGCACCAATATACATTGGATGTGATCTTGTCATTCCTTGGTTAAGGTGCATCATACCTTTTAGCCATAAAGGAATAACTTACACCCAATGATGGTGGCGATTCCCTTGAGCTTGAATGAGTGCTTAGAATAGTTGAGATCATAATGCTCTCACATATTCGTAGCAGCCCATTGGTTGCTCACGGAGGGTTTCCATGTCAAATCTCCAGCCTCGTGTAGTTATGGTTGACCTTCGGGCTTAATTTATGACAGGTAGCAACCATCCTAATTTACTCCTTGGCCAAGAGATATTGAAATGGAATCCTCTTAGGGGTTCTAACAATCGGAACCCACTGTCAGCCGAAGCACTCGAGTGAAACCCACGGGGGGGAGGGGGGGCTCTGTCTCCAGATCACCCCGCCGATCAACGCTAGCAGGGCGCGACACTGCAATGTGCATGCATCCACCGAGCTGCTTGCTTGCTTGCGCCGTGGCACGCTCCCCTCTCCCCTCCGTCCCTATAAATACCCCCCTTGGCCATCGCCGTTGGACAACATCTCGGTTCACGCCATTTTAGTCGCCCCTGTTCGATCGAGCTCTCGTCAACGATTGCAGCTGTTTCTTCTCGAGCTGTAAGTAGAAAAAAGGCGTGTCACAAACTCCTCTACGTATTCTCTTCAGTCGTTGATCGTGACATAGCTTCTGCTTGGCATATTTTGAAGTTTCCCAGTCGCCGTCGAGGAAGCAGCCGAGAACCTTCCCTGTCTCGCCATCAAACTCCAGTTCTAGGCCACCTCCAGCCTTGATCCTTTGAGAAAAAAGGTTCGCAATCCTCTCTAGTTCATGCTCACAGAATATTAGCTTATGACCTGCAGTGTAACTTGAGTTCTTGTTCGAGAACCGAACGATTTCTCAATAGAACAGCAAAGCTTCACGCTTAAATTCATTTCATTCTTGCAATCATCCTTTAATCTAGTTAGCAGATAGCTTCTATGTGTCCTAAGGAAGCTCCATGCCCAAAAACCCTAAAAGTTATCAACCGAGCATCTTAGATTTCAAGTTTTCGCGGCCGCCGGTTGAAAAACCGCACTTCGCAGTCGAACTCAGCCTTGCTGGCGATTTCACCCCAATTCGACCCCCACATTATACTCCCGGTGCTCCCAGAAACCTCCCCGACCTTTTCCCGAGCCTATTGAGCCATTCCCGAGCATTTCCGACGAAGGCTGAAATCCTAGCTCCGCCGTCACCGTCGCGCTGCCGTCTCCGGCCATCACCGGCATGATTGGACACCGCCATGGGCTTGCACGGTCGATTTTAGGGTTGGCCGGTCACGGCGAGGACGAAAGGAGGTCGACGCACCTAAGCCCGGCGAAGAACCGCCGCGGTTCCGGGGAGAAGCGTCGTCGCGTCGCGAGGTAGACGAAGGCCTATGGGCCCCACTTGTCAGCGCTTATTCAAATGCTCGGGATCAGTTGCGGCACTGGATCCAGTGCAGCTATGCGGTTGAACTCCGTGGCCTCCGGTGTGGCCCAGATGCGATTGGCCCATTCAAATAAAGTGGGACCGGGCCCTTTTATTTGAAATTTTCAATAGGAAAATAAATCCAGATTCAATCCAAACTTAGAAAATCCATAACTTCCAGTAGAATTATCCAAAGATTCTCAACTAAATTTCGTTAGAACCAGCATGAAGAATACTGTCCAGTGGCTCACTTGGATTTGTATGAAAAGCCACAGAAATGCCTCCATAATTCAGATAAGAAAAATGCTTAAAGAATTTATTTCCATAGTTTTGTTAATTGAAAATTTTCCAATTTTGGTCAGAACACTATTGCTAATACCTTTGATCTACAGTAAAAGTTTCAAGCTCTTTAGACTTAAAATACTATGTTGATCCAAATTCCAAATCTCTATGTAGTTATAAATTGAGAAAAATGGAAAAAAATCAATTTCCAGAAATTTACCCATACTTGAAAAATCAATTTCTCCCTGTATGAAGCTCAGAAAATTGTGAAAAAAATTCTACTAGAACCAGTGAGACCCCTTCTACATGATACAACCCTTGGTAGCCATAATACATCTCCAAAAATTTCAACCAAAATTTGGAGAAGATTATTGCTTACCATAATTGTTAAGAATAACAAACATCCTTTATCATCTCCTGTTCCTTGCAAGAGTCTTCTCTATAATCTCTAGTATCCACCATAAAAATCCCAAAGTCAATTAAGATAATTATATTATTTTATCTTAATATACTCACCCCACCTTAAGCATCTTAATTATTCACAAAATCATTTATACCTAGTATATGCATATCGTGTAGTAGCTGAAATCGAGGAGCAGCCAGAAGCTTTGGAGGTCCAGCTGCCATAAACTAACATAGACTCAAACTCGCATTTAGGCAAGCCCCGGTTTGCATTTAAGTTCCTTACAATGTTTTTACAGTTTTCATTCACCTTACGTCTTCAGATGATTGTGCATTACGTTTAAGGTGTTTGACATCCACTTGCATGGACCACAAATCCAATGGAGTCTTGGGTAGGTCTACGGCCCGTTGAGTAGACACTGCTATGCTTATGCTCATAGGAATTTGGTAGAAGACAAGTAGTTGGAATCTACTCGCGAGATAGGAATTTTATCATACGGGGGATTCGAGAATAAGAAAATGGTGTATGAATATGAAATTGAGACCGAGCAGTGGATAGGATGCAGTGAGATGTGGTCTCACGTGCGTAGCCCTGCTTGTGTCGATTGAGGACCGTTTCGTGTGCGGCCCTGCTAGACAAGCTTGAATTGTACCGGCGACATACTGGAGGAATGGGCTCTAGTAAACTGACGTAGCTTGATACTGGTTTGTTGAGGCATTTCGATCCGTTTTATAGGTGTGGGTTGAGGGCAGCAAGGTGTAAATCAGTTGGTGGGCATGTCAGTGTATGCCCCACGCAGTGACCTCCTGCTCGTGACGGATCGACCGGTTTGACATTCGAGTGTTTAGTGAAAGGTGGCCATATACGACTAGTGCTGAATTGTTATGTAGGTACTGCTGAAAGTACTTGCTGGCATTTCTGAAAGTGCTTATGTGTCGTGTTGTTCCGGGTGAATCCTGATTGCAATCACCGTCCCTCGCGGTAATAGAGTACCACTTGTTCACTGGGCTGTGATGTAGTAAATACTGAAGAAGTCAGGAGAATATGATATATTGGTTTACAAATTGCTTGAACAACCTTGTTTGCCTTAGAGATAGTACAATTAAAAGTTTACAGTTTCCCCATACTTTACCTGTAATAGCATTATGTGCTTTGTGCACATCATATCATCGACAGAGAGTTTCTTGTTTGATTGTGGAGTCTATGATGTGTCGTGTCTGAGGAATGTCATGTGCTAAATAAAACATGACTATAAGGATCCACTTGTAGGCGAGTCCTTATGCTTTACTTACCTATGCTTAGTATTCACCCTTGCATATGTCTAGTGAGACGGGTTAGTCTTGCTGAGCCTTATGCTCACATTTGCAGTTAATGAGTTTTTGCAGATTATACAACTGATGACGGGTTTGATGACGAGGCTGCACCCCCTACAGGGTTTACAGCCGAGTGGGAACCCTGCACGCCGCCGTGAATTGTGTGTTGCTAGTACAAAGTATCCAGGGCATGGATGACTTTGCTTTTGCATAGCTAGTGCTGAAAGCGTAGCTATGATGTATAGTTCTCTTTCTTTCCGTTAGTACTTTTAAACTTCCGCTGTGCTTTTCAATAAAGACTTGGTATTGTAATTTGTTCTCGTTCTTTTTCTTGTATACTGTTGGGTGTCGCATCGCACGAGACCACCCAATGAGATCCTCGGAGGTCGGGATTCCGGTCCCCACACCTTCCAACCTTTTTACAAATGTTTTATGTTAGCTAAAAAGCATGTTGTACTCTTTGTGAAATTGTTTTTGCCCAACTTGAAGCAACTTGCAAATGCAATGAATATTAAGGGGAATATTTTTTGTTTGAATTAGGTAGATGAATTGAAGTGGTTATGCCCAAGGTTCATATCCAAATAAATTTATTTCCTAACTCAAATTCTAGTTTTAGGATGGCTGGAAATTTTACTTTCCAACATGCAAGTGTGAAAATTCAAACACACTAAATGCAAATGCAAAGATTGATGGAGAATTCAAATATGGAAATCAAATATGAGATAAATACCAATTTACCTATTGGCAAGGACTCACCGAATTTTAAAAGTCTGATGAGTGGGACTTACCTCCATCCTGTTTTGTGTGATGATTTGTTGTCCAATCCCAGAGTTGAAGATGTGGACAACTTCTCTTGAGTGACATGCCAAATCTCCTTTGGCATGTCCATTGGACATGTGGACCACATGATGACCCTAGCCTCTCCATCACCTTGATGAAGACTTGTTGATGTAGTGACGGCTTCTTCCTCTTGAAGATATTCTCTTGTGAGCATGGTGACGCTTGTCCTTCTCTAGGAGTGTCATTTCGACCTTCTTGATGTTCGTTTGAGTTCACACATACTTTGATCATGGATCAAAAGATTCCTTGGGCATGGTGACATTTGAAATCCACAATCAAACAAGAAACACTTCATCCACAATGTCACTTGCCCTAGGTTGCATGGGCTTGGTCGAAGGGTAGGAATCCCAATAAGTGACTGTGGGATATCTTGTATCTTGAATGCTCTTTAAATTTCTTGTCCTTAGCCAATAACTTCATGTAAATGTTGTCTTGATTTCTTACTTGGCCATGGACAAGATACTTAAAGGTAGGCTAGTTGATCTTAAATCCCTTGAAATCCCCATGACCTCCTTGATTACAAGGGTGAAGTTGATTCATCCATGACCTCCTTGTAGGTGATAGCCATTGGAGTTGTGTTTGAAAGGAAGAATCCTCATGGGTCTTAGGGAAATGATTTCTCAAGTGGTCCATGTTGACATGGATTTTCATAAATCATGTGAATCTCCATGGCTTGTATTATCCAAACACTTCTCCATTGGCTTGATCTTCATGATACTTCAATGGGAGGTGTAGTTCCTTAGCTAGCATGTCCACCTTGTTAAGTGGTGTGCATGCCAAGCTAAAGGAACTAGAGCATTCTTCAATCAACCCTTTGGGTAGAGACCATATTTCTCATCCATGATGAATGAGAATATGACACCTTCAGCTCCAGCACAAAGGTGGTAACGGATTAATGGACCCACCCATGACATGAATGTTGGATGAGGAGCCAACTATCCACCCCATGATGGAGACAAACCAAGAAAGACTCTTGGAGCCTCCCCCAAGCTTGGGGATGGATGACTTTGGCTTCTACTGGAAGCTGAAATTCTTCCACAAAAGGCAATGGTGTTGCCTAGCAGATATTTGTTGAGGTACGCCCTCAATCATCTTGCAGTTGAGCACTAGCGTCGTCGTTGGCCATCCCATGAAATGGGTTAGCCAACACTACTCTGTTTTCAGCATAAAAGGAGAAAACAAACAAGGGTAAGCCTATCTAATAACTACTAGTCCCTATAGGTTAATCACAAGTGATAGCTATCCTTCAGTTCTATTGCCTTTCCTGACAATGGCGCCAGAAATGCTTGTTGACATATCTTACATCATATATCATCTCTAGTAAGAGATGAGGTCCGCAAGCGCACGGAAACTATCACGTAGCATTTCACCCAAGAGTATTCCCAAGGGTATCGTATTTATCCAAAGGAAGGCAATGGAGTAAATTAAACACTACTCTTATGATCAGTCTATGGGATACTAATCAATTATAAAGATAGGGGTAAGTTTATAATATGGGTAGTGTGACACACACCCAAGCAATCTACTCTAAGGGTAAGGTTGTCCTAGCGAGGGTTAGACTACGGGACGAAGATACTCCTACTATGCTCTAATTACTCATATACATAGACTAATAAAGTACACATGAATATGCTAATGATGAATACTAGGGCTTAGTGGTCCAACATATCGGACACGGGTTTACCCCTAGCAATACTAGGCGTCTCCCGCCAAGAGCCTGTGGCATTGCCGAACGTGGAGGATTACAAAGGACAGATAGGGTTGTCACCACCACTACGTAAGAAAGGCTCATATGAGACGCGCCTGAAAGAAGAAGGGAGACAACAAGCTGTACATCTCTGCCATCGCGTCTCGCATTACGTTGTCATCAGAGACGGGCGGAAAGGCACATCGCCGATGAGATTAGGTGTGAGACATTCTTAAAAGAAGTGTGTCTCCTTTCTTTGTGTCATAACAAACGAACTTTACGGGGTCATTGGAGACGCCTGGAGCGCGCGTTGTCCATCAGCATACATGCGTGGCAGGCCCTTATGAAGCACGTCATAGATATATTGGCTGATCTAAGATGATCTATATTGTAGCACGTCGTAGATTTATTAACTTATCTGAGATGGGCTTTATGGAAGCTTGTCTCCTTTATGTAGGTTACCCGAGACGCTCTCTGCTACACCTCGTCACGGATTGTTTATAGGCAGAGTCTCCTATTAGGTGTCTGCCCGCCCCTGATTATCCTGATTGTCGGCTGCATCCTGGAGCTAGCCAGGATTTGGCAGCCGTATTACCAGTGTCAACAACATACTGTTCATGAACATATGTATAGCCAAAAAGATCGCACGTTAAATTATATTGACCAATCAAATATTAACAAAGTGTCAATTGTGGTTATCAAGAATACTAATTACACAACAAAGACTGTTCATCCTAATTACAATGTAACCAATTACACACATTATACCTGTCTTCATCTAATCCTGTATACTGTAATGAAAATTCTCTCGATCAATGACTTCATTAATGATGAACCTTCATAGCCTCTAATGCTCCGACTGATACATCCTCAAATTCAATAAAATCACTGAAATCATATAAAACATTATCAAATTGCAGTCACATTCGCTTAACCAGTCACATAAGGTAGCAAATATCTGTTAGTGAATGGAGAACCTAGCTTACTTGTAGCACAGGCAGATGGTGAGCATCTGCAAAGCATCAGCAGAGAAATTGTTGTCATCGTAAAAGACATGGTAGTGAGTTGGTGTGCTTGTCCCCTGAAAAAACAAACAATTTACATTCCACCAATGCATTTATAGCCTAATTCCAGCATAGGTACCTTGATTTCAGGTAGAAATTGAACACACTGGGATGGCAAATGCTAGTGTCAACCACAGTTCCTGCAGTTTAAAGGGTTTGCAAATCATAATTCATTATATACATTGACAGTCAAAATAAATACATTACTTCTGCATTAGACATAAACAAGGAAGATGAATGTGTACCGTAATGAAAATTCTCCCTTTGGATCAATGACTTCATTAACGATGAGCCTTCATTGGACATTCTCAAATTCAGTAAAATCACAGGGGCCGCGGCGACGTGCTCTGAGGCGAGCTGGCAGAGGCGCCGGAGTGGCGGTTCCTCAACTCTCTGATGACAGCAGGCCAACGTGCTCCGGGGACAGGGAGAACATTTCCACTTATGTGAAGGTGGCGGCGTGCTCATATCGATTACCGAGGTCAGCATCGAGGCGGCGGCATGCTCTAGCATGCTCAACTCTCTGATGACGAAGGTCAAGGTTGACGGCAAGGTTGGGGTCAATGGCGGCAGCGCGACCATGATGAAGAGGGAGTTGAGAAAGAGGGACGGCGACAGTGTGATCCAGGGACAGGGGACAAGACGGCGTGCTCCAGCGTGCTCAACTCTGATGACGCGAAGGTCGGGGTCAACGGCGGCGTCGCGCTCAGAAGCTGTGGTTTCTAGGTCGAGAGAGCGCGTGAGAGCTAAAAATTTTCACCAAATGTTGGGAGAGAGCACGCGATGGATAATAATAGCACACATTTCAGCGTTCTTTGGTTGAGAGAGCGCCAAATTCTCGCCATAGAGCGCTCGAGGAGTTTATAATAAAACTCGTTGACGCACATATATAACGCACACCTCGCATTATCATCTTTCACATCGGGCAATTTCCCACATGCAAAAGATGAGCCACGGTGTGCTGAAGACGAGAACATCTTTCGCATGCGAGGATGTACCACTGGCAACAGTGCGCAATGCATTATATGATCGTTGCATTGTGCTCAGCTTTCCAAGGTGGCACAAAAGATCTTCGGCGTAAATCGAAGATTCGCCAATGTAAGGCGTGTCTCTCATTATTTTGTGGCACCGGACACACCGCAGTGTCCTAGATGCGCCACGGTGTGCTGAAGCCAGGAACAACATCCAGGACATTAGGTGTCCAACTAGCAACTGTGCGCAATGCCTTATACGATCGTTGCATTGCGCTCAGCTTTCCGAGATACGACAAAAGATCCTCGCGTAAATCGGAGACGCGCCACTGAATGGCTTGTCTCGCATTTTTTGGCACTGGAAACGCTGGACTGCCCTAGATGCGCCACGGAGTGCTGAAGCCAGAACAACATCCAAGACATTCCGGCATTTCCAACTAGAAATTGTGCGCAATGCCTTGTACAATAGTTGCAACGTGCTCAGCTTTACGAGGTGGGACAAAAGATCTTCGAAATAAATCAGAGACGAGCCTGAGTAAGGCTCGTCTCCCTTTTGCCGGATCTCAGGTATTTGAGACGCACCTTTCTAAAGTTCATCTCTCATGCATTTTTCATCCTATTGTCACTCGCACGACATCGTGAACATCCATTGCTGGGATAAACAATCGCAATGACATTGCAATTCACGGATTAATTGGAATTTAGGGATAAACAAACGCAATGACATTGCAATTCAGAGATAATTTGCAACTCAATGAATTTCATAGTTCACACATTGTGTGCCCTCTAAACTAATATTAAATATAAACATATTCCTAAAGCTCCCATCGATCAATCTAAACTGTACCATCTAGCTTTCTCCCGAACACGTCTCTTATATTGCCCTGGATCTTGAAAATATTGACATTTTAAATTATCAAATGTTAAAGGAAGAATGAATAACCTACGTTGGTCACTAAGACAAAGTGTCTAACCTTGATAAGTAGATTATAACAATCATTTTCAACATCGGGTGCATTTGGCTGATGTAGCAAACGCTGAACTTCAAGTAGTATAGTTTTGATTGTAAAGTCAGTGCACCACCCCTATGAAATATCAATTTAAGCAACATAAGAAACCAGTTCAAATAAGTTCGGCAAGAATTACTAATTACATGACCAAAATAGGTCTATCTTACAGTCTCTTGATAAAGAATCCCAATGTAGAGCGCTCCTGAGCATGGACATTTGGGTGGAAGAAACCACTTGGAAAGGCGCATCTTGGAGCCACCAATGGATAGTCCTCTGAGAAGGAGATTGTCAGGGGGTAGTAACCACCTTCCCAGAAGGAGATTGTCAGGGGGTAAAAACCACCTTCCCAGTCAGTCTACAAAGGAAAATCTTTAATAGGAGGACGATGGTTAAACTCATATTGTGCTTGTTCTTCATGACTTACCGCTTCTTTATTGGGGACGATGCACTGCTACTTCAATAAATCTACCGATTCAGACTTCGTAGAGAAACCCTACGTAGACCAAAAAATAAAACTAAAGTTAAGTTCATCAGTCCATTGCAGATCTACATATATACAACCATGAGACCAATGTGCCATATGTACGTACATGGGGATGGTTCTTGCGCCACCCCAAGCGCTCCTCCTTCAATCGGCTACGCGCCAAGCTGATACCAGCCATTAGTAGTGACAACGATGAGGAGGACGGCGATGACAATGACGACGAGGACGGCGACGATGACGACGAGGACGACAACTACAATGACAATGGCGATGGCGAACAGAGGAGGCGATCGCACTGGAGTTGGTCGATTAGTAAAGGACCGATGGTCGATTAGTAATAAAGGAGCACCAGAGGCGAAGAAGAGATGAGGGAGAAAAATGTGAGACGCGCTTTAAGTTAAAGAGAGTATTCCATTGTCGAAGAGACGAAGAGATGAGGGAGATAAATGCGAGCCGTGCTATAACAAAGAGAGACGAGCGTTAATCTAAAGCGCATCTTCCATTGTTGGAAGAGAGACACGCGGCACGAGGTCTGCAGAGAACTTAATTTCGGCGGTGTGGTGTAGAGACGTGTGCGACATTCGTGCACGAACTTCCATTTCCCCGAGGCGGTATTGATGCGTCCCATCATTCCATCAATGCGCGAGAAACCAACCGCTCCCTCGATGACTCCGCGCGGACCTTATTTAAGACACGTCATCACCAGTGAGTTCTCCACAAGCGTGTCGCTCACTTTGAATCCTCTTCTTTTCTTCGTCTTCTCCGCCCTGACGACCCACCACCACCATGGCCGACCTTCCGCCGCCAAGCCCTCCAAGGGAGCCACCGTGCAAAAAATTGTGCTGCTGCTCCCCTGAGAGGTTCAACACGGAGCAGCGCCACCTTATGGCGCAAGAGGCGTACAACAATACGTCTCACGCCATGAGTTCCTTGGGTCTGGGTACCCTTCCCCAGTTTACTGGAATAGGTACCATCAGCCACTACCTCTTCGCCCTCATGGGGGTGGCCGATCATATCGACATTCTGTTTGAGACGATGGCCCAGGTGCTTGGCTCCAAGTGCTGCGGAAACCTGCTGGAGGTGACGGAGAGCAACCTCGTTCTTAGGGTTCTACCGTCGGTGCAGCCGACACAGCCAGAGCAGCCGGCGTAGCCGGCCTAGGCTCCTATTGCACCGGCGCCAGAGTCGCCGCCAGAGGACGAGGAGGAGGAGGATCCGGATGAGGAGGAGGAGGAGGAGGAGGATTTAGTTTTTCTTTGTTGTTTTTAGTTGCTTCTGTTTTGTAAATATTGTTAATGAATGAATTCTATCTTTGTTTGTCTATGTGATTGAATATTATCTTGTGTGTTCTTCAACTGTGTGAATGAATGAATGTGTGGTGTGTTCATCGTGTTCCTCAGGTATCATAAGGAAGGATTTGACTATATTATGGACAAGTGAATGATTTATTTATCATGTGAGAATGTGCTCTAAGTTCAGTGATGTGTGATATCAACAGTGAACCGAAGCAAAATGGAGAAAATCATGAAGCTAAAGGTGATGTGTGGAATCGGAGACGCGCTTTCCATTAGAACGCGTCTCTCTTTTAGCAGAGGAGAGGGAGACGTCGATCATAGGAGTCGCGCTTCGCTGGGAAGCCCATCTCCATTTTGTGTTATGGCACAGACCTTATATAAGGCACCATTAGTCTCTCCTCTTCGCTTTGTTCCACTCAGACAACCCACCATGGACAACGTTCCGCCGCCAAGCCCGCCGAGGGAGCCACCCTACAAGAAACAGTGTTGCCGCTCCCCCGAGAAGCTCAACAAAGAGCTGCTCGAGATGTTGTTTGACAGGTTGTTCGACCAGTTCCAGAGGCTGCTCGAGATGATAGCTGAGGTGCTCGGCACCAAGGGCCATAGTATCCTAGCGGCGATGGCAAGGAACCTCGGTCGCGAGGTTCCTCCGCCGGATCCGGACCAGCCGGAGCAACCTACGGAGCAGCCAGAGCAGCCAGCCAGGACTCCTGTTGCATCGGCGCCGGGATGGCCGCCAGAGGAGGAGGAGGGAGAGGAGGAATAGGATTTAGGTTTTCTTTTATTGTTTTTAGTTGATGTTGTTTTTTCATTTCTTGTGTCTTGTACTTTTTCTTGTGTTTTCTAATATATTGTTAATGTATGTATATGTGTTCATCTGTGATGAATTATCTGGTGTTCTTAACTATGAATGAATGAATCATCGTCCAGCGTCGTGTTCATGTCTGTGACCTAAGACAAAGGAGACGGGCTTTGGGTAAAGTCTGTCTCTTTTCTTTTGAAAATAGGAGAAGAACTTTGTGGATGCAAGTCTCTCGTAGGAGGAAGAGGAGGACGCGTCTCGGATACCTAATTAACTTAGATGGGCTTTACTGTAACACGTCTCCTTGTACGTTCAACCAAGCCATGTCACATCCTAGCTAAAGCAGACGCGTCTCACTTAACCTTACACAGATGCTTGCCTTTTAGCGTGTTGCCCATCTTTGTCTCCTATTTGGGTTTCTTATGTAGTGCACCTACTGCCTACGTCTTCATTCTGTGGGTCTACGAGACATCCAACGCTACCTAACTATCCTAGCACCATGCTAGCATACTAAATGAATACCTAAGGGGTCAGCCACCCTAAGGAAATGACTAAACATCATTGAACCAATGTTGGTACCAATCACTAACATATTCATATTAAAATTATCATATTATTACCTAATTAGACTATAGTGGTGGTGTATGATGTTTATGATAACATGATAATGGAATTATGTATAGATCATAACAACATCTACACCTAGCACATACATGGACTCCACAACCAAACAAGGAATGCTTTGCCCAAGTATATAAATAAATAAATACTTATAATGATATTATTATAAAGCACAAAGTCACAAATACAAGAGAAGATACATGAGCCATACCTTTTCCAATTTTGACTTGGGACTAGAGGCTCCTCTCTACAACCTAACCTCCACTAAGAAACTAGGAGAACTAGTGTATATAATAGAGTGATGCTCAAGTGGTGTGTGTTGAAGTGAAGGGTGAGGGGTCCTATTTATAGCTTAGAGAAGGGTCAGTTCCCACCACCAAAAGTGCGTAAATCAGTCACCATTGACTTCTTCAAGTCGGGAGGAGCTAGCACGTGGAAGCTGGCCGAGTTTAGAGGAAAGACCGGGATGGCCGACTAGGGGGGTCAACCGACCTGATAAGTTGATGAGTAGGTTTAGGTCCGGTCTTCCGAAAGGTAAGTCGATTGGGGTGGAGAACTCGATGTTGATGATCCACAGCACTCGAGCAGTTTGAATACCCCTGCAATCACTACACCGCTGCTCCGTTGGTTATCAACCGTGCAGCACATGCTTGACCTTTCCAAGAAGGCTAATTCGTCCAAGTGAACCGAGAACACAAGCAAGAACATAGAAGACGCGATCTGAAATTGAGAAGTTGGGGTCTCACAAACCGTAGAATAGCGAAATTGTTATTCTAAGCAAAACCCACCGAATATGACCGGCGGCTATAGTATTGAAAGGCTAGGGTTCGGCCGAAACACGATTAGACGCATCACTAATGAACTCATACGGGATACAATGCCCAAAGGCCCGATTCGGTGGTGCAGCACCTGACTGAAATCTGGACTTGACTTGTTTCGACGATTCCCAATTACTCTTGGGGAAGTTTGAGGTGGGACCAGAACCATTGGAAATTTTATCTTCTCCTCTTTCCGTGCATATGTAGAACATCAAAAATGGAGTCCGTATGCCTCCTGGGCTTCCGTTTTAAGGTGGATTGCTCCTGGACTCCGAGTTGAATTTGAGTCCGAGTTGTAAACTGCTTCCATCAAATTATGGACGTCCCAGCTGGTTCTCCACGCTCCCAAGGCCTCTTTCCTTCACTTGTTGATCTTTTCCATCATTCCTAATAACAACTAAATCATCACATAACAATCTATTCTCAAACTCACATGCAAAAGAAGTTAGGAGCGAGTTCACCTGCTGATTTATTAACCGTGCTCGTGCTCTTGTGATTGGTCCTTGCATTTCAATGTGTGTCTTTGCTGTTGTGATGTCCTCATAATAAGTCCTCCAAACGGTCTGTGCTTTCTTGGGGTGACTTCCAAGTGGGTCCCATCCCTTGGTATGTGTGCTACACTGTTGGATGGCCTCAAATACTTTGGTTTGTGGGCCATTTCATCCATGTGGTCCCACATGTCAGCGCTTGATTGGCTAGGATGATATTTCGTAGGATCCATCCCCTTGTTTCACTTCAATTCTGTATAAAATATCTGCATGCACCAATTTATCCATGTACAAGTGGAAATAGGTTAAATAGAAAGGTGATGTGTGCAAGAAATGATAATTCCTTCATATAATTGAGTTATATTAATGGATGAAATTGGTATATAACAGCCATCAACATTGTGTGAGAATTCCATGATCATAAATTTTGGTGCAGCCTTCATCAATGCCAAGTTGAGGTTGGAGTTGAATGGGCTTCATCTTGTTCCTCCATTGGACCACCATCTTGAGCATTCCTCCACCATGAATTCAAAATGAGATCGATGGGGATATATGCGCTATGTGGGGCCTTTCAACCTCTTTACAATTTTTTGCCTGGCTGCACTAAAATCAAGAACAAACAAAACAACTCAAAAACGGGTTACGTTAGCCCAAAAGCATGTTGTACCCTTTGCCAAATTGTTTTGCCCAACTTGAAAGAACTTGCAAATGCATTGAATATTAAGGGAAATATTTTTTGTTTGAATTAGTAAGATGAATTCAAGTAGTTATGCCCAAGGTTCAAATCAAAATAAATTTATTTCCTAATTCAAAATTTTAGTTTTATGATGGTTGGAAATTTTACCTTCCAACATGCAAGTGCGAAAATTCAAACATGCTAAATGCAAATGAGAAATTCAAATATGCAATTGGGGAAAACAAATATGGGATAGCTACCAATTTACCTATTGGCAAGGACTCATCGAATTTTTGAAGTTTGATGAGTGTGACTTACCTCCGTCCATTTTAGTGCGATGATTTGTTGTGCAATCCCGGAGTTGAAGATGTTAACAACTTCTCTTGATTGACATGCCAAATCTCCTTTGGCATGTTAGCTGGACTTGTGGACCACGTGATGGCCCTAACCTCTCAGTCATCTTGATGAAGACTTGTTGATGTAGTGACAGCTTCTTCCTCTTGAAGATGTTCTCTTGTGAGCATGGTGAGGCTTGCCCTTCTCTAGGGGTGTCACTTCGACCTTCTTGATATTCCATAAGGTCAACCCATAATTTGATCATAGATCAAAATCTTCCTTGGGTACAATGACATGTGCACTCAACAATCAAATAAGAAATGCTTCATCCACAATGTCATTCGCCCTAGGTTGCATGGGCTTGGTCAAAGGGTAGGAACACTAACAAGTGATTGTGGAACATCTTGGATCTTGAATGCTCTTTAAATTTCTTGTCCTTGGCCAAGCGCTTCATGTAAATGTTTTGTTGATTTCTTCCTTGCCATGGACAAGGTACTCCAAGGTAGGCTAGTTGAACTTAAATCCCTTGAAATCCCTATAGCCTCCTTGATTACAAGGGTGACATTAATTTCAACATTGACCTCCTTGTTGGTGATAGCCATTGGAGTTGTGTTTGGAAGGAAGAATCCCCATGGGTCTTATGGAAATGATTCCCCAAGTTTCCCATGTTGACATGGATTTTCACAAATTATATGAATATCCATGGCTTGGATCGTCCATAAACTTCTCCATTGGCTTGATCTTCATAATACTTCAATGGAAGGTGTAGTTCCTTGGCTAGGATGTCCACCTTGTTAAGTGGTGTGCATGCCAAGCTAAAGGAACTAGAGCATTATTCAATCCACCTCTTGAGTAGAGACCATATTCTCATCCATGATGAATGAGAATAGGACTCCTTCAACTCTAGCAAAAGGTGGTCATGGATTGGTGGACCAACCCATGACATGAGTGTTGGATGAAAGGCCAACTATCCACCCCATGATGGAGGCAAACCAAGAAGAACTCTTGGAGACTCTCCAAGCTTGGGGATGGATGACCTTGGCTCCTACTGGAAGCTAAAATTCTTCTCCCAAAGGCAATGGTGTTGCCTAGTGGACATTTATTGAGGTACGCCTTGAATTATCTTGTAGTTGAGCACTTGCATCCTCGTTGGCCACCCCATAAAATATGTTAGCCAACACTACCCTATTTTCACCATAAAAGGAGAAAACAAACAAGGGTAATCATGTCTAATAACTACTAGTACATATAGCTTAACCACAAGTGATAGTTATCCTTCACTTCAGTTGCCTTTTCCGGCAACAGTGCCAGAAATGCTTATTGACGTTTCTTAACATCACAGATAATCTCCAGTAAGAGATGAGGTCCGCAAACGCACGGAAACTTTCGTGTAGCATTTCACCCAAGAGTATTCCCAAGGGTATCGTATTTATCCCAAGGGAAGGCAATGGAGTAAAGTAAACACCACTCTTATGATCAAGCTATGGGATACTAATCAATTATCAAGACAGTGGTAAATTGATAATATATGGATAGTGTGACACACACCTAAGCAATCTATTCTAAAGGGTAGGTGAGTCCTAATGGAGGTTAGACTAAGGATTTACCCCTAATGGAGTTGCTCCTACAATGCTTCTAATATACATATACATAGCCTAGGTTAGATACTAATGACCATGTCAATGTTGAATCCTTATGCTAAGTTGTTCAGCACATCGGGCACGGGTTTACCCCTAGCAATACTAGGACGACTCCCACCAAGAGCCTGTGGCATAGCCGAACATGGATGATTACAAAGGACAGATAGGGCTGCCACCACCTACTGCCCACCTCTTCAATCTATGGGTCCACGAGACATCTAACGCTACTTAACTATACTAGAACCATGCTAGCATATTAAGTAAATACCATAAGAGCTGCAGCACAAGCCATCCTAAGGCAATGACTAACCAAAACATCATTGAACCAATGTTGAAACATAGCATAGCGCATTCATATTAACATGATCATATCATAGCTAACTAGAATATAGTGGTGGTTTATAGTGTTTATGATGATAGTATAATGACATTAAAGTGTGATCATAAAGACTATACCTACCACATATATGGATTCCACAATCAAACAAGAAACCCTTCATCCAAGTATATGAATAAGAGAAGACTAAAGATAATATCTTTATTATGCATAAAGTCACAAATATAAGAGAAGATACATGAGTCATATCTTTTCCAATTTGGACTTGGGACTAGAGGCTCTCCTTCCTATAGCCTAACTCCAATAAGGACTAAGAGGACTAGTGTATACAATAGAATGATGCTCAAGTGCTGTGTCTTGAAGTGAGGGGTGAGGGGTCCTATTTATAGCTTAGAGAAGGGTCGGTTCCCTCCACCAAAAGCGCGCAAATTAGTCACACATGAACTCTTCAAGCCGGGAGGATCCAACAAGTGGCATTCGACCACGTTTGGCGCCACGACCTAGTCGGTCGACTAGGGGGGTCGGCCGACATGGTCCTGGCTCCAAACGGCCAGTTCTTCCACAAGGTGACTGACAGGTGGGTCCCATTCCATTATCTAGGTGCTACACCGTTGGATGGCCTCGTATACTTCTGTTTGTGGGCCATTTGATCCATGTGGTGCCACATGTCGACGCTTGATTGGCTAGGATGATATTTTATAGGATCCATCCTCTTGTTTCACTTGAATTCTGTGTAAAATACCTGCATGCACCAATTTCTCCAAGTACATGTGGAAATAGATTAAATAGAAAGGCGATGTGTGCAAGAAATGGTATTTCCTTCACATAATTGAGTTATATTGACGTGTGAAATTAGTGTATAACAGCCGTCAACACCCTTCCCCTTCCACGACATCCTGTTGCAAGGAATAAATGATTATTATGCCAAAATAATATACCAAATTAATGTTAAGTTAGTGAATAAAACATTACTTCAAAAATTTAAAAATTCATCAACATCACGGTCATGCATCCTACTCCTTAAACCAGCCCATTGATCTTCTTCTTTCGCATATTGTTTTCAGTTCCGCAAATCAGCAGACTCGACTAAGTCATCGATTTCTTCAATTTTTGATTTTGATTCCGTTTCCTCTTCCGTGCTAGTCTTGATATCTTGAGTGTCTCCAACTAAGTCATCAAGTCTTACATCGGGCTCGACTGAGAAGGAGTCTGACAACTCTTCCTCTTGGAAGACCTCATTAGCCTCAGCTTACTCATGGTAATCATCATCTCCTAGAGCGTATAACCGCTCATGAGGATTCACCTTATGTACCACCCACCAAGCGTTGAATTTGTTGCATGGATAAGGTAGATAGTACACTTTCTCAACTTGGTGTGCAAGAACTAATGAATCAAATCCTTTCAATCGTTCCTTGTGTTTTACTTTGACCATGCCAAATTCGTTAACTCAAGTTCCACGAATGGAATCAAACCATTCATAGTCAAAGAATACTGCTCGAATTGTCTTTTTTCCAACAAAAATGAATTCAAGGACTTTTTGCCTCCATAGATAAGTCAAAAGAAACCGGTATTTGAAGCAAAAAATCGGACACGTTAGTCGACCATGGGTGCTTCATCCAGAAAAAATGTCGTATGCCTGAAAATCATGGAGGGACCAAAAATTAGCAGCTCGAAGTTTGAATTTCTGCTTCTTGTAACAGTTGTACGCTTCAACTCCTGTCCACAACAGTTTCAACTCTTCGATCAACTATTTCAACATCACGTTGAGACGTGACCAAGGATGATCTGGGCCAGGTACAATGAGGCTAAGAAACATAAACTCATACTTCATGCAAAAAGCCGGTGGAAGATTGTACGGAATGAAAAAGATGAGCCAATAGGAGTATGGTGTGGCGTTTGTGCCGAACGGCGTGAACCCATATGTCGCCAACCCGATGCGAACATTTCTTGCTTCACGACTGAATTCCGGATCGAACTGGTCCAGTACCTTCCATGCCTCACCATCGGACGGGTGCGTCATGACTTCGTTATTCTGAAGCTCACCTTCTTTGAGCCATCTCATGTGTTTGGCTGTTTTTTTTTTTTGAAAGGAATAGCCGATTCAACCTAGGTGTCACGAGTAAGTAACGAAGCTGCTTACGTGCGCCTTCCGTCATCACAATATCACCATCATTATTAACAACTTCGACAAACCTCGGTTCACCACATTTAAATGTTTGTTTTCCTTGGCATGCTCTCTCCAAAAAGCATGCAGTTGTTCGGACACACATCAATCTTCTCGTAGTTCATACCCAGACCAGAAAGAAGTTTCTTTGACTTATACATATCTTTAGGCACTTTGTTGGGACGTGGAAAGGCATTGTTGAACAAATTGATGAGCCCATTGTAACAGTTATTAGAAAAGAGGACGTTATACTTAATTGCCATAAGTCTACTCACAAAATCAAGGATTGTCATTTTAGTGTGTCCATGCAGCAGTTGTTCTGAATTTTTGAGAAGTTTGAAGAACTCTTTAACCTCTGTTGTTTGAGGATCCTCTGTAAGCTCTGGTCGTATAGCTTCCAGCATCTCATCCATCATATCAACCTCCGTGGCATCATCATTGTTTGCTTCCACTTCTTGTACAGTATGAGAAGCTGTCTCACCGTGGAAGTTACACAACTCATAATGTGACACATAACCATTTTGACAAAAGTGCATCGTAAGTTCCACTTTGTCCAAAAACATTCCGTTCCGGCATTTCGTACATGGGCCCTGCGCCTTATCACTATTTGACAACGAAAAAGCTTGCTCCAAAAAAGCTTTTGTCTTCGTGTACCTCTCATCAGAGTGACCAGCAGTTCTGCTCTTCCAATAAGTATACATCCAACTACAGTCTTTGCCCATGTTTGACTCTGTAGTTTAATGTCAAACAAATTGTCGTTAGTTTTTCGTTAACTTATGCACAACAAAATTTCGGCAGCATAACACTGCTTGTTTTACACTGCACCCCCCAGATGTGGTGTAGTTCTTAAAGCTCTGGGGAAATTGACCAAAAATGGTGTAGTTTTCAAGACGTCATAAGTAGGTTATGTTAATCTTTTATTTTTGAGTCATTTCAAAAACAGAGGAAAGAACGAGGGAGAGAAATAGGATAGAATGAGAGAGACAGTAAACTGGGTCCGTCGGGGTCCGCCATACACACGCGCGGGTGGTTTAGATGCATACTTTAACTTCATGCTAAATGGGCCACAACAGAATCTAAATGGCCTGTCAGGGTGGGGCAGCGGCTGACTGCGGTAGGGCGCAGTGGGGTGCAGCAGTGGCACGGTGCGGCGGCAGTTATGACAACTCACTTACTCTACTTTAGTAGGCCCACCACCCAATCCGGTTGGACTTCCGCGCGCCTCTTCTCCTTCTCCACAACATTGGCATGGCAGCCATCGGTGGTGAGAAAGAGAAAGGGGATGTAGTCGTTCACACCATCCCCCTTCCTTCCTTGGGTACCCCGACCTCCTGTTTCATTTTCATCATCGAGCGACCTCATGGATTCTGATGGACTTCACCATCTCCTCCTTGGTGCCTTGCCCCGAGCCCTTGGGAGGTGGGAGACTGGGACTGGGAGCCGAGAATGGTGGAGGCAGGCAGGATTGGGCTCAGGGCCCTTGCTTCTTAACTTGGGCCGCCACCTATCGCGGTTGACCTAACCATAAGGCCCAACTCAATCACTCACTTCACTTCATCATCTCCTCTCCTCTCTTCTCTTCTCTTCTCTTAAGAAGAGGTTGGGTGGCAGATCTCGGCTCGTCCCTCATGTTCGTCGCCGATTGGAGACAATGACGGAGAGAGAAAGAAAATGGCAGAGGAGGCTGCGACCCATCACCCTTCTTGCTACGTGGGGCTGATCAGGGACCAGGACGCCCCGGCCGAGGACATCTAACCAGCCAGTCCACGTCCCTCAGGTCCCCTCTTGCGGCTTTCATTGCTTTGCTTGCTTCATCAATCTCCATCCCTAACTAACCAATCTCTAGCCCACACGACCCACTTCTCTTATCTTCCTCACACAACGCTGCCACCACCTTCTCTCTCTCTCCTGGAGCCACCGGCCACCCCCGACACCGCGACACCCGACAGTCGACCACCCCTGACACCGCCCTCCTCATGGCGCCCAAGCTCGGTGCCCTCATCGCACCTCCCTCACGCCGGCCACCCCCGACGCCGCAGCACCTGGACGGTCGGCCGCCCCTGTCTCCGCCCTCCACACGGTGGTCGAGCTCGACGCATAATGAAACCAATTAAGCATAATCTACACTAAATCAATTAATCATAATCTACACTAAGCATAATTAAGCAAATTAACCACTTAAGCATAATTAAATAAACAATTAAGCAATTTAAGCACAATTTAAACAATTAAATTCAATTTCAAATTTGAATCTGATTAAAACTTGATCAAATGCAGCATACACTTCATTTGAGGGGGAGGGTGGGGGAGCAGAGGGGGAGGGTGAGGGTGGAGGCCGGCGGATGAAGGTGGGGGGGGGGGGGGGGGGCTCAGGGAGGGGGGAGGTAGGGTGGGGGTCATAGGGAGGGTGCAGGCCGGTGTGGAGGGCGGAGGGAGGTGGAGCGCAGGGAGGAAGCAATACCTGTCAATGAGTGAGGAGGCGGTGGCGCTCAGGAGGTGGGGCGGCGCCACGGAGGTGGAGAATGACCGGGGCGGCACGGTGGGGAGCGGCCGGGGCAGCGTGGCGGTGTCGGGCGCGGCGACGGCAGAGGCGCTATCGTGCGGCTGTGGGGAAAGAAAAAGAAGAGGCGGGGAAAGAAAAAAAAAGATGCGCGCGTGCACGCGCAGGCTGCGCGGATATGGTAAATTCCACAAATTACATCGGCCCGGTAAAGTTACGTCGGTCGTGGTCAAGGCCTACGAAATTTAGAGGCAACTTCCATCGGCCTGCGAAATTATGTCGGATGCGGGCTTTGGCCGATATAAGTTGAGGTGTATTGCTGTCAGCCTTTTAACTTACGTCGGCTGCGGGACGACAACCGACGAAAGTTAGTAAACTTATGTCGGTTACTTGCAACCGACCAAAGTTAACTTACTTTCTTCGGCTGGCCCAAGTAAGTTATGTTGGCCGACGTAAGTGCTATGAGTAATCTTTTGTATTACAACTTGTATGACTTAGATATACTGCAAACTAAGTTTATATTCCTGGAACTGTTACTAAAATCTGAAAAATAAGAATTTACATTTCGACGAGTTGTTTTATGCAAATTTCAGCTTTCTGTCTTTAAAGTTTTTAGCATGTAGAGTTGCATGTATTAGGTGAGACAGTTAAGTCTTGCTGAGCTTCGTGCTCATGGTTGCACTTTTACATGTTTGCAGGTAATTATATTTTTGCTTCTATCCGTTTTGTGGGAGTCCTTAGGCCGCCCTATCTGTTTCTCATACTTGTTAAGATGAAAATGCCTGTTTATTTCGCTGTTAATCTATTAATGGAGAAAGCTTTGTGGATATATTGTGGCCAAGGCATTCATCAGTTAAACTTGAAATTTTAATTGTAATCCCTTAGAACATGTGTAACTTAGTGTAAAACTTCCAACAACAATAGACTCCGTTTTATTAGAAAATGAAATCTGTTATGACGTCTTTATACAAATACGGATATTAAAGCCTATAGAACATTTTCCATAAATCAAATTGAACTAATTATTATCCTTTACAAAGTAAACTTAGAACCTAACAGAGACTTTTCTTGGCCTTCACTTTAGTTTTTTCCCATTCTTTTAAGTATAGTAGGATCCTCAAGTATTAGGTACTAAATTACATTCTTTTGTTCTGCATATTCATGTTGTTAGAATTTGGTAAAGAAGATAGACAATGCTCATGACTCAGAGGAGAAGGACAAGCGTGGACCCTGCTGTGAGCAAGATTATCGGAGCAGCAACAACGTCAAGTGATGAAGGTAGCTCCACTCGGATGATAAAGCGTTGACTATATTGACATTTGGATTAATCGTAACCGAAGGCAAGCCCCGGTTTGCATTTATGTTCGTTTATAAAGTTTTTCTTTGTAATTAGATTGATGATTAGTAATGTTTGCACATTAAGTCTAGGTTGGATGAACACTCCACATGCATGACCAAATAATCCTTGGAGTGGATGGGTAGAATAAGACTCCATCATATTATATTGCTATGATAATGTTTAGTTGGAAGGTCGGTATAAGTCGAGTAGTTTGAATCTACTCGCGAGAATGGTCACATTTTATCGACAACAAGTCAAGTTGTGGAATTCTACTTGCGAGAGGAAGTCGACTGAGACAAATGTACTCGCGGGATGTTACTATAAAGTTCAGTCTTTAATAGGAGACTTGGACGGGGATTTATGTAGGTTGGGGTGCACAAGGTTGCTCTCGGCCCAAAGAGTGAGGCATCGCTTGTGACCACATCATGTTTTGGTCGATAATGATGAGGTAGATGTTGGAGGGTGGATTGGTAGCCCCGCCTGTATCGATTAAGGACCACATCGTGTGCACCCCAGCTGAGCAAGTTTGAACTTTACCAGTTGCATACTGCCAATATGGGACGTAGTAAACTGATGTAACTCGGGCACCATCGTGTCGAAACTTATACCCTTGTCCTTTGGGGGTTGGTGGTAGAGGTGTAAATCTACAAGCAGAGCATCTCTAACGTTTGTCGTACTGGACCTTCTGTGAAATCGTAGAACTCGACATTGAGATGACGGGTGAAAGATAGCCACATATGATGTAGAGTGAAGAGCACCGGCGTATCTCCCTTGCGGGTGTATGTGTCGTGCAGTCTGGGTGTTGATGATTCGAATCACTGTTACTCACGGAAATGGATTGAGTACACTTTTTCACTACACTTGTTCCCAGCTGAGGCAGCACCGGTGGCTGGGACGACTCCTGGGACGAAGCCGGGAGCTTCTCCCACACCAACGACATAGGGTTCTGACTCCGGGCGCCAAAAGAAGAAATTCCGTGTTGTTTGGAGCGGCAGTGTCCCTAGGTAAGGATTGGCTCTCAGACATGTGTTTATTTTTTATTTTTTATTTTCTTTGAATACTCTATCCTTCGTTTCCAGATTATCGAGAGTTTCTGCTCTGGCACCTACAATTGTTGCGGCCACATAGGTCACACCGACTGAAGTTCCGCTATTGATTCTGCTTCTCCTATGGTCGTGGTGGACGACACAGTAGCTCCGGCACCAACTGGCATCGAGATGACCTCGACGCCAGTGGTTGAAGAAACCTTGGTTGCGTTTTACCACGAGGAAGAAGAGTTGGAGCAAGCTTCAGCTGCTTTGGAGCCAGCATCAGAGGTATCAGCATCTGTGCCGGAGGTTTCAGAAACTGTGGTGGAAGTTCTCGCACCAGATGTTGGAGTCCATGCTTGTGCCATGGGCTCCGACAACTATTCTAGAAGACTTAGGGGAACCAGAGGAGGAACCTCAGGCAGGTCTTGAGCCGATTCCCCTAGCCATGTTGATCGATAATGCCTGCTCTAGCCTCCGCCTAGTTTAGCTCGCCTTTGACTACGAGCGCAAGGCCCTGGAGGAAGAGCGTGACACCCTGAGGCGCTGGCGCAAGCTGCTCTACTTCAAAATAAATTTGACCCAGTCTCGGCTAGCAGACCAAAGGGAGTGGCTTGAGGCTAAGAAATCTCAGCAGACGTGGTTGAATAACGCGCCGAATGAAAGAGAGGCTGCTATAAAAGCCCTCGGTGACAAGACCCGAGAGATCTACGAGCATGCCAAGATGGTCAATGAACTGGCACATAGTCGCTCGAAGAGTCTCAACGCTGTGAGGGAATAGCTCCTCAAGCACTGGGATGATATAGACAATAAGGAGGATGAACTCCAGAAGAGAGAAGATGAAACCTCTCAGAAGTTAGAACGCAGTGAGCAGGACTTGGCTAACCGCGTCAAGAAATTCAAGTTGTGGTGCAAAAAAGAAAAGCACCAAGTATGGTTGGCAGGAGAAGGAGTCAACAAGAGAGAGAGTGTTGTCTCTTCAAGGGAGAACAAGGTGAAGGCAAAGGAGAAGGACCTTGCGGTGAGGCGAGATGGCTTGAAACTCCAGGAGAAGCAAATCGCCGACCGAGATAGGCAGCTGGTTGAACGGATCCAGCAGCATGCCAAAGAGGTCGATCGATTCTCGAAGGAGTGTTATGCGGAGCTATCGTCTGCAAGAAGGTCACTGGAGGAGCTCCAGAGCACGATAACATAAGAGTCCCAGTAGGTTTGGGACTTCCTTGGGCAACGGGAAGATGCTTTGATGCCTCTAGGATTCATCCCAGTCCGGTTGGCTGACCCGGAGCCAGAGATGGACAAGGCTTTGGTGGCACTCAACTCCAGCGAAACTAACCAGGATGCGTTGGATGACGTGATCAGCGACTAGCTTGGGACAGAAGGAAGGTCCCTGTCAATGAATGTCGCAGAATATGTGTTGACGTGCTTCCAAAGCTTGGATTCCTCGATGTCTCTAGCTCCAGTGATTGAGGGACCTATCGCCGATGAGGAAGAAGCTGCCAAGGCAAGCATCCAAGAAGCCGCCCAGAAATTGGTTCATACTTCCAGTGGAAATCCAGTACCTAGGATCCTTCTCTTTTGTACCTTCATCTTGTAAATCACAAAATTTTGAATGAATGAAATCCTTTCAAATTCCATTTTTGTCTTCAATGTATCATTGCCTTTATCTTGTTGCCCCCTGGTAGATATGCTCAATTGATTAGGGACATCTACCATGATGAATTTGGCAATGTCTTGAATTTTTTATTGCTCTGAACTCATAGCTACTGCGATATCTCCAAGGCCCGAGTCTTGCATACGAAATCTCCAAGGACCCTTCGCCATGTTATTGACGTTGATGGCGGACCCCCTAGGAGTTGTCGGAGCTTTGTTGCTTCAACGGCACCTACTATCAACACATAAAACATCGACGGCGGGGCCCTAGGTGTTGTCGGAGCTTGGATGCTGCAACGGCGCCCACTGTCAACATATAAAACGTCGATGACAGGCATCCTAGGTGTTGTTGGAGCTTGGTTGCTTCGACGGTGCACACTATCAATGTATAAAATGTCGCGGCAGGCCCCCTGGGTGATGTTGGAGCTAGGTGTTCTAGCGGCACCCACCATCATAAAAAATTATTCTTTTTCCTACACATGAGAGACAAGAAAAGCTGTAAAATTTGTCCTCTTGCCTATAGCTTATTTGCATCTTATTATCCATGTTTGAATTTTAGATCCTAACAAACTCACTGTGACAACATAAGTATACTGATTAAACTTCCTTAGGTTCATATGCTTTTCGGACCCGCCTTACTAAGACCCACCTGGATAGGTATAGTGGCGTACTTAGGATGCTGGACCAGGCTAAGTCGATAGCGCACTCCAGACATGTCATTGGCATTGGTTTTTAGGAGAGTTGTCCATCTAGCAATACTAAGATCCAATAGAAGATTACCAATAAAACTTATATATCACATGAATCTCTAGGATTAACTTTTAAGTGGATTGCACAACATTGTTGTTGAGAAGAAGGTAAAATACTGAGCACGCGCAAAGTAAATGCACATAGAATCTTCTTTCATATAAATGTATTTCATTATAGGTCTGAATAACAGGGGAAGACAAAGACACACTTAAAGTACAGGAGCAAGTTAAGTGTGCTATTCATCTTGTACCATCCCAGGGAAGGCAGAGACACACTTAAAGTACAGGACCAAGTTAAGTGTGCTTTTCATCTTGGACTAACACGACTATGTTCATGGACTCTATGAGATAGATTTTATACAAATAAAGACTTACCTCCGTGTAACTAAGTGTAGAACTTATGAAGGTACTCAATATTCCAGGGGTTGGGAAGTGGTATCCCATCCTCTGTTGCCAAGCGAACGCATCCAGGGTGGGAAACATTGATAACTCGAAAGGGACCTTCCCAGCTGGGAGAAAGTTTGTTCATCCCTTCTCGAGTCAGTATTCGCCTTAGCACCAGATTGCCTTCTTCCAACTGTCGGTTGCGTACATGCTTTTGATGATAGCGTCGGAGCACCTGGCGGTATCGTGCGTTTTGGGGAGTTGCTTGGCACCTTGCCTCGTCAACGAGGTCTAAGTCATCACGACGGCGCTGGTCTTGTGTGGCTTCGTCGTAGGTCCGGACTCGGAGAGACCCCATCGCAACTTCCAGAGGAATGACTGCTTTGGCTCCGTACACCATGAAGAAGGGTGTTTCTCCTGTTGCCCATGTAACACCCTCATTTTTATGAATCATGCATTGCATAAGTTCATATACATGTTCAACATTAATCCACATAAAAAGGAATGAGTTTAAAATGAATTTAAAACAAAACAGCACTCAAAAGTTCTGAGAACTGCGGACTAGTCCATTTTTGGTGAGGACTAGTCCGATTTCTCTCTGACCTCCCTCGGACATGTCCGTTTTTACTGCGGACTAGTCTGGTTTCGTCTCTGTACAATTTTTGGACTTGTCCGGTCCATTGCAGACTAGCCCGATATCCCGATGCCTTGAAATTTCCCAAAGTCTCTAGACTTGTTCGGACTTGTTTGACATCTAGCAGACTTGTCCGTTTTCCTCTCTGACTAAGTTCGGACTTGTCCAATATAGTCTGGATTTATCCGTTTTCTTCTCTGACTAATATCGGACTAGTCCAGCCACTCGTGGACTTGTCTAGTGATCGTGATTTCGAGTTGATCTTTTGTTCCACAATGTGTGGGCCTAAGGACATTGTGTCTAACCTCTTTTGGAGCCCATTTGGGACCCCACATCGGCCTCCACCCACCCCAAACTCGAAATTCATCAAACCCTAACTCTTCACCCCTATATAAACAACCCAACACCCTATTTTCACATCTTTTTACCACAATTGAAAGACCACCCAAACCCTAGCTCGTGGATAGCCGCTGCCAGGGGGGAGAAGGAGATCCCGAGAAAGAAGAAGAAGAGGCGGAAACGAAAGAGGATCAAGTGATCATTATCTCCATCAAGTTTTCGTTCTTCATCAACAAGTCACCTTCAAGTTCTCTTCATCAACCCTAGATCGTCAAGATCCAAGTGTTGCCTCCAAAACCCTTGATTCATTGGAGTTCTAAACACCTGGTATACCTTCTACTTCCTCCTTCTCATGTGAATTCAATCCCATTTCTCCAAATTCACGTCGATCTAGAAAACCCTAGCTCGCTCTTTCTATGAAGGGTAGACTAGTCTGGTCTTCTGTTTGTTTTCTGCTGAATTGAATCTAAATTAATTTGAATCAATTCCAAACCCGTCCAAACTTGTTAAAAGCTATTAGAACTAGTTAGTAAACATCATTAACAACTCACTAACTGGTTTTTCTTCGCATTTGCATTAATCATGCATGTCATGACATATTGAGTAATATATGTGCACTTATTGATTGTGATTATGTCTTGTATGTTTATTGCGCGGTTTAGACGGATTTGCGCTAGAGAGTGCTGCGGAGGACCTCCAGTACCGGAATTTTGAAGCCTTTGATCCCAATGAAGCCCAAGAGCAAGGAAAGTGTCCTTGAACATATTGATCCTATTTTTACAATAAATGTTTTGTTTTTAAAACTGCATGCTTGTGTCAATTTGATGGTAATTCCTATGATAGGAAGTTTACTAGCTTTGTTTAACCACCCTTGCCACCTGGAATACATGGTAGAGAGTCGGGAAGAGCTTTTTACATTTTTGATGTGCTTAATTAATTGGGATGGGAGAACAACTATACCATTTAATTATGCATTAATGAGATTATGGTTAATATGAACTAGTTAATATGACATGGTAATGAATGATCTAGGCAAGCATGGTATGTGGATTGGGTTGGATGCTATGGTGGTTTCGCTTGCTTTAGATCTAAGGACCGGTTCGTAGAATGACCATCCAGGATTTACAGTGTCACCACGAGGCCAAGTATGGGTGCGGCATAGCTGATTAATTAGGGTATTGCTAGTATTGAGAGGATCATTTGGCGCACCGGGGAAGGGGAGTCAGATTGGGTTTGGATTCATGGCGGGACTCCCTGGGATCCAAATGGCACAAGAGGGGGCCCTTAGTTGAATATGTGCTCAGTTGGAGGCATTGCCACCAGGGAAACCTCAGTGGTCTGTACACACTAGTAGTCCCTTTGTAAAGACTATTTTGTGATCTCTTGGCCACACACCTAAGGAAGTGTGAGACGGCATAATTGAGATTCCATAGTCATCTAAAGGTGATGAAATCATGAACACGTGGGTAAAGTGGTACAACCTCTGCAGAGTGTCTTAAAACTATCATGATAGACATGCTCCCGGTCATGAGCAACATGGACCCTCACATGATTAGAGGGTTTTGGTATTGGGGTGGTTTGATACTGGTTATGGGATGGTATTATAGTTTATGGCAATGGATATGGTTAATGGTAATGAGAAATCTGGAATATGGATGATGGTAATGAAATATGGACTGGTATTATGATAACTACATGGTTTATGATGGGTTTACGTCACATACATATAATATACTGCTTTTCAAATGTTTTAGTGTACTTTTCAGCACTTAGCCTTTATTATATTTGTCATTTGAATCAGCTACATGTCATACTTTCCACACTTGCTGAGTACGACATGTACTCACCCTTGAAATTCCCCCCACCAATAGTTGCAGGTCAGGATTGGGTGTATCACGACGTTAATGAGGAGTTCTAGGCTCTGTGCTGCCGTCAGCTTTGCCTGTGGTGTTGTTTGGAGTCGCGCTACCCTATTTTCTTAGCTCGCTTATTTCATTTAGCTCATATTTAGTTAAATTCTGTTGTGTTTGTTCAAACTTGTCGTTAATATTCATTAGAGTTTGATTTGAGGATATTCTAAATTTTGTAATAAAAGTCATTAATTAATCTTGCTCAGTGGTAATTTTCTGTATATCCTTTTGTGAATGCACTCGTGTATGTGTGTTGAACGTCCTGGGCACACATATGCGTTCACTTGGTTCTTTTTCAGAACTGGGTGTCACAAATTGGTATCAGAGCCAGATTGACTGTAGGACACAGCCTAGATAGAATGGACACTATAGAGCACATAGGAGCACTCAGGAATTGATGTGATTTTGCTTGGTGTGTTGTTTGCTATGTATTGCTGCTTGTGTGCTTAGTAGAGGATTTTGTGATGCTTTAGCATTGCCATGTCAACATAGGCTAGTATAGTTAGTTGCTTAGTTTCATATCCCTTGATGCATATAGTTGGGGACCTTTTCTAAATTCTTATCTCTTGCTTTTCTTCAGATGGTGAGGACTCGCAACCTGAGGGATGGCAATGATGAGGAGAAGAACAATGGGGCAGCTCAGAACAACAATGGACAAGGACCTGCCAGGGAGCTATCAATCCTGAGCAGCTATTGGCCATGCAAAACCAGCTCATGCAGACCATGATACAAACTATGAGACAGCTGTAGGCTGGTAACAACAACAATCAGCCCCACATGCCTCTACTGCCGCCACACCTACCGCCTCATAAACGGTTGGGAGAGTTTATGAGGAACAGGCCACCCACCTTTGCTCAAGCCACCAACCCTATGGATGCCGATGATTGGATCATGTCTGTGGAGAAGAAACTTGCAATAGTCCAATGCAGTGACCGGGAAGGTTCTATTTGCTTCCCATCAACTAGTTGGAGCAGCTGCGGATTGGTGGGATTTGCTGTGCAACGCCCATGAGAACCATTAGAGGATTACTTGGGCCAAATTTAAGGAGACCTTCCGTTCTCATTATGTGTCAGAAGGTGTTATTATCTTGAAGAGGCAAGAGTTTAAGAACTTGAGGCAAGGAATGTCAACGGTGAGTGAATATCTCAATAAGTTCACTCAACTCTCGAGATATGTGCCTGAAGATGTGAGCCGGGACAACCGGAAACAATACTTGTTCATGAGGGGCTTGAACAATGAGATCCAAGTACAATTAATGAATTGTGATTATGCCAACTTCCAAAAGCTAGTGGACAAAACAATTGTTGTGGAGAACAAAGTCCGCACGATGGAGTTAGATAACAAGAGGAAGGCGCCATATCAAAGACAGCAACAAGGAAGTAATGTGCGCCCTCGCTTTGCTCCACCCAATGTGTCGTATTACAGCTCTTCTGCTCCATGCCCTGGTTATCAACCTCATCCAGATCAGCCTCAGTTTGTGCTGCAGTGCCCTGTCATGCAAGCACCTAGGCCTCCAATGCCTTTTGCACCTCGTGCCAACTTTCCTAGTGCAAATGTGCAGAATCAAGTTCGTCCCAATAATTCTTGTGCGGTTAGGAAGTGCTATACATGTGGATAAGTAGGACACTTTGCAATTCAATGTCCTAAGTCAGGCCTTGGTCAAAGAAGCAATGCCCCAAGACAAAACCCAGACCCAATGGAGGACAGTCGCAAGGGAACCGTGGACAGCAGAATTTTGCTCGTGGCAACATGAACCATGTCTCTATAGAGGAAGCACAACTAGCAGATGACGTGATGATTGGTATGTTTCTCGCAAACTCCAACCCGACGACGATGTTATTTGATTCCAGAGCATCGCATTCATTCATTGAATCGAAATATGTTGCCAAGTATAGTTTGCCTATCTCTCATATGAAGTATACTCTATTGGTTATGTCTCCTGGAGGAGAGATGAGGACAAATATAGTATGTCCAAAAGTAAGCCTTAGATTAAGGGGGGTAGACTTCTTTGCCAACCTCATTGTTTTGCATTCCCAAGTATTTGACATTATACTTGGTATGGACTGGTTGAGGAAGTACAATGGAGTCATTGAATGTGCCACAAAGACGGTGAAGTTGACCAATGAGGAAGGGATCACCATAGAATTTGAAGCATCTCAACATACACCGAAGCAACTAGAGCTGAATCACATGGAGGGTGCCACAATTGAGGAGATTCTGGTAGTTTGTGCATTCTTGGATGTGTTTTCGATGAGTTGCCAGGTATGCCACCTAATCTTGATATCGAATTTGTTATTAATTTAATACCTGGAACTGCACCTATAGCTAAGAGGCCATATAGGATGCCTCCTCAGAAGTTAGTGGAGCTCAAGAAGAAGATTCAAGAGCAACTAGAGAAGGGTTTTGTTCGCCCAAGCTCTTCACCTTGGGGAGCGCCAGTTCTTTCATGGACAAGAAGGATGGATCCCAAACGATATGTGTGGATTACCGAGCTCTCAATGAGGTGACCATCAAGCCACGCATAGAAGACTTGTTTGATAAGATGAAGGGTGATTGTGTCTTCTCCAAGATTGATTTGAGGTCGGGATACATCCAAATGATGATTAGACCATTGGACATACCCAAAACAGCTTTTTGGACACGATATGGATCTTATGAGTATACAGTTATGTCCTTTGGATTGACAAATGCACCTGCCTATTTTATGTACCTCATGAATAAGGTCTTCATGGAGTACTTGGACAAGTTTGTAGTGGTGTTCATTGATGACATTATGATCTACTCGAGAAGCGACGAGGAGCATGAGGAACACTTGAGGCTCACATTGCAGAAATTGAGGAAGCATCAATTGTATGCCAAGTTCAGCAAGTGCCAGTTTTGGTTGAAAGAGGTGTCATTTTTGGGGCATATCATCTCCGGAGGAGGAGTATCAGTTGACCCAGGAAAAGATAAAGATGTCCTAAAATGGGAGCCACCGCAAAACATAAAGGTAATAAGGAGTTTTCTTGGAATGGATGGATATTACCGTCGATTCATCAAGGACTTTTCCAAAGTAGCCAAGCCAATGACAGAATTGCTAATGAAGGGGACAACTTTCTGATGGACTCAAGCTTGTCAAGAAAGTTTTGAGGAGTTGAAGAAAAGGTTAACCACGGCCCCAGTTTTGGTTTTGCGGGATGTGAGCAAAAGTTTTGATATTTATTGCGACGCATCAAGACAAGGACTTGGATGTGTGCTAATGAAAGAATGTAAAGTGGTTGCATATGCATCAAGACAATTGAAGAAACATGAGCAGAAATACCCAATGAATGATCTCAAACATGCAGCCGTGGTGCATGCCTTGAAGATTTGGAGACATTACATTCATGGTCACAGGTGTGAGATTTATACGGACCACAAGAGTCTCGAGTACATATTCATGCAAACGGATGTGAATTTGAGGCAACGAAGATGGTTGGAGCTCATCAAGGATTATGATGTGGGAATCAATTATCGCTCGGGAAAGGCTAATGTAGTGGTCGATGCTTTGAGTAGGAAAGAAGTAAGCCACCAGCTCATGGTTCGAGAATTGCCATCCGAGTAATGTAAGGAGTTTCAACGGTTCAATCTCGGATTTGTGAATGAGATGGGGATAATGGAGTTAAATCCGACCTTGGAGCTAGACATTCAAGAAGCACAAATAAAGGATGAGGAAATCCAAGAAATCTAAGAAAGGACCCAAGATGGAAGGGAATTCAAGTTTCATGAGGATGAACATGGTACTTTATGGCTTGGGTAAAGGATTGTCGTGCCTAATGTGAAGCATATTCGGGAGACAATATTAAAAGAGGCAAATTACTCACCTTACTCAATTCATCCCGGTTGTACAAATATGTGCAAAGACTTAAAGACATGTTATTGGTGGATAAAGGACATAGTTGAATATGTAGCATTGTGTGATATGTGCCAACGAGTGAAGGCAGGACATCAAAGACCATCTCAATTATTGCAGCCATTGAAGATTCCGGAATGGAAATGGAAAGAAATCGGTATGGACTTTATAGTTGGTTTACCGTGCACCCAGTCTGGCTATGACTCCATATGGGTGATTGTGGATCGATTACCTAAGTTAGATCACTTTATTCCCGTCAAGACCACCTATAATGGGGAGAAGTTGGTTGAACTATACATTGGAAGAATAGTATGTCTCATGGAGTTCCAAAGAAGATAGTGTCGGATAGAGGTTCTCAATTTACCTCTAGGTTTTGGCAGAAATTGCATGAAGCATTGGGAACAATGTTGAATTTTAGCTCAGCCTATCACCCTCAAACAGATGGAAAAACTGAGAGGACCAATAAGATTTTAGACGATATGTTAAGAACTTGTGCTTTGAAGCATGGAAGAAGTAGGGACAAAAGCTTGCCATATGCAAAATTCTCATATAACAATAGTTACCAAGCAAGCTTGAAAATATCACCCTATGAAGCACTTTATGGGAGGAAGTGTAGGACACCTTTGTTCTAGAATGAGACACGAGAGAACCAAGTGTTTGGACCTGACATGATGCAAGAAGCTAAGAAACAAGTGCAGATCATCCGCGAAAATTTGAGGGCTACTCAATCAAGGCAAAAAGGCTATGCGAACAATAGGAGAAGAAAACTAGCCTTTGAAGTGGGAGATTTTTTTTACCTCAAGGTGTCACCAATAAGAGGTCATAAGACGTTTAATATCAGACGCAAGCTAGCACCTCGATACATTGAGCCATTCAAGATTTTGGACAAAAGAGGAGAAGTCGCATATAAGTTTGAGATGCCAGCTCATCTTTCAGATGTCCATGATGTGTTTCAGGTTTCAAAGCTCAAGACGTGCTTGAGGGTACTAGAAGAACAAGTGCCAATGGAAAAATTGGATTTAGAGGCAGATTTGACTTATGCCGAGCAACCGTTCAAAATCTTTAGAACCAAGGAGAGGGTCACGAGAAACAAGATTATTAGATGGTGTAAAGTGAAATGGAAGCATCACACGGAATCAGAGGCAACTTGGGAGCTAGAAGATGATCTCAAGAAGGAATTTCCCTCTCTCTTCTCTTCTGCATCGAATCTCGAGGGCGAGATTCATTTTAAGGGGGGTAGGTTTGTAACACCCTCATTTTCATGCATCATGCATTGCATAAGTTCATATACATGTTTAACATTAATCCACATAAAAAGGAATGAGTTTAAAATGAATTTAAAGCAAAACCGCACTCAAAAGTTCTAAGAAGTGCGGACTAGTCCGTTTTGGTGCGGACTAGTCCAATTTCTCTCTGACCTCTCTCGGACATGTCCGTTTTTGCTGCGTACTAGTCCGATTTCGTCTTTGTACAATTTTCAGACTTGTCCGGTCTACTGCGGACTAGTCCGGTATCGCGATTCCTTGAAATTTCGCCAAGTCCCTAGACTTGTCCCGACTTGTCCGACATCTAGCGGACTTGTCCGTTTTTCTCTCCGACTAAGTCCGAACTTGTCCGATATAGTCCGAACTTATCCGTTTTCTTCTCTTACTAATATCGGACTAGTCTAGCCTTTCGCGGACTTGTCTGGCGATCGCGATTCTGAGTTGATCTTTTGTTCCACGATGTGTTTTTGGGTTTTACCGTAATTGGGCCTAAGGACATCGTGCCTAACCCCTTTTGGAGCCCATGTGGGACCCCACACTGGCCTCCACTCACCCCAAACTCGAAATCCATCAAACCAAACTCTTCACCCCTCTATAAACAACCCAACACCCTATTTTCACATCTTTTGCCACAATTGAAAGACCACCCAAACCCTAGCTCGTGGATAGCTGCCGCCAAGGGGGGGAGAAGGAGATCCCGAGCAAGAAGAAAAAGAGGAGGAAACAAAAGAGGATCAAGTGATAAAGATCTCCATCAAGTTTTCGCTCTTCATCAACAAGTCACCTTCAAGTTCTCTTCATCAACCCTAGATCGTCAAGATCCAAGTGTTGCCTCCGAAACCCTTGATTCATTGGAGTTCTAAACACCTAGTATACCTTATACTTCCTCCTTCTCACATGAGTTCAATCCCGTTTCTCCAAATTCATGTTGATCTAGAAAAACCTAGCCCGCTCTTTCTGCAAAGGGCGAACTAGTCCGGCCCTACAACAGACTAGTCCGGTCTTGCTATTCGTTTTCTGTAGAATTAAAAATAAACTGATTTGAATCAATTCCAAACCTGTCCAAACTTGTTAAAAGCTATTAGAACTAGTTAGTAAACATCATTAACAACTCATTAACTAGTTTTTCTTTGCGTTTGCATTAATCATGCATGTCATGACATATTGAGTAATATACGTACACTTATTGATTATGATTCTTGTCTTGTATGTTTATTGTGCGGTTTAGATGGATTTGCGCTAGAGACTGCTGCGGTGGACCTCCAGTACCATAATCTTGAAGCCTTTGATACCAATCAAGCCCAAAAGCAAGGCAAGTTTCCTTGAACATATTGATCCTATTTTTACAATAAATGATTTGTTTTCAAAACTGCATGCTTGTGTCAATTTGATGGGAATTCCTATTATAGGAAGTTTACTAGCTCTATTTAACCACCCTTGTCACCTGGAATACAAGGTAGAGAGTCGGGAAGGGCTTTTTACCTTTTTGTCGCGCTTAATTAATTTAATGGGGGAACAACTATACCATTTAATTATGTATTAATGATATTATGGTTAATATGAACTGGCTAATATGACATGGTAATGGGTGATCTAAGCAAGCATGGTATGTGGATTGTGTTGGAAGCTATGGTGGTTTCGCTTGCTTTAGAGCTAAGGACCTGTTCCTGGAGCGACCATCCAGGATTTACAGTGCCACCATGAGGCCAAGTATGGATGTGGCATAGCTGATTAATTAGGATATTGCTAGTATTGAGAGGATCATTTGGCGCACCGGGGAAGGGGAGTCGGATTGGGTTTGGATTCGTGGCGGGACTCCCTGGGATCCGAATGGCACAAGAGGGGCCCTTGGTTGAAGATGTGCTCAGTTGGAGGCACCGCCAGCGGTAAAACCTCAGTGGGTCTGTACATATTAGTAGTCCCTTTGTAAAGGCTATTTTGTGATATCTTGGCCACACACCTAAGGAAGTTTGAGATGGCATAATTGAAATTCCATAGTCATCGAAAGGTGATGAAATAACAAACACGTGGGTAAAGTGGTACAACCTCCGCAAAGTGTCTTAAAACTATCATGATAGTTGTGCTCCTGGTCATGAGCAACCTGGACCCTCACATGATTAGAGGGGTTTTGGTATTGGGATGGTTTGGTACTGGTTATGGGATGGTATTATGGTTTATGGCAATGGATATGGTTAATGGTAATGAGAAATCTGGAATATGGAAGATGGTAATGAAATATGGACTGGTATTATGATAACTAATGGTTTATGATGGGTTTACATCACATACATATAATATACTGCTTTTCAAATGTTTTAATGTACTTTTCAGCACTTACCCTTTATTATATTCGTCATTTGAATCAGCTAAGTGTCATACTTTCCACACTTGCTGAGTACGACATGTACTCACCCTTGCAGTTCCCCCCACCAATAGTTGGAGGACATGATTGGGAGTATCACGACGTTAATGATGAGTTCTAGGCTGTATGATGCCGTCAGCTTTGCCTGTGGTGTTGCTTGGAGCCGCGCTATCCTATTTGCTTAGCTCGCTTATTCCATTTAGCTCATATTTAGTTAAATTCCGCTGCATTAGTTCAAACTTTTCGTTAATATTCATTAGAGTTTGTATTTGAGGATATTTTGGATTCTGTAATAAAAGTGGTTAATTAATCTAGTTCTGTGGTAATTTTCTGTATATCCTTTTGTGAATGCACTCGTGTATGTGTGTTGAACATCTTGGGCACACATATGCGTTCACTTAGTTCTTTTTTGGAATCGGGTGTCACAACCCGGTTGGGTGTTGTCTTGCTTGCCCACAATGCAGACGGAAGCTCTTCTATCCAGTTGGTATCATGCTTCTTCAAGCGCTCATAAGTGTGCATCTTGAGTCCCTTGAGTATTTCTGCATTTGCTCTCTCAACTTGGCCATTGCTTGCCGAATGAGCTACTGATGCGTAGCTGACAATTATGTCAAGGTCTTCGCAGTACTCTTGGAACGCTGTGCGTGTGAATTGTGTTCCGTTGACAGTGATGACTCTGTTCTGAACTCCAAATCTTCACACAATGGACTTGAAGAACTTGATAGCAGATTGCTTGTTGATTGTCACAACTAGAGTAGCTTTCGACCACTTCCTGAATTTGTCGATGGCAATGTATAAGAACCTGTACCCTCGGATGGCATTTGGGAAGGTACCAAAATATCGATCCCCCACACAGCGAATGGCCATCAGGAAGGAATCATTTGCAGTGATTGCGCTGGTGTATGAATTTGCATCGCGTGGAACTGGCACGCTTCGCATCTCTTGACCAGCTCGACTACATCCTGGAGTGTTGTAGGCTAGTTAAAACCATGCCACAAGGCCTTACCGACCAGCGTGCGGGATGATGCGTGGTTCCCACGCTCGCCTCCATGGATCACTACAAGATTCGCAACCCTTTTCCTGAGAAATGCACCGCATTAGAACACCGTTGGCACCACGTCGATAGAGATTCCCTTCTACCAACGTGTATCTTTTAGTCAATCTGACAATTCGCTCAGCGGATACACCATCTTCGGGATGGGTGTTGTCTTTCAAGTAGTCTCAGACCTCCGAGAACCATGCATCGGGACTGACTTGAGCTTCTGGATCTTGCGCGCTAGGTTGCTCGAAGCTTCCTGTAGCGCCTACGATCCTTGATGGACGCCATGGTAATAGGGCCACCAAGACCGCCAGCTTTGGGTTGCTGGTCTTGGCCCCATCACTTTATTCGGTAGGCTGAGCGGTAGGTGCTGGTAGTCTCCTGACAAAAACCTCGTTGGTGTCTGAGCCCCGGTTGAAGCTTTTGTCACGAGATCGTCAGCTTAAGCGTTGTTGAGACGCTGGACATAGCAGAGGTCTAGGACCTGGAAATCTTTCTGCAACTTCTGGACTTCAAGAAAGTATGCAGCAAGCTGAGGGTTATTTCAACTACATTCACCTTTGACTTTTTTGATGATGAGCTACGAATCTCCTTTCACCAGCAGCTGTCGGATGCCATATGATAGCGCCACCTTGAGTCCGACAATGAGAGCTTCATATTCTGCCATGTTGTTGGTTGCCTTGAAGTCGAGGCGAACCATGTACTTGACCTTCTCCCCAGTCACAGCGAGGAGAAGAATTCTAGCTCTGGCCCCTTGCTTTTGCACGGAGCCATCGAAGTAGAGAGACCAGTGAGGCTCAATGAAAATTGGAACCTTAGGTTTTTGCTTCTAGTCATTGAGGCCCCCAAACTTGATGAAGAAGGTGACCACTCCGCCACGAAGTCAGCCAGTGCCTGACTCTCGATTGCATGTCGAGGCAGGAATTTGAGATTGAATTCTGCCAGCTCTACATCCCACAAGGCAATATTTCCTGTTGATTGGGTTATGCAAGATACCACACAGTGGATAAGATGTTACCACTGATATCTTAAGGGCTTGTAAGTAATGGCTAGCTTCCTTGAGGCAATAAGGACTGCATACAACAGCTTATGCACCTCAATGTATCGAGCCTTGACATCATGATGTACTTCACTGATGAAGTATACTAGCTGCTGGATAGTTCGGACCCTCCCGGAGGGTTCCTAAGTTTCTTCTTCATCAACCTGGACCCTCCCGAAGGGGTCCAGATCTTCTTCTTGAGCAGTATATACTCTCTCGGATGAGAGAGGTTGATTGCCTTTAGGATCCATGGCCGGGGGCTGGGACCCAGACTCACCTTCAGGTAGCTTTGGACCCTCCCAGAGGGGTCTAAGATCCTGAGTTGAAGAAGTTTCTGGTCTTTCTGCAACTAGAACCATGTTGATAACCTCTGTAGTTGCAGCGATGTAAAGCAGAAGAGGCTCACCAAGTTCTGGAGCTACCATGATTGGTAGTGTGGTAAGGAGCTGCATGAGCTCTTGGAATTCCTTCTTTGCTTCTTCAAACCGATGGAATGGTCCGGACTTTCTCAATAGCTTGAAGAAAGGAAGAGTCCGCTCTACCAGCCTTAAGATGAACCGGTTGAGCGAAGCTAAACATCCAATAAGCTTCTGGACGTCCTTGATGCGAGTTGGAGGCCGCATCACTTTGATGGCTTTTATCTTGGCCGGATTTGCTTCAATTTGTCGATGGGTCACCAAGAAACCAAGAAGCTTTCCGGAGTTAACCCCAAAGACACACTAGTTAGGATTGAGCTTCGTGCGCGTCAGACACAGCTTGTAAAAGACAGATTGAAGGTTGTCCAGTAGTGAGTCTTTGCTCTTCACTTTGAAAACGATGTCATCAATGTAGACTTCCACTAGGTCCTGAATGAGATCCCCGAAGGTTTTGTGCATAGCTCACACAAAAGTGGAGAGTGCATTTTTGAGACCATAAGGCATTGTTGTGTAACAGTAGAGACCATCTACCATAATAAAAGCAGTGTGCTCTTCATATTCCTTAGACATTGGAATTTGATGAAATACAGAATATGGTAGGATCGAAGATCACGTGAAAATCTACCAGAGGGGGTGAATGGTAGATTACAACCTTTTTAGCGGAAGCAACAAGTAGAAAATCAATCTGTTAAGAAATCGTGTGTGTGACTAATCTAAATGTGATGAATTGTGACAAAACCAATATAGATTGTGAAGAACCAAGTTAAGAAGATGTCACAACAATAATCACAAAAATCCGTTGAGAAAACTCAAGGTATCATTGAAAGATTGAACGAAGGTCAATCTGTTCTACCCGAGAAAAACCAGATCTGCAACACTGCAAAGCAACTCGTGTAGATCCAGAACAACAAATTCAATGACCCTGAAATTTTTACATATGATATATTATCAAGTTGTGAAGATAACCTAAGAAGAATCACATCAATTGGATCTGTAAAACTCAAGTTATGATAAAACAATCAAAGAAAGGTAGTGTTGTGCAGAAACTCGACGAGAAAGACTTGACAGAAACAAGTCAAACGAACAAGACACAAAAGCTTCTTTAGACTAAGAATTTTATTGATCAAAACACAAAATAAACATCCCCAAAGTCGTGTACCATGAGCTCTGGCCTCCCTTGCTTATATAACCATCTCTTAGCCCAACCCAACCCTAACTAGGACTCAAATCCTACTCAGATTCAACCAAAACTTTCCATAAGTGCTCAAGACTCTTCTATTCGAAGATAGAAGCAATCTTAAGACTTCCAAACGCCTTAGGAATGTATCCCACATTCCTAAAACAACTCAACTTCGTGACCCACATGAAAACCTATCGTAACCCACAAATCTTTCCATATTTAAGTCAAACCCGACTCAGCCGCAGCCTGAGTCCATAACCTAGTCGGTTGGACCTTTCCGACCAATTCTTTACGTCCACATCTCTTCATCACTCCTTGGAATCACGTAGCCACGTCTATGCACTCCATACACATGTGCAAAAACCTCCCAATGACGTCCACAATACCTTCATATGCATTGTTCTTGACCCAAACATGTTGCGCGACCTCCCGATCAACTCAACCACAATTCCTCCCGAACATGGTTGTTGAACCTCATCTTCTCCCTAAGACTAGTTCAATGGATCCCGTCACCAGCCATGTCTTGAAATCAAGAAACACTTGCACATAAATAAACAACCGATACTTCCGAGCACAAGTCCTCAACTTGACTCTCGTTAGTTCTGATAACCACAACACCTTACGTGAGCACCTCACATAAGCATGTTGCAAACCATAGCAAAAATATATCAACCATAACTACCAAAACACACCAAAAACTTAGTAAAAGAATACTAAGAAAACTTTCCATAGATGTAAAGCAAGTTTGAATCATTTCAATGTAGAAGCAGAACCATTGCAATCTAGCTCTGGACCTTGGGAAAATTAACCGAACCTTGAGTTGGAGCTTACCAAAGTCGGCAGGACCTAGCACTGGAGCTTACCATAGCTAGTCGGACCTAGCGCCATAGCATACTAAAGCTTAGTATGACCTAGCGCCGGAACATGTTGGACCTAGATAAAGAAGTCAAACGTAGACAAAGAAGTCGGACCTATCTAAAGCAAGTCAGACCTACCCAAAACAAGTCGGACCTATTGTCAAACCTTGCTGGAGCTACACAAAACAAGTCGCACCTATTGTCAAACCTTGCTGGAGGTCGGACCTAGAGTCGGACCTTGTTGAAAAAGGAGTTTTGGTAGTATTCAAAACTTTTATCGACATAGCCAATGTATTCAGCACACATAGGTCTCACAATCTCCCCATTGATAAATGCATTGGCAACACCACTTAGAATCTGAACATCGGCTTATTCACATGAACAATTTTGAAAATATTAAAATGAGAAAGAAATTTCAAAAACAAAAATTTCTCCCTCTATACATATTTCTCCTCCTTTGTAAATCAGAAATAAAATAAGAAGAAAAACAAAATCAAGCCAAAGCACTTGTGAATGTGTGCAATGTGTGACCAATTTCTCCCCCTTTGACAATGTATTTAGCAAGGTACAAAAAAGGAACTTCAATGGTTATGAGCATATTATAACATATACATATAAAACAAAGCTCATCCAAGGCATACTATCAAGTAACTTACACTACCATATCAATGAGATACCCTCAATTGTTGAGCAAGTCATGATCTCACAAACTTAATTATTTCAAAACCTAAAAGCATGACACTTGTTGCTGCATTTTTATTATATCTCATTATCATTTAAAGCATTAATTTTGATCATATAACATTTGCAAGAGATTATATGCTGCATCTGTCTTATTATAACCAACCAAGCCAAGCCTATGTCATTTGACAATCAGAAGCTTAAGGACATGGTTTTAGTCATACATAACTTCTTCCAAGTTTATATCTAAGTGCAATGATAAGCCATCTCAAAGGAATAAGTGCGATGCATGCATATTCTCTTGATCTTTTCTCAATTTATAATTGACCATAAAAGCTCAACATGTGAGTTGATTACTTGATTAATTCTTTATGACTAAAAGCACTTGTGAGCATGCAATAGTTCAAAACAGCAAGAAAGTTCAACCATGACCAGATTTAGTGGAAGTAATTATTCCAATTACTAGACATGGCAAAACTACAAATGTATAACATGAATAATGTAGTAAGAACTTTCAGCATGTAAAAGGAATCACAAAGTCATATATGTATGATATACTATGCTCATATTATTTTAAATTCAGATTCACACATAGACTTTCCAAGTTTCAAAAACTCCCCCTCAATTCAAGACATGAGGACGCATAACCCCTATTCACTACGAATGAAACAAAAACGAGTGAAATCCAAAGGTTTTGTGAAAATATCAGCAAATTGTTGTTCGGTATCTATGTGGTGAAGCGCAATGTTTCCTTTTCAACATTATCACAAGGAAAGTGATACCTAATGTCAATGTGCTTTGTTCTCGAATGTGGCACGGGATTTTTAGCAATGCAAATGGCACTAGTGTTATCACAAAACAGTGGAACACTATCTAGATCAACCCCATAGTCCTTAACTGTTTGAACAATCCAAAGAATTTGTGAGCAAGCGCTAGCCGCAGCTACATATTCAGATTCGGCTGTGGATTGTGCAACTAAACTTTGTTTTCTAGAGGACCAAGCAACAAGTGAAGTACCAAGAAAATGACAAGCAAGTACTTTTCCTATCAACCGTACAACCCCAAAAATCAGCATCCTAAAAGGCTTTCAAAGTAATAGTTGAGGAAGAAGGAAGAAAAATGCCAAATTCTTGAGTTCCATGTAAATACCTGAGAATTCTTTTGACATCTTGAAGTTGTGAAGTACGTGGGGAAGCTTGAAACCGTGCACAAAGACATACGCTGAATTGTATGTCTGGTCTTGATGTCGTGAGGTACAAAAGTGATCCAATCATACTTTGATATTCCTTTTGATCGACTGCGTCACCATCTTCATCAAGTTCAAGTGTCGTTGTTGTACCTATTGGTGTTTGAAGAGCCTTGCTATTGTCCATGTTGAAGCGCTTAAGAAGGTCTCTTGTATACTTCGTTTGATGAACAAAGGTTCCTTCCTTAGTTTGCTTGATTTGCATCCCAAGAAGTATGTGAGCTCTCCCATTATACTCATCTCAAATTTTGAACTCATCATAGCTGAAAACTTGGACACAAGATCATGAGAATCACAACCAAAGATAATATCATCCACATACACTTGAACGAATAATGAGTCATTGCCTTGCTTAAGCACAAAAAGAGTTTTATCAACCTTGTCCATGGTAAACCCATTTTCAAGTAAGAATGTTTTTAACCTATCATACCATGCACTAGGGGCTTGTTTGCGACTGTATAAGGCTTTGGACAATTTGTAAAAATGATTTGGAAAATTTGGATTTTCAAAACCCGCTGGTTGCTTGACATAAACCTCCTCATCTATGTAGCCATTAAGAAAAGCACTTTTGACAACCATTTGATATATCTTGAAACCTTTAGATGCAACAAAAGCTAACAAAATTCTTATGGCTTCTAATCTAGCAACAGGAGCAAAAGTTTCATCAAAATCTAGACCTTCAACTTGTGTGAAACCTTGAGAACCAACCTAGCCTTATTCCTAACCACAACCCCATCCCCACTTTGTTTTTTTAAACACCCATTTAGTTCCAATTAAAGTGTGACCTTGAGGTGGAGGTACAAGTTCCCAAACATTATTTCTTTCAAAATTTTCTAACTCTTCTTGCATGGCAATAATCCAAGATTCATTAAAGAGTGGGTGTGATATATCTTTGGGTTCAAAAGAAGCAACAAAAGCAGATTGAGCATGAGAGTTTGGATCGCAAAACCTGGACCGTGTGAGTCGTTCGTGCAAGCATCCAATAATTTTTCCAATCTTACTTCATTTTTATAACATCAAGTTAAATATTCTGAAAAGTAACTGTAATGTACGAAATTCTAAACCTTTCAAGTTGAATCAGCAATATTTATCATAAAACATATTTTCTCCTCGTGCCCCATTTGTTACTATGTCACAACTGTGCGAGCAAGTATGCTCACTACCGTGAGCGATGATGATTCAAATTCTTAACACTGGGCTTGCACATCACATATGCCCTTCTAGAAGAGACTTTCGATCCTCTTACGTTAATGTCATATATGACAACCTTTCACATGACACCCAATTGTTGAACCGGTCCCACCATCCTGGAAGAAGCCCCACTGACGGGTGACGCCATAGTGGCCTCTACTCTCCTTTTGACATGCAGTGTCCAGGACGGTGAGGTATTCCTCAATACACAGGTTAACAAGTTACGTCAGTTTCCTGGTTCTCATATATCCAGTATGCATCCTGTACAAGTTCCAACTTATACAACAGGGTCGCACACGAGATGATCCTTAATCGACAAAGGCAAGCCTATGCACATAGATCTCTGACATGTTGCTTCCTACCCACCTGCCCGGTCTGATTTTCAAATTCATGTAAATCAATTCCAATACCTGCCAATTGTTTCCTTCTTAACCATGTTCGTGAGTAGGAAACCGCAGACTTGAAATATACCACTCCATTCAATTCGTCAACTTTCCCATAAGAATAATCATGTGAAGTCCTATTCTAGCATTACTCCAAGGATTTGTTTGATCATGCATGTGGAGTGTCATAAAACTCTTAGACGTAATGCACAATTTAAATCTAATCAACATAAGTATTATAAAGAAAAGCTTGTTAACATTAATGCAAACCGGGGCTTGACTTGCTGTTGATCGAACAAAAAGTCAGGATTTCACGGAAGACTGTTAAGTCGCTCTGGAGTCTCCTCGAGAAGTTCTTCTATCGATATCAATAAAAATGCAATTACATTATAATGTGATTTTAATGATGTGATTGATAAAAGAATTTGTTATGCTAGAAGATAATGGATTCTGTGGCTAAAATTTTTATGGAGGGTTCCTAAGATCATTATAGGATTATAAAAAAAGTTTAGAATTTTCTACTGCAGGAATAGGCCACAATAATTCTCTAAAGCTTTACCATACAATTACTTTACAGAGAAATAAATAGACTTTATCATATGAATAAATAATATAAACATGTACGTCTGTTCATAAGGGTTCCATAAAAATTGGTTTCATAATTTTCTAAGCTTTCCACTGGCCACAATGGATTTTTGAAGTCCAAACTATTTTCGGGAAATAGTTTCTGGTGTTTTTTGTTAATATAACTAACTTCTGGAAAACTTCATTAAATAAACTAACTTAAAAGAGCTAATAAAGCTGAAATATTTACTGGCGGTCATATGATTTATGGAGGATTTTCTGGCCAATTTTAGGAATTTTCATGGAAGAATATTCCTGGAATAATTCTCCAAAGGAAAAAGGAAATTGAGTTTTTTAGAATTTATTGGGAGTTTTCATTCCAAATACTTTGCTCCTCTGCAAAGTACTGACCGAGAGGATTACACAAAATTGGTTTGAGGATTTTTGGAGATTCCTACAAGGAGTAATGATTTTTCAATGTTTGGCTCAAGTTTGAATAAATTTTCTACAGAAAAAATCTTTGAGCACTGGTAGGTGGGCCCACTCGATTTAAGCACCAATTAGCGTCCTGCCACACCGGGTTACACGGTGTAACCGACATAGCCAAAAAGAATCTGAAAACACAGAAGATTCCACAAGGCCTTCTTCAACCTCTCGGCTCTAGCGAGCCCACGGAGCCACACGGCGGCGCTCTCGCCGCCCGACGATCTTGTGTGTTGCTTGCTCCCAAATTCGACGCCTTTGCATTATTCAATGCTTAACCCGATGATGCAATCGATTTCTCCTGGCAATGGCTGGAGAACGTCTCGCGACGGGGGCAGCGGAGGGAGGCACAACCTCGAAGTCGTTCTTGCTCGGGAGTGTTAGCTGCTTCACCTGCCGTGCGTGAGTTGTGGTCCTGGGCCACGTGTGTACGTACGTGGTTTCGTGCCTGAGTATTAAAGTGGGTGAATAGAGAGAAAAGGGTATCAAACAGAACATTATTGTTTCTCATATTGTTCGGTCATCTTCTTCCTATTCCTCTCTCCTTCCTCAACTCCGGCGATCTTCTGGTGAGGTCCTACTGGAGTTGCTAACAATTGGTATCAGAGCTACCGATCTAATCGGAATCATGGAGTTCAACAGCAACCAGTGGCCATGCGTCGCGAAGCGCGCGGGCAACACAAGTCCGGGCTGGACGAGCGTCGTGAGGCGCGCTCCATCACGGTTGGTGGATCTGACCCCCTCGCTTCCGGCGACCTTCCCCTTCTCCAACGCCGTCGAGGAGCTCAACACCGATGCCGCGATGTCCTTCCCCGACGAGCAGATCCAACTCGACTTCGGCTTCCTCGTCGCGCTGCAGGAGGACGAGAGCGACAGCGGCCTTGAGGTGCTGGACCCTGCTACCGCCGAGCTGCCGGCCGCCGTTGAGGAGCTCAACGCCAAAGTCGCATCTGCCGAGAAGCGCACCACTACGCCGACGGACGTCGTGCTGCTCGACGGCCATCGCATGCGCGACCTGTCTGGTGCCCTCGCGCTGTATCCGTATGTCGTCGCCACGCCTACCAAGCACGAGATCCAGAACCGTCGCAATGCTGTGCGCGAGGTGAACCAGGACATCATCGCGGAGCTCGGCTTCGTCCGCAAGCTTCTCGTCCTCGATTCCTTTCGCTGCGAGCAGGCCGCCTTCAACCAGGTCGTCTCTGTCTTCGTCATCCATGAGCAGGAGCACCGGAAGTATCCCGACCTCGTCCTCCATGGCGTCGAATCCATTCGCCTCTAGATTTTCCCTACCGCTCTACTTCCTGATGGCATCAGTGAGGCCACGCACATCTACTGCAAGCTCACTCGCCATGACTGTCACCTGTCCGAGCGGGAGCTAGATTCTTCTTCCCCGCCATGGCCGCCACCTCCACTGGCTGTGGCACTCGCTGACCACCTCCTCGTCACCTTCGACAACAAGCGCGTGGTCCTTCCGCCCATCGACGACGCGCGCTGGTCCCCGGTCTCAGTGCTTGTGCTCTTTGTCAAGCGCACTGCCCAGACCAACGGCGTCGTGATGGGGCTCAAGGGGGTGTTCCATCCACCATGGACACCGCCACAGCTCACCGATGATGATGGTCTGCGTCGTCTTCGTGACTGCGCGCTCAACGCCCTTCCTCTACATCTCCTGCTCGAGGTGTTGGGCGGCAAGCCCAAATTCGCATGCAACGTGTTCGAGGGAATGACCACCCAGGCCGTCAAGTGGTTCAGTCGCATGTGCATTGTCATCTGCGTATTTCTCGACCAGGTCACATTCTCCACGGCACTCAACTTTCGCATGCAGCTCTGCATGAAGGAGCGAATGGAGTCGTCCATGCAGTACATCCTGTACCAATACACGATGGCATCCAGTGACTTCAAGCTGCTGCAATCGGTGCGGAACATGTACGTGATGGATGAGGTGCGGATGGTGGCGTCCGAGTTTGAGACAGCAATGTGCGTCATCAAGATACGTGGCTGCAACGGCCGCGGCACCGCCACCATGGAGCAGGGCGGGTTCATGTTTTGGCAAATGGCCCTGACATGTGGTATGACGATCTTCCTCTCGGCAACAGCAAGGTCCACACCGAGTCCAACGACTGCCTCGTCTAGCGCAACACCCCAAGGATCGGCTCCCACACTGCCAAGGGTCCCATCCGCTCCCTCCTCTGCTTCCTCCAGGGGTCAGTGGAGATTATCCGGCACGTGCCGTTCGGCTACTTCAACCAGTACACCAGGCTGATCGAGCAAGTTGAGAACTCACACTTGACCCGATCGCATGAAGCACTACTACAATAAGCCTTATCGCAGGCGGCTCCAAACATATTATCACACGCGGTTTCTAAAATTGCCTAAAACGAAGGGCCTATGATAATCCGCAATTTCACAGGCGGAGAAGTGATACTGCATGTGAAGAAACATTATCACAGGCGGTTTTTACTTATGCTAGCCGCCTGTGAAGATAAGTTATCACAAGCGAGTCGTGCACATGCGGTTTTTACTTATGCTAGCCGCTTGTGAAGATAAGTTATCACAGGCGGGTCGTGCAACATATATATCCGCTTGTGATAATTGTCTTACCACATGCGGGTCTTGCAGCATATCTAACCGCCTGTGATAATGGTGTTATCGCAGGCGGATGTTGACCTACATCAAGCCGCCTGTGAATACTTTTTACCGTAGCTGGTTTCTACCATAACTGTAACCGCCTGTGATAATTAGGTTATCACAGATGGTTCTTTACCTATATCTAGCCGCCCGTGATAACTGTTTTTCACAGGCATGCCTAGCCGTTGGTAAATAACCGCCTGTGATAAGGTATAACCTATGCAGTAGTACTGCTGTTATTCCTAATTTCCAGGTCAATTCAATATAATCACAGAACAGAAGTCAACAATATCATCACAAAACACAACAATATTATCATCACAGAAGTCATCTCACAGAAGTCAATTTCACTAAAACAATATACATATGTACAAGTTACACATACAATTCATCTCATAGTTTACAAGTTTTCACTAAAAACTGTTTCTATTGGCATAGTCGCAAAGTTCTGACACATCAGCTATTGCACCATTCTCATCAAAGTAAGTCCCCTCTTTTGTGCAAAATTTCACGACAAATGAATTGACAAAGTTTGGAAGCAATCTTGTCGGCTCCTCCATCAGGAATACTTGTACAAACAGGCCATTCTTCGTTCAGATTCTTTGTGTGCTGCAATATAACACATAACAAGGTTTAGAATGTGTTGGTTTGAACAATCTCAAAGTATAGATCAAAGTGAGAGTATACAGGAATTTATTTGGTATTTTTGGAGCAGATGTACTATGAGCAATTGAATTTTGAAGTTGGAATCAAAATATGAAAATAATGTTTCTGGTAATATTGAACAACAGAGAATATAAGTATTAAACTATGCTAGTTACAATGAAAATAAAACTCAAAAGTAAGAAAATAAGGTATCGACATTAAGGATAACTTACATCCTCACGATTCACTCTATATACGCCGGCGGTTCGAAGATGCTCGCATACATAATACCCGCATAAGACACTCCCAGCGGGCTGCTTCGGACAAGCATAATACGTTTTAATGTCCAATGCATTCGTATTGGAAGGTCTCCGACCGCCAAGCTGTTCCGCGTAAAACCACCAAGCACTGTAATACAGGAAATGTCATATAAAACTTGTCAACACATTCTAAATGTGTGTAAATTAATATTATTGAATAAATGTACAGTTTCAAAATGGAAAGGAAATCTTTCTAACGATCTGGTGGGAAATCGGCCGAGTCCAAGACTGTTGCCTTCCTTGCGTTGGCTTGATGAAGATCATTATGTAGTGTTTATTGCACACATACAAACACACGTGTTAACAATTCCCAGTAATTGCTATTTCAATGTCATGTGTCAAACTTACTCGAAGTGGTAGGGAGCCTTTACGAGGTCCTTGCCGTCTCTGACAAAGTTAAACATCGCATGTCCTATGTAAGCTACAACTTCTGTCCTTCTATCCTTCTTAAGTTTTGTGATTGCTTTTTCAAAATCTTTTTTTCATGTGCTTGAACTTTGCTGAGTCTCGATTCGCCTTGACATCGAATAGCGCCTTTGCAATCCTAGTAGGGTCAAGGAACTTGTCTTGCGCTCCAACTTTTCATTATCCATGTATTGCATCCTATTGAATAAGTCCAGAATTGTTATAATCTCATGGAATGCGTATGCGTGTAGTGAGAAAAGCAAATACAAAATATTAGAGGCACTTACAAGCACCATACGAGCAACAGGTTGATTTTGAGCATGCCCCGAGGGAAAAGGGGATGCATCTCTTCAAATAAAATGACCCGTATATTTTATCCAGTGCTCCAGAATGCTTCTTTTGGAATACGAAATGTGACGCAAGAAAGATCATATTTTGTGCTGGCAAGGATGTACCACTGATGCATTCTTCTGAGCAGGACGGGTTGTTTGCTAAGTTGTACGGATGTCATGAACGGCTTCCCATTCTTAAATTGAGGAGGAACATCCTCAAGCTTGTATATTGGAACTCTTGGTTTAACTAAAGTCGTCCGCCGATTATACATGACACCGTCTTCTTCCCAATCCTCGATATCTCCTAATGATGGCTCATGAGAAGAACGAGATGCACTCAATTTTAAAATATTTTCCTTCATAGTTTCCAAATACTTTGACACTTCTAATGAAGGTTTCTTATTTTCGTATGAGGTAACTTTGATAGGCACTGATGATCGAGGAGTAGTCGTCGAAAGTTGGACACTGGCTTGTTGTTGAACCTATTGTTCAGCTGATTGCTCTTTACTCCTAGCAGCTGGCTCTAGTACTACTTCAAGTTGTTGCTCAACTGGTTGCTCTTTACTAGCAATAGCTTTCTCTGGTACTGCTTGAAGCTGTTGTCCAACTTGTTGCTCTTGGATATCATCCTTACTGAGACATAGGGGGAGTGGATCTTCCTGGACTGGGAGTGGATCTCCATGCACTTTCACCTTAGAAGATGGGGTTGCAGTATTTCGAGATGCGACGGGGCCAGAAATTGGCTCATCGTCCAACACAATATCGCGTCGGTGCCAAAGGATCAATTGGTTGACAGCCTGCCCCAGAGTCGCGATCCCCTCAGGTGTGACGTGGTCTATTTCATAATCTTCATAATCATTATCAATGATCTGAAGAACTTGCACCACATCATAATACAACGGAAGTGGATTCCCGTTGAAGTCATGGTCAGGCTTTGCCATAGCAGTGGCAACCTGTTTGGTTTTGTTCCCTGCTCTGCCGATCGGGACAAGAAGACGACAAGATTTGTCGTTAGCCATATCATCGACAAGAACTTATGGGTTGACCCTGAGCCTGGCACAGAACCAACGCTGCTAGGGTAGGCAGTTGGAGATACTAATTGCTCCTTTTGCACCGGAACCATCGCTGTACTCGGTGCCACTAATTGTCCCGATTGTTTAAGTTGTTCCATTATTTCTTGCATATTTTCTTTGACCTTTTGAGCAATCATTTCATCAAGTTTTTTCTTAAACTTCTCACGTCTTCTATATGTGTCTTTATCTTTAGGGAAAACATCTAGCCAAGACATTTGAGAACCGCTCTAACCCGTCCGCTATGTTCAGGGTTTCCTAAGATAGCGGTAAGTTGGTCATTCTCCCTCTTCGGCTTGAAGAGACCCTTTTGTTGCTTTTCAATTACTTCTTTCATTTTTTCCTCTACTTCATTCATAGAGTCGGGCTTTTCAAATTAGACCTCACTGGTCAAACCTGACCGGGCAAAGACCCACCGCTGTGTTTGCTCATTGCAGCCTTCTAATGGGTGAGGATTGTCCTTACTGGTAATTTCGTCTCATATCTTATTCCATTTCTGGACTTTGGGGGCATATCCAGCAGACCCCAAGCGATGATGGTATTTGTTCTTTTTTGCAAGCTCTAACCTAGTTGCACTTGGAGCTTTAGCATCAGGTGTGGTCTTTTGACAAACAAACTCTTGCCACTGAGGTTGTGTGATTTTTCCCATCTTCCTCGGGCTAGGGACTTTATCGGCCTTAACATAAGCATTCATTTCACTCTTCTAGCCATGAAACTTCTTGCCGCAAGAGACCAATGTTGCTTTCTTTATAGCTTCTTCTGTGCCTTTCGGGAACTTGAATTGTTTCTTTATTCTTTCCCACAACTCATTCTTGGTCTGCTCGAGTAATTTCCTCCAATTCTCGATCGTGATCGGCACGAGCTCCCTAACAAGAAAACCGCATGCATTATGGTATTTGGTAACTGAATCCAGTGGTTCTTGGGGAAGCCCACCTGGACCGACCCTTGTTATGTACATGATGTGGTCCAATGGACCCTTATTGGGACCTTGTTGCCCTCGTTTCCGCTTGAGTGAAGCTTAGGATTCATCCATTGGAGAACCTTCTGCGGTTTTAGGAGCCAAAGTCACCTCGTTGTCTTCGCGATTAATCTAGGTAGAAAAGAATTATAAGACTTCGTATACTTGACAACCAACATTAACTTGAACTGCTGAAGTTAAGATTCATGATCCATACCTCGTCGGCAGGATCATATTTCGGGTCGAGATCCTCTGAAATCTTTTTAGTTTTTATATTAGGAAAAGGATCCGATGGACTGTGAAAGGAGCTTGAACTGCTGGAGTCAGTAAACTGCATATTGTCTTCTTTATTGTTACTGTCAGTACTAGTCTTCTTAGGGCTTTCCATGCTAGAACTAATAAGACAAAAAATATAATAAATGTCATATTAAATCTACATGAAGTGTTGCATGAAGAAAAAGATGGAAGCGTTCTAGGATTTGATAAGGCATTCTAGGGTTTAAGGCGACTGACCAAAAGGTTCCTATACATTGTGAGGGTGACAAGCATGTTAAAGTTGCTCACCAGGATAGCGACACCGATCTCGAAGGAGCACAACCCTGTTAGATGAAGTTCGGGATGGCTACACTCTATTTCCAGTACATATGCTACTATTCACTCATGATCCTACTATAAATTACGATCCAAATAGCAACTGAATACAAAATCCATTAATTTACCTTTCCATCTAAAGATATGACCAACTAGCCTTTATTTCACTGAATAGAATGACTTCTTCATTTAACTAAAATTAATTTTCTCAAGAGGGGTTTCTTTGTTTATTTTATCACATATTGGAATATTTCCATGTGCAATATCGGATAAAATCATTTTCCTATGTACTTTGGACCTGAAAGCACAACCACAACATAAATCAGACAATAAGTAGTTCTCCTACGTATGTCGTTATCTGAAATTATCTATATAATTATTTTGCAGGATAAAGCATAAAACGTCTCTACTAACTCACAAAACTTTGAATGGTCAAGTATGTGCAGTATAGTTTTATCTAATGGCACCTCAAACACTTTTATTAAAACATATTACTTTCCAAAGAGAAGGACATGATCCAATAGCAATGTCCTCGCTTCTATGGTTTACCGACAACCCAAGGATGCCTACCCACCGAATCCTAACAAATGATGCCACCGAACTTGACAGTTTTTCGAATTCCACCGAACCCTAACCAAGGATGCCTACCATTTTCCAATTCTCGAAACCTAACCAAGGATATGCAAGGCGGCGGCGAGGGCGGGGAGGGAGGCGTCTCGGCGATGGAGGATGGAAGGTCGAAGGGTTTAGGGTTTACCTTGAAGCTCGGCGGCGACAGCAATGGCTTCGCTTGGCGTACCTAGAAGCGGCGATGGCGAAGCTCGGTAGCGACGGCGAAGCTCGGCGATGACGGCGGCGAACACTTGGCGTCAAACGAAATTTTGGCAGCCTAACGGTGTCTCAGTGTTTCGCCCGGGCTAGGTTTTTCCAACGCTGCCGAGGGGTATATATAGACTCCCATTTTCTCAGGCGTATTTTAAGTACCGACTGCCTGAGAAGATGGTTACCTCAGGCGGGTTTTACTTACCGACCGCCTGAGAAGATACAATTATCTCAGGCGGCTGGTAATTAATACCCGCCTGAGATAATATTCTTCTCAGACGGTTATTAAGTACCAACCGCATGTGAAGATCTTTATTTCTTCTTACTTAATATTCTTGATTAAATGTGGGTCCTTTAAAAAGGCAAAATTCCACTTTCTTGTAATATTATTGATAAGTAAAGGTTACCATTAAATTTCACTTCATAAATCCTTTGAAATTGGTCAGAACATAAAAAACATACAATAATTGTTATTTTTCATTTGTCTATCTTGATGAATATAATGCTTTTTTCATTTATTTTTTCAGTGGACATTTTTACTCATCATACCAACCTCTATGAATTTTTTCAGATTTTTTAAAATTTTTTTGAATCAATGTGTGTTTATAATTTGATGAATGCCTCATATGTATATGAGCATTTAGTTAGAATGATGGATAATTTGAAGTTTGACATGTTGGAATGCTTTTAAAAAAATTAACAAAATTCATACATGTATAATTAATACAAATATGTTCATACAAACAAATTTAAGTGAAGGATCCTTTTTTATGAGATACACAAATGTGAATAATATGTGAGTAGAAATTAATATGATATTTACCAAAACATTACAATGTCAGCTATACAAGTTATAAAATATTTGGTTCAGGTGGTAGATGTTAATTTTATACAAATATAGAAGAAAGAATCATCGAATTTGGACTCAATTTGCAGAATCAAAACTGGTTTGAGTATTTATATTGAAATCTAAAAAAAACAAGGGATAAGGAAACTGAAGAACAGTATCGGGCATTATCTCAGGCGGTTGGTAATTAATACCCGCCTGAGATAATATTCTTCTTAGACGGTTATTAAGTACCAACCGCCTGTGAAGATCTTTACTTCTTCTTACTTAATATTATTGATTAAATGTGGGTCCTTTAAAAAGGCAAAATTCCACTTTCTTGTAATATTATTGATAAGTAAAGGTTACCATTAAATCCTTTGAAATTGGTCAGAACATAAAAAACATACAACAATTTCTATTTTTCATTTTTCTATCTTGATGAATATAATGCTTTTTTCATTTAGTTTTTCAGTGGACATTTTTACTCATCATACCAACCTCTATGAATTTTCCAGATTTTTTAAAAAAATTTTGAATCAATGTGTGTTCATAATTTGATGAATGCCTCATATGTATATGAGCATTTAGTTAGAATGATGGATAATTTGAAGTTTGACATGTTGGAATGCTTTTATAAAAAATTAACAAAATTCATACATGTATAATTAATACAAATATGTTCATACAAACAAATTTAAGTGAAGGATCCTTTTTTTATGAGATACACAAATATGAATAATATGTGAGTAGAAATTAATATGATATTTACCAAAACATTACAATGTCAGCTATACAAGTTATAAAATATTTGGTTCAGGTGGTAGATGTTAATTTTATACAAATATAGAAGAAAGAATCATCGAATTTGGACTCAATATGTAGAATCAAAACTAGTTTGAGTATTTATATTAGAATCTAAAAAAAAGAAGCAAGGAATAAGGAAACTTAAGAAAAGTACCGGGCATTATCTCAGGCGGTTGGTAATTAATGCCCGCCTAAGATAATATTCTTCTCAAGCGGTTATTAAGTACCAACCGCCGATTAAATGTGGGTCCTTTAAAAAGGCAAAATTCCACTTTCTTGTAATATTATTTATAAGTAAAGGTTACCATTAAATTTCACTTCATAAATCCTTTGAAATTGGTCAAAACATAAAAAACATACAACAATTGCTATTTTTCATTTTTCTATCTTGATGAATATAATGCTTTTTTCATTTATTTTTTCAGTGGCCACTTTTACTCATCATACCAACCTCTATGAATTTTTTTAGATTTTTTTAAATTCTTTTGAATCAATGTGTGTTCATAATTTGATGAATGCCTCATATGTATATGAGCATTTAGTTAGAATGATGGATAATTTGAAGTTTGACATGTTGGAATGCTTTTAAAAAAAATTAACAAAATTCATACATGTATAAATAAAACAAATATGTTCATACAAACAAATTTAAGTGAAGGATCCTTTTTTTATGAGATACACAGATGTGAATAATATGTGAGTAGAAATTAATATGATATTTACCAAAACATTACAATGTTAGCTATACAAGTTATAAAATATTTGGTTCAGGTGGTAGATGTTAATTTTATACAAATATAGAAGAAAGAATCATCAAATTTGGACTCAATTTGCAGAATCAAAACTGGTTTGAATATTTATATTGGAATCTAAAAAAAGAAGCAAGGGATAAGGAAACTGAAGAACAGTATCGGGCACTATCTCAAGCGGTTGGTAATTAATACCCGCCTGAGATAATATTCTTCTCACGTGGTTATTAAGTACCAACCGCCTGTGAAGATCTTTACTTCTTCTTAATTAATATTCTTGATTAAATGTTGGTCCTTTAAAAAGGCAAAATTACACTTTCTTGTAATATTATTGATAAGTAAAGGTTACCATTAAATAACTTCATAAATCCTTTGAAATTGGTCAGAACATAAAAAACATACAACAATTGCTATTTTTCATTTTTCTATCTTTATGAATATAATGATTTTTTCATTTATTTTTCAGTGGACATTTTTACTCATGATACCAACCTCTATGGATTTTTCAGATTTTTTTAAATTTTTTTGAATCAATGTGTGTTCATAATTTGATGAATGCCTCATATGTATATGAGCATTTAGTTATAATGATGGATAATTTGAAGTTTGACATGTTGGAATGCTTTAAAAAAATTAACAAAATGCATACATGTATAAATAATACAAATATGTTCATACAAACAAATGTAAGTGAAGGATCCTTTTCTTATGAGATACACAAATGTGAATAATATGTGAGTATAAATTAATATGATATTTACCAAAACATTACAGTCTCAGCTATACAAGTTATAAAATATTTGGTTCAGGTGGTAGATATTAATTTTATACAAATATAGAAGAAAGAATCATCGAATTTGGACTCAATTTGCAGAATCAAATCTAGTTTGAGTATTTATATTGGAATCTAAAAAAAGAAGCAAGGGATAAGGAAACTGAAGAACAGTATCGGGCATTATCTCAGGCGGTTGGTAATTAATACCCAACTGAGATAATATTCTTCGCAGGCGGTTATTAAGTACCAACTGCCTGTGAAGATCTTTACTTCTTCTTAATTAATATTCTTGATTAAATGTGGGTCCTTTAAAAAGGCAAAATTCCACTTTCTTGTAATATTATTGATAGTAAAGGTTATCATTAAATTTCACTTCATAAATCCTTTGAAATTGGTCAGAATATAAAAAACATACAATAATTGCTATTTTCATTTTTGTATCTTGATGAATATAATGATTTTTCATTTATTTTTCAGTGGACATTTTTACTCATCATACCAACCTCTATGAATTTTTTTACATTTTTTTAAATTTTTTTGAATCAATGTGTGTTCATAATTTGATGAATGCCTCATATGTATATGAGCATTTAGTTAGAATGATGGATAATTTGAAGTTTGACATGTTTAAATGCTTTTAAAAAAAATTAACAAAATGCATACATGTATAAATAATACAAATATGTTCATATAAACAAATTTAAGTGAAGGATCCCTTTTTTATGAGATATACAAATGTGAATAATATGTGAGTAGAAATTAATATGATATTTACCAAAACATTACAATGTTAGCTATACAAGTTATAAATATTTACTTTAGGTGATAGATGTTAATTTTATACAAATATAGAAGAAAGAATCATCGAATTTGGACTCAATTTGCTGAATCTAAACTGGTTTGAGTATTTATATTGGAATCTAAAAAAAGCAAGGGATAAGGAAACTGAAGAGCCTCGGGCATTATCATAGGTGGTTATTAATTACCAACCGCATGTGAAAAATGTAAAAAATGCCTGTGAAAATCTGACGCCTATATAAAGACCCCTTGCCACAGTCGAAACGTAACCCTGGAGAATTTTCCACCGCCGCAAGGCTGCTGAAATTTCTCACCGCCGCGCCTGCTCTGTCGCGCCGCCGCCCATCCTGCACTGCCGCGCCGCCGCTCATCCCGCACAGTCGCGCCACCACGCCGCCGCCTAGAGCCCGCACTGCGCGCTGCCGCCCAGCCCCGCGGAGGCACGCCTGATCTGCCCAGTCCCACATCGCACCACAAGGTACCTAAGTAAATTCTCATAGTTTCCTTTTGCATGTTGTGCTGGTATATGGATTGTGTCCTTTTGCATGTTGGTATATTCTCATAGTGTGTTGGTATATGGATTGTGTCATAGTGTGTTGGTATATGGATTGTGTCCTTTTGCATGTTGGTATATTCTCATAGTGTGTTGGTATATGGATTGTGTCATAGTGTGTTGGTATATGGATTGTGTCCTTTTGCATGTTGGTATATTCTCATAGTGTGTTGGTATATAGATTGTGTCGTATTGTGTTGGTATATGGATTGTGTCCTTTTGCATGTGTGTACATATGCATTTGGACTCAATAATTTGGAAGTTTGGTCTTTTAGATATTGATGTATGGACTATATTATAATAATCTTATTGTAGTGATTAGGGTTAGCTTTCTAGGGAGATGGTTTTATAACTCACCCATTTAGTTACCATCGTTGGATGGGATCCGACGTCAAGATATAATGGATCGGATCCTACCCAGACCTAGCCTATGCCACTGGGCCTGTTTGCCCCACGACTTCAATCCTTCACCCCCGCTTGCTGCTCCCGACGCCTTCGACTCCGTCCGCCTCGAGACGTCGCCCGTCTCCTACATTAGTCGCCCTAATCATACTTGTTGTGTCTTTGTAAATTCATTTTATAGAAGACCTTTAGGGAATATTTGTGGCCAAATTTTGTAAATCTGACAAAAATTCTATTATTGAAGCATGAACCGTCGAGCGTGGATGTATAACATGCCAAGACCCAATCCTTTGTACATTCATAATGTTGCAGACTTTATTGAAGCATCCAAGAGACATGCAAAGTTGCAAAAGATAGATGACATATTATGTCCATGTATCGACTGCGAAAATAAGATTGCTTGGACGGATACTATAGTAATCCAATCTCATTTGGTGAAAAAAGGTTTCAAAAAAAATTACACAATATGGACAGAGCATGGTGAGTTAGATACACATGATGTGGATAAAGATGATGAGAGAGGTTCAGTTGATGTTAATGTTCATATCGATGACGGTAGTGACAATCAAGCTGGTGATGATGATGATGATGATGAGTTCGATTGTGAGGAGATGTTGCGTCACATTGAATCATATGTATTGACTTCTATGGGAGCAAGCAAAGGTTTAAGTAAAATGGAGACATTGCAGAATGCGGCGACGGAGCTTTTATATGATGAATCAAATGGTTGTGATAAAGAGTTTACTACATTGCGTGCAGTCTTAGAACTACTAAAGCTGAAAGCTACGCACGGATGGTCCGATTGTAGTTTCTCTGATCTTTTGAATCTTCTGGCAGAAATTCTTCCAAATCCAAATAAACTTCCCAGAAGCACTTATAAAGCGAAGAAACTTCTTTGCCCGATGGCACTAGGTGTGATAAAAATACACGCTTATGTGAACCATTGTATTCTGTATCGCAAAGAGCATGAGCTCGCAACTAGATGCCCCATTTGTTGTGTCAGTAGATATAAGGACTACAATCACCAGTATGTTACCAACATGAAAAAATCTCAAAAGAATAAGAAGTTTATTATTGGTCCTGAAGGTGACGATGACGATACTTCTGGCGATACAGACGGGAAGAATAAGAGAAAAATTCCCGCCTTGGTGATGTGGTATCTTCCGGTAATTGATCACTTGATGCGTTTGTTCTCAAACCCTAGGGAGGCTGAACTTATGCATTGGCATTCTGAGCAATGCAAGAAGAATGAAAAACATATACGACACCCTGGTGATGCAACACAGTGGAAAAAATTTGATATTCAGTATCCAGAATTTGCAAAAGAAATCAGAAATGTGAGGTTTGCCTTGGGTACAGACGAAATGAATCCGTTTGGTGAAAAAAGGAGCATACACAGCACATGGCCCATGGTCTTAATGATGTACAACCTACCGCGTGGTTGTGTCAAAAAAGGAAATATATCTTGTTATCTGTTCTTATCCAAGGTCTGAAACAACCCGACATCGAAATTGATGTGTTCTTGGAACCTTTAATGGAAGAAATGGTGAAATTGTGGAATGAAGGGGTACATACATGGGATGAGTACAAGCGGGAGTATTTCACGTTAAGAGCAATGATATTCGTTACCGTGCATGATTATCCCGGACTGTTTACATTATCGGGACAAATGAAAGGGAAGAAAGATTGTGTAAGGTGTGTGGATAGAACTGGATTTCTATACCTCACTTCATCCAGAAAGACAGTGTACATGAGACACCGACGGTTCTTGACAGATACACACAGGTATAGGAAGATGAAAGAACAATTTGATAACAAAATCGAAAAAGATAATGCACCAAAACCTTACAGGGGAAAACTTGTGTTTTAAATGGTCAAGAACATTCATATTGCTTTCGGTAAGGGCAAAAATTGTAAAGGAATTAAGAGAAAGAAAAGTACATCTTCGGATGATACAACTGATATGGCTTTCAAGAAACAATCGATTTTTTCAAGTATCTTCCGTATTGGAAGAATCTGAAAATTTTGTCATAGTATTGATTTCATGCACGTTACAAAGAATGTATTTGACAACATCATTGGGACCTTGCTGGACATGCCGAGGAAAACAAAGGACGAATTAAATTCACGTATGGACCTAGTAAATCTTGATTTGAGACCAGAGCTTCATCCTATAGAAAAGGCAAACGGGAAGCATTACCTTCCCCCAGCCAGCTACAACTTGACACTAGAATAGAAAAAAAAAAAGCAATTTGTGAATGATTGTGTGGGATCAAAGTGCCCACGAGTTTCTCATCCAATATACGCAAACTAGTCTCGATGAAAGACTTGTCTTTATTCGGTTATAATTCTCACGACTGTCACATGATGATGACAGTTTTCCTTGCCATTGCAATAAGAGTCATCAAACCTGAGCATATAAAAGTTGCCATCACACGTTTGTGTTACTTCTTCAATGCAGTACCGCAAAAGGTGATAGCACGTGAAGATTTAGACTATCTGAAAACATACAACGTCAAGACAATGTGCAAGCTTGAGATGTGTTTCCCACCATCCTTTTTCGATATGCAAGTACACCTAATCATACATCTTGTTGATCAGATAAAAGCATTGAGGCCACTATATTTACATCATATGTTTTCGTTGGAGAGATATTTAGGAGTATTAAAAGGTTATGTGCAGAACCATGCTCACCCAGAGGGTTCAATTATGGAAGGATACACCACTGAAAAGGTGATTGAGGGTTGCGCTGATTACATCAAAGATGGAAAATCGATAGGTGTGCCTATACCGGTACATGAGGGTAGACTACGTGGGAAAGGCAAAGTGGGTAAGAAAACTTTTATCGTTCAAGATTACAAGAATGTACACCGTGCACATTTTGGTGTGCTACAACAGCTCGCAATAGCTGAGTCGTACATCGAGGAACACCAAATTGAGCTTCATGATAAAAAACCAAGACCGCACAGAGGACTAGATCATGAAAGAGCACAGAAGATGTTTCACTGAATGGTTAATGGACAAAAATATACCATACGGAAACACTATAGAGGAGGCAACAATGAAGAAGTTAGCTTCTGGCCCATCTGCTTTGGTGACATCATGGCAAGCATATGACATCAATGGTTACACATTTTACACTAAAGAAAAAGACAGTAAGAGTGTTGCACAAAATAGTGGTGTTCGTATTGAGGCTTATGATTCACAAGGGCAGAAGACCACATACTTCAGGTTCATAGAGGAAATATGGGAACTTGATTATGGCGAAAGAATGGTAATGCCCGTATTTAAGTGCCAATGGGTCAAACATCCTGATGGTGTGAAAGTGGACAATTACGGGCTAACACTAGTATACATGAATAAAATGAGTTATAAAGATGACCCGTGGGTTCTCGCCGATAATGTTGCACAAGTTTTTTATGTTCAGGATCCAGAAACTGAGAAGATGCATGTAGTTGTTTCTGGAAAGCAAAATATTGTTGGGGTTGAGAATGTGGGAGATAATGAAGAGGAATATAATCAGTATGAAGACATGTACCTTTTCACCGAACCATAAAACATCAAGCGCGTAGAGAGAAGCATTAAAAAGAATTTGAAACCCTATATACTAGAAGATGTCAATGCTGGAAAAAATGTATATAGCAATGCGAGATGATATATATTGTATATATTTGTATCTTCTGAAATCAACTTAGAACAATATTCTATTTCAGCTTTAGATAGCATGTTTCGAACATTATTAAATTCAGCTTCTGTTTCGAGCTCATGTCAAGCTAATCCCTTCACAGCAAGCTCTTGTATATGCAAGTAACACCCGAGACTCATCATTTGGATTGTTAAAAGTTTCAATTGATGTCTGACGATACTTCCCGTCCATTTGAGGGCTTGTTTGGATAGGAGTACACCCAAACAAGCCCTGCAAGATTTCTTTCTCTTCTCTCCATTTCGATAACTTATGAAGATGCTATTTTATCAGTTCTAATGGCTGAATATATTGACTACAAATCAGTACCATCTCTCTTAGTTCTTTACACAAGCGACGAAGTGTACAACTTCAATCACAAATCTTGTTTTTACCATTTTCATAGGAATTTGACCTTAATCTTTCAAGCATAGATTTATCAATAATTGAAGCTTCTTCATCAGGCATGTTAATGGCAGTTACAAGTGAAGGGTGTGTCGAAGCTAACGAAATCTCAATGGGACTGAAGACAAAGAGATACTGCATATGAGTGACAATGTCCAGGTTAGACAGCATGAAGCTATGATGACAGCCTTCAACAACATGAAAAGTGATGTCAAGGTTATGCTTGCATCAACCAAAACATGTTGTGCGGGTATAACACTTGTTGGGGCAAGCATAACCTTGGCCAAAATCAGAAATCACGCCACCGTTGATTACTCTGAAGCCGCCATGGATTACTCTAAAGTTTACCGAGCACGCATGGAGAAAACTTCAGAGTAATTCATGGCGGCTTCAGAGTAATCCACGGTGGTTTGATTTATGATTTTGGCCAAGGTTATGCTTGCCCCAACAAGTGTTATACCCTCACAACATGCCTTGGTTGATGCAAGCATAACTTTGGCATCACTTTTCATGTTGTTGACGGTTGTCATCATAGCTTCACGCTGTTTAACCTGGACATTGTCACTCATCTGCAAGATCTCTTTATCTTCAGTCCGATTTAGATTTCGTTAGCTTCGACACATCCTTCACTTATAACTGCCATTAACATGTGTGATAAGGAAGCTTCACTTATTTGATAAATCTATGCTTGAAAGATTAAGGTTAAATCCCTATGAAAGTGTAAAAACAAGATTTGTGATTGAAGTTGTTCGCTTACTCGCTTGTGTGAAGCACTAAGAAAGTAGGTACTGATTTCTAGTCAATATATTTAGGCATTAAAACTGAGAAAGGAGCATCTTCCTAAGTTTTAAAATGGACAGGAGTGAAAGAAATCCTTCAAATGGATGGGAAAATCTTTCTAAGGATCGTCAGGCTTTAAATTGATGCTTTCAACAATTCAAATGATGAGCCACGAGTGTTACTTGCATCTACAATAGCTTGCTTTGCAGGGATTAGCTTGACAGGAGCTTAGCAGCATCAGAGGCGGTTGGTAAGTAAAACCCGCCTGAGATAAACATCTTCTCAACCGGTTATTAAGTAACAACCGCCTGTGAAAAATTTAAAAATTGTCTGAATCAGGAGATTTATTAAAGTGGCAGTGCATCGTCCCCGGTAAAGAAGGGGTAAGTCATGAAGAACAAGCACAATATGAGTTTAACCATTGTCCTCCTATTAATAAATTTCTTTTGTAGACTGAATGGGAAGATGGTTACTACCCCTTGAAAATCTCCTTCTCTAAGTTCTATCCCTTGGTGCCTCCAAGATGCGCCTTTCCAAGTGGGTTCTTCCATCCAAATGTCCATCGTTCGGGAGCACTCTGCATCAGGATTCTTGATCAAGAGACTGTAAGATAGACCTATTTTGCTCATGTAGTTAATACTTAATTGTTGTCGAACTTATTTGAACTGGTTTCTTATATTACTTAAATTATATTTCATAGGGGTGGTGCAGTGGTTTTACAATCAAAACTATACTACTTGAAGTTCAGCGTTTGCTGCATCAGCCAAATGTGCCCGATGTTGAAAATGATTGCTATAATCTACTTATCAAGGTTAGATGACACTTTGACTTAGTGACCAATGTAGGTTATTCATTCCTCCTTTGACATTTGTTAATTTAAATAATGTCAATATTTTCAGGATCTAGCGGAATATAAGAGACGTGTTCAGGAGCAAGCGGGATGGTACAATTTAGATTGATCAATGGGAGCTTCAGGAATAAGTTTAAATTCGAATTTAGTTTAGAGGGCACGCAATGTATGATCTATGGAATTCATCGAGTTGCGAATTACCTCTGAATTGCAATGTCATTTGCGTTTGTTTATCCTTGTATTCCAATTAAATCACTTAATTGCAATGTCATTGCGTTTGTTTATCCCTGCAACGGACACTCACGATCTAGGGCACTCTGGCGTTTTCGGGGACACAAAATAAGTGGAAACAATGACTTTCCCTAGGCGGTTCTTCAATGAAAACCGCTTGTGATAATTGAACAACTACATATGGTTCTTACACAATGACCGCCAGTGAAAATACATGATCTTCTCAGCCCGTTGTTAATTAAGAACCTCCTATGAAGTTCATTACATTACAGGCGGTTCTTAATTAATAACCGCCTGAGAAGATCAAGTATTTACCCAGACGGTTGTTTCTTAAAATCCGCCTGTGGTGTTATTTTATTGCAGACGGTTCTTAAGTAATAACTGCCTAAGAAGATTGAGTATTTACCCAGGCAGTTGTTTTTTAAAATCTGCCTGTGTTGTTCTTTCAACACAGGCGGTTATTGTATCAATCGTCATCACATTTGCATATTTTTAAGGACCGCCTGTGTTTGAAAAATTGAGGCGCCTGTAAAAATGATTTTTGTAGTAGTGAAGGAGGAGGTGCTCGCACTCTTTGCCGCAGCGATCATGTACCCGGCCATGGAGTGGGACTTCCAGCCGACTTTGGTGAAGAGCATCAATGCCAACAGCCACAAGTACGGCAACGACGGGTGCCTCTCGCGCAACAAGGAGGATCTTCCCGATGAGTTCACCTTCCGCATCAACTACCTCAGCGCTGACCAGCTAACGTTCAGGCTCAACTTTTGCAAGGGGCTCAGCCAGGTGATCATGTACTACCAGCTCATCCGCCACGACCTCGAGCTAATGGGCCGCTTCAACATCACGTCCAAAGGCTACAGCCTGTCTCTGGAGGATTTCTGGCTCGTCAAGGACCATAGCAGGCACGGCGAGTTCGTGATCTCTGTCATGCTGCATCAAGAGGAGCAGGTTCCCGGGTGTAAGCCCCGAAGCAAGCAGAGGCTGAACATGGGCATGGTGGCCATGTGCGTGCTCAGCGCCGACAACTTCCTCTGCGACGGGCTGTTGTCGTGGTGCCCGCGCCGGCCGCTCACGGACCGGCTATCCGCGTCGTCAACCACGTTCGAGTGCCTGGAGACTGCTCAGGCGTTCTGCTTGGACGTGTCGGATCTGCTGGACGGTGGCTCTAGCGAGGCCGCGGACTACAACAGCATCAAGTTCGTCTTCAAGGGGATACGAGAGATCGACTTCAAGCTCAGCATCTTCGTCTACAACGTTTCCTCCATGCAGCATTTTCCGCGTTTGCGATCGGTCGTATTCCAACGCAGCAAAACTGTGGTTGTCACAACCCACGAGCACTTATGCGCATCTTGCTAGGCGGTTGTTCGAGCTCCTGCTTGAGGGCAAGCAGGCTCGCAAGAAGGGGGGAATGTTAGCAGCTTCACCTGTCGTGCGTGACTTGTGGTCCAGGGCCACGTGTGTACATATGTGGTTTGGTGCCTGAGTATTAAAGTGGGTGAACAGAGAGAGAAGGGTATCGAACAAAACATTATTGTTTCTCATATTGTTCGGTCATCTTCTTCCTATTCCTCTCTCCTTCCTCAACTCCGGCGATCTCCCGGCGAGGTCCTACCGGAGTTGCTAACAGGGAGGGTACAGGAAATGAAGGCTCTGACAAATGCAAACGATCTCCTAGGAGTCACTGACTCTATGTCTCATCACCTAGCTGAGTGGGACGAGGTCAGTGAATCTCCTGTACAAACCTCACACAATTTAATTAATTCTGTTCATCCCATTTTTAATGACAGTAGTTAAAATGAAAACAATGATAATTGTGATCAGGATTCAATGAATATGGCGAATGCCGGATTAGAAGAAGTGATAGAGGAAAGTGTGGAGAATGTCAGGGATGAACAGCACCTGGCTGGTGTCATGAAGATGGCGGCGATATCTGAAGAGTCGCCATCACGTACGGCAGCAAGGCGTAGCAAACGCAGGTCTGCAACAAGTGATGAGCCATCTATTGAAAGAGCAGAGAAACTAAAGGCAAAGAAAAATGAAGGTCAGTCCCATACATCATTTTTGAATTTATCAGAAAATGCCATCACTGTTCAGTTAAATAGTGTTGGGATTAAAGTAAGTGAGAATATGTCTGCTCAGGATGTGGTAACTAAATTACAAGAGGATGAGCATGAAAGACTGGTAGAGAATAAACTGGAAGATATGAAAACAGATGCGTTAGATTTAGAAGACAGACAAATGAAAGAGGAAGAGGAACTAGACAATGTCATTGTCGGTACCCTGCGTACCGTATACCCCTTGGAACTGCAAGAAGACCAAAGGAACTTCACTTGTCTGAGTTGAAGACCTCCAAAGACCCCACGTGTCATACGGGGCCGGACCTGCCTCCCATCTATGGTTAGTCCCGGTGCTGCCACGTGTATACTGCAACCGGAGCTACGTCCCACACATGGGAAAGCTCCGGGCTAAATACCAGTGCGGCACCTCCGGACCTAACCCCCGACAGAGGGAAGCTCCAGTCTTAACACGTGTACAACTGCACCGGACCTTCCCATCCCAGACAGCAAGCTCCAGAGCTGCCACGTGTTCAGCCACCGGACCTTCAACTTCAACGAGCAAGACAGGAGAACCCCCAACGGCTCGGACCTTCAAGGGGCAATCAAAGACTTCAAGACCCAATTAAGTGTCATTAATACCATATTAATGACACATGATCGGAGGCCCCTTAATACCAGTAATGGCACTGTCAAGGCCCGTTACCACACTATTAAGGGTAATTAACCTCATTAATTGTGTATTAAGCATCAGTAACCGCCAGGGCCACATGTCGGGCCAGGCTAGCGATGTAACGACCAGTCCTTGTACTATAAAAGGACTGGTCGAGCGATACACACGGGCTCTCTGGACTCAGACAGACCCCTTGGATACTCGGCTCTGACACACACTCACAAGTGCTCAGACGCTCAATACAACAACTACACACCCCGTGGAGTAGGGTATTACGCTTAGGCGGCCCAAACGATGTAAATCTTCGTGTCTATTAGCCATCATGTTCTGAATCTCTGCGCGCCCAATACCGAACTACGAACTCCGCGGGCTACCAACGGTAGTACCGGGAGAATTGCGGGAACAAGACTTCGACAGTTGGCATGCCAGATAGGGATGCCCGAGATTAAAGGATGGTGAACTCCGCTGCTGGATCATCAAACAGCAACCCTGTTGCGCAACCTGCTGGAGCAATCCCTCCAACATGCAGCCGCCAGCAGGTGTTGTGGCTCCAGCAGGAGTCATGCCACCGCCACCACCGTCCGGACCGGCAAATCAAGCTAGACAGCGAGATGGGGCGTCTGTGTCAGTCACGGCATCGGCGAATAACAACCCTGAACACGCGCTCCATGCCGCGCGTGCTCTTCTCCAACGTCCACCGCCTCCAGGAGCATCCCAGGGTGCAATGAAGCAGTGGAGGGCTGATGTAGAACACCTGGTTGCAGTAGCAGCCGATCGCATCAGCAACCAAGGTCCTCCCCCCTCGGGGCGGGCCCCATCGCAGCATTGGACCATGTCTGGTAGACTTGGTCTGCATGCTTCCCAACACAGGAGGCTTGCTGCGTCTCAACAAGCGACGTCGCTGCCTTCCGGGGCGCGACGTATCCATACGGTAACCCGGCTTTCAACTCACGACCTCTGGGCGGAGCTTGATCGCCGTTACCGTTAATAGGATGGTCGCATCCATATCGAGCGCGCTCGCGAAAGGCGAGAGGCTCGGGACAGTCCTGCTCCCGAGGGAGTAGGAGGAGGCTGTTCTGCCCTGGCCATGCACCTACGCATGGTCAGATGGCCGCAGAAGTTCTGGCCTTACCTGCCGGAGAAATTTGACGGGATTGTCAATCATGCTGAGGTTCTCCAAATCTACTCCACCGCAATCCTTGTGGCTGGAGGCAATGAGGCTGTGATGGCCAACTACTTCCCCGTGGCTTTAACTGGGACCGCCAAGTCCTGGTTTATGAGCCTTCCACCCGACTCCATCAACAGTTGGGCGGAATTGTGCCAACAGTTCACCGCCAATTTCGGGAGTTCATACACCCGACCCGACACCGAACTGGACCTTTTTGTTGTCAAGCAGAAGGGAGGAGAGTCCCTGCGATCCTTCATCCAGAGGTTCTCCCAGGTACGAAACACTATACCTTCTATCTCAAGCGCTTCTGTCATTGTGGCATTTAGACCGGGCGTACGAGACAAGAAGATGCTGGAGAAGCTGGCGACCAAGGAGGTCACCAGTGTCACAGAACTCTTCATCTTGGCAGACAAGTGCGCCAAAGCTGCGGAGGACCGTGAAATGCACACCCAACCACCTCCGGAGGACAACAAAAAGTCCTCCAAGGGTGAAGCCACTACCTCCGGGAGTGGCAAGAAGAAGAAAAAGTCCAACAACAAAAAGAAGTCTGACACACCTACAGCCGCTGCTATCGCAGCTCCAGGTGGCCGAGGGCCACGCCCTGAGAAACGACCCCGACCATCATCTGAAGACGGAGGCAGCTCCAAGATGTGGTGTCCTATACACAAGACAAACAGCCACAACTTGGAAGGTTGCCGAGAGGTCCAGAACCTTGACGAGCGCTACAACAAGCGCCGGGAAGAAGTTCCTTTACATCAAAGGGAAGGGAAACAGAATGTCGACGAAGCTCCGGCTGAAGAGGAGTTAGGCTTTCAGGACCCTAAAAAGGTCTTGAAGGTTGTTTACACCTCCGTCGACGATGACTCCGACGTCTCCGACAACGAACGTCGGAAAACCATGAACACCATCTTTGGTGGTTCGTGGGACATCACCTCCCGCCGTGTCCTCAAGACCATGCGGAGGTACATGGCCTCAGTAGCTCCTACTGCCAGGGCAGAGCCGCACTGGAAGTGGATGGACACTGCCATCACCTTCGATGCTTCAGACTGCCCTCGGAACATGATCGGAGCAGGCCAACTTCCACTGATGGTATCTCCTACCATCAACAACATCCAACTCCACCATGTGATGGTGGACGGAGGTTCGGGTTTGAACCTCATAATCTTTGAATCTTTCGTCAAGCTTCACCTCTGACCTTCGGATCTTTGCCCCTCCTGACCTTTCTCCGGAGTAGGTCCAGGGGCCATAACCCCTCTCATTGCCATTACTCTTCTGGTGACCTTTGGGACCCGGGAGAATTACCGCACTGAGAAGTTGGTCTTCGACGTGGCGCAGATCAACTTACCATTCAACGCCATTTTGGGCAGGCCAGCCTTGTAGAAATTCATGGCTGCCGCCCATTATGGCTACTTGGTGTTGAAGATGCCAACACTGATGAGGACATCACTTCTATGGATACAAACAACACTCCATTGAACATACAAGATGCAATCAATAGAGTTCATACACAACAATTAATTTCAGAGGTGAACTCGTTCTTATATATTTCCTTATATGTTTTTGAGCATAGATTGCTACTTAATGATTTATTTGTGATTAGGATCCATGGAGAGGTTCAAGGAGTACTTGGAGGGAGTATTAGGGACGTGGAAGACCAGAGAATTCGTTCAAAGAAGATGGAAACCGAACCAAACTCCTAATCGTATCCAACTCAGAGTCCAGGAGCAGTACGCACTAAAACGAACGCCCAGGACGCATACGAACTCCGTTTTGGACGTTCTACATATGCACGGAAAAGGGAGAGGATAACCTTTCAAATGGCACTGGTCCTATGTCAAAATTCCTTAGGAGTCGACGGGAATCATCGAAACAAAATCGAGTTCAGAATTTGTCAGGGTGCTGCGCCACCGTATTGGGCCATTGGGCCTTGTATCAAGTCTAAGTCCATTATTTTCGTGTATTAGGGTTAGGTCACGACCCTAAAACCCCCTTGGACGTCCTCCCACCTATATATACTCCATGGTAGCCGCCATAGAAAATTGGGTTTTGCTTAGATCAATAATATTGCCGTTCTTCGGTTTGTGAGACCCCAACTTCGCGATTTCAGATCGTGTCTTCTACGTTCTTGCTTGTGTTCTCGGTTGCACTTGCAGGGATTAGCCTTCTTGGCGAGGTCAATCGTGTGCAGCACGGTTGATAACCAACGGAGCGGTGGTGTAATGATTGCAGGGGTTGTTCGTGTTCTACTCGAGAGCCTCGGATCATCAACGTCGAGATCTCCACATCAATCAACTTATCCATGACCTTTCGGAAGATCGGGCCTCATCATCTTTTTCCTATCAATTGGTATCAGATTTCCAGGTTGCCCGTTAGGTAATTCATCTATCCATTACATTAGTTTTGTTTTTCATACCTAGAGTCCACAAAAAAGCCACAAAAAAACTTGCAGTTTAGTAGATATGTTCATTACTTTGTCCAAACCACGTTTGAGCCTTTGCAACTTTGTTATTCAGTTTGGTTTTGTTGAGTTTGTGTCCGTGGTTGAGTCATATTGCTGGTTTAGAATGTGTTTTTGGTCTTAGTTTGAGTTTTGCATTGTGTGATTCATCCTTTTGAATCACGTTATCACGTCCAGATTAGATTCACCTCTGTCCAGTTCGATATTTTCATCATATATCGCACATACAAACTCGGATTTTGGTGTTCTTGTACTTTTTGGAAAGCTTAAGAAGTTCTCTATAACTTTAATATTCATCATTTTCCCAGAAAATATAGTTATCGATGTCTAAATTGCTTAGATCTGAATCTGTTATTGACCTAAAAATTCTGAACAGTCTGTATTTCGGAGGCAATATCTCCTATTGTTCTTTTCCAAAATAGGTCTTCCATATATTGAAATTAAAGAGGAGAGATATATCTACAATCTTGCTGTTCTATGTTTTCCAATTTAGAGCCTATAAGTGTGCCTATTTGTCCTTGGAAGATTGAGCAGAAAATCTGCGACAGACACACGAGATATCTTGGATTGATTTTCATTGTGTTCTTCCCTTGCAGCACATTCTGAAAAAAAAAAGGAAGAAAAAAGAAAAAGGCAAGTGAAAAACAAGAAACAAAAGCCGCACAAAAAAAGAGGAAAAAAAACAACAAAAAAACAGAAGTGCTTGCATTCTTTGTGTCATCTAGTTTTGTCTCATGTCTTGCTAGCTTGAACTACTAGGAACACATTTAGGCCAGCAACATTGACAAATACTTTGGACACTTATTCAACTTTACTATCTGATTTCATTGTTGCTAATCCTTGCTACAAATAAAGTGCCATCCAAGCTACACCTTACTCTTGAGCAGAATCGATACACCTTTGCAATCATCCTACGCTTCATTAGTTTCTTCATACCGGCCACCGTTTGCCACCTGCAGTGTCGGTAAGAACACTTGTAAGAGCGTGGTAAGACGCTTGAGAGTGTGTGATTCCACTTCCACTTTGCCATTACCCTTTGTAGTTGATAGGGATAACATATTTTTTGTGTTGTCTTCTGTTTGCTACTAACAATGTCAGGTAAAAGCAAGAATCATGCATTATATGCTGAGATGATGGACATGATGAAGACGACGATGGAGTTGCTCAGTAAAAATCAAATATCAACCAAGGATTCACATGACATTCAGACCACCTTTACAACACCTTACACAAGATGTAATTACATTCGCCCATATCTTCCTTCTTATGATGGTTTTGGTTATGATGAATATATTACATGGGAAATAGAGGTGGATAAAATTTTTGGACAATGTCATATGTGTGAGAGGAGAAAGATTAGAAATGTTGCAAGTGTATTAGTAGATTGTGCATTAACTTGGTGGAAAAATTTAAATGAATTAGAAAAACCTCGAACATGGAAAGAAACGAAAATTCTTATGCGAGAAACTTTTGCTAATGTATCTATGTGCAAAGAAGAAATTCAGAAATTTGAGGAGAAATTTCTTTTTGTACCTCCTTTTGTGTCTAACATTTTGCAGGACAATATAGAAAATAATATAGATGATGCAAAAGAGAACGAGGCTTTTGACAACACTTGTGAAATTTTAGATGGATCAACTCATAATGCACTCAAAATCACTGCTCAAAATGGTAAGGCAAAACATTCTACAAATACAGAAGGTGAGAAGTTTTTGGATGTTCTGAATTTTTCCACCAATCATGCTATTTTCAAGGAGCAACTATTAGAATCGTTTATTTATACACCATTGTCACATGTTGATTTTCCTGCTAATCGTTGCGCTACGAAAGAGTTGTGTGCTGATAACTCTATTATACCTATGCAAAAACAAGTTAATGTACAAGATAATTGTGTTTTGGATTCACCTACTTGTGCTGAAATTCATAATTTGATCACCGCTACTGCTGAAAATGATGAGCTGAAATTTTTGTCTTCTCTAAATACTTTGGGTTATATTGAATTTGACACTCTTTGTGATCTAAATATTGTAGAGAGGAGAATATTTTCACAATCTGAATTGCCTTTATTAAGTAGAAATATTTTTCATGCTATAGGCAAATATGAACATAGTGGTATGTTTATGGTGCATAAAGTTTACATATGTTCAAATGAGGAAGCTCCTTTTGTGTTGCAACAACATGGTCAAGTAAATGAATGTACTAACGCTAATAATGTCTTGTCAAGTTTTTCTAGTATGTTTTCCTTGCAGCAGGGACAACAAAAGCATTATTCACTGTGGTTGTGCATTATGGACAGCACTTACTCTACCTCCAATGCAAGCCTCTTTGTTGGACATACGAGCAAGCCGAGGACGGCTTGTCATAAAGAAGGGGAGAATGATGAGATCATGCACATTATTATTGCACCTACAAACATAACACAATATTTATTTGTTTGGGATCCTGGCTCAAGTGAATGTGCACTCTTATTTGATGGACAAGATCAAGATGGTGCACTATGTCGTCCACCACCTTGGCCTCCTCCATTCATGCATACAAGAAGATTTGATGGCGTTGCACATTTGGACCAACACATGAGAGGAGACGAACTTGAGTCGAGGACGACTCTAATTCAATAAGGGGAGGATGATTAGGACATCACTTCTATGGATACAAACAACACTCCATTGAACATACAAGATGCAATCAATAGAGTTCATACACAACAATTAATTTCAGAGGTGAACTCGTTCTTATATATTTCCTTATATGTTTTTGAGCATAGATTGCTACTTAATGATTTATTTGTGATTAGGATCCATGGAGAGGTTCAAGGAGTACTTGGAGGGAGTATTAGGGACATGGAAGACCAGAGAATTCGTTCAAAGAAGATGGAAACCGAACCAAACTCCAAATCGTATCCAACTCGGAGTCTAGGAGAAGTACGGACTAAAACGGACGCCCAGGACGCATACGAACTCCGTTTTGGACGTTCTACATATGCACGGAAAGGGGAGAGGATAAACTTTCAAATGGCACTGGTCCTATGTCAAAATTCCTTAGGAGTCGACGGGAATCATCGAAACAAAATCGAGTTCAGAATCTGTCAGGGTGCTGCGCCACCGTATTAGGCCATTGGGCCTTGTATCAAGTCTAAGTCCATTATTTTCGTGTATTAGGGTTAGGTCACGACCCTAACACCCCCTTGGACGTCCTCCCACCTATATATACTCCATGGTAGCCGCCATAGAAAATTGGGTTTGCTTAGATCAATAATATCGCCGTTCTTCGGTTTGTGAGACCCCAACTTCGCGATTTCAGATCGTGTCTTCTACGTTCTTGCTTGTGTTCTCGGTTGCACTTGCAGGGATTAGCCTTCTTGGCAAGGTCAATCGTGTGCAGCACGGTTGATAACCAACGGAGCGGTGGTGTAGTGATTGCAGGGGTTGTTCGTGTTCTACTCGAGAGCCTCGGATCATCAACGTCGAGATCTCCACATCAATCGACTTATCCATTACCTTTCGGAAGATCGGGCCTCATCATCTTTTTCCTATCAAACACCAGCTAGTGTTCTCCGGATCCGTGGAGATCGCACCGCCGGAGTGACTGTTCTGGAAGAACTTCATGCGCTTGCTACAGCGCAGGAGGAAGAATCCGGAAAGGAGCAAGCTCCAAAACCCCAAAGCATTTGTCATCGAGGCTCAACCTCCGCACCTCGCGTGCAACCAAGCGGCGACACGGACATTCCTGTCAAAGTCGTCCAAATCGGTTACGACGCTGCTCAGACCACCCGTATATCGGGAGGTCAAATAGGAACTCGCGCTCGTCACTTTCCTCCGGGCTAATGTCGACGTGTTTGCCTGGCAACCGTCAAAAATGCCTGAGATCCCTGGGGAAGTGATCGAGAACAATCCGAAGATCTATCCCGACACTCGGCCTGTACACTAGAAGCCTTGGAAGCAATCTGTAGAGCTATAAAACTTCATACGTCAAGAAGTGAAGAAGTTGCTCGAAGCTGGATTCATCCAAGAAGTCTTCCATCCAAAATGGCTGGCAAACCCAGTCGTTGTACCCAAGGCTGGCGGGAAGATTCGGATGTGTATCGACTACACTACACTAAATAAGGCATGTCCAAAAGAACCATTCCCACAACCTAGAATAGATCGTATAGTGGATTCCACCTCCGGGTGTGAATTATTGTGTTTCCTAGACGCATATTCTGGGTATCATCAAATCAGAATGTCTAGGGAAGATGGAAAGCATACTTCCTTCATCACAGTAGATGGGTTATATTGTTACACTGCCATGCCATTCGGTCTCAAAAATGCTGCTTCAACATTTGTACGAGCTATGTACAAACCTTTTGGGGAGCTTATCAGAGACGTAGTGGAAGTGTACGTTGATGACATTGTCGTCAAGATCAAGAACAAGGAGTCATTCCTTGACACCTTGCAAGCTGTCTTCGACAAGTTGTGGGTCACACGCACGAAGCTGAACCGTGGACAAGTGTTTCTTTGGGGTTAGCTCCGGAAAGCTTCTTGGATTCCTAGTGAACCACCAAGGAATAGAAGTGAACTCGGCGAAGATAAAAGCTATTGAAGACATGCGGCCACCAGCCCGCATCAAGGACGTCCAGAAGATGACTGGATGTCTAGCTGCCCTCAGCCGGTTCATCTCAAGACTGGTGGAACGGGCGCTACCCTTCTTCAAGTTATTGAGGAAGTCCGAACCATTCCAATGGTCTAAACAAGTAGAAAAGGGATTCCAGGAGCTGAAGCAGCTCCTCACCACTCTACCAACCTTGGTAGCTCCGAATCCTGGTGAGCCATTATTGCTTTACATTTCCGCAACTGACGAAGTTGTCAGCATGGTCCTGGTTGCGAAAAGACCAGAATCATCTCCAGTTCAAGAATCCAGACCCCTTCGGGAGGGTCTGGAGCTACCTGAAGTCGAGTTTGGGTCCCAGCTCCCAGACCCGGATCCTCAACGCGAGATGCCACAGGAGCCACCTCCTTCAAGTGGAGAAGTCATTGTTGCTGAGCAACAAGATCCGGACCCCTCCGAGAAGGTCCGGGTCGCTGCAGAAGAAGCTCCGAGTTCCTCCAGCAGGAACCCGGAGGTCCCCGAACAAAGTCCGGACTCCTCCGGGAGGGTCCGGGTTGATGAGGAGGAAGCTTCGGGCCCCTTCGGGAGAGTCTGGACAGTCCAACGCCCAGTGTACTTCATCAGTGAAGTACTTCATGACGCCAAGACTCGGTACTTGGAGGTGCATAAGCTGCTTTATGCAGTTCTTATTGCTTCTAGGAAGCTCCGACACTACTTCCAAGCTCACAAGATTTCAGTGGTAACCTCTTATCCACTGCGTGAAATCTTGCATAATCCCAACTCTACTGGGAACATAGCAAAGTGGGCAGCAGAATTGGCCGATTTCGACCTTGAATTCGTCCCAAGGCAAGCGATCAAGAGTCAAGCATTGGCGGACTTCGTGGAGGAATAGACCCCCTCTCCATCAAATCCGGGGGGCCCCAGTGAGCAGAAGCTGGAACCCAAGGTTCCGGTCTTCACCGAGCCTCACTGGACTCTCTACTTCGATGGCTCCGTGCAAAAGCAGAAGGCCGAGCTGGAGTCCTTCTCCTCGCTCCGACCGGGGAGAAGGTCAAATACATGGTTCACCTTGACTTCAATGCGACCAAATACATGGCGGAGTATGAAGCACTAATCTATGGGCTCAAGGTGGCACTATCGTATGGTGTCAAGCAGCTGTTGGTAAAGGGTGATTCACGGCTTGTTGTAAAACAAGTCAAAGGTGAATGTTGCTGCAATAACCGTCAACTAGTTGCATACCTACTTGAAGTGCAGAAACTTCAAAAGGACTTCGACGTCCTGGATCTCTGCCATGTCCAGCGTCTCAACAATGCTGAAGCCGACGAACTCTCGATGAAAGCTTCAACCGGAGCTCCGGCTCCTGACGGAACCTTCGTCCGGAGATTGTCAAGACCAACAGCTCAGCCCGCCGAACTGAGCAAAGGGGGCGAGACCAGCACCTCGAAGTTGGCGGCCCCGATGGCCCTGTTACCATGGCGTCCATCAAGGGTCGTAGGTGCTGTCGGAAGCTCCGAGCAACCCAGCACACAAGACTCCAATCCTCAAGTTAGCTCCGATGCATGGATCACGGAGATCCAGAGCTACTTGAAAGACAATTTCCTTCCTGAAGATAATGTATCCGCTGACCGGATAGTCAGATTGGCTAAAAGATACACACTGGTAGAAGGGGATCTCTACCGGCGTGGTGCCAACGGCGTCCTAATGCGGTGCATTACAAGGGAAGAAGGTTGCGAGCTCCTCGCAGATATCCATGGAGGTGAGTGTGGGAACCACTCGTCTTCCCGCACGCTGGTCGGTAAAGCCTTCCGGCATGGCTTCTACTGGCCTACAGCGCTCCAGGATGCAACTGAGCTAGTGAAGAAATGCGAAGCATGCCAGTTCCATGCAAAGCAAATTCACACACCAGCTCAGCCTCTACAAATGATACCTCCTACATGGCCATTCGCTGTGTGGGGGATGGATATCTTGGGACCTTCCCCAAGAGTCGTCGGAGGTTACAAGTTCCTGTACATTGCCATTGACAAATTCACCAAATGGCTGGAAGCAACTCCAGTTGTAACAATAAAAAAACAATCAGCTATCAACTTCTTGCAGTCCATCGTATGCAGATTTGGAGTCCCAAACAAGATCATAACTGATAATGGGACCCAGTTCACAAGCTCTGCATTCCAAGGATATTGCGAAGACCTCGGCATTCAGGTCAGCTACGCTTCTGTAGCTCACCCGGGAAGCAATGGCCAAGCTGAGAGAGCAAATGCAGAAATCCTAAAGGACTCAAGACGCGCACATATGAGTGCCTGAAAAAACATGGAGCCATTTGGATCGAAGATCTTCTGCCCACACTGTGGGCCAACAGGACAACTCCAAACTGGTCAACTGGAGAGACACCCTTCTTCCTGGTGTACGGAGCTGAAGCAGTCCTTCCTCCGAAATCACCTTGGGATCGCTCCGGGTCCGGACCTTCGACGATGCCATGCAGGACCAGCTCTGGCGTGAAGACCTTGACCTCCTTGAAGAGGGAAGGTGCCGAGCAGCTGCTCAGAATGCCCGATACTGCCAAGCTCTTCAGCGCTATCACCAATGGCATGTTCACAGCCGACAGCTCAAGGAAGGCGATCTGGTGCTACAGAGAATACAAACTTGAGAAGGGTTAAACAAACTATCCCCCAGCTGGGAAGGACCCTTCTGAGTAATCAAAGTATCCTGTCCCGGATGCGTTCGCTTGGCAACCGAGGATGGGACACCGCTCCCTAATCCTTGGAACATTGAGCACCTCCATAAGTTCTATGCTTAATATCACGAAGGTGAGTCTGTAGTTACATGTGATGTATGTTATAGAGTCATTGTACAGAGTCGGGCAGCTCCTTCGGGAGAACAGTCGGACCTTCCCCGGAAGGTCCACAAAGTTCAGGCAACACTTGTCATAGTCTCAGAACTAAAAGTGTAGCTAGCTACCTTGTGTCAAACGAGAAACGAAACACACTTAGCCTGGTTCCGTACCCTAAGAGTGTACTTGTTTCCCCTGTACCCTGGACCTATAATGAAAGACATCATTGTGTGAAAACAGACTCCACGTGCATTTATTTTGTACAGGCTCAATATTTTTTATTCTCTTTCTTGTCTATAACAAAGTTGTGCAATCCTTAAGAAACTTTAGCTCGACCAATTCATGTATAATTCGAGTCGCATTGTCAATTCTTCCAGGTCTAAACATTGTCAATGGTCTACTCGTCTGAATGCTGCCAAGCCAATCTAGGTCCAGAGTGTGCTATCGACTTAGCCTGGTCCTGCACCCTAAGTACGCCACTCTACCTACACCCCCGCAGGCCAAAGTAAGGCGAGTCCAGAAACGATCGGAACTGGAGGAAACAATCCAGTGCACTTGAGTGTATGTAGAGTTGCGTTCGACCTAAAGATTGCTCGGGAAGAGTAAGTCACAATTGAGTTATAGATAGGAAATGGATTTTACTATTTTTCTTGACTTTAGTGTGCAGGAAAAATGAAGATCCCATGATGATGGTGAATGAAGCTGGAGCTACCAAAGCTTCGACATCCCCTAAGGTGGCTTGTTGTAGATGTTTCAAACATTGATAGCCAGCGTCGTTGGAGCTACTAAGTTCCGGTAAAGCCAGTGGGCCAGCTATCAACGTGAACAAAAGATGGTGGGAAGACTCCCCAGTGGGGTCTGCTGTCGACACACCGCATGTTGACAGTGGTCACTGCCAGAGATACTAAGCTCCGACACCCCAAAGGATTAACCGTTGATGCTCTACGCGTTGACAAGGGGCACTGCCGGAGCTACTAAGCTCCGACAACCTCAAGGGGCCCCTACTATCGGCGACTTCGTACCTACAAACTACAAGTTCGAAGCGGGCAAGTCTTCAACAAAGTGCTACACCCTCTTGGTACATGTTCACAATCAAATTGTGTACATCTATCAAGGGGCCAAGTGGGACAAAGGTGTTGATGACAAAAAATGAAATTCATAAAAAACTTGGATTTCATTTATATGGAGACAAGAGATTACAAAATTGGAGAAAAAGAAGAGAGAATACAAGTGGGAGCTACAAAGAGAGAATCCTAGACCCTATGGAAGAAAGAGACGACCTTCTGGGCAACCTCCGACACGCTGGCTTTGGTGGCTTCCCCCTCTCCGTCGATAGGGCCTTCAAGCACCGGGTCTAGTGGGAAGTGAGGGTCCCGGCTTGTGTAGCACGTCAGCATGAACTCTGTGACGTTCTTCGCCAGGGATTGTCCCTCGGTTTCCAGCTGATCCGCGATGACATCGCCCATCTTGGTGAGCTTGTTGCCTGCCGAACTCAACGCTTGCAAAGCCTAGTCCAGCTCCGGCTCCAAATCATCCGGACGCACGGGACTAAAACCCATCGGCGTCAGCGCGTCATTGGATTTGCCCAAGAAGTCCCAAACTTGTTGGGACTCCGTAGCCCTCGAGCCTCGCATCTCCTCCAAGGATCTTCTGGTCGCCACAAGCTCCGAATTCTCCCGGGCAAAGCGCTCAACCTCTTTGGCGTTCTACTGAATCTTTTCAGCAACCTGCCTTTCGAGTTTACTGAGCTCCTCCTCCCGGAGGTGTATCTTGTGCCGGCGGTTGACCGGGTCCTTCTCCTGGCCCTGCACCTTCTTCTCCCTGGCAGCAATTTCATCCTCCCTCTTGTGGAGGTCCTGTCCTCGCTACCAGGCCTTCTTCTCCTCTTCCTCGCAGCGCTCATCCAGCTTCTTGGTACGCTCTGCGAGACTCTTGTCACCCAGAGTCAGCCTCTGAGTGAGCTCCTCCTCCCTCTTCACGAGGTCATCCCGCAGATCCAGGAGTTTTTGCTCTTCATCTTCAAGCTTTCTCTCCCGCTCCTCAAGAGCCTCCCAGCGCTTGACGAGGCTGTCATGGATGGCGTTGAGCTTCTCTTGGCGATCACTCGCTGCATTATTAGTAGATACGTCCTATTCATAGATGGCCCGGGACTGGTTGTCAAGGGATCGCATCATGCTTTCCCTCTCATCCAGCAACTGGCCCCAGTACTCCATCCGGGCCTTCTTCTTCTTCACCCACTCCCTGTCGTCAGCCAGCCTGGTTTGCGCCAACTTGGTCTCGAATTGGAGCCGGTTACGCCACCTCCTAAGGGTTTGGTGCTCCTCCTCAAGGGCCTTGCTGTCGTGGTAGAAGGCCAGCTGCACTTGACGAAGACTGGAGCAAGCGTTGTCAATAGACAACGACAGAGGGATTGGGTCCGGACCTCGGGGTCCTCTCCACTGGTTCTAGCGGGTTCTCCATGACAAAAATCGGGTCCCACTCTACAAGAGCGGTCCCCTGAGCTTCCACGGCGCTAGGGCCGCCCTCCGGGATAACCCCAGCCTCCGTCGAGGAAGGTCCTACAACAGAAGTTTCGACCTACGGAGTTGGCTCCAAAGGTCCCGCTGCCAGGTCATCAACAACTGGTCCCTCAGGCGCGGGGGGGGGGGGGGGGGGGGGGGGGCGACAGCTTCATCTTGGCACCCTAGCTCAGGCGTGGGCACCTCCGGGACCACCACCTCCGGGGCAGGCGTTGAAGATTCGGCCAGAGCTGAAGCCACTTCCGGCTTCGATGTTGGCGCCTCTTCCACCGCCGGCTCAGGCGCTGGCGCTTCGACCATCATGGGCTCAGGTGCTGGCACCTCTGCAGCAACCGACTCAGGCGCCAGAACTTCTTCGACGACCGGCTCTACCGCCGAAACTTCATCAGCCACCGTCTCTAGCGTCGGGGCTTCATCAACACTAGGCTCTGTCGCCGGGGCTTCGTCAACCACCGGCTCCACTGTCGGGGCTTCAACAACGTCCGTCTCTAGGGCCAGGACTGCAGCTACCTCCGGCTCCGAGGCCGGAGCGTCCATCATCTCAACATCTGAACCTGGAGCTTCAACCTCCAGAGCTGGTGTAGCTGGTACATCTTCATTCCCGTGGTCCGGTGCTACCACGGGAGCTTCAGGGGATGATTCAAGGTCCAGGACCACAACAGCCGGCGTCAGGGCTGTCGTGACCTTAGCCACCACCTGGGGCGGCGCTAGGACTGGAGCCGGAGCCTCCGCCTGCACAGCCTCAGCTGCTGTTGCAGGAACCAGAGCTTCAACCTCTTTATTGAGTACCCTGTAGATGAAGGACGAAGACACTTAAAACATAGTTACAACAAAAAACAACCAACTGAGCTAAGAAACCAAATTTACCTCAGAAGGCTTCTGCTCCAGCTAGTGCGGAATCTCTTCCCCGAACGCTCAGGGCCGGACCCTGTCGCCACTGGCGTGGTAGCTTCAGAAGATTCCCCGAAACTTGCTGCTGCTGTCGGCGTCGCCTTTATTGAGGCCCCCCTCGACTGAGAAGGAGCCCCGGACCTGGAGCCCTCAGCAGGCCCTGGTACCGGAGCCACATGGCCGGAGCTAGCACCTCGGGGAGATTCCGATGTTGGTGTAGTTGCCGCTGTTGAAGACCTTCCCCTCCGGGGAGAAAGAGCTGCTGCCGAAGGAGCAAGTCTGACAGACCTCCCGTTAGAGTGCTTCAACTTCCTCTTACGACTCGAGGGCTCGGCCAATTCTTTGCCCTTGCCCACGACTTCAACTCTCTATCTCGGGGCAGAAGGGGACCACCGTCGGAAGCTCCGGGGATCGCAAACCCGATGGTCAAACGCCTCTCAACTTCACCGAGGTCGTCAAGCACCGGCATCTTCTGCCGGATCTCCCTGCTGAACTCCGCCTCCATGTTTAGAGGGAGGAAAGCCGCCGGCAGATTCAAGTCGTCACCCTCGACGTCGATGCCGTGATAGAACTTATTGAGGTGAAACTCCAAAGCTGCGCCTTCCATGTTGGACTTCAAACCGGTCTCGATCCAGTCGTCGTCCATCAGGCTGTTGAGGGCCCAGGCAAGCTTCTCCCTCTTCTTTAGCGGAGCCCACCTGCTGACCAGGAAGTTGCAGAATACTGCCTGGGGAGTCACCCCTCCCTCCACACATTGGTGGATCCTAGTCAGAGCAGGGTTGAAGGCATCCGATAGCACCAGAACTTCGCTCCAAGCTTCAGTGTTGACGTTGGGGAGGCCTTTGTGCAGCTCCAGCTTCTCATGCTCCTCCGCCTTGATGACAATCCAATCCTTCTTCCAATCATCCCACTTGCCAGAAGGGAACGACCGCAAGTACTTGTACGGGCACTTCTTGCGCTTCACAAAATAATAGAAGTCGAGGTACTCGTCACTTTTGCCGGTGGTGTGAATGGTGAAGAAGGTGCAGAAGAGCTCGACGCAGGGGGGAATACCCACCCACATCTCACAGAAGTGGACAAAGATCGACACCAGAAGAATGGAGTGGGGGCCAAGGTGGTACAGCTGCAGACCATAGAAGTCTAGCAGCATCAAGAGAAAAGTGGAGAAGGGTGGGATCAGTCCCATCATAGCGTACGCGGAGAAGTACACCATGTCGCTGGCGTGCTCCTTCTTGAATGGAAGATTGCCGGCGTGGACCAGGTGATTGAAGGAGTCACTGGACCACCCCATGAGGGCCCAGACCTTCTTTAGATCACCGTCGGGCTTAAGGCGGCTCTTGCGGAGTCCCAACTAAATCGCATCACAGCGGGGCGAGAGATGAAAAGTTGGCTCAAGTTTGGAGGATTCGAGCGCAAGTTCAAATGAAAGCGTAAAGGATCCCCAAACAGTGTGCACTTTCCTTCTTAAGTAAGCCCCCGCAACGCTTGGATGGAAACTGCAAAGGAGCCGACGATACAGTTCAAAAACTTCACCCTGCCAATGACAAGGGGGCCTGGGGCCACCTCGACGATCAAGTCGAGGTCCTTACCCCAGGAGAACGGTTGTCATCATGAAAGGCGGGAAGCCCGAGGGCGGCAGTCTGACAGGGCGCGCGGAACCGATACGGTTTTCATATCGAGAATCGGCGACCTTCAATTGCGTGAGATCCGCACGCTCAGATCTCACCTGCTGCATCCTGGATATGCCACACGGCGTGGGTTTAACTGTGGACTACATCCAACGGCACATCCGAAGACCCTTGAAGACACGGCTCAAAAACCGAAGGATGGACCCACCTCCGGCAGAACAAATTCATCCAAAAGGTCTCTCCGAGAGGTGGGCGCAGGGGGCCACTGTCGGTACCCTGCGTACCGTATACCCCTTGGGACTGCAAGAAGACCAAAGGAAGTTCACCTGTCTGAGTTGAAGACCTCTGATGGCCCCACGTGTCATACGGGACTGGACCTGCCTCCCATCTATGGTTAGTCCCGGTGCTGCCACGTGTATACTGCAACCGGAGCTACGTCCCACACATGGGAAAGCTCCGGGCTAAATACCATTGCGGCACCTCTGGACCTAACCCCAACAGAGGGAAGCTCCGGTCCTGACACGTGTACAACTGCACCAGACCTTCCCGTCCCAGACAGCAAGCTCCAGAGCTGCCACGTGTTCAGCTGCCAGACCTTCAACTTCAACGAGCAAGACAGGAGGACCCCCAACAGCTCGGACCTTCAAGGGGCAATCAAAGACTTCAAGAACCAATTAAGTGTCATTAATACCATATTAATGACACACAATCGGAGGGCCCTTAATACCAGTAACGGCACTGTCAAGGCCCGTTACCACACTATTAAGGGTAATTAACCTCATTAGTTGTGTACTAAGCATCAGTAACGGCCAGGTCCACATGTCGGGCCAGGCTAGCGATGTAACAACCAGTCCTTGTACTATAAAAGGATTGGTCGAGCGATACACACGGGCTCTCTGGACTCGGACAGACCTCTTGGATACTCGGCTCTGACACACACTCACAAGTGCTCAGATGCTCAATACAACAACTACACACCCCGTGGAGTAGGGTATAACGCTTAGGCGACCCGAACCACGTAAATCTTTGTGTCTATTAGCCATCGTGTTATGAATCTCTGTGCGCCCAATACCGAACTACGAACTCTGCGGGCTACCAACGGTAGTACTGGGAGAATTGTCGGAACAAGACTCCGACAACTTCCATTTGGTGGCTTATGGTAAGCATAGGAGAAATAAAATCTACCACCTCCAAGAAGGGGACAGCCAGATAACTAACGAAAATCAGATTGTTGAGTTTATTGTTAAATTTACAAAAAGCTTTTTGGTCCTCCGAAGGATGAATTATTTCAGCTGGATATGGACCAAAGAGAGGATATTCCCCAGGACTCAGAGGTGGGAAATGATTTCTTTATTGCTGATTTCATCGAAGAGGAAGTCAATAAAGTTGTTTTTCAAATGGAGCATAACAAGGCACCGGGACCAGATGGATTCCCCGCGGAATTCTATCAGGTATTCTGGGATGTGATTAAGGCAGATCTTATGGCTCTGTTTCACGCCTTTTATGCTCGTAATCTACAGACCTTTAGATTAAACTTTGGCACTATTATACTATTACCAAAGTGTGTTGAAGCTGTCAAAATATAGCAGTTTAGGCTAATTTGTCTATTAAATGTAAGCTTTAAAATAATTACAAAAGTGATCACGAATACAGTGATGTCAATTGCCCACAAAGTCATCAGTCCCACACAGACAGCATTTCTACCAGGTCGGAATATAATGGAAGGTGCTGTTATTTTACATGAAACATTACATGAATTACACAAGAATAAATCGAATGGGGTGATTGTGAAGATTGATTTTGAGAAGTTAACTGGAGCTTCATGCGCCAGGTATTAGAGATCAAAGGTTTCTCATCGACATGGTGTGACTGGGTAGATGAGGTTACAAGAGGTGGCCATGTTAATATAAAGGTCAATGATCAGATTAGTGCAAACTTCCAAACTAAAAAGGGTTTACGCCAAGGAGATCCGTTATCGCCAATTCTTTTTAACATAGTGGAAGATATGCTTGCTATTGTTATAAACAGAGCTAAGGTGAATGGGTTAATCCGTGGTGTTATACCGCACCTCGTGGATGATGGGTTATCAATTCTGCAATATGCGGATGATACGGTCATCTTTTTAGAGCATAGTTTGGACTAGGCACACAACTTAAAAATGTTGCTATGTGCATTTGAGCGTCACTCGGGATTAAAAATAATTTTTCACAAAAGCGAAATCTTTTGTTTCAGAGAGGCTCGCGTACATGAACAACAATTTGCTGACTTTTTTGGGTGCAGACCTGGCACATGCCCATACAAGTACCTTGGTATACCAATACACTTTAAGAAACTAAGAAATAATGATTGGAAAATGATAGAAGAGATATTCCAAAGGAAATTAAGTAGTTGGAAAGGGAAATACTTGTTTGTGGGGTGACGTCTCGTGTTAGTCAATTCGGTTCTAACGAACTTGTCCATGTTCATGATCTCCTTTCTTTGAAGTGCCTAAAGGAGTACTAGAGAGACTGAATTATTACAGATCCAGGTTCTTTTGGCAAGGTGACAGTCACAAGAAAAAATACAGATTAGCCCGGTGGGACGTGTTGTGCCAGCCAAAGGACCAGGGAGGTCTTGGAGTCCAAAATTTAGACATTCAGAACCAGTGCTTACTTAGAAAGTGGATTTTTAAATTATTCAATGAAGATGGAATATGGCAAAGATTGCTAAAACAAAAATATGTTAAAAATAAAACAATTGGTCAAATACAGTATAGACCGGGGGATTCACATTTTTGGAATGGTCTTATGAAAGTTAAGGACAAGTTCCTACGCTTTGGGATATTTAAGGTAAATAGTGGTATGGGCACAAGGTTTTGGGAGGACAATTGGTTAGAGAATTTTAACCTTATAGATAAATTTCCCTCTCTTTACAGTGTTGTTAGACAAAAAAATGCAACCATAGCTCATGTTTTTAGTACTACTACGTTGAACATTTCCTTCAGACGGAGCTTGGTAGGAAATAACCTGGAGAGATGGTACACACTTGTTGGATTGGTTGCTAATGTTAATTTAAACAATACACAGGACACTCTGAGATGGGAACTTCACCAAAATGGCATCTTTTCAGTTAAATCCATGTACTCAGCACTGATTGCAAATGGTAACTTGTGTCGAAATAATATGATATGGTCAACTAGGATACCATTGAAGATTAAGATTGTATGTGGTATCTAAAACGCGAAGTGATTCTTACGAAAGATAGTTTAATTAGACGCAACTGGCAGGGAGATGTAAGATGTGTGTTTTGTACTACTCATGAATCTATACAGCACCTTCTCTTTGATTGCCATTATGCTAGATTTCTTTGGAGGATAGTAAGTATCACATTTAATATTTATACACCTTATTCTGTTTCTTACATGTTCAATGATTGGATTTGTTCCTTCCCAAAAAAGTACAGGAAGCAAATAATGGTGGCCACAGCTGCATTGTGCTGGACAATATGGTTGTTAAGGAACGATTGTGTATTTGATAATAGTCCTATGGAAAATTATTTGCAGGTACTCTTTTGGGGAACCTACTGGTGCTGCACCTGGGCGTTGCTGCAAAGAGTTGAAGAAGACAAGATCCACATGAGGAGTGCGTGCAGATCCATGGAAGTAACAGTCATGGAAATTTTCACTAAATTTGGATGGAACTTTAGGCATAGAATTTCCTTTCAATAACGATGTAACTCCTCAGTGTATGGATCTTGCTGCTATTTTATTTTTCATGGACTGTTTCATTTTGCTGGACATTGTAATACCTTGGCCATAACCTCTATTTGAGGGGAAGGCTGGTTTAATACATTATCTAAAAAAAATGTCATACCGCACCAACACAACATGTAGAACTCATAACTGAACCAAGTTAGTGCGAAAAGAGGTTGAAGCATATAGCTCCAGAGCAACAGGGATGGTTTCAAGTGGCGGCGGTGAAATCTTGATTTCTTCTCCATCCGACCGTTGTTTTCTAGTCTTCTTGCTTCTGTGGGTGCGCAAGCAAGTCGGGAAGAACCCTACTGAACGGAATGTACTTTCATCGATTAAGAACGATGAATTTATAAGAAACTCGGCTGCTGTTCTATTGAACGAGCCGATGATAAACCATCTAATCTGATGAGTATATAAGCGATAAATCTTGAAACGAAATTGAGGAATGTGTAGAAGAGGTTCATGCGAACCTTTTTGCTGCAGAGATAAGGCACGGAGAAGGTCAGAGAGGCAAGAACCCAAGTTCTCCTCTTGGCAGATTGAAAACAGGATCGACCGTAAACTAGCAAATTAGGGCAACATGGATAAGCAATGGTCCAAACTTTATTAGCCGATGAATAGGGTGATCATAAACGGACCTTTTCTTTGTTGCTCGCTTGATCAACCGGTGAACAACTCGGCTTGGCGAGCAGGGAGCAGAGAAGGTGGCAATGGCATTGCGCGGTAGCATATAGAGAGAGAGGAAATGTTTTCACTGCGGGGGAATGAATATAGAACAGTGAGGAGGAGATGTACTCGTCTTTACTGTGTAGATAAGCTGTATTCAAGCGAGTAGGGATGGTGAAAACCGGCGAAGGGAGGTGGAATGGCCTCTACGCTCGTGGCACGAGCAGAGAAGGTAGAAAACCGCCGTGCTGGTCAAGTGGAGCCTGTCATGTGGGGCCCACATGTCATACACAAACCCTCTACAACTGGTTTCTAAATTCAATTAGAAATAGTAAATCAAGTTGAAAAATCACCAAGTTTTGCATAGTGACTAATTTGAACATGAGGAACCAATGGTCAATTTGGATTTGATGTTTGACTTCTGCAAATTTTTATTTAAATTTCAGTGGTATGTTTCCTCTCTTCTTTAGCACCACCATTAAATTGGAAAAATAGTTAATTCATGCTGAGAATAATTTAAGGTGCCTCACTAACTAAATTTGGAAATGGGATCTCACAACCCTTCCTCCTTAAAAGAATTTTGCTCCGAGATTAAGAAAAAGAACGAGATAGAAAATGACCTTACCGGAGGTATGAAGATAATAGTTTCGAATAATTAGTTCGAAGAAACTCTTCACTTTTCCCATGTAGCTTCATCGACGGTGCGGTTATTTTGTAGCACTTTGTAGAACCACAGTGACCTATTTCTCGTAAGATGAGTTCTTTCATCGATGATTTGCATTGGGTGTTCGGTATAAGTTAGATCAAGTTGCAAAGTTTCCATGCCTTCTGTGAGAACTTTCGTCAGTTGCTTTAGACCGTTTCTCAACTGGGAGATGTGAAAGATGTCGTAAATGCCAAACAACGATGTTGGTAGCTCCAAATGATATGCCACAGATCCGCACCTTTCTTTGATAGAAAATGGACCAATGAAACGAGGAGCTAACTTTTCCTTTACCCCAAATCGATGAATACCCTTCATCAGGTATATGCGGAGATAGACTTGATCTCTGACTTCAAAATACAAGGGACGACTTCACTTTTCTGCATAACTCTTCTGGCGAGGTTGAGCGGGCTTGAGATTGCATTGTATGAGTTTAACATGTTCTTTGGCTTCTTTAACAAGATCGATTCCGAAGATAACTCTCTCGTCCGATTCACAACAATAGAGTGGTGTGCAACACTTCCTCCCATATAGCGCCTCGTAGGGTGCCATCTTAATACTCGAATAATAACCATTGTTGTAAGAAAATTCAGCTGAAGGCAAATGGTCATCCCAATTCTTTCCATGGTCAATGGAACACACTATCAACATGTCTTCAAGAATCTGATTCACCCTTTAAGTCTCACCATAGGTTTGAGGGTAGTATGCTGAACTATGAATTAATTTGGTTGCCAACGCTGCATGTAGCTGCTCACAAAAACGAGCAACGAACAACAACCCTCTATCTGATATGATGGTGTGGGAAACCCCGTGTAAACACACGATCTGGGACATGTGTAATTCAGCATAGTGACTCGCTCTAAAATTAGTATTCACTGGAATGAAGTGTGCTGATTTGGTTAATCGATGAAGGATTACCCGAATGGAGTCATGCTTTCAGAATGTAAGAGGCAAACCGACAATAAAGTCCATGCTGATGTCCTCCAATTTACATGCCGGAACACTTAGTGGTTGAAGTGCTCCCGCTTTCTTCACATCATCCACCTTGACTCTTTGACATGTATCATATTCCGAAACATATTGAGCGCTTTATCCTAGTCCACCAAAATAATGTCTTGAGGTCTTGATACATTTTATTGCTTACTAGATGTAACACTTGGATAGGTGCGCTTCATCCAAGGCTTTCTTTTGTAGTTTCTCATGCCGAGTTACTACAATGCAGTTGTTGAACCATATTGTACCCTCGTCATCCACTCAGAAACATATCCCTTCTCCTTCAACTCTTCGTCTAATGTGAGACATTGCTATATCTCGTTTTTTAGCCTTTTCAATCTCCTTTCGAAGCATAGCTATGAGAGTAAGATTATACAGCACTCCATAAGGAACTACCTATAAACTTGGTTCTTCTTCTATATCCGGAATAACTGAGAAGTTATTAACATGAGACTTGTGACTGAGCGCATCAGTCACCGCGTCCGCTTTTCCCAGATGATAATGAATCTCAAGTTCATAGTTCTTGATTAGTTCCAACCCTCTACTTTGCCTCATATTAATGTCCTTCTGAGTAAAAATGCATTTGAGGCTTTTGTGGTCAGTATAGAGATGCACTAAATTTACTAGCAAATAGTGCCTCCACATTTTTAATGCAAGTACCACAACAGCTAACTCAAGATCATGAGTCAGATAATGCGGCTCGTAGTTACAGAGCTGCCGCGATCCATACACAATCACACGTCTATCTTGCATTTCAATGCAGCCAAGTCCAACACCCGAGGCATCACAATAAACATCGAACGGTTTAGTTGAATCCGGTTGAGCTAAAACCGTCGCCATTGTGAGCTGTTTCATCAAGATTAGAAATGACTCTTCACAATATTTCATCCAAACATACTTGCTGCACTTTTAAGTAGCTCTGTCATTGGCTTATAAATCTTTGAAAAGCTGGGAACAAATCTACAGTAATAACTCATTAATACAAGAAAGCTGAGGACTACGTGAACGAATACCGGAGGTTTCCACTTTAACACTTGCACCACTTTACTTGAATCAACAACTGCACCCTCCGCTGAAATATTATGGCCATGGAAAGGTACTTTATTGATCCAAAACTCGCACATGTTGAATTTCACATGTAACTTATGATCTCGCAATCGTGGGAGCACGATATGGAGATGTTTAGCATGGCCTTCCTGGGATTTGGAATATACAAGTATGTCATCGAAGGAAATTAAATACTGAATTCATGAGATACATGAATACTAAATTCACGAGGTACATGAAATGTGCGGGTGCATTGGTGAGAGCGAAAGACATAACTAGATACTCATAGAGTCCGTATCTAGTCAAGAATGCGGTCTTTGGGATATCTTCTACTCGGATATTTATCTGGTGACATCTCGACCTTAGATCCATTTTGGAGAACAATTTAGCACCCACTAATTGATCGAGTAAGATATCGATGTGTGGTAGTGGATAGCTTGTTTTTATCATGACGACATTTAGTGGACGATAATCCACACATAACCATAGTGATTCCTCCTCCCTCTTTAGGAATATCACAGAGCAGCCCCATGGTGATGAGCTTTGTCTAATAAATCCTTTGTCCAATAAGTCATTGAGCTGCTCCTTTAGTTTTGCTAATTCCTTCAAAGCCATTATGTATGGCCTCTGAGATGTCAGTATGGTTCCCGGTACTAATTTAATCTTGCACTCCTCTTCTCGTTCAGGTGGCATGCCTGGGAGATCTCAGGATATTCATAGACCACTGGATATTCATAACCGTGTGATAGTTGGCTGCAATTTCAACATTTAGATCTTCAAGCATAAGGGTATGAAGATCATGAAACAGAGAGTCCAGCCGAACAATCTGAGGACCGAGGTAGAGAACAGCCCCACGGTGATTCAGCCATGCCATTCCCAAGATGACATCGATCCGTTGTCCTTTTAATACAATGAGGGTGGTTGGAAATATTTTTCCACCTAAGCACAATGGTGCTTTGACCACAATTTCACTAGCGGCTATATTGACTCTGAGCGATCTTATAAGACCATGACCTTTAGTTGTCGTGGTAGGTAACTCGGATTTGCACACAAATATCTTGCTAATGAAATTATTTGTGGATACAGAATAAAAAAGAATTAACAGGATAGTTCATTGAGACAGAATATACCTACAAGCACAGGCTCTCCTTCCAGCACATCCTCAATGGTTGTGTGGTGGATATTTCTGGGCTTCGGTGCTGCTTTCTTGGTCTGAGCGCAGGGCTGATTATCACCTTTCATGGTCGCTTTCCCGCTACCCCCATTTGGCTTCTGGACAGTCTCTATCGAAGTGGCCAGCTCGGCCACACGTATAGCATGTATACTTCACCGGTCCTCCTCCAATCGGAGGATGATAGTTGGGTGCGTTCTGTTGTGGAACGAACGCACATGGAGTGGTACGCTGCCTCTGCCATTGCTGCTGTTGTTGTGCCCTGTAGCTGGAATATTGGAATGGATGACCTTGATATTGTTATTGTCACGCAGCGGGCTGAATCTGCTGACCGGATGGCATACGGTACACCAGGCGATATTTCTGAGGAGTTGTCTTACTACTACCCTGAGGCACACTCCTCTTACATTTCTCCGTCCGAGTCTGGTGGTGAGCATCCTCAACCATGATTGCTTTATTGATCAGCTCGTTGAAGTTGCTGCAATTAGCCAACGTGAGGTTTTCCTTCAGCTTGGCCTTGAGGCAACGGAAGAAACATTTACAATTTGCCTCGATGCTCACGAAATTTCACGCGTACAGTGCCAAGTGGTTGAACGTCTTGCAATAGTTGTGGGCATTCCTCCCTCCTTTTTTAAGTCTAGGAACTCTAGATCTTCCTAACCAAGATTCTGGATGGAATGTGGTAGGCACGGAATGACCCCCGACAAATCTGTGGAGCTGTTGCATCACTTACAGCGCTTTTTTGTGTTCGGTGCACTGGACCAACCAGAACTGAACTTCAGTTGTGCGGATCCAATTGTTCGCCCCCAGAGGTTTGTTTGCCTCTGTGAAGACAAGAGTATGAGTCGCCAAGAAGTCTAAGTACAAACTTGATTGAGGTTGGTGATGACCTTCATCTTAACGCCCCCTTTTTCGGGATGTATCTTGCATAATAGTCCGCAAGATCTCGGTTTGCTTATGACTTGCTCCCATCATGGCAGCTACAACGTCTGCCAATATGATTGGAGGAGTGGTGGCTGCTGCTACAGATTTTACTGCTCCGATCGTCGGGAGTCATTCGTGTCCACTGGAACCTCCAACCTCGAACATTGCATGGGTACTTGTGAGCACCGGGGTCCCGATATTACACGAATCACATTGGATAGTCACTACAAGAAACGTGAAATAGAATGTCGAGAATTTTATAACTGTCGGACCGACGCATTTAAATAAAATAAATGTGTTGATTTCAGAAAAAATGACATCCGTAACTTAAATATGACGGCTGTAGAAAACAGCCGACAGTCATACAGTTAGAAGCACCGGTTCTGATGTCAAACTAACACAGATAATACGTGTGTCGGCTGCCCTGACAAGTCGACATACTATAAATCTAAATGCGTCGGCTAACCTGCACACCCACATACGTAAAACCTTCCGAAATTTCCCCACCCAGCTCCCGAAATTTCCCAGCCCGCCCGCCAGCTCCCAAAATTTCCCAGCCCACCCGCCCGCCCACCCACTCCTCCTTTATTATTCCTGCACCCAGCCCGATGCCACCCGCTGCAAGCTGCAAACCCTAGCCGCCACTCAGAAGCTTGGCATCCTACCGCAGCCGCTGGAGAGCTACTTCTCCACTCATTCCCACCGCCCTCCTTCCTCAGCTACCCCCTGTACCACGCGCTATACCGCTTCATCGAGGAGCGCACCGACGCAGTCTCCCTTGCCGAGAACAAGCACGGCCGCTCTTCGTCCTCGGCTTCAACACGTTCGGCGACGTCTCCATCTTGTACGAGGTGCTCCGGATGAGGCCACCCGTGCTGTTGCAGTTCGGCCGCGCGCGCAAGGACTTCGTGCTCCGCTCCCACGACGCCGCCTTCTCCGTGGCCGAGGGCGACCTACTCTGCGGGTACCAGCCGCGGGACCATAGTGTGTTCGAGTGCGCCGACGAGTTCGTGTCGAACAGGTTCCTCGGTGACGAGCGCCAGGCGCTGCTCTCCGTTCCGGCGCGACCTGTGCTCCGCCTCTGCGTTCCAATTGTTCTGTGTGTGAGATATTTGTGAGATCGATTGTTGTGTGTGTGATATAGAGATATGTAGATTGTTCTTCGTGTGAGATATGGAAAATTTTCGGTGTATGAGATTGTTCGTGCTGTGCTGAGATATGAAATTAAAAGGATGCTTATGTTCGTGATGAGATATGGAATTAAAAAGAAAAACTAAAGCCACTACAACGTCCGGTGTAAAAAACAAAAAAAGGAGTACAATATCCGGTGTAAAAAACAATAAACTAAATATGTCGGTGTCACCAGGCCTACACTCATAGTGGCCTTTAATAAGTCAGTTTCCCTAGCTGATGTTTATAAAGTAAGTGTGTCAGTTCCTTGAAACCGACGCGCATAACTATTAAAAACATCAGTCCCGCGCTCATAATGGTTAAAAGCGTCCACAAAGTTTCGTTGAGTAAAAACGTCGGTTAACCGACATTTTTAAAATATATATGTCGGCTGCAATAGGCAACCGACATACATATGGCTGACGACCTTTTGATCGTTTCTTGTAGTGTTCGTGCGATGCGATACCCAACAACATACACTAAAAGAGTACATAAAACATACAATGTTTTTATTTTACAAGATAGTCATGTTTAAAACATAATGTACAACTCGTGTACACACGCAACAGAAAGTATATACTCACAGTCTCGAACCTAACTATGCAAAAGAGCCGTCCATGCCTGCATATACTTCCCGCTAGCAACACAAGAAGATATAGCAGCAACATGGCTTCCCGTGAGCCATACACTTCGAAAAGTTCGAGGTCTCATGAACAACCATCAATGTTGAATAAAAATACAAGTACCTTCAAAATATGTAAATATGCAACCATAAACACAGAGCTCAGCAAGACTTAATCGTCTCACCTAACACATGAAACTCTATATGCTAGAAACTTTAAAGACGGAATGATGAAATTTGCATAAAAGAACTCATAGAAATGTAAATCCTTAGTTTTCAGATTTTAGCATCGAATTAACAGTTCCAGGAATGTAAACTTAGGTTGCACTATCTCAAGTCAAATAAGATGCAATACAAAAGATTACTCATAGCAGCAGATCTCATATATTCACACTAATCTTTATTACTACATCATAACGTAGCAAACGTGTGTACTCAATCCATTTATGTGAGTGACAACGACTCGAATAAATAACACACGGATTGCACGACACAAACATCCGCAAGGAAGACACTTCGGTGCTCAACGTCATTTGTGGCAACCTTTCACCCGCCATCTCAATGACACAGGTTCTACCATCCTCACAGAAGGTCCACTACACGGACATGTTGGAGTTGCTCATCTAGCAGATTTACACCACTATCACCAACCCCCAAAGGACAACGGTATAAGGTTTGGCACGAGGGTGTCCAAGTTACACCAGTTTACTGGGTCCCATATAGCCAGTATGCAACCAGCATAGTTCAAACTTACTCAGTAGGGTCGCACATGGCTTGGTCCTTAACTAACACAAACGGAGCTACCAATCCACCCGCCAACTTCTACGTCGCCATTACCGACCCAGGCCTGATGTGGTCACAAGCGATGCCTCACCCTTCGGGCTGAGAGCAACCTTGTGTGTCCCAAACTACACAAATCTCAATCCATGTCCCATATTAAAGAGTGAACTTTATGGTAACATTGCACGAGTAGATTTCTCTCACTCAATTTCCTCTCGCAAGTAAAATTTCACTACTTGACTTGTGGTTGATAAAATGTGACCATTCTCACGAGTATATTCCAACTACTCGACTTCTACTAACCTTCCAACCAAACATTAAGCATAGCAATAGGAATATAATATGATGGAGTCTTATTCTATCCATCCACTCCAAGGATTATTTGATCATGCATGTTCATCTAACCTAGACTTAATGCACAAATATTACTAATAACCAATGTGACTATAATGCAAAACTTTATAAAGGAACTTAAATGCAAACCGGAGCTTCCTTCATACTTGACCTTGTTGCTGCTCCATTAATCTTACTCACAGCAGCATCCATGCTTGTCCTCCTCCTCCGAGTCATGAGCATCGTCGATCTTCTTTACTAAATTCTATCAAAATGAATATGCATAACAAAAGAATGTAATTTAGTACTTATTACTAGATGATCCTACTATACTTAAAAGAATGGGCAAAAATTAAAGTGAAGGTCAAGAAAGGTCTATGTTAGGTTCTAAGTTCACTTTGGAAAGGATTGGAATAAATTCAATTTGATTTATGGAAAATGTTATATAGGCTTTAATATACATGTTCGTATAAACACGTAATAAAATATTTAATTTTATAATAAAACAAGAGACTATTGTTGTTGGAAATTTATACTGAGTTCCAGATGTTCTAAGGGGATTACAAGCAAAATTTCAGATTTAACTGATAAATGCCTTGCCCACAATAATATCATAAAGCTTTCTCCATCAATAGATTAACAGAGAAAAAATGCTTTTTCATGCTAACAAGTATGACAAACAGATAGGGTATGGTCTAAGGAGTCCCACAAAATTGGTTTATAATTTTATGAGCTTTCTATCATTTCTATGATTTTTATAAGGTTTTGCTAATTTCTGGCATTTACTGGTATTTTTTGGAATATCATTGACCTATGGCAAAGTTGTTTATTTAAACTATCATGAGCATGGTTACTAGGACTGGTATTCTTACTGGAGTTCACATGTATAAAAAGGAATCATGTGGCTAAATTTTAGATTTTTTTTAAAGGATACTCCTTGAATTAATTACCAAAGTTTTAAAGGAAAAGGGAATTATTTAGGTAGAAACGTGGCTTTTCATGTAAGATTGTTGCTCCACTGCAAAGTATTTTTAGGACTTTTCTACAATTACTTATGACTTTTCAAAGCTTTAACTATTTTTTGCCTTTTATTTTCCGAAGGAAAAACAAAACTGGCTGACAGTGGGTCCCACTGAAAGTGGATCTAGGCATCCCTTGTGGGTTTTGGTTGACTTATGACAAACAAATGATATCCTAACCACATTATTGAGATGAGTGCATGTTTTAATGAAAGAATGAAGAAAGTGCCAAAAAGAAAGGAGAATGAGGATCAATTCGGAAAAGAGCTCAAGAGCTGAATAGAATACATCATTGTGTAGGGAGTGTGTTGGTGTAACACATCCCAAGAGCTCAAACATAAAAATCCTCACACACTTCACATTTCACAGGAAAAACGGACTAGTCCGATATACACCAGACTAGTCCGATATCCTCTCTGGACAGGTTCAGACAAGTCCAGCCAATGCGGACTTGTTCGCACCGGACTAGTCCAATGATGTCCGGACTAGTCCAATAATGCCTCTGACTAAAATCGGACAAGTCCTCCAAGTGCGGACTTGTCCTATATTCAGTAAGAGTATCACCACACCGGACTAGTCCAATATCACCACGGACAAGTCCGAAAACCTTTCTGACTAAAATCGGACAAGTCCGCTCCAAGCCGGACAAGTCCGATATTCTTGGACACTTAGGGTTTCCTACACGCCGCACACCGGACTAGTCAGGACTCCACCAAGGACTAGTCCGGACCCTCGAAACCCTAACGGTAACTTTTGAAAACCCTAATATAAATAGATGTGCACAGGCCAACTATCAACTCTCTCGACCCCATGCGCCATCACACCCTCCAAGATCCCAGAAAACACATCTCTCCACGTAATCCAACGCAAGAAAGATCAATCCCTTGAGGATTCACTTTGGATCAAAGGAGAGACACGATTCGACACGTTTGAGCTCTTGGGTTTGATCTCTAACACACTCCTGTTGTTTCATTGTTGATCTTACTAGTGTGTTCTTGGTGGTGTTTGAATTGTAATCTTGGGGAGCCCTCAACTTGTGAGAAGGCCCATTGAACTTGGTGATTTGCCCCTTTGTGATAGTGGAAGAAGAATTGGCCTTCGTGGAAATTCGACGAGGTTAGGGTCAGTGAAGACCCAATCCTTTCGTGGGCTCCTCAACGTGGACGTAGGTTGCCTCTGTGGGAACCGAACCACGGGATAAAAATCGTGTGTCAAACATGTTCTTAAAGTTTCTTATATCATATCCTAGGGTTTGATTGATCTTGTCCATCTTATGTTAAAACATTCAAATCAAAGTTAATTTGTACTACACTTAATTTCATTGACTCAATACTTTTCATTTACAGACTATATTCCGCTGCATATTGTGCTTGTATTGAATCCATTGATCGAACTTGATCAATTTAGTCCGCACTCTACCGGACTAATCCGATATCTCGGGATTTGATCAGTTTGTTAAGTGTTGCAGGTTCCGACTAAATTCAAAAAGGCCTATTCACCCCCCCCCCCCAGGCCACATTCAATTGGTATCAGAGCAGGACTCTTCGCAAGAGACTAATTGCTCGAAGAGAACATGTCAGACATGAAGGATGTGCACAAGAGTCTCAACCAAGAGAAGGTTGAAGACGAAAAAGCTCAAAAATTGGAAAATCTACTTGACGCTATCCAGGACTTCGAGGATGATGATGAGGAGACGCTTGAACTCAAGGCGCTCCTAAGGAAGAAAGCTCTCTCAAAAGGGAAAGTGAAGGTCGAGGACGAGAATAAGAAGAAGGGGGGTAGTCACACCGACTACTCCCTATATCCTTTTAACTACGATCATCTTAATTCCAATAATAACCATTACTTATCTATTCCTCTAGGAAAAGCCCCACACTTTGATGGCAATGACTACTCAATGTGGAGGCAAAACATGAAAATGCACTTGATCTCACTCAATCCTAGCTTGTGGCACATTGTGGTTACAGGAATAGATATCTCCGACGATGATGAGGAGCTCACGCCTAGCCAAGAGCAAGCAATCCATCGAAATGCCCAAGCTGCAGCAGTCATCACCTCATCACTAAGTCAGGACGAGTTCACCAAGGTGGATGGACTCGAGATTGCAAAAAAAATATGGGACACATTGCAAACTGCACATGAAGGCGATCGTCATGTGCAAGAGGCAAAGATCGAAATGATCGAACGCGAATTGGGAAGATTCGCCATTGAAGAAGATGAGTCACCGCAAGACATGTACAACCAGTTAAAGACGCTCATCAACAAGGTTCGAGCATACGGAAGCAAGAAGTGGAACAATCATGAGGTGGTAAAGCTCATCCTTAGAGCTTTTATACCCCGCAACGTCACATTGTGCTCGATGATTAGAGAAAGCCCCGGGTACAAGAAAATGACCCCGGATGAGCTGCTTGGGAAAATCATAAATTTCAAGATGATGGAAAAGCAAGCAAAGCATGTCAAGGAGATTGCCGACCTCACCTCGACAAAGAAGAAAGGGGTCGCTTTGAAGTCCGCTTGCAAACCATTATCAAAAGAAGCTCGAGAAACTCAACAAGAAGAGGACAACGATGATGAGAGCAGCGAAATTGATGAAGAAGACATGATCCTCTTCATGAAGAGATTTAAGAAAATGATGAAGAGAAGACGAGGTGGAAAATCAAGTGAAGGAAAATACAAAGAAAAGTCAAGACCAAAGATGAGGCGGGCATGCTATAACTGTGGTGAATATGACCACTTTATAGTTGATTGCCCGTATGAAGAAAATAAGAAGAAGACCAAGGAAACAAAGCCTCGTCCCAAGAAATCTTCATGAAAAAGAAGCAAGCTGGACAAGCCCATCTAGGAAAGGAGTGTGACTCAAATGACGAGTCCTCATCCGAAGAGGAAGAGGAGATGGCTAGCATAGCCATTGAGAATACATCCAAGAAGTCCACCCTCTTCCCAACTCTAGTCGCATGGAAGGGCAACAACACTTGCCTCATGGAAAAGGAAGGTAAACGAAAGGTAACAACCAAATCCTCTTCCTTGCATTCCTATTCTAGTGATAGTGAAGTTGCTAGTGATAATGAAGACATGCTCGTTGGCTTAGATAAGAAAACAGCAGCAAAAATGAAATTTCTACTTGATCAACTTGTTGAGAAGGAGAAGCTGATCAACCGTCAAGAAGATATGATTATCTCCCAAAAGGAGGAATATCTTGAACTTGACAAGCTTCTCGAACTTGAAAAGGAGCCAGACAAGTCACTAGAGCTTGAGTTAGCCTCAAGCAAGGAAACTTGCTTGAAGTTAAGCGACTCAAATGCTACCATCAAGGACGAACTTGCTAACCTGTCCAAGGTTAACAAGATCCTTGAGGTACAAGTTGAATCACTCAAACAAAGTGACCCCTCATCCTTTTCAAGCTCACCTTCTCAACCCCTTAAAACTGAAGCTATTACTTGTTCATGTGCTAAAATTGACACTAGCTTGAAAGAAAAGTCAACCTCTACCAAGGACAAGCATCCTTCCCAAAGTGTCATATTTGACAAGGAGAAGATCAAATATGCACGTAGTGCATACTTGGTCACAAGACCTCCTAATGTCAAATATGGCATTGGGTATTCTTATGGTGAAAAGCAATATGCTAGAAGTCATAAAAATAACAAGGAGAGCATTGCCTTTATGAGGGGAAACTCCTCTCAAGCTAGAAAGACCCATAACGTTGATAAGTCCAAGATAGTCAACACATACAACAATCGGACTAGTCCGGTCCTTACTCGGACAAGTTCTGTCCTCTGGACAAATCCGATTTCCCGGACTAGTTTTGTTCATAAACAACAAAAACTATTATTCAGGACTTTCGATGCATCCTATGTTCTAATGAGAAGTAATTTTGGTAAAGTTTATGCTCATTATGTTGGGCCGCACCATAGGAACACCAAGTCTCATGTGTGGGTGCCCAAATCTCTTGTAACTAACCTCAAAGGACCCAAGCAAGCTTGGGTACCTAAAACCAAGGCATGATTTGTTTTTGTAGGCATATTCCTCCGGTGGATCAAAACGGGTGCTAGACAGTGGTTGCACCAACCATATGACCGGAGAAAGAAGGATGTTCGTTGAGTATGAAGAAAATGAGGATCCAAGCGAGGGCATCTATTTTGGGGACAATAGTCAAGGAAAGGTGCTCGGTACTGGTAAAATTGTTATATCATCTCAACATACTCCCTCTCATGTGTTACATGTAGATTCCTTAGATTATAACCTGTTGTCCATATCTCAATTATGTGACAAAGGTTATAATTGCTTGTTCACTAATGAGGGTGTGACCGTCTCTAGAAGGGGTGATGGTTCCATTGCATTCAAGGGTGTGTTAAAGGGAATGCTTTACCTTGTTGACTTCAACAAAGATAAAGCCGAACTTGACACATGCTTGATTGCAAAGACCAACACGGGTTGGCTGTGGCATAGACGGCTAGCGCATGTTGGTATGAGGAATCTTCAAAAACTCCTCATGGGCGATCACATTCGAGGTTTGAAGGATGTTGTTTTTGAGAAAGACAGGCCTTGTAGCGTGTGCTAAGCCGGGAAGCAAGTTGGAGCACCTCATCCTGTGAAGAACGTCATGACCACAACAAGACCGCTCGAGCTGCTCCACGTGGACTTATTCGGTCCAATTGCTTACATAAGCATCGGCGGTAACAAATATGGCTTAGTAATTGTTGATGACTTTTCACACTTCACTTGGGTGTTCTTTTTGCATGATAAGATAGAAACTCAAGGAACTCTCAAGAGGTTTCTCAAGCGTGCCCAAAATGAGTTCTCATTGAAGGTCAAGAACATACAAAACGACAATGGCACGAAGTTCAAGAACACTCAAGTTGAGGAGTACCTAGACGAAGAAGGGATAAAGCATGAGTTTTCAACACGTTATTCCCCTCAACAAAACAGAGTTGCCGAAAGGAAGAACCGAGCCCTCATAGAGATGGCGAGAACAATGCTCGATGAATACAAGACCTCAAATCGGTTTTGGGCGGAAGCGGTTAACACCGCTTGCCACGCCATAAACCGACTCTACCTTTATCGACTACTAAAAAATACATCATATGAGCTACTCACGAGTAACAAGCCAAATATTTCTTATTTTCGAGTCTTCGGTTCTAAATGCTATATTTTGAACAAGAATCCTAGGACTTCAAAGTTCGCTTTGAAGTCCGATGAAGGTTTCTTGCTTCGCTATGATTCAAACTCCTACGCCTATCGTGTCTTCAACAAGACCTCCGGACTTGTTGAAGTAGCACATGACGTAGTGTTCGATGAAACTAACGGCTCCCAAAAGGAGCAAATTGATCCATGTGTGCTAGATAGAGAAGAAGCTCCTTGTCAAGCATCAAGAAGAATGGCGTTGGGCGAAGTTCGACCACAAGAGCCACCTCTACATGTGCATGAGGAAGATGAACCACAAGTGGAGGACAATGATCAAGGGGAAGCTTCCACACAAGATCAACCTTGAGAAGACGAAGATGATCAACAAGTCAATGAGGGCAACCATCTAGGGGGAGAAGAAGAAGATCATGAAGACACAAGACCGCAAGTTCCACACCCAAGAGTACACCAATGCGTCCAAAGAGATCACCCAATCGACAACATCATCGGTGACATCCAAAAGGGAGTAACAACTAGATCCCGCATAGCTAACTTTTGTGAGCATTACTCTTTCGTGTCCTTTTTGGAACCACGCATGATTGAGGATGCATTGCAAGATCTGGACTGGGTGGTGGCGATGCAAGAAGAACTGAACAACTTCAAACGGAACGAGGTGTGGGAACTCGTCGAAAGACCTAACGCGAATGTCGTCGGCACCAAATGGGTCTTCCGCAACAAACAGAATGAACCCGGGGTGGTGACAAGGAACAAGGCACGACTTGTGGCCAAAGGGTATTCACAAGTCGAAGGTTTGGATTTCGATGAAACCTTTGCTCCCGTAGCTAGACTTGAATCAATTAGAATATTGCTTGCATATGCTACTCACCATGATTTCAAGCTCTACCAAATGGATGTGAAAAGCGCCTTCTTCAATGGTCCAATCAAGGAGGAGGTGTACGTGGAGCAACCTCCTGGATTTGAAGACAAAGAGTTCCCCGACCACGTATTTAAACTGCGTAAGGCTCTCTACGGCCTCAGACAAGCTCCTAGAGCTTGGTATGAGTGTTTTAGAGATTTCTTAATTAAAAATGGTTTCAATATTGGAAAAGCAGATTATACACTATTTACAAAACACTTTGACAATGATTTCTTGTAAGGATCAAATGCCCAAGAGGGGGGGGGGGTGAATTGGGCTTCTTTTCAAAAATTAAAGCAATAAAAACTTAACTATTAAAAGCCCAATTCCCTATGCAAACAACCTATGCATTCAAGTGAATAATAATTTTGCGGTATATGAAATGCATAAGTGTAACGGGAAAGGAAGAGTGTGCAAACTCCCAAGGAGACACGAAGACACGGTGATTTATCCCGTGGTTTGGCAAGATCATCAAGACCTTCCTACATCCACGTTGTGGCACCCACCAAAGAGTATAGCCACTCCCAAGTCACCGAGACCAGGGATCTTCACTAGAAGTCTCCGTTCGCCATCTCCAGCAAGGTGGAGCTCAAGCCTTGTAGAAGTTTGATCCTCCGGGCTTCCACAACCGTCTTGGCAAGCTTCAGAAGGCTCTCTCCAATCACCGACTGTTACACGGTGAGTGCAATCACCAAGAGACACTCCCTTACAGCTCTCACTATACTAGAGACTCCAATCACCAAGAATGAAAGCACACAAGCATTATCTCTAGCAAGTTCTAGCCTATCTCTTGGTGTACAAGTGGTGCAAATGATATGGAAGTGGTTGCTCAACGTCTTGAATGCTTGGTAATGTGTAGTGTAGCTCAGGGCATCAAGACTTCTCGAAATGACTGTTTGAAGGGGTATAAATAGCCAGCTTCCACGAAATAGCCGTTGGAAAAGTAGGCTGACATCACTGTTCTGCAAACATCGAATGATCCGATGTTCTCCCTTGAGTTGTCATCGGTTGAATACAAATTAGCTGATGTCACTGTGTCAGATATGACCGTTGATCGACCGATGTAACACTTCTCTCATCATCGGATGATCCGGTGACACTTGATCCATAATGGTCCAGAAATAATGCTTACTGGAATGATTGACCGATGTGTCATAATTGTACATCGGATGATCCGGTGTTACACTTGGTCTAGGGAAATTGCTTACTGGAATGATCGACTGATGTAACACTTGCTTCATCATCGGATGATTCGGTGTATACTTAAGACTGAGGACTTCTTCTGTTCAGAGCCAACTTGACCGATGTAGTGTTTTCTGGATACATCGGTTGATCCGGTGAGTTGATTTTGTGTGCTTCGAGTTGTTCTAAGTGATTCTTTTGGAATTTGTTTGAGTGACCTCTTAGACAATGGTTTGAAATGTTCTTCTGATGATGACCAAGTCTTGAGTGCTGTCAATTTCGATGGAATAATTTTGACATATGTGATTTTTCTTTTAGTCTTCATGAAAATCGATTGACCTCATGAAATAGTTTGTTTAGGGGTCTCCAATTGTATCCAATGAGCAGTAGATGATATACATATAGAGTTCATTAAGTGTGATGAGTGATATGAGAGATCTTGCATCCACAAACTCATTAGTAATATCCAACAGTTGTCATTAATCACCGAAACCATAGCTCATGGGGGCCTAGATGCTTTCAATCTCCCCCTCTTTGGTGATTGATGACAACACAACGATTAAAGCATAACATTAATGAAATTAAGAATACGATACTCAAAAGGATATGCAATAAGTACAAGATCCAGCACACAAAATGCGAAGGCTCAAAAACGATCAATAACATATGAGAGAATTAAGTGGCAGACGAATAACTCAAGAATAGCAAAAGAGTAGCAAATCCCCCAAATTACAAAAGACTCCCAAAATAAATACTCTCCCTACAACTAGGACTCCCCCTGGGACTAAGTTATCCCTCCCCTAACTCTTCTCCCCCTTTGGCATCAAGACACCAAAAAGGGAAGCCGAGTGCCTAAGGATCCTGAGCGCTCGGGGCGATGACGAACTGGTCACCGTCTGGGGTGCTATCGTCGGAGCTGCTGCCTGCTGCTGCTAAGGCTGGAGTGGAGGTGACGGGTGCTGCGGGAGCTGCTGTCGGTGCCTGCTGAGCCTGGACTGCCGGTAGCGGGGCACTGACAACTGAAGCCAAAGTCTGCTGGAAGAGTGTCGAAGCCGGTAGGGGAGAGTGAATCGATGCGCTTGGAGCAAGCAGTGGTGACATGCTGATCGTCGGTATCGGCGTGGTCGGCACTGGAGCTGAAACTGGTGCCAGGACAGGCGGACCTGGAGCTAGACCCGGAAGCTGTGAGGGCAGGGCAATCCTGGTCTGAGTGTAGAGGTTGGTGATCAACCCCAGGATGCCCATCATGGCCTACTGCGTCTGCTGCTGCTAGTCAAGAGAACGCTAATGCATCCGATCAATCAGTCCAGTGAGCCTGTCAGTGTCCTCTCGCCTCTCGCGGGCTATCTGACACTGCATCTCTTGCTGCTGCTGCTGGAGCTCCAAAAGACGCGCAGCCTGCTCAGCTCTGGCCTGCTCAGCTGCAAAGCCGATCCAGTCGCTGCTGCTCAACCATCTGATGTAGAAGAGAGGTAAGCTCGGACGGCTGAGAGACATGTGCCTCAGACACCGGAGGTGGAGTAGGAGGTGGTACAGTCAACCCTCCAACCTCCACGTCGTGCTGCCTGGGTGAGGGAGGAGGTGGGAAGTACTTCTCGACACTGTCACTAGTACTCCCTGACCAGATGTGCTGCAGATCTCCTCCCTGAGCCTCAGCCTGTGCTAGGATCTCATCTTCCTTCTCGAGGTCTGACCAGTCTTCCTCTGAAAGGCGAGCTCGGACCTGACGCTCAACTGGGTGGCCAAGACGGCGGTCTCCAGGAGCTGGAGCACGGTAGTGTCCGAACCTAGTGACGCTCTCGTTGATGAAACTGTCACGCACGGCTGATCCCTCTGGAGCCAACATGTAGAGCAAGTGACTGATCCAGTGGTCAAACACAAGCCACCTCATCATCCCAACTCCATCGGTGATAACATCCTCCATCTCACAGATGAGAATATCCACGATGTCGAACTCCATCCCATTCACGACAAAGAAAAAGAGGGTCTGCTGCAGAGTGGTAAAGCCCTCAAGGTATCCAGACCTGGGTAGAAGTGTGCGGCGCAAGGCAAGGTGCACAGTGCGCGCAGCTGGAGAGAGTAGAGCAGGTACCCTCGGCTGGTCAGGTGAGAAGGGCTGAGCAAACAGTGATCGTATATCCTCAAAAGGTGGTGCCACACCTCCAGTGAGCGGCCTCCTCGGTGGGTCAGCCTGACCATATACTAACTCATGCAGGCAGGTGTCATGGAGATCCACGCCTAGCAGTTGTCCCAAGGTCTGTCGAGTCATATGGTGATGCTGGCCCATGAACATGAAGTTAATGGATTTGCGGCCCTATGAAACGTAGAGTGTGGCATAGAACACTCGGACCCAGTCCTCCACGAAGGCACCCCGATGGTAAGACATCAGCTCCACTAGCCCTCTGTACCTCTCAAAGTAAGGGCGAATCTCAGTGCCGGCTGCAAGTGCAAGATGATCCCAATCAAGGAAGTTGTGCTGGAAAAGCTTATAGACCCGACGTCTGTAAGTCTCATACAGCGACGCCTGTGTCAGGGTCCAGAAGCGGCTGTCCACAAGTGGCTCTCTGGGCTGCGGGAACCACTCCTCAAGCAAAATACTCCATCTAAGCTTCCTGAGCTGCTTTGCCTTCAACTTCCTGTAGTCAGTCAGGCGGACACCCTCACCAACCCGGACATTGGTGTCCATCTCATAGACGGCTCTCTGGGCCGACCTTTCCTCCCGAAGCTCAGCTGCAGAAGGTCTCTATCTCGGGGCTGCAACTGGATGACCTCCACGGGTCCTGACTGAGCGCCGGCGAACAAGCGGCACCTCAGGCTCCTCTTCCTCCTCTGGCTCCTCAGGCACATGTGGCTGCCTCTTTCGGGCCTCCCGGATCCTCAGCGATCCTCCTCGGCCACGCTCTCGCTCCTCAGCGGCGCGAGCAGCCATCAGAGCTTTCTTCTCCTCTTTCGACAACTTCTGCTTCTTAACTGCCGGCTCCTCAATAGACTTTCCTTTTCCTTTCTTGTCATGACCCATCTCGAGTGACGACGGCGAAGATGAGATCGCGGGACAAACGATGTCGGGCGCACGAGACGGCGACGCAAAGAACGACGCGGCTGGGCGAACCCTAGCGGTGAAGAGGAATGCGGCGGCTGGGCGCGTGGAGTGGCGGGCGATGAGCGGTGGCGCAGGGTGGCGGCGGCGCTTAGGGCGGCGGCGGTGGTGCGGCAGCGGTGAAGGGCGGCGGCAGCGCTTGGGGTGCAGGGTGGCAGCAGCGCTTAGGGTGGCGACGGCCGGAGGGTAGCTGTGGCCGGATGGCGGCGGCAGGGCGAAGGCACGGAGCGGCGGCAGCAGAGAGGAGGGCACGGAGCGGCGTCGGGGAGAGAGAAAGGAAGAAAACGAGAGAGGAGACGAAGGGCACGCTAAAAAGGTGGGGCCCGAACCCTAGCTCAAATTTTAACATCGGATGATCCGACGTCAGATGAGAGGTGTATCGGTCGAGTAGTATAGTAAGGATATTCCAGAGGCACCTTCGGCATCGGATGATCCGACGAGGAAACGATTGTCATCGGTTGAATTTGGAACAACTCCAGAAATGTGAACATCGGATGCTCTGATGTTTCTCAGAATGAACTCATCGGTTGATTTGACTTTCTGACTGAGCTGACCCTTGCACACAAGCACAAACTGATCCGATGATGCTTCTGCCCTAAGCATCGGATAATCCGATGACTACAAAACAACAGCAACATCCCATATATGTCCTTTGACTTAAACACACAAAGAGAAACACAAGTCTTAGGACTTTTTGGGCAACCCCTTACCCCTCAAAAAGACTATAACACTAGTTGCCAATAACTTGGCTAAGTCCTAAAGCAAATAGAACACCAGAAAAATCAAGGAAGAAATCCAAGTAAAATGTAAGGTCCATGCTTTGTGAGCTAGAGGATGAAGACTTCTATCTCTTTAAAGCATGTTCTTTTAGGCATTAACGCACCTAACACTTTGTTCTTTCCACATCATCTGAGTTGAGATATTGCATTTCAAACAAGTCTCTTTCCCATGAAGTGGGTTCCCCTTTGTGACAATCTACCGTATGCAATGCCAAACAATTTTTAATGCAGGAAATTAAACGTGAGTGCAAGTCTATATGGCAGACATCATGCAAGACATAAATTAAAGCTATCTTGCCAAATTTGAACCTTTCAAAGGCTTCTTCAAAGAGAGCCACTCTCCAAGACTTGGGGAAACCCAAAAGAACCTCCATCCCAAGCTAACCCTTGCTCGCCCCTATCCTTTGAAAGTTAGACAAGACCTATATGTGATGCATTCTTGCATGACCATGGCAACTTACATGACGTTCGATGCATCTAGCACATTTAATTCACTCCTTAGTCTAGAAAAGGTTTTCTCATCAAGTGGTTTAGTGATGATATCCGCCAATTGTTCTTTGTACCTAACACCTCGCAAGGAGATGTCCCCCTTAGCTTCATGGTCCCGCAAGAAATGATGGCGAATATCAATGTGCTTAGTGCGGGAGTGTTGAACGGGGTTTTTAGCAATCTTAACTGCACTTTAATTGTCACAAAGGAGAGGCACACAACCAAGTTTAACACCAAAGTCCAAAAGGGTTTGCTTCATATAAAGGATTTGGGCACAACATGCACCGGCCGCTATGTATTCCGCTTCCGCAGTGGACAAAGCAACGGAGTTTTGCTTCTTCCTAGACCAGGATACTAGGGAACGCCCAAGCAAGTGGCACCCTACGGAGGTACTCTTGTGATCCACACGGCATCCGGCAGAGTTCGAATCCGAGTAACCCAAGAGATGGAATTTAGCACCTTTGGGGTACCACAGGCCTACACTTGGGGTATGCTTGAGATACCGAAGTATCCTAAAGACCGCCTTCCGATGCGATTCTTTAGGTGCCACTTGAAAGCGAGAACACAAGCATACACTAAACATGATATCGGGCCTAGATGCGGTAAGATAAAGCAATGAACCAATCATAGAACGGTAATTAGATTGGTCAACCGGTTTACCGTCCTTATCCGCGTCGAGATGACAATATGTTACCATTAGAGTACTTCTTGAGCTACAATCTCACATCTCAAATTTCTTCAAGAGGTCCTTGGTATACTTTTCTTGATAGATGAAGGTCCCCTCTCGAAGTTGCTTGATTTGAAACCCAAGGAAGAAGTTGAGCTCTCCAATCATCAACATCTCGAATTCCCTAGACATCATTTTTCCATCCTCATGGCTAAGAGCTTCGTTAGTTGAACCAAAAATAATATCATCGAAAATTTGACAAACAAATAGTTCTCCATCGATGTCTTTGGTGAAGAGTGTAGTATCCACCCTCCCGATCTTGAATCATTGCATGATCAAGAAATCCCGTAGTCGTTCATACCACGCTCTAGGTGCTTGCTTGAGTCCGTAGAGCGCCTTGTGCAACCTAAACACATGATTAGGATTCCTCGAATATTCGAACCCGAGAGGTTGTTCAACATAGACAAGCTCGTTAATATAACCATTAAGAAAGACACTTTTCACATCCATTTGATAAAGCTTTATATTATGATGTGATGCAAAAGCAAGAAGTATATGGATGGCTTCTAGTCGAGCGACCAGAGCAAATGTTTCTCCAAAGTCTAGTCCTTCAACTTGCGAGAAACCCTTGGCCACAAGTATTGCCTTGTTGCGGATCACAACACCGTTCTCGTCTTGTTTGTTGCGGTACACCCACTTTGTCCCGATGATGTTGTTGTCCTTGGGTCGCTCCTCCAACACCCAAACTTCATTGCGGATGAAGTTGTTGAGTTCTTCTTGCATGGCCATTACCCAATTTGGATCTTGGAGTGCTTCCTCAATGTGAGTGGGTTCTACACATGAAACAAATGAGTAGTGCTCACAAAACGTAGCGAAATGGCGAGAACGTGTACTTACTCCCCTTGACGGACTTCCAATAATTTGATCAATCGGATGCGCCTTGGAGAATCGTCCATGCCTCATAAGTGGTTGTGAAGCACTTGGCGGTGGTGATGCGTGTTGCTCTTCTTGTGGTTGGACTTGATCATGGACTTGTTCTTCTTCTTGATGTTGTGTGGCTTGTGAATCTTGTGTCGGCAATGGATCATCCTTTTCTTCTTCATCAACTTGAGGTGCCATAGATGTGTTGATGTTGGAACTTGAAGCTCCCCCTTGATCATGGCTCTCCTCAACTTTAGGCTTGATGTCTCCAATGGTCATGTTCTTCATAGCTTCTCATAGAGGCTCATCATCTATTTCATCATGACCAAAACTCTCCTCTTGGGAGCCATTAGTTTCATCAAACTCAACATCACACCTTTCCTCAACTAAACTGGAGGTTTGGTTGAATACTTGATATGCTTTTGAGTTTGATGCATATCAAAGAAAGATACCAATATCACACCTTATTTCAAACTTACTGAGCCTTTTCTTGCGGTAGATGTAGCACTTGCACCCGAAGACTCAAAAATAGGAGATGTTGGGCTTTCTCCCAATGATAAGTTCATACGGTGTCTTTTGAAGTAGTCGATGTAGATAGACCCGATTTGCGGCATGGCACGCCGTGTTGATTGCTTCGACCCAAAATTTCTCGGACGTGCCATAGTCATCAAGCATTGCTCGTGCAAGTGTGATGAGAGTATTGTTCTTCCTTTCAATGACACCATTTTATTGAGGAGTGTATGTGGCTGAAAATTCATGTTTCACGCCTTCATGATTACACCACTCCCCAATGTTGTAGTTCTTGAATTCGGTGCCGTTGTCACTCTGGACCTAGATGATGGGAAGTTGAAATTCCCTTTGAGCACATTTAGCGAAGGTCTTGAACACTTCCGGAGTTTCACTCTTGTCACCTAGAAACAAAGTCCAAGCATAGCGAGAGTAGTCATTAACTATAACAAGACAATAGAGATTACCACCAATACTTTGATATGTGGACGGTCCAAAGAGGTCCATGTGGAGCAACTCAAGTGGCTTGGAGGTTGACACCATTGTCTTCATCTGGTGGTGTGAAGCAACTTGTTTCCTGGCTTGACAAGCGCTACAAAGCTTGTTCTTTTCAAACGTGACATCCTTCATGCCGGTCACCATCCCGAGCTTGAATGACTTCTTAAGCTTGCTCATTCCAATGTGAGCTATGCGTCGATGCCAGAGCCAACCCAAACTTGTCTTGGTGAAAATACAAATGGTCAAGCTAGCATCCTTGTCGGAGAAGTCTACTAAGTAGAGATGTCCATGCCGGAACCCTTTGAAGATTAGTTATTTGCTTGTTTCACTAGTCACAACAACATCATTCTTGCCAAAGGTGCACATTAGTCCAAGATCACATAATTGTGCAATAGAAAGCAAATTGAAACTAAGTGACTTAACATACAATACATTGGAAATAGATAAATCATTTGAAATTGCAATCTTACCCAACCCAATTACCTTGCCCTTAGAGTTATCACCAAAGGTGACTTGTTCATGATTGTCGGGGTTCTCTATGGAGGTGAACATACCATCTTTGCCGGTCATGTGTTGAGTGCACCCGCTATCGAGTACCCAATGCTTTCCTTTGGCTTTGTAGTTCACCTACACACATGAATTCAATTTTTTTATTTTAGGCACCCAAGCCAACTTAGGTCCTTGTATGTGTGATACAAGTGTTTTTGGGACCCAAAGTTGCTTGGGAATCTTCCCCTTCATGCCCTTCATGTCCTTGCCAATGAACCTTGCCTTGACCTTGCCATCTACTTTACTCAAAAGATAATAGTGATCATTAAAGGTAGACTTGTAGTTAGTAGGCAATTTTGGAGAAGTCCGGTTAGGAAGAGGACACTCCCTTGTATGGTGACCGGTCACCTCGCAATGTTGGCAATAAGAACCAACTTCCTTGATGAAGCTCGTTTTAAGCTCCGGTGAGGGCACCTTTCCTTTGTTAGGCACCGGGAAGGATCCAAGTCCTCTTTTGTTGAAGGCCTTTTCTTGTTGGAAGACGATTTCTTTGTGCTTGACTTCCCCCTTAGATAGTCTTGCCACACCAGTGCGGAGACTTTCAATTTCATCCATCAAATCCTTCTCCCTAGCATTTTCTTTCAAAGGCAAAGACTTATGCAAGACATTAGTAGCATGAGAAACAATAGATACCTTATCATTAAGGGTTTCTTTCTTTATAGTTTTCAATTCTTAATCAAGGACTTCATAAGCAAGGTTAAGTACTTGATGCTCTTGGATTAACTCATTGTGCTTTCCCAAGAGTGCTTGGTGTGCTAAGTCAAGCTCATGATGATCTAGCTTGATTTGAGCCTTATCCTCCTCAACTTGCTTGACATGAGATTTGAGTGTGTCATGCTCCTTAAGTATGCTTTCATACTTGTCAAGCAAATCGAGGTTAGCACTCTCGAGCTTAGCACGAGCTTCTTCAAGAGCCTTGACCTTACTCTTTTTCCTTTTAATGATGGTGTGGTATTCATTTATCAATGAAGCTAAGTCATCAGGGGAAAGCTCATCATCGCTAGAGTCATCACATACCTTGGTGTTACCTTTTGCCATGAGGCACATGGGAGGTGGACAAAGAGATGAATCATCATTGTTGGCAATGGCAAGGCCGGCCAAGCTCTCTTCTTCAACTTCACTCTCTTCATCACTAGATTCTTCGTCGGTGATCCATTCATTTGCCTCACACATGAACACCTTTTGTGGACCTTTTCTCTTCCTTGGAAAGAGTTTTGCCTTTTTGCCTTTGTCATGCTTCTTCTTCCCAAATAATCTTGGTTTGGGCTTGTCCTCTTCATCATCCTCATTATCCTCAAGCTTGCGATGCTTGCTCTTGTGGTTCTCTCTTCTTTTGTCCGATTTTGGACAATCATAGGAGATGTGGCCTTGATCGCCACAATTATAGCAAGTCTTGTTGTCATATTTCCTTGGTAGAAATGCTTTCTTTTTGGGATCAAAGGTGTATCCCTTCTTGGCAATCTTGGAGTTCAAGCGAGAGAATTTTCTCATCATCAATGCAAGCTCATCATCGTCATCTTCACTTGATGCTTGCTCTTCTTCACTTGAGATAGGCTCGGCCACTTTCTTTTTATTGAGATTTGTTTTCTTGGTGGAAGCCTTTAGAGCAATTGTCTTTGAAGATGATTCCTCCATCATCCCAAGAACACTCATCTCATGAGCGTGAATCTCTCCAATAAGTTCTGAAACTTCAATGTGATCAAGAGATTCCTTTTGAAGCATGGAGTTGATGATGTTGTACTTTGGCTTAAGAAGGAGCATAAGAATCTTGCGGGTGATGATTCCCTTGCCAAGAGAAGCAATATTAAGAGCATTAATTTCCTCAATGATAACATTCAAGCGAGAAAACATTTCATTGACATTTTCATGAGGTAGCATTTTGAACTCATCATATTTGGCCTTAAGCATATGATACTTTAGTTCTTTAACACGAGAAGAACCCTCATGAAATTCAATCAAGCAAGCCCAAATTCCACAAGCCTTTTCTTTGCTAGCAATCCTAGCAAAGATATCTTGACTAATGCATTCGTAAATAGCATTTCTAGCTTTTGCATCCCACTTGATTTGATCACCAATATAGTTATGCTCACCAAATCCCGCATGGGTCGCTTCCCATACGTCGGGAGCAATAGCCTCTAGATAAGCACACATACGTGCTTTCCAATAGGCAAAGTTCTTGCCCTCGAAGATGGGAACCGAACCCCCAATCTTGGCCATTTTAGCTCTCTAGCGATGAAGCTAGAATGATCCAATGAGCAACCAAGCTCTGATACCAATTGTAAGGATCGAATGCCCAAGAGGGGGGTGAATTGGATTCTTTTCAAAAATTAAAGCAATAAAAACTTAACTATTAAAAGCCCAATTCCCTATGCAAACAACCTATGCATTCAAGTGAATAATAATTTTGCGGTATATGAAATGCATAAGTGTAACGGGAAAGGAAGAGTGTGCAAACTCCCGAGGAGACACGAAGACACGGTGATTTATCCCGTGGTTCGGCAAGATCATCAAGACCTTCCTACATCCACGTTGTGGCACCCACCAAAGGGTATAGCCACTCCCAAGTCACCGAGACCAGGGATCTTCACTAAAAGTCTCCGTTCGCCATCTCCGGCAAGGTGGAGCTCAAGCCTTGTACAAGTTTGATCCTCCGGGCTTCCACAACCGTCTTGGCAAGCTCCGGAAGGCTATCTCCAATCACCGACTGTTACACGGTGAGTGCAATCACCAAGAGACACTCCCTTACAGCTCTCACAATACTAGAGACTCCAATCACCAAGAATGGAAGCACACATTATCTCTAGCAAGTTCTAGCATATCTCTTGGTGTACAAGTGGTGCAAATGATATGGAAGTGGTTGCTCAACGTCTTGAATGCTTGGTAATGTGTAGTGTAGCTCAGGGCATCAAGACTTCTCGAAATGACTGGTTGAAGGGGTATAAATAGCCAGCTTCCACGAAATACCCGTTGGAAAAGTAGGTTGACATCATTGTTCTGTAAACATCAGATGATCCGATGTTCTCCCTTCAGTTGTCATCGGTCGAATACCAATTAGCTGATGTCACTATGTTAGATATGACCATTGATCGACCGATGTAACACTTCCCTCATCATCGGATGATCCGATGACACTTGATCCATAATGGTCTAGAAATAATGCTTACTGGAATGATTGACCGATGTGTCATAATTGTACATCGGATGATCCGGTGTTACACTTGGTCCAGGGAAATTGCTTACTGGAATGATCGACTGATGTAACACTTGCTTCATCATCGGATGATCCGGTGTATACTTAAGACTGAGGACTTCTTTTGTTCAGATCCAACTCGACCGATGTAGTGTTTCTGGATACATCGATTGATCCGGTGAGTTGATTTTGTTCGCTTCGAGTTGTTCTAAGTGATTCTTTTGGAATTTGTTCGAGTGACCTCTTAGACATTGGTTCGAAAGTTCTTCTGATGATGACCAAGTCTTGAGTGCTATCAATTTCGATGGAATAATTTTGACATATGTGCTTTTTCTTTTAGTCTTCAAGAAAATCGATTGGCCTCGTGAAATAGTTTGTTTAGGGGTCTTCAATTGTATCCAATGAGCAGTAGATGATATACATATAGAGTTCATTAAGTGTGATGAGTGATATGAGAGATCTTGCATCCACGAACTCATTAGTAATATCCAACGGTTGTCAGTAATCACCGAAACCATACCTCATGGGGGCCTAGATGCTTTCATCTCTTTATCTGTCAAATCTATTTTGATGACATTATCTTTGGTTCAATTAATAAATCCTTTTGTAAAGAATTTAGTAAGATTATGACGGATAGGATTGAGATGTCTATGATGGGAGAGCTGAAGTACTTCTTGGGATTCCAAGTGAGACAACAAAAGGAAGGGACATTCATAAGCCAAACAAAGTACACTCAAGACATACACAATAAGTTTGGGATGGACAAGGCGAAGCCTATCAAGACTCCCATGGCAACTAATGGACACTTGGATCTCAATGAAGATGGACCAAGCGTGGATCAAAAGGTATATTGCTCCATGATTGGATCCTTACTTTACCTATGTGCATCTAGGCCTGATATTATGTTGAGTGTATGTTTGTGTGCGAGATTCCAAGTCAATCCTAAGGAGTGTCACTTGATATCCGTTAAAAGGATCTTGAGATATTTGGTTCATACACCCAACCTAGGCCTTTGGTACCCCAAAGGTTCCAAGTTCAATCTCATTGGATACTCCGATGCAGATTATGCCGGATGCAAAGTAGATAGAAAAAGTACCTCCGACACCTGCCAATTCCTAGGTAGATCCCTAGTTTCTTGGTCCTCCAAGAAACAAAATTCCATTGCCTTATCCACGGCCGAAGCGGAGTATGTTGCAGCCGGGAGTTGTTTTGCACAACTCATTTGGATGCGATAAACTCTAAGGGATTACGGTTACAATATGAGCCGTATTCCCCTCCTTTGTGATAATGAGAGTGCCATCAAAATTGCTCTAATCTGGTTGAACACTCCAGAACCAAACATATAGACATCCGACATCACGTTTTGAGAGACCATTCAATGAAAGGAGACATACCTATTTCCCATGTCAACACCGAAAAACAACTAGCCGATATATTTACCAAGCCACTTGATGAAAAACATTTTTGCGAGCTCCGAAATGAACTAAATATCCTTGATGCTCGGAATGTGGCTTGAAAACTTGCATACCTGTATGGACTCTTCAAAATATATTGTTTGAGTTTCGAAAATCATCTTTCTAAAATTTTCTCCAAAATCTAATTCAAATACTTGATCTTGATGAATTATGGTCATTGCTTGGTTGTTGTATGCTTACTGATCATATTCATCAAGATTATTTGATTTGCTTTGCCCCCTTATTCTCTTAATAAGTACCTTCGAATATATACGAATGGGCTAAGCACTTCTGTTCTGGTGACCACAGACTAGTCCGTGGTTACCCAGACTAGTCTGCCCTTGCAGACTAGTCCGTGGAGTGTTTGGTAGTCCGGACTAGTCCGACAGACCATGGGCTAGTCCGATTTAGGCTCTGGAAGAGTTTGGACTAGTCCGATTATTTTCGAACAGGTCCGATTTTTTGACTCCATAACCCTAGCTGCCGCCAAACCCTAATCTTCTTCATTCTCACAACTTGCCTCACGCTCTCTCTCCTCGCTCGAGCTCCCCAAAGCGATTTGGCGATTCCTCCATCAAAACTCTCCGAGTTTTTGTGGAAAATGACTTCTTTTGCATAGGGATTGAAGACCAAGGACTTGTCCGCACCTTCAACCCCTCCATCTCCAAGAATCGAGCAATTTTAGTAAAATCCCCCCCCCCCCCAAGCATAGAAATCGTGATTTCCTTCGTTGTTGGCCAAATAGCCTAGTTCCTTCTAGTTAATACATGCCCCCTAGCTGTATACATTTATCTTAAACTTGTCTTGCATTGGGAATCACCATTTGTTGTCGAGTTAGGGTTTGAGATGATGAACCCCAGACTAGTCCGGTCCATGTACAGATGTCTGGTCTCCCCGGACTAGTCCGTACCTATACACCGAACAAGTCCAATTTTTCCTGAACTCAACCCTAGTTTCCTATTCCTCAATGCAGTTCCTTGCCATAAAATCCTCATTCATACCTTGTGTAATCCATTCTCAGGACAATATCGAGCACCAACGACGAGATATCCAACTTCGAGGCCGAGATGGACCAAGAAGCCTTGCTTCAGTCCTCGACGGGCCAAGGCAAGAAGCGCCAAGAGCGCCCATCCGAGCCGGCACCCTCTCCACCTCAGGCTCGATGCAAGGTGATCGCCAAGAAGCCTGCCTCCTAGGCTTCAGTAGGTGGTGGCCCTAGCTCGGTGGCTGTTCGCCAAGCTAAGGGCAAGGGCAAAGGGATTGCCACGGGCCTGATCGGCCCACTCAAGTTGCATGCTCCAAGGCAGGGAAACAGAGACCCCTTCGAGGAGAAGTTCAACGGAAAGGGAAACGACACTACTTCCAAACTCAGATTCATTGATTGCTACAACCGTTCCAAGAAAGTTGTCGATGCTAGGTTTTGGAGTAACTTTCATGCAGATTTCTACAGTTCAGTCTACCTCACTATGAAGACCCCAGTTGCACGCAACCAATGGATTGACTGGGCGCACTTTGACAGGAAGAGTTGCTTGGCTTTTGATGAGGTGGTCGAGGCAGTTGAGAGGCATGGATTGAAGGATCTCTTTGCCTTCCAGAACAACTGGAACGATGAAGTCATTGCCCAATTTTATGCTACTTGTTACTTTACAAGTGATGAGGAAGAGCGGGTGACTTGGATGACTCATGGATCCAAGTACACCATTACCTATGAAGAATTTGCAAGATTGCTACATATTGATAGCTCCAACAACGACAACTTGATCATTCACAACATTGGTGCCCTTGAGAAGGATAAAATGAAGTTCCTTTATGACACCCGCTCAACTTTCAACCCTCCTTCCACCAAGAATATGAAGCCATTTTTTGTGGTCCTCAATAGGGTCTTGAGGAAGACTATTGCCCCGAAGGATGGGGATGCAGGGAGTGTCCAAGGCTATCCCAGGACACCGATGAAGGTGATAAGCAAAGACAGGAAGTTTGATGTATTTTATTACATATGGAATAACATGGTGAACATCTCCTGCACTCCTAACAGGTCCTGTGGCTACGCACCTTACTTGATGTTCATGATTGAGAAGGTCACAGGGATCGAGTTTGTGAAGGACGAGGAGCACACACCTCTGAGGCCCCAAAAGCCTCCTCAAGCCACAATCCAAGCTGCCCCTTCCCCTGCATCTAGTGAAGAAGCTCCAAGGAGAGCTAGAGGTGATGCGAGGGCTGATCCCTCCACTAGGGCCCCTCCCCAAAAAGGGTCTCCTAGTGGAATCCTAAAGTACTTGTCAGCAATATTTGCCTCATGCAAGAAAACAAAAGTGAACACTCATAAGCTAAACAAGGCGAGGAAGGCTGATATGCGGTATGTCAAACACATTTGCCAGAAGCTGGAGATCGAGCCCATTGGATCTCCAGTCATTTCTGAAGATTCAGCTTTGGATTTCACCGAGCTCGGGCCTTTGACTCCCTCTGAGCTTTCTTATTTTGGCATTGGGGGGTTCAAGTGGATCTGCTCCTCCTCCTCCTCAACCCGAGAATGAAGATGAAGATGATGAGAGGACCGACAACGAAGATTGAAGTTCTTAGATCCCTCCTCTCCTTCTTTCTGGTGTCTTGATGCCAAAGGGGGAGAGATTGAGGGGGAGTTACTAGGTCTTAGCTATAGGTTGAGAGGTGAGAGCTTCATTTATGCATCTTTGTCTCTTTTGGGTTGTAAGACTTCATATTATGCTCTTTTGGCACTTTTGGTCTTGTGATGCAATGCTATGAACTATTTATGCTCAAATTTATGAAATCTGTGATTTTGCTCTAAAATTGACATATACATGCTTGTTGTTGATATATTGATGTCAATTATTTTACTGTCATCATGATTACTGCTCTCACTCACTTAGTTTTGCATTCCACCATAAAGAGTGCACATATGTGTCATGTTGTCATTGTTCAATCAGTTTCAAGCTCATATGTGCACACTTTATGAAAATTATGCATTTTTATCATATTTTGTGAAAATGTCAATTGGTTGTCATCAATCACCAAAAAGGGGGAGACTGAAAGTGCATCTAGGCATTCCTTGTGGGTTTTGGTTGATTTATGACAAACAAATGAGATCCTAACCACATTATTGAGATGAGTGCAGGTTTTAATGAAAGAATGAAGAAAGTGCCAAAAAGAAAGGAGAATGAGGATCAATTCGAAAAAGAGCTCAAGAGCTGAATATAATACATCATTGTGTAGGGAGTGTGTTGGTGTAACACATCTCAAGAGCCCAAACATAAAAATCCTCACACACTTCACATTTCATAGGAAAAACGGATTAGTCCGATATACACTAGACTAGTCCAATATCCTCCCTGGACAGGTTCGGACAAGTCCAGCCAATGCGGACTTGTCCGCACCGGACTAGTCAGATGATGTCCGGACTAGTCCGATAATGCCTCTGACTAAAATCGGACAAGTCCTCCAAGTGCGGACTTGTCCTATATTCACTAAGGGTATCACCACACCAGACCAGTCCGACATCACCAGGGACAAGTCTGAAAACCTTTCTGACTAAAATCGGACAAGTCCGCTCCTAACCGGACAAGTCCGATATTCCTAGACACTTAGGATTTCCTACACGCCGCACACTGGACTAGTCCAGACTCCACCACGGAGTAGTCTGGACCCTCGAAACCCTAACGGTAACTTTTGAAAACCCTAATATAAATAGATGTGCACGGCCCAACTATCAACTCTCTCGACCTCCTGCGCCGTCACACCCTCCAAGAGCCTAGAAAACACATCTCTCCACGCAATCCAACGCAAGAAAGATTATTCTCTTGAGGATTCACTTTGGATCAAAGGAGAGACACGGTTCCACCCACTTGAGCTCTTAGGTTTTATCTCTAACACACTCCTGTTATTTCATTGTTGATCTTACGAGTGTGTTCTTGGTGGTGTTTGAATTGTAATCTTGGGGAACCATCAACTTGTAGAAGGCCCCTTGAACTTGGTGATTTGCCCCTTTGTTATAGTGGAAGAAGAATTGGCCTTCGTGGCGATTCGACGAGGTTAGGGTCAGTGAAGATCCGGTCCTTCCGTGAGCTCCTCAACGTGGACGTAGGTTGCCTCTGTAGGAACCGAACCACGGGATAAAAATCGTGTGCGAAACTTGTTCTTATTGTTTCTTATATCATATCCTAGGGTTTGATTGATCTTGTCCATCTTATGTTAAAACATTCAAACCAAAGTTAATTTGTACTACACTTAATTTTATTGACTCAATACTTTTAATTTACGGACTATATTCGGCTGCATACTGTGCTTGTATCGAATCTATTGATCGAACTTGATAAATTCAGTCCGCACTCTACCGGATTAGTCTGATATCTCAGGATTTGATCAGTTTGTTAAATGTTGTAGGTTCCAACTAAATTAAAAAGGCATATTCAACCCTTGTAGGCCACATTCACCCACTGATTTAACTTGACCAGTACGAGCGAGGCAATAGGACAGACCACACGGTTTAACTCGTATAATCACACTTGATCTGGGCACCGCAGAGAATACGCGTGGAGGTGGAAGACTCACCGACAGCCGAGCCCCACATGTCACCTTCAACCTCCCGGCGCGCACGCCCAGCTCAACGGCAGCCGGCGGTGCGGCTCGCCGCAACCCTAACCCCGTTGTCCTTCATCAAAGATTTTACCGCTGCTACCAACACCGGGGTACTCAAGTCGATTCCGTAGTCACCGAGGCTCGAAAGCGGCCGGAGTACGACGTCGATGGGCAATGGAGCACGGACAACTACGGCGAGCCCGACCTCCCTAACAATGGCACAAAAATGGTCGGGACAAAGCCCGGAACAACCGTGGTGCGACAAGGAATAACAAAATGTATTGGAATCCTGATGGAGAAGGCCGGAACAGGGAGCTCATGGTTGACTCGGTCGTTTTATGCACGGCAATGGGGAAAATTCAACATGAGAGCTATAATGCATCATTTCCTTCGAGATTTGAACTAGAAATATGACGAAGATGCGAGGAAAATGTCTCCTAATGTAATTGAGGTGTGGTTCGACGTGCAAAGAGAATTTCAATAAAGAAGATGTGTTCGTGTTGGCCGGCGATGGCAAACGTCAAAGTTACGGTGTGCACACGCTAGGAAATGAACTGCAAGTTTGCAGGTAGGAAAAATAAGATATGGTGAACCTTTTCCGCTTTCTGGTTGATCGGGAAAGGGACGGAGGTGCGTTGGTGACATGGAGGCGCTGTAGCGGAAGAAAACAGAGGCGACGTACAACCCGGCGGAAAGAAGAACGCCCAGGTGCAGCAGTGGCTTCGTGTGCTTTGGGGAGTAAGACGTCGAGCGTGGGACCCCTTGGCCTTGGCCGGAGCAGAAAGGAGCAGCCCTGCAGCAGTGTGGTACAGCTATGAGCGGAGGCGGCGGCCAAGAAATATTGGCGGGAAGAAGGCCACTCCGTCTCAGCACCGACGCAGCACGTCTCGACGAGGGAGGAATTGGGGGGGGGGGGGGGGGGGGGTGTCCTTGATCTTTGCCCTGGCTGGAGCACAGCACCAGCACCACTCAGCTCTGCTTGAGGCAGAGGCACACGGCAAAGCACTGGGCAGAAGAAACAGGGGAGCGTCTGAGCGAGTAGAAGGCAAAGACCAAGAGAGAGGGAGAGGGATAAGGGCGCGAGCTGAGACCATTCGCAGTGGTTCACTGTAAAGCTCACTGGACTGGAAATATAGAGTAGATTACTGGAAGTATAGAGTAAGTGTCTAGAGAGAAATGCTGAAAGTATAGAGGATATACTGGAAGTATAGAGGGATAGAGTAAGTTTTAGAGGAAACCGCTGCAGATGGTCTGAGTGTGAGCTGGAGCTGTAGCAATCGCGGCAAAGGAACAAGCTGCGTGGACTTGCATGCGCTGCACCATGGCGAGCGCTCAGCAAACAGAGAAAGATCTTTGCCTGTGGTTCTGACTGGTGGAGCCCCTAACCAGTAGGTCCCACCCTTATGCATATCCCCTCCCCTCTTTCAATTACTTAGTAAACATGCTCTAAAAATAGTAAAAATTGAATATGTAGAATCCAATGGTGCAATCTAATTTGATGTTTGATTGAATTGAGTTTGAATATTAAACGAATTTGAATTCCCATCTCAATGTGAAGAGTTTATATACATTCAAATGAGGATTCTTGATTATTTCTATTTGATGATTAAATGTAAACAGCTATGAGAGGAGTTTGAACAGCAATAAGATGGGATTTATGATTACACTTTTCTATACAAAATTTGAATTTAATGTTTTATTTATTTGGTTAAGATTTAGTCAACTAAAGGATTTAATTATTTCCACGACGTGCTTTTGATTTTTAACACTCATGCCATACATTTGTGAACAGTAAGAAGTGGGATTTTACATATGTTGAGTTGTAGAGAGTAAGTTACTTTAAACTTGACTTTGATTTTTTAATGGAACTTTGGAATTCCTTACTTTTGCAATTGCTTATTTAAGCTCACCCATATACTAATACCTTTCTCTATTTATGCTTAAACTTCTAAAAATTCCTATTTTTAGCATCATCTATTAACTAACATAGTTCATTTGATTTTGAATTTCTAGTGCAACATAAAAAATTTAAGTTCACCATTTTGCCTTCTTGTTATTTTCAAGTGTGCGCTTTTACAATCCTCCCTCTTAAAGGAATCTCGTACCGAGATTCTAGTTAACGGATAAAGAAATCTATAGGGGATGATTGGTAAAAGAGAGTCATCGACTATGAGAAGATGACGACGACCTTGATAAATTTGGGTTTGAGAAAAATCTTCAAGTGACTACTTTGGTGCACCTTGTAGAACCACACCGTCTAATATCAGCGACTGTAATCTCTTTGTTGATAAGCTTGGTAAACTGCTCAACATGGTGCTATCCCGTCGCAAAGTTTCCATATCTTCCAACAAACTCCTTCACCATCTTGCAATGATTTCTCTTACATTAAAATGATGTGCTTTACTGTCGAAATAATGACTTGAATGATCAACATTTCTCTTCGACTCTTTTGTTTACCTTGATAACTTCAAACCGACATAGCAATGGTTCTTGTTTCCTTGCTTGGTTCAGCCCATTCCTTAAGAATTTAATGCAGTATTCCCTCGAATACGAAACAAAGTGCATTACGAGATTTAATAAGGAATCAGTAAAATCGCAACAAATTTGTATTTCAAAATGTGAGTCAAGGATTGAAACTCTTTGCAGTGGCATACGGGGGTTAAACATTAAGCTCCTATATGTTTTCCAAACAGCAAAGAACTCAAATATATGGTAACCACAAGGTTGCTGACGTATCAATGTTACCATATATCACTCCAAGAATTCAGATAGAATATGAGGTGTTTTTTTTCGAGTTTGACAATCAAATGGTACCCTCACAAATTGAGAAAATCAAGGATTTCATGAGGTTAATCATTTAACTGATGATCTCATAAGGGAGGACAATATAGTTTCAACAGTAAAGGTAGTAGAACCTACACAAGTCAACGAGGTTCAAGCTTTTGCTTAGCTACAAGGGATGTTGAGTAATCGGTTCCCATTGTATTACTCAATGAGAAACATTTAATCAACTGGTGATAAAACATAAGGGTTGGGAGAAGATCAAGGTCATTAGACACTACTTAATGGTTCGAAGGAAAGTACACAATCTTGCTCTGGATTTTGATATTAATCATGCATCATGTCTTTCTTATTTAATTAGTCATAATGTTTCATGATGCATCACATCTATTATGGTGCAATGCACATGCACATGAAATGGTGCAAATAGTGCATATGTATGGTGCACAATGATGCATATGTATGGTGCATACAAGGTCTTGCACATGATCGGTTGTGCGATTCTCAAAGATTTGCGATATGTATGGTGCATCATCTTTTAGGTTATGAGCAAGACCATTCAACACAATTAAGGAATGTCTCAACTTCATATGGTGTGGATAACTTGGTCACGAAAGGTGATAATAAGGAATGCTACTTTCATGACTTAGACAAGTTCGATGAATTCAAGTTAAGAGTGTTGGCAAGAAAGAGGGGAAACACAATATGAAATCTTAATCCTTGCGAAACTTGTGGTTACTCTAATTGTCTTATTTATTTCTTCACGGTACTTCTTTCAAAGCTTTTCACTGCTTGGAATAGTGGACATGGTTGATCTTGATTATCGTATTGTTATGGTTGTCTACGCAGCTGTTGTAACTCATGACAAGAAGTTTGCTACTGCTAATGGGAGCGGAAAATCTTCACTTTGAAAACATGAGCTTGTCATTGAGGTTGAGTCGTAACACGATAAAGAGCTAGGTATCTTCTCGGTAACTACCTTGATGAGGTCGACAAAATTACTAGTACCTACTATGGTTGGGCGACTTGTATTGGAGTTGGATCACTTGATGATGCAATTCTGTTTTGTCCACTGGTATTAACATATACCGGGTACCAATAACGATCGGTTGATAGATTACATCAGTTAACATGGGTGCATGCCTTCGCCGTTAAGTGTCAGTCTAGTACCTCCCGTACTTTTTTGTCGAGGTTGCATGTGCACCCAATCCATCAGGTCCCATGAGGATTAGCATAACATGGACATGTTATGAAAGTCATGGGAGTGAAACCAATAACCGAATTCACTTCGAATCCAATTTGTTTCAGACAGGTAACTTTCCTTTCAAAAAGTGACCAGTCAGCCTTCCTTCCAGATTTTGATAAAGTTAAGTAAAGATCATGACTCAAGTTGAATACAAAGTTGAAGGTAACTTTTATATATTTCCAACGAGTATCTATTTGGCCCCAGATCAGATCTGAAACAAAAGTTATGAAATTCAAAGTTGACATATCTTCAATAGAAATTTCAGCAGCATCCATTTGGAAGTAGCCACTTTGATCCAACATTCTCATACATTTTTGATCCAAAATTGACAAAATCCAAAACTAAAATTTTTGTGTGTAACTCATAGGATTTGGAAATGTATCATATGACTCCTAGTGATTTTTATTTTGAAAGTATAGGAATATACAGAAACTATTTCCAGATTTTGTATTTCTCAAAAGTTTTGGTTGTTTTGGCATTTGAACCAATTTAGCCGGAGATTACGGTTTAGTATCGAATAGAAAATTTGTAGAGGACTCACATAGATTTCCAAAAAGTATTCATTTGTCTTCATATCATCTGTGGTTTAAGAGATATGGATTTGCAAATTTGACCAAGTTAACAGATGTTTTTGGAAATTTTGACAACATCTCCTTTGTATGTTGTTTATTTGAGCACAGTTTTACGTATAGATATAAACATAATTTGACAGAACTTTAAATTACAAATATGTCAATTATTCCGTATGGATTCTAGAAATATATTATATGACCTTATTAGATTTTTATACAGAGATTTATTGTCAGATTACAGAGACGTACAAAAACTGTCCTGTTTCTGTGACAGGTTCCACTATTTTGACTTTTTCACTAACTTAATTTGGGATTCTGTCCTATAGTTCAAAAGAAACATTGTAGATGAGTCTCCTATTTTTCCATACATGTCTTATACACTTATATTTGGTTGAATCTAGCCCTAGTTTTGTGCAGCAAAGTCTAGCAACAATTGCTGCCAGGAACATAGGATTGTATTTAGATGAGTTTCGATACCCAACTTGATTCAAACTTGTGACCTGGCTCTAGAACAGAGGTTAGCAGTTGTTTATAGTCCTAAGTTCGACTTTTATACTCATTTGACAGTGGAGGATCTAGATTTTGATAATGGGAGTAATCCAAGGTAAGAAAATATGTCGGTACTACGTATCTCATCAAAATAAAAACCTAACCGGATTCTAACTCGCATATACGTATCAACGGTGACACTAAAGACGGTTGCAAATGTTTCTACTCGGAATATGTTCACGTGGTTGGTGTAACTGCGAAAGAGATGCAATCACAATTTAAGGAAATAGCGCCTATGGGCGGGCCACATGGGCAGCATTTTAGACAGTTACAATAATAATATATTTGTATCCAAGTCTAACACCCCGTATCATTCCATATGGGCTGTCCTCGATGAGCGCACGTCTCAAAACATGATCGTGTTTAAAACCACACCACGGAGACTCGAATAAGCCGTATATGAGTAAACATGGTCGTGTATTTTATCACCCGACGGATACGACCTATTGCCCCAAAGAGGTACGCAGATGGCGAGTGCTGCTTATGGCTTATTGAATATGAGAAGTTCAAAAGTTGCATACTATCGTGTTACCGACCAAAAGACGGGTCTTCCACTTTCTTTCCTAATGCACACCAGAGACAACCACTTCATATGTTCTTAGAAACATGAAGATTTTCAAAGACTTATATTAATTCCCTTGCCAAGCCGGGGGGGGGGGGGGGGCAATCACATACCACTTTCCTCATAGTGAGCTTACTCTAGCGTAGGTGCATCGTCACAGAATACAATAACATGTATGTTAGCATTGCCATCTTAATAAATATGATAATAATATACCTTATGCGGGCATACTATTGATTCCTCACTCGTATACTTCTATGTTTTTGAAAATATGCTCTTTTCATGTGTCATATTTCCAATGCAACTCTGATACCAGACTGTGTGGACTAGGGTCCTGACATTGCAAGAATCACATTGAATGGTATTGATGAGGACATCTCTCCTTTGCATACAATGCAAGGACCGATCACTAGAGCACGTGCACGACAATTGGATCTCCAGGTACGTTCTAACCTTGTCAATTGTTTTTCAGAACTTACGCTTGTTTCCATACATGTTTTATTGATTAGGAACAATGGAGAGGACCAGCAAGGGCTTGGAGGAGTCCAACGAGTCAAGGAGGAGGAGATAGGATGTGCACACCAAGGAGGAGGCCAAGTCCAACTCGACTTCGACTCCACCTTGGGTTCCAGGAGCTGCCTTCACCAAAATTGACGCCCCGTATACATACGGAGTCGGATTTGAATGTTCTATATATGGTTGGAACTGTGATTTCATGAAGATTCCAATGGAACCATCCCCACGTCAAAATTCCTTCTAATTTGACGGTAATCAGCGAAACAAGTGGGCGTCCAGAATCTGTCCGGTGCTGCGCCACCGTCTTTTGGGCTGTTGGCCCGTGTATCATGTGGAAGCCCATTAGGGTTGCATCCAGGGGTCTTGCACGCCCCTTAGCTCCTATTTATACAGCAGACGTCACCACATTAGGGTTGGGTTTTGCTTAGATACAATTTGTCATTGAACAGTGTCACCGATCATCGGTTGTGAGACCCCAATTTCGTGATTAATTCAGTTTTGATTGCAACTTCCCTGTTCATGCTTGTGTTCTTGATTGCGCTTGCAGAGATAAGCCTTTGTGGCTAGGTCATTCGTGTAACATGGGTGATAACCAACGGAGCAGTGGTGTAGTGATTGCGGGGTTTCGTTCGTTCGGAGTCTTCGATCATCAAAGTCGAGATCTCCACCCAATCAAGTTTACCATACCTCTCGGAAGATCGGGACTCATCCACCTATCAAGTATCATGCGATGTGACACCCAACAATATACACAAAAAGAATACATGAAACATACAAAGTTTTCATTTCACAAGATAGCCATGTTTACAACATAATGTACAATTGTGTGCACACACAGAGGAAAGTATATACTCACATTCTCGAACCTAACTATGCAAAAGATAAGTCGTCCATGTCCGCGGGTGCTTCCCACTAGCAACATGAATAATATATAGAAGCGATGTGGGTTCCCTTAAGCCATACACCTCGAAAGGTTGGAGGTCTCACGGACAACTATCAACAAAAGCAAAAATATAATTACCTACAAAACATGTAAATATGCAACTATGAGCACGAGCTCAGCAAGACTTAATCGTCTCATCTAATACATGAAACTCGACATGCTATAAACTTTAAAGATGAAAAGTGAAATTTGAATAAAAGAACTCGACACAATGTAAATCCTTAGTTTTCTTATTTTAGCATCAAATTAACAGTTTCAAGAATATAAACTTAGTTTGCACTATCTCTAGTCATACAAGTTGCAAAATAAAAGATTGGTCACAACAGTTGTCGAAGTGTGCGAGCGACACGTCTCCCGGTACCACTATAAAGTAGTCTGTGGAGGTTCTTTTTAAGGAGGGGGCGTAAACTCAAGAACTCAGGAACAGGGTGACACTACGATTTTACGTGGTTCAGACCGCCTGAGCGCAATACACCACTCCACGAGGGTGTTTGTTTGTTGAATTGTTTTAAGCGAGTATGCTGGTGAGCTAGTCTGAATGACTTGTGTTCTATCGTGCAACATAGTCCTTTTAGGCACCAAGGACTGGACATTACAGGGTGTCATGGCCCGATAGGTGGCTGCAACAGTATTTACCATGCCGTACACGATCTAAGTGTATCACGGCGGTTAATTAGTGTGATAACGTGCCTTGATGGCAGCATTACCATGCTTGATGGTCCTATGATCGTGCGTCGTTAATGCAGAATCAATGACGCGTTAACCAGGTCTTGTAACGGCTGATTGATTGCCTTTGAATGTCTGCGCCGTTGGTGATCCCAGAGTTCTTCCTGTTGGAGATGTAGATTCAGACTCGTGATACATGGCAGCACAAAGCTTCCCTTAGCAGGGAGGCAGGTCCAGTGCTACAGGACACGTGGTAGTGCTGGAGCTTCCCTTAGCAGGGAGGCAGGTCCAGTGCCATAGGACACGTGGTAGTGCGAGAACCACCCTAAGGAGGGAGGTAGGTCCGGCGCAACGGGACACATGGCAGCACCAGAGCCGCCCTTAGGTGGGAGGTAGGTCCGGCACTGCGAGACACATGTTGTCCTCGGGAGGTCCACTTTCCTGGAAAGTGACACTTCTCTTTCTGGTACGAAAGGGTACCTGGTCTGTACTGTACCGATAGTGGCCCCTGGGCCCACCTCGGGGTGAGCTTTTGCTCCTGGAGGTGGGGCCACTATCACTTTCCGCATTGCTGCTTCAACTTTTCACTTGGGCGGTAGAAACAACGACATGCTCCTGTGCCATCGCTACGTGATCCTTCTTGGTTTGTCAGGTGAGATACATGACGTGCGAATCTCACGCAGTTGAAGGTCACCGGTTCTTAATACAATTTTCGTATCGGTTCCCAACGCAATCTCTGTAGCCCTTTCAGCCGTTGCCCTTGGGCTTCCAACTTCTCATCATGAAAATGGTTCACCTGGTGCAACTTTTTTTTTTGGCAAAGTAGACCCGGGCCCCCTTATCATTGACGAGGTAACTTCGCAGTGCGTAATCAAGCTCCGCGAGTAGTTACGATCCAAGGGTTGCAGAGGCTAATAAAGAAAGAGACTTTCCACGAGGAGATAACTCTTACGCCTTGATCTGTTTGTTTGCGCATAGAGCTTTCCGCTTCATCCCCTGCATCGCATTCTCCGCTTTTGCTCTGCTTTGAAGCGATGGAACTTGGACTTCTCCACACAAAGCTTGTGAGCAAGAAATACATTGAGAGGGTCCGAAAGTTGATGGGGTGGTAGAGCGCCTCCTTCAACAATGCGATTCTCCACGAGAAACTCCCTTTTGAGAAGGAGAGCTCTGGCGAGATGGTCTTCTTCACGACATACACCATGGTTGGACTAGTTTCGCCAGTCTCCAACTTCCTGCTTATGCTGCTGGAAGTGTAAGGGATTCAACTTCAGCACCTCAACCCCCACTCAATCTTGCTGGTGGCGATCTTCGTCCATTTCTACGACATGTGGGTGGGTGTGCAGCCCTGCGTGCCGCTATTCAAGACCTTTTTTACCCTCTGAATGACTGGAAAAGGTAACAGTCTAATTGGATTCTACTACTTCCTAAGACGTAGAAATCCTCCGTTGAAGTACATTAGGTCCTTTGCCTCTGGGAAGCGGGAAACCTGAAAGAGCGACTATGTGATTATCTGGACAAACCAGCACAATCGATTGGACTTGCCAATCAGGCTTTCGACAACGGACAACGACTTTTGGGAACTGCTTTCGGATCTATCAGAGAAGTACAACCCATTGCTCTCTAGGATTTGCAGCTTGATTGATGGAGGTTTGACATCCCTGATGATGCTTGTCAACTTCTTGACCAGCCACTGGGCTCCACTTAAGCAGCGGGATATTCCTGCTTGGAACTACAACGAAGAGATGGACTTCCTTCGAATCTAGGTTGCCCTTGGAACCGATTTGGATGAGAAGGATCCGCGTCTCAAACTGCAGAAGCTATACCGCAGTTCCGTCTCAAGATACAAACTCGTGCCACCATCAGAATTCCTGCCGCCGTCTGTAGACCCGGAGGTCAGAAGGGAGCTATAGAAGGGGATGCCGATCCTCGACGACACTGATCTTGCAGTGCGATAGAGGAGTAACCCGCCCGAAGGGATTGTTATCTCTGGAGCTTCAGCCCCCTGTCAGCATGGGAGGTCCGAACCTGCCTCTATCGACGGCAAAGGCAAGACTATTGCAGAGCCGAGCCAGAAGAAGAAATCTGACTCAAGTCGGAGCAAGGGGAAAGAGCCTGCGGATTCCTCCAGCGGAAGAGGAAGTTGTCGTGAACTGATGGTAGCTTCGTCAGGGTAGCTTCGACGGAAGCGGTGTCATCGTCAATGCCGCACTCGACCCTGAGATCCATGGTGGTTGTACCTCCGACAACCGCATCTTCAGTCCCAGCGCCCAAGACGAGCTCCAGGTCAGGAAAATCATCATCTTCAGTCCTAGTGCCAACGATAGGCACTGGGTCTGGCAAGTCACCTTCGGTCTTGGTGCCAACATTGGGCACCGGGTCCAGAATATCTTCTCTGACGGTAGCTCTGGCAGCAGGGAGTCAAGCAACGTCTGTTCTGGAAGTCTTGGCTGCTGTGATGCTGGTGGCTACTTTAGAGACTCCCGGGGCGAAGTTTGGACCATCTGTCGGACCGACGACGGTGGGTTTAGGTGACCCTGGGCGCCCGAGAAAGAGGGTTCGTGCCGACTAGAGCTACAGTGACCCAAGGTAAGAATTTGAACTAGAAACCTGTCTTTTCTTTCACTTCTTGCTCTTTGTTGAATTTTGCATTTCCTCTATTTCCAGAGGGTCAGGCCAACCGCTGCTCATGCACCACCAACTAGCCAGGCCAGCGTTGCTACCAAGAGTCCATGCTGGCTGGAGCGACGATTGATGTTTTGGATCCTCTTGTGGTCATGGCGGGCAGTGTGACGATTCAGGAGTCAACAGATGCCGAGATTACCTCAGCGCTAGCATCTGAAGATGCTGCAGTTGTGTCGGACCATGTAGAAGGAGTTGCGCCAGCGCAGGAGCAGGCTACAGCAACACCGGAGTCAACTCTGGAGCTAGCAATGGATGATGAAGTGGCGCTGGAGGTACCAGATGAAGCCTCGAAGGTGCCAGAGCCAGTGATCGACGCTGCGCTAGTGGCTGACGCTGCGATGTTGCCGGAGCCAATGACTTCCGCACAGAAGCCTATGATCGATGTCGTGCCAGAGCTGCCAACAAACACCATGATGGCACTGGAGCTTCCGCTTGGAGAATCAATTGTGGGTGCTTCGACATCTATGCCTAGGGAAGATGACCTCCTGAAGTTTGGCGCAACTGATGAAAATTTCTTTGGGTCCATGCTTGTGCCATGATCTCCAACGACTGTCCCGGAGGCTATGGGAGCTCCGACAGACCCACAGGAAGGTCCGAAGCCGATCCCCCTATCGCTCTTGATTGAGATTGCTTGCTCAAGCCTTCGCTAAGATCAACTCGGCTTGGACTACAAGCAAAGTGCTCTAGAAGCTTAATGGGACACTCGGTGGTAGTGGCAGAAGCTTCTCAACTTCAAGATGAAGTTGACACAGACCTGTCTGGTTGACTTGAGGGACCTGCTTGCAGCTAAGAAGATGCGACTGAAGCAGTTGGATGAGCTGCTAGATGACAAGCAGGCTGCCTTAGAAGCCTTGAGCGAGAAGACTCACAAAGTCTATGACAAGGCAACAAAAGCCAACAATTTGACGGATGCTCTCTTTGAGACCCTAGACAAGTTGAGGGATCAGCTCCTCAATCGATGTAGGCTATCAACAATAAGGAGCAAGAGCTCCAGAAGAGAGATGCTAAGATCTCTCAAAAATTGGAGTGCGGTGAGCATGACTTGGCTAATCGTGTTGAGAAGTTCAAGTCCGGAGCGAGCAAGAAAAGCACCAAGTGTGGCTGGCTGGAGAAGGAGTCTCCAAACGGGAACTTGCTGTCTCTACGAGGGAAGACAAGGTGAAGGCAGAGGAGATGGACCTGGCAGCAAAGAAGGACCTCCTGAACCTCCGCGAGAAACAAGTTGCATAACAAGAAAGGCTTCTAGCTGAGCGGATGCAACAACACAACAAGGTGGTCGAGTGATTCTCGATGGAAGGTTTCGTGGAGCTAACATTCGCTAGGAGGTCTCTGGAGGAGCTCCAGACTACGTGGAAAGTCGAAGCCCAGCAGATCTGGGACTTCCTTGGGCATGCAGAGAATGCGCTGGTGCCTCTGGGCTTCAGTCCGGTTCGACCGGCTGACCCGAAGCCAGAAGTGGGCCAAGCCTTGATAGCCATGAACTCAATCGGAGACAAGATGGAAGACGTCATCAGCGACCAGCTTGATACTGAGCAAAAGACCTGGCCGAGTTAGTCTCAGAGTATGTGCTGACTTGTTTACACTGTCGGGACCCCTCAATGTCGCTAGCTCCGGTGCTTGAAGGGTCCGTCGTAGAGACGAAGGAAACTGCCAAGGCAAGCGTACAAGAAGCTACCTAGAAGGTTGCCCGTGGTTCCAACACAACTCCAGCGAGTAGCTAGTACCTATTTTTACTTTTGTACCTTCAGCTTGTAAAGACTTGAAATTGAATGCATGAAATCCTCTCGAACTTCTTTTTTTTTGTCTTGACTATTGGCATTGCCATAATCTTGTTGGCCCCTAGTAGATGTGCTCAATTGATTGAGGGCATCTACCATCTGGAGTTTGGCAATGTCTTGAAGTATTTGTGTTAGCTTCGGGCTCCGAGTTTGGCATCCGAGAGCTCCGAGAACTCCTTGCCAACATACGAAACATCGACAGCAGGCCCCCAGTGAGGTGTCAGAGCTAGTTACTTCGACAGCGCCAGTGAAACCTGGTTCCGAAAATGAACCAAGTGAACACATATGTGTGCCTAGGATGTTGATCACACATACACGAGTGCACCACAAATGATATACAGGAAATTTCCACATCACAAATTATTAAATAGGTACTTTTATTACAATATTCAAATAATGCTCAAATTACAAAATCTAATGATCATTATTAATAAATATGAAACTAATGCAATGGAAATAATCTAAACCGAGCAAACTAAGCAATAGGGTAGCGCGGCTCCAAGCAATCCACATGCAAGTCAACGGAAGCACACAACCTAGTACTCCGCATTATCCTCAGGGTACTCCCAAATATAACCTGAAACTGTTGGTGGGGCAAATTGCAAGGGTGAGCACATTTCGTACTCAGCAAGTGTGAGAATTAATGACATGTAGCTTAAACAAGGAATAGACAATAAATAATGGCTATTTGCTAAAAAGTACATTTAAAACATACGAAAAGCACCTTACAATGTCTATGTGAAATAATCCCATCATATTCCAAATAATTAACATATTCTTAGACCATCATCACAAATGATATACAGGAAATTACCACAACACAAATTATTAAATAAGTACTTTTATTACAATATTCAAATAATTCTCAAATTACAAACTCTTATGATTATTTTTAATAAATCTGAAACTAATGCAGCGGAAATAATCTAAATTGAGCAAACTAAGCAATAGGGTAGCACGACTCCAAGAAATCCACAGACAAGTTGACGGCAGCACAGAACCTAGTACTCCGCATTATCCTCAGTGTACTCCCAAACATCGCCTGAAACTGTTGGTAGGGGGAATTGCAAGGATGAGCACATGTCGTACTCAACAAGTGTGGGAATTAATGACCTATAGCTTAAACAAGGAATTGATAATAAATAATGGCTATTTGTTTAAAAGTACATTTAAAATATATGAAAAGCATCCTACAATGTCTATGTGAAATAATCCCATCATATCCCAAATAATTAACATATTATAAAACCATCATCAATTATCCATCCATGTACCAGATTATTACCATCATCATGAACCATATCCATTTATCACCACTCAAACCATAACCAATACCAAACCATCCCAAAAACCTAGTTTCACTCTAATCATGTATGTTGTCCAGATGCTCATAACCGGAAGCATGGCTATCATGATAGTTTTTAACACTTTGTAGAGGTTGTACCACTTTATCCACAAGTTCGTGATTTTGTCACCTGTCTTGCGACTAAAGAAATCTCCCTTATGCCAATTACACTTCCTTAGGTGTATGGCCAAGAGATCACAAAATGGACTTTACAAAGGGATTACCAGCATATCCACACCCACTAAAGTTTCACCGGCGATGATGCCTCCAACTAAGCACATGCAACCAACAGCCCCTTCTTGTGCCGTTCAGATCCCAGGGCTATCCCGTCACTATTGCAAACCCCACCGACTCCCATTCCCCGCTCCCCCAATGATCTGAACAATGCTGGCAATACACCTAATTAATTGGCTAAGCCACACCCATACTTGGCCTTGTGGTGGCACTGTAGTCCTGGCAAATTCTCGCACGAACCGGTCCTTAGATCTAAGGCAAGCAAACCACCATATCATTCAACCCAATTCACAAACCATGCTTGCTTAGATCTCCCAAGTCCTATGTTACCAATTAACCATATTCATCAATTCACATCTTCCGTATGTGCATTAATTTGTAGTAAGCCATTTGTTGTTTTCCCATCCCGATTAATTAGAGCGAAGAGAAAAGATAAAAATACCCTTCCCGACTCTCTACAACATATTCCAAGCGACAAGGATGGTTAAACAAGTCTAGTAAACATCTAATTTGGGTTTCCCATCAATTTGACACAAGCATGCAGTTTTGCAAACAAAACATTTAAAAACAGGATCAAAATGTGCAAGGATACTTGCCTTGCTCTTGAGACTTATTTGGATCGAAGCCTTCAAAGTTCTAGTTCTGCAGGTCCTCGAGAGCACTCTTGTCGGTATCCTGCGTACCGGGTACCCCTTAATACCACAAGGAGTACAAGGGAGTTCTACCTGTCAGATTTGAAAGACTCCTTGGGTCCCACATGTCAAATTGCACCAGACCCGCTCCCCTCATATGGGTAGATCCTGGGTCAACACGTGTAAAGGAAAACCGGAACTCAGCTCCTAACAAAGGAAAGCTCTGATGCCAACATGTGTACAATAGTCCCGAAGCTAAACCCCAGCAGAGAGGAGCTCCGGTGCCGACACGTGTACAGTAGCCCCGGACCTAACCTCCCGTAAGGGAAAGCTCCAGAGCCTCCATGTGTGGAGCCTTCGAACCATCATCAACGCGTACACTAGCATATCTGCTTCAGCATGAGCCATCAAGCAAAATTAAAGTGGCAGTTACAAGATGCAATTACGTATCATTAATGCTGTATTAATGACACACAATCAAGAGCGCTGTTAATAGGGGTAATGCAACCATTAAGGCACGTTATCACACTGTTAATCATGCTTAACACTCTTTAGACAATGTATTAGGCCATTAAATACGCCAGGGCCACATGTCAGGCCAGGCAAGCTTTGTAACGGTCAGTCCTTAGAACTATAAAAGGTCCGCACTGCATGTACCCAAGGGACATCGGATACAGACTGATTCGACCTGATCCCACATACTAGTAAACATACTCGTACAATACAACAACACAAATCCCGTGGAGTAGGGTGTTACGCTCAGGCAGCCCAAACCACGTAAATCTCTGGTGTCATCATCTTGATCCTGATCTCTGCGTACCCCATCCATAAAAGAACCTCCGCGGGCTGCTCCTTAGCGGGTCCGGGGGAAGTGTCGTATCAAACACTTCGACATTTGGCGCGCCAGGTAGGGGGGGGGGGGAGCAATCCCGAGATCTAAAGATGGTGAATTCAGCTGCTGGATCCTCAAATGGCAACCATGCTAGACATCTTGCTGGAGGCAATCCCTCCAACATCCAACAACCAACAGGTGCCATTGTTCCAGCAGGCACTATAGCACCACAACCACCATCTGTTCTGGCAAACAATGCTGGTCAACAAGATAGGGCATCTGTGTCGATCACTGCATCGGCAAACAACAACCCTGACCACACACTCATGGCTGCGCGAGCTCTTCTACAACACCCACCACCTCCAGGTGCACCCCAGGGTGCTATGGAGCAGTGAAGAGCTAATGTTGACCATCTGGTTGCAGCTGCGGCTGCAGGCATCAACAATCAAGGTCCTCCCCCTTCGGGGCGAGCACCTTCACAACGACAATCACGTCAGACCGACTTGGTCCACAAATCTCGCAACAAAGGAGACGTGCTACCTCCCAGCAGGTGACTTCGCTGCCTCCCGGGGCACGACACACCCACATAATCACCAGGATTCTGACTCATGACCTGCGGTCAGAATTGGATCACCGTTATTGGCAGCAGGACGGTCGTGTCCATATTGAGCGTGCTCGTGAGAGGCGAGAGGCTCGGGACAACCCCGCTCCTCAAGTAGTAGGAGGAGACTGTTCTACCCTGGCCATGCATTTGCGCATGGTCAGATGGCCGCAGAAGTTCCGACCTCTTTTGCCGGAAAAATTTGACGGGGCTGTCAACCCCGCTGAATTCCTTCAAATCTACTCCACTGCCATACTGGCAGCAGGGGGTGATGAGGCTATAATGGCAAATTACTTCCCTGTGGCTTTAGCTGGGACTGCAAGGTCCTGGTTCATGAGTCTCTCGCCCGACTCCATTAATAGTTGGGCGGAGCTGTGCCAACAATTCACTGCAACCTTCGGGAGCTCCAACACCCGGCCTGACATTGAATCGAACCTATTTGCCGTAAAGCAAACATTGGGGGAATAGCTACGATCCTTCATCCAGCGGTTCTCTCAGGTACGAAAAACAATTCCTTCAATCTCGAGCTCCTCTATTATAGTTGCATTCAGACAGGGTGTTTGAGATAAGAAGATGCTAGAGAAGCTGGCCATTAAAGAAGTTACTAGCGTCATGGAACTCTTCAGCCTAGACAACAAATGTGCTAGAGCTGCGGAGGGTCGTGAAATGCACTCCAAGCCAGCTCCAGAGGCCAACCAGAAGTCCTCCAAAACTGAAGCGTCTACCTCCGGTAGTGGCATGAAGAGAAAGAAGCCCAATGACAAAAGAAGCCGTCGGCCGGCGCTCCAGCTGCTGCTGCTGCTGCAGCTCCTGGAAGCCAGGGGCCACACCCCGAGAAGCGACCTCGACATTCATTAGAAGACGGCAACAATTCCAAAGCATGGTGTCCGATTCACAAGATGAACCGACACAGCTTAGAAGAGTGCCAGGAGGTCCAGAACCTTGCCGAGCGCTATAACAAGCGTAGGGAACAAGCTCCTTTCCGTCAAAGGGAAGGAAAACAAAAAGTCAACGAAGCTCCAGCTGAAGAGGAGCTAGGTTTCTAGGACCCCAAAAAGGTCTTGAAATCCGTTTACAACACTGTCGACGACGACCCTGACGTCTTTGACAATGAACGTCAGAAGACCATGAACACCATCTATGGTGGTTCTTGGGACATCACCTCTCGCCGCATCCTCAAGACAATGTGGCGGGACATGGCCATGGCAGCTCCCGCTGCTAAGGAAGAACCACATCGGAAGTGGATGGATACACCCATGATTTTCGATGCTTCAGACTGCCCTCAAAATATGATTGGGGCTGGCCAACTCCTATTAACGGTATCACCCACCATTAACAATATCCAAATCCACCATGTAACGGTGGACGAAGGTTCCGGGCTAAACCTCATAAGCTTTGAAGCTCTCGTTAAGCTTCAGATCCGACCTTCGAACCTTCAACCATCCCGACCTTTCTCCGGAGTAGGTCCGGAAGCCATCACTCCTCTCGGTTCCATCAATCTCCTAGTGATCTTCGGGACCTGGGAGAATTATAGAACCAAGAAACTGGTCTTCGATGTCGCGCAGATCAGTCTGCCTTTCAACATTCTGGGCAGCTGCTGCCCATTATGGTTACTTGGTGTTGAATATGCCAACACCTACGGGCATTCTCCGGATCCGCGGAGATTGTAAAGCAGGAGTTACTGCACTGGAAGAACTCTATGCGCTTGCCACAGCGCAAGAGGAAGTATCCGGTAAGAAGCCAACTCCGAATCCTCCAAGCATTCGTCACAAAGGATCTACCTCCGCACCTCGTGTGCAACCAAGCAGCGCCGCCGACATTCTTGTCAAAGTCGTCCAAATTGGTTCCGATGCTGCTCAGACTACCAGTATATCGGGGGGTCTGACAACAAATAGGAACTCGCGCTCATCACTTTCCTCCGGGCTAATGTTTACATGTTTGCCTGGCAACCCTCACAAATGCCTGGGATCCCTAGGGAGGTGATTGAGCACAATCTGAAGATTTACCCAGACGCACGACCTGTACACCAGAAGCCCCGGAAGCAATCAATCGAGTGACAAAACTTCATCCGATAGGAAATCAAGAAGTTGCTCGAAGCTGGATTCATCCAGGAAGTCTTTCGTCCAAAATGGCTGGCAAACCCAGTTGTTGTACCCAAGGCCGTCGGGAAGCTTCGGATGTGTATCGACTACACCACCTAAATAAGGCATGTCCAAAGGATCCATTTCCACTACCTAGAATAGATCAGATAGTAGACTCCACCTTCGGGTGTGAGCTACTGTGTTTCTTAGATGCATATTTTGGATATAATCAAATCCAAATGTCTAAGGAAGATGAAGAGCATACTGCCTTCATAACAGTAGATGGATTGTATTATTATACTGCCATGCCATTCGGTCTTAAAAATGCTGCTTCAACATTTGTGCGAGCTATGTACAAAAAATTTGGAGAGATAATTAGAGACTTTGTGGAGGTGTATGTTGATGACATCGTCGTGAAGATAAAAAACAAGGAGTCAGTCCTTGACAGCTTACAAGCCGTCTTCGACAAGCCGCGCACCACGCGCACCAAGATGAACCTAGACAAGTGTGTCTTTGGGGTTAGCTCCGGGAAGCATCTGGGGTTCTTGGTGACTCATCGAGGAATTGAAGCAAATCCGGCAAAGATCAAGGCTATAGAGGATATGCGGCCCCCAGCCCGCATTAAAGATGTCCAAAAGTTGACTGGATGTCTAGCTGCACTTAACCGGTTTATATCAAGACTGGCAGAATGGGTGCTACCCTTCTTCAAACTCCTGAGGATGTCCGAACCATTTCTTTGGCCTGAAGAAGCAGAAAAGGCATTTCAAGAACTGAAACAACTCCTCACCACACTACCAATCTTGGTAGCTCTGAATCCTGGTGAGCCTTTACTGCTTTACATTTCGGCAACCACTGAAGTTGTCAGTATGATCCTCGTTACGGAAAGACCAGAGCCACATCCGATTAAAATGTTTGGACCCCTCCAGGAGGGTCCGGAATCACCTTAAGACGTGACTGGGTCTCAGCTTCCAGATACCGAACATCAAAACGAAGTGCTACGAGATCAACCTCATTCGTCTGAGGAGGTTCACCTGGCTAACCAAGATGATCTGGATCCTCCTAGTGAGATCCGGGTTGAACAAGAAGGAATTTTGGAAGTACAACCTGAAGGTCCAGAACACTCCAGCAGGGTCTGGGTCGATGGAGAGGAAGCTCCGAGTCCTTCTGAAAGGGTCCGGACCATCCAATGTCCCATGTACTTCATTAGCGAAGTACTCCACGACGCCAAGACAAGATACATTGAGGTGCATAAACTGCTTTACGCAGTTCTTATTGCCTCAAGGAAGCTTCTTCATTACTTGAAAGCCCACAAAATATCAGTGGTAACTTCTTTTCCACTGCGTGCTATTTCGCATAATCCTAATTCTACCGGGAACATTGCAAAATGCGCAGTGGAACAGGCTGAATTCGATCTAGAATTCGTGTCAACACAAGCAATCAAGAGTCAAGCCTTGGCTGACTTTGTGGCGGAATGGACTACCTCTCCATCAAACCCTACGGGCCACAGTGAGCAGAAACCAGAACTCAAAGTTCCGGTATTCACCGAGCCTCACTAGACCCTCTACTTCGACAGCTCCATGCAGAAGCAGGGGACCGGAGATGGAATCCTTCTCGTGGCTCCGACCGGGGAGAAGGTCAATTACATGGTACACCTTGATTTCAATGCAACCAAAAATATGGCGGAGTATGAAGCCCTCATCTATGGACTCAAGGTGGCACTATCTTATGGTGTCAAATAGCTGTTGGTAAAGGGAGATTCACAACTCATCATCAAACAAGTGAAAGGTGAATGTTCCTGCAACAATCCTCAATTAGCTGCTTATCTCCTTGAAGTACAGAGGCTTCAGAAGGACTTCAAAGTCTTGGATCTCCATCATGTTCAGCGTCTTCATAACTCTGAAGCCGACGAACTGTCAACGAAAGCCTCAACCGGAGCTCCGGTTCCTGATGGAATCTTCGTCCAGAGGTTGTCAAAACCAACAGCCCAGCTTGCCGATCTGAGTGAAGGGGGCCATACCAGCACCTTGAAGTTGGCGGTCCTTGTGGCCCTGTTACCATGGCGTCTACCAAGGGTCGTAGGTGTTGTCGAAAGCTCCGAGAAACCCAGCACGCAAGACTCAGAAGCTCAAGTAAGCTCCGATGCGTGGATCTCGGACATCCGGAACTACTTGAAAGACAATATCCTTCCTGAAGACAGTAAATCTGCTGACCAGATTGTTAGATTAGCTAAAAGATACACGTTGGTAGAAGGGGATCTCTACCGATGTGGTGCCAATGGCGTCCTAATACGGTGCATTGCAAGGGAAGAAGGCCACGTGCTTCTCGCGGAAATCCATGGAGGCGGGTGTGGGAACCACGCGTCTTCCCACACGCTGGTCGGTAAAGCCTTCCGGCATGGCTTTTACTGGCCTACAACACTTCAGGATGCGGTTGATCTAGTGAAAAAAATGTGAAGCGTGTCAGTTCCACGCAAAACAGATTCACACACCGGCTCAATCGCTACAAATGATACCTCCTAGATGGCCATTCGCTGTGTGGGGTATGGACATCTTGGGACCTTTCCCAAAAGCCGTCGGAGGTTACAGGTTCCTGTATGTCGCCATCGACAAGTTCACCAAGTAGCCGGAAGCAACTCCAGTAGTAACAATCAACAAACAATTAGCAATCAAGTTCTTGAAGTCCATTATATGCAGATTTGGAGTTTCGAACAAAGTCATAACTGACAATGGAACTCAATTTACAAGTGCTGCATTTCAAGAATATTGCGAAGACCTCAGCATTCAACTTAGCTACGCCTCAGTAGCTCATCCAGCAAGCAATGGCCAAGCCGAGAGAGCAAATGCAGGAATATTAAAAGGACTCAAGACGCGCACATATGAGCGTTTGAAAAAGCATGGAGCTAACTGGATTGAAGAGCTTCCATCCACATTATGGGTGGACAGGACAACACCCAACCGGTCAACTAGGGAGACTCCATTCTTCCTGGTGTATGGAGCTGAAGCAGTCCTTCCTCTGGAGATCACTATGGGGTCCCTATGGGTCTGGACCTTCGATGAAGCCACACACGACCAGCTCTGCCGTGAAGAACTTGACCTTGTCAACGAGGGAAGGGGCCAAGTAGCTGTTCGGAATGCACGTTATCGCCAAGCGCTCGGGCACTATCATCAAAGGCATGTGCGCGACCGACAGCTTGAATAAGGCGACCTGGTGCTTTGGAAGATACTAATCCGTGAAGGTATGAACAAACTTTCCCCCAGCTGGGAGGGTCCCTTCCAAGTAATTAAAGTATCCCAACCAGGATGCGTTCGCTTGGCAACTGAGGATGGGATTCCACTCCCTAATCCTTGGAACATCGAGCACCTCTGTAAGTTTTATGCTTAGAATCACGGAGGTGAGTCTGTAATTACACACAATGGATGTTGTAGAGTCATTATACAGAGACGGGCAAGTCCTCCGGGAGAACATCTGGACCCCTCCGGGAGGGTCCAGGAAGTTCAAGTAACACTTGAGACAATCAAAACACTAAAAGTGTAACTACTTGCTCTGGGCTAGTACAAGATGTATAACACATTTAGCATGGTCCAGCACCCTAAGTGTGTCCCTGTCTTCCATGTAATCCGAACCTATAATGAAAGACATTATTGTGTGAAAACAAACTCCACGTGCATTTACCTTTTGTGCAAGGCTCAATATATCAAATTATTTTCACCCCGCTTGTCTATAATAAAGTTGTGGAAATCTTTTTGAGATTTGTTCCAAGTAATTCACATGTATTACAAGCCTTATTGATAGTCTTTTTGGATCTTAACATTGCTACATAGTCTACTTGCCTGAACACCAAGCCAACATAGGTCCGGAGTGTGCTATCGGCTTATCCTGGTCCTGCACCCTAAGTACGCCGCTCTACCTACACCCCGGCAGGCCTCAGTAGGGTGAGTACTAAAAAGGCATGCAGATGTAAAAAGATTATACCAGAACACTCGTTATCATATTGAGTTTCTTCGGACCTAAAGTCCAAATAAGAACAATAAGTCACATCCAATTTATAGACAAGAGGACAAATTTTACTCTCTCTTGCCTTTAACGTGCAGGAAAAGAAAAAATTCATAGCAATGGTAGACGACGCCGGAGCTACTAATCTCTGACATCCTCCAAGGGAGCCTGCCATCAACCTTCATACATTGACAGTGGGTATTGTCGGAGCTACTAAGCTCCGGCAACCCCCGGAGGTCTATCATCGACAACTCGTGCGTTGGCATCAGCCACTATCGGAGCTACAAACCTCCGACTATCTCAGGGGGCCAACAGTTGACGTATCAAAGATAAAGACTTAAGACCTAAAATTTACAAGTGCGAAGCATTAAAGTCGTCAACATACTGTCACAACCTTTGGTACATGTACACACTTCAATTGTACACATGTACCATGGGGCAAACAAGATACAACACAATATATTGAAGACAAAGTGAAATTCAAGGCAGAAAGGAGGATTTCATTAATCAAAAGTAATGGATTACAAAATTGGGGTTACAAGGGGCAAAAGGAGCAAAGTCCTAGCTACTGGAGAATCGAAGTCCTGTGGAAAAACGAAGTAACTTTCTCAGCAGCTTCTTGGACACTAGCTCTGGCAGCATCCTCTTCCTCGACGATGATTCCTTCAAAGACCATATCAAGGGAGAACTGGGGTCTCGGCTTTTGTAACATGCCAAGACATACTCAGCGAGGTCCTTGGCCAAGGATTTACCCCCCGTCTCTAGCTGATCGGCGATGACATTACCCATCGCGTCAAGTTTGCTACCAGCAGAGCCAAGTGCCGCTAGCGTCTGGTCCAGCTCCTGCCCTGGGTCTTCCGGGCACACTGGACTAAAACCAAGAGGCATAAGGGCTCTGTACGCACATCCCAAGAAGTCCCATACCATCAAGGACTTAGTTGCCTTCGAGCTCCGCATCTCTTCCAGTGACCTCCGGGCGGCCGCTAGCTCCAAACTCTCCTGGGCAAGGCGCTCAGCCAACTTAGCATGCTGCTGCATGTTCTCAGCAGCTTGCTTCCCCCGGTCGGCCAGCTCTGTCTCCCGGAGGTGGATGTGGTTTCACCTTTCAGCTAGGTCCTTTTCCCTGACTTTGACTCTCTCCTCCCTAGCGGCAACATCAGACTCTCTTTTCGAGAGCTCTTGCCCCACCTTCCAGTTCTTCTTCCTTTCTTCTTCCTTCCATAGATCCAGCTTTTTGTTGCGATCTTCCAAATTTTGCTCACCCAGAGTCAACTTCTGGGTGACCTCCGCCTCTCTCTTCACCACATCCTCCTGCTGCTCCAGGAGTTTTTCTTCCATTGCATCTAGGTCCGCTCGACGCTTCAGGAGAATTTCATTCAATTCATTAAGTTTTTTATGACGCTCGTTAGCAGCATCATGTCTCTCCTTGGCTTGCTCTAGGATCTCCCTGGAGTTAGAGTCGAGCGCCCAGATGGCGGCTTGCTTCTCCTCCATTAGCTTGTCCTAGTATTCTAACCAGACCTTCTCACTCTTAATCCACTCCTTCTGGTCAGCCAGTCTTGTTTGGGAAAGCCTTGTCTCAAAATGGAGTCTGTTGCGCCAACGCCTCAAGGTGTGGTGCTCTTCCTCCAAGGCTTTGCTCTCATGATCGAAGGCAAGCTGGACCTGTCAGAGACTTGAGCAGGCGTTATCTATGGACAACGCCAGAGGGATAGCTTCCGGGCCAGCTGGGACCATTTCCGTAGGCTCAAAAGGATTTTCCATTACAAAAATTTGGTCCCACTCTACAATAGTGGTCCCCCGGACTCCTGCTGCACTAAGGCCGCTCTTGGGAAGCCCCTCTGTGGTAGCGGAGGAAGAACCTACTAGGGGAATTCCCACGTCCGGTGCGGGAGTTGAAGGTGCCGCTTCCGAACCTTCAGTCACAGGCTCCGAGGATGGGGGACCTGTCGCCACTTCCTCAAGCTGCTCAAGATCCGACCCAGGTACCTCCAGGACAACTACCTCCGGAGGAGCAGTCGGGGCTTCAACTAGGGCCTCAACCGCCGCTGGCTCAGGCTCCAGCACAACGACTACTTCCGATTCAACGACCGAAGCTTCAGGCGCCTCCGGCTCTACCGCCGGACTTTCAACTGCTTCTGGCACAAGGGCCGGAGCTTGAGTGATTTCCGGCTCAATAGCCGGGACTTTAACGACCTCTAGCTCAGCAACGAGGGCTTTGACAACTTCTGGCTCAAAAGCTGGAACTTCTGGCATAGCCAGTGCTGGAGCATCAGCCTCCATCACCGTCGCCAGGGGTGTATCTTCGACTTCTCCTCTGTGGCCCAGTGCTACCACAAGAGCTTCAGGCGAGGACTCCGAGTCCAAGCTCACGACAGTTGGCGCCGGAGCTATCGCAACATCCGCCTCCGCTTGACAAGGAGGCTCGGTGCTCGAAGCCGGAGCTTCGGCAGGTGCTGCCTCGACCGCTGCAATAGGCGCTGAAGTTCCTGTTCCTTTCTTTGACACCCTAGAAACAAAGGGAAGAGAAGATTAAAGACACATCAAAAACAAGACTAGCATTTTAGGGAGAGCAAACAATGCTTACCTCGGGATGCTACCACCCCAGTCGCCTCAGAACCTCTTCTTCTGAGGCCCGGAGCTAGAGCCCACCAAGTCTGGTGAGACAACTGTTTCGGACCTCAGTTGAGGACCACTCAAAGCAGCCGGAGTTCTTTCAGCTGGAGCTTCTTTTGGCCAAGAAGAACTCCCAGGCCTGAAGCCTTTAGCCGGCACTGAGGCCGGGGTCAACTGCCTGGAGCTGACGCTTCTTGAAGCCACTGGCACCGGGGCGGGAGTAGCTGCAGAAGATCTCCCCTGCCGGGTAGAAGGAGCCATCGTGGAAGGAGCAGATATGACGGACCTCCTGTCAGCGTGCTTCAACATCGTCTTCCGGCTGGAGGGCTCAGCAGGCTCTTTTCCCTTGCCCTTGTTGGTGTCTTCAGTCTTCCGGCTCAGGGCAGAGGCAAGACCACCCTCGGAAGCTCTGGGGATCACCAATCTGGTGGTCGGACACCTTTCTACCTCGCCAAGGTCGTCAAGCACTGGCATACTCCTCTGGCGCTCCCTACTGAACCGCACCTCCATGTTTAGGGGGAGGAAGGCTGCCGGTGGAACTAAGTCATTACCGTTGACATTTATCCCATGATGGAATTTCTTGAGATGAAACCTCGAGGATTCATCATCCAAGTTGGATTTCAGGCCAGTTTCAATCCGGTCATCATCCATCACGCTGTTGAGGGCCCACGCGAGCTTCTCCCTCTTCTTCAGTGGAGCCCACCTGTTGACCAGGAAGTTGCAGAAGACCATCTGGCGGGGTCACTCTACCTTCCACGCACTCACGGTTCCTGGTCAAGACAGGGTTGAAGGCGTTTGACAGCACCAGAACTATACTCCAGGCGTCGGTGTCAACATTGGGGAGACCTTCGGGCAGCTCCAACTTCTCATGCTCCTCCGGCGCAATGATGATCCAATCTTTCTTCCTGTCGTCCCATTTGCCGGAAGGAAACAACCTCAAGTATTTGAAGGGGCAGTTCTTGCGCTTCACAAAATAGTAGAAGCCAAGAAGCTCGGACCCCTTGCCGGTGGTGTGGATGGTGAAGAAGGTGCGGAAAAGCTCGACACAGGGGAGAATTCCCACCCACATCTTGCAAAAGTGGACGAATGTCGCCACGAGAAGAAGAGAATGGGGGGCAAGGTGATACAACTGCAGACCATAAAATTCTAGCAGCATCAAAAGAAAAGAAGAGAGAGGTGGAATGAATCCAACCATGGCGTACGCTGTGAATTACACCATATCGCCATTGCACTCTTTCTTGAATGGGAGCTTGCCGGCGCGGACCAAATGGTTGAAGGAGTCGCTGGACCACCCCATGTAGGTTCGGACCTTCTTCAGATCATCATCGCTCTTGAGGCGGCTCTTGGGGAGACCCAACTCCATCGCGGCAAAGAGGAGCAAAGGATGGAAGTTAGGCAGAGTTTGGGAGGCTCTGAGCGCAAATATGATTGAAGGCATAAAGAGTCCTCAAACTGTGCGCACTTACCCTCTTACGTAAGCCTTCACGATGCTTGGATGGAAACCGTAGAAAGAACGAAGGCACATTTCAAAAGTCCACCTGACGAGTGGGACTGGGGCCACCCCGACAAAGAGATCGAGGTTCTTACCCAAGGCGAACCGTTGCCATGATGAGCGGCAGGAAACCCAAAGTCAGCACTCTGACAGTGCGCGCAGAACCGATACGATTTTCGTGTTGGGAACTGGCGGCCTTCAATTGCGTGAGATCCTCACTTAAAAATCTCATCTGCCGCATTCATAACAAGCCACACATCGAAGGTTCACTCCCGGACCGTCACTCTATCGGTACATCAAAAGACTTGTGAAAATCAAAACGCGAAAATTGAGAATGGCCCCACCTCCGGCAGGATAACATAACCCAAAGGGTTCCCCCCAGAGGTGGGCTCGGGGGCCACTGTCGATACCCTGCGTACCGGGTACCCCTTAATACCGCAAAGAGTACAAGGGAGTTCTACCTGTCAGAGTTGAAAGACTCCTCGGGCCCCACATGTCAAATTGCACCAGACCTGCTCCCCTCATATGGGTAGCTCCTGGGTCAAAACGTGTAAAGGAAAACCGGAACTCAGCTCCTAATAAAGGAAAGCTCCGATGCCAACACATGTACAACAGTCCCGGAGCTAAACCCCAACAGAGAGGAGCTCCGGTGCCGACACGTGTACAGTAGCCCCGGACCTAACCTCCCGTAAGGCAAAGCTCCGGAGCCTCTACGTGTGGAGCCTTTGAACCTTCATCGACGCGTACACTTGCAGATCTCCTTCAGCATGAGCCATCAAGCGAAATTAAAGCGATAGTTACAAGATGCATTTACGTGTCGTTAATGCTGTATTAATGACACGCGATCAAGAGTGCTGTTAATAGGGGTAACACAACCATTAAGGCACGTTATCACACTATTAATCATGCTTAACACTCTTTAGATAGTGTATTAGGACATTAAATACGCCAAGGCCACATGTCGGGCCAGGCAAGCTTTGTAACGGTCAGTCCTTAGAACTATAAAAGGGCTACACTGCACGTACCCAAGGGACATCAGATACAGACTGAATCAACCTAATCCCACATACTAGCGAACATACTCGTACAATACAACAACACAAATCCCGTGGAGTAGGGTGTTACGCTCAGGCGGCCCGAACCACATAAATCTCTGGTGTCATCATCTTGATCCTGATCTCTGCGTACCCCATCCATAAAAGAACCTCCGCGGGCTGCTCCTTAGCGGGTCCGGAGGAAATGTCATATCAAACACTTCGACAACTCTCTATAGTGATACCTTCTGTTCCGCGCGACAAATATACAAAACAAGCATTAAAATCAATAAATGCTCATATATTACTCAATATCCCATGATATGCATGATTAATGCAATTGTGAGATAAAACTTGTTAATGAGTTGCTATTAATGTTTATTAACTAGCTACAATGGTTTTTAACAAGTTTGAACAGGTTTCAAGTTGATTTGAGTCAAATTGGATTCAATTCAGCAATAACACATTCAGAGGCCCGACAAGGCCCTGTGTGAAATAGTCCACCGTAGAGCCCGACCGACATGGCTGGAACCCTAGGTTCCGCCGCCGCCATCGCACACGCGTTTCCGGCCACCACCGCCATGCGCCGACCCCACAATGACGCTCAGCAACCCGGAATAGGGTTAGGCAGAAATTTTTTGGAGGGAAGACGGCCGGAAAGGTCATTCCGGCGAGGCACCGCCGCCGCGCGCCTTCGGACTCGTCGGTGTCGCGAGGTAGACGAAGGGCCCGTGGGGCCTGACTGTCTGCCTAATGGCGTGTGCCCCGGATCTGCTGCGGAAATGGGATATAGTGTGGCCATGCCTGTTATCTCTGTGGCCCCGTATGGCTTAATTCCTATTGGATGGTTTTAAAACCGTGGGCCCACTGTTTAATCCAAACTTTTCTATTTAGATTTACTTCCAGATTTCCATCAATCTTTGAAAATCAATATCTCTAAGCATAGTTGGCCAAAAATTCCCAAATAAATTTTGTTGGAACCAGGATGATCTATACTTTTAAGAGGTGTGCTTGATCTGCATGAGAATCCCTAATTGGACCTCAATAATTCCATAGAGCAAAATGCTATTAGAATTAATTCCTGACCCTAAATTCATTCAAAAATTCCCTAAATTGGCCAAAACATTCCAAATAATTCCATTAAATTCCAGTACAATTTTCAGGTCCATTTGAGTTGATTTGAATACCCAAATTTTGTTTCCAATCTCTATGTACCTGAAAATTCCAAAATGTCCAAAAACATTTCAGCAAATTGTCCAAACTTCTAAATTCGATATCTGCAAGTAGAATGCTTAGAAAATTATGAAACAAATTTTGTGGGATCACACTTGACCTAATATAAACAGAAAACCAAGTCTTATCCATGTCAAAGCTACAGATTTTTCCTTAAAATTCTGGGAAGTGTTTATCTGCATTAAATTTTAGACAATAGAGACTTCCAAGAATTTATACCAATTTTGGCCAGAACCTCACTCATAGTACCTAGTGTCCTATGTAGAATTTTCAGAACTAGTGGCCTTAATTTCATCTACTTAACTGTCTTTCCTTTGAGCTATGCTATAATACCAATATTGAATTACTTTGCACATTCTTTGCATATCGAATAGTTGTCGAGCGAGAGGAGACCCCGGAGCCACTAGAAGTCATCAAGCCGGAGACTAACTTTAATCCCGTCTCACAGCTAGGCAAGCCCTGTTTTGCATTTAATAGCGTTTTAAACTTTAATTTGTATCACACTATATGGGTTTGCATGTATGTGCATTAAGTCTAAGTTTTCTTTCAGTTTTCCACATGCATGACCAGAGAACCCATGAGAGAAGGGTAGTTGGTTAAGTCCTCAATGTGTCCATGCTATGCTTAATGTTATAGTTGATTCGATAGAACTCGAGTAGTTGGAATCTACTCGCGAGTTCAGGATTTGGTTCACACAGGATTGGTCGAGTGAGAGATTCACCTTTTGGTAAAATATTAGACCGGGCATGGAGTAGGAGCCACATGACATAGGGGCCTCTGAGCTATAGCATTTCCTATGTCGGTCAAGGACCGATCCGTGTGCGGCCCTATTGAGCAAGTTTGAATATACCGAAGGCATACTGGATATATGGGACCCAGTAAACTGATGTAACTTGTCCACCTTAGCGTCTAGGCATACTCTGCCGCCTTATAGGAGCGGGTTGAGAGCAGCAAGGTGCAAACCTGCCAGTGGGTACGTCGTACTCCGTGTAGGGGCCTCCTGCTCGTAGCGGAGGGACCGGTTCGACGTGTAGGTAGCGCGTGGAAGGTTGCCGCATACAACATCAGTGAGGTGTGCCTTCACAGCTCCGAGTGTGGGTGTATGTCTCGTGCTATTAGGGTATCCCTGCAGGTGTATATCGATTCGAGTCGCCGTCCCTCACTGTTATTGAGTACCGCTTGTTCACTGAGTCATGACGTAGTTAATTATTTGGACCTGAATATTGTTGAATCATACTTTATGGAATAATTATGTATTGATACTTGTATGTTTAGAACAGGTTTCTCACTAAATTTCAGATTCATGAAGCCTTAATTTGCCGCTAAAAGCTGAAAGTAAGGACTAATATTTAGGCGAGTCTTCTATTGCAAACTGCTATCCTAATTTACTTATATCCTGCATATAGAGTTCCATGCCTAGCGGAAATGGTTAAGTCTTGCTAAGCCTTCGTGCCCATGGTTTCTATTTTAAGTTTTTTCTGCAGATGATGACGAATATGATGAAGGGTTCACCGGTGAGGCGTTGCCCCCGTCGGGGTACACGACCGAGTGGGAACCCTGCACGCCACCGTGATGTAATTTGTGTGCTGCTACTGTGATTCTGTTCATGGGCTGAACGGAATGACTTTCACATAGCTTCGACTTGAGTGTCGAGAGCTATGAACTTATCTTCCGCTGTAGTTTATTTTAATATATATTATTTGTAAAAGACAAAGCTTGTATAACACTATGTTGTTTTATGTAATCTGATGTACCTTTTTCTGTGTGCTGTTGGGTGCTGCATCGCATGGCACCACCAAATTGCGATTCCTGGAATGTCGGGATTCCGGTTCTCACATCCGTACTCAGGAACAGACAAGTTCGAACAACATCAGAAGCATTTTCGGACTAATCCGGGACAAAAAGCGAATAAGTTCGGAAAACAACAGAGAGTAGAACGGACTAGCTCGTGGTCCAATCCGGACAAGTCCGCACTAATACACGTTTTAATTGCTGTTTTGGTTCCAAATCATTTTAACCTTGTTCCTCTTTGTGTTGCTTAATGTTAAACATGTATTAGAATGTATGCAACACATGATGGATGAAAATGAGGGTGTTACAAACCTACCCCCCTTAAAATTAATCTCGCCCTCGAGATTCAACGTAGAAGAGAATAGATAGAGATAGAGAAATTCTCTCTTGAGATCATCTTCTAGCTCCCAAGTTGCTTCCAATTATGCATGATGCTTTCATTGTACTTTCCACCATTTTTGGTATTTCTCAACACCACAGAGTTATCGACAAGTGCACGGAAATACCGTTGTAGCACTTCCCCTTAAAGAGTATTCCCAAGGGTATCAAATCCAAAGAACGTGTGTGCTAATCTTTCAAACTAGCTCACCCAAGGACACAAAGTTGTTTGGTAGGCAGGGAACAGAGAGGAATTCAAAGTATTGATCCTAATTCAAGGTAGTTTGTAGTAGATGCTTGCTTCGGGCACGGGCTTAATCCTAGCAATACTAGGACGACTCCCGCCAAGAGCCTATGGCATAGCGGAACGTGGAGGATTATGAAGGACAGATAGGGCTGTCACCACCTACTGCCTACCTCTTCAATCCGTGGTTCTACGAGATATCCACTGATGATTTATAACCTAAGCACCATGCTTACGTTCTAAATCACTACTCTAGTTGTTTCGAACACAAAGCTACAACTAGAGCCTCTAATGAATTAAATCAGTGAACCCACAAGTAACTACTTGTGCAAACTACTAAGAATAAAAGATCAAACTTGTATTGAATTCACAATGGCTTACTTGATTGAGTGAATCCTTTGTAGGGGTACAAATGTAGAAGAGGGACTTGACAAGCCCAAGCCTCCTTCTCCTAGACTCTTCACCACACTCTCCTTCTACTTTAGTAGCCTCTAGGACTACTCTAAACCTTTGGAGTGTAGCACTATTCTAAACTTTTGGTGTGTGTGTGAAGTGAGGTGAGGGGGTCTATTTATAGGTGGAGAAGGGTCGGTTCCCGCCACAATTAACGCGCAAATCAGTCACCATTGACTCCAGGGAGTCAGGAGGAGCCAACACGTGTCATTTGACCGAGTTTGGCGCCAGGAAGAGGTCGGCCGAACCCCTGGTTCGGTCGACCTGGTCAAGCCTCCCCTTGGGGAGTGCTTCCTCAAGGTGGCTTCCAGGTGCGCCCCCTTGATGTATATGGGTGAAACACCGTTGGATCTCCTCATATTCTTCTGTTTGTGGGCCATTTGATCCATGTGTTGCCACGTGTCATCGCCTGATTCGTTAAAATCCATTTTCATGGATTCATCCCTGCATGTTTTGGTATTTTGGGTAATAATTCACCTGCATACAAATAGACACCAACACTTGTGGAATTGGGTTAGTGTATAGCCCTACCACTATGTTTTGTGTTTCTTTTATGCACATTATGAGGTGAATTGACGGTCAAAATATGGTACTTAAGGACCGTCAACAAACTCCCCCACACTTAGTCCTTTGCTCGTCCTCGAGTGAAGGCAAGAAGAACTTGAGTGTTTTCATGAATTTGCTATAAGGTAGAAAGTAAGGATACTAGATATTTCAACTTATACCTGTATTCATGGATCCCCTTTGTGTATGTGGCTGCCACATCAATCTTGGGTGTTTGAAAAGTGGAACGGTTAGAATGAAGTTCCCTTGGATCATTCTCTGCTGAAATGATTTGGCAATTGCTATATTTGAAAGTCATAGAACTTTTGCCCTTGTCTTCTCGATTGGAATCTCTCAAATCTCTCAAAGTGTTTGAGTCCTCACCATGAAATGTTTTGCCAATTCTTGTCCCTATACTAGAAGCGGCTATATCTGGAGCTTGGTAGGGATGAATGTGGCACACATTTGCAATTCATATGTTAATAAGTTAAAAACTTGATCCTATGAGAGACTTATGCAATGAACAAAGTGAAGGGAAAATTCTTGTGCACATGAATGGAATGGAGGGGTGAGGTGATAACTCCCATGAATTTGCTCTCTTTTAAGGATGAAACATGGCTACTTCTTTTTTTTGATCACTCTTACTCTTTTTCAAGAGTGGATGATTTTTCTTTTTCTTGTAGCCATGTCTTCTACTACTTTTTATTTTTTTAGAGAGTATTTCATTTGTATTGTATGGAGTTTCTTTTTGGCGGATGGGTAATCGATGGATGCAAACTCTCAATGTGAGAAATTTTGCATGAATGGAGTGCACAAGAGTTTTTAATTCAAAAAGTTCATGCATGTCACTTAATTGGGTCACGGGTTTGACAAAGTTCAATGAAAAGCAAAGTGGCATATGTTTGTGGTTTTCAATGAATGTATCATATGGCCTTGGTGGGTATATAAATTTCCAATGAGAGATTTAGGCAAAGTTCAAGACTTCAAATAGTTACAAATGTCAAAATCAGTTTCAAGCAAAAGGATGATTTCTAAAGAACTCATTTACCATATCACACTAGTCAAATACCTAGATGATGTGTTTTTCCTATTGAATTATGGGAATCATAAACAAGGTAATGAATTGAAATATAAAGTATTCAAATTTTCAGCTTAAGCAAATTCTTGACTACCAAATTTCATTTCAATTTGTTGAGTTGATTCATTTTAGATATGCAATGAAAAATATGAAATCAACTCAAACAGCAGGGTAGCGCATAAAAGTGGGGATAGGAAATCCAAACCGATTTTCTGGAGCGAAACGGAGTCGTATGGTGCAGAAGACAAGTCGGCCGACCAGGGGGTTCGACCGACCTCCTGTTGGCTCTTCTATGGCTCTGGGTCGTTTTGCTCATTCGGTCGCGACGTGTTTTGATATGCAACGTTAATTTTTCACGTTGGGATTTGTGACTTGGGGACATGTCCCCCCCCCCCCCCCCCCCCCCCACACTTGTTTCCTCAATTCTTTAGTCAACAAAATAAACTAAAGGGGGAACTTTACCGGTGTTAGATGCGGTAAGTTCACTTTATTGAAATCAAAATATGGGGATGCTTACATTATTTAACCTAGCTTTAGAAAACAAATGTTTTTTAAAAAATTAAAATCCTAAGTAGTAAGCATCCTATGCTGTTGGGCGAGGGAAGTCTTGTTGTTGGCTGGCGCAATGTCCCTGCTCAGGTTGAAGGTTGAGCTGGAGGAGGCATGAGGCACAATATTCTTGTCGGCCATGACGAGGATGGGAGGAAGATGATGATTCAATGAGGTGTATAACTTTCCTCTCTGTTTCCGTCCTTTGAGTAGGCGGGGAACAACACATGTCACCGAGGATTTTGTGGAGGATATCGAGGAGGATCAATACGAGAAAACAGAACGTGAATGGTGCGAAGGGAGAGTCGTCCGACCCTAGGGTTCGGTCGACCCCGTTCTGGCTCCGTCCGGGCCACATTTTCTCGGGTCGATTAAATGGGCCTCATAGATGAAGAATTGGATGGGCCCATTAGTTGTACGTGGAGAATTTAAACAGAATTGAAAGAAATGGCATGGAAATCGATTAGATTTACCATGTCAAATTCTTTTTCTGTATCCTTTTGGGATCGAGAAATAATTTGAGTCGATGCCGATTCACTTTGAATAGTTGACCGTCATCAACCTTGGAGTGTGATTGCTCCATGGGATGAAGTATCTACTACAGTGAAGGGTCCTTCCCATTTACTTCTAAGCTTCCCATGTCCAAAGAGTTTAACCCTAGAGTTAAAGAGTAAAACTTTATCTCCAGGTTTGAACTCTTTCAGCGTAATCCTCTTATCGTGCCATCTTTTGGTTCTTTCTTTATAAATTCTGGCACCGTGGTACGCCTTATCTCTCCATTCCTCCAACTCAGATATTTGCTTCAATCGGTGATTTCTAGCTTTGTTAAGATTCATGTTCCACCGCTTGATGGCCCAATACGCTCTATGTTCCAATTCTACAGGAAGATGGCAAGTCTTCCCATAGAGAAGTTGGAAAGGAGACATGCCGATAGGTGTCTTGAAGGCAGTACGATATGCCCACAATGCGTCGGTAGCTTTTGCTTCCATCCCGTTCCCATTTCCAAGACAGTCTTTTGTAGAATATTCTTAATTTGCTTATTAGATGTTTCTGCTTGACCACTTGTCTGTAGATGGTATGGGGTAGCAATGTTATGCTGGACTCCAAGCTCCCTTAAAAAGTTTCGGAAGGTCTTATCTATGAAATGAGACCATCACTTATGACCATACGAAGAGTTCCAAAGCGTGGGAAAATGATCTCATGGAACATTTTCCTTGCTTGCTTGGAATCAGCATTTTTGCATGGTAATGCTTCTACCCATTTTGACATATAATTGACGGCAACCAGAATATACTCGCAGTCATAAGACCTAGGAAAAGGTCCCATGAAATCAATACCACATACATCAAATAATTATACCTGGAGATTGTATGTTAGAGGCATCACATTGCGAGTAGAGATTCCTCCATGCTTCCGGCATTTCGAACATCTGCGAATTAATTCCTTGGTATCTTCATACATTAAAGGCCAATAGAATCCACTCTGCCAGATCTTTGCCTGAGTACGGTAAACACCGTAATGACCACCATAGGGACCAGCATGGCATTTCTCTATAATTTTGGTGCCTTCGATTGATGAATCACACCTTCTAAGATGGTCATCGACACATACTCGATAGAGGTAAGGGTCATCCCAAAGGTGTCTACGACTCTCATAAATGAGTTTCTTTTTGTTCTCCCCTGGTGGTACGTATCCTGTGACCATAAAGTTCATGATATCCGCATACCAAGGGTGAGAGTCTGTCACCTTGAGGAGCATATCATCTCGTAGGAAGTCATTGATAGGTATGTCCATGGTTTGTGTGACTTCCATATGTGAAAGATGATCTGCTACTGAATTCTCTACTCCTTTCTTATCTCTTATTTTCAGATCAAATTCTTGGAGTAGAAGAATCCATCGAATTAGCCTGGGTTTAGCATCCTTTTTGGTAAGCATATATTTTAAAGCAGCATGGTCTGTGTAGACTATGACCTTTGCTCCAACCAAATAGGATCTAAACTCGTCTATAGCAAAAACTACTGCTAGGAGCTCTTTCTCAGTTGTGGCATAATTGAGTTGGGCTCCTGTCAGAGTTTTGCTAGCGTAGGATATTGCGTGATGCTCTTTATCTTTGGTTTGGCCTAAGACTGCACCAACAGCAAAGTCACTGGCATCACACATGATTTCAAATGGCAGCGTCCAATCAGGAGGCTGGATAATTGGAGCTGAGATGAGTGCCTTTTTGAGTATATCAAATGATTTAAGGCATTCATCATCGAAATTGAAGGGAGCTTCTTTAGCTGATAGGTTGGTGAGGGGTCTAGCGATTTTGGAGAAATCCTTGATAAATCATCGGTAGAACCCCGCATGACCTAAAAAGCTGCGGATTCCCTTAACATTGATAGGAAGTGGAATTTTTTCAATAACTTCAATTTTAGATTTGTCCACCTCTATCCCTCTCTCAGACACCAAGTGTCCAAGAACGATGCCTTCCCGGACCATGAAATGGCACTTTTCCCAATTAAGCACAAGGTCCTTCTCCTGGCATCTTTGTAAGACCCTGTCTAAATTTTCTAGTACAATGATCAAAAGTTTTTCCATAGACGGAGAAATCGTCCATGAAAACTTCCATGATATCCTCGATCATGTATGAAAATATAGACATCATGTATCTCTGGAAAGAGGCAGGAGCGTTACACAGTCCAAAGGATATATGTCGGTAGGTATAGGTCCCGTAAGGACATGTGAACGTGGTCTTACTTTGATCATCGGGATGGATAGGAATTTGATGATATCCCGAATACCCATCAAGGAAACAGAAGTAGGAGTGTTTTTCCAAACGCTCTAACATCTCATCGATGAAGGGCAATGGAAAATGGTCTTTCCTTGTTGCCTTGTTAAGTTTTTGGTAGTCAATGCACATCCTCCATCCCGTGACGGTCCGTTGAGGAATTAATTCATTCCTCTCATTTTGAACGACCGTCATACCTCCCTTCTTAGGCACTACTTGAACTGGACTTACCCATTTCACTATGAGGAACAGGGTAAATAATCCCGGCATGCAGAAGTTTCAAGACTTCTTTCTTGACAACTTCCCGCATCGCATTATTCAATCGCCTATGAGGTTCCCTTGAGGGGAAACTCTCAGGGTCAACAGGAATAGAATGGGTGCATAACGGTGGACTAATTCCCTTGAGATCCTGAAGTGAATATCCAAAAACAGCTCTATGCCTTTCTAATGTGGCTATGAGTTTGAGCGTTTCATCATCTGAAAACTTGTCACTTATGATGACAGGGGCTTCCAAATCGCCATTTAGAAAGGCATAACATAGGCCTGGAGGTAGAATCTTGAGCTCAACAGAAGGTTTTGGGGAAGGCTCTTCTTTTGGCAATTTAATTTCCTCCTAAAATTCATCCTCCTCTTGGACGAAGTCTTCTTCTCCTTCAATTTCAGGGGGTTCTAAAAATTGAAGAGTCCTAACATCCTCCATTGGCTCATCTTGGATGGGAGATTCTGCAGATGTGTTCTTTGAGCGCAGAATAGGAATGGAGAAATTTCTCCCTCCAAGATTGATATTGAGGCTTCCTTCCAAAGGAACTTCCATGAGAAATTTCTCTACGGGAATCCCTATCATTATGTCGAAATCTTGGATTTCGAACACGTGAAAATCAAGGAGAGCCTCAACATCTTTGTGTTTAACAGACACTTGTTGCAGAAAGCCACATCCTTCAAGAATGGTTCCAAATGAATTTCGGAAGGATTTGCGTGTTGGTGCCAATGGCACATCGCCAAGAATGGGGAGAGCACAAGAATCAGAAATGAAATTTTCTCCAACAGTAGGGTTGTATAGGATTCTCATCTGTGTCCCTCTAATAGAACATAAAATGGTAGCCAAAGGTGAGGTCATCCGCAGAATATCGGGTGAATTCTCAACTTCAGCTGTCCACTCTCTGCTTAGGATAGAGGTCAACTCCTTGACCGTCTGACGAATGAATACCCCGTCAGGTGGTTCAGGTGGTGTTGGTGGCAATAAAGGTTTCCTATACCAACAATACTTCGAGGTATTTCCATAATATTCGAAAAGCTCTTCCTCAAAGTAAAATGGAAACTGTGAGGGTTGAATTTCTTCTACCTTCGTAGTCTCATGTTCGGGAGAGGATTCCTCTGGCAAGGCTTGGGGTAAACAAGAAATGGTATCATCCTTGTCCAAGAGTGTATCCTCCATTCTTGACACGACTTGCTCTTGGGGAGGCTCATTAAGACCCATAATGAAGGAAGAAATTTCTAGAATTCTATCCAGAAGATCCTTGCCTTCTTTTGGAGTCTTATGGAGGAAATATCCTCCAGCCGTAATGTCAAGATATAGGGAAAACTCTTTGTTCAATCCCATGAAGAAATGTTGCAAAAGCATTGGATCAGGGATTAACAAATCTGGGCCAGAATTTTTCAAAAGAGAAAATCTGTCCCAAGCTGCACCTATGGATTCCTTCTCCATCTGCTGGAAGCATAGTACTTCCTTTCGTAAGGAAACAATTCGGGCAATGGGAAAGAAAATAAGAAAAAATTTGTCTCGTAATTCACTCCAATCATCGTTTTTCTTCCCAACGTAGTGGTTGTACCATTGTTTGGCTTTTTCCTTGAGGGAAAAAGGAAACAACTTCCATTTGAGAGTTTCTTGTGTCATACCTTTGATTAGAAGGCATGAACACAGTTGTTCGAACTCTCGTAGATGGTGGGAAGAGTTTTCACAATCCGTTCCTGAGAAGTATTGTTCTCGAACCATGGCTATAAAGCCAGGGCAAAGTTCATAGCTGGTTGAACAAATAGGTTTCGCCGAAGGCAGTAGCTCACAGAACTTGCCCTTCGGAGGAGAGTAAGAAAGAATGGTGGGTTGATCCATTTATATGGTGGTGGTAAGGTAAGAATAAGAAAGGTAAGATGATAGATAAGGGGGATATGATACGAGGGTGATCTTGGTTCGAAGATTAACAGCAACCGTTCCCCGGCAACGGTGCCAGAAATGCTTGTTGGTATTTCTTAACACCACAAAGTTATCCGCAAGTGCACGAAAATACCGTTGTAGCACTTCCCCTTAAAGAATATTCCCAAGGGTATCGAATCCAAAGAACGTGTGTGCTAATCTTTCAAACTAGCTCACCCAAGGAAACAAAGTTGTTTGGTAGGCAAGGAACAGATAGGAATTCAAAGTATTAATCCTAATTCAAGGTAGTTTGCAGTAGATGCTTGCTTCGGGCATGGGCTTACTCCTAGCAATACTAGGACGACTCCTGCCAAGAGCCTATGGCATAGCCGAACGTGGAGGATTACGAAGGACAGATAGGGCTGTCACCACCTACTGCCTACCTGTTTAATTCGTGGTTCTATGAGATATCCACTGATGATTTATAACCTAAGCACCACGCTTACGTTCTAAATCACTACTCTAGTTGTTTCGAACACAAAGCTACAACTAGAGCCTCTAATGAATTAAAGCAGTGAACCCACAAGTAACTACTTGTGCAAACTACTAAGAATAAAAGATCAAACTTGTATTGAATTCACAATGGCTTACTTGATTGAGTGAAACCTTTGTAGGGGTACCAATGTAGAAGAGGGACTTGACAAGCCCAAGCCTCCTTCTCCTAGACTCTCCACCACACTCTCCTTCTACTTTAGTAGCCTCTATGATTACTCTAAACCTTTGGAGTGTAGCACTATTCTCAACTTTTGGTGTGTGTGTGAAGTGAGGTGAGGGGGTCTATTTATAGGTGGAGAAGGGTCAGTTCCCACCACAATTAACGCGCGAATTAGTCACCACTGACTCCAGGGAGTCGGGAGAAGCCAACACGTGTCATTTGACCGAGTTTGGCGCTAGGAAGAGGTTGGCCGAACCCCTGGTTTGGCCGACCTGGTCAAGCCTCCCCTCGGGGAGTGTTTCCTCCAGGTGGCTTCCAGGTGGGCCCCCTTGATGTATATGGGTGCAACACCTTTGGATCTCCTCGTGTTCTTCTGTTTGTGGGCCATTTGATCCATGTGTTGCCATGTGTCATTGCTTGATTCGTTGAAATCCATTTTCATGGATTCATCCCTGCATGTTTTGGTATTTTGGGTAATAATTCACCTGCATATAAATAGACACCAACACTTGTGGAATTGGGTTAGTGTATAGCCCTACCACTATGTTTTGTGTTTCTTTTATGCACATTATGAGGTGAATTGACGGTCAAAATATGGTACTTAAGGACCGTCAACAACCATCGAATCACATTGTTCCTTGTGACTCTCTCCCTTGTTTCTTAGATTCTGACCGGTTGCTCGGACAAGTCAAATCTCCCCCTAATTCAAATTTTTCCATTGGCACTTGTTGTTCCGGTACTCTTAAGCACGTCTTGAGCTGCAAACCGTGGAACACATCATGAACATCGGAAGGATGTGCTGGCATCTCAACTTATACGTCACTTCTCCATGTTTGCCAAAAATCTTGAATGGTCCAATATAGCAAGGTGCCAACTTGCCTCTGACGTTAAATCGCTTATGACCTCACATAGGTGACACTTTGAGATATACAAAAACTCCCACTTCAAAAGCTATGTTTCTTCGCCTATTATCCACATAGCCTTTTGTCTTTATTGAATAGCCCCCAAATTCTCATGGATTATCTCAACTTACTTTTCAGCTTCTTGCAGCACATCAGGTCTAAATAATTGGTTCTCTCTTGTATCATTCCAAAAAATAGTGTCCTACACTTCCTTCCATATAGTGCTTCATGTGGCGACATCTTCAAACTTGCTTGGTAACTGTTATTGTAGGAAAATTTAGCATATGGCAAGCTCTTGTCCCTGCTGCGTCCATGCTTCAAAGCACAAGCTATCAACATATCTTCCAAAATTTGATTTGTCGTCTCGGTTTGTCCATCCAGTTGCGGTTGATACGCTGAGCTTAAGTTTAACCTTGTACCCATAGCTTCATGCAGTTTCTCCCAGAACCTAGAGGTGAATTGAGAGCCTCGATCAGACACTATTTTCTTAGGTACTTCGTGTTGGCATCCAATTTTCACCATGTACAACTCAGCTAACTTTGCAGCGGTATACTTGGTCTTGACAAGAATTAAATGAGCTGATTTGGTCAACCGATCCACAATAACCCATATTGAGTCATAATTGGATTGGGTTTGCGGTAATCCAACTATGAAGTCCATACCGATTTCTTCCCACTTCCATTCCGGAATCTTCGATGGCTGCAATAATCCAGCTGGCCTTTGAGGTTCAGCCTTCATTTGTTAGCACATATCACATAATGCAAGTTCTTGAATACATTGCTTAACACGTTGTTGATTATGTTGTTGAATATGTTGCATTATGTCCTTCGATGTTTACTGTAATGTATTAATTTCAAGGTTGACTCCCTCATCATTTGTCAATTGCATGGTCTTGGTGGCACACTGAATTACCCTATTATGCTTCTGTAGCCAATCCACCCCCCTTAGAAAACCGACGTCCTCATCAGTCAACTCACAAGCCAGGAACATCCCCTCTTGTCCCATCCTTGTGAATCCAAATCAATGAGGTTAGCGAGAAATTCTACCCCCTCTTATTTTAAGACTTACTTTTGGACATAGTATCTTTGTTCTCATCTTCCGTACAGCTTTGCCTGAGACAGTGAATCTTCTAATTATGTCCATCTTCCATTGAAGTAGAGGTTGATCGAGATAGGAAAGAGAGATAGAATGAATCCCCAACTATATGCATCAAGGAGTATAAAAGTAAGCAACTACCTATAAAAGCCTATATGGATGTGGCAAGAGCTAAAGTATCCCACAGTCCTCTACTAAGCACACAAGCACACAAGCATACATTACATAGAATATCAGCACACCAAACACTATTCCTAAGTGTTCCTAGGTGCTCTAAAGTGTCCATTCTATCTAGGCAGCATCCTACGGTCAACCTGTAGCTCTGATACCAATTTGTGACACCAGGTTCCGAAAATGAACCAAGTGAATGCATATGTGTGCCCAGGACGTTGATCACACATACACGAGTGCACCACAAACGATATACAGGAAATTACCACATCACAAATTATTAAATAAGTAATTTTATTACAATATTCATATAATGCTCAAATTACAAACTATAATGATCATTATTAATAAATCTGAAACTAATGCAGCGGAAATAATCTAAACTAAGCAAACTAAGCAATAGGGTAGCACCACTCCAAGCAATCCATACGCAAGTCAACGGCAGCACACAACCTAGTACTCCGCATTATCCTCAGGGTACTCCCAAACAACACCTGAAACTGTTAGTAGGGGGAATTGCAAGGGTGAGTACATGTCGTACTCAACAAGTGTGGAAATTAATGACATGTAGCTTAAACAAGGAATTAACAATAAATAATGACTATTTGCTGAAAAGTACATTTAAAACATATGAAAAGCATCCTACAATATCTATGTGAAATAATCCCATCACATACCAAATAATTAACATATCAACCATCATCAATTATTAATCCATGTACCAGATTATTACCATCATCATCAACCATATCCATTTATCACCACTCACACCATAACCAATACCAAACCATCCCAAAAACACAGTTTCACTCTAATCATGGAAGTTGTCAAGGTGTTCATAACCGGGAGCACGACTATCAAAGTTTTTAGCACTCCGTAGAGGTTGCACCACTTTACCCACAAGTTCATTATTTCGTCACCCGTCGGCAACTAAAGAAACCTCCCTTATGCCAATTGCACTTGCTTAGGTGTATGGCCAAGAGATCACAAAATAGCCTTTACAAAATAGCCCTTACCAGCATATTCAGACCAACTAAGGTTTCGCCGGTGGTGATGCCTCCAACTGAGCACATCCAACCAAGGGCCACATCTTGTGCCATTCGGATCCTAGGGCAGTCCCGCCACTATTACAAACCCAACCAACTCCCATTCACGGCTCCCACAAATAATTCGAACAATGCTTGCAATACACCTAATTAATTGGCTAAGTCGCACCCATACTTGGCCTTGTGCTGGCACTGTAGTCCTGGCTTATTCTCGCATGAATGGTTCTCTAGATCTAAGGCAAGCAAACCATCATATCATTCAACCCAATCCACAAACCATGCTTGCTTAGATCTCCCAAGTCCCATATTACCAATTAACCATATTCATCAATTTACATCTTCCATATGTGCATTAATACATAGTTAAGCCATTTTGTTGTTTTCCCATCCCAATTAATTAGAGCTAAGAAAAAAGGTAAAAAAACCTTCCTGACTCTCTACAACATATTCCAAATGACAAGGATGGTTAAACAAGTCTAGTAAACACCTAATTTGGGTTTCTTATCAATTTGACACAAGCATGCAGTTTCGCAAACAAAACATTTTAAAACAGGATCAAAATTTTCAAGAACACTTGCCTTGCTCTTGAGACTGATTTGGATCGAAGGCTTTGAAGTTATTGTTTTGTAGGTCCTCAAAGGCACTCTCTACAGCGATACCTTCTATTCTGTGTGACAAACATACAAAACAAACATTACAATGAATAAATGTTCATATATTACTCAATATGGTTTGATATGCATGATTGCAATTATGAGATAAAACTTGTTAATGAGTTGCTATTAATGTTTACTAACTAGCTACAATGGTTATTAACTAGTTTGAACAGGTTTCAAGATGATTTGAGTCAAATTGGATTCAATTTAGGAATAACAGATTCAAAGGCCGGGTAAGTCCGATTTCAGGGCCGGACTAGTCCGCCGTGTCCAGAAACTGCGAGTTAGGATTTTTCTGGATTGCGAGATTAAGGGCCAATTTCACGTGGAAAATTGGATGTATAGGGTATGCCATTAGTTTGGAGGTCCAAGGGTCCAGAATTGGGTGTGAAACTTGAATGCTGACGATTAGGGTTTGGTGATTGGTGTTGATGACAAATTGGCGATGAAGAATGCCGATGTTGAGAAGTTGACAAAGATCGCGCTTGCTTGATACTCCTCTTCCTCCCTTCTCCTTCTTCTCCTTGCGGTGGAGGCTCCTTGACGGCAACTCTCACGAACAAGGGTTAGGGACTTCCTTCAATTGTGACAAAGGGATGAAAGGTGGGTGTTGGGGTGTTTATATAGAGGTGGAGGTGGTAGGGTTTGGGGTGGAATTCGAGTTATGGCGGTGGAGGTCGAGTAGGGGTCCCACATGGGCTCCACTGGGGTTGGACACGACATTCTTGGGACGAAATAAGGCAAAAACCCAATAACATGTCATGGAGGAATAGATTGAATCTGAGTCAGGCACACCAGACAAGTCCCCTAGGGGTCGGACATGTCCGATCGGAAATAGAGACTTGAGCGGACAAGTCTGGTCGGAGTCCGGACAAGTCCGATAATGATCAGAAAGGAAAACAGACAAGTCCGGTCAGTGTTGGACAAGTCCGGGGGTCGTCAAATTTTCAAAGATCCGGACCAAAGCGAGGAATTACCGGACAACTCCAAAAGTTTCCAGTAGCGAAGATTATACTAATTAGTACTCGGGAACAGACAAGTCCGGACAACATTAGAAGAATTTTCGGACTAATCTGGAGCAAAAAGAAGATAAGTCTAGAAAACAACAAAGAGTAGAACAGACTAGTCCTGGGTTGAATCCGGACAGGTCCACGCTGATACAGGTTTTAATTGCTATTTTGGTTCTAATTCATTTTAACCTTGTCCTGCTTTGTGTTGCTTAATGTTAACCATGTATTAGAATGTGTCTACGCTTGATGGATGAAAATGAGGGTGTTACAATACCCATCATCAACATGTGAAACATCGATGGCAGGCCCCCTGGGTGGTGCCAGAGCTAGATGCTCTAATGGCGCCCATTATCAACGTGCGAAACATCACCGTCGGGACACCTCGGCGGTGCCGGAGCTAGATGCTCTGGTGGTGCCCATCATCAACGTGCGAAACATTGACACCGGTCCCCCTGGGTGGTGTTGGAGCTAGATTCTCCAGTGGCGCCCATCATCAACTTGTGAAACGTCGATGTCGGGCCCCTTGGGGACATCGGAACTCCCAAAACGAGCGTGAAAATCATTTGTCCTGCACATGAGAGACAAGAAATGTAGTAAAAGTACTTCTTCTTGCCTATAATTTAGTTGTGGCTTACTATCATTCCTTGAATTTGGGTCCTAATCAATTCAACGTGATAATACTTAGTATATCAGTTGTACTTTCATAGGTTTATGTGGTTCCTGGACCTGACTTACTTTGACGCAACACCAGAATAGGTAGAGTGGCGTACTTAGGGTGCCGTACCAAGCTAAGTCTATAGCCGACTCCGGATCTATCATTGGCATTAGTTTTCAGGCGAGTAGGCTATTCACCGAACACTAGATCCCGAAAAAGACTACCAATAATACTTGGATATGCATCACATGAATTCTAAGAAACCAATTTCCAAGGGGACTGCAAATCTTCACTATTTGCAAGAATGTAAAAAGGAAACTAAATAAGAGCATGCACAAAGTAAATTCACGTAGAGTCTGTTTTCATGTAATTGTATTTCATAATAGGTGTTAATAACAGGGGAGGCAAGGACACACTTAAAGCACAAGACCATGTTAAGTGTGCTATACATCTTGGACCAACCCAACTCTATTCATAGACACTATGAAATACTGTACAAAAACAGACTCACCTCCGTGCTAAGTGTATAAATTACGGAGGTGCTCTATATTCTTGGGGTTGGGAAGTGGCTTTCCATTCTTTGTTGCCAAGCAAACGCATCCGGGGTGGAAAACTTTGATGACTCAGAAGGGACCCTCCCAGCTAGGGGAGATCTTGTTCGCTCCTTCTCGAGAGAGTACTTATGTGTTGGATTGCTTTAAGTTAGTATGCTGGTGAGCTAGTCTGAAGGACTTGTGTTCTACTATGTAGCGCAAACCTTTTATATGCCAAGAACTGGCTGTTACAAGGTGCCATGCCCCAGCGGTATTCACCACGCCGTACACGATCAAGTGTATAACCGCGTTTTATTAGTGTGATAACATGCCTTGATGGTAGTGTTACAAGGCTTGATGGTCCTCCGATCGTGTGTCACTAATGCAGAATTAATAACGCGTTAACCAGGTCTTGTAAAAACTGATTAATTATCTTTGAATGTCTGTGCCATTGGTGATCTCACAGTTCTTCCCGTTGGAGATGTAGCTCCGGACACGTGACACGTGGCAGCACTGGAGCTTCCCTTAGAAGGGAAGAAGGTCCGGTGCTACGAAACACGTGGCAGCGCCGGAGCCACCCTAAGGAGGGAGGCAGGTCCAACGCTCTGGGACACGTGGTAGCATGGAGCCACCCTTAGGAGTTCGGCACAGCGGGACACATGCTGGCTTTCGGAGGTCCACTTTCCTGGAAAGTGGGACTCGGCACTTCTCTTTTTGGTACGAAGGGGTACCGACAACAACAGATCTGAGATATTCACACTACTCTTATTACTACATCACAACACAGTGAACAATTGTACTCAATCCATTTCCGCGAGTTACGGTGATTCGAATAAATAACACCCGAACTGCACGACACATACACCCACAAGGAAGAGATGTCGGTGCTCTTCACTCTACGTCATATGTGGCCACCTTTCACCCGTCATCCCAATGTCGAACCAGTTCTACCATCCTCACAGAATGTCCACTACTTGAAACACGTTGGAGTTGTTCCACTAGAAGATTTACATCTCTGCCACCAACCCCCAAAGGACAAGGGTATAAGTTTTGACATGAGAGTTCCCAAGTTACATCAGTTAGGTCCCATATAGCTAGTATGCAATCGGTACAGTTCAAACTTGCTCAGCAAAGCCTCACATGGAACGGTCCTTAACCGACAATAACGGGGCTACCAATCCACCCTCCAACATCTGCCTCGCCATTACCAAACCAGACACGATGTGGTCTTAAGTGATGCCTCGCCCTTCGGCCCGAAAGAAACCTTGTGTGCCCTAATCTACACAAATCTCCGTCCACGTCTCATTTTAAAGAGTGAACTTTATGGTAAGATTTCACGAGTATATTTCTCTCACTTGAGTTCCTATCGCAAATAGAATTCCACTACTTTACTTGTGGTCGATGAAATGTGTCATTCTTGCGAGTAGATCCCAACTATCGACTTCTACCGACCGTCCAACCAAACATTAAGCATAGCAATGTAATACGATGGAGTCTTATTCCACCCATCCAATTAAGGATTATTTGGTCATGCATGTGGAGTGTTCATCCAATCTAGACTTAATGCGCAAACATTACTAATCAACAATGTGATTACAAAACAAAACTTTATAAATGAACTTAAATGCAAATCGGGGCTTGCCTTCGATTACGATAATTAAGAAGTCAATGTAGTTAGCGGCTTTATCATCCGAGTGGAGCCTCTTCATCACTTGGCCTCGTCGCTGCTCCAGTAATCTAGCTCGCAGTAGGGTCCAAGCTTCTCCCTCCTGCTCTGAATCGTGAGCATCGTCGATCTTCTTTACCAAATTCTATCAATTTGAATATGCATAATAAAAGAATGTAATTTAGTACTTAATACTCGAGGATCCTACTATACTTAAAAGAATGGACCAAAACTAATGTGAAGGTGAAGAAAGGTCTCTATTAGGTTCTAAGTTCACTTTGGAAAGGATTAGAATGAATCCAATTTGATTTATGGAAAATTTTCTATAGGCTTTAATATCCACATTCGTATGAAGATGTCATAACAGATTCAATTTTCTAATAACAGAGTCCACTGTAGATGGAAATTTTATACTGAGTTCTAGATGTTCTAAGGGGATTACAAGCAAAATTTAAGATTTAACTAATGAATGCCTTGGCCACAATAATTTCAAAAAGCTTTCTCCATTAATAGATTAACATAGAAATAAAAAGGCTTTTTCTTACTAACAAGTATGCCAAACACATGGGACATAGTCTAAGGAGTCCCATAAAATTGGTTTCATAATTTTGTGAGCTTTCTATCATTTCATATGATTTTTACAAGGTTTTGCTAATTTCTGGCATTTTACTCGTATTTTTTAGAATATCATTCAACCCAATCCACAAACCATTCTTGCTTAGATCTCCCAAGTCCCATATTACCAATTAACCATATTCATCAATTTACATCTTCCATATGTGCATTAATACGTAGTTAAGCCATTTTTTTGTTTTCCCATCTCAATTAATTAGAGCTAAGAAAAAAGGTAAACAAACCTTCCCGACTCTCTACAACATATTCCAAATGACAAGGATGGTTAAACAAGTCTAGTAAACACCTAATTTGGGTTTCTTATCAATTTGACACAAGCATGCAGATTCGCAAACAAAACATTTTAAAACAGGATCAAAATTTTCAAGGACACTTGCCTTGCTCTTGAGACTGATTTGGATCGAAGGCTTTGAAATTATGGTTTTGTAGGTCCTCAAAGGCACTCTCTACAACGATACCTTCTATTCTGTGTGACAAACATACAAAACAAACATTAAAATGAATAAATGTTCATATATTACTCAATATGGTTTCATATGCATGATTGCAATTATGAGATAAAACTTGTTAATGAGTTGCTATTAATGTTTACTAACTAGCTACAATGGTTTTTAACTAGTTTGAATAGGTTTCAAGATGATTTGAGTCAAATTGGATTCAATTTAGGAATAACAGATTCAAAGGCCGGATAAGTCCGATTTCAGGGCCGGACTAGTCCGCCGTGTCCAGAAACTACGAGTTAGGATATTTCTGGATTGCGAGATTAAGGGCCAATTTCACGTGGAAAATTGGATGTAGAGGGTATACCATTAGTTTGGAGGTCCAAGGGTCGAGAATTGGGTGTGAAACTTGAATGTTGACGATTAGGGTTTGGTGATTGGTGTTGATGACAAATTGGCGATGAAGAATGCTGATGTTGAGAAGTTGACAAAGATCGCGCTTGCTTGATACTACTCTTCCTCCCTTCTCCTTCTTCTCCTTGCGGTGGAGGCTCCTTGACGGTAGCTCTCACGAACAAGGGTTAGGGACTTCCTTCAATTGTGACAAAGGGATGAAAGTTGGGTGTTGGGGTGTTTATATAGAGGTGGAGGTGGTAGGGTTTGGGGTGGAATTCGAGTTATGGCGGTGGAGGTCGAGTAGGGGTCCCACATGGGTTCCACTGGGGTTGGACACGACATTCTTGGGACCAAATAAGGCAAAAACCCAATAACATGTCATGGAGGAATAGATTGAATCCGAGTCGGGCACACCAGACAAGTCCCCTAAGGGTCGGACATGTCCGATCGGAAATAGAGACTTGAGCGGACAAGTCTGGTGGGAGTCCGGACAAGTCCGATAATGATCAGAAAGGAAAACAGACATGTCCGGTCAGGGTTGGACAAGTCCGGGGGTCATCAAATTTTCAAAGATCTGGACCAAAGCGAGGAATTACCGGACAACTCCAAAAGTTTCCAGTAGCGAAGATTAGACTAATTAGTACTCACGAACAGACAAGTCTGGACAACATTAGAAGAATTTTCGGACTAATCTGGAGCAAAAAGAAGAATATTCTAGAAAACAACAAAGAGTAGAACAGACTAGTCCGGGGTCGAATCCAGACAGGTTCGCGCTGATACAGGTTTTAATTGTTGTTTTGGTTCTAATTCATTTTAACCTTGTCCTGCTTTGTGTTGCTTAATGTTAACCATGTATTAGAATGTGTCTATGCCTGATGGATGAAAATGAGGGTGCTACAATACCCATCATCAACGTGTGAAACATCGATGGCAGGCCCCCTGGGTGGTGCCAGAGCTAAATGCTCTCATGGTGTCCATTATCAACGTGCGAAACATCACCGTCGGGACACCTGGGCAGTGCCGGAGCTAGATGCTCTGGTGGCGCCAATCATCAATGTGCGAAACATTGACATCGGTCCCCCTAGGTGGAGTTTGAGCTAGATGCTCCAGTGGCGCCCATCATCAACTTGTGAAACGTCGACGTCGGGCCCCTTGGGGACATCGGAACTCCCAAAACGAGCATGAAAATCATTTGTCCTGCACATGAGAGACAAGAAATGTAGTAAAAGTACTTCTTCTTGCCTATAATTTAGTTGTGGCTTACTATCATTCCTTGAATTTTTGGTCCTAATCAATTCAACGTGATAATACTTAGTATATCATTTGTACTTTCATAGGTTTATGTGGTTCCTGGACCTGACTTACTTTGACGCAACACCAGAATAGGTAGAGTGGCATACTTAGGGTGCTGGACCAAGCTAAGTCTATAGCCGACTCCGGATCTATCATTGGCATTAGTTTTCAGGCGAGTAGGCTATTCACCGAACACTAGATCCCGAAAAAGACTACCAATAATACTTGGATATGTATCGCATGAATTCTAAGAAACCAATTTCCAAGGGGACTGCAAAGCTTCACTATTTGCAAGAATGTAAAAAGGAAACTAAATAAGAGCATGCGCAAAGTAAATGTGAATGTAGGCCTAGAGGGGGGGTGAATAGGCCTTTTTGAATTTTCTCGGTTCCTGTAACACTCAACAACAAAGTCAATACCAGAGATATCGGACTAGTCCAGTAAAGTGCGGACTAGTCCAGTTTTCACGGGCTAAGTTGATCAAGTTCAGTCAATTTGATTGATTCGTTAATGTTTGCAGCGGAAATATAAACTTGAATGACAGTTTTATAGTTGTATGTCAAATTCTATTACAATTAAGGCTCTTGTTCAACAATTTAACTCAAATTGAACAAAGTGAATCAAACCCTAGATTAAGTTGATCAATTAAGATGAAGAACGCAAAAGGACAAGACACACAATTTATCCCGTGGTTCGGCTACCACGAAGGCAACCTACGTCCACGTTGAGGAGCCCACAAAAGGACCGGGTCTTCTCCAACCCTTCCCTCGTCGGATCACCACGAAGGCCAATCCTCTTCCACTAATCACAAAGGGTAAATAACCAAGTTGAAGGGGCGTTCTCACACGTTGAGAGCTCCCTTGATTACAACTTACAAAGCCACCAATAACACACTCGAAAAATTACAAATTGAAACGCAAGAGTGTGTTAGAGAATCAAACCAAGAGCTCAATGATGTGTGCCAAGTGTCTCTCCAATGATCTAGAAGTGATCTTCAATAGATTGATCGATTTGGCACTTAATTTCGTGGAGAGAGGTGGTTTTTGAGTCTCTTGGGAGGTGTGACGGCGCTAGGGTTCGAGAGTTTGTAAAAGTGGGCCGTGCACCTCTATTTATATGGGGTTTCTAAAAGTGACCGTTAGGGTTCAGAAAGATCGGACTAGTCCGTGGTGGTCACCGGACTAGTCCGGTGTGCTGTGTGTAGCAAACCCTAAGTGTCCAGGAATATCGGACTAGTCCGGTTGAAAACGGACTTGTCCGATTTCACTACTGGAAATCTTCGGACTAGTCCGATTGCCATCGGACTTGTCCGGACATATGAAACCCTAAGTGTTTAGGATCACAAGTCCGCACTTGGAGGACTTGTCCGATTTAGATCAGTGTGTATATCGGACTAGTCCGTGTAGACACCGGACTTGTCCGAAGTGGATCAGAAAGAATATCGGACTAGTCCGGATCACAACGGACTTGTCCGATTTTGTGTGACTTGTGCATTGTGTTGAGGACTAGTCCGCATTGGGGAGGACTAGTCCGAAGTGGATCAGAAAGATATCGGACTAGTCCGGTGGATCCCAGACTTGTCCGATCTAGTGCAGAAAGTGATATCGGACTAGTCCGGCTGATATCGGACTAGTCCGGTCCTGTATAACTTTGTGCATTGTGTGTGTGTGCTTGAAAGTGATTGAGCTCTTGGGTGTGTTTCCTTAACACACTCCATAAATAATAGTCTACTATTTTCTTCTCCTTGAGCTCAAATTCACTTTGCTTCTCATTTCCCTTCTTTTTGGCATTTTGCTCATTTTTCATTATTTGCCTGCATTAATCTCAACAAAAGGATTAGGATCCCAATTGCTTGTCATAAATCATCCAAAACCCACAAGGGAGTCCTAGATGCACTTTCAATCTCCCCCTTTTTGGTGATTGATGACAACCAATTGAGATTTCACAAAATAAGACAAAAAATGAGATTTTCATAAAGTATGCACATATGACTCAAAAATACATCAAGCAACAAGAGAATTATCCATATGTGCATTCTTTAGGGTGGGATGCATACTAAGTGCATGAATACATTGAGAGTGACAGAATTTACATTAATCAACCGATACCAAGTGCATATGACATTCCAGGAGCAAAAATGCAGTTTTCATCACATACTCGCAAATAAATTGAGCAATTCATCACAAAACCAAACTTAATATGAAAATAGTGTTAAACTATTACAATCACAAATAAAAGTACAGAGAAGGCTCTCTCCTCGCATCCTATTACAGCTAAAGCTAAGACTTGACTCCCTCTCAATCTCTCCCCCTTTGGCATCAAGACACCAAAAAGAGAGAGAGGAAGGTCCTAGGTTCTTCACTCTTCGCTGTCTGTCCTCTCGTCATCTTCTTCATCTTCTTCGCTCTCCGCTTGACGAGGAGGAGAGGGAGGAGGAGATTAGGGTTTGGTGGCAGCTAGGGTTATGGACACGAAAAATCGGACAAGTCCGGACATGACCGGACTAGTCCGAAGTCATCCAGAGACCTATATCGGACTAGTCTGTGGTCTATCGGACTAGTCCGGCCTAACCGGCACTCTGCAGACTAGTCTGCATGGGCGGACTAGTCTGGGTAACCACGGACTAGTCCGTGGTCACCAGGAAAGAATTGCATAGCCCATTCATATATATTTGAAGGTTCAATAATAGAGAACAGAGAGGCAAAACAATTCAAGTAATCTTGATGAATTTGACCAGTAAGCATACAACAATCATACAATGATCAAAATTCATCAAGATCTAATAATTGACATAGTTTTTCGAGAGAAAAATGGAGAGGGATGAATTTCACAATTCAATCAACATTTTTGAAGCAATCATACAGGTATGCAACTTTTCAAGCCACACTCCGAGAATCAAGAATATTTAGCTCATTTCGGAGTTCGCAAAAACGCTTTTCATCAAGTTGCTTGGTGAATATGTCGGCCAATTGTTTTTGGGTGTTGACATGTGAGATGGTTATGTCTCCTTTCATGGAATGGTCTCTCAAGAAATGATGTCTTATGTCTATGTGTTTAGTCCTAGAGTGCTCAACTGGATTGTGGGCTATTTTAATGGCACTCTCATTATCACAAAGGAGAGGAATACGGTTCATATTGTAACCTTAATCCCTTAGAGTTTGTCACATCCAAAGGAGTTGAGCACAACAACTCCCGGCTGCAACATACTCCGCTTCGGCTGTGGATAATGCAATGGAATTTTGTTTCTTAGATGACCAAGAAACCAAAGATCTTCCTAGGAATTGGCATGTGCCAGAGGTGCTTTTTCTATCAACTTTGCACCCGGCATAATCTGCATCGGAGTAACCAATGAGATTGAATTTGGAGCCTTTTGGGTACCAAAGACCAAGGTTGGGTGTATGAACTAAATATCTCAAGATTCTTTTTACGGCTGTCAAGTGACATTCCTTAGGTTTGGCTTGAAATCTTGCACACAAACATACACTCAACATAATATCTGGCCTAGATGCACATAAGTAGAGTAAAGATCCAATCATGGAGCGATATACCTTTTGGTCGATGCTCGGTCCATCTTAATTGAGATCCAAGTGGCCATTCGTAGCCATGGGAGTCTTTATGGGCTTTGCCTTGTCCATGCCAAACTTCTTGAGTATGTCCTGCGTGTACTTGGTTTGGCTTATGAATGTTCCTTACCTTTGTTGCCGCACTTGGAATCTCAAGAAGTACTTCAATTCTCCCATCATTGACATTTCAGACATGTCTGTCATAATTCTACTAAATTCTTCACAGAAAGATTGGTTAGTTGACCCAAAAATTATATCATCAACATAGATTTGGCAAATAAAAAGATCATTATCTAGATTCTTTGTGAATAATGTATAATCTACTTTGCCAATTTGAAAACCATTATCAATTAAGAAATCTCTAAGACACTCATACCAACCTCTAGGAGCTTGTTTGAGGCCATAGAGAGCCTTACGCAGTTTATATACGTGGTCGGGGAATTCTTCATCTTCAAACCCGGGTGGTTGCTCCACGTACACCTCTTCCTTGATCGGTCCGTTGAGGAAGGCGCTTTTCACGTCCATTTGATACAGCTTGAAATCATGGTGAGTAGCATATGCAAGTAATATTCTAATTGATTCAAGCCTAGCTACTGGAGCAAAAGTCTCATCGAAATCCAAACCTTCGACTTGTGAGTAACCTTTGGCCACAAGTCGTGCCTTGTTTCTTGTCACCACTCCGTGTCCATCTTGCTTGTTGCGGAAGACCCACTTGGTGCCCACTATATTTGCATTGGGTCTTGCCACAGGTTCCCAAACCTCGTTTCTCTTGAAGTTGTTCAACTCTTCTTGCATTGCCACCACCCAGTCCGGATCCTTCAATGCATCCTCAGTCCTTCGTGGTTCCAAAAAGGAGACAAACGAGTAATGCTCACAAAAATTAGCTATACGAGATCTAGTGGTTACTCCCTTTTGGATGTCACCGATGATGTTGTCGATTGGGTGATCCCTTTGAATGCATTGGTGTACTCTTGGGTGTGGCACTTGGAGAGTTGTGTGTTGGTGATCATTTTCTTCTCCCCCTGAGTGGTTGCCCTCGTTGATTTGTTGATCATGTTCATATTTTTGTGATGGATCTTGTATCAAAGCTCCCCCTTGATTGGTGATCTCCTCTTGTGGTTCACTTTCCTCTTGTATTTGTGACAATGACTCTTGTGGTCGAACTTCGCCTAGAGCCATTCTCTTCAATGCTTGATAAGGAGCTTCTTCTTTAACTAATTCACATTGATCAACTTGCTCCTTTTGGGAGCCATTAGTTTCATAGAACACTACGTCACGTGCCACTTCAACAAGACCGGAGGCCTTGTTGAAAACTCGATAGGCGTAAGTGTTCGAATCATAACCAAGCAAGAAACCTTCATCGGACTTCGAAGCGAACTTTGAAGTCCTGGGCTTCTTGTTCAAGATATAACATGGAGAGCCGAAAACTCGAAAATATGAAATGTTTGGTTTGTTACCGGTGAGTAGCTCATAAGGAGTCTTCTTGAGTAGTCGATGAAGCTAGAGTCGGTTTGCGGCGTGGCAAGCGGTGTTGATTGCTTCCGCCCAAAATCGATCCGAAGTCTTGTATTCATCGAGCATTGTTCTTGCCATCTCTATGAGCGTTCGGTTCTTCCTTTCGGCAACTCCGTTTTGTTGTGGAGAGTATGGTGCTGAAAATTCGTGCTTGATTCCCTCCTCATCAAGGTACTCCTCCACTTGTATGTTCTTGAACTCCGTGCCGTTGTCACTCCGAATACTCTTGATCGATAGTGAGAACTCGTTTTGCGCTCGCTTGAAGAATTTCTTGAGTGTCCCTTGTGTTTCTGACTTGTCATGCAAAAAGAACACCCAAGTGAAGCGGGAAAAATCATCAATAATGACTAAACTGTATTTATTACTGCCGATGCTTATGTAAGCAATTGGACCAAACAAGTCCATATGAAGTAGTTCGAGCGGTCTTGTCGTAGTCATGATGTTCTTTGCGGGATGATGTGCTCCAACTTGCTTCCCGGCTTGGCACGCGCTACAAGGCCTGTCTTTCTCAAAAACAACATCTTTCAAACCTCGGATGTGATCGCCCTTGAGGAGTTTTTGAAGATTCCTCATACCAACATGTGCTAGCCGTCTATGCCACAGCCAACCCATGTTGGTTTTTGCAATCAAGCATGTGTCGAGTTCGGCTTTATCCTTGTTGAAGTCAACAAGGTAAAGCTTTCCCTTCAACATACCCTTGAATGCAACGGAACCATCACTCCTCCTTGAGACGGTCACACCCTCGTTAGTGAACAAGCAATTATAACCTTTGTCACATAATTGAGATATGGACAGCAGGTTATAATCTAAAGATTCAACATGTAAAACATGAGAAAGAGTGTGTTCAGAGGATATTGCTATTTTACCGGTACCGAGCACCCTTCCTTGACTATTATCTCCGAAGTAGATGCCTTCGTTTGGGTCCTCGTTTTCTTCATATTCCACGAACATCCTCCTTTCTCCGGTCATGTGGTTGGTGCATCCACTGTCTAGCACCCATTTGGATCCACCGGAGGAATAGGCCTGCATAAACAATTATGCCTTGGTTTTAGGTACCCAAGCTTGCTTCGGTCCTTGGAGGTTAGTTACAATACATTTGGGCACCCACACATGGGATTTTGTGTTCCCATGGCGTGGCCCAGCATAATAAGCATAAACTTTACCAAGATTGTTTCTCATTAATACATAAGAGGCATCAAAGGTTTTGAACAAAAGTTGCTGTTGTTTATGGATCGGACTAGTCTGGGTGACCAGACTTGTCCGGATGACCGGACTTGTCCGGACCACAACCGGACTAGTCCGGTGTTCATGAGAGTTCAGGTTCTTAATTTTCGAGTTACCAGGTTGTGAGGGTCCTCCCTTCACAAAGGTAATCCTTCCCTTGTTATTCTTATGACTTCCAACATTTTGCTTTCCATCATAAGAGTAACCAATGCCATACTTGACATTTGGAGGTCTTTGGACCAAGTATGCACTACGTGCATAGTTGATTCTCTCCTTGTCAAATATTCCACATTGGGTAGGATTTTTATCCTTTGTGGAGGTAGACTTTTCCTTCAAACTGGTGTTGATTTTACCACATTTGCACATATGAACAAGATTAGTTGACGTGGGTTGAGAAGGTAGACTTGAAGAGGAGGAAGATTCACTTAGCTTGAGTGACTCAACTTGCACTTCAAGGATCTTGTTAGCCTTGATCAGGTCATCAAGTTGATCCTTGATTGCAACGTTTGAGTTGGTTAACTCCAAGCAAGTTTTCTTGCTTGAAGCTAGCTCAAGCTCTAGTGAGCTGTTTTTCTCCTTTTCAAGAACTAGAAGATTGTCAAGTTCGACATACTTGTCCTTTTGGGATATAATCATGTCCTCTTGACGATCAATTAGCCATTCCTTCTCAACAAGTTGGTCAAGTAAAAATTTCATTTTAGCAGCAGTTTTTCTATCTAATCCAATTAACATATCTTCATCATCACTATCTAGTTCATCATTACTTGAGTAGGAATGCATGGAAGGAGTTTTAATGTTTACCTTGCGGTTACCTTCCTTTTCCATGAGGCAAGTGCCATTTCCCTTCTTTGTACCGAGCGTGGGGAAGAGTGTGGGTTTCTTGGACGTGCTTTCAATGGCTATGCTAGCCATCTCTTCTTCATCGGATGATGAGGACTCATCGTTTGAGTCCCACTCCTTTCCAATTTGTGCTTGTTCAGCTTGTTTCTTCTTCTTGAAGAATTTCTTCGGTTGAGGCTTGGCTTATTTATTCTTCTTCTTGTTGTCCTCATACGGGCAATCGACTATAAAGTGGTTATACTCACCACAATTATAGCACACCCGCCTCATCTTCGGCTTTGTCCTCTCCTTGTACTTGCCTTCACTTGATTTTGTTCCTTGTCTTTTCTTCATTATTCTTTTGAATTTTTTCATGAACAAAATCACATCCTCTTCGTCCAGCTCACTGCTTTCATCATCGCTGTCCTCCTCAAGCTGTGCTTCTCTTGCTTCTTTGGATAGAGGCTTGAGTGTGGACTTTAAGGCAACTCCCTTCTTCTTGGCCGATTTGAGGTCGGCTATTTCTTTGACGTGCTTGGCTTGTTTCTCCATCATTTCAAAGTTGATGATTTTGCCAAGCAATTCATCTGGAGTCATCCTCTTGTACCCGGGACTTTCTCTGATCATAGAGCATAGTGTGACATTGCGAGGCATAAAGGCTCTAAGGATGAGCTTTACAACCTCGTGGTCATTCCACTTCTTGCTCCCATATGATCGAACCTTGTTTACAAGTGTCTTCAATCGGTTGTACATGTCCTGGGGAGACTCGTCTTCCTCAATTGCGAACCTTCCTAGTTCGCCTTCGATCATTTCAATTTTCGCCTCCCGCACATGCCGGTCACCTTCATGGGCTGTTTGTAGTGTGTCCCATATTTCCTTGGCAATCTCCAGTCCGTCCACCTTTGTGAATTCATCTCGACTTAGAGAGGAGGTGATTACGGCTGCGGCTTGAGAGTTTCTGTGGATGGCTTGCTCTTGACTTGGGGTGAGCTCTTCGTCGTCATCTGGGATGTCTATTCCTGTGCACACAATATGCCATAAACTTGGGTTAAGGGAAATCAAGTGCATCTTCATATTTTGCCTCCACATGGAGTAATCACTCCCATCGGAGTGTGAGGCTTTTCCAAGAGGAATAGATAGGTAATGGCTGTTGTTTGAATTTAAACGATCATAGTTAAAAGGATATCGGGAGTAGTCGGTGTGACTACTCCCCTTCTTCTTTTCTTCAACTTTAGCTTTCCCTTTGGAAAGTGCTTTCTTTCTGAGGAGTGCTTTCAGCTCCAGCGTCTCCTCGTCATCATCATCGAAGTCTTGAATTGCTTTGAGATACTTTTCCAGCTTTTGGTTCTTGTCGTTGTTCACTTCTTCCTAGTTGTTGATTTTCTGAACTTCCTTCATGTCCGACATGATCTCTTCGAGTGGTTGCACTCTTTCTTGAAGAACCTGCTCTGATACCAATTGAATGTAGGCCTAGAGGGGGGGGGTGAATAGGCCTTTTTGAATTTTCTCGGTTCCTGTAACACTCAACAACAAAGTCAATACCAGAGATATCGGACTAGTCCGGTAAAGTGCGGACTAGTCCGGTTTTCACGGGCTAAGTTGATCTAGTTCAGTCAATTTGATTGATTCGTTAATGTTTGCAGCGGAAATATAAACTTGAATGACAGTTTAATAGTTGTATGTCAAATTCTATTACAATTAAGGCTCTTGTTCAACAATTTAACTCAAATTGAACAAAGTGAATCAAACCCTAGATTAAGTTGATCAATTAAGATGAAGAACGCAAAAGGACAAGACACACGATTTATCCCGTGGTTCGGCTACCACGAAGGCAACCTACGTCCACGTTGAGGAGCCCACAAAAGGACCGGGTCTTCTCCAACCCTTCCCTCGTCGGATCGCCACGAAGGCCAATCCTCTTCCACTAATCACAAAGGGTAAATAACCAAGTTGAAGGGGCGTTCTCACACGTTGAGAGCTCCCTTGATTACAACTTACAAAGCCACCAATAACACACTCGAAAAATTACAAATTGAAATGCAAGAGTGTGTTAGAGAATCAAACCAAGAGCTCAATGATGTGTGCCAAGTGTCTCTCCAATGATCTAGAAGTGATCTTCAATAGATTGATCGATTTGGCACTTAATTTTGTGGAGAGAGGTGGTTTTTGAGTCTCTTGGGAGGTGTGACGGCGCTAGGGTTCGAGAGTTTGTAAAAGTGGGCCGTGCACCTCTATTTATATGGGGTTTCTAAAAGTGATCGTTAGGGTTCAGAAAGATCGGACTAGTCCGTGGTGGTCACCGGACTAGTCCGGTGTGCTGTGTGTAGCAAACCCTAAGTGTCGAGGAATATCGGACTAGTCCGGTTGAAAACGGACTTGTCCGATTTCACTACTGGAAATCTTCGGACTAGTCCGATTGCCATCGAACTTGTCCGAACATATGAAACCCTAAGTGTTTAGGATGACAAGTCCGCACTTGGAGGACTTGTTCGATTTAGATCAGTGTGTATATCGGACTAGTCTGTGTAGACACCGGACTTGTCCGAAGTGGATCAGAAAGAATATCGGACTAGTCCGGATCACAACGGACTTGTCCGATTTTGTGTGACTTGTGCATTGTGTTGAGGACTAGTCCGCATTGGGGAGGACTAGTCCGAAGTGGATCAGAAAGATATCGGACTAGTCCGGTGGATACCGGACTTGTCCGATCTAGTGCAGAAAGTGATATCGGACTAGTCCGGCTGATATCGGACTAGTCTGGTCCTGTATAACTTTGTGCATTGTGTGTGTGTGCTTGAAAGTGATTGAGCTCTTGGGTGTGTTTCCTTAACACACTCCATACATAATAATCTACTATTTCTTCTCCTTGAGCTCAAATTCACTTTGCTTCTCATTTCCCTTCTTTTTGGCATTTTGCTCATTTTTCATTATTTGCCTGCATTCATCTCAACAAAAGTATTAGGATCCCAATTGCTTGTCATAAATCATCCAAAACCCACAAGGGAGTCCTAGATGCACTTTCAAAATGCACGTAGAGTCTGTTTTCATGTAATTGTATTTCATAATATGTGTTAATAACAGGGGAGGCAAGGACACACTTAAAGCACAAGATCATGTTAAGTGTTCTATACATCTTGGACCAACCCGACTCTATTCATAGACACTATGAAATACTGTACAAAAACAGACTCACCTCCGTGCTAAGTGTATAACTTACGGAGGTGCTCTATATTCTTGGGGTTGGGAAGTGGCTTTCCATTCTTTGTTGCCAAGCAAACGCATCCGGGGTGGAAAACTTTGATGACTCGGAAGGGACCCTCCCAGCTGGTGGAGATCTTGTTCGCTCCTTCTCAAGAGAGTACTTGTGTGTTGGATTGCTTTAAGTTAGTATGCTGGTGAGCTAGTCTGAAGGACTTGTGTTCTACTATGTAGCGCAAACCTTTTATATGCCAATAACTGGCTGTTACAGGGTGCCATGCCCTAGCGGTATTCACCACGCCGTACATGATCAAGTGTATAACGACGTTTTATTAGTGTGATAACATGCCTTGATGGTAGCGTTACAAGGCTTGATGGTCCTCTGATCGTGTGTCACTAATGCAGAATTAATGACACGTTAACCAGGTCTTGTAACAACTGATTAATTATCTTTGAATGTATGTGCCATTGGTGATCTCACAGTTGTTCCCGTTGGAGATGTAGCTCCGGACACGTGACACGTGGCAGCACTGGAGCTTCCCCTAGAAGGCAAGCAGGTCCGGTGCTACGAGACACGTGGCAGCGCTGGAGCCACCCTAAGGAGGGAGGCAGGTCCGACGCTCTAGGACACGTGGTAGCACGGAGCCACCCTTAGGATTTCGGCACAGCGGGACACATGCTGGCCTTCGGAGGTCCACTTTCCTGGAAAGTGGGACTTGGCACTTATCTTTCTGGTACGAAGGGGTACCGACAACAACAGATCTGAGATATTCACACTACTCTTATTACTACATCACAACACAATGAACAATTGTACTCAATCCATTTCCGCGAGTTATGGTGATTCGAATCAATAACACCCGAACTGCACGACACATACACCCACAAGGAAGAGATGTCGGTGCTCTTCACTCTACGTCATATGTGGCCACCTTTCACCCGTCATCTCAATGTCGAACCAGTTCTACCATCCTCATAGAATGTCCACTACATGAAACACGTTGGAGTTGTTCCACTAGAAGATTTACATCTCTGCCACCAACCCCCAAAGGACAAGGGTATAAGTTTTGACACGAGAGTTCCCGAGTTACATCAGTTAGGTCCCATATAGCTAGTATGCAATCGGTACAGTTCAAACTTGCTCAGCAAAGCCTCACATGGAACGGTCCTAAACCAACACTAACGGGGCTACCAATCCACCCTCCAACATCTGCCTCGCCATTACCAACCCAGACACGATGTGGTCTTAAGTGATGCCTCGCCCTTCGGGCCGAAAGAAACCTTGTGTGCCCTAATCTACACAAATCTCCATCCACGTCTCATTTTAAAGAGTGAACTTTATGGTAAGATTTCACGAGTATATTTCTCTCACTTGAGTTCCTCTCGCAAATAGAATTCCACTACTTGACTTGTGGTCGATGAAATGTGTCATTCTTGCGAGTAGATTCCAACTATCGACTTCTACCGACCGTCCAACCAAACATTAAGCATAGCAATGTAATACGATGGAGTCTTATTCCACACATCCAGTTAAGGATTATTTGGTCATGCATGTGGAGTGTTCATCCAATCTAGACTTAATGCGCAAACATTACTAATCAACAATGCGATTACAAAACAAAACTTTATAAATGAACTTAAATGCAAATCGGGGCTTGCCTTCGATTACGATTAATCAAGAAGTCAATGTAGTTAGTGGCTTTATCATCCGAGTGGAGCCTCTTCATCACTTGGCCTCGTCGCTGCTCCAGTAATCTTGCTCGCAGTAGGGTCCAAGCTTCTCCCTCCTGCTCCGAGTCGTGAGCATCGTCGATCTTCTTTACCAAATTCTATCGATTTGAATATGCATAATAAAAGAATGTAATTTAGTACTTAATACTCGAGGATCCTACTATACTTAAAAGAATGGACAAAAACTAATGTGAAGGTGAAGAAAGGTCTCTATTAGGTTCTAAGTTCACTTTGGAAAGGATTAGAATGAATCCAATTTGATTTATGGAAAATGATCTATAGGCTTTAATATCCACATTCGTATGAAGATGTCATAACAGATTCAATTTTCTAATAACAGAGTCCACTGTAGTTGGAAATTTTATACTGAGTTCTAGATGTTCTAAGGGGATTACAAGCAAAATTTAAGATTTAACTAATGAATGCCTTGGCCACAATAATTTCAAAAAGCTTTCTCCATTAATAGATTAACATAGAAATAAAAAGGCTTTTTCTTACTAACAAGTATGCCAAACACATGGGACATAGTCTAAGGAGTCCCATAAAATTGGTTTCATAATTTTGTGAGCTTTCTATCATTTCATATGATTTTTACAAGGTTTTGCTAATTTCTGGCATTTTACTCGTATTTTTTGGAATATCATTTGACCTAGGAGTCTCGTAAAAGGGTATTTCGTTTATTTAAACTATGATGTGCATGGTTACTGGGCCTGGGATTTTACTAGAGTTCACATGTATAAAAGGGAATATTGTGGCTAAATTTGAGAATTCGCTATTAAAGGATACTCCTTGAATTATTTACCAAAGTTTTAAAGGAAAGGGGATTATTCAGATAGATACATGGGTTTCCATGTAAGATTGTTGCTCCACTGCAAAGTGTAGAGCATTAGGAGAATAACAAAATTAGTTTGATATTTTTGGACTTTGCTACAAGTACTTATGATTTTTCAAAGCATTAACTATTTTCTGCCTTTTATACTCTGAAGGAAAAACAAAACTAGCTGATAGGGGGATCCCATTGATTTAACTTGACCAGTACAAGAGCGGCAATAGGACGGTCCACAAGGTTTAACTCATACAACCACACTTGATCCGGGCACTGCTGAGAATCCACGTGGAGGTGAAAGAGTCTCTGACAGCCAGGCCCCATGCATCACCTTCAACCTCTCGACACACACGCCCAACTCGACGTCGGCCGGAGGTGCGGCTCGCTGCAACCCTAACCTGTCATCCTTCATCAAAGATTTTTGCCACCTCGATCGTTTTACCCGATGGAAAAGGCCAGAACAGGGAGCTCATGGTCGACTCGGTCGTTTTATGCGCGGAGATGGGGAAAATTCAACATTAGAGAGCTACAGTGCATCATTTCCTTTGAGATTGGACTAAAAAGATGGCAAGGATGCGAGGAAAATGTCTCCTGGTGGAATTGAGGTTTGGTACGATGTGCAAAGAGAATTTCAATAAAGAAGATGTTGTGTCCGTGTTGGCTGCTGATGGCAAACGTCGAAATTATGGCATGCACACGCTAGGAAATGAACTGCGATTTTGAGGGAGGAATAAAGAGAGATGGTGAACCTTTTCCACACTCTGGTTGACCCAGAAAAGGACGGTGGTGCGCTGGTGACATGGAGGTGCTGTAGCGGAAGAAAATAGAGGCGACGTACAACCCGATGACAGAAAGAAGAACACCCAGGAAGATAGAAGCAAAACCATTAATAATCATGTGAAGGGCCATCCTCGAGGAACACACATATTGAGGAACACGATCTTGTTTTGCACCACACGACGGGGGACTCGAATAAGCTGCATATGAGCAAATGCAATTGTATATTTTATCACCCAACGGATACCACCTACTGACCGAGAGAGGCATGCCGATGGCGAGCACTACGTATGGCTCATTGAACTTGAAGAGTTCAAGAGTAACATACTATCACATTACCGACGACACCATGCGGTCTGCACTCTCTTGTCTGAAGCATGCCAGAGACCATCATTTCATATGTTCTTAGAAACATGAAGAGTTTCAGAGATTCATATTCACTTTTGCACCAAGCTACAAGACATCCATCAAATGGGAGTTAACCAAAATTGATCTGCTTTTGGTTGTGTACCTCACCTCTTATGTGAGCGTAGGTGCATCATTACAGAATTAATAATTATACCAATAACAGTCCATATGTGGGCCTTGTACGAATCCTTACCTGTAGACTCAAAATTTTCAAAACACATGTCTTTTTAGATGCGCCAATATTAGAGCGGTTCTGATACCGGTCTGTGAAAATCATAGTCCCGACATTCCAGGAATCGCATTGGGTGGTGTCGTTTTATGCGACACCCAACAACACATCACAGAAAGATTATATTCACAGAATGCATAAGCCTTTTATTTCATAGTACTCTCGAGTTTTACAAATAATGTACATAAGTACAAGCAGCAAAAAGAAAAGTGCAGCTCAAGACCTATAGCGTAACCTAAGTAAAAGCGAAGCCATCCTGCTTGCGGATGCTTCACACTAGCGGCACACAAGTTTATGGTGGCGTGTAGGGTTTCCACTGAGCTTCACACTCCTCATGTGGTCCTGACTCACTCGGACCACCCTCCTGCATGATGTTGCCTATGCAACGTCACCTGTAAAAGTACGGAACAACAAACCATGAGCTTATGCTCGGCAAAATTTAACTTTCTCCCTAATCATATAACTCTACATGCTGAAATTAGAAAGGCGAAATGTAGAACCTGCATAAAGTAAACTTTTACTAATCTTGATCCTTAATTCCATTTTTGTAACATCAAGGTAATATTTTGTAAATTAACTTTAATGTACATACTTCTAAACCATTCAAGTTGCATCAGCAGGATTTATCATAAAGCGTATTTTCTCCTCAAGTCCCAATTGTTACTACATCACAACTGTGCGAACTAGTAAGCTTACTACCGCAAGCGATGATGATTAAAATCGATAACACAAGACTTGCATGTCACATATGCCCATCTAGAAGAGACTTATGGTTTTCTTTTGTTAATATCATAAATGACAACCTTTCACAGGACAACCAATTGTTGAACAAGTCCCATGATCCCGGAAGCAAGCCCCACTCATGGGTGACGCCGTGGTGTCCTCTACTCTCATGTTGTTGTGCAGTGTCTAGGATTGTGAGGTACGCCTCAACACGCAGGTTAACAAGTTACATCGGTTTTCTGGTTCTCATATATCCAGTATGCATCCGGTACAAGTTCCAACTTGTCCAGTAGGGTCGCACACAAGATGGTCCTTAATCGATACAGGCATGCCTATGCACACTGAACTCCGGTCTGTTGCTTCCTACCCAGCTGGTCAGTCTCATTTTTGCACTCAAGTGAATCAATTCCAAAACCCACCAATCGGTTCCTTCTTAACCATGTCTAAGATCTGATGCTATGAGTAATTTTTAGTATTGCAACTTGTATGACTTAGAGATAGTGCAAACTAAGTTTATATTCCTGGAACTATTAATTTGATGCTAAAATCTGAAAACTAAGTATTTACATTTTGGCGAGTTCTTTTATGCAAATCTAAGTTTTCCGTCTGTAAAGTTTTTAGCATCTAGAGTTCTATGTATTAGGTGAGACGGTTAAGTCTTGCTGAGGTTCGTTCTCACAGTTGCATATTTGCAGGTAATTATATTTTTGCTTCTATCTGTTTTGTGGGACTCCTTAGACCATGCCCGATCTGTTTATCGTACTTGTTAATATGAAAATGCCCTTTTATTTCTCTGTTAATCTATTAATGGAGAAAGCTTTGTGGAATTATCGTGGCCAATGCATTCATCAGTTAAACCTGAAATTTTGCTTGTCATCCCCTTAGAACATCTGGAACTTAGTGTAAAACTTCAAACTACAATAGACTCTGTTTTATTAGAAAATTAAATCTGTTATGACATCTTTATACGAATATGGATACTAAAGCCTATAGAACATTTTCCATAAATCAAATTGAACTAATTATAATCCTTTCCAAAGTGAACTTAGAACCTAACAGAGACTTTTCTTGGCCTTCACTTTAGTTTTTGCCCATTCTTTTAAATATAGTAGGATACTCAAGTATTAAGTACTAAATTACATTCTTTTGTTACGCATATTCATGTCGTTAGAATTTGGTAAAGAAGATAGACAATGCTCACGACTCGGAGGAGAAGGACAAGGTGGACCCTGCTGCGAGGAACATTACCGGAGCAGCAACAAGGTCAAGTGATGAAGGTAGCTCCACTAGGATGATAAAGCGTTGACTATATTGACATTTGGATTAATTGTAACTGAAGACAAGCCCTTGCCTGCATTATGTTTGTTTATAAAGTTTTGATTTGTAATCACATTGTTGATTAGTAATGTTTGCACATTATGTCTAGGTTGGATGAACACTCCACATGCACGACCAAATAATTCTTGGAGTGAATGGGTAGAATAAGACTCAAGGGTGTTATATTGCTATGATAATGTTTAGTTGGAAGGTCGGTAGAAGTCAAGTAGTTGGAATCTACTTGCGAGAATGGTCACATTTTATCGACAACAAGTCACGTTCTGGAATTCTACTTGCGAGAGGAAGTCGACTGAGAGAAATCTACTCACGAAATGTTACCATAAAGTTCACTCTTTAATATGAGACTTGGAAGGGGATTTGTGTAGGTTGGGGTGCACAAGGTTGCTCTCAGCCCAAAGGGTGAGGCATCGGTTGTGACCACATAATGTTTTGGTCAGTAATGGCGAGGTAGAAATTGGAGGGTGGATTGGTAGCCCCGTCTGTCTCGATTAAGGACCACACCGTGTTTGGCCCTGCTGAGAAAGTTTGAACTATACCGATCGCATACTAGCTATATGTGACCTAGTAAACTGATGTAACTCGAGCACCCCCGTGTCAAAACTTATACCCTTGTCCTTTGGGGGTTGGTGATAGAGGTGAAAATCTACAAGTGGAGCATCTCCAACGTGTTTCATACTGGACCTTCTGTGAGGATCGTAAAACTTGTTCGACATTGAGATGACAGGTAAAAGGTGGTCACATATGATGTAGAGTGAAGAGCACCGATGTATCTTCCTTGCGGGTGTATGTGTCGTGCAGTCTGGGTGTTATTGATTTGAATCACTGTTACTCGCAAAAATGGATTGAGTACATTTGTTCACTCCATTGTGACATAGTAATAAATAGTAGTGTCAATATACCATTCCATCCATTTCTTTGTGGAAAACATGTCTTGAGAAACACGATCTACCATTCCATTTCATTAAAACAGCCTACTCGACGTGAGTTCCTCAAGGAGATAATAGTTGTCGATCCCCTACAGACCGGGTACCCCCTCATACAAGGAAGACAAGATGTTGGGTTCTACCTCCCAAGAGGGGAAGTACGCAGAAGCTACAACGTGTCCTGCAGCTCCGGACCTGCCTATCTACTAAGGGTGGCTCCAGTGCTGCCACGTGTCCCGCAGCTCTGGACCTGCCTCCCTACTAAGGGTGGCTCCAGTGCTGCCACGTGTTCCATAGCTCCGGACCTGCCTCCCTGCCAAGGGTGGCTCCGGTGATGCCACATGCTCCGCAGCTCCGGACCTTCGGTGTTGCCATGCGACCCACGGCTCCGGACCTAACCTCCCCGCTGAGGAGAGGTCCGGTGCTACCATGCGCCCCGCGGCTTTGGACCCAGCCACCCCACTGAGGAAAGGTCTGGTGCTGCCATGCGTTCCGCGGATCATGAAGAGGACGTGTGCACTCAAGACAGCATTAGTACGTCATCAAGAACGTAGCTTGAAGACACAATTAATGTGTCATCAAGACACATTAATACACCATGAAGATCCATCAACACCATTAACGTGTCTTCAGGACACGTTAATGCGCCATAAAGATACATTAATGTGTCATTAAGGCGCGTTAATACACTTTTATGACTAATTAACCCGGGGCCACTTGTTGGGCCCTGGTCATAATGTAACCTGCCGGTCCTTCACCTATAAAAGGACTAGGTAGCCCCGACAGAATGAGGGCTCTCTCACACCTCGCTTATACAATACAACACAATCCCCGTGGATGTAGGGTATTACGCCTCCCGGCGTCCCGAACTACATAAAAAACCCTTTTGTTCATACGTTCTTATCTAGCTCATAGTTCCAAGAAATTCGCCCCCTACTAAAAAGAACCTCTGCGGGCTTCTCCTTAGGAGGTCCGTGGGAAGTGTCGTACGTACACTTCGACATTTTGTCGCTCCAGGAAGGGGACACTTTTTTGGATTTACGAGCCTGACCATGATGGTGAACCCTTAGTCCTTCGTCGGCTCCTCTCGACCCTCCCACCATGAAGAGAGAACCAGGACGGCGCCACTTCCCATTCCATAGCAGGCTGACCCGATGGACACACACTCCGTGTTTCGATTTCTAATGCTGTCACCACTCGACGGCTTTCAACCGCCACCGCTGCCAGTGGGAGGTCCAAAGTATACAACCTGCTTAGCCTGGTCTTGCAACCTAAGCTGGTGCCCCGTGGCCCTAAGCATGTACACTTTGCCTCATGGCTACTTCCGCAACCACTCGACGACTACCTGCGACCAAGGCAACAATGACGCCACCAGGTACCCGTGACATATCTGGTCTCCTTGGTTATTTTCTGGAGTCCCATGGCACTGAACAGTCACTCCCATGAAAAGCTAATGCCAATAGAGGGTCCATAGTGTGCTGTCTGCTTAGCCTGGTCCTGCACCCTAAGTATGCGCACTCTACATTTCTTGTGGCTGAATACTGGGGGTCTGGAGTGTGCTACCTTCTTAGCATGTTCCTGCACCCTAAGTATGCACACTATACCTTTCCAATGTTGCGGCTGAGTATTGGGGGCCGGACGCCTCCCAAAAGACTAATGTTGGTGGGAGGTCAAGAGTGTGTAGACTTCTTAGCCTGGTCATGCACCCAAAGTTGGGCCCTGTGACCCTAAGCCATCGCACTCTTCCTCCCCAGCACTGCGGTTCAGTACCGGATACTGAAAAGCACATGCTCCTGGACAAAGCAATAACCAAAATCCGGATACTGTCACCTTGTTCACATAATTATACTTAAATATTCTGCATATTATTCCCCTTTTCACTCTGTTACATCTTTCTGTTTGCCCACAGTAGGAGTTGTGCTATCCTGCTGCAGACGGACAGTCCAAAGTACCTGTGACGTCTTTGGGTATTTCTGGAAGTTTCTCGTTTGGGATCTCGTGCCTGCTGAATGGCCTACTCGCCTGAAATACAACGCATATGATAGGTCCGGAGTTCGCTAAAGACTTAGCCTGGTCGAGCACCCTAAGTACGCCACTCTACCTATTCTGGTGTTGCGTCATAGTAAGGCGGGTCTGGACAGCACACGTTTCTAGGTGAGGCGGCAACCAGTACCCGAATACTATCACACTGAATTACTCAGGCCCTGTAGCACGGCTAAGGACCATAAGACACAACAAAACTGAGGGTAGGAAGATTGTAACCAATGAGCACTATTACTCTTTCTATTGTCACTCTTGTGCATGACTTCACTCTTCTTCGGGCTCTGCCGTCGGACCTCAACCTCCGGCACTGGCACCTTCCAAGGGGGCCCGCTGTCGATGTTCTTAGCTTTGATGGTGGATGCTCCGGCACCTTCGCCAAGCTCTGCCGTCAGACCTCAAGCTCCAAAACTCACACCTCTTAGGGGGCCCCGCCATTGACGTTCTTAGCATTGATGATGGTGGCCCCACCTCCAGGATTGTCGCCTCTTCCAAGCTGGGCCCGGGGGCCACTGTCAATACCCTGCGGACCGAGTACCCCCACATACAAGGAACACAAGACGTTGGGTTCTACCTCCCAAGAGGGGAAGTACCCAGAAGCTACCATGTGTCCCGCAGCTCCGGACCTGCCTATCTACTAAGGGTGGCTCCAGTGCTGCCACGTGTCCCGCAGCTCCAGACCTTCCTCCTTACTAAGGGTGGCTCCAGTGCTGCCATGTGTTCCATAGCTCCGGACCTGCCTCCCTGCCAAGGGTGGCTCCGATGCTGCCACGTGCTCCGCAGCTCCGAACCTTCAGTGTTGCCATGCGACCCGTGACTCTAGACCTAACATCCCCACTAAGGAGAGGTCCGGTGCTTCCACGCATCCCGCGGCTTCGGAGACAGCCTCCCTGCTAAGGAAAGGTCCGATGCTGCCACACGTTCCACGGATCATGAAGACGACCTGTGCACTCAAGACAACATTAGTACGTCATCAAGAATGCTTCTTCAAGACACAAATAATGTGTCATCAAGACACATTAATACACCACGAAGACCCATCAAGACCATTAACGTGTCATCAGGACACATTAATGCGCCATCAAGATACATTCATGTGTCATTAAGGCCTGTTAATACACTTTTATGACTAATTAACCTGGGGCCACCAATCGGGCCCCGGTCATAATGTAACCTGCCGGTCCTTCACCTATAAAAGGACTAGGGTGCCATGACAGAATGAGGGCTCTCTCACACCTCGCTCATACAATACATCACAATCTCCGTGGATGTAGGGTATTATGCCTCCCGGTGGCCCGAACCACATAAAAATCCCGTGTGTTCATCTGTTCTTATCTAGCTCGTAGTTCCAAGAAATTCGCCCCTCCTAAAAAGAACCTCCGCGGGCTGCTCCTTAGCAGGTCCGGGGAAAGTGTCGTTTGTAGACTTCAACAATAGTGATTGGTTCCTTCTTAACCATGGGCACGAGTAGGAAACTGCCTACTCGAGATATACCATTCCATCCATTTCATCAACTTTAGCATAACAATAATAATCATTTGAAGTCCTATTCTGTCAAATAATCAAGGGATTTGTTTGGTCATGCATGTGAAGTGTCATACAACTCTTAGACGTAATGTCGAATTCAAAACAAATCAACATAAGTATTATAAAGAAAACATATTAATGCAAACCGGGGCTTGCTTTTTTGTTGATCGAACGGAAAGTCAGGCTCCGGCTGAAGAGTGTTAAGTGCCTCCAGAGTCTCCTTGAGAAGTTCTTTTATCGATATGAATATAAATGCAATTACGTTATAATGTGATTTCAATGATATGATTGATACGAGAATTAATTATGCAAGAAGATGATGGATGTTGTGTTTAAATTTTTACTTAGAGTTTCTAAGCTCATAATAGGATTATTATTGAAATTTAAGAATTTTATATTGCATGAATTGGCTACCATAATTCTCTAAAATCTTTACCTTACAATGAATTTACAGAGAAATAAACATACTTTATCGTATGAATAAATATGATAAAACATGTTGGTCTATTCATAAGGGTTCCATGAAAATTGGTTTTATAATTTCTCAGCCTTTTACTGTCCGCAATGGATAAGTCCAAATTATTTTCTGGAAATAGTTTCCGGTGTTTTTCTGTTAATTTAATTAACTTCTGGAAAACTTAACTAATTAAACTAACTTAAGCCAAGCTAACAAAGCTGATATTTTTACTGGAGATCATATGATATATGAAGCATTTTTGGCCAATTTTGGTAATTTTTCGAGGAAGAATATTCATGAAATAATTCTCCAAATGAAAATTAATTTGAATTTTACAGAATTCATTGTGAGTTTTCATGCCAATTACTTTGTTCCTCTGCAAAGTACGGGCCAAGAGGATTACACCAAAATTGGTTCGGGGATTTTTTGAGCTTCTAACAGGGAGTAACAAATTTTCAAAGCTTGCCTCAAGTTTGAAATAATTTTCTACAGAAAATTCCTTGAGCACTGGTAGCTGAGCCCACTCAATTTAAACACCAATCAGGTTCATGCTACACCGGGTTACACGGTTTAAATGACATAGCCATGAAGGTCCGAGAAACACAGATGATCCCACAGGGCCTTCTTCAATCTCTCGGCTCCGACGAGCACACGGTGGAGCACGGCAGCGCTCTCGCCGCCTGACGACCCCATGCATCCTGGACCCCAAATTTGCCGCCAGTGCATTATTTTCAACGCTCAACCAGATGGGGCAGTCGGTTTACCTTGGCGACGACCAGAGAACATCTCGCGATGGTGGCAGCGGACGGAGGGGCAACCTCAACGTCGTTCTCACTCAAGAGGGCACCAAACACGGTATCAAAATGTGGTACAGCACCAGCGCAACATGTAGAACTCGGAACTAAACAAAGTTAGTATGAAAAGAGGCTGGAGCATATAGCTGGACGGCAACAGGGATTGTTTCAAGTGGCAGTGAAATCTTGATGTTCTTCTCCATCCGACCGTCGTTTTCTAGTCTTCTTGCTTCTGTGGTTGCGCATGCATGTCGAGAAGAACCCTACGGACTGGAATGGATTTTCATTGATTAAGCACGATGATTTCTAAGAAACTCGACTACTGTTCTATTTAACTAGCTGACTAATCAGATGAGTATAAGCGATGAATCTTGGAACGGAATTGAGGAACATGTAGAAGAGGTTTATGCGAAGCTTGTTGCTGCAGAGATGAGGCACGAAGGAGGTCAGAACAGCAAGAACCTGAGTTCTCCACTTTGCAGCTTCAAAACAGGGTCGACTGTGAACTAGCAAATTAGGATAACATGGATAATCAATGGTCCAAGCTTGTTTAGCCGATGAATAGAGTGATCATAAATGGATATTTTCTCTGTTGCTTGCTTGACAACTTGGCCTGACAAGCAGGGAGCCGTGAAGGCGGCAATGATGTCGGGCAGTAGCAAACAGAGAGAGACGAAAGGTTTTCACCATGGGGAATAGATATAGAGCAGTGATGAGGAGATGTACTCACCCTTACTGCATAGATGAGCTGTATTCAAGCAAGTAGAGACGGCGAATATCGGCAAAAAGAGGTGGCATGGCCGCTGCGCCCATGGCACAAGCAGAGAAGGTAGAAAAATGGCGTGAAGGTCAAGTGGGGCCTGACATGTGGGCCCCACATGTCAAACACAAACCCATCCACACCTTGTTTTAAATTCAATTAGAAATAGTAAATCAAGCTCAAAAATCACCAAATTTTGCAAGGTGATTAATTTGAACATGAGGAATCCAATGGTGAATTTAGATTTGATGTTTCACTTATGCAAGTTTATATTTATATTTCAGTAATATGTTTCCTCTCTTTTTAGTACCACCATTAAATTGGAAAAATAGTTAATTCTTGCTGAAAATAATATAAGGTGCTTAATTAACTATTTTTAGAAAAATGGGATCTCACAACCCTCCCTCCTTAAAAGAATCTCGACTCGAGATTAAGAAAAAGAACGAGATAGAAAACAATGCTACCGGAGGTAGTAACAGTTTCAGATAACTGGTTCGAAGAAACTCTCCACTTCCCCATGTAGCTTCATCGATGGCACATCGACCAATTTTGTGAGAACCGGGTCTCAACATTCCAGAAATCATATTGGTTGGTGTCGTGCGATGCGACACTCAACAGCACACACGAAAAGACATAATGAACATACAGAGTTTTCATTTATCAATAAGATATTGCTTACAACACAGTGTACCATGCGGGACACAGACAGCAGAAAGTACATACTCACATTCTTAACCTATCTATGCACAAGAGAAGCCATCCATGCCTGCGAACGCTTCTCACTAGCAACACAAAGAACATATGGCAGCGTCATGGTTTCACGTGAGAGATACATCTCGACAGCTTAAGGTCTCACGGACAACTCATAACAACAACAATAAATTAGACCTGCAAAACCACATATAAAGCGACCGTGACCACAATGACTCAGCAGGACCTAAAAATCTCCACTAAATATGGAACTATACATGCTTGAGACTTATAATATAGCAAAACTGAATTTGCATTAAGGACTCGCCTACTAGTAAATCCTTATTTCAGTTTTTAGAGTAGCAAATGACACTCCCTGAGCATGGCACATTATGAACTCCACAATCATACAAGAAATGCTTCATCCCCAATATTACATGCTCAAGGATGCATAAGCTTCATTCAAGTTAACTCTTTGGCAAATGTACTTAATTGTGCTATTTCTAATCCAAACAAGTTGCATTAAAGTAATAATCATTGCTGCAGATTCGTAATATTTCAACTACTCTTTATTACTATGTCATGACACAGTGAACAAGTGGTACTCAAATAATCGCGAAGGAAGGTGATTACAACAGTGCTCTTCTCATCATGTCATAAGTGGCCACCTTTCACCTGTCATCCCAATGCTGAACCCGTTCTATAATCCTCACAGAAGGTCCACTACACAGACACGTTAGAGTTGCCGGCTAGTAGATTTCCACCTTCTATCCTCTTTCCCCCAAGAGACCACAGTCTATGTTTCACGGGAGGATGCCCGAGTTACATCAGTTTCTTGGGTCCCATATAGCCAGTATGCAACCGGTAGAGTTCAAACTTGTTCAGCGGGGCCGCATACGCATGGTCCTCAATCGACATAGGCAGGACTACGCACCTAGGACCACATCCTGTTGCTCCCTACTCTACTGCTCAGTCTCATATTTAGATCCATAAATGTAATACCCTCATTTTCATGCATAATGCATTGCAAACATCCTCATACATGTTCAACGTAAAGCAACGTAAAATGGAACAAGATTGAAATAAATTTAGGCTTAATCAGGAATTCATGTCTGTCAGGGTACGAACTTGTCTGGCCCTAAACCCGGACTAGTTCGGTATTTCCTTTCTGTTCAGAAAATTCAATCTTCTTCTGAGCCTGGACTTGTCTGGCACGATGAACGGACTAATCCGTTTGAGGTTCTGATGTTTTTCCGGACTTGTCTGATTTCGAGCGGACTAGTCTGATCATGTCTTAATTTCAGTCTGTTTCTAGTCACCCAGGATTTGTCCGGCCAGTGAATCGGACTTGTTCGAAATAGTTTCTGATCCAAAGTGGACTTGTTTCCCCACACATACTAGACTTGTCTGAAAACCTCTCTGTTGCCAAAGGGACTTGTCCGGTCCCTATTGCGGACTAGTCCGGCCTGCTGAATTCAATTTAGATTCTATTATTCTTCTACGATTGGTTATTGGGTAATTGCCTTAATTGGGCCCAAGAACTTTGTGCCCATCCTCAGAGGAGCCCAAGTGGACCCCACCTCGGCCCCTACACGCCCCCCACAAAAATCCACTTGGAATTCACCCCATAACCCTACCTCTCCACCCCTATATAAACAATCCAATACCCTCACCTCTCCAACCTTTGAGAAAAACCCTCGCTGCCACCTTTTGCCTTGCACCGACGTCAAGGAGTACAGAAGCAAGGAGGAGGAGGATAAGAGGGAGAAGGATCAACCAAGATCGATCTTCATCAACTTTTCGACAATTGACGTTCTTCATCATCAAACCTTCATCAACTCATCTTCATCAAGCCCTAGACGTCAAGAATCAAGTGTGGGACCCAATTCTTGATCTTTGGATCTCTAAATATGTGGTACACCCTCGACATCCACTTTTCCATGTGAACTTAAACCCAAATCCTCGATGATCAGAAAAACCCTAATTCACAGTTCTAATCAGGGTGGACTAGTTCGGCCCTGACAACAGACTAGTCCGATGTTTGAATGTGTTAAATGTTGAATTGAATACAAATTGACTCAAATCAATTCGAAACTTGTTCAACTTGTCATAAACTATCAAAACTAGTTAGAAAACATTAATAGCAACTCATTAGCAAGTTTTACTTCACAATTGCATTAATCATGCATATTGAGTAATATATGAGCATTTATGGATTGTAATGTTTGTTTTGCATGTTTGTCACGTGGTATAGAAGGTCTCGCTGTAGAGAGTACTTTCGAGGACCTGCAGAACTAGAATTTCAAAACCTTCAATCCAAACCAAGCTTAAGAGCTAGACAAGTGCCCTTGATCATTTTGATCCAGGTTTTCAAATGTTTTGTTTGCAAAACTGCATGTTGTGTCAATTGACGAGAAAACCCAATTATAGGAGTTTACTAGCTTTGTATGACCACCCTTGTCGCTTGAACACAATGTAGAGAGTTGGGAAGGGTATTTTACACTTTTGCATCGCTATGCTCAATTTGGGTTTGGGAAACAATCATATTGCTTAATTATGAACTATGGAACACATGAATGATTAGAATTAATAATAATGACCCTTTAGCATCATGGTGCCTAAGGATCTAAGCAAGCCGGTTATGTGGAATGGGTTGGACAGTTTTGGTGGTTTTGCTTGCTTTGGATCTAAGGACCGGTTCTTGGAGCGATCATCCAAGATTTACAGTGCCACAACAGGGCCAAGTATGGGTGCAACTTAGCTAACTAATTAGTGTTTTGCCAGTACTATTTGGACCATTCAGAATGCTCGAGGAAGGGTTAGTCGGATGGGTTTGTAGAGATTGGTGGGGCTACCCTGGGATCTGAATGACTCAAGAGGGGGCCCTTGGTTGGATGTGCTCAGTTGGAGATGTCACCACAAGTGAAACCTCACTGGGGTCTAAATATGCTAGTAATTACTTTGTAATGGCTATTTTGTGATCTCTTAGCCACACACCTAAGGAAGTGTGAGACGACATAATTCAGATTCCATAGTCATCGAAAGGTGATGAAATCACGAACTTGTGGGTACCGTGGTACAACCTCTTCAGAGTGTGTTTAAAACTATCATGATAGTCGTCCTCCCGGACATGAGCAACCTGGGCCCTCACATGATTAGAATTTGGACCTTGAACATGGTTTAATGGCTGGTATTGAATTGGGAGTTGGTATTGGTTAATTAATTGGCTTTGGTATATGGAATTGATGAAAATGAGACATATGAGCAATTATGAGTTGGATATGGATTATTATTGTTGGTATTGGTTACTTAAGTTGAAATTAATGTTATCTGGGTCATTTTTCAAAGGACCTCACTTAATGATCATATTATTGCATTTTTAGTTGTTTTGAATGTACTTTTATGTAATTACTCATTGTTTATTATCATTTCTTGTTTCAGCTACATGTCATACTTTCCCACACTGCTGAGTACGACATGTGCCCACCCTTGCTATTCTCCCAACAAATTCAGACGCAGACGACAACATGGAGTATAAAGAGGTCTTTGAGGAGTTCTAGCCGCTCGTGTTACCGTCAAGCTTGCCTGTGGAGTCTGGAGTCTTAGTGTTTAGTGTTTTTCCACCGCAGTTGTCTAGAGATTGTATTCAATCCTATTTGGTTTGTAATAAGGTTCTATTATTAGTGTTATTATTCGAGACATGGTTATATCTATTTATCATTTGTGGATCACTAGCGTATGTGTGTTAAACTCCGCCTATGTTGTAATGACATAGCCGGTCCCAAGCCTGGGTAAAGGAGGAGGGGTTGTGATAGGCTTGGCGATCCAACAACTATACTTAGCCATTCTCATGGAAATGAAACCCATTGGAAATTCGTTGGGGCGTAACCCTCTTAGCGACGTGCCATACCAGAACCCGGGTATGGTGTTAAGTGGGCGAGGGCCGGGTCACCACCGCCTTAGTGGCGTGCCATATCAGAACCTGGATGTGGTGTTGAATGAGCGAGGGACGGATCGTCACCACCTTAGCGGAGTGCTACATCATCGCCCAGATGTAGTGTTAAGTGAGCAAGGATCTTTGCATCTTCCTCGACGAATGTGAAGGGTAAGGAAGCTAGCCGAGGGAACTAGGTTCGGGTGGGTAGTTGGAATGTAGGATCCTTGACGGGAAAGCTACGAGAGTTAGTGGACATTGCGATTAGGAGGCGTGTAAATATCCTTTGTGTACAAGATCCTAAATGGGTAGGTCAAAAGGCGAGAGAGGTTGAGAATACTGGTTTCAAGCTTTGGTATTCTGGCTCGACTGGGACTAGGAATGGCATAGGCATCCTAATAGATAAGAGCCTCAAGGATGGAGTAGTGGATGTCCGTAGATGAGGGGATATGATCATCCTAGTCAAGGTAGTTGTGGGGGACCTTATCTTGAATGTCATTATTGCTTATGCCCCACAAGTTGGGCTCGACATAAGCACTAATAGACAATTTTGGGAGGACTTGGAGGATATGGTTAGTAGTGTACCGATAGCCGAGAAACTCTTCATAGGAGGAGATCTCAGAGGCTATCTCCTCTGAGAAGAGAGAGGGGGGCATCTATTAACAAGCATTCTTGGCACCACTGCTAGAGATGAATTGTTAATAGTGCGTAGGAACCATCAACAATTCACCATGATTAAAAAGATAAAAGTTGCCCCAGTTATTGCCATGATGACATAATGGTTATATTACATTCCAAGGACAGGGCCAATTGCATGCACTTAATTGATTACTCTTATTGGTACTAGGGTAGGAAAACTAGAATATTCTTCATTTTAGTATATTGAAAATGAAAGAGAATTAGTTGATGAATATTATTTAGTGCAAGGACATACCCTTAGGATGATCAAGACGGCTCTTGTAACACCCTCATTTTCATGCATAATGCATTGCACACATTCTCATGCATGTTTAACATTAAGCAACGTAAAAAGGAACAAGATTAAAATTAATTTAGGCTTAATCAAGGATTTAAGTCTGTCAGGGTACGGACTTGTCCTGCCTAAAATCTGGACTAGTCCGGTGTCCCTATTCTCTTTCAGAAAGTTCTGTTTCTTCAGAGCCCAGACTTGTCCGGCACACAACACGGACTAGTTCGTTTGAGGCTCTGATGTTTTTCCTAACTTGTCCGATTTCCAGCGGACTAGTCCGATCTCGTCCAAATTTTAGTCCGAATCAGTTTTTCTATTCACCCAGGACTTCTCCGCCCAAGTGCACCAGACTTGTCCGGCCAAGTGCACCGAACATGTCCGAAATAGTTTCTGTTCCATAACGGACTTGTCCGATCCTCATGCGGACTAGTCCGACCTAAAGAATTCAACTTAGATTCTAATATTCTTCCACGATTGGTTATTGGGTAATTGCCCTAATTGGGGCCAAGAACTTCGTGCCCAACCTCAGAGGAGCCCAAGTGGACCCCACCCTTGGCCCTACAAGTTCCCCACCGAATTCTACCTGGAATTCACCCGAAAACCCTACCTATCCACCCCTATATAAACTACTCAATACCCTGACCTCTCCAACCTCTGAGAAAAGCCCTCGCTGCCGCCTTTAGCCTTGAGCAAATGTCAAGAGGAAGCCCATGAGCAAGGAGAAGGAGGAGAGGAGGGAGAAGGCTCAATCAAGATTGATCTTTGTCAACTTTTCGACGATTGACGACCTTCATCATCAAACGTTCATCAACTCATCTTCACCAACCCTAGACGTGTTGCACCCAATCTTTGACCCTTGGATCTCTAGACACGTGGTACACCCTCTACATTCAAGTTTCCACGATAATTTGACCTTAAAACCCTACTGATCAGAAAACCCTAACTCTGCAGTTCTGGATGGAGCGGACTAGTCCGGCCCCTATACCGGACTTGTCCGGTGTCTGAATCTGTTAAGTCCTGAATTGAATCCAAATTGATTCCAATCAATTCCAAATTTGTTCAAACATGTGAGGAACCATTGTAACTAGTTAGTAAACATTAATGACAACTCATTAACAAGTTCTACTTTACATTTACATTAATTATGTATATCATGGCATATTGAGTACTATACGAGCATTATTTGATTGTAATGTTTGTTTTGCATGTTTGTCGCGCGGAATAGAAGGTCTCACTGTAGAGAGTGCTTTCGAGGACCTGCAGAACTAGAACTTTGAAGCCTTCGATCCAAACCAATCTCAAGATCAAGGCAAGTGTCCTTGATCATTTTGATCTGGGTTTTTAAATGTTTTGTTTGCAAAATTGCATGCTTGTGTCAATTAATGGGAAATCCCAATTGTAGGAGTTTACTAGCTTTGTATGACCACCCATGTCGCTTGAACACAATGTAGAAAGTCGGGAAGGGTAATTTACACTTTTTGCTTCGCATTACTCATTTGGGTTTGGGAAATAATCATATTGCTTAAGTATGAACTATTTAACACTTTAATGATGCAAATTGATGATAATGACCTTTTAGCAACATGGTGCCTAGGGATCTAAGCAAGTTGGTAATGTGGAATGTATTGGACTGTTTTTGGTGTTTTGCTTGCTTTAAATCTAAGGACCGGTTCGTGGAGTGACCATCCAGGATTTACAGCATCACCACAGGGTCAAGTATGGGTGCGTCTTAGCTGACTAATTAGTGTTTTGCCAGTACTATTTGGACCATTAAGAATGCTCGAAGAAGGGGTAGTCGGATGAGTTTGTAGAAATTAGTGGGACTACCCTGGGATCCGAATGGCTCAAGAGGATGCCCTTGGTTGGATGTAATCAGTTGGAGACATCACCACCGGTGAAACCTCTGTGGGGTCTAAATATGCTAGTAATCACATTGTAACAGCTATTTTGTGATCTCTGGGCCACACACCTAAGGAAGTGTGAGATGACATAATTGAGATTCCATAGTCATCGAAAGGTGATGAAATCACAAACTTGTGGGTAAAGTGGTACAACCTCTGCAGAGTGTCTTTAAAAACTATCATGATAGTCGTGCTCCCGGTTATGATCAACCTGGACCCTCACATGATTTTAATTTGGACTTTAATATGGTTTAATAGCTAAAATTCAATTGGGAATCAATAATGGTTTATTAATTGGCTTTGGTATATGGAATTTGATGAAAATGAGGCACATGAGCTGTTATGAGATGATTATGGATGATTATTATTGGTTTTGGTTATTTAAGTTGAAATTTGTGTTATTTGGGTTATATTGGGAGGGACCACACTTAATGATGATATAATTGCATTTTCAACTATTTTCAATCTACTTTTATGCAATTAGCCATTGTTATTGTCATTCCTTGTTTAAGCTACATGTCACACTTTCCCACACTTGATGAGTACGACATGTGCTAACCCTTGTTATTCCCTCAATAAATTCAGACGCAGGTGACAATATGGAGTACCAGAAGGTATTTGAGGAGTTCTAACCGTGCTGTTACCATCAAGATTGCGTGTGAAGTTTGGAGTCATTAGTGTTTAGTGTTTTTGTTGCAAATTGTTTAGAGCTTGTATTCCACTTTATATGGTTTGTAATAAGGTACTATTATCAGTGTTATTTTTCGAGACATGGTTATAATCTGTTTATCATTTATAAATCACTTGTGTATGTGTGTTAAACTTCCTGGGCACACATATGCATCACACTTGGTTCATTTCGGGAACCGGGTGTCACAAATTGGTATCAGAGCCGTGTTTGACCGTAGGATGCATGTCTAGGTAGAATGGACACCACAAATCACTTAGGACTTCTTTCCTATTCAAAATTAGCCTGTTGTGCTCTATTTTGCCTTCCACTAGCTATATAATGTGGAATTTTTTTTGTTTTTTGCTGCCGCTGCAATTTTTGCTATTTTTCCATCTTTTTGAGCAAATGCACATCTTCTCATCTTGATTTATGGCTGCTGCAATTTCAAGAACTGATATTTGTGTTTTCCTCTATTTTAGTCATGTTTTCTTGTAGATGGCTCACACTAAAATGACAGCATGCAAAAGAGCTCGTTTGCCAGCCCTTGGAAGCAAGCTTAGGTCTCACAGGGAGCCGCAAATGGAACCAGCCCAAGAGGAGGTGGAAGAGAATTCTGCCGCAAAGGAAGATGGGCATGAACATTCCAACACGACGGAGGAAGATTCTGAAATGGTGGAGTCCTATGATGATGATGAGGAAGAGGAAGATCCAAAGATGGTGGAAATCTATGAAAGTGAAGAAGAGGAAGGTGTGTTGGTATTTCTTAACACCACAGAGTTATCCGCAAGCGCACAGAAATACCGTCGTAGCACTTCCCCTTAAGGAGTATTCCCAAGGATATCGAATCCAAAGAACGTGTGTGCTAATCTTTCGAACTAGCTCACCCAAGGACACAAAGTTGTTTGGTAGGCAAGGAACAAAGAGAAATTCAAAGTATTGATCCTAATTCAAGGTAGTTTGCATTAGATACTTGCTTCGGGCATGGGCTTACTCCTAGCAATACTAGGATGACACCCGCCAAGAGCCTATGGCATAGCCAAACGTGGAGGATTACAAAGGATAGATAGGGCTGTCACCACCTACTGCCTACCTCTTCAATGTGTGGGTCTACGAGATATCCACTGATGATTTATAACCTAAGCACCACACTTACGTTCTAAATCACTACTCTAGTTGTTTTGAATACAAAGCTACAACTAGAGCCTCTAATGAATTAAAGCAGTGAACCCACATGTAACTACTTGTGTAAACTACTAAGAATAAAAGATCAAACTTGTATTGAATTCACAAAGGCTTCCTTGATTGAGTAAAATCTTTGTAGGGGTACAAGTGTAGAAGAGGTACTTGACAAGCCCAAGCCTCCTTCTCCTAGACTCTTCACCACACTCTCCTTATACTTTGGTAGCCTCTAGGACTACTCTAAACCTTTGGAGTGTAGTAATATTCTCAACTTTTGGTGTGTGTGAGAAGTGAGGTGAGGGGGTCTATTTATAGGTGGACAAGGGTTGGTTCTCGCCACAATTAACGCGTGAATCAGTCACCATTGACTCCAGGGAGTCGGGAGGAGCCAACACGTGTCATTTGACCGAGTTTGGCGCCAGGAAGAGGTCGGCCAAACCCCTGGTTCGGCCGACCTGGTCAAGGCTCCCCTCGGGGAGTGCTTCCTCCAGGTGGCTTCTAGGTGGGCCCCCTTGATATATATGGGTGCAACACTGTTGGATCTCCTCGTATTCTTCTGTTTGTGGGCCATTTGATCCATGTGTTGCCACGTGTCATCGCCTGATTTAGTGAAATCCATTTTCATGGACTCATCCTTGCATGTTTTGGTATTTTGGATAATAACTCACCTGCATACAAATAAACACCAACACTTGTGGAATTGGGTTAGTGTATAACCCTACCACTAAGTTTTGTGTTTCTTTTATGCACATTATGAGGTGAATTGACGGTCAAAATGTGGTACTTAAGGACCGTCAATAAACTCCCCCACACTTAGTCCTTTGCTCGTCCTCGAGTGAAGGCAAGAAGAACTAGAGTGTTGTCATGAATTTGCTATAAGGTAGAAAATAAGGATACTAGATATTTCAACTTATACCTGAATTCATGGATCCCCTTTGTGTATGTGGCTACCACATCAATCTTGGGTGTTTGAAAAGTGAAACGGTTAGAATGAAATTCCCTTGGATCATTCTCTGCTGAAATGATTTGGCAATTGCTATATTTGAAAGTCATAGGAACTTTTGACCTTGCCTTCTCGATTGGAATCTCTCAAATCTCTCAAAGTGTTTGAGTCCTCACCATGGCATGTTTTGCCAATTCTTGTCCCTATACTAAAAGTGGCTATATCTGGAGCTTGGTAGGGACAAATGTGGCACACATTTGCAATTCATATGTTACTAAGTCAAAAACTTGATCCTATGAGAGACTTATGCAATGAACAAAGTGAAGGGAAAATTCTTGTTGCCGCGAGCTACCCACTTGGCCATGTGGGATAGGCCTGCAATGCCTTAACTGTGATGCGATTAGTCATAGCGGCCTCCGCCGTTGGCGTGCTCCACGTCGTGTGTCAGAGGTGGGTGCGATCCTTCAATGCCTGTCTGAGTGGAGCGCTCCAGCTTTTAACTCCCACACCTTATCAGCTAGGGGCTGCTGTGTGACATGTGGCAGCACCGGGGCAGGTCCTTGTTGGGGAGGCTAGCCCCGATCCTTTATGGAACGTGGCAGCTCCAGGGCTCCCCAGGGCACGTGGTAGCTCCGCTCTCTCCTCAGAGGGAGGGCACTTGGTCCGGCGCTCCAGGCTATGTGACAACTCTGGATCATCTCTGCCGCAGTTCGGCGCGATCTCCCCTCAACATGTGGCACCTTGGGAGGTCGTCTCCCCTGAAGGTCTTTATCCATCCTTCATGCCCCAGGTGGCAGCACTGGGGCTGGATCTTGTGGGAGGTTGAGGTGTCGACAGCTTCTAGACACGTGGCGTTGCTGGACATGCCCCGGTGTCTTCATCCTATGTGCGAGGGTACCCGGTCTGCAAGGTACTGACAGTGGCCCCTGGGTTCACCTTGGGGCAAGATGGGGAGCCCAAATGTGGAGCCGTTTACCTATTTTCTTGCACTGGGCTTTGAATTCTGTCTTGGATAGTTGAAGCAGTGGGCACTTCTACCAATCATCGCCATGCGTCTTCCTCAGGTTGAGAGGTTATGGTGACAAGATCTTTGCTTGCTGTCGTTTCTCTGCCTTCTGTGGCGCTTTTAACCACTACGGTTCCCGATGCAGTTATAGCCCTCTCGTCGCCCTGCCTTTATGGGAGCTGCACTAGTTACTTTTCTGGGTGACCAACCGCCTGGGCCTATGCTTCTACCCAGGGGCGTGGGACCTTTAACGGAATCGTTTCCTTCCCTAGTCACACCCTGCATCCTAAGCCTTTGCCTTCCTCCTGGAGTGCTCAATCTTCCTCACTTTGGCCCAAAAATTCTCCCCTTCGCTTGCTCCAATAGCCTCCCCACTGCCCCCGTCCCGCCTTCAGTCGGCAGATGACCTGTTGTTGATGCGGCAATTACTTGGCTGTTCGGCAGTGGAGCGTGCGGGGATGATCCGCTGTGGATCTCCCGCTCTTGAAGATTTGCACAAAGATGAGACCATCCTCTTCTCCGCCTACGTGTCCGCAGGGCTTGGGCTTCTGCTGTCGAGGTTCTTCTTCACCGTGCTAGAGGAGTACGGGTTGCAGCTTCACCACCTGTCGCCAAACTCTATTGCTGTGATGGTGGTGTTCGTCCACCTTTGTGAGGCGTTTGTGGGCTGCAGGCCAACGGTGGAGCTGTTCCGGCTTTGTTTGTGATGAAAACCACTGGGAGAAGCGAGACCACCCAGGTGGGTGCCTACTACTTTCAGCACCGGGACAAGTCCTTCTGACAATACATCCCTTCGCTCAAAAAGGGCAAGTGGAAAACCTGGAGGGAAGATTGGGCGATCGTGCGGCTTGAGGCCCATCCTGCACTGATGATGCACACTGCAGGTCTCGCTGCTAATCCCACCACCTGGGAAGCGTTCCAGGAGTTGCTGAAGGAGTATGTGCTGATACTGAGAAGGATCAAATTCTTGGCGAGCAAAGGTTTGACCTCCCTGATGGTGCAGGCCGATTTCTTGCATTGTCGTACCGCCCCTTTGCAGAATCATCGCTACGAGTCCTGATACTATACCGGTACTGATGATCAGTGTCGACTAGCTCCGGACGATCTTCCAAATAAGGTGTTGGATGATTTGCTGAAGTTGGTGACCAGTGATATGATTGATGATGAGCACGTACCCATCCCAGTCGACTGCCAGCAACTCTTCACGACCCTCGGTCGAGAGGGACAAACTTATGAGCTCGATGCCGGCATTAAACATGTTCGGTGTCACCCGCTTGCACCCCGAGGAGACGTCAGGGGTTTCAGCGTTTCTGGCGCGGTGCCTGTTGACGGCTCCTAAGGTATACTAACAAATCATCTCTGGCAAGGGTGCCAGAAATGCTTGTTGGTATTACTTACGCACCATTAACTAAACATATCCAACTGATGTGTCAGAAATGCTTGTTAATGGTTCTATTGGATCATAGAGTGAATTTCGCAAGCACACGGAGGTATCATTGTAGCATTTCCCCTTAAGAGTATTCCCAAGGGTGTCATTTATTTGATCCCAAAGGAAGGCGGGGTAGAGATATAGCAATCATTCATCAAATGAAAAGGGTAGAAAGGTCTAGGTAAGAATCTAGTAAGGATGGATAAAATAATAGTGGAGGTAGTGTGACACACACAAAAGCTTTCAAGTATAAGGGGGATAAGAGGATCCTAGAGGTTAGTTAAGGTTGAGAGTTATGGAGGTACTCCTACTATGCTCTATTGTACATATACATAGTCTAAACTAATTATTCATAAGCTAGACTAATAGTGAATACTTATGCTATGTGGTTCAACACATCGGGCACGGGCTTACCCCTAGCAACACTAGGGCGACTCCCGCCAGGAGCCTGTGGCATAGACGAACGTGGAGGATTACAAAGGACACATAGGGCTGTCACCACCTACTGCCTACCTCTTCAATCCGTGGGTCTATGAGACATCCAATGCTACTTTTCTATCCTAGCACCATGCTAGCATATTAAGTAATTGCCTTAAGAGCCTAGGCACAATCCATCATAAGGCAATGAATTGAATCATCATTGAACCAATGTTGATACACAACATAATTATCCATACTAACCTAGTTATGTTATAATTAACTAGACTATAGTGGGGGTCTATAGGTTCTATGATAATGAGATATGTTCATGATGAAATAGTCATAGAAGCTATACCTTCCACATACATGGACTCCACAATCAAACAAGAAATGCTTTGCCCAAGTATATGTATAAGTAGAGACTAAAAATACTATCATTATTATGCATAAAGTCACAAATACAAGACAGAATACATGAGCCATACCTTTCCCAATGTATGATTGGGAAGAGAGAGACTCCTTACTCCTTTCCCAATTTGGACTTGGGACTAGAGACTCTCCTCTCTACAACCTAACTCCTCTAAGACTATGGATGATAGTGTATACAATAGAGATGAAGCTCAAGTGGCGTGTGTTGAAGTGAGGGGTAGGGGGTCCTATTTATACTAGTGTTGAGGTCGGTACCTGCCACCAAAAGCGCGCGAATCAGTCACCATTGACTCCAGGGAGCCGGGAGGAGCAAACACGTGGAGTTTGACCGAGTTTGGCACCAGGAAGAGGTCGCCCGACACCCATGGTTCGGCCGACCTGGTCAGGGCACCAATTCTCTTGTGCTTTCTCCAGGTGGCTGCCAGGTGGGTCCCCTTGATGTATATGGATGCAGCACCGTTGGATCTCCTCGGATACTTCTGTTTATGGGCCATTTGATCCATGGGATGCCACGTGTCGTCACCTGATTGGCTGGGATGACATTTTATAGGATTGGTCCCTCTACATTTCCTCAATTCCTGCATAAAATGTTGCATACACATATTTCTCCAAGTCCAAGTGGAACTGGGTTAGATAGAAAGGTGATGTGTGCAAGAAATGACAAATCCTTCACATAATTGAGTTAAATTGACAGGTGAAATATGTATATAACAGCCGTCAACAAACTCCCCAAAGCTTATCATTTGCTCGTCCCGAGCAAAGTCAAGACTTTAGGTTGATGATCAGGAGTTGATACAATGTCTTATTTTCAAAAGTATCTAATGCACAACCAGATACTCTACCTAGAATTGTAGAAATTGGCTATGATACTCTACCCTTCTTAAGTTATCATGGGGCTTATGCTTTCTCATATTTATGAGTAGTTGAAAGGTAGAATAGCAAATGGGGCAAACATAGCCTAGAAATCAAGTTCCACTTAAATCCTAGAGAATTCAATTTAGATATTAAGTACCTCAATTTTATTCTCTCAGTCACTCCTTTGTGGATAGTGGAAATATTTCCTCACCAAAGTATTGTGCCTCTACTATTCCTACTCATTGGATATGGCTTGTATGTGGAGCTTGGTAAGTAAAGTAAGTAGGCATATTTGCATCACATATATTGCTAAGTCAAAAGAGTAAGCCTTAGGAGAATTCAAATCAAAACTTTTTGACTCAAGACTAGTGCATGTGTGATGGAGTGGAAGTGGATGTGGATACTTGAGATAACTCCTTTTTGGTATATTCTCTCTTTCTTTTGCAGGGATGAAACATGGCTACTTTTTTTCTTTTTTTTTCTCATGCTTATGATGTAAGCATGCCCTTTTTTCATTTTATTTTTGTAGCCATGTCTTCTACTCCCTTTCTTTGCAATGAATTTTGAAGAGAGTGCTAAACTTGAATAACATGGAGTTTCTCTTTTTATTGTGGAATGGTGGATATGATGGAATTTTGCTTCCTTCTAGTGTAGAAGTATAGCATGTGCAAGTGAAGTCTTGAATTCAAAAAGAGTTGAATGATTTCTCACATAGGTCTATACTAGTTTGACTAGGCTCAATGTGAAAGCAAATAGCATATGCATAATTTTTTGTCTATGTATGAATATCATATGGCTTTGGTAGGTATTTCCAATCAAATGAGGGAAACTTAAATCTTTTTAGAATTTCTCCGGAAATCTAAGTTTTACTTTCAAACTAGGACTAGCAGCCCTATTACCAACTCTGATCTCGCAACAACCTAGAATTAGATCAAGCTTTTGCTACCCACAACTTCCAAATTAAGGTAAAAGTATTTCAAACCAATAAAAGCAATATTCGGAGAATAGCAAGTTGTAAACTAGAGACTTAGGAAAATAAAACAGAGCAACTATTCATCATTTCATCTATGTGAATTCTAAATCATTCTTACCACACATCTTTATTTGATGCAAGCAAATCTAACATATTATTTTTATTTTTATTTTTTTAAATGCAAGGTGGATGATGGACTGATGGAAAATAAATATGCAAGGAATGTGATACATGTTATCTCAAGTGGGGGTCCTCCCCCAAGCTTGTTCTTCAACTACCTCCATGATAAGGATTGAACCCTTGATGATGGAAGTACGTTGCAAGATCGGCTTGTTGTTGTTGTAGCGCCGTATTGAAGTCGGTGAATTGAGCATCCATGTGTTGTTGCCAATCCTGGGTACCTTGAACACGCTCCTGGAGGGTGCTATAGATGTCACCCATTCTCACTTCAAGTTCTCCCATACTCTAGTGAGGTCCGTCATTCCTTGGCTATAGTCATGATGACTTCTAGCCGAAAAGGAACGACGTCCTCTCATGGACGTTGGGGGCAAGCTGCTAGAGAATGAAGAGGATAAGGGTGGATCCCTTTGCCAGTCTTGCCAAGATGATCCCCCAGTCTCATACGTCGGAGGTTGAGTCCATCCGTGTGCATAACCCGTTGGGTTCTCTTCCTCTTGGTATTCATGGACTAGAGAGATTATCGGTGGCATGCCTGTGGCTGCAGTCCTCGCACGATTCCTTGTTACCCTGCCAGAGACATTACTTCTTCTAGCTTCCTCAAGGGGAAGAAGGTCAATGGTTAGTCTCCGGCATTTGTACAAATGAAAATCCAGGTTAGGTAACTGAATTTCATTGACAAAGTCGGGATAGAAAAATATCATGGACCCATCTTGATCATGCTTAGGGGTATGTCCTTGCACTAAATAGTCTTCATCAATTAATTCTCTTTCAGTTTCAATATATTCAAATGAAGAGTATTTAAGTGCTCCTACCCTATCAGCAATATGAGTAATCAATGAAGTGCATTTAATTGGTCCTGATTTTGAAATGTAATCTAACCATTGTGTCATCATGGCTTTGACTGGAGCAACTTTTATCTTTTTAGTCATGGCAAACAAAATTTTCAATTCATCATCTCGCACAACCCTAACATCTCCCCTAGGGAACATAGTCATAGCCACCCATTTATGCATGAAGCGTAAGGTAGGGTTTTGGATGTGGCTATTCCTAGGAGCCCTACATGTGACCTCACTAATTAGCTCATGCCAAAAACTTTGTTTGTTAAACTTAGGCAAATTGTCCAAATCTAGCAAACACCGTTTACGGAAGCCTAGGATGCTACCTAATTCTTTCCATAGGATGTTGTATTCTTTTTGAAATAATCTAAAAGAAATACCATCAAATACTATTCTTAGCGTGCAAAGGAATTGGATAGTGAGAAGGCATGAACCTTTGTCCTCTATGTGGGCAAAGTCATCAAATCCAATTGCATGCCAAATGGAAAGAAATTCGGAGTCCATACCTATTTTGGACATCAAATGTTGATCATAAGCCTTGGTGTGGCGGAACTCACGATCTTGGAGAAGCCTGCATGCTTGATCTTCAACTTTGCTTCGTATGTCAAGGTCGTTGTCACGAAGAAGTTGGTGTGGTTTGCTTCTCTCTTCCATGGGAGTGTCCTCACACACACTTCTCCTCCTTGGGCTTGTACACATGGAAGAGAGGCGTGCACTAGAACCTTCACCATGGCTTGAGGTTGGAGCCCCCTTCCTCTTTCCGAACAACCTCTTCATGTATTTTTGAGTTCAACATGCAAGAACAAAACAAGGTGAGAAAAATCTGAAAAAAGCAATGGTTGGAAAACAAAACTCTCAACGAATTTTCTCCTCTTGAAAGCTTGAGTGTAAAATGCAAATGCAAACAAAAGAAAATCTTTTTGGGGATGGATTTGAGCAAGAGTGTTGCAATGAAGAGCAAGAAAAACAAGGTGAGCTAGAGAGTGGCTTGGAGAGGTGTAAGATGATGTGCTGTGTGAAGAGAAGTGCTCCTCACGTCCACAATTTATAGAGTACACCTTCCAACGGTCACTTAGGGTTCAAAATGTAGCCGTTGCAGGAAGGGGAGCCAAATTGGCTCCACTCCCTGTTCGGCTGACCTGGAGGTTCGACCGACCTGACAGGTGGCCCCCCTGGTTCCCCTTTTGGCAAGTGGCTCCCCAACGGCTATAAAGTTAGCACGTTGGTGAAATACCACATGTGCAGCTCAGAATTTTTTTTTCCAAATAAAAACCCTTTTTCAAATCCAACAAAAATTTTCCTTAGAAAACAAAGAAATAAAAATGATAGTTGAGAATATAAGATTCTCAACTTGCTAGGAAAAATCAAATATGCAATGGGAAAAATCCAAATGGGGTGAAAAAAAGAAAGAAAGAAAAATAAAGTGGGATAACTACCAATTTAACCTATTGGCGTAGGTCTCACCACCGTCCGATGAGATGGACATTCCCTCGTCTTCATTTCACATCCGGACCTGGAGGGATGGGCTTGGACGGCTTGTCTTGCTTCTTCCGCCATTCCTTCTTTGGCGGCTTGGTGGACTTGGTCCTTCGGGAAGGTCCAGATGATTCCGTCGCCTTTGGATATCGGCGTGGTCGAAACGACGGATTCTCCTCGTAGATTAGTCTTCTCATGAATGCAATGAGTGAGTCCAACTTTGGAGGTGTGACTTCGACCTCTCTAACGTGTTTATCATTCGGCCCATACTTGATTCGAATCATGGAGCATTGTTCTGGTCTAGGCCGTAAGTTAAACTTTTCCTCCTTGCAATTGATATGGAAGTGGATTTCTCCAGCTCCCACATCTATGCGAGCTTTTGTAGTGCTTAGGAATCGACGCCCGAGAATGAGTGGTGTATCCTTCTCGGTGTCCATGTCTAGCACCACAAAATTCACGTGTATGAAGTAGTTCCGGATCTTCACCGGGACGTCTTTAGCAATACCCGCTGGATAACGGACTGAAGAGTCAGCCAGTTGTAGCTGCATTGGTGTTGGAGTCATCTCTGTGAAGTTCAGCTGGTCGAACACAACCTTGGGCATCACACTAACACTTGCTCCAAAATCACAAAGTGCCTCGTCAAAGTAGTGAGCCCCAATTGAGCATGAAATGGTAGGACATCCAGGGTCCTTCTTCTTTTTAGGAAGCCTATTGAGGATGGTTGCACTGCAGTCTTCTGTAAGCTTGACGACCTCAGTGGTGGGAAATGGTTGTTTGTTGTTCAATATGTTCTTGAGATAGCGAGCATAAGTGGGTACTTGCATCGCATCAATCAAGGGCACATTGATGTGGATCTTTTGGATGATCTCAACAAAATGGTTGAATTGCTCATCCACTATTGGCTTCCTTTGTCTGTGAGGGAATGGCAATAAGTTGGTGTCTTCAAAGTGTTTGGCCATTCTCTCAACAAGTAATTCACTTGGGACATCCTCCTTCTCAGGCTCAGTTGTCCACTTTTCCTCCTCTCGTAGCCACTGCACTGACATTCTCTACTGGGGCTTCTGGCTGCTCCGGAATTTTGTTGTTTTCTTATGGAGGGACAACTGCAATAAGTTGTGCCAACTAAGTCTCCAACATCTTGTTGAACCTTAGTTGATTCTTGAATGCTAAGGATAGTCCTTCAATCTTTGCATTGATATTCTCTAGGGTCTTGTCATTAGCTGACAGCTTCTTGGATAGGGCATCGTTGATCTTGAGCTGGCTAATGGCAAGTTCTCTCAAGTTGGGCTGATTTACAGGTTTGCCATTATTGTTGTACCCTCTTTGAAAGAAGGGGCGTGACCCCACCCTTGACCTACTGGATGATAGCCATTGTTGTTGTTGAAATTTCCGTTGTTGGCGAGGTATAAGGCATCCTCACGAGTTTCTGGGCAATCATTGCCCATATGACCCGTGTCGCCACATACTTCACACGTGATGTGAGAGTCAAGGGCATAGGCATTGCCAAACACTTCACCACTTGCTTGTCCATCATTTTTCTTCATTAGGAGGTCTAATTTTGCAGCGATCATGTCCACCTCCTTCAAGGTGTGCATGCCTCGCTGTCGGGTATGGAGACGCTCATTGTTCCATCCCATGTTGGACACCATCTTCTCAATAAGATCTTTAGCTTTTGGCACCGTCAATGAGAAGAAGGCTCCACCAGCAGCAGCATTCAAATGGTCACGAGCTGATGGGATCAGCCCATTATAGAAGTTTTGAATAAGAAGCCAGTCATCCATCCCATGGTGGGGACAGGCTAGGATGTACTCCTAAAGCCTTTCCCATGCCTCGGGAATAGATTCCTTAGGCTCTTGCTGAAAGCTGGAAATCCTTCCACGTAGGGCATTGGTTTTGCCCAACGGGAAGAATTTGGCGAGGAATGCCATAGAACATTTCTGCCAAGTGTCTACAACACTTCAGTTCGCGTAGAACCACTGTTTCGCTCTCCCAAGGAGGGAGAACGGGAACAGTCTCAGACGGACCGCATCCGGAGACACGTACTTGATCTTAAAAGTGCTGCAGATCTCGAGGAATTTTTGCAGGTGAGCACTTGCATCCTCGTTACCCTTCCCACAGAATGGGTTGGCTTGCACCATAGTGATAAGGCCAGTTTTGATCTCGAAGTTCACATCTCCTGTGTTAACTGTGGGCCCAATAGGCACATTGTTAGCAGAGGGAGCTGAGAACTCACGAAGGGTCTTCTGGGCCACTGGCATTTGGATTATTGGTGCACAAATGCTGGCCTGCTTTGCCGCTCGAATCTTCTGAGGAGTAACGACACGGGGTCGGTCTCTCAGGAGAGATTCGGGATCTTCAACAAAGTTTTTCGGCAGGCGGAAAGCAGACATATACTACCCTGTTTTCACATTTAAAATGCGAAAACGAAGAATGGTTATCCTACTAAAATCCTACCCAGGGTTCTATCCTATTCACTCAGTCATGCTATATATCTATTTTCCTTCCCCGGCAACGGCGCCAGAAATGCTTGTTGACGGCCTAAGGTATACTAACAAACAATCCCTGGCAAGGGTGCCAGAAATGCTTGTTGGTATTACTTACGCACCATTAACTAAACATATCCAACTGATGTGTCAAAAATGCTTGTTAATGGTTCTATTGGATCACAAAGTGAATTCCGCAAGTGCACAGAGGTATCATTGTAGCATTTACCCTTAAGAGTATTCCCAAGGGTGTCATTTATTTGATCCCAAAGGAAGGCGGGGTAGAGATATAACAATCATTCATCAAATGAAAAGGGTAGAAAAGTCTAGGTAAGAATCTAGTAAGGATGGATAAAATAATAGTGGAGGTAGTGTGACACACACAAAAGCTTTCAAGTCTAAGGGGGATAAGAGGATCCTAGAGGTTAGTTAAGGTTGAGAGTTATGGAAGTACTCCTACTATGCTCTATTGTACATATACATAGTCTAAACTAATTATTCATAAGCTAGATTAATAGTGAATACTTATGCTATGTAGTTCAACACATCGGGCACGGGCTTACCCCTAGCAACACTAGGGCGACTCCTGCCAAGAGCCTGTGGTATAGCCAAACATGGAGGATTACAAAGGACAAATAGGGTTGTCACCACCTACTGCCTACCTCTTCAATCCGTGGGTCAACGAGACATCCAATGCTACTTATCTATCCTAGCACCATGCTAGCATATTAACTAATTACCTTAAGAGCCTAGGCACAATCCATCCTAAGGCAATGAATTGAATCATCATTGAACCAATGTTGATACACAACATAATTATCCATACTAACCTTGTTATGTTATAATTAACTAGACTATAGTGGGGGTCTATAGGTTCTATGATAATGAGATATGTTCATGATGAAATAGTCATAGAAGCTATACCTTACACATACATGGACTCCACAATCAAACAAGAAACGCTTTGCCCAAGTATATGTATAAGTAGAGACTAAAGATACTATCTTTATTATGCATAAAGTCACAAATACAAGAAAGAATACATGAGCCATACCTTTCCCAATGTATGATTGGGAAGAGAGAGACTCCTTACTCCTTTCCCAATTTGGACTTGGGACTTGAGACTCTCGTCTCTACAACCTAACTCCTCTAAGACTATGGATGATAGTGTATACAATAGGGATGAAGCTCAAGTGGTGTGTGTTGAAGTGAGGGGTAGGGGGTCCTATTTATACTATTGTTGAGGTCGGTTCCCGCCACCAAAAGTGTGCGAATCAGTCACCATTGACTCCAGGGAGCCGAGAGGAGCTAACACGTGGAGTTTGACCGAGTTTGGCGCCAGGAAGAGGTCGGCCGAACCCCTGGTTCTGGTCAAGGCACCAATTCTCTTGTGCTTTCTCCCAGTGGCTGCCAGGTGGGTCCCCTTGATGTATATGGGTGCAACACCGTTGGATCTCCTCGGATACTTCTATTTGTGGGCCATTTGATCCATGGGATGCCACGTGTCGTCGCCTGATTGGCTGGGATGATATTTTATAGGATTGGTCCCTCTACATTTCCTCAATTCCTGCATAAAATGCTGCATACATATATTTCTCCAAGTCCAAGTGGAATTGGGTTAGATAGAAAGGTGATGTGTGCAAGAAATGACAAATCCTTCACATAATTGAGTTAAATTGACGGGTAAAATTGGTATATAACAGCCGTCAACAGTGGCGTGTCATGCTGCAACAAAGGTAGGATTCTTCCCGCTCGTCGGAGAAGGCAGAGGTAGGGTTTCTATCATACTCCATCGGGCTGGAGGTCAGTCAGTCAACACCAGCTCTGTTACCAGGAAGACGTTCCCACCGTGTGGCCATGGATTCCACTATCCTTGCGTCAAAGAAGCGGAAGTTGACGCCGGGGGGGGGGGGGGGGGGCAGCACCCCAACTTCTCATTGTGATGGGGCCTGATCGGACGAAGCTCCCATCATAAACTTGGTTTCTTATTCCTACAGTGGTTCTGGTGGGGGCTCATAGCGGTCTGCGCAGGAAACCATGCCAGCGCGGTCCAGTCAAGAGGCAGAGCCAGAGGCGGTGGTGCCAGTCTTGTAGTTAGGCACCGGTGGTCTTGATCTATCACTCCGGTTGGAGGGCCAGGGTCACTGGAGCGGTTCGTCCCATCAGTAGGACGCATCTTCTTCCTCTGATCTTCCCTTCTTTCCTTACGCTCGCTCTGACGGAGTTTTATCCTGGCTTCTTAGCGCGTCGTCAGCTGACTTGGTGCCCTTGGTGCTCCCAGGGGTGGAATTGGTAGGCCTTGTCCTCCCCATATCTAGGACACAGCCTGCCATGCTGCGTCCTATGCCTGAAGGCACCTCGGCCCCAGGTGCTTTCGACGACTCTACGCTCTCGACCGTCGAGGCAGGTGGGGCTGAAGTGGCGCACAGCAAGCAAACACAAGGCGAGGAGGCGCCCGACGAGGATGTGCCCAGCGAGGATGTGCACGTCGTAGGTGAGCCAGGCGAGGAGGTGCCAAGCGTGGAGGTGACGGGCGAGGGGGTGCTCGACGTGGAGGGGGCACGTGGCTTCTCCCCTTGGTGAGGCTGACCCGCCCATCGTTGAAGCAGCGCTGGCGCCTGACCTTATTGTCGCTCAATGCGGCGACTAGCCACCGGTGACCGGTGATGCTCTTGTAGTGGAGGAGGGGGCTTCAGCGTCAGGAAGTGGCGTGGCGGTTCCCGGAGCTCCAGCCGGGGCACCAACTGGTCCCCAACCACTTGTGTCTGCTGTGGCATTGGTGGAGGAGGCGGAGAGGCAGTCTCCTGTGGTGATGGTCCCTCCGATTCCTCTTCCCGATGTTGTTGCCGCAGCCCAGTCCATCTTACGCTAGACTCAGGCTGCTTTCGCCCAGGAGTGGGATTATCTTGTAGAGGAGCTTTGTTTGGTGAAGCTGGTTGACACCAGGAATAAGCAGCTTGAAGTGGAGGCTCTGAAGGCCCATGCCACCGCTGATGCACGCCTAAGGTTGTGCGAGGATCAACGTCTGGAGTTGGTCTGTCGTGAGGTTGCCCTTGTGGATGCTGGACGGGACTTGGAGGCGAAGGAGGGGGAGGTCTCCCAGGGCCTGGAGGAAAAACGTCAGGCTTTGCAGGACTTGGAGCTCGCCATCAAACACTGGGAGGACGATCTGGAGCGTTGTGCTCGGGAGCTTGCTGACCGGGAGGAGGCTGCGCAGAGAGAGACAGATAGCCTCTAGGTCTCCCGTATGGCCCAGGACCAAGGTGTCCGGGATTTCCTGACCCATGCTGGGGCGGTGCTAGAACCCCTCAGTCTTGGTCCCGTGCCGCGTGGAGAGTCATCTCAGGGAGTGGCCCAACTTCTTCCTGCCCTAGAGTCCCTTTGTTCCTCACTGGGGTCAGTGAACACCGTCCTTGCAAGGCGACTGGAGGTAGAAGGAAAGGAGCTAGCTAAGTTGGTGGCCTGCCAAGTCTTGGTGTGCTTCTGAAGCTGGTACCAGCAGATCCCGCTGGAGCCGGTAGAGAAAGGTCCCTTTGATGAGCGGCAGGCTGAGGCTAGGACCGAAGTCCAGGGCCTTGCTAAGGAGGTGGCTTCTTTGTTCCAGCGTAGCTGAGTCCGGTGGCACCTAAGCACCATGTTTTTGTATTCGGGGATGACCCCTTTGTGTAAACAAATGGCCATGAATTTGGGATTATGTTGCTTTGCTTGTTGGCTTTGTCACGTGCTTCAAAAAGTCGCCCCAATTCCTTCTCTTTTTTTAAGGTTCTAAAGAGCCTTTGTTGATGCCGTTAGCCTTTTAGGGACCAATGCTTGTACAGTTGACACGGCCAGTTTGCCACTAGGTGACGTCCTGCCTACGGAACCCCCCCTGAGAGGCCCCTTGGTAGGCGTGGCCAGATAGTTGGGTACGCCTACCACTTGAACGCAGGGTGTCTTTGACAGGCCCCCAATGGATTGGGGGAGCGTGAGTGACTGGTCTCGGCATGCCGCTTTCAAGAGCACCGGACTTTTCCTAAGTGTTGTCATCGACGACAGGTTCCCTGGGAGGTGCCGGAGCTGGATGCTCCGACGTCATCCACTATCTTTGTAGAAATGTCGACGGCGGGCGCCCTAGGAGGTGTCGGAGTTGGATGCTCCAGCGTCGTCCACCATCGTCGTAGGGTCATCGATAGCCGGTCCCCTGGGAGGTGCTGGAGCCGGATGCTCCGGCGTCGTCCACCATCGTCGTAGGGTCGCTAACAGCCAGCCCCCTAAGAGGTGCTAGAGCTGGATGCTCTTGCGTCGTCTACCATCATCGTAGAGTCTTCAACAGCGAGCCCCCTAGGAGGTGCCGAAGTTGGATGCTCTGGCGTCGTCCACCTTCGTCGTAGATTCGTCGACAGCAGGCCCCTAGTGTACAGGCTATCACAAGAGAAACCTGTTAGCAACAAGTGTGGGGCAGGAGAGTTTATTCAACAATTCGGGCATGGTGCTGTTGTAGGCGTTCTGGGACATCGATGGAAGGCCCCTTGGAGGTGCTGGAGCTGGATTCTCCAGCATCACCCACTATCTTCGTAGAAACGTTGATGGTGGGCCCCCTGGGAGGTGCCGAAGCTGGATACTCAGGTGTCGCCAACAATCTTCGTCGAAGCGTCGATGACGGGCCCCTGGGAGGTGCCAGAGCTGGATGCTCCGGCGTCACCCATCATAGTCGTAGTGTCGTTGACAGCCGGCTCCCTCGGAGGTGCTGGAGCTGGATGCTCCGGCGTCATCCACCATCATCATAGAGTCGTCGACAGCGGGCCTCCTGGGAGATGCCAGAGCTGGATGCTCCGGCGTTGTCCACCTTCGTCGTAGAGTCATCGACGGCAGGCCCCTGGTCTATAGGCTATCGCAAGAGAAACATGTTAGCTACAAGTGCGGGGCAGGAGAGTTTACTCACTAATTCGCTCTTGGTGCTATCGTTGGCGTTCTAGGACGTCGACGGGAGGCCCCTTGGGAGGTGCCAGAGCTGGATGCTCCAGCGTCGCCCACTATCTTCGTAGAAACGTCGACGATGGGCCCCCTAGGAGGTGTCGGAGCTGGCTGCTCTGGTGTCACCCACTATCTTCGTAGAAGCATCGACGGCAGGCCCCTGGGTGTGCCAGAGCTGGATGCTCCGGTGTCGCCCGCCATCTGCGTAGAAATGTCGACGGCGGGCCCCCTGGGAGGTGCCAGAGCCGGATGCTCTGGTGTCGTCCACCATCGTCATGAAGTCATCAACGACAGGCCCCTGGTGTACAGGCTATCGCAAGAGAAACCTGTTAGCAGCAAGTGTGGGGCAGGAGAGTTTTACTCACTTATTCGCGCTTGGTGCTATTGCTGACGTTCTGGGATGTCGACGGTAGGCCCCCTGGGAGGTGCCGGAGCTGGATGCTCCGGCGTCACCCACTATCTTCATAGAAACATCGACGACAGCCCCCCTAGGAGGTGCCAGAGCTGGATGCTCTGTCGTCGCACACTATCTTCGTAGAAACATCGACGGCGGGACCCAAGGGAGGTGTTGGAGCTGGATGCTCCGGCATCACCCACCATCTGCGTAGAAACGTCAAGGGCGGGCCCCTTGGGATGTGCCGGAGCTGGATGCTCTGGCGTTGCCCACCATATTCATAGAAATGTCGACGGCAGGCCCCTAGTGTACAGGCTATCACAAGAGAAACTTGTTAGCAACAAGTGCGGGGCAGGAGAGTTTACTCACTTGTTCGCGCTTGGTGCTGTCGCTGACGTTCTGGGACATTGAAGGCAGGCCCCTTGGGAGGTGTCGAAGCTGGATGCTCCGTTGCACCCTACTTCCTATGTCCTGCACACATAACGGAGGTGCTTATTGTTTTGCTCGTTGGTGATCTTTTCCTATCCTTAAGTATAGTCATGTCTTATAGTCCTGGGCTGGTACACGGGATTTGGGTAATTCTGTGCATTGGAGCTCAGGGTTTGGCTTCCTTCTTATTCGGGGTGTGAGCGTCCTGGCCCCTGGTACTTAGCCGCAACACTGGGAGGCAAAGGGCACATGCTTAGGGTACAAGACCAAGCTAATCACGTTGTGCGCTCTGGACCTCCATCTCGGCAGTGGCCTTTCGCGGGGAACCATTTGGCACCACATGTCCCCAAGTAAGATGGGAGCCACGAGGTTCCAAGACACCTTGCAGGTACCTCAAATACATCTTCCTGCAGCAGGGTTGCATGACTCTACTAGGGGTGATACAGAAAAGATATCACCAAGTACACGAAGATGATGTACAGAAGACGACTTTAGTTTGATTGATCACGAAATTAATAGGTAACGTAAGTGAGCATAAGAGAAAGCATATGGTAAGACAGTGAATTTCTTATCATTGGTGTTCCCTGGAGTGAATTGGTTTTACAATAAGGCAACAACCCACTCCAGTTGGCAAGGGAAGTAGAGTGTTCATTCTTAGGGTACACGACAAAGCTAAACGGCTGAACACTATGGACCTGTCCCTCCCCGAGCTTGGTTGTCCTACATTCTGTTCCTTGGCACCATGACACCCTACACTGTCCTACTTTTAAGCGTAGGGATAGAACTTACAGAGGTGCTCTATGTTCCATGGGTTGGGGAGGGGCTCTCCTTCTTTCGTGGCGAGGCAGACACACCTGGGGCGGGATACTTGTATCACTCGAAAGGCGCCCTCCCAGTTGGGGGAAAGTTTGTGTGACCCTTCTCTAGAGATTATGCGCTGCAGCACCATGTCACCTCTCTTGAGCTCTCTAATCCGCACGAACCGCTCTTGGTAGCGCCTCAGTACCCATCGGTAATGTGCGTTTCGGATGGTGGCGTGCCACCTTGCTTCGTCAACGAGGTCGTCATCTTCTCGTCGGAGTTGTTCTTGTGGGGCTTCGTCGAACGCTCAGACTCTGAACGAGCCCACAGCGATTTTTGGGGGGAGGATAGCCTCGGCCCCATACACCAGAAAGAAAGGTGTTTCTCCCGTGGCACGATTGGGTGACGTGCTGCTTGCCCACAATGCACAGGGGAGTTCGTCAACCCATTCGCACCATGCTTATCCAAGCTGTCATATGTGTGTGTCGGTACCCTGCATACCAGATACCCCTTGGAACTGCAAAGAGTGCAAAGGAACTCCACCTATCTAATTTAAAGACATCCGAAGGCCCCACATATCACTCAGAACCAGACCTGCCTCCCTCTATGGTTAGTCCTAGTGCCGCCACGTGTATCATAAAACCGGAGCTACATTCCATACATGGGAAAGCTCCGGACTAGATACCTGTGTGGCACCCCCGGACCTAACCCGCGACAGAGGGAAGCTCTGGTACCAACACGTGTACAATAGCACCGTACCTACTCATCCAAGACGGTAAGCTCAGGAGCTGCCAAACGTCCAGTCGCCGGACCTTCAACCTTAACAGGCAGATTGGTGGACCTCCAATGGCTCGGACCTTCAAGGAACATTAGAGACTTCAAGAACTGATTATGTGTCATTAATGCTATACTTAATGACACATGATCGGAGGACTCTTAATACCAGTAATGCCACCATTAAGGGGCATTACCACGCTATTAAGGAGAATTAAACACATTTAACTGTGTATTAGGCATCAGTAACCGTCAGGGCCACATGTCGGGTCAGGCTAATGATGTAACAGCCAGCCCTTACACTATAAAAGGATTGGCCGAGCGATACACAGGGAGACTTGTTTTGCCTCTCTCTGGCTCACGCTCTCATACACCCAATACAACAACAACAACACACCCGTGGAGTAGGGTATTATGCTCAGGCAGCCCGAACCACGTAAATCCTCGTGTGAAGTCACCATCTTGTTCTGAATTTCTGCGCGCCCCAACCGAACTAAGAAACCCCGCGGGCTACTAACAGTAGTTCCGGGAGAATTGCCAAAACCAGATCTCGACAGTTGGCGCGCCAGGTAGGGGCGCCTGAGATTCAAAGATGGTGAATTCTGCTGCTGGATCACCCAACGGTAACCACGCTGAGCGACCTGCTGGAGGAAATCCCTCCAACATGCAGCAGCCAGCAGGCGCTGTGGCCCCAGTAGGATTCATGCCACCACCGCCACCGTTCGCTCCGGTGAATCAACCCGGGCAACGAGATGGGGCGTCCGCGTCGATCACTGCATCGACGAACAATAACCCGAACACGCGCTTAATGCTGCATGTGCTCTTCTCCAACGTCCACCGCCTCCAGGAGCACCCCAGGGTGCGATGGAACAGTGGAGAGCTGATGTGGATCATTTGGTTGCAGCAGCAGCCGATCGCATCACCAATCAAGGTCCTCCCCCCTCGGGGCGGGCCCCATCACAACATTGGACCTTGTCGGGTAGACTTGGTCCGCAAGCTTCACAGAACAGGAGGCGTGCTGCATCTCAACAGGCGACATCGTTGCTTTCTGGGGCGGTGACGTACTCACACGGTAACAAGGCTTTTGACTCACGACCTCCGGGCAGAGCTTGATCATCGTTGCCGGCAATAGGATGGTCGCGTCCACATCGAGCGTGCTCGCGAGAGGCGAGAGGCTCGGGACAGTCCTGCTCCTGAGGGAGTAGGAAGAGGCTGTTCTGCATTGGCCATGCACCTACGCATGGTCAGATGGCCGCAAAAGTTCTGGCCTCACCTGTCGGAGAAATTTGACGGGAGAGTCAATCCCGTCGAATTTATTCAAATCTACTCCACCGCTATCCTTGCGGCTGGAGGAAATGAGGCCGTGATGGCCAATTATTTCCCTGTGGCTTTGACTGGGACAGCCAAGTCTTGGTTCATGATCCTTCCACCTGACTCCATCAACAGTTGGGCGGAGTTGTTCCAACAGTTCACTACCAATTCGGGAGCTCATACACCCAACCAGGCACAGAACTAGATCTTTTTGCTGTCAAGCAAAAAGGGGAGCGTCCTTGCGATCTTTTATCGAGAGGTTCTCCCAGGTACAAAATACCATTCCTTCTATCTCGAGCGCTTCTGTTATTGTAGCATTCAGACAGGGCGTTCGAGACAATAAAATGCTGGAGAAGCTGGCGACCAAGGAAGTCACCAGCGTCATGGAACTCTTTAGCTTGGCAGACAAGTGTGCCAAGGCTGCGGAGGGCTGTGAAATGCACAACAAACCATCTCTGGAGGACAACAAAAAGTCCTCCAAGAGTGAAGCCACTACCTCCAGGAGTGGCAAGAAGAAGCCATCAGCCGGCACACCTACTGCCGTTGCTGCCGCAGCTCCGGGTGGCCGGGGGCTACGCCCTGAGAAACAACCTCGGCCGTCGTCTGAAGATGGTGGCAGCTCCAAGATGTGGTGTACTATACACAAGACGAACAACCACAACCTGGAAGACTGCCGAGAAGTCCAGAACCTTGCCGAGCACTACAACAAGCACCGGGAAGAAGCTCCTTTCTGTCAAAGGGAAGGAAAGCAAAGAGTCGACGAAGCTCCGGGTGAAGAGGAGTTAGGCTTTCAGGACCCCAAAAAGGTCTTGAAGGCTGTTTACAGCTCCGTTGAAGACAACTCCGACATCACCGATAACGAGCGTCGAAAGACTATGAATACCATATTTGGTGGTTCGTGGGACATCACTTCCCGCTGTGTCCTTAAGATAATGCGGCGGGACATGGCCTCTGTAGCTCCCAAAGCAGTGCGGAGCCTCATCAGAAGTGGATGGATACTGCCATCACCTTCGATGCTTCGGATTGCCCTCAGAACATGATCGGAGCTGGCCAACTTCCATTGATGGTATCTCCGACCATCAATAACATTCAGCTCCACCAAGTAATGGTGGACGGAGGTTCAGGGCTGAACCTCATAAGCTTTGAAGCTTTCGTCAACCTTCAGCTCCGACCTTCAGATCTTCGCCCCTACCGACCTTTCTCAGGAGTAGGTCCGGGGGCCATAACTCCACACGGTGCCATTACTCTTCCGGTGACCTTCGGAACTTGGGAGAATTATAGGACTGAGAAGTTGGTCTTCGACGTGGCACAGATCAACTTGCCATTCAACGCCATATTGGGCAGGCCAGCTTTGTACAAATTCATGGCTGCTGCTCATTATGGCTACATGGTGTTGAAGATGCCAACACCCTCAGGCGTTCTCCAGATCCGGGGAGACCACATCGTCAGAGTTACTGCTCTGGAAGAACTCCATGCGCTTGCTACATCGCAGGAGGAAGAATCCGGAAAGGAGCAAGCTCTGAAGCCCCCGAGCATTCGTCATCGAGGCTCAACCTCCACACCTCGTGTACAACCAAGCGGTGACACCGACATTCCCGTCAAAGTCGTCCATATTGGTTCCAACACTGCTCAGACCACCCGTATATAGGTAGGTCTGAACGACAAATAGGAACTCGCGCTCATAACTTTCCTCCAGGCTAATGTCGACGTGTTTGCCTGGCAACCATCACAGATGCCTGGGATCCCTAGGGAGATGATTGAGCACAATCTAAAGATTTATCCCGACGCTCGACCTGTACATCAGAAGCCTCGGAAGCAATCAGTAGAGCAACATAACTTCATACATCAAGAAGTGAAGAAGTTGCTCGAAGCTGAATTCATCCGAGAAGTCTTCCATCCAAAATGGCTGGCAAACCCAATTGTTGTACCCAAGGCCGGCGGGAAGCTTCGGATGTGTATCGACTAAACAACACTGAATAAGGCATGTCCAAAGGATCCATTCCCACTACCTAGAATAGATCAGATAGTGGATTCCACCTCCAGGTGTGAACTACTGTGTTTCCTAGACGCATATTTTGGGTATCATCAAATCAGAATGTCTAGAGAAGATGAAGAGCATACTGCCTTCATCACAGTAGATGGATTATACTGTTACACTGCCATGCCTTTCAGTGTCAAAAACGTTGCTTCAATGTTTGTGCGAGCTATGTACAAAACTTTTGGAGAGCTCATTAGAGATGTAGTGGAAGTGTTCGTCGATGACATCGTTGTCAAGATAAAGAACAAGGAGTCATTTCTTTACACCTTGCAAGCTGTCTTTGACAAGTTGCGAATCACACGCACAAAGTTGAACCCAGACAAGTGTGTCTTTAGGGTTAGCTCCGGAAAGCTTCTTGGATTCTTGGTGAACCACCGAGGAATAGAGGCGAATTCGGTGAAGATTAAAGCTATTGAAGACATGCAGCCACCAGCTCACATCAAGGATGTCCAAAAGCTGACTGGATGTCTAGCTGCCCTCAGCCGGTTCATCTCAAGACTGGCGGAACGGATGCTACCCTTTTTCAAATTATTGAGGAAGTCTGGACCATTCCAATGGTCTGAAGAAGCAGAAAAGGCATTCCAAGAGCTGAAGAAGCTCCTCACCACTCTACCAACTTTGGTAGCTCCGAATCCTATTGAGCCACTTCTGCTTTACATTTCAGCAACTGACAAAGTTGTTAGCATGGTCCTTGTTGCAGAAAGACCAGAACCATCCCCAGTTCAGGAATCCAGATCCCTCCGGGAAGGTCCGGAACTTCCTGAAGGTGAGTTTGGGTCCCAACCCCCAGACCCGGATCCTTGAGGTGAGACGCCAGAGGATCAAACTCCTTCAAATGAAGGAGTTACTGTTGCTGAACAAGAAGATCCGGACCACTCCGGGAAGGTTCGGGTAACTTTAGAAGAAGCTCCGAGTTCCTCTAGAAAGAACCTGGAGGTCCCTGAACAAGGTCCGGACCCCTCTGGGAGGATCCGGGTTGATGAGGAGGAAGCTCCGGGCCCCTCCGGGAGGGTCCGGACAGTCCAACGCCCAGTATACTTCATCAGTGAAGTACTCCATGACGCCAAAACTTGATACCTAGAGGTACATAAGCTGCTCTATGCAGTTCTTATTGCCTCTAGGAAGCTTCGTCACTACTTCCAAGCTCACAACATTTTAGTGGTAACCTCTTATCCACTGCGTGCAATCTTGCGTAACCCCAACTCTACTGGGAACATTGCAAAGTGGGTAGCGGAATTGGCCGAGTTTGATCTTGAATTCGCCGCAAGACAAGCAATCAAGAGTCAAGCATTGGCAGACTTTGTGGCAGAATGGACCCCCTCTTCATCAAATCCTGGGGGCCCTAATGAGTAGGAACCGAAACCTAAGGCTCCAGTCTTCACTAAGCCTCACTGGACTCTCTACTTCGATGGCTCCATGCAAAAGCAGGGGGCCTGAGCTGGAATCCTTCTCCTCGCTCCGACCGAGGAGAAGGTTAAATACATGGTTCACCTTGACTTCAAGGCGACCAACAACATGGCGGAGTATGAAGCACTAATCTATGGGCTCAAGGTGGCACTATCATATGGTGTCAAGCAGCTGTTGGTAAAGGGTGATTCACAACTCATTATAAAACAAGTTAAAGGTGAATGCTGCTGCAACAACCCTCAATTAGCTGCATATCTACTTGAAGTCCAGAAGCTTCAGAAGGACTTCAAAGTCCTGGATCTTTGCCATGTCCAGCATCTCAACAACGCTGAAGCTGATGAACTCTCGACGAAAGCTTCAACCGGAGCTCCGGTTCTCGACAGAACCTTCGTCCGGAGATTGTCAAGACCAAGAGCTCAGCCTGCTGAACTGAGCGAAGGGGGCGAGACCAGCACTTTGAAGCTGGCAGTCCCGATGGCCCTGTTACCATGGCGTCCATCAAGGGTCGTAGGTGCTGCAGGAAGCTCCGAGCAACCCAGCACGCAAGAGTCAGAAGATCAAGTTAGCTCCAATGCATGGTTCTCGGAGATCCGGAGCTACTTGAAAGACAACACCCTTCCTGAAGACAATGTATTTGCTGACCGGATAGGCAGATTGGCTAAAAGATACACACTGGTAGAAGGGGATCTCTACCCGCGTGGTGCCAACAGCGTCCTAATGCGGTGCATTACAAGGGAAGAAGACCGCGAGCTCCTCCGGAAATCCACAGAGGCGAGTGTGGAAACCACGCGTCTTCCCGCTCGTTGGTCGGTAAAGCCTTCTGGCATGGTTTTTACTCGCCTACAACACTCCAGGATGCAATCGTGCTAGTGAAGAAATGTGAAGCATGGCAGTTCCATGTGAAGCAAATTCACACACCAGCTCAACCTCTACAAATGATACCTCCGACATGGCCATTTGTTGTGTGGCGTATGGATATTTTGGGACCTTTCCCAAGAGCCGTCGGAGGTTACAAGTTCCTGTACGTCGCCATCGACAAGTTCACTAAGTGGCCGGAAGCAACTCCAATTGTGACAATAAACAAGCAATGAGCTATCAATTTCTTGTAGCCCATAGTATGCAGATTTGTAGTCCCAAAAAAGATAATAAGCGACAACAGGACCCAATTCACAAGCTCTACATTCCAAGGATATTGCAAAGACCTCGGCATTCTAGTTAGCTACGCTTCCGTAGCTCACCCGGCAAGCAATGGCTAAGTTGAGAGAGAAAATGCTGAAATCCCAAAAGGACTCAAGACTCGCACATATGAGCGCCTGAAAAAACGTGGAGCCAACTGGATTGAAGAGCTTCCGCCCACCTTGTGGGCAAACAGGACGACCCCAAACCAGTCAACTGGAGAGACACCCTTCTTACTGGTGTACAAAGCTGAAGCAGTCCTTCCTCCGGAAATCACCTTGGGGCCGCTCCGGGTCCAAACCTTCGACGAAGCCACGCAGGACCATCTACGGCGTGAAGACCTTGACCTCGTTGAAGAGGGAAGGTGCCGAGCAGCTGTTCAAAATGCACGATACTGCCAAGCGCTCCAGCGCTATCACCAAAGGCATGTGCATAACCGACAGCTCGAGGAAGGCGATCTGGTGCTACAGAGAATATAAACTCGAGAAGGGTTCAAAAAACTTTCCCTCAGTTGAGAAGGACCCTTTCAAGTGATCAATGTATCCCGTCTCGGATGCGTTCGCTTGACAACCGAGGATGGGACACCTCTGCCTAATCCTTAGAACATTGAGCACCTCCATAAGTTTTATGCTTAATATCATGAAGGTGAGTCTGTAATTACATATGATGTATGTTATAGCGTCATTGTACAGAGTCGGATAACTTCTGTGGGAGGACAGCCGGACCTTTGTCGGAAGGTCCGCAAAGTTCAAGCAACACTTGACACAGTCTCAGAACTAAAAGTGTGGCTAGTTACCCTGGGTCAAACAAGAAATGCAACACACTTAGCCTGGTTCCGTACCCTAAGAGTGTACTCGTCTCCCCTGTACCCCAGACCTATAATGAAAGACATCATTATGTGAAAACAGACTCTGCGTGTAGTTATTTTTTACAGGCTCCTTTTTTATTTTTCTCTTTCTTGTCTATAACAAAGTTGTGAAATTCTCAAGAAACTTTAGCTCGAACAATTCATATATAATTCAAGTTGCATTGTTAATTCTTTTTTGTCTTAACATTGTTGAATGGCCTACTCGCCTGAACGCCAAGCCAATCTAGGTCCAGAGTGTGCTATCGACTTAGCCTTGTCCTGCACCCTAAGTACGCTACTCTACCTACACCTCGGCAGGCCTGAGTAAGGTGAGTCCGACAAATGATTGGACCTGGAGAAAATAAACAGATGCACTTGATTGTATATAGAATTGTTGTCGACCTAAAAATTTCTTTCGGGAATAGTAAGCCGCAAATGAGTTATAGATAAGAAATGGATTTTACTGTTTTTCTTGACTTCAGTGTGCAGGAAAAATAAATTCTCATGATGATGGTGGATGATGTCGGAGCTATCAAAGCTTCGACATCCCCTAAGGTGGCCCGCTATTGATGTTTTAAACATTGATAGTAGGCGTCACTGGAGCTATCAAGTTCCGACAAATCCAGGGAGCCAGCCGTCAACGTGAAGAAAAGATGGTAGAAGGACACCCCAATGGGGTCTGCTGTTGACACTCTACGTGTTGACAGTGGTCGCTCCCAGAGCTACTAAGCTCCGACAACCCCAGAGGGCCAACTGTCGACGCTCTACGTGTTGACAATGGTCGCTGCCAGAGCTACTAAGCTCTGACAACATCAGGGGGCCCCTGCTGTCGGCGACTTCGGACCTATACTCTACAAGTTCAAAGCGCTCAAGTCTTCAACAAAATGCTACATCCTTTTCATACATGTTCGCAATCAAACTGTGCACATCTACCAGGGGGCCAAGTAAAACAAAGGTTGAAGACAAAAAATGAAATTCATAAATTTCTTGGATTTCATTCATCTGAGGACAAGAGATTACAAAATTGGAGAAAAGAAGAGAAGATACAAGTGGGAGCTACAAGGAGAAAGTCCTAAATCCTAAGGAAGAACGAGGCAACCTTCTGGGCAACCTCCGACACGCTGGTCTTGGCGGCATCTCCCTCTCTGTCGATAGAACCTTCAAGCACCGGATCTAGTGGGAAATGAGGATCCCGGCTTGTGTAGCATGTCAGCATGTATCCTGTGACGTTCTGCGCAAGGGATTTTCCTTCAGTTTCCAACTGATCCACGATGACATCGCCCGTTTTGTTGAGTTTGTTGCCAGTCGAGCTCAAAGCCTTCAATGCATGGTCCAGCTCCGACTCCGGACCGTCTAGAAGCACGAGACTAAAGCCCAGCGTCGTCAGTGCGTCATTGGCTTTGCCCAAGAAGTCCCATACTTGTTGGGACTCCGTAGCCCTTGAGCCTCGAATCTCTTCCAAGGACCCCTTGGCTGCCGCAAGCTCTGAACCCTCCCGGGCAAGGCGCTCGACCTCTTTGGCGTGCTGCTGAATCCTTTCAGCAACATGCTTTTCAAGGTCACCAAGCTCCTTCTCCCGAACATGGATCCGGTTCCGGCGGTCAACCAGGTCTTTCTCCGAGCCTCGCACCTTCTTCTTCCTGGTAGTGACTTTGGCCTCCCTTTTGGTAAGGTCTTGTCCCCGCTGCCAGGCCTTCTCCTCCTCGCTCTTGCAGTGCTCCTCCAGCTTTTGGGTGCGCTCTGCAAGGCTCTTGTTACCCAGAGCCAGGCTCTGGGCGAGCTCCTCCTCCCTCCTCACGAGGTCATCCCTCAGCTCCAGGAGTTTTTGCTCTTCATCTTCGAGCTTTTTCTCTCGCTCCTCAAGAGCCTCCCGGTGCTTGACGAGGCTTTCGTGGATTGTACTGAGCTTCTCCTGGCGATCATTCGCTGCTTCATTTGCAGCCATGGCTTGTTCGTGTATAGCCCAGGACTGATTGTCGAGAGATCGCACCATGCTTTCCCTATCGTCCAGCAGCTGGCCCCAGTAATCCATCTGGGCCTTCTCCCTCTTGACCCACTCCTTTTCATCGGCCAGCCTTGTTTGCGCTAGCTTGGTCTCGAATTGGAGCCGGTTGCGCCACCTCCTAAGGGTTTGGCACTCCTACTTCAGGGCCTTGCTATCATGATAAAAGGCAAGCTGGACCTGAACAAGGATGGAGCACGCATTGTCGATGGATAACGATAGGGGGATCGGCTGTGGACCTGCCGGGGTCCTCTGCGCTGACTCCAGCGAGTTCTCCATAACAAAAATTGGGTCCCACTCTACTAGAGTGGTCCCGTGAGCTTCCACGGCACTAGGTCCGCCCTCTAGGAGTGCCTCAGTCGTCGCTGAGGAAGGTCCGGCAATGGGAGCTTCTACCTCCGGAATCAGCTCCAAAGGTCCCGCCCTAGGTCATCAGCAACCGGTCCCTCAGGGAGAGGACCGACCGCTTCGTCTTGGCACCCTGACTCAGGCGCGGGTACCTCCAGAACTACCACCTCCGGGGCAGGCATTGAAGACTCGGCCGGAGCTGAGGCCACCTCCGCCTCCAGCGCTGGTGCCTCCACTACCGGTTTAGGCGCCGGTGCTTCGACCTCCACAAGTTCGAGTGTCGGCACCTCCACGACAACCGGCTCAGGCGCCAGAACATCATGAACCACCGGCTCCGCCGCCGGGGCTTCAACAACATACGGCTCAAAAGCCGGAACTGCAGCTACCTCCAGCTTTGAGGCCGAAGTGTCCATTATCACAACATCCAAAACCGGAGCCTCAGCCTCCGGAGCTGGTGTCGCTGGTGCATCTTCATTCCCGTGGTCCGGCGCTTCCACGGGAGCTTCAGGAGATGAGTCAAGAACCACGACAGTTGGCGCCGGAGCTGTCATGACCTCAGCTACCACCTGGGGCGGTGCTGGAATTGGAGCCGGAGCTTCCGCTTGTACAACATCAACTGCTGTCGCAAGAACCGGAGCTTAAGCCCCTTTTTTTGATACCCTTTGGATGAAGGACAAAGAAACTCAAAATATGGTTACAACAAAGATAACAAACTCAGGTAAAGAAGCAAATTTACCTTCGAAGGCTTCCGCTCTAGCTAGCGCGGAACCTCTTCGCCAGATGCTCAGAGACCGACCCAGTCGCAACTGGTGTAGCAACTCCGGAAGGCTCTTTAGAGCTTGCTACCGCCGTTAGCGATGTCTTGGTTTGGGCCCCCCTCGACTGAGAAAGACCCTCAGACCTAGAGCTCTTAGTTGGCCCTGGTGTCAGAGTCACCTGGTCGGAGCTGGCGTTCTGGGGGGACGCCGACACTGGAGTTGGTGTCGCCGTTGAAGACCTCCCCCGCCGGGGAGAAGGAGCTGTTGTCGAAGGAGCAGGTTTGACAGGCCTCCCGTAAGAATGCTTCAACTTCCTCTTTTGGCTAGAGGGCTCAGCCAACTCTTTGCCCTTGCCTTTGACTTCAACTCTTTGTCTCGGGGCGGAAGCAGGGCCACCCTAAGAAGCTCCGGGAATCACCAATCTGGTGGTCGGACGCCTCTCTACCTCACCGAGGTCGTCATGCTCCGGCATCTTCCTCTGGAGCTCCCTGCTGAACTCCGCCTTCATGTTCAAAGCGAGGAAAGCCGCTGACGGAGTTAAGTCGTCGCCCTCGACATCGATGCCATGCTGGAACTTTTTGAGATGAAGCTCCAAAGCAGCGCCTTCCAAATTGGTCTATTGAGGGCCCAGGCGAGCTTCTCCCTCTTCTTCAGCGGAGCCCACCCGTTGACCAGGAAGTTGCAGAAGACCGTCTAGGGGGTCACCCCTCCTTCCACACATTGGCGGATTCTGGTCAAGGCAGGGTTGAAGGCCTCTGACAGCACCGAAACCTCACTCCAAGCGTTAGTGTCAGCATTGGGAAGACCTTCACGCAGCTCCAGCTTCTCATGCTCCTCTACCGTGACGATAATCCAATCCTTCTTCCAGTCGTCCCACTTGCCGGAAGGGAACGACCTCAAGTACTTGTAGGGGCATTTCTTGCACTTCACAAGATAGTAGAAGCCAAGGTACTCGGAACTCTTGCCGGTAGTGTGGATGGTGAAGAAGGTACGGAAAAGTTAGACACTGGGGGGAATACCCACCCACATCTCGCAGGAGTGGACGAATGCTGACACGAGAAGAATGGAGTGGGGGGCCAAGGTGGTACAACTGCAGACCATAGAAGTCTAACAACATCAAGAGGAAAGTTGAGAAAGGTGGGATTAGTCCCACCATGGCATACACAGAAAAGTACGCCATGTCTCCGCTGCGCTTCTTCTTGAACGGGAGCTCAGCAGCGCGGACAAGGTCGTTGAAGGAGTCGCTGGACCACCCCATGTAGGTCCAGACCTTCTTCAAATCGTCATCGGTCGTGAGACGGCTCTTGCGGAGACCCAACTCCATCGTGGCAAAGTGGAGCAAAGGATGGAAAGTTAGGCAGAGGTTGAGAGGCTCTGAGCGCAAAGATGATCAAAGGCATAAAGAGTCCTCAACCCGAGCGCACTTTCCTTCTTAAGTAAGCCTCCACAACGCTTGGATGGAAACAACAAAAGGGCCAAGGATACATTTCAAAAATTTCACCCTACCAATGACGAAGGGGCCCGGGGCCACCCAGACAATCAAGTTGAGGTCCTTACCCCAGGCGAACAGTTGTCATGATGAGAGGCAGGAAACCAAAGGGCGGCGGCCTGACAAGGCGCGCGGAACTGATACAGTTTTCGTATTGGGAACTGACGACCTTCAATTGCGTGAGATCCACACGTGCAGATCTCACCTGCCACGTCCTGAAGATGCCACGCGGTGATGTTTTAACTACGAACCACCACCTCAATGGCATGTCCAAAAACCCTCGAAGACACGGTGCAGAAATCAAAAGATGGACCCACCTCCGACAGAATGACATAACCCAGAGGTGGGCCCATGGGGCAACTTTCAGTACCCTGCGTACCAGATACCCCTTAGAACTGTAAAGAGTGCAAAGGAACTCCAACTATCTGAGTTGAATACCTCCAAAGGCCCCACGTGTCACTCAGAATCGGACCTGCCTCCCTCATATGGTTAGTCCCAGTGCCGCCACGTGTATCAACAAACCGGAGCTACATTCCATACATGGGAAAGCTTCGGACTAGATACCTTTGTGGCACCCCCAGACCTAACCCCCGACAGAGGGAATCTCTGGTACCGACACGTGTACAACAGCACCGGACCTACTCGTCCAAGACGGTAAGCTCCGGAGCTACCACGCGTCCAATTGCCGGACCTTCAACCTTAACAGGCAGATTGGTGGACCTCCAACGGCTCGGACCTTCAGAGAACATTAAATACTTCAAGACCTGATTATGTGTCATTAATGCTATTCTTAAAGACACACGATCGAAGGACTCTTAATACCAATGATGCCACCATTAAGAGGCATTACCATGCTGTTAAGGAGAACTAAACACATTTAGTTGTGTATTAGGCATCATTAACTGCCAGGGCCACATGTCGGGTCAGGCTAATGATGTAACGGTTAGCCCTTGTACTATAAAAGGACTGGCCGAGCGATACATAGGGAGACTTTTTTGGCCTCTCTCTGGCTCACACTCTCATACACCCCATACAACAACAACATACCCGTGGAGTAGGGTATTACGCTTAGGCGGCCCGAACCACGTAAATCCTCGTGTCAAGTCACCATCTTGTTATGAATTTCCGCGCGCCCCAACCGAACTAAGAAACTACGCAGGCTACTAACAGTAGTTCCGGGAGAATTGCTGGAACCAGACCCTGACAGAGACATAGCAGTAAAGACCATCTACGGTTATAAATGCAGTATGTTCTTCGTCCTCTCTAGATATTGGGTGGTGGAACCCTAAATATGCATATAGAAAGCAGAGCATATCGCACCCCAAAGATGAATCTACGATTTGATCAATTCTAGTGAGAGGGAAGGGATCTTTAGGACATGCCATGTTGAGGTTGGTGTAGTCAATGCACATCCGAATCATACCACCAGCTTTAGGGACGACAACCGGATTGTTCAGCCATCTGGGATGGTGGACCTCCCGTATGAAGCCAGCATCGAGGAGCTTCTTGATCTCCTCGCGAATGAAGTTCTGCCGCTCGATGGCCTGCTTACGGGGCCTCTGTTGTTGCAGTCATGCGTCAGGGTAGATCTTCAGACGGTGCTCAATCACTTCCCTGGGGATGCCTAGCATCTGCGATGGTTTCCAGGCAAAGACGTTGATGTTGGCTTGCAGGAAAGTAGTGAGCGCCGATTCCTGCTCACAATCTAGTCTCCCCTCGATACGGGTGGTTTGAGTCGCATCAGAGCCAATCTGGATTGTCTTGATGGGTACGTTGTTGTCGTCGTCAGAGGGCTGCACTTGTGGTGCAGCGGCGCGGCTGCGAGCGCGTGGGTCTAGCGAAGGCTTAGTCGGCTCAGCATCTCTCAAGACAGGTGTTGGGACTGTTGCCAACTCTCAGAGCTTTTCCAAGACCGTCACCGCAGCAGCACGATCTCCGCAGATCTTGAGGACGCCAAAAGGTGTTGGCATCTTGAGGACGAGGTAGCCGTAATGGGCTACTGCCATTAACCAGTACAGGGCTGGCCTGCTGATAATGGCGTGGTAGGGGAGGCTAACCTCCACGACGTCGAATAGGATATTCTCCGTCCTAAAGTTCTCGGGTGTCCCTAGGGTCACCCGGAGGTGGATGTAGCCATACGGGGTAACACTCTCCGGTCCTACCCGCGAAAACAATCTTGTCGGGGCGATCTCAGACACGGGGATCTTCAGCTTGTCGAAGGATGCACTGCTGATGAGGTTAAGGCCGGCTCCACCATCTACCAGGACGTGGTACAACTTTATGTTGGCGATGGTGGGCGCGACGAGGAGGGGCAGCTGCCAGGCGCCCGCCATGTTCTCGGGGCAATCAGAGGCGTCGAAGCTGATCGTCTTCTCCATCCATTTGTGATGCGGCGCTGGGTCATGCATCGAGGCTGATGAAGTCATTGCCCGGCGCAGGGTCTTGACCGCATTCCAGGAAGCGGGTTCCCAAGATCCTCCACATATGATGTGGAGTGCTTTGCGACGCTTGTGGTCGCTATTGAGGTTGAGGTTCACAGCCTGGTGTACCATTTCCATGGCACGTTCTGGCCTTTGGAACTCCTTCTCCACGTGTTCGTCAACACGATAGTCGACCTTTTGCAGCTTGATTTTGCCGCAGCTCTTAGGCTTGATGAACGCCATGGTTGGTGAAAGCGCTACCACTTTTTTGAGGGAAAAATCCGCTACCTGGTGCGCCAAATGTAGAAGGGTCAATGCGACACTTCCCCCAGATCTGCTAAGGAGCAGCCCATGGAGGTTCTTGTTCGGTGGGGCTTAGGCCTCAAACTAGTGTTCTAGCGGAAGAGTATGAGACAGTTGTTTTTACGTGGTTCAGGCCGCGAGGAGCATAACACCCTACTCACAGTGGATTGTATTGTTTGTTGAGTGTGTATGCGTATGTGTGTGTATCGGGGATTCTGAGCCTGGTCCTTGTATCGATGGCGGTCCAAGCCTTTTATAATCAAGACTGGACGCCTTACAAGGGGGGTCTCAGGGCTCGACAGGTGGCCACAGGGCGATCTTATCCTAAAAGATCTAAGGCTTCCGGCATAAGCTTCTCTGAGCGTGGTAGTGGAGACTCGTAGTATTACCATCTTCCTTGTCAGTAGCCCATCAGCCGTTGCTAATGGTTGGCAGAGGGTGTCCCGTCAGCCTGTCTTGTTGCCGCAAGCTACCCACTTGGCCAAGTGGGATAGGCCTGCAACGCCTTCACTGTGATGCGATTAGTCATAGCGGCCTCTGACTGATGGCGTGCTCCACGTCGTGTGTCAGAGGTGGGTGCGGTCCTCCAATGCCTATCTGAGTGGAGCGCTCCAGCTTTTAACTCCCGCACCTTACCGTCTGGGGGGTGCTGCGAGACACGTGACAGCACCGGGGCATGTCCTCGTTGGGGAGGCTAGCCCCGGTCCTTCGTGGCACGTGGCAGCTCCGGGGCTCCCCAGGGAACGTGGTAGCTCCGCTCTCTCCTCAAAGGGAGGGCACTTGGTCCGGTGCTCCACGCTACGTGACAGCTCTGGAGCTTCTCCGCCGCGGTTGGGCGAGGTCTCCCCTCAACACGTGGCGCCTTGGGAGGTCGTCTCCCCTGAGGTTCTTTATCCATCCTTTGTGCCCCACGTGGCAGCACTGGGGCTGGATCTTGCGGGAGGCTGAGGTCTCGACAACTTCTAGACACGTGGCGCTGCCGGACATGCCCCGATGTGTTCATCCTATGTGCGAGGGTACCCGGTCTGCAGGGTACCGACAGGCACACATATGCATCATGCTTGGTTCATTTTTGGAACCAGGTGTCACAGCTCTTTGTTATTTTATTATCCCACCTTTGTCATTGAAATTCAGTTACCTAACTTGGATTATCATTTGTACAAATGCCGGAGGCTAACCATTGACCATCTTGATATGAATACAAAGCATGTTCGTTGTTTTTATCCCGATCTTTCACGGTACCAAATAAGTAGTGACAACTTATCTGAATTTTCTCCAATGGAATTACCTCAAATCGTAATAGGTAACTGGCCTCACAAGCATCAGCGGTGCAAGCAATAAATTATGAATTCCTGACTAGAAGTAACAAATTCAGCCGTGATGGGCGAATCAAAGGAAACCAAGTAACAACTTTTGCCGCCAACACTTGAGGGAATAGTATTATACGTCAATAGGGCCAGAAATACAGGGACACCAACTCACAATTAAACCCAGTCCCCAGGCTAGACGGTGGTTTTAACACAAGATGACTTTCTCTAGTGGATGGGATCTCATGAGGACATCACTTCTATGGATACAAACAACACTCCATTAAATATACAAGATGCAATCAATTGAGTTCATACACAACAATTAATTTCAGAGGTGAGCTCGTTCTTATATATTTCCTTATATGTTTTTGAGCATAGATTGCTAATTAATTATTTAATTGTGATTAGGATCCATGGAGAGGTTCAGGGAGTACTTGGAGGAAGTATTAGGGACGTGGAAGACCAGAGAATTCGTTCAAAGAAGATGGAAACTGAACCAAACTCAAAATCGTATCCAACTCGGAGTCCAGGAGCAGTACACACTAAAACGGACGCCCAGGATGCATACGAACTCCGTTTTCGACGTTCTACATATGCACGGAAAGGGGAGAGGATAGTTTTTCCAATGGCTCCGGTCCCATGTCAAAATACCTTCGGAGTGGACGGGAATTATCGAAACAAAATCAAGTACAGGGTGCTGCGCCACCATATTGGGCCATTGGGCCATGTATCAAGTCTAAGTTCATTATTTTTGTATCTTAGGGTTAGGTCACGACCCCAACACCCCCTTGGACGTCCTCCCACCTATATATACTCCATAGTAGCTACCATAAACAATTGGGTTTTGCTTAGATTAATAATATCGCCGTTCTACGGTTTGTGAAACCCCAACTTCGCGATTTAGAATCGTGTCTACCTTGTTCTTGCTTGTATTCTCGGTTGCACTTGCAGAAATTGGCCTTCTTGGCGAGGTCAATCGTGTGAAGCACGGTTGATAACCAACGGATTGGTGGTGTAGTGATTGCAGGGGTTTTTCGTGTTCTACTCGAGAGCCTCGGATCATCAACATCGAGATCTCCACCTCAATCGACTTATCATTACCTTTCGGAAGATTGGGACTCATCCTACCTATCAGGATCGCTCCTTCTTGTTGAAGAAATACACGGCAGCCGAACACAAATATGGTAGAAAGACCAACTGTAGATGAGATCCAACAGATATAATTCAATATACGCACCCAGGAAACAGATCCTAGTCACCCTTGATAGCAGAGACAGAGGTAGCATATCTCCTTGGCTCACAATCAGAACACTTCAAAGATTAATAAAACTCTACCCGTGTTCTCCCAGGGATCACAATTAAAGAAGAGAGAACCACAAAGTTTCAGCATGCACCCAGGAATAAAATCACCAAATCACATACTTCAAAAACTGGTGCAGATCAGCAGACGTAATCTTCAACCAGTAGATGAGGGAAACACACCTAGAGTTTCCCTGGAGAAACTCAAGGCAAGATAGAACTATATCACAATTAAAAAAACAATCCCCATCAAACTAATAGTCATAGAGCCAAATTTTGTAGTTCCATGATCACCAACAACATCATGTATTGTAACATTTTTAGGATAACCATCAGTATGAATTGGAACTGGAACAATCACATCATTCTCTCGTCCTTGGAGCATAACCGTCCTCGGCTTTTGGGTATCTTTGGGTGCCTTTTTGTTTTTTAAAATAACAGGAAACTCCTCCTCTTTGATAGCACTTTTCTTCATCGGCTTCAGCGCATGACACAAACCTTTATGAACGAACAAATAAATATTGGAACGACCTCTATGTATTGCATCAAGATCAAATTGCCATGGCCTCTCTAGTAACAGATGGCACACACTCATCGGTGCCACATCACAATCTACAGTATCAATATATCTTCCCACTGCAAATTTTACTCTCGCCTTATGAGTAATTTTCAGTGTACCACTTTGATTCATCCATTGCATATAACATGGAGTAGGCAGCCTCCATGTTGACAAAGACAGTGCATGTACCACATCTGAACTAATAACATTAGTGAAATTTCCACCATCAATAATTTACTTACATACCTTCTCTTTTATTTTGCATTCTGACTGGAAAATAGAACAATGCTGCCCCTTCAAAGTTGCAACGGTGCCATCATGTCGTACTTCTTGAGACATCAATGATAAACCTTTCAATGCATGGTCAAAATTGTCAATCGTTGGATTATTAGAATCATCAATATGCAGCTTGGGTGTTAATATAGATGTTTGAATACATGCAGCAGCACTAGAATCATGTAAACCCTTTTTAACCAACACATCTGAATCACCATTGGCGGCATCATTTTTTATTGCAAAAGCACTCACAGAACTGGTTTGAGATGTAGTTGGGGAAGAAATAGTTCTAACAATGGCACTAGCTGAGTCCTTCTGACAACTGTCAGAAGAAAAATGAATTTTCAGCGCAGTGGGCTTGTCCTTACCAGGAGACAACAAAAGTGCCATACTTTTTTCCACTGCTACAATAAGCCTCATCACAGGCGGCTCCAAACCTATTATCACAGGCGGCTTTTAAAACCGCCTGAAATGAAGAGTCTGTGATAATCCGCAATTTCACAGGCGGAGAAGTGAAACCGCCTGTGAAGACTAATTATCATAGGCGGTTCTTCACTAAGGCTAGCCGCCTCTGATGACATATTATCATAGGCGGTTCTTTACTTAGGCTAGCCTCAGAGACGGGTCGTGCAGCATATATAACCGTCTGTGATAAACGTCTTATCACAGACGGTTATTGAAGAATAACTAACCGCCTATGATAATAAGTCTTCACAGGCGGATATTGAAGCATAACTAACCGCCAATGATAATGTGTCTTCAGAGGCGGATTTTGAAGCATAACTAACCGCCTATGATAATGAGTCTTCACAGTCGGGTATTGAAGCATAACTACCGTCTATGATAATGTGTCTTCACAAGCGGATTCTGAAGCATAACTAACCGCCTATGATAATATGTCTTCACAGACGGGTGTTGAAGCATGACTAACCGTCAATAATAATTTGTCTTTACAGACGGTTATTGAAGCATAACTAACCCGTCTATGATAATGAAGTTATCACAGACGGAGTTTACCTATATCAACCGTCTGTGAAGACCCTTTAACGCAGCCGGTTTCTACCATAACAGACACCGCCTGTGAAAATTAGGTTATCACAGATGTTTCTTTACTTGTATCTAGCCGCCTGTGATAATTGTTTTTCACAGTCATGCAGTACTACTGCTGTTATTTCTAATTTCCAGGTCAATTCAATAAAATCACAGAACAAAAAACAACAATCATCACAGAACAAAAGACAACAATATTATCATCACAGAAGTCAATTTCAATAAAACAATATATATATGTACAAGTTACAAATACAATTCATCTCAAAGTTTACAAGTTTTCACTAAAAACTGTTTAGATTGGCATAGTCGCAATGTTCTGGCACATCAGCTGCTGAACCTCTCTTATCAAAGAACTTCCCCTTTTTGTGCAAAATTTCGCGACGAATGAACTGACAGAGTTCAGAAGCAATCCTGTCGGCTCCTCCATCAGGAATACTTCTACAAACCGGCCATTCTTCGTTCAGATTCTTCTTGTGCTGCAATATAACACATAACAAGGTTTAGAATGTGTTGCTTTGAACAATCTCAAAGTATAGATCAAAGTGAGAGTATACAAGAATTTAGTAGGTATTTTTGGAGCAGTTGTACTATGAGCAATTGAATTTTGAAGTTGGAATCAAAATATGAAAATAATGTTTCTGGTAATATTGAACAGCAGAGAATATAAGCACTAAACTATGCTAGTTACAATGAAAATGAAACACAAAAGTAAGAAAATAAGGTATCGACATTAAGGATAACTTACATCCTCACGATTGACTCTATATACGGCGGCGGTCCGAAGATGCCCGCATACATAATACCCGCATAAGACACTCCCAGCAGGCTGCTTTGGACAAGCATAATACGTTTTAATGTCCAATGCATTCGTATTAGGAGGTCTCTGACCGCCAAGCTGTTCCGCGTAAAACCGCCAAACGCTGTAATACAAGAAATGTCATATAAAACTTGTCAACACATTCTAAATGTGCGTAAATTAAAATTAATGAATAAACGTACTTTTTCAAAATGGAAAGGAAATCTTTGTAACGATCTGGTGGGTAATCGGCCGAGTCCAAGACTGTTGCCATTCCCCGCGTTGGCTTGATGAAGATCATTATGTAGTGATTACTGCAAACATACAAACACACGTGTTAACAATTACCAATAATTGCTATTTCAATGTCATGTGTCGAACTTACTTGAAGTGGTACGGAGCCTTTACGAGGTCCTGGCCGTCTCTGACAAAGTTAAACATCGCATGTCCTATGTAAGCTGCAACTTCTGCCTTTCTATCCTTCTTAAGTTTTGCAATTGCTCTTTCAAAATCTTTTTTTTTCATGTGTTTGTACTGGCTTGATTCTCGATTCGCCTGGACGTCGAATAGCGACTTTGCAATCCTAGTAGGGTCAAGGATACCTGTCTTGTGCACCAACTTTTCATTATCCATGTATTGCATCCTATTGAAGAAGTCCAGAATTGTTATAATCTCATGAAATGCGTATGCGTGTAGTAAGAAAAGCAAATACAAAATATTAGAGCACTTACAAGCACCAGACGAGCAACAGGTTGATTTCGAGCATGCCCCGATGGAAAAGGGAAAGCAGCTCTTCAAATAAAATGACTCGTTTATCTACTCCAGTGCTCCAGAATGCTTCTTTTGGAATACAAAATGTGACGCACTCAAGAGAAAATTTTGTGCTGGCAGTGATGTACCACTCATGCATTCTTCTGAGCACGACCGGTTGTTTGCTAAGTTGTACGGATGTCATTAACGGCTTCCCATTCTCAAATTTAGGAGGAACATCCTCAAGCTTGTATATTGGAACTCCTGGTTTAACTAAAGCCGTCCGCCGATTATACATGACACCGTCTTCTTCCCACTCCTCGATATCTTCTAATGCTGGCTCATGAGAAGAACGAGATGCACTCGATTTTCTAATATTTTCCTTCATAGCTTCCAAATACTTTGTCACTTCTGATGAAGGTTTCTTATTTTCATATGAGCTAACTTTGATAGGCACTGATGATTGAGGAGTAGTTGTCGGAAGTTGGACACTGGCTTGTTGTTGAACCTGTTGTTCAACTGATTGCTCTTTACTCCCAGCAGCTGGCTCTAGTACTACTTCAAGCTGTTGCTCAACTAGTTGCTCTTTACTAGCAACAGCTTGCTCTGGTACTGCTTGAAGTTGTTGTCCAACTTGTTGCTCTTGGATATCATCATCCTTGCTCAGACATAGGGGGAGTGGATCTTCCCAGACTGGGAGTGGATCTTCATGCACTTTCGCCTTAGAAGATGGGGTTGCAGTATTTGGAGATGCGACGGGGCTAGAAATTGGCTCATCGTCCAACACGATATCGCGTCGGTGCCAAAGGATTAATTGGTTGACAGCCTGCCCCAGAGTCGCGATCCCCTCAGGTGTGACGTGGTCTATTTCATAATCTTCATAATCATTATCAATGATCTGAAGAACTTGCACCACAGAATAATACAACGGAAGTGGACTCCCGTTGAAGTCACGATCAGGCTTTGCCATAGCAGTGGCAACCTGTTTGGTTTTGTTCCCTGCTCTGCCTATCGGGACAAGAAGACGACAAGATTTGTCGTTAGCAATATCATCGACAGGGAACTTATGGGCTGACCCTGAGCCTGGCACGGAACCAACGCTGCTAGGGTAGGCAGTTGGAGATACTAATTGCTCCTTTTGCACCGGAACCATCATTGTACTCGGTGCCACTAATTGTCCTGATTGTCTAAGTTGTTCCATTATTTCTTGCATATTTTCTTTGACCTTTTGAGCAATTGTTTCATCAAGTGTTTTCTTAAACTTCTCACGTCTTTTATATGTGTCTTTATCTTTAGGGAAACCATCTAGCCAAGACATTTGAGAAGAGACCGCTCGAACCCGTCCGCTGTGTTCAGGGTTTCCCAAGATAGCGGTAAGTTGGTCATTCTCCCTCTTCGGCTTGAAGAGACCCTTCTGTTGCTTTTCAATTACTTCTTTCATTTTATCCTCTACTTCATTCAGAGAGTCGGGCTTTTCAAGTTTGCCCTCGCTGGTCAAACCTGACCGAGCAAAGACCCAGCATTGAGTTCGCTCATCACACCCTTCTAATGGGTGAGGATTGCCCTTACTAAGAATTTCGTCTATTATATTATTCCATTTCTGGACTTTGGGGGCATATCCGGCAGACCCCAAGCGATGATGGTATTTGTTCTTTTTTGCAAGCTCTGACCTAGTTGCACTTAGATCTTTAGCATCAGGTGTGCTCTTTTGATGAACAAACTCTTGCCACTGAGCTTGTGTGATTTTTCCCATCTTCCTCAGGCTAGGGACCTTATTGGACTTAACATAAGCATTCATTTCACTCTTCCATCATCGAAACTTCTTGCCGCAAGAGACCAATGTTGCTTTCTTTACAGCTTCTTTTGTGCCTTTCGGGAACTTGAATTGTTTCTTTATCTTTTCCCACAACTCATTCTTGGTCTGCTCGGGTAATTTCCTCCAATTCTCAGTTGTGATCGGCACAACCTCCCTAACAAGAAAACCGCATGCATTACGGTACTTGGTAACTGAATCCAGTGGTTCTTGGGGAAGCCCACCTGGACCGACCCTTGTTATGTACATGATGCGGTCCAATGGACCCTTATTGGGACCTCGTTGCCCTCGTTTCCGCTTGAGTGAAGCTGAGGATTCATCCATTGGTGAACCTTCTGCGGTTTTAGGAGCCGATGTCACCTCATTGTCTTCGAGATTAATCTAGGTAGAAAAAAATTATAAGACTTCGTATACTTGACAACCAACATTAACTTGAACTGCTGAAGTTAAGATTCGTGATCCATACCTCGTCGGCAGGATCATATTCCGGGTCTAGATCCACTGAAGTCTTTTTAATTTTTATATTCGGAAAAGGATCCGAAGGACTGTGATAGGAGCCTGAACTGCTGGAGTCAGTAAACTCCATATTGTCTTCTTTGTTGTTACTATCAGGACCAGTCTTCTTAGGGCTTTCCATGCTAGATCTAATAAGACAAAAAATCTAATAAATGGCATAACTAAATTTGGTCATATTTAAAACAAATTTTCTCAATTTTGGCTCAATTAAGTAAATTTAGCCAAAACACATTTTCGAAGTTATATAGGTCTAACTAAATTCTTGTATCATAGAGATCGGCATCATATGCTCAGACTCCATCGCCACACCTAGTGTTACCTAGATATGGGCGTGAGGATGCTCCTGACATCACAAATGAGTTGGCCAGCAACTTTTGTTTGGCTTCAGAGCTAAATATAGCATAACTTTGGTAGCTCAGATTAGGTACAATTGCTCAAATGAAGCTGATGGAGCCACAAGTGCAGACATCTTTGGTAGCACAGATTAGCTACAATTGCTCAAATGAAACTTAGAGAAATAAAAGCAAACTTAGCCAAACTTAGTCTAGCATAGCTAACTCTAAGCAAAAGTAGCCAAATATAGCTAAATATAGCATAACTTAGTCAAAATTAGTCAAGTATAACTATATCTAATGTAACTTAGCCAAAATTAGCCAAATTTGGTCAACTTAACCAAATATAGCTAAATCTTGCCCCTAATAGAGAATTATGTGGCATATGCAAGGCCGATGACATAAATAGGGAATATACTGCTGTTACTAGAGTCTAGAATCATGTTTACCACTAATGTGTCGGAACAGTTTCAGACACACAGAACCAACTACCAATTTATCGTGATATAACCATCCACATAAATCTTGCCCCACCGAACCCTAACCAAAGATGCCACCGAACTTGACAGTTTTTCGAATTCCACTGAACCCTAACCAAGGATGCCTACCATTATCTAATTCCCGAACCCTAACCAAGGATATGCAAGGCGGCAGCGAGGGCGGGGAGGGAGGCGGCACGGCGAAGGAGGTTGGAAGGTCGAAGGGTTTAGGGTTTACCTTGAAGCTCGGCGGCGACGGAAATGGCTTCGCTCAGCGTACTTGGAAGTGAGGAGGGCGAAGCTCGGCAGCGACGGCGAAGCTCGGCGGCGTACCTGGAAGCGACGAGGGGGAACACTTGGCGGCAAACGAAATTTTGGTAGCCTAACGGCGTCTAAGTGTTTCGCCCGGGTTAGGTTTTTCCAATGCTGCCGAGGGGTATATATAGACTCACATTTTCTCAAGCGGATTTTAAGTACCGACCGTCAGGGAAGACTGTTACCTCAGTCGGATTTTACTTACCAACTGCCTGAGAAGATACAATTATCTCAGGCGGTTGGTTAGTAACACCCGCCTGAGTTAAACATGGGCCTGTGAAGATATTTACTTCTTCTTAATTTGATGAACGCCTACATAAAGACCCCTCATCAACCGGGATGAGGATCCCCTGACTTAATCAGCGGTCACTGACATGTGGACCCGGTCCCACACGTCAGTGACCATGTCACGCGTGCGCGACCTTTCTTTTCCCCGAGGTGCGACCTTTCTTTTCCACTCCGCGCGGCCTTAAAGACGCGCTATCGCTCACAAGCGCATCGCTCACTTTGAATCCTCTTGTTTTCTTCGTCTTCCTCCGCTCCGACGACCCAACACCACTATGGCCGACCTTCCGCCGCCAAGCCCTCCGAGGGAGCCACCTTGCAAGAAACTATGTTGCAGCTCCCCCGAGAAGATCAACACCGAGCAGCGCCTCCTCATGGCGCGAGAGGCGTACAACAATACGTCTCACGCCATGAGTGCCTTGGGGCTGGGTACCCTTCCAGAGTATACTGGAATGGGTACCTTGGGCCACTACCTCTACGCCCTCATGGGGGTGGCTGATCGTCTCGACATTCTGTTCGCGACGATGGCCCAGGTTCTTGGCCCCGAGGGTCGTAGAACGCTGCTGAAGGCGATGGCTAGCAACCTCGGGGTTGCACCGCCGGTGTAGCCGATGCAGCCGGTGCAGCCGGCCCTGTCTCCTGTTGCACCGGTGCCGGAGTCGCCGGCGGAGGACGAGGAGGAGGAGAAGGAAGAGGAGTAGGAGTAGGATTTAATTAGTTTTTCTTTTTGTTGTTTTTAGTTGCTTCTGTTTTGTAAATATTGTTAATGAATGAAATATATCTTTTTTCATCTATGTGATTGAATATTACTTGTGTATCTTGTGTGTTCTTGTGTGTTCTTGTGTAAATATTGTGCATCTTGTGTGTTCTTTTGTGAGATGTGTGATTGCATATTGTTAATGAATGAGTATCATGTGTGTTCTTCAACTGTGTGAATGATTGAATATTGTTAATGAATGTAGTGTGTTCATCGTTAATTAAAATTTCACGTCTGAGAAGAGGATTATCTCAGGCGGTTGGTAAGTATATTCTCAGGCGGTTGGTAATCACCAACCGCCTGTGAAGATATTTACTTCTTCTTAATTAATATTCTTGATTAAATGTGGTCCTTTAAAGAGGCAAAAATCCACTTTCTTGTAATATTATTGATAAGTAAAGGTTACCATTAAATTTAACTTCATAAATCCTTTGAAATTGGTCAGAACATAAAAAACATACAACAAATGCTATTTTTCATTTTTCTATCTTGATGAATATAATGCTTTTTTCATTTATTTTTTCAGTGGACATTTTTAATCATCATACCAACCTCTACGAATTTTTTCATATTTTTTTAAATTTTTTGGAATCAATGTATGTTCATAATTTGATGAATGCCTCATATGAATATGAGCATTTAGTTAGAATGGTGGATAATTTGAAGTTTGACATGTTGGAATGCTTTTAAAAAAATTAAAAAAATTCATACATGTATAAATTATACAAAGATGTTCATACCAACAATTTTGAGTGAAGGAACTTTTTTTTTATGAGATACACAAATGTGAATAATATGTGAGTAGAAATTAATTTTATATTTACCAAAACATTACAATGTCAGCTATACAAGTTTTAAAAATATTTTGTTCAGGTGGTAGATGTTAATTTTATACAAATGTAGAAGAAAGAATCATCGAATTTGGACACAATTCGCAGAATCGAAACATGTTTGAGTATTTATATTGGAATCTAAATAAAAAAGAAGCAAGGGATAAGGAAACTGAAGAACAGTATCGGGCATTATCTCAGGCGGTTGTTAAGCAATACCCGCCTATGAAGATATTTACTTCTTCTTAATTAATATTCTTGATTAAATGTGGTCCTTTAAAAAGGCAAAAATCCACTTTCTTGTACTATTATGGATAAGTAAATGTTACCATTAAATTTCACTTCATAAATCCTTTGAAATTGGTCAGAACATAAAAAACATACAAAAAATGCTATTTTTCATTTTTCTATCTTGATGAATATAATGCTTTTTTCATTTATTTTTCCAGTGGACATTTTTAATCATCATACCAACCTCTACGATTTTTTTAAATTTTTTGGAATCAATGTGTGTTCATAATTTGATGAATGCCTCATATGAATATGAGCATTTAGTTAGAATGGTGGATAATTTGAAGTTTGACATGTTGGAATGATTTTAAAAAAATTAAAAAAATTCATACATGTATAAATTATACAAAGATGTTCATACCAACAATTTTGAGTGAAGGAACTTTTTTTATGAGATACACAAATGTGAATAATATGTGAGTAGGAATTAATTTGATATTTACCAAAACATTACAATGTCAGCTATACAAGTTTTAAAAATATTTTGTTCAGGTGGTAGATGTTAATTTTATACAAATGTAGAAGAAAGAATCATCGAATTTGGACACAATTTGCAGAATCTAAACATGTTTGAGTATTTATATTGGAATCTAAATAAAAAAGAAGCAAGGGATAAGGAAACTGAAGAACAGTATCGGGCATTATCTCAGGCGGTTGGTAATCACCAACCGCCTGTGAAGATATTTACTTCTTCTTAATTAATATTCTTGATTAAATGTGGTCCTTTAAAGAGGCAAAAATCCAGTTTCTTGTAATATTATTGATAAGTAAAGGTTACCATTAAATTTCACTTCATAAATCCTTTGAAATTGGTCAGAACATAAAAAACATACAACAAATGCGGTCGGTAAGTACCAACCGCCTGAGAAGATGTTAATTAACTGACACGCCACACGAGGTCTGCGGAGAAGTTAAGAAGCCGTGGTGCAGGGGACGCGTGCGACGGAAGGATCTCTGAAGATCGTCTTCCACAGTGGTTTAATTGTGCGCCGCACGAGGTCTGCAAAGAGTTCAATGCGCAATGAACAAAATATTTTGTTCAGTTGGTAGATGTTAATTTAATACAAATGTAGAAGAAAGAATCATCGAATTTGAACACAATTTGCAGAATGTAAACATGTTTGAGTATTTATATTGGAATCTAAATAAAAAAGAAGCAAGGGATAAGGAAACTGAAGAACAGTATCGGGCATTATCCCAGGCGGTTGTTAAGTTATACCCGCCTCAGATAAACATATTTGTAGATGGTTGTTAAGTACCAACCGTCTGTGAAGATTTTTACTTCTTTTTTCTCAGACGGTTTATAAGTAATACCCACCTGAGATAATCATTTTTGAAACTACAATATGTTAATTAACGGCCTGAGAAGTGTTAATTAACTGACGTGCCGCACGAGCTCTGCGGAGTAGTTGAGAAGCCGTGGTGCAGGGACACGTGCAAGGATCTCTCAAGATCGTCTTCCATAGTGGTTTAATTGTGCGCCGCACGAGGTCTGCAAAGAGTTCAATGCGCGGGAAACGAACCGCTCCCTCGTCTACTCCGCACAGACCTATATAAGGCGCGTCGTCGGTTATGTACAAGCACAGAACTTTTCTCCACTCCTTTCTTCTTCATCCATCATTCCACCTCTCCTAGCCCGGCGCCGATTAACCACCACAGCCATGGCCAACCTTCCGCCACCTAGCCCGCCGAGGCAGCCACCCTGCAAGCGGATACGCTGCAGCTCCCCCGAGAGGGTGAATGACGACCAGCGCGTTCCACCGCCGGTGCAGCCGGAGCCACTGGTACAGCCGGAGCAATCGGCTCAGCCGGAGCAATCGGCTCAGCCGGAGCAGCCGACCCTCTCTCCTGCTGCATCATCGCTGGAGGAGGAGGAGGAGGAGGAGGAGGAGGAGGAGGACGACTTCGACGACGACGACGATGATGACGATGATGACGACGAGTCTTCCTCTGACGACGGCGACGACGAGTCGTCCTCCGACGACGGCGACGACGAGTCGTCCACTGACGACGGTGACGACGACGACGGCGACCACCACCATGGTGACGACTACGATGACGACGACGACGAGTCAGAGGAGGACCGCTTGGCTTGGTTTGAGAAGCTGGCGGAGAGGATGGAGGAGGCGGGCCCGTAGTGTAGTTTTAGGATTTCAATCAAGTGTTCTTGTATATTTTTCTTGTGTTTTGTACATATTTCAATCAAGTGTCAATGAATACTGGTGGATAATTTGAAGTTTAACATGTTGGAGTGCTTTTAAAAAAATTAAAAAAATTCATACATGTATAAATTATACAAATATGTTCGGACCAACAATTTTAAGTGAAAGATCTTTTTTTATGAGATACACAAATGTGAATAATATGTGAGTAGAAATTAATTTGATATTTACCAAAACATTTCAACGTCAGCTATACAAGTTTTAAAAATATTTTGTTCAGTTGGCATTATCTTAGACGGTTGTTAAGTAATACCCGCCTGAGATAAAAATCTTCCTTGGCGGTTATTAAGTACCAACAGCCTGTGAAGATATTTACTTCTTAATTAATAAACATCATCTCAGGCGGTTGGTAAGTAAAACCCGTCTGCGATAAAGTTAAAAACCGCCTGTGAGAAACCTACGTCTATATAAAGACCCCTCACCGCAGTCAAAACGAAACCCTGGAGAATTTATATCGACGCCGCCAGGCTATTGAAATTTTCCCTGCGTCGCGCCGCCGCTCCGCCGCCCAGCCCATGCTGCCGCGCCGCCGCTCAACCCCGCACCGCCACTTCTCCACCCAGCCGGCCCACCGTGCTGACGCCTCCCCACCGTGCTGACGCCTCTGCAAGGTAAATGTAGTTTCCTTACTTTTTCTTTGTATATTTTCATTAGCTGATAAGCTGTTAGTTTTGTGTGTTTTGGTATATGGATTCTGTCCTTTTGCATGTGTAAGGACTGTATGGATTGTGTTCTGGTATATTGATGTATGGACTATATGGATTGTTTCCTTTTTGTACCTATTATGTGACATGAATATGATGTTTAATTAACAGATGCTATTGTAATATATATAAGATGCATCTGGGCCTGTTTCCCGATATAACGGACTGGATCCCACCCAGACCTAGCCCATGCTGCTGGGCCTGTTTCCCCCTTTGACTCTGTCCGCCTCAAGACGTCGCCCGTCTCCTACATTAGTCGCCCTAATCATACTTGTTATGTCTCTATAAATTCATTTTATAGAAGACCTTTAGAGAATATTTGTGGCCAAATTTTGTAAATCTGACAAAAAATTCTATTATTGAAGCATGGACCGTCGAGCGTGGATGTATAACATGCCAAGACCCGATCCTATGTACATTCGTAATGTTGCAAATTTTATTGAAGCATCCAAGAGACATGCGAAGTTGCAAAAGATAGATGACATATTATGTCCATGTATCGACTGCGAAAATAAGATTGCTTGGACGGATACTATAGTAATCCAATCTCATTTGGTGAAAAGAGGTTTCAAAAATAACTACACAATATGGACAGAGCATGGTGAGTTAGATACACATGATGTGGATAAATATGATGAGAGAGGCTCAGATGATGATAATGTTCATATCGATGATGGTAGTGACAATCAAGCTAGTGATGATGATGATGAGTTCGATTGTGAGGAGATGTTGCATCACATTGAACCATATGTACTGACTTCTATGGGAGCAAGCAAAGGTTTAAGTAAAATGGAGACATTGCAGAATGCGGCCACAGAGCTTTTATATGATGAATCAAACGGTTGTGATAAAGAGTTTACTACATTGCGTGCAGTCTTAGAACTACTAAAGTTGAAAGCTACGCACGGATGGTCCGATTGTAGTTTCTCTGATCTTTTGAATCTTCTGGTAGAAATTCTTCCAAATCCAAATAAACTGCCTAGAAGCACTTATAAAGCGAAGAAACTTCTTTGCCCGATGGCACTAGGTGTGACAAAAATACACGCTTGTGTGAACCATTGTATTCTGAATCGCAAAGAGCATGAGCTCGCAACTAGATGCTCCATTTGTGGTGTCAGTAGATATAAGAAGGACTACAATCACCAGTATGTTACCAGCATGAAAAAGACTCAGAAGAATAAGAAGTTTATTATTGGTACTGAAGGTGACGATGACGATACTTCTAGCGATGCAGACGGGAAGAATAAGAGAAAAATTCCTGCATTGGTGATGTGGTACCTTCCGGTAATTGATCGCTTGAAGCGTTTGTTCTCAAACCCTAGGGAGGCTGAACTTATGCGTTGGCATTCCGAGCAACGCAAGAAGAATGAAAAACATATATGACACCCTGGTGATGCAACGCAGTGGAAAAATTTTGATATTCAGTATCCAAAATTTGCGAAGGAAATCAGAAATGTGAGGTTTGCCTTGGGTACAGATGGAATGAATCCGTTTGGTGAAAAAAAGGAGCATACACAGCACATGGCCCGTGGTCTTAACTATGTACAACCTACCGACGTGGTTGTGTTACAAAAGGAAATATATCTTATTATCTGTTCTTATCCAAGGTCCGAAACAACCCGACATCGAAATTGATGTGTTCTTGGAACCTTTAATGGAAGATATGGCGAAATTGTGGAATGAAGGGGTACGTACATGGGATGAGTACAAGCGGGAGTATTTCACGCTAAGAGCAATGATATTCGTTACCGTGCATGATTATCCCGGACTGTTTACATTATCGGGACAAATGAAAGGGAAGAAAGGTTGCGTTAGGTGCGTGGATAGAACTGGATATCTATACCTCACTTCATCCAGAAAGACGGTGTACATGAGACATCGATGGTTCTTGACAGATACACACAAGTATAGGAAGATGAAAGAACAATTTGATAACAAAATCGAAAAAGATACTGCACCGAAACCTTACAGTGGAAAACTTGTGTTTGAAATGGTCAAGAACATTCATATTGCTTTCGGTAAGGGAAAAAAGAGTAAAGGAATTAAGAGAAAGAAAAGTACATCTTCGGATGATACAACTGACATGGCTTTCAAGAAACAATCAATTTTTTTCAAGTATCTTCCGTATTGGAAGAATCTGGAATTTTGCCATAGTATTGATTTGATGCACATTACAAAGAATGTATTTGACAGCATCATTGGGACCTTGCTGGACATGCCGAGGAAAACAAAGGATGGATTAAATTCACGTATGGACCTAGTAAATCTTGATTTGAGACCAGAGCTTCATCCAGTAGAAAAGGCGAACGGGAAGCATTACCTTCCCCCAGCTAGCTACAACTTGACGCTAGAAGAGAAAAAAGCAATTTGCAAATGCTTGCGTGGGATCAAAGTGCCCACAAGTTTCTCATCCAATATCCGCAAACTAGTCTCGATGAAAGACTTGTCTTTATTCGGTTATAATTCTCACGACTGTCACATGATGATGACAGTTTTCCTTGCCATTGCAATAAGAGTAATCAAACCTGAGCATATAAAAGTTGTCATCACACGTTTGTGTTACTTCTTCAATACAGTATCACAAAAGGTTATAGCACGTGAAGATTTAGACTATCTGAAAACATACATCGTCGAGACAATGTGCAAGCTTGAGATGTGTTTCCCACCATCCTTTTTTGATATGCAAGTACACCTAATCATACATCTTGTTGATCAGATAAAAGCATTGGGGCCACTATATTTACATCATATGTTTTCGTTGGAGAGATATTTAGGAGTATTAAAAGGTTATGTGCGGAACCGTGCTCACCCAGAGGGTTCAATTATGGAAGGATACACCACTGAAGAAGTGATTGAGGGTTGCGCTGATTACATCAAAGATGGAAAATCGATAGGTGTGCCTATACCGGTACATGAGGGTAGACTACGTGGGAGAGGCAAAGTGGGTAAGAAAACTTTTATTGTTCAAGATTACAAGAATGTACACCGTGCACATTTTGGTGTACTACAACAGCTCGCAATAGCTGAGCCGTACATCGAGGAACACCAAATTGAGCTTCGTGATAAAAACCAAGACCGCAAAGAGGACTGGATCATGAAAGAGCACAGAAGATGTTTCACTGAATGGTTAATGGACAAAAATATATCATACGGAAACACTATAGAAGAGGCAACAATGAAGAAGTTAGCTTGTGGCCCATCTGCTTTGGTAACATCATGGCAAGCATATGACATCAATGGTTACACATTTTACACTAAAGAAAAAGACGATAAGAGTGTTGCACAAAATAGTGGTGTTCGTATTGAGGCTTATGATTCACAAGGGCAGAAGACCACATACTTCGGCTTCATAGAGGAAATATGGGAACTCGATTATGGCGAAAGAATGGTAATGCCCGTATTTAAGTGCCAATGGGTCAAACATCCTGATGGTTTGAAAGTGGACAATTACGGACTGACACTGATAGACTTGAATAAAGTGGGTTACAAAGATGACCTGTGGGTTCTCGCCGATAATGTTGCACAAGTTTTTTATGTTCAAGATCTAGAAACTGAGAAGTTGCACGTAGTTGTTTCTGGAAAGCAAAATATTGTTGGGGTTGACAATGTGGGAGATAATGAAGAGGAATATAATCAGTATGAAGAGATGTACCTTTTCACCGAACCAGAAAACATCAACGCGTAGAGAGAAGCATTAAAAAGAATTTGAAACCCTATATGCGAGAAGATGTCAATGCTGGAAAAATGTATATAGCAATGCGAGATGATATATATTGTATATATTTGTATCTTCTGAAATCAACTTAGAACAATGTTGGTATATGGATTGTGTCCTTTTGCATTTGTGTACATATGCGTTTGGACTCAATGATTTGGAAGTTTGGAAGTTTGGTCTTTCTTCAGATAATGATGTCTCGGGCGTGTAGCCGATTGAAGGAGGAGCGCTTGGCGTGGCGCAAGAACCATCCCCATGTATGTACATATGGCACACTGGTCACATGGTTATATATACATATGTATCTATAATGGACTGATGAACTTAACTGTAGTTTGTTTTTCCGTGTTGTTTGTTTTTGGTATTTTCAATTTCTCCGCGTAGGGTTTCTCTGCGAAGCCTGAATCGGGAGATTTATTGAAGTGGTAGTGCATCGTCCCCGGTAAAGAAGGGATAAGTCATGAAGAACAAGCACAATATGAGTTTAACCATCGTCCTCCTATTAATAAATTTCTTTTGCAGACTGAATGGGAAGATGGTTACTACCCCCTGACAATCTCCTTCTCTGAGGACTATCCCTTGGTGCCTCCAAGATGCGCCTTTCCAATTGGGTTCTTCCACCCAAATGTCCATCGTTCGGGAGCACTCTGCATCGGGATTCTAGATCAAGAGACTGTAAGATAGACCTATTTTGTTCATGTAATTATTACTTATAATTGTTGTCGAACTTATTTGAACTGGTTTCTTATATTGCTTAAATTATATTTCGTAGGGGTGGTGCAGTGCTTTTACAATCAAAACTATACTACTTGAAGTTCAGCGTTTGCTGCATCAACCAAATGTGCCTGATGTTGAAAATGATTGCTATAATCTACTTATCAAGGTTAGATGACACTTTGACTTAGTGACCAATGTATGTTATTCATTCCTCCTTCGACATTTGATAATGTAAATAATGTCAATATTTTCAGGATCCATCGGAATATAAGAGACGTGTTCGGGAGCAAGCAGGACGGTACAATTTAGATTGATCGATGGGAGCTTCATCGTCGATCTACAATGAATGTAGCATGATTTTTGTTCAGTGTGTAAAGAAATTATCTTTGAACAATTGTAAAGCCTCTAATGGTGTATTATCACAATTAAGCCAGCCTCACTGGTGATCGAGCATTTCCTATAATGCATTACTGTACTAGTATCCGCTAGCTCATCTGTGTTTTTTCCTGATACAATTTTGCCTGCACGACTACATACGACTGTGATATATAATTACAACTACATCCCTGTAATTTCAATGAAAACCGCTTATGATAATTAAACAATGACCGCCACTGAAAATACATGATCTTCTCAGGCCGTTGTTAATCAAGAACCGGCTATGAAGTTCATGGCATTACAGACGGTTATTAATTAAGAACCGCCAACGAAGATCATGTATTTACTCAGACGGTTGTTCCTTAAAATCCATCTGTGAAGTTCATTGCATTACAGACGGTTATTAATCAAGAACCGCCAACGAAGATCATGTATTTACCCAGACAGTTGTTTCTTAAAATCCATCTGTGAAGTTCATTGCATTACAGACGGTTAATAATTAATAACCGTCTGTGAAGATCATGTATTTACCCAGATGGTTGTTTCTTAAAATCCGTCTGTGAAGTTCGTTGCATTACAGGCGGTTCTTAATTAAGAACCGATTCTGAAGATCATGTATTTACCCAGACGGTTGTTCTTTAAAATCCGCCTGTGTTGTTCTTTCATCACAGACGGTTATTATATCATTCGTCATCACAGTCGCATATTTTTAAGGACCGCCTGTGTTTGAAAAATTGAGGCGCCTGTAAAAATGCTTTTTGTAGTAGTGTTCTGGAACCAACAAAACGTTGAGATCCTGTAACAATCTTCCCAGTTGCTTCTGGTTCAATTACAGCTGCTAGCTTCTTATGCTTTTGAATACCACCATCTTTGATAATAGTTCCAGTATGGGGTGTCAAGATACCACGCTTTTCGGTATCCATGAACTTTTGAGCACCAGGTGCAACACTCTTGCCACCAGGAATAATTGCATGTTGTTTGTGTTCATGCATCTTTCAGGAATCATATCCAATAATAGAGTCACTCCATGATCAAAATCTATTCTGTTTGGGGCCAACAGAACTTTTGCCACCCACAATTACTGCTTTCTTTGGAAACCAAGCATTCTATAACGGCGGATCGTATCTATGTCGTAGAGCATCCTGCAACACTATCCACGATGTGCAATGGTCAAAGTCACCATAACCAAGATCACGCTGCAAATTCAACCACCACTGTAAAACACATTTTGAAAATGTTCGCTTTGCCAAATTTACCAATTGGTTTGCTGGCAGTTCATCCCTCCAATGGAGACTCTGTATAGCATCCTCCCAATCATAATATTCAGATAAAGAAGTTGTTGTATAGAGCATCAGCACAGACTTAACATACAAATCAAAGTTGTAGGGATCCATCATCAAAAACAGCAGAAATCGCTGCGAGAAACCTAGCAATCTGATACCAAATGATATGAACATGAAGCGTGTTCGTTGTTTTTGTCCTGATCTTTCACAGTACCAAATAACTAGTGAGTGCTTATCTGAATTTTCTCCAATGGAATTATCTCAAATCGTAATAGGTAACTGACCTCACAAGCAACAGCGGTGCAAGCAATAAATTATGAATTCCTGACTAGAAGTAACAAATTCAGCAGTCATGGCCGAATCAAAGGAAACCATGTAACAGCTTCTGCCGCCAACACTTGAGGGAACAGTATTATACGCCAATAGGGCCGGAAATACGGGGACACCAACTCACAATCAAACCCAGCCTCCAGGCTAGACGGTGGTTTTAACACAAGATGGCTTTTTCTAGTAGATGGGATCGCTCCTTCTTGCTGAAGAAATACATGGCAGCCAAACACAAATATGGTAGAAAGACCAACTGTAGATGAGATCCGACAGATATAATTCAATATACGTACCCAGGAAACAGATCCTAGTCACCCTTGATAGCAGAAACAGGGGTAGTACGTCTCCTTGGCTCACAATCAGAACACTTCAAAGATTAATAAAACTATACCCGTGTTCCCCCAGGGATCAAATTAGAGAAGAGAGAACAACAAAGTTACAGCATGCACCCAGGAAGAAAATCACCTGATCACGTACTTCAAAAACTGGTGCAGATCAGCAGACGTAATCTTCAACCAGTAGATGAGGGAAATACACCTAGGGTTTCCCCGGAGAAACTCAAGGAAAGATATAACTATATCACAATTAAAAAAACAATCCCCTTCAAACTAATAGTCATAGAGCCAATTTTCGTAGTTCCATGATAACCAACAACATCATCTATTGTAACATTTTTAGGATAACCATCAGTACGAATTGGAACTGGAACAATCACATCACTTCTTCCCATCGAGGAAGCACGAAGAAGTAATATCTCTACCAGGATAACTAGAACCCGTGCAAGGAGAGCGGCAATGCCTTCGACAACCTCCACGGTCCATGAGTACTAAGAGGAAGATAACCCAACGGGTGATGCACCCGGATGAACTCAACCTCCATTGTATGAGACCGAAAGTCCGTCTTGTCATAGATGGCAGGTGCCACATGGGTGCCACCCCTATCCACTTCAAGCTCTAGAAGCTTGCCTCCAATGTCCATGAGAAGATGTCATTCCTCTTCGGCTAGAAGTCACCGTGACAATAGCCAAGGAATGACGGATCTCACTAGACATATGAAAGAGCTTGAAATGACAACGGGTGACATTTACAACACTCTCCAAGGGAATGTCCAAGGTATCCAGAATGGCAACAACACATGAATGCTCAGTTCACCAACTTCAACTCCACGCTACAACAACAATAAGCCGATCTCGCGGCCTACTTCCGTCATCAAGGGTTGAACCCTCATCACAGAGGTGAGTGAAGAACAAGATTGGGGGAGGACCCCCACTTGAGGTAAATTGTATCAACTCCTTGCATATTTATTTTTCTTTCACCTATCATCCACCTTGCATATAAAAAAATAAGTAGGATAGATTTTTTATCAAATAAAATAAATGATGTGCGGAAAGAATGACTTGAAATTCACATAGATGAAATGATGAATAGTTGCTCTGTTTTAATTTTCCTAAGTCTCTAGTTTACGACTTACTACTCTCCAACATATTGCTCTCATTGGCTAAAGTTGCATTTGCCTTGATTTGGAAATTGTGGGTGGCAAAAGCTTAATCCATTCTAAGTTGTTATGAGATATGATATAGTGATAGGGCTGTTATTCCTAGTTTGAAAGTGAAACTTTGATTTCCGGAGAAATTCTAAAAAGATTTAAGTTACTCTCATTTGATTGGAAATACTTACCAAAGCCATATGATATATTACTTTGATAGACCTTATGCATATGCTATTTGTTTTCACATTGAGCTTTGTCAAACTAGTGTATACCTATTTGAGATTTCATTCATTACTTTTTGAATTCAAGACTTAACTTACACATGCTATATTTCTACACTAGAAGTAAGCAAAATTCCATCATACCATCATTCCACAATAAAAAGAGAAACTCCATACCATTCATGCTTAGTATTCTCTCCAAAATTTATTACATAAAAAGGGAGTAGAAGACATGGCTACAAGAAAAAGAAAAAGAAAAGGCATGCTTACATCATAAGCATGAAAAAAAAGTAGCCATGTTTCATCTCTGCAAAACAAGAGAGTCTACTCAAAAAGGAGTCATCTCAATATCCACATCCACTCCATTCCATAACACATGCACAAGTCTTGAACAAAATTGTTTTGAATTGATTTCTCCTAAGGCTTGCTCTTTTGACTTAGCAATATTATGTGTTGCAAATATGCCTACTATATTCCCTACCAAGCTCCCCATACAAGCCTTATATAGAGGTAGGATGAATTTAGGCAAAATGTCTTGGTGAGGATATATTTCCACCACAAAAAAGGAGAGACCGAGAGAATCAAATTGAGATACTTAAAATCTAAATTGAACTCTCCGAAATTTGAGTGGAACTTGATTTCTAGGGTATGTGTGCTCCATTTGTTGTTCTATCTTTCAACCACCCATGAATAGGAGAAGGCATAAGCCCCATAATGACTTGAGATGGGTGAAGTACCATGCCAATTATTGCAATACTATGTAGAACTTTGTTGTGCACATGGTACTTTTCAAAAACAGAACATAGTAGCAACTCTTGATCGTTGACCTAAAGTCTTGACTTTGCTCCGAACGAGCAAAGGATAAGCTTGGGGGAGTTTATTGACAGCTATTATATACCAATTTCACCTGTCAATATAACTCAATTATGTGAAGGAAATATCATTTCTTGCACACACCACCTTTCTATTTAACTATTTCCACTTGTCCTTGGAGAAAGTAGTGCATGCAGGTATTTTATGCAGAATTGAAGTGGGAACAAGGGGATGGATCCTATAAAATATCATTCTAGCCAATCAAACGATGACATGTGGCACAACATGGATCAAATGGCCTACAAATAGAAGTATCTGAGGCCATCCAACAGTGTAGAACCAATATCAGTCAAAGGGACCCACCTGGAAGTCACCCCAAGGAAGCACACAGGAAATCGTCCAACTTTCTGTTCGGTTGACTAGGGGGTTAGGCCGAACCCTTCCTGGCACCAAACTCGATCAGCTTCCACGTGTCGACTCCTTGTGGTTCCCTGGTCACAATGAAGACTTATTCACATGCTTTTGATGGCAGGAACCGACCCTTCTCCAAGCTATAAATAGGACCCTTCACTTCAACACACACCACTTGATTATTCTTCCATTGTATCCACTACTCTCCATAGGTTTAGAGGAGTATAGGCTATAGAGAGGAGAGCCTCTAGTCCATAGCCCAAGTAGGATAGGAGTAGAAGAAGTCCCTTGGAAATTCCTAATTGGGAAAGGTATGGCTCTTATATTCTTATTTGTAGTTGTGACTTTGCTCTTAATAAAGATCTTATCTTTAGTCTTCTATTGTTCATATACTTGGATGAAGCTTTTCTTGTTTGATTGTGGATTCCATGTATGTGGTAGGAGTAATATTTATGATTATGCTATACCATTATCATTATATCATCATAAACACTACAAACCCCCACTATAATCTAATTAGCTATGACATGATTATGTTAACATGAATCACTTGTGCTATGAGTTGACATTGGTTCAATGATGATTTAGTTCATTGCTTTAGGATGGCTTGTGCCTAGGCTCTTAAGGTAATTACTTAATATGCTAGCATGGTGCTTGTATAGAAAGTAGCGTTGAATGTCTCGTAGACCCATGGATTGAAGAGGTAGGTAGTAGGTGGTGACAACACTATTTGTCCTTTGTAATCCTCCACGATCGGCTATGCTACAGACTCTTGGTAGGAGTCGTTCTAGTATTGCTAGGGGTAAACCGGTGCTCGATGTGTTAATCCATATAGCATGAGAATTCATAATTAACATGATCATTAGTAACTGTAACACTCTCATTTCATGCATAATGCATTGCATACATCCTCATACATGTTTAACATAAAGCAACCTTGAAAGGAACAAGATTGGAATGAATTTTGGCTTAATCAGGAATTCAATTATGTCAATGTATGGACTTGTCTGGCCCTAAACCCGGACTAGTCCGACATCCCCTTCTGTTTCAGAAATTCAGTTTCTTCAGGACTACGGACTTGTTCGACACAAAGCACAGACTAGTACGATTTAGCTTCTAATGTTTTCTCGGACTTGTCCGACTTCAAATGGACTAGTCCGATCCGGTCCAATTTCAATCTAGAAGCCTCTATTTTGCTCACCCCGGACTTGTCCGACCATACATACCAAACTCGTCCAAAAAGCCTTTTGTTTTGCCAAACGGACTTGTCTGGCCATCCAAACCGGGCTTGTCCAAAAATTTCTCTGTTCCATAATAGACTTGTCCAGTCCCCCATGCGGACTAGTCCAGCTTTCAGAAACCAACTCGGATTATGTTTTCCACGATTGGTTATTGGGTAATTGCCTTAAATGGGCCCAAGAAGTTCGTGCCCAACCTCAGAGGGGCCCAAGTGGACGCACCTTGGCCCCCACACGTCCCCCACTGAAATCTAATTGGGATCCACCCCAAAACCCTACATCTCCATCCCTATGTAAGCAACTCAATACCCCACACCTCTCCAATGTTTGAGAAAAACCCTCGCTGCTGATTTGCATTGTGCTGACGTCAAGAAGGAGCCCAGGAGCAAGGAGAAGGAGGAGAAGGGGGAGAGGGCTCAATCAAGATCGATCTTCGTCAACTTCTCGACAATTGAGGATCTTCATCGTCAAACCTTCAACAACTCATCTTCACCAACCCTAGACGTCAAGATTCAAGCGTTGCACCCAATCTTCAACACTTGGATCTCTAGACACGTGGTACACCCTATACATTAAAGTTTCCACAAAAAAATCAATCCTAAAACCAGCTGATCAGAAAGCCCTAACTCTGCAGTTCTGTATTGGGCAGACTAGTCCGACTCCTATACCAGACTTGTCCAGTGTCCGATTATGTTGAATACTGAATTGAATCCAAATTGACTCAAATCAATTCCAAACTTGTTCAAACTTGTTAGAAACCATTGTAACTAGTTAGTAAACATTAATAGCAACTCATTAACTAGTTTTACTTCACAATTGCATTAATCATGCATATCATAGCATATTGAGTATTATATGAGCGTCATTTGATTGTAATGTTTGTTTTGCATGATTGTCTCGAAGAATAAAAGGTCTCGCCGTAGAGAGTGCTTTCGAGGACCTACAGAACCATAACTTCTAAGCATTTTATCCAAACAAAGCTCAAGAGCAAGACAAGTGTTCTTGATCATTTTGGGAATTTGCTTACTTCTAGTGCAGAAGTATAGCATGTGCAAGTGAAGTCTTGAATTCGAAAAGTAATTAATGAAATCTCACATAGGTCTATACTAATTTGACAAAGCTCAATTTGAAGACAAATAGCATAAGCATAAGGTCTATCAATGTGATGTATCATATGGCTTTGGTAGGTATTTCCAATGAAATGAGAATAACTTAAATCTTGTTAGAATTCCTTCAAAAATCTAAGTTTCACTTTCAAACTACGAATAGCAGCCCTATCACTATATCATATCTCAAAAAAACTTACAATGGATTAAGATTTTGCTACCCACAATGTCCAAATCAAGGCAAAAGCAATTTTAGCCAATGAGGTCAATATGTTGGAGAGTAGTAAGTTGTAAACTAGGGACTTAGGAAAATTAAAGCAGAGCAACTATTCATCATTTCATCTATTTGAATTCTAAACCATTCTTACCGCACATCATTTATTTTATTGGAAAAAAATCTATCCTAAAATTCGTTATAAATATATATTTTTTATGTATGCAAGGTGAAAGATGGTCTAATGGAAAATAAATATGCAAAGGGGTTGATACAATTTACGTCAAGTGGGGTTCCTCCCCCAAGCTTTTTCTTCACTCACCTCTTTGTCGAGGGTTGAACCCTTGATGACGGAAGTATGCCACGAGATCTGCTTGTTGTTGTTGTTGTAGCGTGGAGTTGAGGTTGATGAATTGAGCGTCCATGTGTTGTTGCCAGTCTTCGCTACCTTGGACATGCCCTTGGAGAGTGTTGTAGATGTCACCCATTCTCACTTCAAGCTCATCCATATGTCTAGTGATATATGTCATTCCATGGCTATAGTCATGATGACTTCTAGTCAAAGAGGAACTCATATTCTCATGGACGATGGAGGCAAGCTGCTAGAGCTTGAAGTGGATTAGGGTGGCTCCCATGCGGCACTTGGCCATCCATGCCAAGACGGACCTTCGGTCTCATACGATGGAGGTTGAGTCCATCCTGGTGCATCACCCGTTGGGTTCTCTTCATCTTCGTACTCATGGATCGTGGAGGTTGTCGGAGGCATAGTCATTCTCCTTGTACAACTTCTAGTTACCCTGCCAGAGACATTACTTCTTCCGGCTTCCTTGATGGGAAGAAGATCAGTGGTTAGTCTCCGGCATTTTTACAAATGATAATCTGGGTTAGGTAACCTAATTTCAATGACAAAGCCGGGATAATAAAATATCAAAGAGCCATTATGATCATGCTTAAGGGTATGTCCTTGCGCTAAATAATCTTCATCAATTAATTATCTTTCATTTTCAATATACTCAAATGAAGAATATTGTAGTGCTCCTACCATAGTAGCAATACGGGTAGTCAATGAAGTACATTCAATTGGCCCTATCCTTGGAATGTAATCTAACCATTGTGTCATCACAACAACAACTGGAGCAACTTTTATCTTTTTAATCATGGCAAATAAAATTTTCAGTTCATTGTTGACAGATCATCTCTAGTAAGAGATGAGGTCCGCAAGCACATGGAAACTATCGTGTTGCATTTCATCCAAGAGTATTCCCAAGAGTATCGTATTCATCCCAAAGGAACGCAATGGAGTAAAGTAAACACTACTCTTATGATCAAGCTATGGGATACCAATCAATTATCAAGAAGGGGGTAAGTTGATAATATTTGGGTTGTGTGACACACACCTAAGCAATCTATTCTAAAGGGTCGATGGGTCCTATAGAGATTAGACTAAGAGTTGGGGAGTTGCTCCTACAATGCTTCTAGTATACATATACATAGCCTAAGTTAGATACTAATTAGCATGTCAATGGTGAATACTTATGCTATGGTGTTCAACATATCAGGCACGGGTTTACCCCAAGCAATACTAGGATGACTCCTGCCAAGAGAATGTGGCATAGCCGAACATGGAGGATTACAAAAGAAAGATAGGGATGTCACCACCTCCTGCCTACCTCGTCACTCCGTGGGTCTACGAGACATCCAACACTACTTACTATCCTAGCACGATGCTATCATATTATGTAAATACCTTAAGAACCATGACATCTTAAGGCAATGACTAACCTAAACATCCTTGAACCAATGTTGAGACATAGCATAAGTTATTCATATTAACATGATTATATCTTAACTAATTAGACTATAGTAGTGGTTGGTAGTGTTTATGATGATAGACTAAGAGTGATATGTCACAATGATAAAGACTGCTCCTACCACATACATGGAATACACAATCAAACAAGAAACACTTCATCCAAGAATATGAATAAAAGAAGACTAAAGATAATATCTTTATTATGCATAAAGTCACGAATATTAAAAAAGATACATGAGACATAACTTTCCCAACATGGACTTGGGACTAGAGGCTCTCCTCTCTATAGCCTAACTCCACTAAGGACTAAGAGAACTAGTGTAGACAATAGAATGTTGCTCAAGTGGTGTGTGTTTAAGTGAGGGGTGAGGGGTCCTATTTATAGCTTGGAGAAGGGTCGGTTCACGCCACCAAAAGCACGCGAATCAGTCACCACTGACTTCTTCAAGGCGGGAGGAGCCAACACGTGTCGTTTGACCGCGTTTGGCTCCAGGAAGAGGTCGGCTGACCTGGTGATTCGGCCGACTTGGTCCTGGCTCCAAACGGCCAGTTCTTCCGCCAGGTGACTGACAGGTGGGTCTTATTCCATGATATGGGTGCTATACCGTTGGATGGCCTCAGATACTTCTGTTTGTGGGCCATTTGATCCTTGTGGTGCCACTTGTCGATGCTTGACTGCCTAGGATGCTATTTTATAGGATCCATCCCCTTGTTTCATTTCAATTCTGCATAAAATGCCTGCATGCACTACTTTCTCCAAGGCAAGTGGAAATAGGTTAAATAGAAAGGGCATGTGTGCATGAAATGATATTTCCTTCGTGTAATTGAGTTATATTGATGGGTGAAATTGGTATATAACAGCCATCAACACTCATCATCATGTATTATGCTTACATATCCTCTAGGGAACATAGTCATAGCCACCCATCTATGCATGAAGCGTAAAGTAGGGTTGTGCAAGTGGCTATTCCTAGGTGCACTATATCTTACCTCACCAGTTAAATCTTGCCAAAAACTTTGTTTGTTAAACATAGGTAAAGTGTCTAAATCTAGCAAACAACATTTATGGAAGCCCAGAATTTCACATAATTTATTCCATAGGATAGTGTATTCTTTTTTCGAAATACTCTAAAAGTAATACCATCAAATCCTATTTTGAGTGTGCAAAGGAATTGTATGGAGAGATGGCATGAACCTTTCTCCTCAATGTGAGCAAAGTTTCCCATCCTAATGCACGCCAAATGGGAAAATTCAGAATCCATACCTATTTTGAAGATCAAATCCAGATCATAAGCTTTCGTATGAGAAAACTCACGATGTTGGAGGAGCTTGCGTGCTTGATCTTCAACTTCACTTTGGAAGTCGAGGTCGTCGTCGTGAAGAAGTTGGTGTGGGTTGCTCCTCTCACCCATGGTAGTGTCCTCTCCTACACTCCTCCTCCGTGAACTTGGTGTAGCAACAGAAGAGGGGCGTGCACTTGAGTCTCCACCATGGCTTGATCTTGCAACCTCCTTCCTATTTCCAAACAACCTCTTCATTCATTTCAAGGCCACAACAAACAAGAACACAATAAGGCAAAACTTGAAAGAGGTGATGTTAGTGAAAGCAAAACCCTGACGAATTTTCCCTTAAAGGACTTGAGAGCAAATTGCAAATGCAAATAAAAGAAAATCTTTTTGAGTTCGGAATTTGAGCAAGAGTGCTTCAATGAAGAGCAAGAGTGCAAGAGTGACTTTGGGGAGGTATCAAATAAGGTGAAGTGTGAGGAGAAGAGCCCCTCACGGCCACCATTTATAGTGCAATCCCCAACTGTCACTAAGGAACCAAATGTAGCCATTGGAGGAAAGAGAGCCAAAATGGCCCTTCCCCATGTCGGCCGAAGAGGGGGGTCGGCCGACCTGACAGGTGGGCCCCCCTATTACCCCTTTTGGCATGTGGCTCCCCAACGGATATGAAATTAGCACATTGTTGAAATAATACTTTTGTAGCTCAGAAAAATTGTTTTCCAAATAACAACTCCTGTTTCAAAACCCAACAATTTTCTTTTTGTGAAAAATAAAGAAATAAAAATGATAGTTGAGAATATAAGATTCTCAACTTACTAGGAAAAACAAATATGCAATGGGAAAAACTCAAACTAACTGGGGAAAACCAAGTAAATAAAAAAACAAAGAAAATGATAACTACCAATTTAACCTATTAGCTAGGTCTCACAACCGTCCGATGAGATGTACATTCCTCCTTCTTAATTTCTTGACATTGGGCCTGAAGGGATGGGCTTGGAAGGCTTGTCTTGCTTCTTCTGCCATACCTTCTTTGGCGGCTTGGTGGACTTGGGCCTTTGGGGAGGCCCGAGCTTCTCTATCTTCTTGGGGTGTCGGCGTGGATGATAAGACGGGTTTTCCACATATATCAAATTCCTCATGAATGCAATGAGCAAGTCCACCTTTGGAGGTCTGATTTTGACCTCTTGAATGTGTTTAACATTCATCCCATACTTGATACGGATCATGGAGCATTGCTCCAACTTTGGGCAGAAGTTAAACTTCTCCTCCTTGCCATTGATATTGAAGTTGATTTCTCCAGCTCACACATCTATGCGAGCTTCCGCGGTGCTTAGGAACAGGCGCCCAAGAATGAGCGGTGTATCCTTCTTGACCTCTATGTTGAGCCACGAAATCCACAGATATGAAGCAGTTCCAGATTTTCACTGGGACATCTTCAGCGATACTCGTCGGATAACAGATTGAGGAATCAGACAATTGGAGCTGCATTGGTGTTGGAGTAATTTCCGTGAAGTTCATCTGGTCCAAAACCTCCTTGGGCATCACACCCACACTTGCTCCAAGGTCATAAAGGGCCTTGTCAAAGTGGTGTGCCCCAATTGAGCATGAAATTGCAGGACATCTAGGGTCCTTCAACCAGTTGCCTCCAGGTAGAGAAATCATGTTGACATTATCCACAATGGGTTTTGGCTATCCAGGCATCTTGCCATTCTCCACTGGAGGAACAGCAGCTACCAGCTGAGCCAACTAAGTTTCCAACATCTTGTTGAAACTCAATTGATTCTTAAAGGCTGATGATAGTCCTTCAATCTTGGCATTTATGCTATCTAGGATCTTGTCATTGGCCGACAGCTTCTTGGATATAGCCTCATTGATCTTCAGCTAGCCAATGACAAGTTCTCCCAAGTTGGGTTGATTTCCATTGTTCCCATTATTGTTGTACCCTCCTCGAAAGAATGGGTGTAGTTGGCCCCACCCTTGACCTCCTGGATGATAGCCATTGTTGTTTCCATTGTTGGCTACATATAATGCATCCTCATGGGTTTTCGGGCAGTCATTGACCAAATGGCCCATGTTGCCACAAAATTCACAAGTGAGTCTAAGGCATAGGCATTGCCACATACTTCACCATTGCCTTGTCCATCAATCTTCTTCATAAGGAGGTCCAATTTGGCAGCGATCATGTCCACCTCCTTCAAGGTGTGCATGCCTCGCTGGTGGGTATGGAGACGCTCGTCGCTCCAACCCATGTTTGACACCATTTTCTAAATTAAATCTTTGGCTTTGGGCACCATCATTGAGAAGAAGGCACCTCTAGCAGCATCATCAACATGGTCACGGGCCGAAGGGATCAGCCCGTTGCAGAAGTTTTGGATAATGAGCAAGGCATCCATCCCATGGTGGGGACAGGCTAGGATGTACTCCAAAAGCCTTTCCCAAGCCTCGGGAATAGATTACTTGAAATTCTTCCACGTAGGGCAATGGTCTTGCCCAACGGGAAAAACTTTGCAACGAATGTCGTAGAACACTTCTCCCAAGTATCTATAGTACCCCGGTTCATGTAAAACCTCTATTGCCGGTGAGCACATGCATCCTCGTTAGCCTTCCCAAAAAATGGGTTGGCTTGCACCATAGTCATAAGGCTAGTCTTGATTTCGAAGTTTTACGTCTCCCGTGTTAACAGTGGGTGTTGACGGCTGTTATATACCAATTTCATCTGTCAATTTAACTCAATTATGTGAAGGATTTGTCATTTCTTGCACACATCACCTTTCTATCTAACCCAATTCCACTTGTACTTGGAGAAATACGTGTATGCAGCATTTTATGCAGGAAATGAGGAAATTAGAGGGACCAATCCTATAAAATATCATCCCAGCAAATCAGGCGACGACACGTGGCATCCCATGGATCAAATGGCCCACAAAAAGAAGTATCCAAGGAGATCCAACAGTGTATCACCCATATACATCAATGGGACCCACCTGGCAGCCACCTGGAGAAAGCACACGAGAAACGGTGCAATGACCAGGTCGGCCGAACAGGGGGTCGGCCGACCTGGTCCTTGCACCAAACTCGATCATCCTCCACGTGTTGGCTCCTCCTGGCTCCCTAGAGTCAATGGTTACTGATTCGCGCGCTTTTGGTGGCGGGAACCGACCTCAACACTAGTATAAATAGGACCCCCTACCCCTCACTTCAACACACACCACTTGGGCATCATTCTATTGTATATACTATCTTCCATAGTCCTTAGAGGAGTTAGAATGTAGAGAGGAGAGCCTCTAGTCCCAAGTCCAAATTGGGAAAGGATTAGAAGTAGTCTCTCTCCCCAATTCCACATTGGGAAAGGTATGGCTTATGTATTCCTTCTTGTATGTGTGACTTTGTGCTCAATAAAGATATTATCTTTAGTCTTCTTTTATACATATAGTTGGACAAAGCGTTTCTTGTTTGATTGTGGAGTCGATGTATGTGGAAGGTATAGTCTTTGATTTCACTCTCATGATCACATCTTATGGTCATAAACACTATAGACCCCCACTATAGTCTATGTAGTTATGATATGATTATGTTAATATGAATGACTTATGCTATGCTTCAACATTGGTTCAACGATGTTTAGGTTAGTCATTGCCATAGGATGGCTTGTGACATGGCTCCTAAGGTATTTGCTTAGTATGCTAGCATGGTGCTAGGGTATTTAAGTAGCATTGGATGTCTTGTAGACCCATGGATTGAAGAGGTAGGCAGTAGGTGGTGACAGCCCTATCTATCCTTTGTAATCCTCCACGTTCGGCTATGCCATAGGCTCTTGGCGGGAGTCGCCCTAGTATTGCTAGGGGTAAGCTCGTGCCTGATGTGTTGAATAGCATTGCATAGGAATTCATCATTGACATGACCATTAGTATCTACCTTAGGCTATTTATATGTATTAGGAGCATTGTAGGAGCAACTCTCTAACTCTCAATCCAATCTCCCTCTTGGACCCATTTTACCCTTTAGAATAGATTTCCTAGGTGTGTGACACACTACCCCTATTATCAACTTACCCCTGTCCGGATAATGGATTAGTATCCCATAGCTTGACCATAAGAGTAGTATATACTTTACTCCATTGCCTTCCTTTGGGATAAATACGATACCCTTAGGAATACTCATGGGTGAAATGCTACAACGGTATCTTCCGTGCGCTTGCAGATCTCATCTCTTTTACCGAAGATGATTTGTGGTGTTAAGAAATACCAACAAGCATTTCTAGCGCCGTTGCCGGGGATGTTTTGTTAGTATATCTTAGGAGCCGTCAACAAGCATTTCTGGCGCCGTTGCCGCGGAAGGCAAATGAAGTGAAGGATAGCTATCACTTTTTATTAAGCTATAGGTACTAATAGTTATTAGACATGATTACCCTTGTTTGTTTTCTCCTTTGTTTGAAAACAGGGTAGTGTTGGCCAACCCATTGTATGGGATGGCCAACGAGGACGCAAGTGCTAAACTGCAAGATGATTTGAGGCGTACCTCAACAATGTCCGCTAGGCAACACCATTGCCTTTTTGCGGGAGAATTTCAGCTTTCAGTAGGAGCCAAAGTCATCCATACCCAAGCTTGGGGGAGGCTCCAAGAGTTCTTCTTGGTTTGCCTCCACCATGGGGTGGATAGTTGGCTCTTCATCCAACACTCTTGTCATGGGTTGGCTCCACTAATCCATGACCACATTCGTGCTTGAGATGAAGGAGTCCTATTCTCATTCATCATGGATGAGAAGAAGGTCTCCACTCAAGGGGTGAATTGAAGAATGCTCGAGTTCCCATAGCTTGTCATGCACACCACTTCACAAGGTGGACATGTTAGTTATAGAAGTACACCTCCCATTGAAGTATCATGAATACCAAGTCAATGGAGTTTTGTTTGGATAATCCAAGTCGTGGATATTCACATGATTTGTGAAAATCCATGGCATCATGATACGTGTGGGAATTATTTCCCTAAGACCATGAGGACCTTTTTCAAACAACAACTCCAATGGCTACCATTCACAAGGAGGTCAAGGGTGGAATTAACATCACCCTTGTACTCAAGGAGGCTATGACTTTCCAAGGGATTTAAGTTCAACTAGCCTACCTTGAAGTATCTTGGCCAAGCAGAAATCAAGACAACATTCACATGAAGATCTTGGCCAAGGACAAGAACTTAAGGAGCATTCAAAGTCCAAGATTTCCCACATCACTTGTTGGGATTCCCACACTTTGACCAAACCCATTCAACCTAGGGCAAGTGACATTGTGGATGAAGCGTTTCTTGTTTCATTGTGGAGTCCACATGTCATAATGCCCAAGGAAGCCTTTGACCCATGATCAAGTTATCGGTTGATTCAGTGGAATATCAATATGGTCAGAGTGGCACCCCTAAGAAGGACAAAGCCTCACCATGCTCATGAAATAATACATTCAAGAGGGAGAACCCGTCGCTACAACAACATGTCTATATCAATACATCTGGGACAGGCTAGGGCCACCATGTGGCCCACATGTCCAAATGACAACCAAATGAGTTTGGCATGTCAAAACAAAAGAAATCGTCCACATCTTCAACTCCGGGACTGGACAACAAATCATCGCGCATAATAGAACAGAGGTAAATCCTACTCATCGGACTTCAAAAATTAGGTGAGTCCTTGCCAATAGGTTAATTGGTAGTTATCACTCATCGGACTTCAAAAATTCGGTAAGTCCTTGCCAATAGGTTAATTAGTAGTTATCTCATATTTGTTTTCCAAGTTGCATCAACCCTTGCATTTGCATGTTTGAAATTCCACACTTGCATGTTGGAAAGTAAAATTTCCAACCATCATAAAACTAAAAATTTGAATTAGGGGAGAAATTTAATTGGATATGAACTATGTGCATGACCACTTGAATTTATCTTTCTAGTTCAAACCAAAAAGATTTGCTTTGACCCCCATTGCATTTACAAGTTATTTCAAGATGGGCAAGACAATTTGACAATTGGCTTCAATTTGCTTTTGGCTAACATAACCCGTTTATGAGTTGTTTTGTGTGTTCTTGATTAAAGTGCAGCTAGGTTAAAATTGTGAAGAGGTGGTATGGCAAGAAAGTGGAAGGTTTCATCAAGCTTAAGTCACCATTGGGAGGACTTGAGAACACTTCTCTCCTTCAAACTCATTTTGAGTTCGAGAAGAGAAATGTTCAAGATGATGACCCAATGGAGGAGCCAGAACCAAATCCATTGTCAAATCCAATCTCAACTTGGCATTAACCATCAAGCCTACGCCAAAATCAAGGTTGTGAGTTTCTCACACAAAGACCTTCGTCACCAACTGCTCTTCAAATGAGGTATGAATTTAGAATTTTTCATTGTTTGGTTTGCCATAGAATTGAATGTATTTGCTTGCAATTGTGAGGAAGGTTGACACTTCCTCATCATTTAATTCTCATGCATCCTCACAAGAGTACGTGTGGGTATTGACTTTTGGATCTCCAAAAGGAAATCCCACCTTACTTGGAAAAATCTAAAACAAGTACCTAGAATCCTTTAAGCATTGTTTTGTAGACTTAGTCATTTTTGTCTAGATTTAGAAAATAAAACTTTTGGGCTTGACTTAATTGGTGGATTGGCATATAGAAACTTGGGCATAGTGACAGCCATAATTTTTAATTGAGCTTCATTCATAGATAGATTTCAAACTCCTAGGAATAAGTGATATCCTTGCTCTGAAATTGAATTGCATTTTTAGGAGGAGTCACTAAATTTCAAATTCCTGGTGAGGTTCAGGAGGATAAATTTGAGAATCTTGTTTGTCATGGTCTAAACGATAAAAAATTGCTCTTGTAAGCTAAGATGGTTAGGAACTTTAAAAGGTTTAGGGATCCATATAGTGTATTTCTATCACATGCATTGTTATGAGTAGGAGCTTTAGAAAATATGCAACATGAATTATCCATAAAGCTCCACTCTTATCAATGAATAACACATTGATCATAGATACACTTGACATTAGATCCAATGCATATTTGATTTTGTTCTTCCCCGTGTGTACAAATGAAAGTTCGGTTACCTAACTCGAACATTCATTTGTACAAGTCTCGGGATCTAACCACCCCTCTCCATTCAAGAGAGGAAGTTTGGAGGAGTAATATTACTATGCAGGCATTCAAGAAGCTGATTGTTGGGATCCCTAGAGGATCCCATTTCAACATCTCTTGGCTAAGGAGTAAATGAGGATGGTTGCTACCTATCGGAAATTATGCCCGAAGGTCAATCATAACTATACGAGGCCAGAGATTTGAAATGGGAACCCTCCATGAGCAACCAATGGGCTGCCACGAATGGGTGAGAGCATTATGCTCTCAACTATTTTAAGCACTCATTCAAGCTCAAGGGATTTGCCACCATCATTGGGTACAAGTTATTCCTATGTGGCTAAGAGTTATGATGTACCGTGACCAATGAATGACAAGATCACACCCAATTTATATTGGGTGCAAGTTGTTCCTATGTGGCTAGAAGGTATGTCATGCCTTAGCCAAGGAACAACAGATCACACTCAACCCATGTTGAGTGCATGTCATTCCTTTGTGGTTCTAGGTATGTTGTACCTCACCCAAGAAACAACTGATCATACCCAATGCATGTTGGGCACACGTCACTCCCTTATAGCAAAAAGATATGATACACCTTAGCCAAAGAATGACGAACATACTCAATGTATGTTGAGTGCACGTCATTCCTTTGGATCTAAAAGGTTATCATTATCTTAGCCAAGGAATGGAAAATCACACCCAACACATGTAGACCCTGATGTGCGGACGGTCAACATCGAAAACACTCTATTCAACCACACTCATGTTGTCCATGGGAGGCATCACAACAATCAACAATCAACCCTCCATTGTCATAGCCACGCTGCAACAAGGATAGGCCAACTCATGTCCTACCTTGGTCGTTAGGGTTTCAACCCCTATCACGGACCTTGATCAAGAATAATCTTGGGGGAGGACCCCCAATTGAGGTAACTTGTATCACACCCATTACATTATTATTTCAAATCATCCATTGCATATTTATTTTCCATCGATCCATCATCCACCATGCATCTAAAAAAATATATAAAAATAGGTTAGATTTGCTTTCATCAAATAAAGATGTGCGGTAAGAATGATTTAAAATTCACATAGATGAAATGATGAATAGCTGCCCTGTTTTATTTTCCTAAGTCTCTAGTTTACAACTTGCTACTCTCTGAATATTGCTTTCATTGGTTTGAAATACTTTTACCTTAATTTGGAAGTTGTGGGTAGCAAAAGCTTAATCTAATTCTAGGTTGTTGCAAGACTAGAATTGGTAATAGGGCTGCTAGTCCTAGTTTGAAAGTAAAACTTAGATTTCCGGTGAAATTCTAAAAAGATTTAAGTTTCCCTCAATTGATTGGAAATATCTACTAAAGCCATATGATGTTCATACATCAACAAAACCTTATGCATATGCTATTTTCTTTCACATTGAGCCTAGTCAAACTAGTATAGACCTATGTGAGAAATCATTAACTCTTTTTGAATTCAAGACTTCACTTGCACATGCTATACTTCTACACTAGAAGTAAGCAAAACGTCCATCATATCCACCATACCACAACAAAAAGAGAAACTCCATGTTATTCATGTTTAGCACTCTCTTCAAAATCCATTGCAAAGAAAGGGAGTAGAAGACATGACTTCAAAAAAAACATGCTTACATCATAAGCATGAGAAAAAAAAGAGAAAAGAAAAGTAGCCATGTTTCATCCCTGCAAAAAGAAAGAGATATTATACCAAAAAGGAGTTATCTCAAGTATCCACATCCACTTCCACTCCATCACACATGCACTAGTCTTGAATCAAAAAGTTTTGATTTGAATTCTCCTAAGGCTTACTCTTATGACTTAGCAATATATGTGATGCAAATATGCCTACTTACTTTCCTTACCAAGCTCCACATACAAGCCATATTCAATGAGTAGGAATAGTAGAGGCACAATGCTTCGGTGAGGAAATATTTCCACTATCCACAAAGGAGTGAATTAGAAATCAAATTGAGGTACTTAATATCTAAATTGAATTCTCCGGGATTTAAGTGGAACTTGATTTCTAGGCTATGTTTGCTCCATTTGCTATTCTACCTTTCAACTACTCATGAATATGAAAAAGCATAAGCCCCATGATAACTTAAGAAAGGTAGGGTATCGTAACCAATTTCTGCAACACTAGGTAGAGTATCTTGTTGTGCATTAGATACTTTTGAAAATAAGACATTGTAACAACTGCTGATCATCAACCTAAAGTCTTGACTTTGCTCAGGACGAGCAAAGGATAAGCTTGGGGGAGTATGTTGACGGTTGTTATATAACAATTTCATCCGCCAATTTAACTCAATTATGTGAAGGATTTGTCATTTCTTGCACACATCACCTTTCTATCTAACCCAATTCCACTTGGACTTGGAGAAATACGTGTATGCAACATTTTATGCAGGAAAAGAGGAAATGTAGAGGGACCAATCCTATAAAATATCATCCCAGTCAATTAGGCAACGACACGTGGCATCCCATGGATCAAATGGCCCAAAAACAGAAGTATCCAAGGAGATCCAACAGTGTATCACCCATATACATCAATGGGACCCACCTCGCAGCCACTTGGAGAAAACACACAAGAAACGGTGCAATGACCAGGTCGGTCGAACTAGGGGGTCGACCGACCTGGTCTTTGCACCAAACTCGGTCAGCCTCCACGTGTTGGCTCCTCTCGACTCCCTGGAGTCAATCGTGACTGATTCGCGCGCTTTTGATGGCGGGAACCAACCTCAACACTAGTATAAATAGGACCCCCTACCCCTCACTTCAACACACACCACTTGGTCATCATTCTATTGTATACACTATCTTCCATAGTCCTTAGAGGAGTTAGGATGTAGAGAGGAGAGCCTCTAGTCCCAAGTCCAAATTGGGAAAGGAGTAGAAGGAGTCTCTCTTCCCAATTCCACATTGGGAAAGGTATGGCCTATGTATTCCTTCTTGTATTTGTGACTTTGTGCTCAATAAAGATATCATCTTTAGTCTTCTTTTATACGTATACTTGGACAAAGTGTTTCTTGTTTGATTGTGGAGTCTATGTATGTGGAAGGTATAGTCTTTATGATTTCACTCTCATGATCACATCTTATGGTCATAAACACTATAAACCCCCCACTATAGTCTATGTAGTTATGATATGATTATGTTAATATGAATGACTTATGCTATGCTTCAACATTGGAACGATGTTTAGGTTAGTCATTGCCTTAGGATGGCTTGTGCCATGGCTCCTAAGGTATTTGCTTAGTATGCTAGCATGGTGCTATGGTATTTAAGTAGCGTTGGATGTCTCGTAGACCCACGGATTAAAGAGGTAGGCAATAGGTGGTGACAACCCTATCTGTCCTTTGTAATCCTCCACATTCAGCTATGCTATAGGCTCTTGGTGGGAGTCGCCCTAGTATTGCTAGGGGTAAGCCCATGCCCGATGTGTTGAATAGCATTGCATAGGAACTCATCATTGACATGACCATTAGTATCTACCTTAGGCTGTGTAAATGTATTAGGAGCATTGTAGGAGCAACTCTCTAACTCTCAATCCAATCTCCCTCTAGGACCCATTTTACCATTTAGAATAGATTGCCTAGGTGTGTGTCACACTACCCCTATTATCAACTTACCCCTGTCCAGATAATGGATTAGTATCCCATAGCTTGACCATAAGAGTAGTATATACTTTACTCCATTGCCTTCCTTTGGGATAAATACGATACCCTTGGGAATACTCATGGGTGAAATGCTACAACGGTATCTTCCGTGCGCTTGTGGATCTCATCTCTTTACTGGAGATGATTTGTGGTGTTAAGAAATACCAACAAGCATTTCTGGCGCCGTTGCCGGGGATGATTTGTTAGTATATCTTAGGAGCCGTCAATAGTGGGCCCAACAGCCACATTGTTAGCAGAGGGACACGAAAACTCACGAAGGGTATTTTGGTCCATTGGTGTTTCGGTTGTTGGTGCAGTTGTGCTAGCTTGCTTTGCCGCTCTAAGCTTCTGAGGAGTAATGACATGAGGTCGATCTCTCAGAAGGGATTCGGGATCTTCAACAAAGTTTTCTGACAAGCGGAAACCAGACATACACTACCTTGTTTTCACATACTATGAGAAAACAATGTAGGGTCATCCTACTAAAACCTATCAGGGTCCTATCTTATTCACTCAATAATTTAATACTTCGGCTGCCATCCCCAACAATGGTGCCAGGAATGCTTGTTGATGGTTCCTACGCACTACTAACAATTCATCTCTAGCAGTGGTGCCAAAAATGGTTGTTAATAGATTTTATATTTTACATGTAGATCCGCAAGCGCACAGAAACTATCTATGTAGCATTTCCCCTTTAAGAGTATTCCCAAACGGTGTCATTTATATTCTCCCAAAGGAAGGCTAGATGGAAGTAAAATAATCATCAAGTGGAGAGGCTAGGTTGGTCTAGGCAAGGCTCTAGCAAGGATGGATAAAGGGCAATTGAGGTAGTGTGACACACACAAGAGTATTCTATCCTAAGGGGATAATTGGGGTAAAGAGGCACTATGCAAATAACTAGGTAGAGACTCCTACAATACTTCTAATGTACATATACATAGCCTATGTTGGTTACTAATGATCATTTCAATTATGAATTCTCATGCTAAGCGGATTAACACAAGCTAGCAATACTAGGACGACTCCCGCCAAGAGCTTGTGGCATAGACAAACGTGGAGGATTACAAAGGACAGATAGGGTTCTCAGCACCTACTGCCTACCTCTTCAATCCGTGGGCACGCGAGACATTCAATGCTACTTTCTATCCTAGCACCATGCTAGCATATTAAGTAATTACCAGAAGAACATAGGTACAAGCTATCCTAAGGCAATGAACAAAATCATTGTTGAACCAATGTTAATTCATAGCACTAGTGATTCATGTTAACATAATCATGTCATAGCTAATTAAACTATAGTGGCGGTTTATAGTGTTTATGATGATATAATGATAACGGTGCAGCATTATCATAAATACTACTCCGACAACATATATGGAATCCACAATCAAACAAGAAACGATTCATCCAAGTATATGAACAATGTAAGACTTAAGATAACATCTTTATTCAGAATAAAGTCACAAATAAAAATAGGAATATGGGAGACATACCTTTCCCAATTGGAAATTGGGAAGAGACTCCTTCTACTCCTCTCCTACATGGACTATGGACTAGAGACTCTCCTCTCTACAGCCTGTACTCCTCTAGACCTATGGAGAGTAGTGGATACAACGGATGAATACTCAAGTGGTGTGTGTTGAAGTGATGGGTGACGGGTCCTATTTATAGCTTGGAGAAGCGTTAGTTCTCGCCACCAAAAGCGTGCGAATCAGTCACCCATGACCTCTTGAAGCAGGGAGGAGCCAACACGTGGCATTTGACCGTGAAAGGCGCCAGTACCTAGTCGGCCGACTAGGGGGGTCAGCCGACCTGGTCTTGGCCCCTTTTGCGGTGTGCTTCCTCCAGGTCTTTGCCAGTTGGGTCCCATTGACTGATATTGGTGCTACACCGTTGGATGGCATCAAATAATTTTGTTTGTGGGCCATTTGATCCATGTGGTGCCACATGGCGTCGCCTGATTGGTCGGAATGATATTTTATAGGATCCATCACCTTGTTTCACTTCAATTCTGCATAGAATCCCTGCATGTACAACTTTCTCAAAGGACAAGAGGAAATAGGTTAAATCGAAAGGTGATGTGTGCAAGAAATGATATTTCCTTCACATAATCGAGTTATATTGATGGGTGAAATTGGTATATAACAGCCGTCAATAGTGTTGCGGCTAAGTACCGCGGGCCAGGAGGCTCACACCCTAAGTAAGGCGGGAGCCGAATCCTGAGCACTGACGCTCCGAATTATCCCAAGCCCCGTGTACCAGCCCAAGGAATAAAAGATGTAACAAAACTATAAGAGTGGGGAAAGGTGGCCGACAAGCAAAATTATTCTTCCTCTGTCATGTGATTATGACATAAAAGGCCGGTCGGATCAAGCTGAACCAGTAGTAGAATTGGCAAGCCACATGCCCCCAAGGGGCCCCACTGCCAATGTCTCATCGCATCGATGACGGGCACTGTCGAAGTGTTAAAGCGACACTTCCCCCGGGTCTGCTAAGGAGCAGTCCACGAAGGTTCTTTGATCGGCAGGCCTAAGTTCTCAATCTAGTGGTCACGCGTATGTGAGTATGAGACGGTGGTTTTTACGTGGTTTGGGCCGCAAGAGCATAACACCCTACTCCACAGTGAGGTTGTATTGTTGTCTGTGTGTGTGAATGCGTAAGTTGGGGATCCTTTGTAACAGTGGTGGTCTGGTCCTTTTATAGACAAGGCCAGACACCTTACAAGTGGGGTTTGGGGCCCGACAGGTGACCCCGGGTTGATCTTATCCTTAAAGATCTATGGCTTCTCACATAAGCTTCCCCTGAACGCGGCTTGATGACTTGTCGTCTTGCTACCTCAGTCGCTAGTGGCCCATGCGTAGTCATTGATAATGGCAGGGAATGTCCCATCCTTCTGTCCCTGGCGCTTTAAGCTACCCACTTGGCGGAGTGGGGTAGGCCTGTTGCACCTTAACTGTTATGTGATTGGGCGCAGCGGTACCTGACTGTAGGCGTGCATCGCATCACACGCCTGGAGAAGACGCAAGCCTTCATAGCCCGATCTGGACAAGGCGCACCTCCCTATTAACTGCTGCAACCCACTGCCCAGGGCAAGTTGCAGGGTACATGGCAGCTCAGGAGCTAGCCTCTTTCGGAGAGGCCGGTCCCCACCCACTGACCACGTTGCAGCTCCGAAGCCTGCTCATGTGTAGATCAGGGGCTCCAGGGCCGCGGGACACGTGGCAGAGCTGTAGCCCACCTCTTCAGGGAGGTGGACTGTCTGTCGTCTCGAGCCATGTGGCAGCTCTGGAGCTCACTCCCACTGGGGGGGGGGGGGAGCGGGATCCTGTCTTGCGGGACACATGACCACTTGGGAGCTCGCCCCTGAGGAGGAGCTGAACTTATCTTTGAGGTTCATGGGTACGCCGCTCCCCGTATCTGGGGTAGAGGGGTCCAGGCCTTCTAGAGACGCAACACCCTCGGACGCCGCCTTGTCTAGGAGGCAGGGCACCTAGGTGGCTTTAGCCTATGCGAGGGGGTACCCGGTATGCCAAGTACTGACAGTGGCCCCTGGGTCCATCCTCGGGGGAGGTGATGAGCCTGAGGGTGGAGCCCTATCCCTACTTTCCCGTGCTGTATTTTAATTTTGTCTTGATTAGCCGAAATGGTGCACGCTTCTGCCATCATGGCCACGCGTCCCTCTTTGGTTGAGGGTTCATGGGGATGGGATCTTTGCTTGCTGCAGCTTCTTTACTACGACGGTTCCCAACACGTCTGCTGCACTTTTGCTGCTTCTACTCCCATATTTATGGGAACTACCGGGTTGCCTTCTCGGGTCGAAGCCCCTTCAGGCCGATCTCTCTGATAGGGGACCTAGGCCCCGCCATCAGGGACGCTATGGGTTGAGCAGCGGGTTTCGGCCCCATGCGTTTTGCTTAGTGTGCTCAAATGCCCAACAGTTTGTTAAAAGGATACCTTTGTGGGCAAAGTTGGTTCTTCCTTATGCACACCCCAACATTCGAGCCTTCGTCTTCCACCTTGAGCACCCACTCTCCCCCCACCTTCGAGGTTCTTGACTCCTGCACCAATGGACTCAGCCTTGCGTCCTACTCGCATAGTGGACGTAGCACCTGTGAGGCGGCTGTTCGGCTAGGAGGACAAGGCGCGGCGGGATCTGATCCATCCCGGCACCCTGCCTCTGGAGTTGGGGGAGAAGGAGATCGTCTTCCTACAGGTGTACGTGAACTCCGGGTTTGTTCATCCAGTTTCCTCCTTCTTGGTGACACTCCTGGAGCTCCTCAGGCTCCAGCTTCACCACTTGTCACCAAACTCTCTAGTGGTGACGGCGGTGTTCTCGCACTTCTACGAGATGTTATTCCGGGTGCACCCGTCTGTGCTGGTGTTTTGGAAGTTCTTTGTGCTTAGGCGGAGCGAGAAGAAGAACGAGACCAACTTCCTCGGCGGCTACTACTTCCAGCATCGGGCCAACAACCCCTTCAAGTACATCACCCCGCTCTCCACAGTGAAGTGGGCCGACTAGAGGAGCAACTGGGTGATCATACAGGTTGATGCTAACGATCGCATGGTCATGCCCACCGGTCGGCCGATACTCCAGAAGAAGAACTGGGAGGAGCACCAGAGTTGGAGCAGGCATACACCCCAGTGATAGAGAGGATCTAATTCTTTGAGGATCATGGTCTGTCGGAGCTGATGGTGATGGCGGACTTTGTGCGCCGATGCCTAGCTCTCCTCTAGCATCGTAGCCACCCTGCATGGCTTTACTTCGGGCCACAAGACGACACCTGGCTGGTGCGGGGTCGCGACACAGAAACATCCCCATAAGAGGATCTCGACGTAATGTCCAAGGCGTGCAAAGGTCCACTAACTTCTGACGTCTTCAACCTTCCAGGGCCTTGTCTGCCACTTTGCTCGTATCAGAGCGTTTGGATGAAGATCATAAGAGAGCTGTCTAACCTGGACACGCTTGGTCTTGCGCCGCGGCAGGTTGGTGATCCGGATCGTGGACTGGTCATTATCGACTCGCCACAGGAGTCTACACCTGCCCCAAGCTCCGAGGCGTCAAGTGTGGAAGACGCACGCTCTGATGGTGGGAGAAGCAAGGTGTCAGTCGCCAACAACGGGAAGGGGAAGGCGCTGCTCCCCGACATCGGGAAGGGGAAGTCCCCGGTGCTCAAGGTCGTGAGGGATAAACACCCCCGATTGCCGCCGAAGGCACCACCGCATGCGGTCCTTACTCCGAGTCAATGTCCCCCGGCGCACACCTCCTCATCATCAGGTGTCAGTGGTTCTTTGGGGGGAGGCCTAGTCCGTGGAGCCTCAGGCTAAGAGGCCTTGGGCCGACATCGGCAGCAGCTCGAGAGGAGGCTTCGGGAGTGGTGTTGACGGCTCCTAAGATATACTAACAAATCATCCCTAGCAAGGGTGCCAGAAATGTTTGTTGGTATTTCTTATGCACCATTAACTAAACATCTCCAACTGATGTGTCAGAAATGCTTGTTAATGGTTTTATTGGATCACAGAGTGAGTTCTGCAAGCCCACGGAGGTATCATTGTAGCATTTCCTCTTAAGAGTATTCCCAAGGGTGTAATTTATTTGATCCCAAAGGAAGGCAGGGAAGAGGTATAACAATCATCGAGTGGAAAGGGTAGAAAGGTCTAGGTAAGAATCTAGTAAGGATGGATAAAATAATAGTGGAGGTAGTGTGACACACATAAAATCTTTCAAATCTAAGGGGGATAAGAGGGTCCTAGAGGTTAGTTAAGGTTGAGAGTTATGGAGGTACTCCTACTATGCTCTATTGTACATATACATAGTCTAAACTAATTATTCATAAGCTAGATCAATAGTGAATACTTATGCTATGTGGTTCAACACATCGGGGACGGACTTACCCCTAGCAATACTAGGGCGACTCCCGCCAAGAGCCTGTGGCATAGCCGAATGTGGAGGATTACAAAGGACAGATAGGGCTGTCACCACCTACTGCCTACCTCTTTAATCCGTGGGTCTACGAGACATCCAATGCTACTTAGCTATCCTAGCACCATGCTAGCATATTAAGTAATTACCTTAAGAGCCTAGGCACAATCCATCCTAAGGCAATGAATTGTATTATCATTGAACCAATGTTGATACAAAACATAATTATCCATACTAACCTAGTTATGTTATAATTAACTAGACTATAGTGGGGGTCTATAGGTTCTATGATAATGAGATATGTTCATGATGAAATAGTCATAGAAGCTATACCTTCCACATACATGGACTCCACAATCAATCAAGAAACGCTTTGCCCAAGTATATGTACAAGTAGAGACTAAAGATACTATCTTTATTATGCGTAAAGTCACAATTACAACAAAGAATACATGAGCCATACCTTTCCAAATGTAGGATTTGGAAGAGAGAGACTCCTTACTCCATTCCCAATTTGGACTTGGGACTAAAGACTCTCCTCTATACAACCTAACTCATCTAAGACTATGGATGATAGTGTATACAATAGAGATGGAGCTCAAGTGGTGTGTGTTGAAGTGAGGGGTAGGGGGTCCTATTTATACTAGTGTTGAGGTCGGTTCCCGCCACCAAAAGCACGCGAATCACTCACCATTGACTCTAGGTAGTCGGGAGGAGCCAACACGTGGAGGCTGACCGAGTTTGGTGCAAAGACCAGGTCAGCCGACCCCCTGGTTCGGCCGACCTGGTCATTGCACCGTTTCTCGTGTGCTTTCTCTGGGTGGCTGCTAGGTGGGTCCCATTGATGTATATGGGTGATACACCATTGGATCTCCTCAGATACTTCTGTTTGTGGGCTATTTGATCCATTGGATTCCACGTGTCATCGCCTGATTGGCTGGGATGATATTTTATAGGATTGGTCTCTCTACATTTCCTCATTTCCTGCATAAAATTCTGCATACACATACTTCTCCAACTCCAAGTGGAATTGGGTTAGATAGAAAGGTGATGTGTGCAAGAAATGACAAATCCTTCACATAATCGAGTTAAATTGACGGATGAAATTGGTATAACAGCCGTCAACAAACTCCCCCAAGCTTATCCATTGCTCATCCCGAGCAAAGTCAAAACTTTAGGTTGATGATCAGGAGTTGCTACAATATCTTATTTTCAAAAGTATCTAATGCACAACAAGGTATTCTACCTAGTATTGCAGAAATTGGCTATGATACTCTACCTTTTTTAAGTTATAATGGGGCTTATGCTTTTTCATATTCATGAGTAGTTGAAAGGTAGAATAGCAAATGGAGCAAACATAGCCTAGAAATCAAGTTCCACATAAATCCCAGAGAATTCAATTTAGATATTAAGTACCTCAATTTGATTCTCTAATTCACTCCTTTGTGGATAGTGGAAATATTTCCTCACCAAAGCATTGTGCCTCTACTATTCCTACTCATTGAATATGGCTTGTATGGGGAGCTTGGTAAGGAAAGTAAGTAGGCATATCACATATATTGCTAAGTCAAAAGAGTAAGCCTTAGAAGAATTCAAATCAAACTTTTTGATACAAGACTAGTGCATGTGTGATGGAGTGGAAGTGGATGTGGATACTTGAGATAACTCCTTTTTTGGTATAATCTCTCTTTCTTTTGCAGGGATGAAACATGTCTACTTTTCTTCTTTCTCTTTTTTTTTTCTCATGCTTATGATGTAAGCATGCCTTTTTTTTCTTTTTGTAGCCATGTCTTCTACTCCCTTTCTTTGCAATGAATTTTGAAGAGAGTGCTAAACATGAGTAACATGGAGTTTCTATTTTTTATTGTAGTATGCTGGATATGATGGACGTTTTGCTTACTTCTAGTGTAGAAGTATAGCATGTGCAAGTGAAGTCTTGAATTCAAAAAGAGTTGAATGATTTCTCTCATAGGTCTATACTAGTTTGACTAGGCTCAATGTGAAAGCAAATAGCATATGCATAAGGTTTTGTCTATGTATGAACATCATATGGCTTTGGTAGGTATTTCCAATCAAATGAGGGAAAATTAAATCTTTTTAGAATTTCTCTCGAAATCTAAGTTTTACTTTCAAACTAGGACTAGCAGCCCTATTACCAATTCTAGTCTTGCAACAGGCTAGAATTAGATTAAGCTTTTGCTACCCACAACTTCCAAATTAAGGTAAAAGTATTCCAAACCAATAAAAGCATTATTCGGAGAATAGCAAGTTGTAAACTAGAGACTTAGGAAAATAAAACAGAGCAACTATTCATCATTTCATCTATGTGAATTCTAAATCATTCTTACCGCACATCTTTATTTGATGAAAGAAAATCTAACCTATATTTTTTTAAATGCAAGGCGGATGATAGATGGATGGAAAATAAATATGCAAGGAATGTGATACATGTTACCTCAAGTGGGGGTCCTCCCCCAAGCTTGTTCTCAACTACCTCCGTGACAAGGGTTGAACCCTTGATGATGGAACTACACTGCAAGATCGGCTTGTTGTTGTTGTAGTGCCGTGTTGAAATTGGTGAAGTGAGCATCCATGTGTTATTGCCAATCATGGGTACCTTGAACATGCTCCTGGAGTGTGCTGTAGATGTCACCCGTTCTCACTTCAATTTCTCCCATACGTCTAGTGAGGTCCGTCATTCCTTGGCTATAGTCATGATGACTTCTAGCCGAAAAGGAACGACGTCCTCTCATGGACGTTGGGGGCAAGCTGCTAGAGCTTGAAGTGGATAAGGGTGGATCCCTCTGCCATTCTTGCCAAGATGATCCCCCAGTCTCATACGTCAGAGGTTGAGTCCATCCGGGCGCATGACCCGTTGGTTTCTCTTCCTCTTGGTATTCATGGGCTGGAGATTATCGGTGCCATGCCTGTGGCTGCAGCCCTCTCACGATTCCTTGTTACCTTGCCAGAGACATTACTTCTTCTTGCTTCCTCAAGGGGAAGAAGATTAATGGTTAGCCTCCGCCATTTGTACAAATGAAAATCCGGGTTAGGTAACCGAATTTCATTGACAAAGTCGGGATAGAAAAATATCAAGGAGCCATCTTGATCATGCTTAAAGGTACGTCCTTGCACTAAATAGTCTTCATCAATTAATTGTCTTTCAGTTTCAATATATTCAAATGAAGAGTATTTAAGTGCTCCTACCCTATCAGCAATATGAGTAATCAATGAAGTGCATTCAATTGGTCCTGATTTTGAAATGTAATCTAACCATTGTGTCATCATGGCTTTGACTAGAGCAACTTTTATCTTTTTAGTCATGGCAATAAAAATTTCAATTCATCATCTCGCACAACCCTAACATCTCCCCTAGGGAACATAGTCATAGCCACCCATCTATGCGTTAAGCGTAAGGTAGGGTTTTGGATGTGGCTATTCCTAGGAGCCCTACATGTGACCTCACTAGTTAGCTCATGCCAAAAACTTTGTTTGTTAAACTTAGGCAAATTGTCTAAATCTAGCAAATACCGTTTATGGAAACCTAGGATGCTACCTAATTCTTTCTATAGGATATTGTATTCTTTTTGAAATAATCTAAAAGCAATACCATCAAATCCTATTCTTAGTGTGCAAAGGAATTGAATAGTGAGAAGGCATGAACCTTTCTCCTCTATGTGAGCAAAGTCATCAAATCCAATTGCATGCAAAATGGAAAGAAATTTGGAGTCCATACCTATTTTGGAGATCAAATGTGGATCGTAAGCCTTGGTTTGGCGGAACTCACGATCTTGGAGAAGCCTGCGTGCTTGATCTTCAACTCCGCTTTGTATGTCGAGGTCATTGTCATGAAGAAGTTGGTGTGGGTTGCTTCTCTCTTTCATGGGAGTGTCCTCACACACACTTCTGCTCCTTGGGCTTGTACCCATGGAAGAGAGGCGTGCACTAGAACCTTCACCATGGCTTGAGCTTGCAGCCTCCTTCTTTCCAAACAACCTCTTCATGTCTTCTTGAGTTCAACAAGCAAGAACAAAACAAGGCGAGAAAAATCCAAAAAGAAGCGATGTTTGGAAAACAAAACTCTCAACGAATTTTTCTCCTCTTGAAAGCTTGAGTGTAAAAGGCAAATGCAAATAAAAGAAAATCTTTTTGGGGATGGATTTGAGAAAGAGTGTTGCAATGAAGAGCAAGAAAAACAAGGTGAGCTAGAGAGTGACTTGGGGAGGTATAAAATAATGTGGTGTGTGAAGAGAGGTGCTCCTCACGGCCACAATTTATAGGGTGCACCCTCCAACAGTCACTTGGGGTTCAAAATGTAGCCGTTGGAGGAAGGGGAGCAAATTTGGCTCCACTCCCCGTTCGCCGACCAGGGGGTTCGGCCGACCTGACAGGTGCCCCCCCCTCCGGTTCCCCATTTTGGAAGTGGGTCCCCAACGGCTATAAAGTTAGCACGTTGGTGAAATGCCACATGTGCAGCTCAGAAAAAAAATTTGTTTTTCAAATAAAAACCCTTTTCAAATCCAATAAAAAAATTCTTTTTTAAATGAAAGAAAGAAAAATGATAGTTGAGAATATAAGATTCTCAACTTGCTAGGAAAAATCAAATATGCAATGGGAAGAATTCAAATGGGGTGGAAAAAGAAAGAAAGAAAAATAAAGTGGGATAACTACCAAATTAACATTTTGGCGTAGGTCTCACCACCGTCCGATGAGATGGACATTCCTCCGTCTTCATTTTACATCTGGGCCCGGAGGGATGGGCTTGGATGGCTTGTCTTGCTTCTTTCGCCATTCCTTCTTTGGCGGCTTGGTAGACTTGCGCCTTCGAGAAGGTCCATATGATTTTGTTGCCTTTGGATATCGGTGTGGTCGAAACGATGGATTCTCCTCGTAGATTAATATTCTCATGAATGCAATGAGTATGTCTTCCTTTGGAGGTGTGACTTCGATCTCTCTGATGTGTTTATCATTCGGCCCATACTTGATTTGAATCATGGAGCATTGTTCTGATTTTGGCCGAAAGTTAAACCTTTCCTCCTTGCCGTTGATATGGAAGTGGATTTCTCCAGCTCTCACATCTATGCGAGCTTTTGCAATGCTTAGGAATGGGCGCCCAAGAATGAGTGGTGTATCCTTCTCGGTGTCCATGTCTAGCACCACAAAATCCACGGGTATGAAGCAGTTCCGGATCTTCACCGGGACGTCTTTAGCAATACGCGCTAGATAACGGACTGAAGGGTCAGCCAGTTGTAGCTGCATTGGTGTTAGAGTCAGCTCTGTGAAGTTCAGCTCGTAGAACACAACCTTGGGCATCACACTAACACTTGCTCCCAAATCACAAAGTGCCTTTTGAAAGTGGTGAGCCCCAATTGAGCATGAAATGGTAGGACATCCAGGGTCCTTTCTTTTCAGGAAGCCTATTGAGGATGGCTGCACTGCAGTCTTCCGTAAGCTTGACAACCTCAGTGGTGGGCAATGGCTGTTTGTTGTTCAATATGTCCTTGAGATAGCGAACATAAGTGGGGACTTGCATCACATCAATCAAGGGCACATTGATGTGGATCTTTTGGATGATCTCAACAAAACGGTTGAATTGCTCATCCACTGTTGTCTTCCTTTGTCTGTGAGGGAATGGCAATAAGTTGGTGTCTTCAAAGTGTTTGACCATTCTCTCACCAAGTAATTCACTTGGGACATCCTCCTTCTCAGGCTTAGTTGTCCTCTTTTCTTGTGTGGGATATGGTGGGTCACAAGTGGTCTTTCCTCCTCTTGTAACCACTGCATTGATGTTCTCAACTGGGGCTTCTGGCTGCCCCGGAATTTTGTTGTTTTCTAGTGGAGGGACAACTGCAGCAAGTTGTGCCAGCTGAGTCTCCAACATCTTGTTGAAGCACAGTTGATTCTTGAATGCTGAGGATAGTCCTTCAATCTTTGCATCGATATTCTCTAGGGTCTTCTCATTAGCTGACAGCTTCTTGCATAGGGCATTGTTGATCTTGAGCTGGCTAATGGCAAGTTCTATCAAGTTGGGCTGATTGTCGTTGTACCCTCCTTGAAAGAATAGGCGTTGTTGACCCCACCCTAGACCTCCTGGACGATAGCCATTGTTGTTGTTGAAATTTCCGTTGTTGTCGAGGTATAGGGCATCCGCGCGAGTTTCTGGGCAATAATTGCCCATATGACCCGTGTCGCCACAGACTTCACACGTGATGTGAGAGTCTAGGGCATAGGCATTGCCAGACACTGCACCACTGGCTTGTCCATCAATTTTCTTCATTAGGAGGTCCAATTTTGCAGCGATCATGTCCACCTCCTTCAAGGTGTGCATGCCTCGCTGTCGGGTATGGAGATGCTCATCGTTCCATCCCATGTTGGACACCATCTTCTCAATAAGATCATTAGCTTTTGGCACCGTCAATGAGAAGAAGGCTCCTCCAGCTGCAACATCCAAATGGTCATGAGCTGATGAGATCAGCCCGTTATAGAAATTCTGAATAAGGAGTCAGTCATCCATCCCATGGTGGGGACAGGCTAGGATGTACTCCTGAAGCCTTTCCCATTCCTCGGAAATAGATTCCTTGGGCTCTTGCTGAAAGCTGGAAATCCTTCCACGTAGGGCCTTGGTTTTGCCCAACGGTGAGAATTTGGTGAGGAATGTCATAGAACACTTCTCCCAAGTGTCTACAACACTTCGGTTCATGTAGAACCACTGCTTCGCACTCCCAAGAAGAGAGAACGGGAACAGTCTCAGACGGACCGTATCCGGAGACACGTCCTTGATGTTAAAAGTGCTGCAGATCTCGAGGAATTGTTGCATGTGAGCACTTGCATCCTCGTTAGCCTTTCCACAAAATGGGTTGGCTTGCACCAAAGTGATAAGGCCAGTTTTGATCTCGAAGTTCACATCTCCCGTGTTAACAGTGGGCCCAATAGGCACAATGTTAGCAGTGGGAGGTGAGAACTCACAAAGGGTCTTCTGAGCCATTGGCGTTTGGATTATTGGTGTAGAAATGCTGGCTTGTTTTGCCGCTCGAATCTTCTGAGGAGTAACAACACGGGGTCGGTCTCTTAGAAGAGATTCGGGATCTTCAACAAAGTTTTCTGGCAGGCGGAAACCAGACATACACTACCCTGTTTTCACATTTAAAATGCAAAAACATAGAATGGTTATCCTACTAAAATCCTACCCAGGGTTCTATCCTATTCACTCAATCATGCTATATATCTATTTGCCTTCCCCGGCAACGGTGCCTGAAATGCTTGTTGACGGCTCCTAAGATATACTAACAAATCATCCCTGGCAACGGCGCCAGAAATGCTTGTTGGTATTTCTTATGCACCATTAACTAAACATCTCCAATTGATGTGTCAGAATTGTTTGGTAATGGTTCTATTGGATCACAGAGTGAGTTTCGCAAGCGCACGGAGGTATCGTTGTAGCATTTCCCCTTAAGAGTATTCCCAAGGGTGTCATTTATTTGATCCCAAAGGAAGGCAGTGAAGAGGTATAACAATCATCGACTGGAAAGGGTAGAAAGGTATAAGTAAGAATCTAGTAAGGATGGAAAAAATAATAGTGGAGGTAGTGTGACACACACAAAAGCTTTCAAATCTAAGGGGGATAAGAGGGTACTAGAGGTTAGTTAAGGTTGAGAGTTATGGAGGTACTCCTACTATGCTCTATTATACATATACATAGTCTAAACTAATTATTCATAAGCTAGATCAATAGTGAATACTTATGCTATGTGGTTCAACACATCGGGCACGGGCTTACACCTAGCAATACTAGGGCGACTCCCGCCAAGAGCCTGTGGCATAGCCGAACGTGGAGGATTACAAAGGACGGATAGGGCTGTCACCACCTATTGCCTACCTCTTCAATCCGTGGGTCTACAAGACATCAAATGCTACTTAGCTATCCTAGCACCATGCTAGCATATTAAGTAATTACCTTAAGAGCCTAGGCACAATCCATCCTAAGGAAATGAATTGAATCATCATTGAACCAATGTTGATACACAACATAATTATCCATACTAACCTAGTTATGTTATAATTAACTAGACTATAGTGGGGGTCTATAGGTTCTATGATAATGAGATATGTTCATGATGAAACAGTCATAGAAGCTATACCTTCCACATACATGGACTCCACAATCAAACAAGAAACGCTTTGCCCAAGTATATGTATAAGTAGATACTAAATATACTATCTTTATTATGCATAAAGTCACAATTACAAGAAAGAATACATGAGTCATACCTTTCCCAATGTAGGATTGGAAAGAGAGAGACACCTTACTCCTTTCCCAATATGGACTTGGGACTAGAGACTCTCCTCTCTACAACCTAACTCATCTAAGACTATGGATGATTGTGTATACAATAGAGATGAAGCTCAAGTGGTTTGTGTTGAAGTGAGGGGTAGGGGTCCTATTTATACTAGTGTTGAGGTCGGTTCCCACCACCAAAAGCGCGCAAATCAGTCACCATTGACTCCAGTGAGCCGGGAGGAGCTAACACGTGGAGGCTGACCGAGTTTGGTGCAAAGACCAGGGGTTCGGCCGACCTGGTCATTGCACTGTTTCTTGTGTGCTTTCTCCAGGTGACTTCCAGGTGGGTCCCATTGATGTATATGGGTGATACACCGTTGGATCTCCTCGTATACTTTTGTTTGTGGGCCATTTGATCCATAGGATTCCACATGTCATCGCCTGATTGGATGTGATGATATTTTATAGAATTGGTCCCTCTACATTTCCTCATTTCCTGCAGAAAATGCTGTATACACATATTTCTCCATGTCCAAGTGGAATTGGGTTAGATTGAAAGGTGATGTGTGCAAGAAATGACAAATCCTTCACATAATTGAGTTAAATTAATGGATGAAATTGGTATATAACAGCCGTCAACAAGTGGCACCATTGGGGTTGGTGAAGATACAATGATGCAATGTGGTGGTGTCGTCGTTGGTTTCGATGGTGGCCTGGCTGGGATGACCTCGCCTGTGACACCGTTGTCAGGGCTTGCAGCTTTAGGGCTACTGAAGGTCGAGGCTCGTTGGAGCTTTCGGGGACGTCGGTAAGGCATTCTTACCAATGCTTGCTTCGATATGTCGCCCATTCTTCAAGCCTGGGCATATTCTGATTTTGACCTGCAGGTCTATGTCAGCTGTTTTCATGCCTCTACCGCCGGGGCTAGTGCCCCGGGGCGTTACGATATCAGCCGAGGAGGCTACAGCTGTACCTGCAGAGCAGACTGCCAAGCCTATACATGGGACCACTACTCTGACATCTGTACCCCGTGTGGGTAGGGAAGCATCTCTGGCTGCCGTGCTGGAGGGACCTCTAGCCGTCGCGCAAGAGGCAATGTCGGAGTCGGCTCAGGGGGTTGAGGGCCTGGCCTCCGCTACTGCTGATCTGACGGGTAGCTCCTTGGGCGATGGTGGCGTTGCTGCTTTGGGTAGCACCGCAACTCCTGCTCAGTCCCCATGGACACGGTCCCCGGTTTTGGTGGTCTCTCCTTTGCCGCCACCGAAGGAAGAGGTCCCCGAGATGATCATTGGGGCAACCTTCCATAACTTTGGCGCAACCATAGCGTCTCTCCGATATCATGGACTCGATGCAGTCCAACATCCTCCTGGTGCAATCCAACCTGCTGGGCGCAGGGGACTCTCGCCGTAGAGTGGGAGAAGCTGCATGTTGAGGGCGAGCGCCTCCAAGGATTGGATGACCATTTGAGGTCAAGGATTGCCATGGCGAAGGCAATTTACCAGAAGGAGAGTGAGGAGCTAGAGTTGAGGCACGGCATGGCAAAGGACATGGATGCAATGTCCCAGAAGATTCTGGCCAACGCCAAGGTAGCCAATGACATGGATGATGCTCGCATGCGTGCCCCGGAAGAGGGTTGAGAGGCCCTGGGTCGCCGCGGAGCCGCTATCGCTGAGCAGGAGGCTGCTGTCGCTGAACAAGAGGTGGTGGCCCAGGCGATGATGGCTCGGGCTAAGGAAAATTGAGACAGGCTGCAGTCCCACCTCGAAGACCTTGAGCTCCAAGAGAGCAACTTGGGGTAGGATTGGGCGCATCACTTAGTTGAGCGCTAGGAACTCCTCCTGCATGATCTTGACATCCAAGTCTGGGAGCACACGATGGAGCACCGCGCCCGGGAACACGATCTGCAGGAGCGTAAGTTGGCTCAGTGTTTGGAAGCCAGGGGTAGGGCAGTGGCAGAGACGGTGGCATCCCAAGTCCTGGTGTGCTACTGGAGTCAGTACCCTGAGCTACCACTGGAGCAAGCTTTCGAAGGTCCCATTGATGAGCGCGAGGAAACAACAGTGGCAAAGGTCACGAATGCCGCCAAACATGTCGTCACACATTTTGCCAGGGATTGAGGCTAGCGACCCGTCTTTGTATTCGGGGTTTGCCCCTTTGTAAATATTCTTCAGTGAATTTGACTTTGTGTTTGTTTGACTTGTCTTGTGCTTCTCAACTTGTTACCCCAAGCCCTTAGCTACATAAGATCTTGAAGAGCTTTTCTTTGAGCTTGCTAGCACTCAAGGGATCAACGCTTTCACAATTGACATGGCCGATTTGTCGTGAGTTGATGTCTTTCCTATGGAACCCCCTTAGAGGCCCCTAGTCGGTGTGGCTAGCTTGCTGGGCACGCCTACTCTCGAGTGTAGGATGTCTTCGACAGGCTCCCAACGGAGCGAGGGGGGGGGGTGGGCATGAGCGGTTGACCTCGGTGTGGCCCTTCCATGGGCGTTTAGTTTGTCTGAGTGTTGGCATCGACGGTAGGCCTCCTGGGCGGTGCCCGAGTTGCATGCTCTAGCATCGTCCACCATCATCGCAGATTCAACGACGGCATGCCCCTTGGGTGGTGCCGGAGCTGGATGCTCCAGCGTCGCCCACCATCGTCGTAGATTTATCGACGGCAGGCCCCATGGGAGGTGCGGGAGCTAGATGCTCCAGCGTCACAGACCATCATTTCAGATTCGTCGACGGCAAGCCCCTGGTGTACAGGCTATCACAAGAGAACCTTGTTAGCAACAAGAGCGGGGCAGGATAGTGTACTCACTTAACAACACTTGTTGTTGTTGTCAATATGCTCGGACGTCGACAGCAGACCCCTTGGGTGGTACTGAAGCTGGATGCTCCAGAGTCGCCCACCATCGTTGTATATTCATCAATGGCAAGCCCCTTGGAAGGTGCCAGAGTCGCCCGTCATCGTCGCAAATTCATCGATGGTGGCCCCTTTGGAGGTGCCGTAGCTGGCTGCTCCGGCGCCATCTATCATCGTTGCAGATTTGTCGATGGCAGGCCCCATGGGTGGTGCCAGAGCTCGATGTTCTGCAATCACCCAACACCATCATAGATTCGTCTATGGTAGGCCCCCTGGGAGGTTCCAGACCTGGATGCTCCAGCGTCATCCACCATCATCGCAGATTCGTCAACAGTAGGCCCCTGGTGTACAGGCTATCACAAAAGAACCTTGTTAGCAACAAGAGCGTGGCAGGGTAATGTACTCACTTATCAGCGCTTGTTACTGTCATCAACATGCTGGGATGTCAACGGCAAGCCCCTTGGGTGGTGCCGGAGCTGGATGCTGCGGCGTCACCCACCATCGTTGTAGATTCGTCCACGGTAGGCACCCTAGGAGGTGTTGGAGCTGGATGCTCTGGCGTCGTCCACCATCATCCCAGATTTATCAACGGTAGGCCCCTGGTGTACAAGCTACCACAAGAGAACCCTATTAATAACAAGAGCGGGGCAGGAGAGTGTACTCACTTATCAGTGCTTGTTGCTGTCGCAAACATGCTGGGACATCAACGGCATGCCCCTTCTGTGGTGCCAGAGCTAGATGCTCTGGCGTTTCCAACTATCGTCATAGATTCATCAACTGTAGGCCCTCTGGGAGGTTTTGGTGCTGGATGCTCTAGTGTCATCCACCATTGTCGCAGATTCGTCGACGGTAGGCTCCTTGGGAGGTGCCAGAGCTGGCTGTTCTAGCGCTGTCCACCATTGTCGTAGATTTGTCGACAGTAGGCCCCTTGGGTGTTGTTGGAGCTGGATGCTCCGGCGTCACCCACCATCATCGTAGATTCGTCGACGGCAGGCCCCCGGGGATATGCCCGAGCTGTATGCTCCGGCGTTGCCCACCATCATCGCAGATTCGTCAACAGTGGGCACCTGGTGTATAGGCTATCACAAGAGAATCCTGTTAGCAACAAGAGCGGGGCAGAAGAGTTTCCTTACTTATCAACGCTTGTTGCTTTTGTTAACATGTTGAGACGTCGATGGTAGGCCCCTTGGGTCATTCCTGAGCTAGATGCTCTGGCGTTGCCCACCATTGTTGTAGATTCATTGACGGCAGACCCTCTAGGAGGTGCTGGAGCTAGATGCTCCGGCGTCGTCCATCATCATTGTATTTTCGTCGACGGTAGGCCCTCTTGGGAGGTGTCGGAGCAGGCTGCTCCGGCGCCATCCACCATCGCCATAGATTCGTCAATGGTAGGCCCCTTAGGTTGTGCTGGAGCTGGATGCTCTTGCGTTGCCCACCATCGTTGTAGGTTCGTCGACAGCAGGCCCCCTTGGAGGTGCCGGAGCTAGATGCTCTGGTGTCGTCCACCATCGTCGCAGATTTGTTGATGTTACGCCCCTGGTGTACAGGCTATCACAAGAGAACCTTGTTAGCAACAAGAGTAGGGTAGGAGAGTGTACTCACTTATCAGCACTTGCTGCTGTCGTCAACATGCTGGGATGTCGACAGTAGGCCCCTTGGGTGATGCCGGAGCTGGCTGTCCTGCACACGTTAAAGGATGAACTAGTTTTCTCGCCGGTTTTACCTGTCTCTCTTCCTTAGCTTTGTCATGTCTTAATGTCCTGAGTTGATACATGGGGCTTGGGTAATTCAATGCTTTAGTGCTTCGAGTCTCAGCTCCTGCCGTCCTCATGGTGCGATCCTTCTAGCCCCTAGTACTCGGCCACAGCGCTGAGAGGTAGGATGTGCGTGCTTAGGGTGCGGGACCAGGCTAAGTATTTCACACGCCCTAAACCTCCGGCTAGGCCTAGGCCTTTCTTGGGAGGCCATCTGGCTTCATAGAAATCCAAGGATGGGGGTAGCCGTGAGAGCCCTTCACACATCGCAGGTTCCTCAAGCAAGCCCACCTGCAGTAGGATTGCACAACTCTAGCAAGGGTGAGAGATATAGAGTGTACAACCGTGTATATGAAGGGAATATACAGTAAACGAGTCTATCAGGGTCGATCATAAAATTAGCGTGTAATTTAAATGAACATCATTTAGGGAAACATGAAGTAAGACAGTGATTCTTTTATATCGGTATTCATAAGAGGAGACAAACTTTACAAAAGTAGGCAACTGCCTACTTCCAGATGCCATGGGAGGTTGGGTGCATAGGCTTAGGGTTCGAGACCAAGCTAAGCTAACTGTGCACTCTGGACCTGACCCTCCTGAAGCTTGGTTGTCCCAAATGCTGCTCCAAGACACTATGAACACCTTCACACTGTCCTATTAAGATAATATATACAGGGTGTCCAAAGCTCTGATGGTAGCTATGACGGTTGCCGGGCAATTTGTCGTTGATGGCTACCGGCGGGGCATTAAGCAAGCGTTCTTACTTTCTTCCTTGGTCCCCTGCCATGTGAAGGGTCTGAGCATAGCCGAAACTGATCTTGATAGCTTTGACGAGAGTGTCGGTGCTGTCAGAAGGCCACATATGGGGTGCTACAAGTGAGCCGTGCTGGGGCGAGTTTGGCGGAGGCTGACTTGGTCCGGCACCGCCTTGGGCTGGTGCTGGGTCTGCTGTGAGGGCTTGGAGCTTCTCCAAGTCTAGCACCGCAGCAGTGCAGTCTCCGTGGATCCCGAGGACACCGGAGGGGGTCGACATCTTTAGGACAAGGTAGCCGTAGTGGGCTTCGGCCATGAATCGGCATAGGGCTAGCTCGCTGATGATGGCTTTTATGGGGAGGCTGACGTCTTCGACGTCGAACAGGATGCTCCCTGTCCTATAGTTGTCAGGCGTCCCAAAGGTCACTCGGAGGTTGATGTTGCCGTACGGGATGATGTTCCCTGGCCCCACCACCGAGAATGGCCTCGATGGGGTCAGCTTTGACACCGAGATCTGCAGTTGGTCGAAAGCCGCACGGCTGTTGAGGTTGAGGCTGACCCCGCCATCTATCAAGACGAAATCGAGCTTGACGTTGGCAATGGTGGGGGCGACCAAGAGAGGCAGGATCCCGGCTCCCGCCATATTTTTAGGGCAGTCGGAGGCGTCGAAGCCGATTGGCGTCTCTTTCCTCTTTTGATGCCACTCTAGAGCAGCATCTTGGTCTATCGAAGCCACTTCTCGGCTCAGGGTCTTGGCCGCTTTCCGGGACGCGGAATCCCAAGACCCCCCAAAGATGACGTGGAGAGTCTTGTGATGTTCGTGGTTGCTACTGGCGTCAGAATCCTCGTATTGGTGGACCACATTGACGGCCCGTTTCTGCTTCTGGTACTCAATCTCCTCGTCGTTGTTGAGTTTGGGGCCAACCTACGGCTTTCCCTCCTTCTTGAGGAAGGGGCGCCATCGGGACGCTGCTATTGATGTGCCCGCTCTTGGTAACTCTCGGCGCATCTCTTAATCTCCCAGCACTTTTTCGCAGTTTGGTGGCGAGTCTTGTGTACCGGGCAGGGCTCAACATCATCATCAGCTACTGGTGGCTGACGTGGGCGCTTGTCAGAGCATAAGGGTCTTCCCCCTTCGGACGCCACTGCTGTGGCGACGGGTGACCCATGCAGCGGCTTGTTCTGGCCGCCCCCCGATTTTTGTTCTTTTTTTTGCCGCTACCCTAGGTAGTGGCAACTTCACCGGTCTGGCCAACTCTGCCCACTCCTAGGGCGGCCTGGCTGTGCTAGTCACGGCCTTCTCCCACCCGGGCCCACCGGTCGGCAATGGAGAAGAGCTCGGAGACATCTTGCACGTTGTGCGTGGCTAGTTTCTCGAGCATCTACTGGTCTCGTACTCCCTACCAGAATGCTACTATGACAGAAGCATTCAGGATGTTGGGGATGGAGTTGTGTACCTGGGTGAAGTGGTGGATGAATGATTGCAGCGTCTCCTTGGGTTGTTGGCGCATTGCATGGAGGTCGAGCTCGATGCTGGGGCGCGTGTAGGAGTTGCCGAAGTTTGTAATGAACTGCCAACAGAGCTCATCCCAGGAGGTTATGGACCCCTCGTGCAGGTTCATCAGTCATGACCGGACTGAGCCGATCAAGGCGACAGGGAAGTAGTTCACCAAAACGGACTCATCCGCTCCTGCAGCAAGGAGTGTTGTGATGTAGATCTGCAGGAACTTGGCTGGGTTGATGCTCTCATCAAACTTCTCCGAAAAGTGTGGACGGAACTTGCACGGCCACATCGACGGTCAGAGGTATGGCACCATGGCCATGCACCCTCCGATGGGCTTCATCGAAGAGGCATACAGAACAACATACTCCAGAGGGGTTTGCTGCGCCACGTGTGGCTGCTGCAGAGCCTGCTGTTGTGGCAAGTACTGTAGCGGCACCTGTTGTAATGAGCAGGGGTGTGCACTCAACCCAATGTAGTCCTAGTTTGATGGCGGCCGTTGAGGCTTTACCTGAGGTGCTCCTCACACGAAGGATGCCTCCTGCTCAGGCACTTAAGGGTCATACTCAGCGTCTACGTTGCGCCGCCTCTCCTACTGCCACTCGATGATGACGCGGTCATCTATCTGAGCTTGACGATGGTCAAGCTTATGCCCATAGGTCCTCCGTGGGGATCTTCCCAGCGCAAGTAGGCCTGGTGGATCTGGAGCCAGCGGTGCATTGGTTGATGGACGGTGTGCGCGATAGCTACACGTGACGTCTCCCTTTGTTGGGAGAGTTGAGGGCCGCCACTACTAACTTGTCGATGTCGTGGACGCATTGCTTAGCCACTCCCTGGGAAGCAGGGCCTGGGCTGCTACTAGAGTGCTCTCCAGAGTCACAGCCGGCTGCTGTGGGGGCGTTGACTGGGCCGGGACGTGCCCAGAGGTGCCACCCTGGCCAACTGCATCTACGCGGGGGCGTGAAAGACCTGAGTGCGCCGCTCGGGCGATAGATCTGGTCACCGGATGACGGCCTCGGAAACCCCCGTCTATAGGTTTGATGAACAACATGGCGGTGAAAACGGAACCACTTTTTTGAGGGAAAAAAGCCCCTTTCTGGCATGCCAAATGTCAAAGTGCTAAAGCAACACTTCCCCCATATCTGCTAAGGAGCAGCCCGCGGAGGTTCTTTGACTGGAAGGGCTTAGTTCTCAATCTAGTGGTCGCGCATACGAGAGTATGAGATGGTGGTTTTCGTGGTTTGGGCCGCAACAGTGTAACACCCTACTCCACAGTGAGGTTGTATTGCTGGTGTTTGTGTGAATGCGTAAGTTGGGGACCCTTTGTAACGGTGGAGGTCTGGTCCTTACAAGGCCACAAGCCTTACAAGTGGGGTTCGAGGCCCGACAGGTGGCCCCATGTGATCTTATCCTAAAAGATCTATGGCTTCTCGCATAAGCTTCCCCTCACCGCGGCTTGAAGACTTGCCGCCTTGCCGCCTCAGTCGCCACTGGCCCATGCGTAGTCATTGATGATGGCAGGAAATGTCCCATCCATCAGTCCCTAGCGCCGTAAGCTACCCACTTGGCGGAGTGGGGTAGGCCTGTTGCGTCTTCTCTGCGATGCGATTGGATGCATCGGTACCTGAAAGCAGGCATGTGCCGCATCACACGCCTGTGGTAGACGTGAGCCTTCAATGCCTAAGCTGGACAAGGCGCACCTTCCTCTTAAATCCCGCAACCCACCGCCCAGAGCAAGTTGCAGCGTACGTGGCAGCTCTAGAGTTAGCCTCTTCTGGGGAGGCTGGGACCCGACCCGTTGACCACGTGGCAGCTCTGGAGTCTACTCCTGATTAGAGCGAGGGCTCCAGGGCCGCGAGACACATGACAAAGCCGGAGCCCGCCACATCGTGGAGGTGGCCTATGTGTCGTCTCGAGCCGCGTGGAAGCTCCGGAACTCACTCCCATCGGAGGGAGCGGGATCCCATCCTGCAGGACACGTGGTCTGTTGGGATCTCGCCCCTGATGGGGAGCTGAACTCCTCCTTGAGGTTCATGTGGGTATGCCGGACCCCGTATTTGGGGTAGAGGGGTCCAGGCCTTCTGGTTACGCGGCGCACTTGCACCCCGCCTTGGCTATGAGACAGGTGTTGACATATGTTGTATACCAATTTCACCTGTCAATATAAGTCAATTATGTGAAGGAATTGATGAGGACATCACAATAGCAGAGACGCACATTGAACTGCAAGGACCAATCACAAGAGCACGAGCACGGTTAATAAATCAGCAGGTCAACTCGTTCCTTACTTTCTTTACATGTGAGTTTGACAATAGATTGCTATGTGATGATTTAATTGTTACTAGGAACAACGGAGAAGATCAACAAGTGAAGGGAAGAGTCCTTGGGAACATGGAGAACATGCTGGGACGTCCACCAGTTGATGGAATCAGTTTACAACTCGGACTTGGGTTCAACACGGAGTCCAGGAGCAGTCCACCTTAAAATGGATGCCCAGGATGCATACGGACTCTGTTTTCGACGTTCCACATATGAACGAAAAGAGGAGAATATAGTCTTTTCAATGGCTCTGGTTCCACCTCAAAACTCTTCCGGAGTTATTGGGAATTGTCGAATCAAATCAAGTCCAGATTTCTGTCCGATGTTGCACCATCGAATCGGGCCTTTGGGCCTTGTATCCCGTATGAGTCCATTAGTGATGCATCTAAGCATGTTTTGGCCGAACCCTAGCCTTTAAATACTGTAGCCGCCGGTCATATTTGGTGGGTTTTGCTTAGATCAATAATGTCGCCGTTCTACGGTTTGTGAGACCCCAACTTTGATTGCAGGTCATGTCTTTGACGTTCTTGCTTGTGTTCTGGGTTGCACTTGCAGGGATTAGCCTTCTTTGTGAGGTCAAGCATGTGCATCACGGTTGATAACCAATGGAGCAGTAGTTTAGTGATTGCAGGGGTACTCGAACTACTCGAGTGCCGCAGATCATCAATGTCGAGTTCTCCACCCCAATCCACTTACCTTTCGGAAGATCGGGCCTAAACTACTCATCAATTGGTATCAGATTCCCAGGTTTCTTGTGAGGTATCTTTGTTTTCCTTCCATTAGATTGGTTTTGTTTCGTACCTAGAGTCCACAGAAAAGCCACAAAAAAAATTAAATCATTTTTACCGCTTCCTAGACTATAGTGTCTGCAGTTTCATTTTTTAGTTTGCATTGTTGAGATTGCATTCGTGTGGTCGAGTCTTGTTGCTGGTTTATTATTGTGTTTTGAGTCCTAGTTATCGTGTTTTGTCCCTGTTTACTCGCTGTTTGATACCTATTCCACAATCCCTACATAACAAACCGATCCACCACGTTCATTGGTTTGCCCTAACTAGCCGCCTTGCGTGAACTCCCGCATCGCCAGCCCTAAATTGGGTGACAAACCTTTGTGCCACTCATACTTGAATCATCACACACCACCACATTAGTTGATGTGCAAATTCTAAGTCAATTTCATATCCGAATGCGAGTCCTATTGTTAAAGGAATCAACATCCAAAAACTGTAACTCGGACAACCTACCTTAAAATGGCCATAACTTTCGCATACGAACTCGAAATCGTGCAATTTTTTTTTAAATTGATCTACGCGAAATTCTGCATCTGGTTTTCTGCATCTTCGCCGCGTTCAGCAAAAATTAGATTGCCCAAATTCCCCTCGGAAGATAGGCTATCCGGCCTACGAAGTTTTAGCACAAGTTTTAAAGAATCTTCTTCATTTTCTATAGGCTGCATATTACATTCAAATGAGCTGAAAATTTGTGTGCTTCATATTTTTGTGCTCCTGAGCAAAGAAAAAATATCAAAAAATATTACAAAAGGAAAAAAATAGTGAAGAGCACGCTTATTAAAGCAATTGGCTATACTACTTGTGCTCTGATTGTTGGTTATATCATTCTATCTCCCGTCTGCCTTGCTACATCCTTGTGTTGTGCTAGGCCCTAGAGCACATGGTTGACCAGCAACAGTTTCCTACATTAAATACTTATTTATCTTTGTTTACCTATTAACAATTTTCTGCTCATTAGCCACCATATTGTGCCATCCAAGCTCCACCTTTTTCTTGAGCATAACAGGTACCTTTGCAATCACCCCATGCTTCATTAGTTCATCTCACCGTCCACATCACCTACTGTGTCGGTAAGAACACTTGTAAGAGTGTGGTAAGACGCTTGAGCGAGAGAGATTGTTTTCTTCCACCTTTCACATTGCCACTGTAGTTGATAGGGATAACATATTTTTGTTGTCTTTTGTTTCCTACTAACAATGGCAGGAGAAGACAATGATGACGAATGTGTTCAACATGCTGAGTTACGTGATATGATGAAGACCATGACAGATATGTTCGCCAAATACAACGCATCAACGGAGGAGTCATTGGCAAACTTGACACGCCAACTTGGTGACCTTGCTCTTTAGATGAATACTTCTGAGGCTCGGTTGCTTCTCGCTGGAAGACATGAAGACAACGCTTATGATGATACGGAAGATCACAACAATCAACCAATACTACCACTTTATCGTCAAGGTATGGGAGCTAATAATCATCATCATAATTATAATCGTCCTCCTGATGATCCTTTTGCCAAAGTGAAATTTACTATACCCTCTTTTTCTGGTGTTTATGATGCTAAGGCTTATATTGATTGGGAGATGATAGTAGAGCAAAAATTTAATGCCCATATTGTTCCTGAACAACATAGAGTGCGTAAGCCACTAGTGAGTTTAAGGACTTTGCTATCATATGGTGGAATGAACTTGTTAAAACTAGAATTGATCCTCCAACATGGGATAGATTAAAGGAAGCTATGCATGTTCAATTCGTTCCTCCATCTTTTTCAGTAAGACCTTCACAAAAAAATTGCAGCTCTTAGACAAAGGTAACATGTCTGTAGAGGAGTATTATCAAGAGTTACAAAAGGGTATGCTGCATTATGGGGTAGTAGAGGACATGGATGATAAAATACCTCGTTTTATGCGGGGTTGAGGCATGAAATTCAGGACATTGTTGATTATAAGGAATATGATACTGTTAACAGATTGTTTCAGCTTGCTATGTTGGCAGAAAAAGAATTGCAGGGCCAACAACAACAACAACAACGCACGAAGAGCAACTTCACGCCGCGTTCGACATCTACACCATACAAAATAGCACCATCTTCGACCCCCCGTGCAGCGACTACACCATCCAATGGCGGCCAACGATCTACACCTGCTGCTGCTGGAGGGCAGCAAGGCAACATCATTCAAGCCTTCATCGTCCACTGCTATGAGTCGTACTTCCGACATTAAGTGTAGCGCTGCGAGGGACTTGGTCATATGATGAGAGATTGCCCGAGCAAACGAGCATATATAGCACGCCACGATGGTGGGTATGATAGTAATTCGGATGTTGAAGATGAATATTCTCTTGCTACTGACTTTACAGATCCGAATGACGAACACACCGAAAAATAGGTACTTGGTACAGCGGCGACGGAGAACTATAGGAGCATCATTGTGCAGCGTTCCTTGAGCTCCAAAGTGGAGGCCGACGACAAGCTACAACGGCACAACCTCTTCCACATGTTTCTCGTTGTCAAGGACTGCTGTGTACACACTATAATTGATGGAGGTAGCTGCAATAACTTGGTGAACATGGACGTCGTCAAGAAACTTGGTTTGACAACAAGAGCAACCCCTCATCCATACCACATTCAATGGTTCAACAACGGCGGTAAGGTTCGGGTAACACAAACAGCGAGAAAACATTTTTCAATTGGTTCTTACCATGATTTTGCTGATTTTGATGTCGTGCCTACGGATGCTTGTTCTCTTTTATTGGGTTGTCCTTGTGAATTTGATACAGACGCTATTCATCATGGTAGAACTAATAAATATATTCTCATGCATAAAAGAAAAGAAAATCACTTTGCTCCCCATGACTACTGCTAAAATTGTGCATTTAGAGAAGAGTAAAATTTGTTATGGCAAAGCAACAAAACTAGAATCTAAAAAATAGCAAGTCATTAAGTTAAAATCACCATTGTTGCTCGCAACTAAATCTGACCTTGCTGATTTATTCGATGCTAAGAGGATGTGCTATGCTTTGGTATGCAAAGAAGCCATGTTTTCAATTCATGAATTGTCTATTGCATTGCCCCTGCTGTTGCTAACCTTTTGCAGGAGTTTGAGTATGTGTTTCCCTATGAGATACCCCCTGGTTTACCACCCATGAGAGGTATTGAACACAAGAATGATTTGATTCCAGGAGCAAGCTTGCCAAATCGTGCAGCGTACAGGGCGAATCCAAAGGAAACTAAGGAAATTCAGCGACAAGTCCAAGATCTTTTGGACCGCGGGTACATTCGTGAAAGCCTTGGCCCTTGTTTCGTTCCTGTTCTTTTGGTTCCTAAGAAAGATGGTAGTTGGTGCATGTGTGTTGATTGTTGAGCGATTAATAACATCACCATTCTCCTCGCTTGGATAACATGCTTCATGAATTAAGTGGTTCTATCATCTTTAGAAAAATTGACTTGCGTAGTGGTTACCACCAATTTAGAATGGCACTAGGAGATGAATGGAAAACTGCATTTAAAACCAAGTTTGGACTTTATGAGTAGTTTGTCATGCCTTTTGGTTTAACTAAATCACCCAACACCTTTATACGATTAATGGACGAGGTTTTACGTGCTTTCATTGGACAATTTGTGGTGGTTTACTTCGATGATATCCTCATTTATAGCAAGTCGTATGATGAACATCTTGGTCATTTACGTGCTATTTTTACTGTTTTGAGAGATGCACATTTGTTTGGTAACCTCGAAAAGTGCGTCTTTTGCACCAATCGAGTCTTGTTTATTGGCTATGTCGTTTCCTCGCAGGTAATTGAGATGGATGAGGCAAAAATTGAAGCGATCACTAGCTGGCTAGCCCCAACAACCGTCACGCAGGTCCGTAGTTTTCTTGGTCTTGCAGGCTTTTATCGCCATTTTGTGCGGGATTTCAGCACCATTGCAGCACCTTTACATGAGCTAACCAAGAAGGGAGTGCCATTTCAATGGGGCGAATAGCAGCAGCAAGCTTTTGATACTCTCGAATTGAAGCTTACACAAGCACCATTGCTACAACTTCCTGATTTTGACAAGACCTTTGAGTTAGAATGCGATGCAAGCGACATTAGTATTAGAGGCATTCTCATGCAAGGAGGTAAACCTGTTGCTTTCTTTAGTGAAAAACTTCATGGTTCTTCTCTGAATTATTCTACTTATGATAAGGAATTGTATGCCTTAGTGCGAGTATTACAAACTTGGCAACATTATCTTTGGTCTAAGGAGTTTGTCATAAATTCCGATCATGAATCATTGAAGTATCTTAAGTGTCAAACAAATATGAATAAATGACATGCTAAATGGATTGAGTTCATAGAGTCATTTCCATACATCATTAAGCAACAGAAAGGGAAGGAAAATGTCTTGCCGATGCATTATCTAGACGTTATACCATGTTGTCCCAACTTGATCATAAAATCTTTAGTTTGGAAACAATAAAATCATTATATACTACTGATTTGTACTTAAAATATGCTTTTGAAAATTGTTTAGAAGGAAGAACTTGGAATAAATATGTGCTGCAAAAGGTTCTCTTCTACCGTGCTAACAAGCTATGCGTTCCAGCTAGCTCCGTTCGTCTACTACTTTTGCAGGAAGCACATGGAGGAGGTTTGATGGGACATTTTGGAGTGAAGAAAACTGAAGAAGTGCTGTCCGCACACTTCTTTTGGCCAAAGATGAGGCGTGATGTCGAGCGCTACGTGTCACAATGCACTACTTGTAATAAAGCTAAGTCCCGCCTTAACCCACATGGTCTTTATATGCCTCTTCCTGTTTCTAGTGTACCTTGGGAGGATATTTCTATGGACTTTGTTTTGGGATTGCCTAGTACTAGGAGGGGGAGGGATAGTATTTCCGTTGTTGTTTATCATTTCTCCAAAATGGCATACTTTATACATTGTCATAAGAATGATAATGCCTCAGACATTGCTGATCTATTTATGACGGAAATTGTTCGTTTACTTGGTGTGCCAAATACCATTGTTTCTGATCGTGATGCAAAAATTTTAAGTCATTTTTTGGAGAAATTTTTGGTATAAATTGGGAGCCAAGTTGCTGTTGTCAGCTACATGACACTCACAAACAGATGGACAAACCGAGATAGTTAATCGTACTTTATCCACTATGTTGCGGGCTGTCTTGAAAACAAATTTGAAGTTGTGGGAGGAGTGTTTACCACATATAGAATTTCCTTACAACAGATCCGTTCACTCCATTCCAGGTAGTGTATGGTTTTAATCCCTGTGCTCCTATTGATTTACCACCTTTGTCACCTTCTAAAACTATAAATTTTGATGCTACAGAATGATCTGAATTCATTCTTAAGATGCATGAAACTACAAAGAAAAATATTGAAAAGATGAATGAGAAGTATAGTATTGCAGGTAGTAAAGGTAGAAAAGAAGTAAAACTTGAACCGGGTGATTTGGTGTGGTTACATTTGAAAAAAGAGTGATTCCCTAACTTCAGAAAATGTAAACTTATGCCACGAGCTGCTGGTCCTTTTAAGTTGTTGAAACGATTAATGATAATGCATATAAGCTTGAGTTGCCTCCGGATTTTTTGGTTAGCCCCACATTTAACATTTCAGATTTGCGACCGTACTTGGGAGAAGAAGATGAACTTGAGTCAAGGATGACTCCAATTCAAGAGAGGGAGGATAATGAGGACATCACAACAGCGGAGACGCACATTGAACTGCAAGGACCAATCACAAGAGCACAAGCACAGTTAATTAATCAGCAGGTGAACTCGTTCCTAACTTGCTCTGCATGTGAGTTTGAGAATAGATTGCTATGTGATGATTTAATTGTTATTAGGAACAATGGAGAAGATCAACAAGTGAAGGGAAGAGGCCTTGGGAACATGAAGAACCTTCTGGGACGTCCACAAGTTGATTGAATCAGTTTACAACTCGGACTTGAGTTCAACTCGGAGTCCAGGAGCAGTCCACATTAAAACGGACGCCCAAAATGCATACCGACTCTATTTTCGATGTTCCACATATGAACAGAAAGAGGAGAAGATAAAATATCTAATGGCTCTGGTCCCCCCCCCCCTCAAAATTCCTCCGGAGTCATTGGGAATCGTCAAAACAAGTTGAGTCCAGATTTCTGTACAGTGTTGCACCACCGAATCGGGCCATTGGGCCTTGTATCCCGTATGAGTCAATTAGGGATGCATCTAAGCGTGTTTTGGCCGAATCCTAACCTTTAAATACTGCAGCCGCCGGTCATATTTGGTGGGTTTTGCTTAGATCAATAATATCACCGTTCTACGGTTTGTGAGACGCCAACTTTGATTTCAGATCGTGTTTTCGACGTTCTTGCTTCTGTTCTCGGTTGCACTTGCAGGGATTAGCCTTCTTGGCGAGTTCAAGCATGTGCAGCACAGTTGATAACAAAAGGAGCAGTGGTGTAGTGATTGTAGGGTACTCGAACTGCTCGAGTGTCGCGGATCATCAACGTCGAATTCTCCACCCCAATCGACCTACCTTTCGGAAGATCGGGCCTAAACTACTCATTAGGAATTGTCATTTCCTGCACACATCGAATTTCTATTTGACCTATTTATACTTGTCCTTGGAGAAATAGTGCATGCGGGGATTCTAAGCAGAAATGAAGTGAAACAAGGGGATGGATCATATAAACTATCATTCCAGCTAATCAGGCGACGACACGTGGCACCACATGGATCAAATCGCCCACAAACAGAAGTATCTGAGGCCATCCAACGGTGTAGCACCCATATAAAGGAATGGGACCCACCTGGCAAAGACCTGGAGGAAGCACAACCCAAACAGGGCCAAGACAAGGTCAGCTGACCCACCTAGTCAGTTGACTTGTTCTTGCCCCCAAACGCGGTCAAACGCCACGTGTTGGCTCCTCCCGGCTTGAAAAGGTCATGGGTGACTAATTCGTGCGCTTTTGGTGGCAGGAAGCAACCCTTCTCCAAGATATAAATAGGACCCCTCACTTCAACACACACCACATGAGTATTCATCCTTTGTATCCACTACTCTCCATAGGTTTAGAGGAGTATAGGCGTTAGAGAGGGGAGCCTCTAGTCCACAGTCCAAGTAAGAGAGGAGTAGAAGGAGTCTCTTCCCAATTGGGAAAGGTATGGCTCCTATATTCCTATTTGTATTTGTGACTATATTCATAATGAAGATGATATATTTAGTCTACTATTGTTCATATACTTGGACAAAGCGTTTCTTGTTTGATTGTGGATTCCATGTATCTGATAGGAATAGTATTTATGATTGTGCTATACCATTCTTATTACATCATCATAAACACTATAAGCCTCCACTATAGTCTAATTAGCTATGATATGATTATGTTAACATGAATCACTTATGCTATGAATTAACATTGGTTCAACAAAGATTTAGTTCATTGCCTTAAGATGGCTTGTGCCTGGGCTCTTATGGTAATTACTTAATATGCTAGCATGGTGCTAGGATAGAGAGTAGCATTGAATGTCTTGTAGACCCACAGATTGAAGTAGGCAGTAGGTAGTGACAGCCCTATCTGTCGTTTGTAATCCTCCATGTTCGGCTATGCTACATGCTCTTGGCGGGAGTCGCCTAGTGCTACTAGGGGTAAACCCGTGCTCAATGTGTTAATCCACTTAGCATGAGAATTCTTAATTAATATAATCATTATCATCTAACTTAGGCTATGTGTATATACATTAGAAGCATAGTAGGAGTATCTACCCAACTCTTAGCCTAGTTCCTCTATTACCTCATTTATCCCCTTAGGATATAATGCTCTTGTGTGTGTCACACTACCTCAATTACACTTTATCCATCCTTGCTAGAGCCCTACCTAGGCCAACCTAACTTTGCCACTTGATGATTGTTTTACTTCCATTTAGCCTTCCTTTGGGAAAAATACAAATGACACCCTTTGGGAATACTCTTGAAAGGGGAAATGATACATCAATAGTTTCTGTGCGCTTGCGGACGTTCACTTGAGAATTAAAACCTACCAACAAACATTTCTAGCACCACTGCTATGGATGAATTGTTAGTAGTGCGTAGGAAATATCAACAAGCATTTATGGTGCCATTGCCGGGGAAAGTAGCCGAAGTATTGCATGATTGAGTGAATACGATAGGACCCTGGTAGGTTTTAGTAGGATGACCTTACATTGTTTTCGCATTTTATGTGAAAACAAGTTAGTGTATGTCTGGTTTCCGCTTGTGGAAAACTTTGTTGAAGATTCCGAATCCTTTCTAAGAGATCAACCTCGTGTCGTTACTCCTCAGAAGCTTCAAGTGGCAAAGCAAGCTAGCAAAACTGCACCATCAATTGAAACACTAATGGCCCAGAAGACCCTTCTTTAGTTTTCGACTCCCTCTGCTAACAATGTGCCTGTTAAGCCCACTATTAACATGGGAGACGTAAACTTTGAAATCAAGACTGGCCTAATCACTATGTTGTAGGCCAACCAGTTTTGTCGGAAGGCTAACAAGGATGCAAGTGCTCACCTACAACAATTCCTTGAGATCTGCAGCACTTTTAAGATAAAGGACGTATCTCCTGGTGTTTTCCGTCTTAGGCTGTTCCCGTTCTCTCTTCTTGGTAGAGCGAAACAGTGGTTCTACGTGAACCAAAGTGCTATCGATACTTTGGAGAAATGTTCTACGACATTCCTCACCAAGTTTTTCCCGTTCGGCAAGACCAATGCCCTAAGTGGAATAATTTCCAACTTCCAGCAAGATGCCAAGGAATCTATCACGAGACTTGGGAAAGGCTACAGGAGTATATCCTAGCCTGTCCCCACCATGGGATGGATGACTAGATCATCATCAAAAACTTTTACAACGGGATGATCCCTTCAACCCATGACCATGTCGATGGTGCTGCTAGAGGTGTCTTCTTCTCATCAACGGTGCCCAAAGACAAAGTTTTTATTGAGAAGATGGCGTCAAACATGGGATGGAGTGATGAGAGTCTCCATACCTGCCAACGAGGCATGCACACCTTAAAGGAGGTGGACATCATCGCTGCCAAATTGGACCTACTTATGAAGAAGATTAATGGACAAAGCAATGGTGAAGAATGCCGCAATGCCTACACCTTAGACTCTCACACCACTTGTGAAGTCCGTGGCAACACGAGACATTTAGGCAATGATGCCCAGAAACCCGTGAGTGTGCCTTGTGCGTAGCCAAGAATGGAAACAATGGCTATCATCCAGGAGGTCAAGGGTGGGGGCAACCACGCCCATTCTTTCAACGAGGGTACAACAACAATGGCAACAATGGAAATCAGCCAAACTTGAGAGAACTTTCCATAGGCCAGCTAAAGGCCAATGAGGCTATATCCAAGAAGTTGTCATCCAATGACAAGACCCTAGAGAGCATCAATGCCAAGATTGAAGGATTATCCTCAGCCTTCAAGAATCAATTGAGTTCCAACAAGATGATGGAGACTCGGTTTGCTCAACTTGCAGCTCCTGTTCCTCCAATGAAGAATGGAAAGATGCCAGGACAGCCCGAACCTCCCGTGGATAGTGTCAACATGATTTCTCTGCAAGGAGGCAACTGGCTGAAGGATCCTGGATGTCCTACAATCTCATGCTCAATTGGGGCACAACACTTTTACAAGGCCCTTTTTGACCTTGGAGCAAGCGTGAGTGTGATGCCTGTTGATATATCCTACGCACTACTAACAATTCATCCCTAGCATGTGTGCCAGAAATCCTTGTTCATAGGTTTTAATTATCAAGTGAACGCCCGCAAGCGCACAAAAGCTATCGATGTAGCATTTCCCCTTTTAAGAGTATTCCCAAAGGTTGTCATTTATATTTTCCCAGAAGAAGGCTAAATGGAAGTAAAACAATCATCAAGTGGAAAGGCTTAGCTAGGCCTAGGTAGGTGTCGGTACCCTGCAGACCGGGTACCCTCGCACACAGGATGAAGTCACCGTAGCATGTTCGACAGCGCCACGTGTCCCGAAGGTGCCAGGCCTCAGCCTCTCGCAAGATCTAGCCCCGGTGCTACCACGTGGGACCCGAAGAATGGGATTTGCTCCCTCAAGATAGACAGCCTGCCAAAGCGCCACGTTTTGGGATGGGACCTCGCCCAACCTTGGCAGAGAGCTCCAGAGTTGCTGCTTAGCATGGAGCGCCAGACCAAGCACCCTCCCTCTGGGGAAAGCACGGAGCTCCCACGTACCCTGGGGAGCCCCGGAGCTACCATGCGTCACAAAGGATCGGGGCTAGCCTTACCACTGAGGACCTGCTCCGATGCTGCCACGTGTCCCGCAGCTCCCCCCGGATGGTGAGGTGCAGGAGTTAAAAGATGGTACGCTCCACTTAGGTCAAGCATTGAAGATCCGCACCCACCTCCGACACACAACGTGGAGCACGCCAACGGTCAGAGACCGCTATGACCAATCGCATCATAGTGAAGGCGCTGTAGGCCTAAACCACTCAGCCAAGTGGGTAGCTTGCGGCAACAGGACAGGCTAATGGGACACCTTCTGCCACCGTCAGCAATGGCGCATGGGCTACTGACAAGGGAGGTGGTAAGATGGCGATTCTTTACTGGCACCCTTAGAGGAAGCTTATGGGAAAAGCCTTATCTTTACGATAAGATCACTCCAGGACCACCTATCGGGCCCCGAGACTTCACTTGTAAAGTGTCCGATCTTGGTTATAAAAGGGCCAGACCGCCACCGTTACAAAGGACCAGACTTGGAATCCCCGATACACACACACGCATACACACTCACGAGCAATACAATCCACCTTGGAGTAGGGTGTTACGCTCGTCACTGTTGAACCACGTAAAAACCACTGTCTGTAACTTCATCTGCTAGTACACTTGATTGAGGCCTATGTCCTGCTGAACAAGAACCTTTGCGGGCTGCTCCTTAGAAGATCATGGAGAAGTGTCGCTCTAACACATTGACAGTTGATGCCCCAGGTAGGGTCTTTTTCCCTCAAAAAAGTGGTAGTGCTTTCACCAGTCATGGTGTTCATCAAGCCTTTGAGTAGCGGCAAAATTGAGTCGCAAGAGGTTGACCAGCGTGTCGACAAAGACGTGGAGATGGACTTCCAAAGGCCAGAATGCATCGTCGAAATGATCCACTAGACTTGGAACCTCGACCACAACGGTGACCACGAGCGTCGCAAAGCACTCCACATCATCTGTGGAGGATTTTGGGAACCCGCATCCAGGAATGCGGTGAAGACCCTGCGTTGGGCAATGCCTTCGACAGCTTTAATGCTTGCCACGGCGCCGCATCACAAATGGATGGAGACGCCGATCAGCTTCGATGCCTCCGACTGCCCCGAGAACATGGCGGGAGCCTGGCAGCTGCCCCTCCTCGTCGCCTTCACCATCACCAATGTAAAGTTCTACCATGTTCTGGTAGATGCTGGAGTTGCCTCAACCTCATCAGCCGTGCGGCCTTCGACAAGCTGAAGATCCCCGTGTCTGAGCTCGCCCCGTCAAGACCATTCTCGTGGATAGGACCGGAGAGTGTTATCTCGTACGGCTGCATTCACCTTCGGGTGACCCTCGGGAAACCCGGGATCTTCAGGATGGAGAGTATCCTATTCGACATCGCGGAGGTTAGCCTTCCCTACCACGCCATTATCGACAGGCCAACCCTGTACTGGTTTATTGTTGTAGCCCATTACGGCTACCTCGTCCTCAATATGCCGGCATCCTCCGGCGTCCTCAAGATCTGTGGAGTTCGTGCTGCTGCGGTGACGGTTTAAGAGAAGCTCTGAGTGCTGGCAATGGTCCCAACACATGTCCTGAGCGATGCTGGGTCGAGTAAGCCTTCGACAGACCCACGCGCGCGCAGCCACCCCGCTGCACCACGAGTGCAGCCCTCTGATGACACGACGTAGCCATCAAGACAATCCAGATTGGCTCCAATGCGGCTCAGACCACCCGTATCGCAGGGAGTCTGGACAGAGAGTAGGAATCAGCGCTCACTGTTTCCTACGAGCTAACGTCAACGTCTTCGCCTGGCAACCGTCGCAGATGCCAAGCATCCCCCAGGAAGTGATCGAGCACTGTCTAAAGATCTACCCCGACGCACGGCCACAATAACAGAGGCCCCGTAAGCAGTCCATCGAGCGGCAGAACTTCATCCACGAAGAAATCAAGAAGCTCCTCGATGCCGGCTTCATATGGGAGGTCCACCATCCCAGATGGCTGGACAATCCTGTTGTTGTCCCCAAGGCTGGTGGTAAGCTCCGGATGTGCATCGACTACACCAACCTCAATAAGCCATGTCCTAAAGATCCTTTCCCTCTCCCTAGAATTGATCAAATCATAGATTCAACCTCGACATGCAATATGCTGTGCTTTCTAGATGCCTACTCAGGGTTTCACCAAATCCCAATGTCTAGAGAGGATGAAGAACATACCGCATTTATATTCGAAGATGGCCTTTACTGCTATGTCTCCATGCTTTACGGTCTTAAGAATGCCCTCCCACCTTTGTTCGTGCCATGCATAAAACATTTGGGGACCTCATTCTGGACCTGGTAGAGGTATATGTTGATGACATTGTAGTTAAGATCCACACCCATACATCATTGCTACAAAACCTCACCCTAGTCTTTGATAGACTGCAAACCACACGCACGAAGCTCAATCCCGACAAGTGCGTGTTCGGGGTCAAAGCTGGGAAGCTCCTCGATTTCTTGGTCTCACACTGAGGGATTGAGGCCAACCCAAAGAAGATTAAGGTGGTGGAACTGATGCGACCTCCAGCCCGAATTAAGGACGTACAGAAGCTTGCAGGGTGCTTGGCAGCGCTCAGCCAATTTATCTCTGGGGTGGCTGACCGGGCCCTCCAATTCCTCAAGCTCCTGCGCCAGTCCAGACCATTCCTCTGGACCGAGGAAGCGGAGAAGGCGTTCCGCGAGCTGAAGCCACAGCTGACGACGCTGTCAATAACCGTGGCACCGGAGCCCAAGGAGCCCCTGTACCTCTACATTGCTACCACAACCGAGGTGGTGAGCATGGTTTTGGTTGCAATGCGGGCCGGTCCCCAGCAGCCTCAGCGGACGGGAGGGGCCGTTGCTGCTGATTCTAAGCCCCAGGGCTTCGAGCTTGTTGGGAGCCCCGACAACGAAGAAGCCTCTGGATCCCAGCCCCTAGAGAAGGTCCGGGTCCCCCTAGGGGGCCCCGGAGAGCAAGAAACCTCTGGAGAACAAGATGCTCTATGCGGTACTAATTGCGTCAAGGAAGCTCCGCCATTAGTTTCAGGCGCATAGAGTCTCGGTGGTGACTTTGTTCCCACTAGGGGCGGTGCTGCGCAACCCCAATGCAACAGGCAATATTGCCAAATGGGCTGCAGAATTAGCGGAGTTCGAGCTTGACTTCATACCAAGTCATGCAATCAAGAGCCAAGCTCTGGCAGACTTCGTTGCTGAGTGGACTCCTTCACCAAGCAATCCAGGGGGCCCGGAAATCAGCGAGCCGGAGCCTAGAGCACCAGTGCTTAACGGGCCCACTAGACACTCTTTTTTGACGGATCCTCGTGGAAGCAAGGAGTTGGGGTCAGAGTGTAGGATCAAAGAGCACGTGAAAAGCTACCAGAGGGGGTGAATGGTAGATTAAAACTTTTTCAGCGGAAACAATGAAAACCCCTCGGCCAAAAAATGATATGTTATAGAACTCGTGTGTGAGACTAATCTAAACGTGTTTCACCATGACAAAAGTCATAGATATCATAGAGAATCAAGTCACGTAGATGACACAACAAGAATCACTCTAATCCGTCGAGAGAAACTCAAGTTACGATCGAAAGATTGAACAAAGGTCAATCTTTTCGACCAAGCAAAAAAACAGATCTGCAATACTGCAAAGAAACTCATGTAGATAAAAAACCACAAATGCAATGACCGTGAAATTTTGATAGATGATATATAATAAAGTTTTGAAGACAACCCAATAAGAATCACGTCAATTAGATCTGTAAAACTCGAGTTATGATGAAACCACTGAAGAAAGGTAGTGTTGTGCAGAAAACTCAACGAGAAAAACTTGTCTGGAACAAGTCAGACGAACAAGGCATGAAAGTTCCTTTAAACTACAATTTTTATTCAATAGAACACAATAGGAACAGCCCAAAAGTCGTGCACCACGAGCTCTGACCTCCTTGGCTTATATAACACGCCCTTAGGCCAACCCAAACCTAACTAGGACTCTAATCCTACTGAGTTCACGAATCGAAACTTTCCATAACTGCTCAAGACTCTTCTATACGCAGATAGAAACAATCTTAAGACTTCCAAACACATTAGGAATGTATCCCACATTCCTAAAACAACTCAAATTCGTGACCCGTACGAAATCCTATCATAACCAACTCATATCTTTCCATATTTGAGTCAAACCCGACTCAGCCACAACCTAAGTCCATAACCTAGTCGGTTGGACCTTTCCGACATTTATTTACGTCCATATCTCTTCATCACGGCTCGGAACCATGTGGCCACGTCCATACACTCCTTTCATACATGCAAACATCTTCCAACGACGTCCACAATACCTTCATATGCATTGTTATTGATTCATACTTGTTGCACGACCTCTCAATCAACTCAACCATAATTTCTCCCGAACATGGTTGTTGAACCTCATCTTCTTCCTAAGACTAGTTCAATGGATCCCGTCACCAGCCATGTCTTGAACTCAAGCAACACCTGCACATGAATAAACAACCAATACTTCCGAGCACAAGTGCTCGACTTGACAGTCGTTAGTTCCGAAACTACAACACCTTACGTGAGCACCTCACATAAGCATGTTGCAAACCATAGAAAAATGATATTAGCCTTAACCACGAAAACACACCAAAAACATAGTAAAAGAATACTCTTTCCATAAGTGTAAAAGAAAGTTTGAAACATTGCAAGTTAAAAGCAGAAACACCGCGATCATGCACTGGACCTTGCCAAAGCTATCCGGAACTTGAACCGGAGCTTACCAAAGCTAGCAGGACCTAGCGCTGGAGCTTACCAAAGCTAGTCGGACCTAGAGTCAGATCTAACCAAAGCTAGTCGGACCTAGACAAAGAAGTCGGACCTAGCCAAAGAAGTCGGACCTTACATCGGACCTTGCTGGAGGTACCCAAAACAAGCCGGACCTATCGTCGGACCTTGCTGGAGCTCAGACCTACAGTCGGACCTTGATGATAAAGGTTTCTTGGTAGTATTCAAAACTTTTATCGCCATATCCAATGTATTCAGCACACATAGGTCTCTCAATCTCCCCCTTGATGAATGCATTGGCAACACCACTTAAAATCCGAACATTGGCTTATTTACATGAAAAGTTTTGAAAATAATTTCTCCCCCTTCATAAAACAGAAATAAAATGAGAAGAAAAACAAATTCTCCCCCTGAGAAGAATCATGCAAATTATAACATAATGTTATGAGAAATTCCAACAAGGTTCAAAAGAGATATTTCAAATGTTATGAGCATATTATAAAATATACATATAAAACAGAGCTCATCCAAGTCATACTATCAAGTAACTTACACGATCACATCAATGATATACATAAAGTAGTCTAAGCCATGCTAGAGATAAAATGTAATTTTCAATTTTAGCAAATCATGATCTCACAAACTTAACTCTTTCAAAACCTGAAAGCATGACACTTGTTGCTGCATTTTATTATTTTTCAAAGCACAAATTTAGATCATATGATATTTGCAAGAGATTATATGCGCATCTACCTTATTCTAACCAACCAAGCCAAGCCTATGTCATCCGACAATCAAAAGCTTAAGAACATGGTTTTAGTCATACACAACTTCTTCCAAGTTCATATCTAAGTGCAATGATAAGCCATCTCAAAAGAAGAAGTGTGATGCACACATATTCTCTTGATCTTTTCTCAGTTTATATTTTTTCATAAAAACTTAACATGTAAGTTGATTACTTGATTAATTCTTTATGATTAAAAGCACTTGTGAGCATGTAAAAAGTTCAAAACAGCAAGGAAGTTTGACCATGACCAGATTTAGTGTATGTAATTATTCCAATTACTAGACATGGCAAAAACTACAAAATGTATAACACGAGTAATGTAGTAAGAACTTTCAGCATGTTAAAGGAATCACAAAGTCATATATGTATGAAATACTATGCTCATATTATTTTAATTTCAGATTCACACATAGACTTCCCAAGTTTCAAAACTCCCCCTCAATTTAAGCCATGAGGATGCATAACCCCTATTTCACTACGAATAAAACAATGACGAGTGAAATCCAAAGGTTTTGTAAAAATGTCGACCAATTGTTGTTCGGTATCTACATGGTGAAGAACAATGTTTCCTTTTTCAACATTATCACGGAGAAAGTGATACCTAATGTCAATGTGCTTTATTCTTGAATATTGCACGGCGTTTTTAGCAATGCAAATAGCACTAGTGTTGTCACAAAATAGTGCAACACTATCTAGATCAACCCCATAGTTCTTAAGTGTTTGAACAATCCAAAGAATTTGTGAACAAGTGCTAGCAGCAGCTACATATTCAGATTCGGCTGTGGATTGTGCAACTAAACTTTGTTTTCTAGAGGATCAAGCAACAAGTGAATTTCCAAGAAAATTACAAGCACCAGAAGTACATTTCCTATCAATCCCACAACCCCCAAAATCAGCATCCGAAAAAGCTTTCAAAGTAACAGTTGAGGAAGAAGGAAGAAAAATACCGAATTCTTGAGTTCCACGTAAGTACTTGAGAATCAGTTTGAAGGCTTGATCACTTGAAGCACATGGGGAAGATTGAAACCATTCACAAAGACCTACGCTGAAATGTATCTCTGGTCTTGATGCCGTGAGGTACAAAAGTGATAAGATCATGCTTCTATATTCTTTTTGATCCACGGGTTCACCATCTTCATCAAGTTCAAGTGTTGTTGCTATTCCCATTGGTGTCCGAAGAGGCTTGCTTTTGTCCATGTTGAAGCGCCTTAGGAGGTCTTTTGTATACTTCACTTGATGCACAATGGTACCCTCTTTGGTTTACTTGATTTGCAGCCCCGAAAAGTATGTGAGTTCTCCCATCATACTCATCTCAAATTTTGAACTCATCATAGCTCAAAACTTGGAAACAAGATCATGAGAAGCACAACCAAAAATAATATCATCTACACACACTTGAACGAATAATGAGTCATTGCCATGCTTAAGCACAAAAAAAGTTTTATCAACCTTGCCCATGGTACCCCTTTTCAAGTAAGAATGTTTTTAACCTATCATACCATGCTCTAATGGCTTGTTTGAGACCATACAAGGCTTTGGACAGTTTTTAAACATGATTAGGAAAATCTGGATTTCAAAACTCGATGGTTGTCTGACATAAACCTCCTCATCTATGTAGCCATTGAGAAAAGCACTTTTAACATCCATTTCATATAGTTTCAAACATTTAGATGCAGCAAAAGCTAACAAAATTCTTGTGGCTTCTAATCTAGCAACAGGAGCAAAAGTTTCATCAAAATCTAGACCTTCAACTTGAGTGAAACCTTGAGCAACCAACCTAGACTTATTCCTAACCACAACCCCATCCTCATTTTGTTTATTTTTAAACACCCATTTGGTTCCAATTAATGTGTGACCTTGAGGTGGAGGTACAAGTTTCCAAACATTATTTCTTTCAAAATTTTCTAACTCTTCTTGCATGGCAATAATCCAAGATTCATTAGTGAGTGCGTGTGATATATCTTTGGGTTCAAAAGAAGCAACAAAAGCAGAATGAGCATGAGAGTTTGGATCGCAAAACCTGGACCGTGTGACTCATTCGTGCAAGCTTCCAATAATTTGTTGCGGAGGATGATTTTTGAGAACCCAGAGAGGAGTGGACACTTTACAAGCTTCTTCTTCTTCATGTTCATCACAAATCAATGAGCTTGTGACTCGAGGAGGATCTGAACCAGCAATGGCGGTCGTCCGTGCTGGCTTTGAATCAAAATCAGGAGTTGAACAATGTCATTAGTTGCTGAATTCTTGGGCAGTAGCACCACTTCTTCCTCATCTTTAATGGAAATGCTCTCCTCCTGCAGATATGGATCCGGACCTGCAATGTTTGAGCTAGTACCTATGCTAGCTTCTTCAAAAGACACTTCACAAGTCTCCACATTTTTGTTAGTGTCAAGTAAAATCACACCGTAGCCTCTAGTATGAGATGGATAACCAAGAAACATGTCATCAATGGATATAGGTTCAAATTTATCAAGATTACCATGTTTCCTAACAAAGCATTTGCAACCAAAGACCCAAAAATGTGTAACACTAGTCCTATGTCCGAACCGGAGCTCATATGGTGCTTTACCTAGCTTAGTGCACAAGAAAACACGATTTGAGATATAACAAGCGGTTGCAATCACATCAGCCCAAAATTTCCTAGGAGTTTGATATTCATCAAGCATAGTCCTAGCCATTTCAACTAAGGTTATGTTCTTTCTTTCTACAACACCATTTTGTTGAGGTACATAAGGTGAAGAAATTTGATGATCAATTCCATTTTCAGCACAAAAGTGATCAAAAGATTGATTTTTAAATTCGGTTCCGTTATTACTTCTAATTGCTTTTAAAGATCCTGGGTGATCAAATGATAATCTAAGAAATATAGTTCTAAAGTGAATAACTTCATTCTTAGATGCTATAAAGTAAACCCAAGAGTATCATACTCTAGAATAATCATAAACAATCGCAAGAGCATACCATTTACCTCGGAAGGATTGAACACGTGAAGGTCTTACGGTGTCAAGGTGCAAAAGATGACCCGGTTCAGTTGTTATGATCATTGTGAGAGGTGTATGTGAACCTGCAACCATATTAGCATGTCTACAAGAAGAGCACACAATTTCTTTGTCCCCTTTAAGCTTAGGCAGCCCACGTATGCGATCAAGAGCACTAACATGTGTGAGATGATCAAAGCCTATGTGACCAAGTCTACAATGCCAAAAATATATGTCTTTGGAATCATTATCAACTAGACACCAATTCTTAGAGGAAGACATATCAAAATCAGCTTTAAAAACTCTTCCAAACCGAGACATGTTAAAAATAAGCTCACTATTTGAATTTACAACTTTGCAGCAATTTTTATTGAATATAATTTTTAGATTTTCATCTAGCGGTTGTGAAACAGAAAGCAAGTTGTATTTCAAATTTTCAACAAGTTCCACATCCTTCAAAGTGTGGTGATCATTTACTCTAATCGAACCCTTAGCAATTATAAGAGTTGAAGAATTATCGGCAAAAGTAACCTTCTCTACACGTGACACAAAGAGAGGGAGGAGAACCATTATTTGTTACCGGTCATGTGGTGTGAGCAACCTGAATCCACAATCCAAATGTTCTCCTTCCTCAAGCATGTAACCTACATAGAAGAACAATACGTCGATGACTCAATACTGGGGTTAGTCAAAAGGCATTTAGGAATCTAGTACTGAGTCACACGACATGCAGTAGGAAAAACACGCGAAAGCTGAGATAAAACAGCAAGTTTATGAGCCAAAGCTTGAGGATTTTTGTACCCAACTACTGTCCTACGAGTTACATTAGTAGCACGAGAAACGGTAGGTTTGGGAGCTAACTTTGCATGTTGTCGACTCATTACAGCATATTGCATGTTCCTATCATTCAGTTTAGCAAGTGCAGCAAATTTTGTATGAAAGTTATGAGATCTAGCAATCATTCTTTCCTTTTTTTTGTTATTTAGCTAGTCTATAACAAAAATCTATGACATAACCATCTCCACCACAGTAGGTACAATGAAATTTAACTTTGTGTTCATGTCTAGATGAGCAATCAACATATTTATTTGAAACCGAATGAGACAACACTACTGCAGATTTGAAAACCACTTCTTTTAGTTTAGGAACTATTTGAATCAAACCACTTCCTAATGACTTTACAATTTTAGGTGGATGTACCTTAGCAAGAGCATGAGAATCAAAACCTAAACCAGTTTTGTCATTGCAAGACTTGGAAGAATTCAGCAGCAAGTTTAGGTTTTTATTCCCATTACAAAACTAATCTAATGTCCTATGCATGTTATCAAGTTATTGGACAGATCAAGGCAATTTTCACATGAACTTTTTCCTTTTAATTTGTAATTGGAACAATATTTCACTTCATGAGAATGAAAAGCATTGTTCAATATATAAATTTTATTTTTAGCATCTTGTAGTTTCTTATCAAGATCATCACAAGTAGAACAATGCAAATCAATTGTAGAACAGCTAGCATCTTTCAAGTTTTTATCATTAAGTGCAGCAAGCTCTTTGTTCTTTTCAATTTCTAACTCAAGTTTTTCAAGTGTGGAGGTGTGCACACTTCTTAATGAGGACAATTGTTCATATATTAAATCACATGAGGGACATGCATCATCACTAGGAATCAAAGTTTTTAAACGGTTGATTTCAGATTCTAGTGATTCAATTTTAGCAGCACTATCCCTATGTTTTTTTTGTCCTTTTTCTTAACTATAATAGTGGCACGAGAAATAGCATCACACATTTCTTCGCAAGTAGAGCATACCTCTTCATTATCGCTGTTGTGTTCTGCATCCTCCATACTTGATCTTGATTTGCCCGCCATGAAGCACAAGTTTGCCAAATCATCTTCATCTTTGTCACTTCCAATGTCCACATCGCTTGAGCCAAGTTCTTGAAGTGCGGTGATGAAGCTATTTATCATCTCGCGTCCTATAGTACCATTCTTTTTCTTGTTGGAGTTTCCAGAGGTGGTCTTGACCTTGTTCTGCTTTTCCTCCCGGGTAGAAAAACATGAAACATTAGGGCATTATGTACGAAAGTGACATGTCTTACCACATTCAAAACAGCACTGAGGTACAGAGCTTCCTCTCATTCTAGTTCTCACATTTTGCAATGCTTTCGAGAACCTAGTAGAGAGAACTACTAGCTCCTCCTCTAGAAACTCCTCAATATGTTCAAGGGTTAGAGAGGACAACAAAGCAAGTGTACTATAAGATGAAGATTGGTTGGAGCTAGGCATATCGCGTTGAGAAACAAATGCAAGAAACTTGTTGGGTTCTTACGTGAGATTATGTCAATTTCATGAGTTTTCAATAGAGAATATAACACATCTAAAGTAAGTGTACTCATGACAGTAGATTCACGAATAGATGTAACCTTCATCTCCCAAATTGACATGTCTAATTAACTTAGTAATTGCCTAGCATTCTCCACATCTGAAAAATTAACATTGACGCTATGCAAGTTGCTGAGAATTTTATTAAGGCGAGCTAAGAGATCATCAATGGACTCACCGGGTTGCATCTCGAAGCGCATGTATTCTTTCATGAACAAGTCTTGCCACACCTCCTTGATCGTTTTGGATCCTTTGTGGTAGTCACAAGTGCTTTCCACACATGGTATGCAGATCGGAGGTGTGCAACACGGTCGAAGTCACTTTGAGTTAATCCTTGTATGACCAAGTTTCAAGCCTTGTTGTTGTTGTCGACATCTTTAGAATTTGTAGTTGTAACTTGATCGTTTTACAGCACTTCGTAAGGCTTGTAGACCATCTCCCATATTGCGAAGCCTTGTGCCTGGATGAAGGCTTCCATACGTGCCTTCCCAACCTGAAAATCAATACCACTAAAGACACAAGGTTTTGCGGAGTATTTCTCCATGACGATTAGTCAAAAACACGTGCAAATCACAAATATTATAGCACTGTAGCTCTGTTTCAAATTGTAGGATCGAAGAGCACATGAAAATCTACCAGAGGAGGGTGAATGGTAGATTAAAACTTTTTCAGCGGAAGCAATAAAACCCCTTGGCAGAAAAATGATCTGTTAAAGAATTCATGTGTGAGACTAATCTAAACGTGTTTCACTGTGACAATAGTTATAGTTATCAGAGAGAATCAAGTCACAAAGACAACACAACAAGAATCACTCAAATCCGTTGAGAGAAACCCAAGTTACGATCGAAAGATCGAACAAAGGTCAATCTGTTCTACTGACCAAAAGCAGATCAGTAATACTGCAATGAAACTCATGTAGATCAAAAACCACAAATCCAATGACCGTGAAATTTTGACAGATGATAGATAATAAAGTTTTGAAGAAAAACTAAAAAGAATCACATCAATCACTACAGGAAACGCGATCATTTGCGACGGCTGCATTTATTTGCGACGGCCAGCCGTCGCAAATAGTGTAATTTGCGACGGCTGGTCGTCCGCCGTCGCAAACAGCGTAGCCGTCGCAAATAACCTGTTATTTGCGACGGCCAACCCTAGGGCCGTCGCAAATAGCACCTTATTTGCGACGGACAACCCTAGAGCCGTCGCAAATAAGTAGCCCGTCGCAAATAAGGTGTTATTTGCGACGGCTACAAAAAGTGCCGTCGCAAATAAACCTAATTGCGACGGCCGCAGACTGAAGCCGTCGCAATTAAGAAAGCTGTCGCAAATAAGGGTTTCTATCTGCCGCCCCCGCCCCCGACGGTTCATTCAACTCCACACCGCCAGCCTCGCCCCCGCCGCACTGCCGCGACTCCGCCGCCGGCCCGCCGTCGCCGCCCAGAGCCGCCCCCGTCGCCGCCCCCGTCGCCGCCCCGAGCCGCCCCCGTCGCCGCCCCGCCGCCCCGAGCCGCCCCCGTCGCCGCCCCGCCGCCCCCGTCGCCGCCCCGAGCCGCCCCCGTCGCCGCCCCGCCGCCCCGAGCCGCCCCCGTCGCCGCCCCGCCGCCCCGAGCCGCCCCCGTCGCCGCCCCGAGCCGCCCCGCCGCCCCCGTCGCCGCCCCCGCCGCCCCGAGCCGCCCCCGTCGCCGCCCCGCCGCCCCGAGCCGCCCCCGTCGCCGCCCCCGCCGCCCCGAGCTGCCCCCACCGCACTGCCGTGGCCCCGCGCGCCGCCCCCTTCGCCGCCCCGCCGCCCCGAGCCGCCCCCACCACACTGCCGCGGCCCCGCGAGCCGCCCCCGTCGCCGGCCCGCCGTAGCCGCCCCGCCGCCGCCGCCCCCCGTCGCCGCCCCCGTCGCCCCCATCGCCGCCCCTACCCCGCCTCTGCAGCGCCGCCCCACCGGCCGCCGGCCCGCCTTCACTGCCCCGTCGCCGCCTGCCCCGCTCCTGCAGCGTCTCTGTGCCCTAGCCTCGGACAGCAGCACCGCCTCCGCCGAATAGGTATGGGAATGCGTTTGAATGATGGAATGTGACAATGATACAATGTTTACATGATGGATGTTTGATGCAATAGTTAAATTTTCAAGTTATGTTTGGTAATGCATGATGGACGTTTGAATGATGGAATGATTAGATGATGCAATGTTTATATGATGCCATGTGGTAATGTTTAGATGATGCTACTTTATTGCTAGTTATGTTTAGATGATGCAATGTTTTAAATTGTGCATGCTCAAATACGTGCTCATATATGATCATACATTGCTAGTTATGTTTAGATGATCCTGCTTCATTGCTACTTCATTGCCAATGATCATACACATGCTCATATAACATATTGTCTATTGTTTGATATTTATTTTTTTATTGGTGCTTATAGTTTATTGATATTTAATGTTTTTGAGTGACTACTTAATATATGTAAATAAAGGGGTTTTGGTCCGGCTCGGACCAACCCGGAAGGGCACGACATGCAATAAGTGTGATCGTGTCGTGTAGACCATAGTAGTAGGCGACATGGAAGCGAAAGGGTTGGTAAGGACGTCAAAGACCCGCGATTGCGTGGACGGTGGAAATGGATGTGGAATTGTCATCTGAGACCAACTTTCCTCTCACTCTTTCTCTAGTTCTTTCCTCTCTCTTAAATGACCTGAAAATGAAAATGAGCAACGTAACCTATAGCAATGTATTACCCGTTTCGGATCGGCACGTCTCACATGCCATTGGCATGTGAGACGTGCAGGTTCGGAATTGTCCCTTTTTTGGACAGCCTCGGAGTGACCGAGGGGGCGTGGCTTGTGACGAGACGCGGGTCCGGATTTGGACGAGATTTCGGTGGCGTAACCCTGTTGTTCTCTGCTGCACCATTTTCGGGCGTGCAGTGGAGAACAGCGGGGTTATGCTGCCGAAATTTCGTTCGAATCCGGATCACGCGTCTCGTCATGAGCACGCTCCGCTCGGTCACTCTTGGGTGGGTTTAGGATCTATCTGCCTAGGTTGTAGGGCCGTGACATAACACAACAATACATTAACGACAATTTCTTTCGCATTAAACTGCAGAGTCAAAAATGGGTGAAGACCGCAGTTGGATGTATACTGGCTGGAAGAGCAGAAATGGTGGTCACTCCGATGAGTGGTTTATCAAGTTAGATCAATTTTTGGATCGAGCATTTTCGTTGTCAACGGAAGATATGGTGCGGTGCCCATGTACAAAATGCCGAAACACTAAGTTTTTGAGAAGATTGGAGCTTTCGTTTCACTTATGTCGAAACGGTTTCACTCCACAATATGAAGTGTGGACCTTCCACGGCGAGACTAATTCTCGAGTCATAGCCGAAGTGGATGAGGATGATGATATAACAGAGGTTGATAGGATGGATGAGATGTTAGAAGCTCTTGAAGTGGAGGATCCTCTTACAAATGAGGCAGAGAAGTTCTTCGAGGAGCTGAAGAAATCACAAGAGCCGTTGCATGAACACACGGATGTGACCGTACTTGCTTTCTTGACCAGATTTATGGCAATTAAGTCCAAGTACTTTTTTTCCATCAACTGCTACAATGATCTCATGAAATTGATCTGCGATATCCTTCCACGACCTCACAAAGCGCCACCAGATATGTATCAGTCAAAGATCAAGATATCTGGTCTCGGTATGAAGTATGAGAAAATTGATGTGTGCCCAGACAACTGCATGCTATTCTGGAAAGAGCACGCCAATGAGAAGATGTGCTTGAAATGTGGTAAATCGAGGTATGTCGAAGTTGTTAATGACGATGGCGATAATGTGATGACAGATGTCGCACATAAGCAGCTTCGTTACTTGCCTGTGACACCTCGGTTGAAGCGGATGTTTCTTTCAAAAAGAAACGCAAGACACATGAGATGGCACAAAGAAGGTAAACGTGAGAACAAAGAATTCTTGACGCATCCGTCCGACGGTGATGCATGGAAGGCGCTAGACCGTTTCGATCCAGACTTTTCTCGTGATGCGAGGAATGTTCGCATCGGATTAGCGACAGACGGATTTTCACCGTTCAGTACGAATGCCGCGCCATACTCATGTTGGCCTGTCTTTGTCATTCCGTACAACCTGCCACCTGCTTTTTGTACGAGGAACGAGTTCATGTTTCTCAGCCTCATTGTACCTGGACCTGATCATCCCGGGTCACGTCTCAACGTGATGTTAAAACCGCTGATCGAAGAATTGAAAGTCTTGTGGACAGGAGTCGAAGCGTACGACAGTTACAAGAAGCAGAAATTCAACCTTCGAGCTGCTTATTTGTGGTCCGTCCATGATTTGCCGGCATACGGCATGTTTTCCGGATGGAGCACTCACGGTCGTCTGACGTGTCCGATATGTGCTTCAGACACGGATTGCTTTCGACTAACTCATGGAGGCAAAATATCTTATTTCGATTGTCACAGACGTTGGCTGCCCTCGAATCATATATTTAGGCAGCAGAGGCATGTCTTTCGAAAGAACACTGTTGTCACTAAAGGACCACCGAAGCGTCTCAACGGGTCAGAAATTTCTGATATGTTGGACAAACTGGTGCCTGATGAAGGTCGTCCTGGATAAGTTAGAGAAGGAGATACCCATACTTTTATGTAAGATGGAAAAAATTTTTCCACCGGGTTTCTTCAATCCAATGCAACATCTGCTTATCCATCTTCCATTCGAAGCTAAAGTTGGCGGTCCTGTGCAATATAGGTGGATGTATCACATTGAAAGAGCGCTACGATATCTGAAACCAATGGTTGGCAACAGGGCAAGGGTGGAAGGGTGCATCGCTGAAGCATATGCTCTTAAAGAAGTTGGATACTTTTCAAGTGTCTACTTTGCGGAAGAAAACAATATCAATACTTCGGCTATGCGGTACAATGTGGACGAAACACCCCCTCTAAGCGACCTTTCCATTTTTCAAACGAGAGGCACCACCGTTGGTAGCTACACGACCTACGTGCTATCCGAACAGGAAAGGACTGTTGCTTTACTCTACATGTACGCAAATATAGAAGGCATGCAGGAATACTTCGAGTAAGTGTTTCTCCTATGTTTATGCTAATCTACATATTTTGCTACACATGTACTCTAAAAGATGTTTTTTCATGTTCAGCGAGTTCCACAGACAATATTGGCCACATAGGCATCAACCTACGGCCAAACAAGTAGAAGCGATGCGAAAGGAAGGAATAAATGGGGGACAGAGTTTTCTATCTTGGTTTCGAGAATATGTAATATTCTCTCGTCTTCTATGTATTATAAATTACTATTATTAAAGAAGTATTATATAATATTCTCTCGTCTTTTATAACAGTGTCGGACTCACAGTGTCCATGAAGATTTGCGGCAGCTATCTTATGGATTGGTGAATGTTAGAAGCTATGGTCGATATGATGTAAATGGCTTCCGATTCCGTACAACTCATTTTGAAGCTCATCGTCCTCTTGCGGCAACATCAAATTCCGGTGTTGTGACGAGAGCAATGGACACTCAAGGGAATTTAACCGATTATTATGGTATCATTAATAAAATCCTTGAATTTACTTTTACCGGAAATAAGACCCTTCGAGTTGTCTTCTTTGACTGTGACTGGTTTGATCGTACTCATGGAACTCGAGAAAACCAATTTGGAATGGTGGAAGTGAAACATAAGGACCGACTACGGGGTTACGATACATTTGTTCTTGCGCATCAAGTTGAACAAGTGTATTATCTACCTTATCCATGCACGAAGCTCAGTGCTTGGTGGGTGGTATATAAGGTGAATCCTCGTGAGCGGCTATATACTCCTGGGGATGATGGTTACCATGATAGCGAAGACGTTGAAGAAGTGTACCAAGAAGAAGAGTTGCCAGACACTTTTATCGTCGAGCTTGGTGCAGGACTCGATCAATTAGTTGGAGATGTTGAAGACGTTGAAGATGTAGAGGCAGATGATACACGAAAACGAAAATTAGAACAGGCCACGATGGAAGATCGTTGGGCTGGTTTAAGGAGTAGGGCACAGACACATGACAATGATGTTGATGAATTTTGAAAGTGACTACAAGTAATGTTTTCTTGAAGATAGTAACATGAATTTTATATATTTTATTTGCATATTTACTAATTATCTAATTACAATAGGATGGCGTCAAAGAAGGGTAAGAAGGTGCCGCCGACGAGGGGGTTCTACCCCTCTAGACCTGAGGACGCTTTCGTTGGTGCCTCGTCGACTGGCAGCAGACGCTCTCAGCTGCTGGGGCACGTTCAGACCAGCTCTAGAGCTTCGTCACAGGTAAATGTCACTCGTTTTTGACAAATTCTTTAAATTCAAATTCACATTAAACTTACTTATGAATCATTTGAATGTTGTAGTCCTCACCGGCTGACTCAGAGGCTGCGGCGCCTTCGGTGAGCCAGCCTTCGGCGAGGCAGCCCTCGGCCAGCCAGCACTCGGCGAGGCAGCCCTCGGCGAGTCAGCCCTCGGCCAGCCAGCTCCCGGCTGGCGATGACTTTGTTCCTGAGGCCTTTGACTCGGCTGGTGAGGAGCCGTCTGGGTCACCTGACGTGGCGCCCCAGCAGACGCGGAGGACGAGGAGGACTCACTTTGTCAGTCCTCCCGCGGTCCCTTCACAGAGGATCGTGATTCGTCCAGTCGGAGACAGGTAATAAAAATTATAGTTTTCAATTTTAGTTTCTTTTGATTACTTAAGTAATGAATGAATGAATAAATATCTTACAGGAGTTGGGACGACTTGTCTTTCACCGGTGAGAAACACCAGAGACCGGTGAACGGTGTCCTCGGGTCCATAGTGCGTTTGCACTATCCCGGGGTCATCGACGGAGTGCCTGCTCTTTCGTGGGAGGACTACGCACGTGTCCATCACCAGGAGCACGGCAACCTTCAGGAGGCCGTATGGGCCGATTTTATGGTAAGTATGTAAAAAAGTTTCTAAGTTACAACTATTAAACTCTTTTAGTGCACATCTCTTCAATATATTCTTTATCGCAGGCAAGATATATTTTAGAGGACCCGGACGACCATCGCATGTTTGAAGATGCGAGGCGAGTGTTTCACTTCAACGCTGCCAAGGCGCTTCGACAAGCTTTGTCGAACGCCCGTGTTCAAATTATTAATGAGCACTTGAAGGCGAACCAGCAGCACGTGTTACACTTCCGGCAGGAGAGCGAGAGGCACCTGACGGAGGAGGAGTACGCGCAGGTACGTGGAGTGTAGTAAGTATTTTTTTCTGATAATGTCCTCGATGGTACTTTTAACGACTTTCAACTATGTGCAGGGCCACGTGAGCTGGTTGCAGGGTCGGAACGATGCATTTCGGGCCCTTTGTCGCTACTGGGCTAGCGACGAGTTTAAAGCTAAGTCCGGGAAGGCTCGAGACTGCAGAGGGGTGGAGGGGAAGAGCAGACACGGGCAAGATAACCACTTGCGTTTAGCTAAACGCATGGTAAGTGTGTGTAACTTATGTTTATATATTAATAATATATTGTTCGTACTAACATGTATTGACAGGAGCGCGAGACGGGGGTGCCGCCCACCCCTGCTGAGGTTTGGAAGAGAGGTCACAGGGACCCTTCTCAGCCGACGGGGTGCAGTCAGGCTGCAGCCGAGCGGTTGGTAAGTTTAGAAACCATTCATATTACATATAACTATATAGATTGTTGAACTTACACGATTTTATTGTTTTGCAGGCTAAGTACGGGGAGGAGGCTAGGAAGATACACGGCCAGGATTTCGATTGGGAACGTCAACCGATCGATCCTCAAGCCGCGTATGCAACCGGTGGTGGAAAAGCACACGGAAGGTGAGTTTGCAAGTCATTTTATCGTTTTCAATTCAAAGTATTCAAGATATTTTAATTTCATATTACTGACTTTCTTTTTTATAGGCTCGCCATATTCGACGGAGTTGTCGACTCGAGGGCGGGTAGACCTGCGAGAGGCAGCTCCACGCAGGCTTCGGGTACGGGAGGTCGCCGCTCGCAGAGGGACATTGAGATGCAGTCCCTCCGAGAAACTGTAGAAGAAAATGAAAGGCGACATGAGGAGGAAAGGAGGGCGATGGAGGCCACGATCCAAACCCAGGCAGCAGCGTTGGCGCAGATGCGGGAAGCAATGGAGGTAACAATCTAAAAATTAAAATTCTTATTAATTCAGCTTAAATGACTTACTAATAGGTAGCATTTAATGTTTGCAATGACAGGCCATCGCTCGGGCGCAGGGTCTGGGAATCCAGCTACCGGTACTACCACCGGTCCTCCCAGGCGATCCTTCTTCAGCGGGTCAGGTAAGTCTCTATGTAATCCTTCTTCTCCAGCGTAATAAGATTGAGATAGATGAAAGAGAGAGATAGTTAGATAGAAGAAAATGATTGAGATAGAAGAAAGAAAGAGATAGAAGAAAGGGAGACAGAAGAAAGAGTGAAAGATAGATAGAGTAGGATGGGAATGAAGAGAGAGTAAGATGTAGATGGAGATAGAGAGAGGGGAAGATAGAGGGAGGGAGATGTAGATGGAGATAGAGGGAGGAAGATAGAGGGAAAAGGATAGCAATAGAGAGATAGAGTGAGCAAGAAAGATAGAGTGAGAGACAAATAGAGAAATGAAAAGAGAGAGGAAGAGAGGGTGATCTAGATGAAGATAGAGGGAGAGGGAGGGAGAGAGATGTTGATGCATATATTCTAACTCTAAGTTTTATTAATTGCAGGGATCCGCGACGGCTGCACAAACGCCGTCGCCTTCGCTACCGCCGCCTGGATTGAGGCGCGACGACGACGACTTCGACTTCGGAGGTGGCTTCGGAGGTTAGATGGGCGAGTGAGCCCTTTTATATACTTTGTTGATGACGATGTGAGATGTATCGGAATTTGAGTTTGTGATTGTGATGATCTTTGTGTATATATTGTGTATGCTGTGTATGCTGTGTATATTGTGTTGTGAATCTGGCCATCGAGCCGGTTAGAGTTTTCTGTTTTTAAAAAAAAATAAAAAACCTTATTTGCGACGGCTTTTTATACAGTACCGTCGCAAATAAGGTACCTAGCCGTCGCAATTAAGCCACTGCTATTTGCGACGGCCAGGCCGTCGCAAGTAAGCTTTAATTGCGACGGCCAGGCCGTCGCAAATAGAGTCGTGGGTCCCGGAAGAGGACACGTGGGCCCTGCCCTCTAAACTTATTTGCGACGGCCCAGCCGTCGCAAATAGCAGAACTTAATTGCGACGGCCCGGCCATCGCAAATAAGCTTTAATTGCGACGGCACGGCCGTCGCAAATAAGGCCGCGGGTCCCACCAGCCCGCAGCAACAACTTGCGACGGCCTCCCTCAGCCGTCGCAAATAAGTTAATTTGCGACGGTGGCCGTCGCAAATAAGCTTATTTGCGACGACATATTTGCGACGGCCGGAGGCCGTCGCAAATAAAGAAAGCCGTCGCAAATAGCTTATTTGCGACGGCATCTGGCTTATTTGCGACGGCTACGGCCGTCGCAAATCGTCGGGATTCCTGTAGTGAATTGGATATGAAAAATTCGAGTTATCATAAAAGCACCGAAGAAAGGTAGTGCTGTGGAGAAAACTCGACGAGAAAAACTTGTCTGGAACAAGTCGGACGAACAAGGCACAAAAGTTCCTTTAAACTACAATCTTTATTCAATAGAACACAAGAGGAACAGCCCAAAAGTCTTGTACCACGAGCTCTGGCCTCCCTTGCTTATATAACCAGCCCTTAGGCCAACCCAAACCTAACTAGGACTCTAATCCTACTCAGTTCACAAATCGAAATTTTCCATAACTGCTCTTGACTCTTCTATACGCAGATAGAAACAATCTTAAGACTTCCAAACACATTCGGAACGTATACCACATTCCTAAAATACCTCAAATTCGTGACCCACACGAAATCCTATCATAACCAACTCAAATCTTTTCATATTTGACTCAAACCCGACTCAGCCACAGCCTGAATCCATAACATAGTCGGTTGGACCTTTCTGACCAATTCTTTAAGTCCACATCTCTTCATCATGCCTAGGAACCATGTGGCCACGTCCATGCACTCCTTGCATACATGCAAACATGTTCCAACGACGTCCACGATACCTTCATATGCATTGTTCTTGATTCATACATGCTGCACGACCTCCCGATCAACTCAACCACAATTCCTTCCGAACTTGGTTTTTGAACCTCTTCTTCTCCCTAAGACTAGTTCAATGGATCCCGTCATCAGCCATGTCTTGAACTCAAGCAAAACCTGCACATAAATAAACAACCAATACTTCCGAGCACAAGTCCTCGACTTGACTCTCGTTAGTTCCAAAACTACAACACCTTACGTGAGCACCTCACATAAGCATGTTGCAAACCATAGCAAAATGATATCAGCCTTAACCACCAAAACACACCAAAATCTTAGTAAAAGAATACAAAGCAACCTTTCCATATGTGTAAAGCATGTTCGAAACATTGCAAGTTAAAAGCAGAAACACTGCAATCAAGCACCGGACCTTGCCAAAGCTAACCGGACCTTGAACCGGAGCTTACCAAAGCTAGCAGGACCTGGCGCTAGAGATTACCAAAGCTAGTCAGACCTAGAGCCGGAGCTATCAAAAGCTAGCCAGACCTAGACAAAGAAGTCGAACCTAGGCAAAGCAAGTTGGACTTTATGTCGGACCTCGCCGGAGCTACCCAAAACAAGCTGGACCTATCGTCGGACCTTTCTGGAGCTCGGACCTAGAGTCGGACCTTGATGATAAAGGTGTTTTGGTAGTATTCAAAACTTTTATCGCCATAGCCAATGTATTCAACACACATAGGTCTCACACGGTGTACTGCTCACCTCTCCAACAGGGGAGCAGTCCAAGTACGCGGTGTGCCTCGATTTCAAGGCGACCAACAATATGGCGGAGTACGAGGCCCCCATCTTCGGACCCGCGGCTGTGCAGAGTCTTGGTGTCCAACAGATGCTGGTCAAGGGAGACTCCTAGCTGATCATCAAGCAGGTCCGGGGAGAGTGCTGCTGCAATGACCCACAACTTGCAGCGCACCTACTACGCGTCAAGAAGTTGGAAGCTAACTTCGAGGACTTGGACCTCTGCCATGTGCCACGTGTCGACAACTCCATAGCTGACGCCTTGTCACCTCCATGGCATCCATAGGAGCCCCGATCCCTAAATGGGTCTTCGGCAGGAGGTTGATGCGGCCAACTGCAAGGCCTACGAGACCTAACGAAGAAGGCGAGCCCAACACCACAGAATTGGTGACTGCGGCGGCCCTGCAACCATGCCCCCCCTGAGGATCTTGTGCATCAACGGGGACCCCATATTACCCGGCGCCCAAGATCCAGAAGCTCAGGAGAGTCCTGATGCGTGAATCATGGAGATCCAGGACTATTTGAAGGACAACATCCTCCCGGAGGACCCAATATACGATGAGAGGATCGTGAGGATGGCAAAGCGTTGCACACTAGTAGAATGTGACCTCTGCCACCATGGCGCCAATGGTGTGCTGCTACGGTGCATAACTCGAGAGGAAGGTTGCGACTTGCTCAAAGAGATCCATGAAGAAGAGTGCAGGAATCACATAGCCTCCCGCACGCTGGATGGCAAAGCCTTTCGGCATGGCTTCTACCGGCCAACAACACTACATGATGCCGTCAAGCTGGTCAAGAAAATTCACACTCCAGCACAGTTGCTACAGATGATCCCGCCCTCCTGGCCTTTCGCGGTCTGGGGGCTGGATATCCTAGGACCCTTTCCCAAATCATTCGGAGGGTACTGGTTCCTCTATGTCGATGTAGCACCAAGTGGCTTGAGGCAGCCCTGATGATCAACATCAACAAGGAGTTCGCAGTCAAGTTTATCAAATCGATCGTTTGCAGGTTTCGGGTCCCGAACAGGATCATCACCGACAATGGGACCCAGTTCACTATTGCAGCTTTCTAGGACTACTGCGAAGGCCTCGACATCCAAGATTGTTATGCATCTGTGGCTCCTCCAAAGAGCAATGACCAACTCGAAAGGGCCAACGCTGAGATCCTCAGGGGCCTCAAGATGCGCACGTATAACAACCTGGACAAGCATGGTGCCAGGTGGGTCGACGAGCTCCCCTGTGCACTTTAGGCAAGCCGAACATCACCCAACCGTGCCATGGAGAAACACCTTTCTTCCTGGTGTACGGGGCCGAGGTTGTCCTCCCCCCAGAGATCGCAGTAGGCTCACTACGAGTCTGAGCATCCGATGAAGCCTCACAGGACCAGCACCGACGAGAAGATGTCGACCTCATCGACGAAGCAAGGTGGCATGCCACCATCCGAAACGCACGCTACCGACAGGCACTGAGGCACTACCAGGAGCGGATCGTGTGGAGTAGAGAGCTCCAGGCAAGTGACCTGGTGCTGTGGTGCATACTTTATCGAGAAGGGTCGCACAAACTCTCCCCCAGCTAGGAGGGCCCCTTCTGAGTAATGCAAGTATCCCGCCCCGGGTGTGTTTGCCCGGCCACAGAAGGAGAGCCCCTCCCCATCCCTTGGAACATAGAGCACCTCTGTAAGTTCTATCCTTAAGCTAAACTTTTAGAACAGTGTAGGGTGTCATGGTGTCAGGGAGCGGCACTTAGAACGACCATGCTCTGGGGGGAAGGTCTAGAGTGCTCAGCTATTTAGCTTGGTCCCGTACCCTAAGCATGAACACTTTGCCTTCCTAGCCAACTGGAGTGGGTCGTTGCCTTATTGTAAAGCCAATCCACTCCTGAGAACACCAATGAGAAGAATTCACTGTCTTACCATGTGCTTTCTCTTATGTTCACTTAAAATTACCTTTTAATTTTGTGATCAATCAAGCTAGTCTCGTCTTTCGTATATTGTCTTCCTATACTTGGTGAATGTTTTTCTATATCGCCCCTAGTATAGTTATGCAACCCTGCTACAGGCGGATGTATTTTAGGTACCTACAACGTGTCTTAGAACCTCACGACTCCCCTTTTACTTGGGGTCCTGTGGTGCCAAATGGTTCCCCACGAAAGGCCAACGCTGAGTTGGAGGTCCAGAGTGCTCTTCGCCCTGTTGATTAGGAATCTCGATCAGAAACCACAAGGCCATGTCTCCTGATAAAAGATGATCGCCATAATGGATGTCAGACCTTGGTGTAAAATCCCACATTTTCCTTCATATGAGGTTCAGTTGTAAGTTGGTTGTTAACCCTACTGGAGACCAATTATAACCATGCTTATAAACTTGATCTCATCAAATCTTTTCTTCTACTCATGCTTAAATTTATTAACATGAGGAATGAACTTCACCAATAAACTTAGATTAATTCTTTTGACCTCTCTTCAATGTTTGGAATTATTTGAAGAAAGATTGCTAGGCCAAATTAAATATGCAGTACCAAATAGATATTCAATTTAATATAAATTGAATATATACTACTGTATATGTGTCCCTATCAAAATTATTCAATTCAGAGGCCATAAATTTTTCTATGGTTTTCTAATATTCCAAATGGACTTCCTGCAAAGTTTCATAAATTTTGAACTCCATTTGCTATTTTAATTGAGACGCTTAGCAAATTCAAACCATGTTTTGAATTCAAATTTTGAATTCTGTTCAACTAGTTTGAACATTAAGATTTGAACACACTCTCATAGTCAGCATAACTTGCTTGACATACCCTCATAGTTTCACAATTTTTGTAACTCAATTGCTATTTAAATCAGTGACACCATTGAATTTCATCCAAATTCAAATTCTAATTTGAAATTTGATTGAACCTTGCTCCAATTCAAAATCCAATTAAAGAATCAAATTCTAGATATTTGTTTGAGCCTCCCACAAAAATCTAGAATTTTTGGACAAAATTTGGTAGGAGAATTGAAGTTACAGAGAAGGGAAGTGGATAAGAGGAGGTGGGGCCCACTGTCAGCCGAAGCACTCGAGTGAAACCCACGGGGGGGGTGCTCTGTCTTCAGCTCACCCCGCCGATCAACGCCGGCAGCGCACGACACCGCGACGCGCATGCATCGACCGAGCTGCTTGCTTGCTTGCGCCATGGCGCGCTCCCCTCTCCCCTCCGTCCATATAAATACCCCCCTTGGTCGTCGCCGTTGGACTCCATCCCGGTTCATGCCATTTTCGCCACCCCTGTTCGATCGAGCTCTCGCCGACGGTTGCAGCCGTTTCTTCTCGAGCTGTAAGTAGAAAAAAGGCATGTCACAAACTCCTCTACGTATTCTCTTAGGTCGTTGATCGTGACATAGCTTCTGCTTGGCATATTTTTGAAGTTTCCCAGTCGTCGTCGAGGAAGCCGCCGAGAACCTTCCCTGTCTCACCGTCACACTCCAGTTTTAGGCCATCTCCAGCCTTGATCCTTTAAGCAAAAGGGTTCTCAATCCTCTCTATTTCATGCTCACAGAATCTAAGCTTATGACCTGCAGTGTAACTTGAGTTCTTGTTCGAGAACCGAATGATTTCTTAATAGAACAGCAAAGCTTCGCGCTTAAATTCATTTCATTCTTGAACCCATCCTTTAATCGGTTAGCAGATAGCTTCTATGTGTCCCAAGGAAGCTCCATGTCCAAAAACCCTGAAAGTTATCAACAGAGCATCTTAGATTTCAAGTTTTCGCGGTCAACGGCTGAAAAACCGCACATCACCGTCGAACTCAGCCTTATCGGCGATTTCACCCCAATCTGACCCCCAAATTATACTCCTGGTGCTCCCAGAATCCTCCTCTACCTTTTCTCAAGCCTATTGAGCCATTCCCAAGCATTTCCGACGGAGGCCGAAACCCTAGCTCCGCCGTCACCGTCGCGCTGCCGTCTCTGGCCATCGTCGGCGTGATTGGACACCGCCATCGGCTTGCACGGTCGATTTTAGGGTTGAGCGGTCACGATGAGGCCGAAAAGAGGTCGATGCACCTAAGTTTGGTGAAGCACCGCCGCGGTTCCGGCGAGAAGAGCCGTCGCGTCGCAAGGTAGACGAAGGCCTATGGGCCCCACTTGTCAGCGCCTATTCGAACACCCGGGATCAGCTGCGACACTGGATCTGGTGCGGCTGCGCAGTTGAACCCCATGGCCCCCGTTGTGGCCCAGATGCGATTGGCCCATTCAAATAAAGTGGGACCGGCCCCTTTTATTTGAAATTTCCAATAGGAAAATAAATCCTGATTCAATCCAAACTTAGAAAATCCATAACTTCCAGTAGGATTATCCAAAAATTACAAAATAAATTTCGTTAGAACCAGCATGAAGAATACTGCCCAGTGGTTCACTTGGATTTGTATGAAAAGCCATAGAAATTCCTCCATAATTCAGATAAAAAATGCTTAAAGAATTTATTTCCACAGTTCTGTTAATTGAAAAATTTCCAAGTTTGGTCAGAACACTATTGTTAATACCTTTGATCTCCAGTAAAAGTTTCAAGATCTTTGGACATAAAATACTAGGTTGATCCAAATTCCAAATCTCTATGTAGTTATAAATTGAGAAAAATGGAAAAAATCAATTTCCAGAAATTTACCCAAACTTGAAAAATCAATTTCTCCCTATAGGAAGCTCAGAAAATTGTGAAACAACTTTTCTTAGAACCAGTGAGACCTCCTCTACATGATACAACCCTTGGTAGCCATAATACACCTCCAAAAATGTCAACCAAAATTTAGAGATGATTATTGCTTACCATAACTGTTAAGAATAACAAACATCCTTTATCACCTCCTGTTCTTTGCAAGAGTCTTCTCTATAATCTCTAGTATCCACCATAAAAATCCCAAAGTCAATTAAGATAATTATCTTATTTTATCTAAGTATACTCACCCTGCCTTAAGCATCTTAATTATTCACAAAATCATTTATACCTAGTATATGCATATCGTGTAGTAGCTGAAATCGAGGAGCAATCGGAAGCTTTGGAGGTCCAGCTACCAGAAACTAACGTAGACTCAAACTCGCATTCAGGCAAGCCCCGGTTTGCATTTAAGTTCCTTACAGTGTTTTTACAGTTTTCATTCACCTTATGTCTTCAGATGATTGTGCATTACGTTTAAGGTGTTTGACATCCACTTGCATGGCCCACAAATCCTATGGAGTCTTGGGTAGGTCTACCGCCCTTTGAGTAGACACTGCTATGCTTATACTCATAGGAATTTGGTAGAAGACGAGTAGTTGGAATCTACTCATGAGATAGGAATTTTATCATACGGGAGATACGGGGATAAGAAAATGGTGTATGAATATGAAATTGATACTGAGCAGTGGATAGGATGCAGTGAGACGTGGTCTCACGTGTGTAACCCTACTTGTGTTGATTGAGGACCATTTCATGTGCGGCTCTGCTGGACAAGCTTGAATTGTACCGGTGACATACTAGAGGAGTGGGCTCCAGTAAACTGACGTAGCTTGACATTGGTTTGTCGAGGCATTCCGTTCTGTTTTATAGGCGTGGGTTGAGGGCAGCAAGGCGTAAATCAGCTGGTGGGCACGTCAGTGTACGCCCCACGCAGTGACCTCCTGCTCGTGATGGATCGACCGGTTCGACATTAGAGTGTTTAGTGAAAGGTAGCCATATACGACTAGTACTGAATTGTTATGTAGGTACTACTGAAAGTATTCACTGGCATTTCCGAAAGTGCATATGTGTCGTGTTATTCTTGGTGAATTCTCATTGCAATCACCGTCCCTCGAGGTAATAGAGTACCACTTGTTCACTGCGCTGTGACGTAGTAAATACTGAAGAAGTCAGAAGAATGTGATATATTGGCTTAAAAATTGCTTGAGCAACCTTGTTTGGCTTAGAGATAGTACAATTAAAAGTTTACAGTTTCCCCGTACTTTACCTGTAATAGCATTATGTGCTTTGTGCACGTCATATCATCGGCAAAGATTTTCTTGTTTGATTGTGGAGTCTATGATGTGTTGTGCCTGAGGAATGTCATGTGCTAAATAAAACATGACTATAAGGATCCACTTGTAGGCTAGTCCTTATGCTTTACTTACCTATGCTTAGTATTCACCCTTGCATATGTCTAGTGAGACGGGTTAGTCTTGCTGAGCCTTATGCTCACGTTTGCAGTTAACGAGTTTTTGCAGATTATACAACTGATGACGGGTTTGATGATGAGGCTGCACCACCTATAGGGTTTACAACCGAGTGGGAACCCTGCACGCCGCCGTGAATTGTGTGTTGCTAGTGCAAAGTGTCCAGGGCATGGATGACTTTGCTTTTGCATAGCTAGTGCTGAGACCGTAGCTATGATGTATAGTTCTCTTTCCTTCCATCACTACTTTTAAACTTCCGCTGTGCTTTTCAATAAAGACATGGTATTGTAATTTGTTCTCATTCTTTTTCTTGTATACTGTTGGGTGTCGCATCGCACGACACCATCCAATGAGATCTTTGGAGGTCGGGATTCCGGTCCCCACAGACATGGTATCAGAGCATCATTGGGAACCATGTACTTGAAATGAACATATTTTCAAAAATTAGGATTTGAGTGAGGAATTACCTATATGACCTTATAAGGAGTATTATTAGTATAATATATAAAGTTGATAAACTAACTTATATGTTATTAATTTTGTAACGACGCTCGGACGTCAGGCAAGAGGTAAGGTACGCCACCGTAAGCGGATCAATTGCGGTAAGCTCACCATGCGAGAGGTAGCATGGAAGTTTTTCGTGGCTTGGCACGGAAATGTTAATAGGAGTCTCTGAAGCTTTCTATGTTTCTGAGAACCTATGACACGCGGTACCCCAGCGTGCTTCAAAGTTAGTGGGAGCCCCCGTCGGGTGGTGTATAACCCGATAGTATGCCTCTCTACAATCATTTATATTCTATGGGAGCATGCGAAACACGTATGCCCGAGCATGTATAATCCAGTTCGTACGGGAGTCTTGGTTGTACAGACGTATTTACAGCCATGTACATCGGGACATGACCTCGCTCGAGGGCGACTCACACCAGAGTCGTATGCATTTATATTCATATGTATTATTGTGACTGCCTGTCGTGTTTCCCCGTGCCGCCCTTGAGGTGTGAAGTTGTGAAAGGGGATTGTTTGTCTTTTGCAGCATTGACTACGGTAGCGACCCGTGTAGCACACGTTTGCGAGTGAACGATACTAGGACCACCTATAAACATATCCGGAAATAACCGGTTAGAATTTTCTATGGTGAGGCACGTAGTACCGTCGGTATCAACTTTGATACTTGACCACCCCCAACAACGACAAAATTGGATGCATTATATTTTGGAAAGTCCGACTATCAGGTGCTGGTAGGTGTGGACTCCGCAAAGATAAAAATTCGATTCAATATGGGGTTAGCACCAAGATTCTTGATTTTTGGCCAAAGTTTGCTCAACTTCGCCAGGTTGTAATCTTGGTTAGTTTAAAATAAACATAGGTTTAGGATATATGTATGAAAAGTTCTCGAAGTATTCTACAACTTTTCTGTTGTCCATCAAGGCAGAAAAGCTTGATAATCTATTGAAATTTGGAGTATACTTAAACTACTCCAGATAACCCTACCGTTGTACCAGTCTCAGTAATTTTGCTATAACTCACTGTAGAAAAATCTTCTGCCTTATTGTGATATATATCTGAAAAGGGGAGAAGCAGATCTACCGTTTTGTTATTTAAATTTCCTCTTGACTCAGGTTGGAGGCAACTCAAATTTCGAGCTCAAAACAGTGAACTGCAGGGCTGCTGTTGAACAACCGTCAGTTCATCTGTCAAGTTTAGGTAGCTTTAGCTTTTGATCCAGAATAGTGACATGGTCATATATATACCTTTCTGGAAAGCTTAGCAAGTCCTCTATCAACTTAGTGTTGTACTCGTGGCCTAAATCTTGGTATAGCAGTGTTAAATTACTATGGTTGCAAACTTGGTTCTGGCAGATCCAAACTTGAACAGTTGGCACATAGTTTCGAATTAACACACTCTACCTAAGTAAGAAATGTTTCATGGCCGAAATATTTTACCTCTGGATTGTTAAAATGATGTGTACAATGTTTATTTTGTCATTACCTCCATATATTGTAATGGTATACCTCTATAACTTGTGGAAATCACCACATATACAGGAGAGGTTCTGTTAAAAATTCCAGAAAATATGGGTCAACTTAAAACCTGTATAGATTCTATTTCCTAGCTCACCTGGAGCTTTATGAGTACAATCTGGAAAGGTTGTAAAGTGTAATACAACTTTTGTATTCAAACTAACATCTGGTTCTGATGTTTCCTGTGTGAAAATTTTGAATTTATACAGGAAGGTCAGCTGGAACAGACTGTGATTACAACTCCAGTTTTAAATTTTCTTAGACTATTGAGAGTTGGAAACCTTCTCATTGTTCCAGTATCTTTTTCACAGATGGCTGATTCTATAGTATACTTACCAAACAGATGGGTGTTCATGAAGTGTACGCTTCTGAAGGGTTTTCTGGATTTTTTGATCGCAATGCTTCAACGGTTCGGGTATCGTGAAATACCGAACTATTGGGGCAAGGAGATCGATGATGGAGGGGTAATGAGGTGCACCATTTATGTCGATGTGCCTGCTGCTCCATTGAATATTGGATGGGCTCCTTTTTCCATCCAAGTGCAAGGGATTCAATTGGAAGACACGTGGTGTTATGCCGCAAGTGTGGCCATCATGAGGTTTTGCAAACTTCATTACCATGCTATGGCTGGCACTCCATTCGAGCTCTTTCCGGTCGACGGTAGAGCCGGTGACGAGTGGGCAAGTCGGATGGTTGCAGCATATGGGCATACTGAAGAAGTACCCAAGATGATTTTAGCATCATATGCGGCATCAGCGTGTCAGGAGAGCCTTGATCAGCATGTTAGCCTGAGAAAAATGATGAGTGACCTGAAGCAGGCCTTGATTCGAGGGGATCACTTTGAAGGTGCCAACGACTCACTTAGGGCCACGGTTGCTCCCCTAAATCGCCGTTTAAACTTAAGGGAGAAGCAGTGGCACTAGGCTGTTCAAGCTCGATCCGAGGCTCGCATGAAAACACAACACGCAGAAAGCACGTTGGAAGCGAGTCAACTCGAGGTGCTACTGTTGGATGAACAGCTGAGTGAGGTGACTCAAGAAAGGGATCAATCTAGAGGGGAAACTCAGGATCTGAAGGCCAGTTGCAAAAATGCACAGAAGGAACTATAAGACTTGAGGATGTTTCTTCTACAGGATGATGTGAAATCTTTAGTTGCCGCGACGTCATCAATGGTGGGTGGGGTAGCAACTCTTGCTCCCGCAACCGCACCTGTGGCACCAACTTCGAATGACGAAGAAGAAGAATAAGATCCCGAGGAACTCGAGTACGTCGAGTACGACGTATTGGAGTGGGATGTGGCAACACTTCTGCCGTCACGGGGCATCATATAGTTTAATAGTTGCTCGTGTTTTTCTTTTGTGGCCATGTTTGTGTCATATTAAGAATAGTAGTGGTTATGTCTATGCTGATAAGATGTGTATGACATCTCATGGGAACCATGTATGGTAGAGATGTATTTCCATAGTGGGAGTCCATCATTTTGGAGTTTACTACTATAAACTTGGTCATGAGATAATATATCATGCATAAAGTTTGTACTTTATCAATATATATGAATGTGATGCACTTATTCCCTTGTCAATAGTCGTGCTACTAAAAAATGATATGGATAAGGGAAAAGAAAACATGTGCTGATTTTATGTCATTTGGATGCAGAATGGTGCGTACGCGCTCGACGCCAGAAATGGGAGGATCCAATCGTGGTCGTGAGGACGAATCTCCGACCCAGGAGACAGCTGCAACGCCGCAGCAACAAGTCCCTCCACCACCACCTCCTGAACTTCCAAGGAGTCTAGCGGAGGTTCTCGCCGTAGTGCTTGGCTCGCGCGACGAGCAAACGGAATTACTGCGAACTTTGGTCCAGCATTCGTCCCGTCAAGGAGGGCGACCAAGTGCGGGTCCACGACATCCTTCTCCGAGTTCGTACTCGGATTTGATGTCAACGCACCTGCTGGTCTTCATGGAGGCTGATGAACCTTTGGAGGCGGACATCTGGCTCCGCTCCATTGAAGGGAAGTTCGATTTGCTATGAGTGATCGAACATCAGAAGACCCTGTTCGTGGCCCAACAATTACAAGGGTCTGCTGGTGTGTGGTGGGCAAATTACCTTGCCGCACGATCAGCTGGCTATGCCACGAGCTGGGAGGAGTTCCGGGAGGCGTTTCGTGCCTATCACATACCTTCTGGTGTGATGAGAAGGAAGCTTCAAGAGTTCTTGGAGCTGAAGCAAGGGGGGAGGAGTGCTTACGAGTACTCCAAGATATTCAACCACTTGTCCCAATATGATCAGGACCAAGTGAGTACTGAAGATCGGAAGCGGGAATGCTTCTATCGGGGTTTGAACCCCAAGATGAAGGACAAGCTTGCCTTGTTCAACAGCAGCAGCTTCAACAACATGGTCAATGCCACAATCGTACAGGAGGATGCTACTAGGGAGTTGTTCTCCGATAAGAAGAAAAGGAGTGCTCCACAGGGCAGCAGAGGAGGCACTCCTCAGAAATATCACATGGTGTATCGATCACCATCCGACCACAGGTGGCAGCTGCCACCACGACCACCGATGTTTCGTGGTTGCCAATTCAATAACGCCGCCTTCTGCCCACAACAACAACAGGGGATGATTCCACGTGCACCTCCACCTCCACCGCGTGCACCGGGATTTCGTCCTCCACTCCGTACCGATCAGACCCCATACACGTGCTATACGTGTGGATGTACGGGGCACTTTGCCAAGGACTACCCGCAGAGTGGAGGACAGTTATCGTACCAGGGGGCGAACCAGCCTCGTAACCAGCCCAAGAAGCCAGCCACCAGAACCGACAACATTCACCACCTCGCCATCAAGGACGTTCCGAAAGGTGCACCCGTACTCAGGGGTACGTTCTCTCTCAATTTTCATCCCGTAGTCATCCTTTTTGACTCGGGTGCTTCCCATAACTTTATTAGCAAGTCTTATGTCAATCAATACCAATTGCCTATCAATTCCACAAAAACCCCATATATGATTTGTTCTCCGGGAGGCAAAGTAGTAGCAGATAAGATGGTCCATAGGGTACCTCTTAATATGGGTGGGAACATATACCCTATCTCTCTCATTATATTGGAGCATCAAAAATTAGATGTCATCTTAGGAATGGCATGGTTGCAATACAACGGTGCTATTATTGACATCATTCCTCGGAGAATATATCTAAATTCTCCGGTCCACTCTTCCCAAATTCTCACTCTTGAGAGTAATATCCACGTACCTCCAACTGCTGATAACACCGAAGCCTGTAAACTCAAAGATATTCCAGTAGTATGTGAGTATCCGGACGTTTTTCCGGAAGATCTTCCTGGTATGCCACTAGAAAGAGATGTGGATTTTAAGATTGAACTTGTACCGGGAACAGTGCCAATCTCGAGAAAGCCATATAAGATGGCACCTAAAGAACTTGCAGAACTGAAAGAGCAGCTGAAGGAACTTTTTGACAAGGGTTTCATTCGCCCAAGTTTGTCACCTTGGGGTTGTTTTGCATTGTTCGTGGGAAAGAAGGATAAAACATTGAGACTATGTGTGGACTATCGTCCACTCAATGTTGTCACAATCAAGAACAACTATCCACTACCTCATATCGATATTTTGTTTGATCAGTTGGTAGGTGCTCGGGTATTTTCGAAGATGGATCTTCGCTCTGGTTATCATCAGATCAGGATTCGACCAGAGGATATACCTAAGACAGCATTCTCGATGAGGTATGCATTATATGAGTACCTTGTCATGTCCTTCAGATTAACCAATGCACCGGCCCATTTCATGTATCTCATGAATTTGGTATTCATGCCGGATTTGGACAAGTTTTTCGTGGTCTTCAGTGACGACATCCTTGTATACTCATAATCCAAAGAAGAACATGCACAACATTTGCACATCGTGCTTCAGCGATTGCGGGACCACAAGTTGTACGCTAAGTTCACCAAATGTGAGTTCTGGATCAACCAAGTGCCATTTCTAGGGCACATCATCTCTGCTGAAGGGATTGCAGTTGATCCAAGCAAGATTAAGCAAGTACTCTGATGGGAGTCTCCCAAGGATGTGCATGAAGTTCAAAGTTTCCTGGGTTTAGCTGGATATTACCGGAGGTTCATCCCAAGATTTTCCAAGATAGCTAAACCAATGACAGAACTTTTGAGGAAAGAAAAGAGATATACCTGGACAAAGGAATGTGAGGAGGGTTTTCAAGCATTGGTAAAACACCTCACAACAGCACCAGTATTAGCCCAACCAGACACAACAAGATCCTTTGATGTGTATTGTGATGCATCTGGAATTGGTCTAGGTTGTGTATTAATGCAAGACAAAAGGGTGATCGCTTATGGATCACGACAGCTTCAAAACAATGAGCAGCATTATCCGACTCATGATCTTGAACTTGCTGCCGTGGTACTAGCATTAAAGATGTGGAGACACTATCTATGGGGCAACCTAGTACATCTCTACACCGATCACAAAAGCTTGAAGTACATATTCACCCAGAAATAATTGAATATGCGACAACGAAGATGGTTGGAGTTCATCAAAGACTATGAGATTGAGATCCACTACCATCCCGGAAAGGCAAATGTAGTCGAAGATGCACTAAGTCGCAAGTCCCATATCAATAACCTTTCTATCACCTTGGTAGAGGAAGAAGAACCAAGTATCTACTTGGTTCCGTATGGGGCGCTCTACAACCTAGCCCTCATTTCTACCATAAGGGGGGAAATTATGGAGGCTCAGAAGGAGGACAAGGGCATATCCCATATTCGTCAACGAATGAAAAAGGGGGAAATGAAGTGTTTCCGAAATGACGATGACGGTACCATCTGGTTCAAAGACCGCATCATGGTACCCCGCAATGTGGCACTTCGGAAGGAAATTTTGGACGAGGCTCATTTGTGCAAATATTCTATTCATCCGGGGAGTAACAAATTGTACCAATACTTGAAGAAGAAATTTTGGTGGACTCGGATGAAGAGGGAAATAGCAAAGTATGTATCCGAATGTGATACATGTCGACGAGTGAAAGCCGACCATTTAAAAGCAGCCAGACAATTACCACCATTAAGCATACCTGCCTGGAAATGGGAGGACATCAGCATAGATTTCATTGTTGGATTACCTCTTACATTTCGCAAACATGACTCAATTTGGGTGATAGTCGACCGACTCACCAAGTCGGCTCACTTTATTCCAATCAATGTCAAGTATGTGGTACGGCAATATGCAGAGCCGTATATTGCCAGGATCTTATGCTTACACGGAGTACCCCACACTATCATATCAGATTGTGGAACCTTGTTTGTTGCTCGATTTTGGGAGCAGCTCCATGAATCTCTGGGTACCAAATTGATTCGAAGCTCAGTTTACCATCCACAGACTGATGGTCAAACAGAATGAGTAAACCAAGTACTAGAGGATATGCTCCACGCCTGTGCCATTCACCATGAAAAGAATTGGGATGATCATCTACCATTGGCGGAGTTTTCATACAACAATGGTTATCAGACTAGCATTCAAATGGCACCATATGAAGCTCTTTATGGCCGGAAGTGCCGCACACCGTTGAACTGGTGTGAATCCGGTGAACGAGTAACATATGGTATAGACTTGGTAAAGGAAGCCGAAGATCGAGTACAAGTTATTCAAGCCAACCTCAAGGCTGCTCTGTCTCGCCAGAAAAGCTATGCGGACAAACGACGTCGACCGCTTCATTTTAATATCGGGGATCACGTTTACCTTCGTGTATCTCCAATGAAAGGGATTCATCGCTTCAGAGTAAAAGGGAAGCTGGCTTCGCGTTTCATCAGACCATTCACAATAAGTGAGAAATGTGGACCTGTAGCCTATCGGCTAGAGCTGCCAGCATCGCTGTCAGGGGTGCACAATGTGTTTCACATTTCACAATTGAGAAAATGTCTCTAGGCCCCAGCGAAAGTCCGTATGGAGGATTTGGAAGCTCTCCAACCAGATCTTACTTACTCCGAACATCCAACCTAGATAATTGATGAGAAGACTCGTACCACAAGAAACCGCACCTTGTGTTTCTAGAAGATCTTGTGGGGAAACCACACCGCTGATGAAGCAACGTGGGAAAGCGAGGAATATCTTAAAGCCAATTATCCGGACTTGTTAACATCATATGTTCATTAGAACTTCTCCTTTTATCCTTCCTTTTTTAATCTCGGGACAAGATTCTTTTAAGGGGGGACGAATGTAAAATCTCACATTTTCCTTCATATGAGGTTCAGTTGTAAGTTGGTTGTTAACCCTACTCGAGACCAATTATAACCATGCTTATAAACTTGATCTCATCAAATCTTTTCACCTACTCATGCTTAAATTTATTAACATGAGTAATGAACTTCACCAATAAAATTACATTAATTCTTTCGACCTCTCTTCAAAGTTTGGAATTATTTGAAGAAAGATTGCTATGCCAAACTAAATATGCAGTACCAAATAGATATTCAAATTAATATAAATTGAATATATACTACTGTATATTTGGCCCTATCAAAATTATTCAATTCAGAGGCCATACATTTTTCTATGGTTTTCTAATATTCCAAATGGACTTCCTGCAAAGTTTCATAAATTTTGAACTCCATTTGCTATTTTAATTGAGACGCTTAGCAAATTCAAACCATGTTTTGAATTCATATTTTGAATTCGGTTCGACTAGTTTGAACACTAAGATTTGAACACACTCTCATGGTCAGCATAACTTGCTTGACTTATCCTCATGGTTTCACAATTTTTGGAACTCAATTGCTATTTAAATCAGTGACACCATTGAATTTCATCCAAATTCAAATTTGAATTTGAAATTCAATTGAAACTTGCTCTAATTCAATATCCAATTGCAGAATCAAATTCTAGATATTTATTTGAGCCTCCCCAATTTTTGGACAAAATTTGGTAGGAGAATTGAAGTTACAGAGAAGGGAAGTGGATAAGAGGAGGTGGGGCCCACTGTCAGTCGTAGCACTCGAGTGAAACCCACAGGGGGATGCTCTGTCTCAAGCTCGCCACGCCGATCGACGCCGGCAGCGCGGGACACCACAACGCGCATGCATCCATCGAGATGCTTGCTTGCTTGCGCCGTGGCGCGCTCCCCTCTCCCCTCCGTCCCTATAAATACCCCCCTTGTCCGTCGCCGTTGGACTCTATCCCGGTTCATGCCATTTTTGCTGCCCCTATTCGATCGAGCTCTCGCCGACAATTGCAGCCGTTTCTTCCCGAGCTGTAAGTCAAAAAAAGGCGTGTCACAAACTCCTCTATGTATCTCTTCAGTCGTTGATCATGACATAGCTTCTGCTTGGCATATTTTGAAGTTTCCCAGTCGCTGTCGAGGAAGCCGCCAAGAACCTTCCCTGTCTCGCCGTCAAACTCCAATTCTAGGCCATCTCTAGCCGCGATCCTTTAAGCAAAAAGGTTCGCAATCCTCTCTAGTTCATGCTCATAGAATCTAAGCTTATGACCTGCAGTGTAACTTGAGTTCTTGTTCGAGAACCGAATGATTTCTCAATAGAACAGCAAAGCTTCATGCTTAAATTCATTTCATTCTTGCAATCATCCTTTAATCTGGTTAGCAGATAGCTTCTATGTGTCCTAAGGAAGCTGCATGCCCAAAAACCCTAAAATTTATCAACCGAACATCTTAGATTTCAAGTTTTCGCGGCCGCCGGTTGAAAAACCACACTTCACCGTCGAATTCAGACTTGCCGGCGATTTCACGCCAATCTGACCCCCAAATTATACTCCTGGTGCTCCCAGAAACCTCCCCGACCTTTTCTCGAGCCTATTGAGCCATTCCCGAGCATTTCCGACGGAGGCCAAAACCCTAGCTCCACCATCATCGTCGCGTCGCCGTCTCCAGCCATCGCTGGCGTGATTGGACACCACCATCGGCTTGCACGGTCGATTTTAGGGTTGAGCGGTCACGGCGAGGCCGAAAGGAGGTCGACGCACCTAAGTCCGGCGAAGCACCGCTGCGGTTCAGGCAAGAAGCGCCATCGCGTCGCGAGGTAGATGAAGGCCTATGGGCCCCACATGTCAGCGTCTATTCGAACGCCCGAAATCAGCTGCGGCACTGGTTCCGGTGCAGCTACGCAGTTGAACCCCGTGGCCCCAGGTGTGGCCCACACGCGATTGGCCCATTCAAATAAAGTGGGACCGACCCCTTTTATTTTAAATTTCCAATAGGAAAATAAATCCAAATTCAATCCAAACTTAGAAAATCCATAACTTCCAGTAGAATTATCCAAAAATTCCCAAATAAATTTTGTTAGAACCAGCATGAAGAATATTGTCCAGTGGTCCACTTGGATTTGTATGAAAAGCTGTAGAAATTACTCCATAATTCAGATAATCAAAATGCTTAAAGAATTTATTTCCATAGTTCTATTAATTTTTCCAATTTTTGTCAGAACACTATTGTTAATACATTTGATCTCCAGTAAAAGTTTCAAGGTCTTTAGACGTAAAATACTAGGTTGATCCAAATTCCAAATCTCTATGTAGTTATAAATTGAGAAAAATGGAAAAAATCAATTTCCAAAAATTTACCCAAACTTGAAAAATCAATTTCTCCCTATAGGAAGCTCAAAAAATTGTGAAACAAATTTTCCTAGAACCAGTGAGACCCGCTCTACATGATACAACCCTTTGTAGCCATAATACATCGCCAAAAAGTTCAACCAAAATTTAGAGAAGATTATTGCTTACCATAATTTTTAAGAATAACAAACATCCTTTATCACCTCCTGTTCTTTGCAAGAGTATTCTCTATAATCTCTAGTATCCACCACAAAAATCCCAAAAAGTCAATTAAGATAATTATCTTATTTTATCTTAATATACTAACCCCACCTTAAGCATCTTAATTAGTCACAAAATCATTTATACCTAGTATATGCATATTGTGTAGTAGCTGAAATCAAGGAGCAGCCGGAAGCTTTGGAGGTCCAGCTGCTAGAAACTAACATAGACTTAAACTCGCATTCAGGCAAGCCCCGATTTGCGTTTAAGTTCCTTACAATGTTTTTATAGTTTTCATTCACCTTACGTCTTCAGATGATTGTGCATTACGTTTAAGGTGTTTGACATCCACTTGCATGGCCCACAAATCCTATGGAGTCTTGGGTAGGTCTACGTCCCGTTGAGTAGACACTGCTATGCTTATACTCATAGGAATTCGGTAGAAGACGAGTAGTTGGAATCTACACGCAAGATAGGAATTTTATCATACGGGAGGTACGGGAATAAGAAAATGGTGTATGAATATGAAATTGAGAGCGAGCAACGGATAGGATGATGTGAGATAGGGTCTCACGTGCGTAGCCCTGCTTGGGTCGATTGAGGACCGTTTCGTGTGCGGCCCTACTGGACAAGCTAGAATTGTACCGACGACATACTGGAGGAATGGGCTCCAGTAAACTAACGTAGCTTGACACTGGTTTGTTGAGGCATTCCGTTCCATTTTATAGGCGTGGGTTGAGAGCAGCAAGGTGTAAATCAGCTGGTGGGCACGACAGTGTACGCCCCACGCAGTGACCTCCTGCTCGTGACGGATCGACCGGTTCGACATTCGAGTGTTTAGTGAAAGGTAGCCATATACGATTAGTACTGAATTGTTATATAGGTACTGCTGAAAGTACTCACTGGCATTTCTGAAAGTGAGTATGTGTCGTGTTGTTCTGGGTGAATCCAGATTGCAATCACCGTCCCTCGCGGTAATAGAGTACCACTTCTTCACTGCGCTGTGACGTAGTAAATACAGAAGAAGTCAGGAGAATATGATATATTGGTTTACAAATTGCTTGAACAACCTTGTTATGCTTAGAGATAGTACGATTAAAAGTTTACAGTTTCCCCATACTTTACCTGTAATAGCATTATGTGCTTTGTGCACGTCATATCATCGGCAAAGCATTTCTTGTTTGATTTTGAAGTCTATGATGTGCCGTGCCTGAGGAATGTCATGTGCTAAATAAAACATGACTATAAGGATCCACTTGTAGGCAAGTCCTTATGCTTTACTTACCTATGCTTAGTATTCACCCTTGCATATGTCTAGTGAGACGGGTTAGTCTTGCTGAGCCTTATGCTCACGTTTGCAGTTAATGAGTTTTTGCAAATTATACAACTGATGACGGGTTTGATGACGAGGCTGCACCCCCTACAAGGTTTACAGCCGAGTGGGAACCTTGCAAGCCGCCGAGAATTGTGTGTTGCTAGTGCAAAGTACCCAGGACATGGATGACTTTGCTTTTGCATAGCTAGTGCTGAGAGCATAGCTATGATGTATAGTTCTCTTTCCTTCCGTTAGTACTTTTAAACTTCCGTTGTGCTTTTCAGTAAAGACTTGGTATTGTAATTTGTTCTTGTTCTCTTTCTTGTATCCTATTGGGTGTCGCATCGCAAGACACCACCCAATGAGATCCTTGGATGTCGGGATTCCGGTCCCCACACTTGGATTCATAAAATCATATTGGATCCGCACTAGAGGATAAGAATACATATAGGTTGACTAAGAAAATCTTAAAATGTTGGCGCAGCATGCTTAGCTTGGTCCTGTGTCCTAAGTGTGTGCGCTTTGCCTCCCAGTGTTGCGGCTAAGTACCGGGGCCCAGGACGCTCACACCTTGAATAAGAAGGAACTCGGACCTTACCCAAATCGCGCGTACCAGCCCAGGACTGTAAGACATGACAATACATAAGAATAAGAAAAGATCACCTGCGAGCAAAAAAATATGCACCTCTATTATGTGTGCAGGACATACAAAGCAGGTTGCAACAGAACGATTAGCTCTGGCACCCCCAAGGGGGCTATCGTCAATGTCTCAACGACGATGATGGATGACGCCGGAGCATACAGCTCCAACACCTCCCAGGGGGCCTGCCGTCGATGTACCTACGAAGATGATGGGAGACGTCGGAGTATCCAGCTCTGGCACCTCCCAAGGGGCCAGTCGTCGACGTCCCAGAACGTCAACGTTAGCATCAAGCGCGAACAAGTGAGTAAACTCTCCTGCCCTGCACTTGTTGCTAATAGGGTTCTCTCGCGATAGCCTGTACAACAGGGGACTGCCATCGACATCTCAACGACAATGATGGACAACGCAGGATCATACAGCTCCCACACCTCCTAGGGGTCCTGCTGTCGACGTACATATGAAGATGTTGGGCGACACCAGAGCATACAACTCTGACACCTCCCAAGGGGCCTGCCGTCGACGTCCAAGCATGTCAGCGACAGCAACAAGTGCGACAAGTGAGTGCACTCTCTTGCCCTGCTTTTGTTGCTAACAAAGTTCGCTTGTGGTATCCTGTGCACCAGGCACCCGCATTTAATGACTTCACGAGGATGGTGGGTGATGCCGGAACACCCTGCTCTGGCACTTCCCAGGGGGCCTACCATCGACCACTTCACGACGATGGTGGGTGATGTCGGAGCACCCAGCTCCGGCACCTCCCAGGGGGCCTGCCGTTGATGACTTCACAACGACGAAGGGAAGTGCCGGAGCAGCTAGCTCCGGCTGCTGTAAAACCCTCATTTTCATGAATCATGCCCTACATACATTCATATACATGTTTAACTAGTCCAATTTTGGTGAGGACTGGTCCGATTTCTCTCTGACTTCAAACGGACTTGTCTTTTTTGCTACGGACTAGTCTGATTTTGCCCATGGACATTTTCGGACTTGTCCGATTTTATGCGGACTAGTCCGGTGTTCCAAGAATCCATGAAATTTTGCTATGTCTCTGGACTTGTCCGGACTAGTCCAGTGTTCCAGCGGACTTGTCCGTTTTCCTCTCTGACTAAAATTAGACTTGTCCGATATTTTGCCAGACTTGTCCGATTTCTTTCTGACTAACTTCGGACTAGTCCGGTCCTTTTCGGACTTGTCCGATATTTCGCGACTCCGAATTAATCTTTTGTTTTTTGACTTTTTTCTTTGGTTTCACGTTAAGTGGTCTTGGGGATATCGTGCCTAACTCTTTTAGATCCCATGTGGGACTCTAAACCAGCATCTACTCATCTTAAACTTGAAATCCATCTAACCCTAGCCTCCACCTCTATATAAACAACCCCACCCCTTGGCTTGATATCTATTTGCCACTTTTCCACCCCACCCAAACCCTAGTTTGTGGAGAACCACCATCAAGTAGGAACGAGGAGATACCAAGAAAGAAGAAGAAGAGGAGGAAACGAAAGACAATCAAGATCTCCATCAAGTTTCGTTCTTCATCACCAATTCATCTCCAAGTTCATCACCAACCCTAGATCATCAAGATCCAAGTGCTACCTCCAGTTTCTAGTTTCTCAATTCATTGGAGTCCAAAACACCTGCTATACCTTCTATTTTCTTTTCCTTACGTGAATTTGACCCCTAATCTCCAAATTCACGTTGATCTAGAAAACCCTAGCTCACTAGTTCTGCGAAGTGCGGACTAGTCCGGCCTTCTGTAGACTAGTCCGATTTGGCTGACTAAATTATGTTGAATTGATTCTAAAAGTAGATCCAATAAAATCCAAACCTATATAAACTTGTTAAAATCTATTAGAACTAGTTATTGATCATTGAAAGCAATCTATTAACATGTTCTACCTTGAATTTGCATTAATCATGCATGTCATGTCATAATGAGTAATATTTGTGCACTCTTTGATTGTGTCTCTTGTCTTGCATGTTTATTGTGCGGATTAGATGGATTTGTGCTAGAGAGTGCCGCAGAGGATCTCCAGCACCAAGAGTTTGAAGACTATGACCCGAATCAATCCCAAGAGCAAGGCAAGTGTCCTTGAAGCATATTGATCCTGTTTTTAAAATAAATGCTTTGTTTTGCAAAACTGCATGCTTGTGTCAATTTGATGGGAATCCTATGGTAGGAAGTTTACTAGCTTTGTTTAACCACCCTTGTCACCTGGAATATATGGTAGAGTCGGGATGGGATTTTTACCTTTTTGCTTCACTTAATTAATTGGGATAGAAGAACAACTACACTACTTAATTTAATTATACATTAATGAGATTGTGGTTGACATGAACTTGATAAATCTGATATGGTAATGGGTGATCTAAGCAAGCCTGGTACGTGGATGGGTTGGATGCTATGGTGGTTTTGCTTGCTTTAGATCTAAAGACCGGTTCGTGGAGCGACCATCCAGGATTTACAGTGCCACCACGAGGCCAAGTATGGGTGCAGTGTAGCTGATTAATTAGGGCTTTGCCATTGCTATTTGGACCATTAAGGATGCTCGGGGAAGGGGTAGTCGGATTGGGTTTGTTGATGATTGGTGGGACTACCCTGGGATCCGAATGGCTCAAGAGGGGGCCCTTGTTTGAAGATGTGCTCAGTTGGAGACATCGCCACCGGTGAAACCTCTGTGCGGTCTAAATAGGCTAGTAATCCCTTTGTAAAGGCTATTTTGTGATCTCTTGGCCACACACCTATGAAAGTGTGAGATGACATAATTGAGATTCTATAGTCATCGAAAATTGATGAAATCACAAACACGTGTGTAAAGCTATACCACCTCTGTAGAGTGTGTCTAAAACTATCATGATAGCCGTGCTCCCAGTTATGAGCAACCTGGATCCTCACATGATTAGAGAAAACTTGGTATTTGTATGGTTTTTGGGATGGTTATGGTTGGTATTATGGTTATGGATGGTTATGAATTGAATTCTGGTATTGAATATGGATATTGGTATATGATGATGGATATGGAATATGGACTGGTATTAGGATAACTACATGGCTTATGATGGGTTTATTTCATATACATATAATATATTGCTTTTCAATCGTTTTAATGTACTTTTCAGCACTCAACCATTATTATATTTGTCATCTGAATCAGCCACATGTCATACTTTCCACACTTGCTGAGTACGACATGTACTAACTCTTGCAATCTCCCCCTCAACAGTTGCAAGTCAGGATTGGGAGTTTAATGGTGATAATGCAGAGTTCTAGACCGTGTCTACCGTCAGCTTTGCTTGTGGTGTTGATTGGAGCTGTGCTACCCTATCGCTTATGCTGCCTAGCTGTTTAGTTTGCTTATTTGGTTTATTTCTGCTGCATTAGTTGAACTTGTCATTAATATTTATTAGAACTTGTATTCGAGGATAATATGGTTTGTGTAATAAAATTTAGTTAATTAATCTTGTTCTGTGGTAATTGTTTGTATATCCTTTTGTGATGCACTCGTGTATGTGTGTTGAACGTCCTGGGCACACATATGCATTCACTTGGTTCATTTTCGGAACCAGGTGTCACAAATTTGGTATCAGAGCCACAGGTTGACCGTAGGATGCAGCCTAGATAGAATGGACACTTTAGAGCACATAGGAGCACTCAAGAATCGATTTGTTTTTGGTTGGTGTGATGTTTTCTATATATTGTTTGCTTGTGTGTTTAATAGAGGATTTTTGGGATGCTTTAGCATTGCCATGTCCACATAGGCTAGCTAGTTGTTTAGTTTCATATCCCTTGATTCATATAGTTGGGGACATTTTCTAATTCTTACCTATTGCTTTTCTCCAGATGGTGAGGACTCGCAACCATAGGGATGCTAATGATGAGGAGGAGAACCATGGAGCACCTCAGAACAACAATGGACAAGGACCTGCCCAAGGAGATATTAATATTGAGCAGCTATTGGCTATGCAAAACTAGCTCATGTAGACCATGATACAAACAATGGGACAGCTACAGGCTGGCAACATCAACAATCAACCCCACATGCCTCCACCGCCACCCCCACCTCCTCATAACCGGTTGGGAGAGTTTATGAGGACTAGGCCACCAACCTTTGCTCAGGCCGCTGACCCTATGGATGCGGATGATTGGCTCAAGTCCGTGGAGAAGAAGCTTGCTATTGTCCAATGCAGTGACCGGGAGAAAGTGCTTTTCGCTTCTCATCAACTAGTTGGAGCAGTTGCGGATCGGTGGGATTCTTATTGCAATGCTCATGAGAACCAAGAGAGATACTTGGGTGGAATCCAAAGAGAGCTTTCGTTCTCATTATGTGCCAGAAGGAGTTATGATCTTGAAGAGGCAAGAATTCAAGAACTTGAGGCAAGGAAGATCGAGTGTGGGTGAATATCTCAATAAGTTCACTCAACTCTCAAGATATGCGCCTGAGGATGTTAGTCGGGAAAGCCGGAATCAATATTTGTTCAATAGAGGCTTGAACAATGAGATCCAAGTGCAGCTACTCAACTGTGATTATGCCAACTTTCAGAAGCTTGTGGACAAAGCAATTGTGGTGGAGAACAAGATTCATGAGATGAACAGGACAACAAGAGGAAGGCACCATATCAAGGATATCAACAATGATGTAATGTGCGCCCTCACTTCACACCGCCCAATGCGCCTTACTTCAGATCTTTTGCGCCTACTCATCGCCCAGGATTTGCACCGCGCCCAACACATTTTGTGCAGCAGCGCCCTGTCATGCAAGCACCTAGGCCTTCGATGCCATATTCACCTTGTGCTAATTTTCCTGGTGCAAATGTTCAGAACCAAGCTCGCCCCAATAATCCCGATGGTGTAAAGAAGTGCTATACTTATGGAGAAGTTGGACACTTTGCACATCAATGTCCTAAGTCAGACCTTGGTCAAGGAAGCAATGCGTTGAGGAAAAACCCTAGACCTAATGGAGGACAACCGCAAGGAATCGGGGACAGCAGAATTTCGCTCGTGGCAACCTGAACCATGTCTCTACGGAGGATGCTCAACAAGCGGATGACATGGTCATTGGTATGTTTCTCGCGAACTCCAACCCTGTGACTATGTTGTTTGATTCTGGAGCATCGCATTCATTCATTGCATCAAAGTATGTCGCCATGTATAGTTTTCCTATGTCTCATATGAAGTTTACTCTATTGGTTAAGTCTTCTGGAGGAGAGATGAGGACAAATATAGTACGTCCAAAAGTAAGCCTTAGAATAAGGGGGGGGGGTAGATTTCTCCGCCAACCTCATTGTTTTGGATTCTCAAGGATTGGACATTATACTTGGTATGGACTGGTTGAGGAAGCACAATTGAGTTATTGAGTGTGCCATGAAGACGTTGAAGTTGACCAATGAGGAAGGGATCACCGTAGAGTTTGAAGCATCTCAAACCGCACCGAAGCAATTGGAACTGAATCATATGAACGGTGCCGCAATTGAGGAGATTCTGGTGGTGTGTGAATTTTTGGATGTTTTTCCGGACGAGTTGCAAGGTATGCCACCTGATCGAGACATTGAGTTTGTTATTGATTTAATACCTGGAACTGCACCTATAGCTAAGAGGCCCTATAGGATGCCTCCTATGGAATTAGCGGAGCTCAAGAAACAAATTCGAGAGCAACTATAGAAAGGTTTTATTCGCCCTAGTTCTTCACCTTGGGGAGCGCCCGTGCTGTTTGTGGACAAGAAGGATGGAACCCAAAGGATTTGTGTGGATTACCGAGCTCTCAATGAGGTGAAAATCAAGAACAAGTACACCTTGCCACGCATAGAGGACTTGTTTGATCAGATGAAGGGTGCTTGTATCTTCTATAAGATTGATTTGAGGTCGGGATACTTTCAAATGAAGATTAGACCATCGGACATACCCAAGACAGCTTTTAGGACGCGGTATTGATCTTATGAGTACACTGTGATGTCCTTTGGATTGACCAATGCACCTGCCTACTTTATGTACCTCATGAATAAGGTATTCATGGAGTACTTGGATAAATTTGTCGTGGTGTTCATTGATGAAATTATGATCTACTCGAGGGATGAGAAGGAACATGAGGAACACTTGAGGCTTACGCTGCAGAAATTAAGGGAGCATCAATTGTATGCCAAGTTCAACAAGTGTCAGTTTTGGTTGAGAGAGGTGTCATTTTTTGGGTCATATCATCCCAGGAGGAGGAGTTTCGGTTGACCCCCGAAAAGTGAGAGACGTGTTAAGGTGGGAATCACCGCAAAATGTATAGGAAATAAGGAGTTTCCTTGGGATGGCTGGATATTACCGTAGATTCATCAAGGACTTCTCCAAGATAGCCAAGCCAATGACGGAATTGGTAATGAAGGGAAAAGCTTTCCATTGGACTCAAGCTTGTCAAGAAAGTTTTGAGGAGTGGAAGAAGATGTTAACTACAACCCAATTTTGATACTGCCATATGTAAGCAAGAGTTTTGATATTTATTGCGACACATCGAGACAAGGACTTGGATGTGTATTGATGCAAGAAGGTCAAGTGGTCACCTATGCATCAAGACAATTGAAGAAACATGAGCAGGATTACCCAACCCATGATTTAGAACTTGCAGCCGTGATACACGCATTGAAAATTTGGAGACACTACATCCTTGAACATAGGTGTGAAATTTATACGGATCACAAGAGTCTTAAGTATATCTTCACACAGTCGGATCTGAATTTGAGGCAACGGAGATGGTTGGAGCTCATCGAAGATTATGATTTGGGGATCAACTATCATCCGGGAAAAGCCAATATAGTGGTCGATGCTTTGAGTAGAAAAGGAGTAAGTCATCAACTCACAGTTCGAGAGTTACCATCCGAGTTATGTAAGGAGTTTGAACGGTTGAACCTCGGGTTTGTAAATGAGATGGGGATGATGGAGTTAAACCCAACCTTAGATCAAGAAATTCGGGAAGGTCAAACTAAGGATGAGGAAATTCAAGAAATCAAGGAAAGGACCCAAGAGGGGAGAGAATTCAAATTCGATGAGGATGAACATGGTACCCTATGGCTTGGTAAGAGGATTGTTGTGCCTAACGTGAAGCATATTCGTGAGAAAATAATAAAAGAGGCACATGACTCACCATACTCAATTCATCCTGGTTGTACAAAGATGTACAAAGACTTGAAGATGTGTTATTGGTGGGCTAGCATGAAGAAGGACATAACTGAATACGTAGCATTGTGTGATGTGTGCCAACGAGTCAAGGCGGAATATCAAAGGCCAGCTGGACTATTGCAACTATTAAAGATTCCGGAGTGGAAGTGGGAAGAGATCGGTATGGACATCATAGCTGGTTTACCACGTACTCAGTCCGGTTACGACTCAATTTGGGTAATTGTGGATCGATTAACTAAGTCAGCCCACTTTATTCCCGTCAAGACCACCTATAATGGAGAGAAATTGGTGGAATTGTACATGGGAAGAATAGTATGTTTGCATGGAGTTCCCAAAAAGATAGTCTCGGATAGAGGTTCACAATTCACTTCCAGATTTTGGCAGAAATTGCATGAAGCTTTGGGAACGAGGTTGAATTTTAGTTCAGCGTATCACCCTCAAACGGATGAACAAACCGAGAGGACCAATCAGATTTTAGAGGACATGCTAAGAGCTTGTGCTTTAAAGCATGGGAAAAGTTGGGACAAGAGCTTGCCATATGCAGAATTTTCATACAACAATAGTTACCAAGCAAGTTTGAAGATGTCACCATATGAGGCACTATACGGAAGGAGGTGTAGGACACCCTTGTTTTGGAATGAGACAGGGGAGAATCAAGTATTTGGACCCGATGCATTGCAAGAAGCTGAAAAGCAAGTCCAAATCATTCGTGAGAACTTGAGGGTTGCCCAATCAAGACAAAAAGGCTATGCCGACAATAGGAGAAGGAAATTAGCCTTTGAAATAGAGACTTTGTTTAACTCAAGGTGTCACCAATGAGAGTTCATAAGAGGTTTAATATAAGAGGCAAGCTAGCACCTCGTTATATTGGACCATTCAAGATTTTGGACAAAAGAGGAAAAGTAGCGTATAAGTTGGAGATGCCAACTCATGTTTCAGATGTTTATGATGTTTTTCATGTTTCCCAGCTCAAGAAGTGCCTGAGAGTACCGGAAGAACAAGTGCCAATGGAAGTATTGGAAATAGGGGCAGATTTGAGTTATGCCGAACAACCGGTCAAAATCTTGGAAACTAAGGACAGGGGGTGTAAAGTTCAGTGGAAGCACCACACAAAAAAAAGAAGCAACATGGAAATTGGAGGATGATCTCAAGAAGGAATTTCCCTATCTCTTCTCTTTCGCGTTGAATCTCAAGGGCGAGATTCATTTTAAGGGGGGTAGGTTTGTAACACCCTCATTTTCATGCATCATGCCCTACATACATTCATATACATGTTTAACCTTAACCCACATAAAGAGGAACAAGTTTAAAATTGATTTGGAACAAAACCGCACTTAAAATGCTGAAAAGTGCAGACTAGTCCGATTTTGCTGAGGACTAGTCCGATTTCTCTCTGACTTCAAACAGACTTGTCCGTTTTTGCTGCGGACTAGTCCGATTTTGCCTCTAGACATTTTTAGACTTGTCTGATTTTATGCAGACAAGTCTGGTGTTCCAAGAATCCTTGAAAATTTGCTAAGTCCCTGGACTTGTCCGGACTAGTCCGGTGTTCCAGCGGACTTGTCCGTTTTCCTCTTTGACTAAAATTGGACTTGTACGACTTTTAGCCAGACTTGTTCGATTTCTTTCTTACTAAGTTCGGACTAGTCCGGTCCTCTTCGGACTTGTGTGATATTTTGCGACTCCGAATTAATCTTCTGTTTTACGACTTGTTTCTTGGGTTTCACGTTAAGTGGGCCTAGGGACGTCGTTCCTAACTCATTTAGAGCCCATATGGGACTCTGAACCGGCATCTACTCATCTCAAACTCGAAATCCGTCTAACCTTAGCCTCCACCTCTATATAAACAACCCCACCCCTTGGCTTGACATCTATTTGCTACTTTTCCACTGGACCCAAACCCTAGTTCGTGGAGAGCCACCATCAAGGAGGAAGGAGGATGTCCCAAGCAAGAAGAAGAAGAGGAGGAAATGAAAGAGGATCAAGATCTCCATCAAGTTTTGTTCCTTATCACCAATTCATCTCCATGTTCATCACCAACCCTGGATCATCAAGATCCAATTGCTACCTCCAAGTTTCTCGATTCATTGGAGTCCTAAACACCTGGTATACTTTCTATTTTCTTTTTCTTACGTGAATTTGACCCCTAATCTCCAAATTCACGTCGATCTAGAAAACCCTAGTTCACTAGTTCTGCGAAGTGCGGACTAGTCCGGCCTTCTGCAGACTAGTCTGATTTTGCCGACTAAATTGTGTTGAATTGATTTTAAAATTAGATCTAATCAAATCCAAACATGTATAAACTTGTTAAAATCTATTAGAACTAGATAGTGATCATTGAAAGCAATCTATTAACAAGTTCTACCTTGCATTTGCATTAATCATGCATGTCATGTCATATTGAGTAATATTTGTGCAATCTTTGATTGTGTCTCTTGTCTTGTATGTATATTGTGCGAATAGACGGATTTGCGCTAGAGAGTGCCGCGGAGGATCTCCAGCACCAAGAGTTTGAAGGCTTTGACCCGAACCAATCCCAAGAGCAAGGCAAGTGTCCATGAAGCATATTGATCCTGTTTTTAAAATAAATGCTTTGTTTGCAAAACTGCATGCTTGTGTCAATTTGATGGGGATCCTATGGTAGCAAGTTTACTAGCTTTGTTTAACCACCCTTGTCACCTGGAATATATGGTAGGGAGTCGGGATGGTATTTTTACCTTTTTTCTTCGCTAAATTAATTTGGATGGAAGAACAACTACACTACTTAATTTAATTATGCATTAATGAGATTGTGGTTGACATGAACTGAATAAATCCGATATGGTAATGGGTGAGCTAAGCAAGCCTGGTACGTGGATGGGTTGGGTGCTATGGTGGTTTTGCTTGCTTTAGATCTAAGGACCGGTTCGTCGAACGACCATCCAAAATTTACAGTGCCACCATGAGGTCAAGTATGGGTGCAGCGTAGCTGATTAATTAGGGCTTTGCCAGTGCTATTTGTACCATTATGGATGCTCGGGGAAGGGGTAGTCGGATTGGGTTTGTTGATGATCGGTTGGACTACCCTGGGATCCGAATGGCTAAAGAGGCACTACAAGGATTCCGACCTGTTGCAATGATTGTACTGCAACGAATATTAAATCGTTGCAGTAAGCTTGGCTTTTTGCCACGATTCGCTAGTTCGTGGCACTAGGATCTATCGCCACAGAACACAATCGTTGCATTAGGATCTGTTGCCACGAATCACTAGTTCGTGGCGTCAGGATGCTAATGCAACGGACCACAATCGTTGCATTAGGATCTGTTGCCACAAAATACTGGTTTGTGGTATTACAGCTTTATTACCATGGAAAACAGTCGTTGCATTAGGATCTGTTGCCACGAATTACTGGTTCATGGCGTTACAGCTTTACTGCCACGGAACACAGTCGTTGCATTAGGATCTGTTGCCACGAAATACTGGTTCATGGCGTTACTACTTTATTGCCACAGAACACAGTCGTTGCATTAGGATCTATTGCCACGAATTACTGGTTAGTGGCGTTACAGCTTTATTGCCATGGAACACAGTCATTGCATTAGGATCTGTTGCCACAAATCAGCAAACAGTTGCATTTGGACCTTAATGCAACGAAATAGAATCGTTGCATTAGGATGTGTTGCCATGATACCCTGGTTCGTGGCGTTACAGCTTTATTGTCATGGAACACAATCGTTGCATTAGGATTTGTTGCCACGAATTACTAGTTCATGGCGTTACAGCTTTATTGCCACAGAACACAATCGTTGCATTAGGATCTGTTGCAACAAAATACTGGTTCGTGGCGTTACAACTTTATTGCTACAAAACACAGTCGTTGCATTAGGATCTGTTGCCACGAATCAGCAAACAGTTGCATTTGGACTGTAATGCAACAAAACAGAATCGTTGCATTAGGATGTGTTGCCACAATACTCTGGTTCGTAGCATTACAACTTTATTGCCACAGAACACAATCGTTGCATTAGGATCTGTTGCCACAAATTACTGGTTCGTGGCGCTACATCTTTATTGCCACGAACTACAATCGTTGCATTAGGATCTGTTGCCACGAAATACTGGTTCATGGCGTTACAGCTTTATTGCCACGGAAAACAGTCGTTGCATTAGGATCTGTTGCCACAAATTACTGGTTCATGGCGTTACAGCTTTATTGCCACTGAACACAGTCGTTGCATTAGGATCTGTTCCCACGAAATACTGGTTTGTGGCGTTACAGCTTTATTGCCACGGAACACAGTCGTTGCATTAGGATCTGTTGCCACGAATTACTGGTTCGTGGCGTTACAGCTTTATTGCCACGGAACACAGTCGTTGCATTAGGATCTGTTGCGAATCAGCAAACAATTGTATTTGGACCGTAATGCAATGAAACAAAATCGTTGCATTAGGATGTGTTGCCACGATACTCTGTTTCGTGGCGTTACAGCTTTATTGCCACGGAACACAATCGTTGCATTAGGATCTGTTGCTACGAATTACTGGTTCACGGCGTTACAGCTTTATTGCCACGGAACACAAATGTTGCATTAGGATCTGTTGCCACGAATTACTGGTTCGTGGCAATACAGCATTATTTCCACGGAACACAGTCGTTGCATTAGGATCTGTTGCCACGGATCAGCAAACAGTTGTTTGGACCGTAATGCAACGAAACAGAATCGTTGCAATAGGATGTGTTGCCACGATACTTTGGTTCGTAGCGTTACAACTTTATTGCTACAGAACACAATCGTTGCATTAGGATCTGTTGCCATGAATTTTTGGTTCGTGGCGTTACAGCTTTATTGCCACGGAACACAGTCGTTGTATTAGGATCTGTTGCCACGAATCAGCAAACAATTTTCGCGTTCTCCTCGACGCAGTGCTGATCAATGATGTTCATTACATTTTGCCTCCTGACGACTCAGTGCTGGACTAACGATGCTGGTGATCCGTAACATACTCAACGATGTAAAACATTAGGTATTAACGCATCAACAAATATGAGGGGGATAATACCAACGCGCAGATTTAAAAGTATGTTGCGGATCTTCAGCGTCCTCAGTCCAGAAGCGGGGTAGAAGCGGCGCCGTGGCCGCCACAAACTTGAGAACGGATGAGGAGAAGGCTCATCGCCAACGGATCAAGGGGACGGAAGCTACACGACCGCTATGGGTGATGAGCCTTTCCCTTGATCCGTTCTCGAGGATCGCAGAAAATTTATTTCCACCCGCCTAGGCCCAGAGCCGGGCCTGCCTTCAAGACCATCCGCAGTGGTTGTCACCCCTCGCTGGTGTAAGGAAGTGGGTAGGGGTTGGCGATACTTCAAAGAGCGATATAGTGAGAGACATTCTGGTTAGTGTTGTGACACCCAACATAAGTATTTTTTTCCAGCGACCTCCATCTTGTACGTTTATAACAGTGTGATATACAATGTACAGAATGTCTGGGACTTGGAGGACAAAGATGATACCAGAAGAAAAATATTGAAGATTGCTGGTGAGCGCTACAAGGGATGGCGATCAACATTGCATGCCACCTATAAGAAGTATTCGACCGATGAGGAACGTATACAAAACAAGCCTGTTGACGTAGCAAATTCCGATTGGTTGGCGCTTATGGACTATTTTGGGTCCGAGCGATTCAAGGTCAGCTAGCTTTCTAATACCTTCATATCCTACAAAAACTATTAGATAACACCCATTCATGAAATTAATTCTTAAAATTGCAGTCAGTAAGCACAACCAATTCACGAAATCGAAGTACTCAAAAGACAAAACACTTGCTTGGCTCGAAATCCTACGCCCAACTTAATTACGAGAAGGTATGAAAACTAAATCATGCTTTTACTTTGCACTGCAATCATTCAATCAAATTTTACTTGTATTTGATGTAGAGAGACCCAGAGACCGGAAAAGAACCCGATGACATAGAACTGTGGGAGGCAAGCCATGTGAAGAACGGTCAATGGGCAAACGAGCAGGCAGAAGCTGTACATGTGAGAAACACTTCAAATAGTCCCCATTTAAATAAATATTTGCAATGTACATGTGACATTTCTTTTTGTATATAGACCCAGGCACGTGCCCAAATCAACGTCAAGGAAGCTGAGCTGGGAGTCCCAATCCCAGTTGAGGAAAGAAACAACATCTTCCAGTTTACTTATATATCTGCAACCAGTTCTAGAGGATCACAGTTTCGGGGGCGTGGTTATATGGCTAAACCTAATGTTTCTGAAAGACTGCGTATCCAGATGTCTGACCAGCTCGGCCAACAAGTTCGATCCTTGCAAAATAGAAATGAACACCTCAGCTCTCAGGTGCAAGAGTTGGAAGGAAGAAATGATTATATGACCTCCCAGATGGATGGCTTCGTCCAGGCAAATGAACAGCTCAACCAGGAAGTCCAGACTTTACATGATCAGATGTCAGCCAATTCTGCACGACAAGAAAAGGAGCTAGCAGACATGCGCAGAATGATGGAGAGCTTGCAAAATCAACAACGGCTAGTAGCAACTCCACAAAAGGCTTCTGCTCGCACCAAGTCGAAGCTCGATGTTCGAGAAACTATTCCTAATACTACAACTCGTCGCGGTGCTATTTTAATAGGTACAATGTTGCAACCTGAAAAAACTGTAAATAACATCGTCTCGCAACGACGCAAGGGTCCTTGAGCGTTGTATCAATTGCTGGATGTTTGTTGTTAAGTAGATAGACGTATCGTGTGCGAATAAATTAATTCTGTTGCCACTAATTTTCAAACCTGGTGCATTAGGATTCTAGTGCCGCTAATTATAAAACGTGGCATTAACAGATTATTGCAACGAAAATAAACTGTTGCAATAGGAAGCTGGCTATTGCCACAAATTATAAAATGTTGCACTACAAACATTTGGCTATGACCAAAAAAGCGTTGCACTAGACTACTATTGCCACCACCCAGAGAACGTCGCATTACGACCCTCTTGCAACATATTTGAATATGTTGCATTACGAACCTATTGCCACACATCAGAAATCGTTGCAATACAATACTGTTGTCACAATTTTGAAATCGTTGCAATACCGTACTATTCGCCATGAACGTGAAATCGTTACATTACCGTATTATTGGCCACGGCTGTGAAATCGTCGTGATACCATATTATTCGCAATGAGTGTGAAATCGTCGCTATACCGTACTATTCGCCACGGAAGTGAAATCGTTGCAACACCGTAGTATTCGCCATGAATGTGAAAACGTCGCGATACGATATTATTCGCCACGAGTGTGAAATCGTCGTGATACCGTACTATTTGCCGCAGATGTGAAAACGTCGCGATAGCATATTATTCGCCACGAGTGTGAAATCGTCGCGATATCGTACTATTCGCCGCGGATGTGAAATCGTTGTAACACCATACTATTCGCCACGAGTGTAAAAACATTGCCATACCGTACTATTCGCTACGGATGTGAAATCGTTGCAACACCGTACTATTCACCGCGAATGTGAAAACGTTGCGATACCATACTATTCGCCGCGAGTATGAAATCGTCGCGATACCGTACTTATCGCCACAGATGTGAAATCGTCGCAAATAACATACTATTCGTTGCAATTCGTTAAATCGTCGCAATACGTTAAACCGTTGCAATACCATACTATTTTCCACGAACGTGGAGTCATTGCAATACCATACTTTTTGCCACGAATGTGGCATCATTGCAACACCATTATTTTTGTTACAATACGTTAAATCATCGGAATACATTAAACCGTTGCAATACCATACTATTTGCCAACGTGGAGTCGTTGCAATACCATACTTTTTGCCACGAATGTGGCATCGTTGCAACACCATTATTTTCGTTGCAATACGTTAAATTGTTGCAATACATTAAACCATTGCAGTACCATACTATTTGCCACGAACGTGGAGTCGTTGCAATACCATACTTTTTGCCACGAATGTGGCATCGTTGCAACACCGTTATTTTTGTTGCAATATGTTAAATCATCGCAATACGTTAAACTGTTGCAATACCATACTATTTGCCACGAACGTGGAGTCGTTGCAATACCATACTTTTTGCCACGAATGTGGCATTGTTGCAACACCGTTATTTTCGTTGCAATACGTTAAACCGTTGCAATACCATACTATTTGCAACGAACGTGGAGTCGTTGCAGTACCATACTTTTTGCCACGAATGTGACATCGTTGCAACACCGATATTTTCGTCGCAATACGTTAAATCGTTGCAATACGTTAAACTGTTGCAATACCTTACTATTTGCCACCAACGTGGAGCTGTCTTAATACCTTACTATTTGCCACAGATGTCAAGTCGTCGCAATAACCTACTGCCACAGCTGTTATCGCCACGAGTCGGAAAAACTATCGCGACGTTCTATTTCATTGCGACAACAACCTATCGTGACGAATTTCGACCTATTGCAATGATTTTTTTCGTCGCAATAAACTGGAATCCTGGTAGTGAGGGGGCCCTTGGTTGAAGATGTGCTCAGTTGGAGACATCGCCACTGGTGAAACTTCTGTGGGGTCTAAATAGGCTAGTAATCCCTATGTAAAGGCTATTTTGTGATCTCTTAGCCACACACCTACGGAAGTGTGAGATGACATAATTGAGATTCTATAGTCATCGAAAGGTGATGAAATCACAAACATGTGGGTAAAGCGGTACAACCTCTGCAGAGTGTGTCTAAAACTATCATGATAGACGTGCTCCCGGTTATGAGCAACCTGGACCCTCACATGATTAGAGAAAACTTGGTATTGGTATGGTTTTTGGGATTGTTATTGTTGGTATTATAGTTATGGTTGGTATTGTAGTTATGGATGGTTATGAATTGAATTCTGGTATTGAATATGGATATTGGTATATGATGATGGATATGGAATATGGAATGGTATTATGATAACTACATGGCTTATGATGGGTTTATTTCATATACATATAATATATTGCTTTTCAAATGTTTTAATGTACTTTTCAGCACTCAACCATTATTATATTCATCATTTGAATCAGCCACATGTTATACTTTCCACACTTGCTGAGTACGACATGTACTCACTCTTGCAATCTCCCCCCAAACAGTTGCAGGTCAGGATTGGGATTTTAATGGCTATAATGCGGAGTTCTAGGCTGTGTCTACCGTCAGTTTTGTCTGTGGTGTTGATTGGAGCTGCGCTATGCTATCGCTTATGTTGCCTAGCTGTTTAGTTTGCTTATTTGGTCTATTTCCGCTGCATTAGTTGAACATGTCATTAATATTTATTAGAACTTTTATTTGAGGATAATATGGTTTGTTTAATAAAATTTAGTTATTTAATCTTGTTGTTTGGTAATTTTCTGTATATCCTTCTGTGATGCACTCGTGTATGTGTGTTCAACGTCCTAGGCTCACATATGCGTTCACTTGGTTCATTTTCGGAACCGGGTGTCACAGCTGCTGACAACGACAACACTCATTCTCCCCCACTCCATTGGGGGCTAGCTAAAGACATCCTCTGTTCAAGTGGCAGGCGTACCCAACAATCTGGCCACGCCTACCAAGGGGCCTCTGAGAGGGGTTCCATAGGCAGGACGTCATCTAGCAAGCGTTGGACCCTAAAAGGCTAATGGCATCAACAAAGGTTCTTCAAGACCTTACTCAAGAGAAGGAATTGGGGCAACAATTTGAATGCATACGACAAGCCAACAGGCAAAAGAACATAATTCCAAATTCATAAACATTCATTTCCACAAGGGGGCCATCCCCGAATACAAAAGCATAGCGCCTAGGTGCCACTGGCCTTAAGTCCGCTGGAACAAAGAAGCCACCTCCCTGGCAAGGTCTTGGACTTCGGCCCTAGCCTCATCCTCCTGCTCAACAAGGGGACCTTTCTGCACAGGCTCCAGCGGGATCTTCGGGTACTAGCTTCGGAAGCATACCAGGACGTGGCATGCCACCAGCTGAGCCATCTCCTTTCCTTCGACCTCCAGCCGCCTTGCAAGGACGATGTTCACCGACCCCAATGACGAACAGAGGGAGTCCAAGGCAGGAAGCAGCTGGGCCACCCCCTGAGATGGCTCCCCACGCGGCATGGGACCAAGGCCGAGGGGTTTCAGCACCGCCCCAGCACGGTCCAGAAAGTCCAGGACCCCTTGGGCCTCGGCCGAACGGGAGGCCTGGAGGCTCTCCACCTCTTTCAACGAAGTCTCCTCCCGATCAGCGAGCTCCCGAGCATGACGCCCCAGATCGTCCTCCCGGCACTTGATAGCGAGCTCCAAGTCCTGCAAAGTCTGACGCTTTTCTCTAGGCCCCGGGAGCCCCCCCCCCTCCTTCATCGCCACGTCCCGTTCAGCATCACCAATGACAACTTCACGGCGGACCAACTCCAGCCGCGGATCCTCACACAGCCTCAGGCGGGCATCTGCAACGGTATGGGTCTTCAAGGCCTCCACCTCGAGTTGCTTATTCTTGGAATTAGCCAGTTTCACCAAAAGTCGTTCCGCGGCAAGCTGATCCCACTCTCGGGCGAAAGCAACCTGCGTCTGATGCAAGATGGATTGCGTCACGACAACAGCATCGACAAGAGAAATCGGCGTAACCGTCATCACAGGCGACTGCCCCTCTGCCCCTTCTGCCGACACCGCAACAGAAATCACCACCCGAGGACCAGTTATTACTCCGACTAGAGCCCCAATAAACGGCACACCGCTACTCGGCGCTGAAGCCCCCTCCTCCGCTACAAGGGCATCATCGGTCGCTGGTGGCAGGTCGCTGTCCTGAGCAACAATAATGTGAGGCGCCGGCGTAGTTTCAACAACGGGTGGGTCAGCCTCACCAAGGGGAGCAACCGCGACCAGTTTAGCCACCTCCACACCGTGCAACTCCTCGCCTGGCACATCCACGCCAGGCACATCCTCGCCTGGCACACCCACGCTGGGCACATCATTGCCAGGCGCCTCCTCGCCTGGCACTCCCACACCTCGCGCCACTTCAGCCCCACGTGCCTCGATGGATGGAGGTGGGGAGTCATCGACAGCACCTAAGGCTAATGTGACCTCAGGAGTAGGATGCAACATGGCAGATCCCGGTGCAGCTCCAGGAAGGGTAGGGCCTATCAAGCCCACCCCTGGAAGTACCAAGGGCACCAAGTCAGCTGACGATGGCCTGAGAAGTCGGGATAAAACTCTGTCAGAGCGTGCGTAGGGAACAAAGGGAAAAAGCAGAGGAAGAAGTTGTGCCTTAATGGCGGATTGGACAACTCCAGTTACCTTAGCCCTCCACCCCCGGCAATAGATCGAGGTCGCCGGGCCCTGTCCTCAAGACTGGCGCCGCCATCTCTGGCTCCGGCTCTTGATCGACCCGCACTAGCGCGGTCTCCTACGCAGACCCCTCTACGCTCCTGCCGGAGCCAGAGCCGCTGCTGGAATCGGAAACCATGATTACGACAGGAGCTTCAGCCGTTCCGGCCCCATCACAATGAGAAGTTGGGGTGCTGTCCCCCGCGTCAACTTTTGCTTCTTCAACGCAAGAGTAGCCGATTCCATGGCCAGACGGCGAGAACGCCTTCCAGATGACGAAACTGGTGCAGGCTGGCTGCCCTCTAGCCTGACGGAAGATGTTGGGGACCCTACCTCTGCCTTCTCCGACAAGCGGGAGGAATCCGACCTTTGTTGCAACATGACGCGCCACCATACCAGAACCGCTGAAACCCCTGATGTCTCCTTGTTTTGCAGGCGGGTGACACCGAACACATTGACCGCTGGCATCGAGCTCAGAAGTTTGTCCCTCATGTCAGGGGTCATGAAGATGTGCTGGTCGTCAACAGTATCGCAGGTCACCGCTTTCAGCAAACCCTCCAACACCTTCAAGATAAGGTCATCCAGAGCCATCTGGCACTGATCATCATACTGGTGTAGTATAAGGCCTCGTATCGGCAATTCTGTAGAGGAGTGGTACGGCGGCACAAGAAGTCGGCCAGCATCATCTGGGAGGTCAAGCCTTTGCTCGCCAAGAATCGGATCCTTCTCAATATCAGTGTATACTCCTTTGGCAGCCCAATGAATGCTTCCCAGGTGGTGGGATCAGCAGTAGGACCTATAGTGGGCATCTTTAGTGCAGACACGTAGGTGGAGAAGAGGACGGCCTTGTCTTCACGCAAGGCTTCAAGAGAGGAACATCCGCAGCAGATCATCCCCGCACGCTTCGCCGCCGACCAGCCAAGGAGTCGAGGCATCGACAACAGGTCGTCGGCCGACTGAAGGCGAGACGGAGGCAACGGGGAAGCCATTGGAGCAAGTGAAGGTGAGAGCTTCGGCTATAGTGAGAAAGCTCGAGTGCTCAAAGAATAAGACATAAGCTTAGGATGTGGGGTGTGAACAGGGAAGTAAACAATTCCCCTAAAGGTTTCCTTTTTAATCACCCCCGCGACGCCTGAGTACCTCGAATGAAGGAGCGGCCCACACCACCGAGAACGCAGTGCCCATGGCAATAGGCCCTACGCCCCGGGGTAGGAGCGTTGGCCAGGCGGTCAGCCACCCTGAAAAATAGCTAAAGCATCTCCCATAAAGGCGGGGCAAACAAAAGTGCTATAACCGCATTGGGAACTGTAACAGTTAAAAGCACCGCAGAAGGCAGAGAAATGACAGCAGGCAAAGATCTCGTCACCGCAACCTCTCAACCTGAGAAAGACGTGTGGCGGCATTGGCACAAGCGCCCACTGCTTCGACTGTCCAAGACAGAATTCAAAGCACAGTATGGGAAATCTGGGAAAGGGCTCCACCTTTGGGCTCTCCATCTTGCCCTAAGGTGGACCCAGGGGCCACTGTCTGTACCCTGCAGATCGGGTACCCTCGCACAAAGGATGAAGCCAACGGGGCATGTTCGATGGTGCCACATGTCCCAAAGGTGCCAAGGCCTCAACCTTCCGCAAGATCCAGCCCCGGTGCTGCGACATGGGACCCGAAGTACGGGATTTGGTCCCTCAGGAGAGACGGCCTCCCGAAGCGTGTTGAAACGGGACCTCGCCCAACTTTGGTAGAGAGCTCCAGAGCTGCCGCGTAGCCTGGAGCGCTGGACCAAGTACCCTCTGTCCACGGAAAGCACGGAGCTGTCACGTACCTTGGGGAGCCACAGAGCTGCCACGCTTCACGAAGGACCGGGGCTAGCCTTCCCACCGAGGACCTGCCCTGACGCTGCCACGTGTCTCGCAACTCGCCCCGGATAGTGAGGTGCAGGAGTTAAAATATGGTACGCTCTACTCAGGTCAAGCATTAAAGATCTGCACCCACCTCCGACACACAATGCGGAGCACGCCAAGGTCAGAGACCACTATGACCAATCACATCATAGTGAAGGTGCTGGAGGCCGCTGCAGGCCTATCCCACTCAGCCAAGTGGGTAGCTTGCGGCAACAAGACAGGCTGACGGGACACCTTCTGCATCCTTGAGCAACAGCGCATGGGCTACTGACAAGGGAGGCGGCAAGACAACGAGTCTTCACTGCCACCCTCAGAGGAAGCTTATGCAAGAAGCCTTAGATCTTTAGGATATGATCGCCCCGGGACCACCTGACTGGCCCTGGGACCCAACTTGTAAGGCGTCCGGTCTTGGTCATAAAAGGCCCAGACCACAACCGTTACAATGGACTAGACTCAGAATCCCCGATACACACACACACACACGCGCATACACACTCACAAGCAATACAATCCACCATGGAGTAGGTTGTTACGCTCCTTGGGGCACGAACCACGTAAAAACCACTGTCTCTAACTTCATCCGCTAGTACACTTGATTGAGGCCTAAGCCCCGCCGAACAAGAACCTCCGCGGGCTGCTCCTTAGCAGATCCGGGGGAAGTGTCGCTCTAACACTTCGATAGTAGGGTTCTAGCAAGGATGGGTTAAAAGATAAGTTGAGGTAGTGTGACACACACAAGAGCATTCTATTCTAAGAGGATAAATGAGGTAATAGAGCAATTTAGCTAAGAGTTATGTAGAGACTCCTCTGTGCTTCTAATGTACATATACATACCCTAAGTTAGTTACTAATGATCATGTTAATTATGAATTCTCATGCTAAGTGGATTAACACATTGGGCACGGGTTTACCCCTAGCAACACTAGACGACTCCCACCAAGAGTCTGTGGCACAGCCGAACGTGGAGGATTACAAAGGACAGATAGGGCTGTCACCACCTACTGCCTACCTCTTCGATCTGTGGGTCTACGAGACATTCAACGCTACTCGGTATCCCAGCACCATGCTAGCATATTAAGTAATTACCTTAAGAGCCTAGGCACAAGCCATCATAAGGCAATGAATTAAATCATCGTTGAACCAATGTTAATTCATAGTGTAAGTGATTCATGTTAACATAACCATATCATAGCTAATTAAACTATAGTGGAGGTTTATAGTGTTTATGATAATGTAAGGAACATGGTATAGCACAATCGTAAATACTATTCCTACCACATACATGGAATCCACAATCAAACAAAAAATGCTTCATCCAAGTATATCAACATATGAAGACTAAAGATAACATCTTTATTATGAATAATGTCACAGATACAAATAGGAATATTGAAGACATACCTTTCCCAATTGGGAAGATACTCTTTCTACTCCTCTCCTACTTGGACTATGGACTAGAGACTCTCCTCTCTACAGCCTATACTCCTCTAAACCTATGGAGAGTAGTGAATACAAGGATGAATACTCAAGTGGTGTGTGTTGAAGTGAGGGGTGAGGGGTCCTATTTATAGCTTGCAGAAGGGTCAGTTCCCACCACCAAAAGCGCGCGAATCAGTAACTCATGACCACTTCAAGCCGGGAGAAGCCACCACGTGGAGTTTGATCGAGAAAGGCGCCAGGAACTGGTCGACCGACTAGGAGGGTTGACTGAGCTGGTCCTGGCCCCTTTTGTGGTGTGCTTTCTCCAGGTGACTGATAGGTGGGTCCCATTGACTGATATTGGTGCTACACCGTTGGATAGCCTTAGATACTTCTTTTTGTGGGCCTTTTGATCCATGTGGTGCCATGTGTCATCGCTTGATTGGCTGAAATGATATTTTATTGGATCCACCCCCTTGTTTCACTTCATTTCTATACAGAATCCCTGCATGCACTACTTTCTCCAAGGACAAGTGGAAATAGGTTAAATAGAAAGGTGATGTGTGCAAGAAATGACAACTCCTTCACATAATTGAGTTATATTGACGGGTGAAATTGGTGTATAACAGTCGTCAACAAACTCCCCCAAACTTATTCTTTCCTCGTCCCGAGCAATGTCAAGACTTTAGATTGATGATCAGGAGTTGCTACTATGTTCTACTTTTCAAAAGTACAACGTGCACAACAAAATACTCTACCTAGTATTGCAAAAATTGGCACAGTTCTTCACCCATCTTAGGTTATTATGGGGCTTATGCCATCTCCTATTCATGGGTGGTTGAAATATAGAACATCAAATTGAGCACACATACCCAGGAAATGAAGTTCCACATAAATTTCGGAGTGTTCAATTTAGATTTTAAGTATCTCGATTTGATTCTCTCAAGTCTCTCCTTTGTGTGTAGTGTAAATATATCCTCACCAAGGCATTGTGCCTAAATTCATCCTACCTCTACATAAGGCTTGTACGTGGACCTTGGTAGGGAATATAGTAGGCATATTTGCAACACATAATATTGCTAAGTCAAAATAGCAAGCCTTAGGAGAAATCAATTCAAAACAATTTGATTCAAGACTTGTGCATGTGTGATGGAATGGAGTCGATGTGGATATTTTTTAGATGACTCCTTTTCTTGAGTGGACTCTCTTATTTTGCAGGGATAAAACATGGCTACTTTTTTTCTCAAGCTTATGATGTAAGCACGCATTTTCTTTTTCTTTTTCTTGTAGCCATTTCTTCTACTCCCTTTTTATGCTATGAATTTTTGAGAGAGTACTAAGCGTGAATGATATGGAGTTTCTCTTTTTATTATGGGATGGTGGTATGATGGAAATTTGCTTACTTCTAATGTAGAATTATATAATGTGCAAGTGAAGTCTTGCATTCAAAAAGTAATGAAATAAATCTCACATAGGTCTATACTAGTTTGACAATGCTCAATGTGAAGACAAATAGCATATGCATAAGGTGTATCAATATAATGTGTCATATGGCTTTGGTGGGTATTTCCAATCAAATGAGCATAACTTAAACCTTTTTAGAATTTCTCCAGAAATCTTAGTTTCACTATCAAACTAGGAATAGCAGCCCTATCACTATATCATATCTCACAACAACTTAGAATGGATTAAGCTTTTGCTACTCACAAATTCCAAATCAAGGCAAAACAATTCTAGCCAATGAGAGCAATATGTTGAAGAGTAGTAAGTTGTAAACTAGGGACTTAGGAAAATTAAAGCAGATCAACTATTCATCATTTCATCTATGTGAATTCCAAGTCATTCTTACCATACATGTTTTATTTAGTTTGGAAATTAAACCTATCCTATATTTTTTTAAATGCAAGGCGGATGATGGGTATGCGGAAAATAAATATGCAAGGGGTTGATACAATTGACCTCAAGGGGGGGTCCTCCCCCAAGATTGTTCTTCACTCACCCCTGTGATGAGGGTTGAACCCTTGATGACGGAAATATGCCGCGAGATCGGCTTGTTGTTGTTGTAGCGTGGAGTTGGGGTTGATGAATTGAGCATCCATGTGTTGTTGCCAGTCTTGGGTACCTTGTACATGCCCTTGGAGAGTGTTGTGGATGTCACGCATCCTTACTTCAAGCTCCTCCATACGTCTAGAGAGGTCCGTCATTCATTGGCTATAGTCTTGATGACTTTTAGCCGAAGTGGAATGACATCTTCTCATAGATGTTGGAGGCAAGCTGCTAGAGCTTGAAGTGGATAGGGGTGTCTCCCATGTAGTACCTATCCATCCATGCCAAGACAGACCTTCGGTCTCATACAATGGAGGTTAAGTCTATCCGGGTGCATCACCCGTTGGGTTCTCTTCCACTTCGTACTCATGGATCGTGGAGGTTGTCGGGGGCATGGCCGCTCTCCTTGTACGGCTTCTAGTTACCCTGCCAGAGACATCACTTCTTCTGACTTCCTCGATGGGAAGTAGGTCAATGGTTAGCCTCCAACATTGGTACAAGTGATAATCCGGGTTAGGTAACCGAATTTCATTGACAAAGCCGGGATAATAAAATATCAAAGAGCCATCTTGATCATGCTTAAAGGTATTTACTTGCACTAAATATTCTTCATCAATTAATTTTCTTTCATTTCCAAGGTATTCAAATGTAGAATATTCAAGTGCTCCTACCCTAGTAGCAATACGAGTAATCAATGAAGTGCATCCAATTGGCCCTACCCTTGGAATGTAATCTAAACATTGTGTCATCATGGCAATAACTGGAACAACTTTTATCTTTTAATCATGGCAAATAAAACTTTCAGCTCATCATTATGCACTATCCTTACATATCCTCTAGGAAACATAGTCATAGCCACCCATCTATGCATGAAGCGTAAAGTGGGGTTGTGCAAGTGGCTATTCCTAGGTGCACTACATCTAACCTCACCAGTTAAATCTTGCCAAAAACTTTGTTTGTTGAACTTATGCAAATTGTCTAAAGCTAGCAAATAACATTTATGGAAGCCTAAGATTTCACATAATTCTTTAAACAGGATGTTGTATTCTTTTTGAAATAATCAAAAAGTAATACCATCAAATCCTATCTTAAGTGTGCAAAGGAATTGTATGGAGAGAAGGCGTGAACCTTTCTCCTCTATGTGAGCAAAATTTTCCCATCCTAGAGCACGCCAAATGGAAAAGAATTTTGAATCCATACCTATTTTGGAGATCCAATCCGGATCATAATCTTTCATATGAGAAAACTCACGATCTTGGAGGAGCTTGTGTGCTTGATCTTCAACTTCACTTTGGATGTCGAGGTCGTCGTCGTGAAGAAGTTGGTGAGGGTTGATCCTCTCACTCATGGGGGTGTCCTCTCCTACACTCCTCCTCCGTGAACTTGGTGTAGCAACAGAAGATGGGCGTGCACTTGAGTATCCACCATGGCTTGAGCTTGCAGCCTCCTTTCTCTTTCCAAATAACCTTTTCATTCCATTCATGGCCACAACAAACAATAAAACAACAAACAAAAACTCAAAAAAGGTTATGTTAGTGAAAACAAAACCCCGACGAATTTTTCCTTGATGAACTTGAGAGAAAATTGCAAATGCAATCAAAAGCAAATCTTTTTGAGTTGGATTTTGAGCAAGAGTGCTTCAATGAAGAGCAAGAAAAACAATTTGAGCAAGAGTGACATTGGGGATGTATGAAATGAGGTGAAGTGTGAAAAGAAGAGCTCCTCGCGGCCACCATTTATAGTGTGCAATCCCCAACGGTCACTAGGTAACCAAATGTAGCCTTTGGAGGAGAGTCAAAATAGCTCTTTCCCCTAGTCGGTCGAGCAGTGGGGTTGGCCGACCTGACAGGTGGGCACCCCTGTTCTTCCTTTTGGCAGGTGGCTCCCTAACGGCTATGGAATCACCCCGTTGGTGAAATAACACTTTTGCAGCTCAGAAAGATTGTTTTCCAAATAAAAATTCCTTTTTCAAAACCCAACAATTTTCTTTTTGTGACAATATAAAGAAAAAAATGATAGTTGAGAATATAAGATTCTCAACTTCCTAAGAAAATCAAATATGCAGTGGGGAAAATCAAACTAAATGGGGATAAATCAAATGAAGAGAAAAGAAAAGAAAAATAAAATAAAGGATAACTACCAATTTAACCTATTGGCTGGGTCTCGCCATCGTTCGATGAGATGGACATTCCTCCTTCTTCATTTCTTGACATCCGCACCCGGAGGGATGGGCTCGGACGGCTTTTCTTGCTTCTTCTGCCATTCCTTCTTTGGCGGCTTGGTGGACTTGGGCCTTTGAGCAGGCCCGAACTTCTCCGTCTTCTTGGCGTGTTTGTGTGGACAATAAGAAGGGTTTTCCTCATAGATCAATTTCCTCATGAATGCAATGAGTGGGTCCACCTTTGGGGGTGTGATTTCGACCTCTTGAATGTGTTTAACATTTGGCCCATACTTCATACAGACCATGGAGCATTGCTCCAACTTTGGCGAAAGTTAAACTTCTCCTCCATGCCATTGATATGGAAGTGGATTTCTCCAGCTCCCACATATATGCGAACCTTCGCGGTGCTTAGGAATTGGCCCCCAAGAATGAGTGGTGTATCCTTCTCGACCTCCATGTCGAGCACCACGAAATCCATGGGTATGAAGCAGTTCCGGATTTTCACTAGCACATCTTCGGTAATACCCGCCGGATAACAGGGTGTAGAATCAGCCAGCTGTAGCTGCATTGGTGTTGGAGTAAGCTCCGTGAAGATTAGTTGGTCGAAAACCACCTTGGGCATCACACTCATGCTTGCTCCAAGGTCACAAAGGGCCTTGTCAAAGTGGTGTTCCCCAATTGAGCATGAGATTGTAGGACATCCAGGGTCCTTCTTCTTTTTTGGAAGCCTATTGAGGATGGCTGTGATGTAGTCTTCCATAAGATTGACACCCTCAGTGGTGGGCAATGGCCGTTTTTTAATTAATATGTCCTTGAGATAGCGAGCATGAGTGGGTACTTCGATCGCAACGGTCAAGGGCACATTGATGTGGATTTTCTGAATGATCTCAACAAAGCAGTTTAATTGCTCATCCATTGTTGTCTTCCTCTGCGTGTGAGGGAATTGCAATAAATTGGTGTCCTCAAAGTGTTTGGCCATTCTCTCACTAAATGTGTTCACTTATGCCAATTGGGACATCCTCCTTCTCCCTTGTAGTTGTCCTCTTCTCTCGTGTGGGATATGTGGGTCACGAGTGGTCTTGCCACCTCTCATAACCACCACACTCACTTTCTCCTTTGGAGGAACAACTGTAGCCAGTTGAGCCAATTGAGTCTCCAACATCTTGCTGAAACTCAATTGATTCTTGAAGGTTGAGGATAGACCTTCAATCTTGGTGTTGATGCTTTCTAGGGTCTTGTCATTAGCCGACAGCTTCTTGGATAGATCATCATTGTTCTTCAGCTGGCTAATGGCAAGTTCTCTCAAGTTGGGTTGATTTCCATTGTTGCCATTGTTGTTGTACCCTCCTTGAAAGAATGGACGTGGTTGGGCCCACCCTTGACCTCCTGCGATAACCATTGTTGTTTCCATTGTTGGCTAGGTATAGGGCATCCTCACGGGTTTTTGGGTAGTTATTGCCCAAATGGCCCGTGTTCCCACAGTCTTCACATGTGATGTGAGAGTCTAAGGAATAGGAATTGCCACACACTTCACCATTGCATTCTCCATCAATCTTCTTCACAAGGAGGTCCAATTTAGCAGTGATCATGTCCACCTCCTTCAAGGTGTGCATGCCTCGCTGGCGGATATGGAGACGCTCGTCGCTTCAACCTATGTTTGACACCATCTTCTCAATCAAATCTTGGGCTTTGGGAACTGTCAATGAGAAGAAGGCACCTTCAACAGCAGCATCAACATGGTCACGGGCGGAGGGATCAACCCGTTGTAGAAGTTTTGGATAATTAGCCAATCATCCATCCCATGGTGGGGACAGGCTAGGATATACTCATGCAACCTCTCCTAAAGCCTCGGGAATAGATTCTTTGGCATCTTGCTGGAAGCTGGAAATTCTTCCTAGTAGGGCATTAGTCCTGCCCAACAAGAAAAACTTGGTGAGGAATGCCGTAGAACATTTCTCTCAAGTGTCTATATCACTTCGGTTAGTGTAGAACCACTGTTTTGCTCTCCCAAGAAGAGAGAACGGGAACAACCTAAGACGGACATCATAAGGGGATACGTCCTTTATCTTAAAAGTGCTACAGATCTAGAGGAACTATTGCAGGTGAGCACTTGCATCCTCGTTAGCCTTCCCACAAAATGGGTTGGCTTGCACCATAGTGATTAGGCCAGTCTTGATTTCAAAGTTTACGTCTCCCATGTTAACAGTGGGCACAACAAGGCACATTATTAGCAGAGTGAGCCGAAAACTCACGAAGGGTCTTCTGGGCCATTGGTGTTTCGGTTGTTGGTGCGGTTGTGCTAGCTTGCTTTGCCTCTCAAAGCTTCTGGGGGGTCATGACATGAGGTCAATCTCTCTGAAGGGATTCGGGACCTTCAACAAATTTTTCTGGCAATGCCTATGCCTTAGGTCCTATCCTATACTATTCACTCAATCATGTAATACTTTGGCTGCCTTCCCCGGCAACAGCGCCCGAAATGCTTGTTGATATTTCCTATGCACTACTAACAATTCATCCCTAGAATGGGTGCCAGAAATGCTTGTTGGTAGGTTTTAATTCTCATGTGAACATTCGCAAGCGCACACAAACTATCGACATAGCATTTCCCCTTTTAAGAGTATTCCCAAAGGGTGTCATTTAAATTCACCCAAATGATGGTTAGATTGAAGTAAAACAATCACCAAGTGGAAAGTCTTAGGTTGGTCTAGGTAGGGTTCTAGCAAGGGGTTAAATGATAAGTTGAGGTAGTGTGACACACACAAGAGCATTCTATCCTAAGGGGATAAATGAGGTAATAAAGGAATTTGACTAAGAGTTAGGTAGAGACTCCTCCTATGCTTCTAATGTACATATACATAGCCTAAGTTAGTTACTAATGATCATGTTAATTATGAATTCTCATGCTAAGTGGATTAATACATCAGGCATGGGTTTACCCCTAGCAACACTAGGCGACTCGCGCCAAGAGCCTGTGGCATAGCCGAACGTGGAGGATTACAGAGGACAGATAGGGTTGTCATCACCTACTGCATACCTCTTCAATCTGTGGGTCTACGAGACATTCAATGCTAGTCACTATCCTAGCACCATGCTAGCATATTAAGTAAATACCTTAAGATCCTAGGCACAAGCCATCCTAAGACAATGAACTAAATAATCATTGAATCAATGTTAATTCATAGCATAAGCGATTCTTGTTAACATAACCATATCATAGCTAATTAGACTATAGTGAAGGTTTAGAGTGTTTATGATAATGTAATGAACATGGTATAGCACAATCATAAATACTATTCCTACCACATACATGGAATCCACAATCAAACAAGAAACGCTTCATTCAAGTATATGAACATATGAAGACTAAGGATAACATATTTATTATGAATAATGTCACAAATACAAATAGGAATATTGGAGGCATACCTTTCCCAATTGGGAAGAGACTCCTTCTACTCCTCTCCTACTTGGACGATGGACTAGAGACTCTCCTCTCTACAACCTATACTCCTCTAAACCTATGGAGAGTAGTGGATACAAGGATGAATACTCAAGTGGTGTGTGTTGAAGTGAGGTATGAGGGGTCTTATTTATAACTTCGAGAAGGGTCGGTCCCTGCCACCAAAAGCATGCGAATCAGTCACTCATGACCACTTCAGGACGAGAGAAGCCACCACGTGGAGTTTGACTAAGAAAGGCGCCAGGAACTAGTCAGATGACAAGGGGGGTCAGCCAACCTGATCCTGGCCCCTTTTGCGGTGCGCTTTATTCATGTGATTGACAGGTGGGTCCCATTGACTAATATTGGTGCAACACCATTGGATGGCCTCAGATACTTCTGTTTGTGGGCCATTTGATCCATATGGTGCCATGTGTTGTCGCTTGATTGGCTGGAATGATATTTTGTAGGATCCACCCCCTTGTTTCACTTCATTTCTCCATAGAATCCCTGCTTGCACTACTTTCTCCAAGGACAAGTGGAAATAGGTTAAATAGAAAGGTGATGTGTGCAAGAAATGACAATTCCTTCACATAATTGAGCTATATTGACGGGTGAAATTGGTGTATAACAACAGTCAACAATGCCCAAGGTGGTTTTTGACTGGCTGAACTTCACAGAACTTACTCCAACACCAATGCAGCTCCAACTGGCTGATTTTTCAGTCCGTTATCCGGCGGATATTGCTGATCATGTCCCAGTGAAAATTTGGAACTGCTTCATACTCGTGGATTTCGTGGTGCTCGACATGGAGGTCGAGAAGGATACGCTGCCCGTTCTTGCGTCCATACCTATGCACCGCGAAGGCTCGCATAGACGTGGGAGCCAAAGAAATCCACTTCCATATCAATGGCAAGGAGGAGAAGTTTAAATTTTTCCCAAAGTTGGAGCAATGCTCAATGATCCACATTGGGGCAAACGTTAAACACATTCAAGAGGTCGAAATCACACCTCCAAAGGTGGACCCGCTCATTGCATTCATGAGGAATTTGATCTTTGCAGAAATCCGTCTTACCGTCCATGCCGACACACCAAGAAGACGGAGAAGTCCAGGCCTCTTCAAGGGCCCAAGTCCACCAAGCCACCAAAGAAGGTATGGCGAAAGAAGCAAGACAAGCCGTCTGAGCCCATCCCTCCGGGCCCGGATGTCAAGAAATGATGAAGTAAGAATGTCCATCTCATTGGACGGTGGTGAGACCTAGCCAATAGGTTAAATTGGTAGTTATCCTTTATTTGATCTGTCTTTTCTCTTCTCTTTATTTTGTTTTGAATGTAGCCTAGAGATATCGGACTTGTCCGAAAATGTGCGGACTAGTCCGATCTGGGCACTAGAAGTGTTCGGACTAGTCCGACACATACGGCCTAGTCCGGTGTGGTGAACCTCATGTAGAATTAAGGACAAGTCTACACTTGGAGTACTTGTCCGATTTTAGTCAGAGAGTTTTCAGACTAGTCCAGCGGATATCAGACTTGTCTGGTGTTGTGAAAAATTATGGGGCTAAGGACAAGTCCGGACTTGGAGGACTTGTCCGATTTTAGTTAGAAGATTATCAGACTAGTCCGATGGATATCAGACTTGTCCGTTTGTTGTGCAAGAGTGAAGTGATGAGGACTAGTCCGCACAAGGGGGGACTAGTCCGATTTTAGCCAGAGAGATATCGGACTAGTCCGGTTTATATCGGACTAGTCCAGTTTTCCTGTGAATTGTGTAGTGAATTAACTTGTTTGTTAACTTGAGATCTTGGGGTGTGTTTCTCCAACACACTCCATACACAATGATCTAATCTTTTCAGCTCTTGAGCTCTTTTCCTTTTGATTCCTCATTCTCCTTTCTTTTTGAGCTTTCCTCCTAATTTCTTTAAAACATGCGCTCATCTCAACAATTTTGTTAGCATCTCATTTGTTTGTAATAAATCAATCAAAACCCACAATGGATGCCTAGATGCACTTTCAATCTCCCCCTTTTTGGCTATTGATGACAACCAATTGAGATTTACATAAATATGATAAAACTTCAGATTTTCATAAAGTGTGCACATATGAGCTTTGAGTAAAACAGGCAATGTAGACATAAGACATATGTGCACTCTTTATGGTGGGGTGCAAAACTACGTATGTGTGAGCAATAATGTTGATGTGAATAAGATAAAATCATAATCTTAACACCATAAAGATTATCATGCATGAATGTCAATTTCGGAGCATAAAACATAGATCATAAGCATAACATAGTCATCTTTTCACAACAGATATCTAAAAGCATAATGATAGCATAATTAATGTTTTACAATACCAAACATCTTACAGCACCAAAAGAAACAAAAATAGAGCTCTCGTCTCTCAACCTACTGCTAGGACCTAAGACTCCCCCTCAATCTCCTCCCCTTTGGCATCAAGGCACCAACAAGAATGAGAGGAGGGATCTACTCGTCGTCGCAGGATCACTTCGCCCTGTCGGTCCTCTTGTCGTCTTCATCATCAGGCTGAGGAGTAGGAGGATGAGTGCCATTCTTCGTGCCCCCAATGCCAAAGTAGGCAAGCTCAGAAAGAGAAAGAGGTGGAAGCTCCGAGAAGTCTGAGGTGGAGTCCTCTGAGATGACTGGAGACCCAACAGGCTCAATCTGCAGCTTTTCACATATGGCTTTGACATTTTCCTTCACGTATTTCATGTCCTCTTTCCTTTCCTTGTTCAACTTGTGGAGCTTCACTTCAGCTTTTTGGCAAGAGCCAGAAATAGAATCTAGGTACTTCAAGATCCCACTGGTTGATCCTTTGTTAGAAGGAGGGGCCCTTGAGCTTGATGGAGTATTGGCCTCTCCTTGGGCTCCCTCTAGATGTTCTTCTGCTGAGGCAGGTGAGGGAACAGCTGGGAGAGTGGCTTGACGAGGCTTCTGAGGCCTTAGAGCAGTATGCTCGACATCTTTCACAAAATCAATTACCATGACCTTCTCTTTCATGAACATGTTGTACGGTGCATAACCACAAGAACGGTTTTGGGTGCAGGAGATGTTCACCATATCATTCCAGATGTAGTCAAATATGTCAAACTTTCTCTTATTGCTAATCACATTCATCAAGGTTCTTAAGTAACCTTGGACACTCCTGACATCTCCATCCTTTGGAGCAATTGTCTTCCAGAGCATTCTATTGAGAACCATGACGAAAGGCTTCATGTTATTGGTTGAGGGGGGATTGTACTTGAGGCGAAAATCATATATAAAGTACATCTTATCCTCATCCAAAACACCAATATTGTGAATAATGACTTCCTTGTTGCCGGTGTCCTCAAGATGCAGCAGCCTAGGAAACTCATCATAAGTAATAGTGTACTTGGATCCATGTGTCATCCAAGTCACTCTCTCTTCTTTATCACTGGCAAAGTAGTAGGTTGCAAAGAACTGTGCAATGACCTCATCATTCTTGTTATATCGGAAAGCAAACAAGTCCTTGAAGCCATGTCTCTCCACAGCCTCTATCACTTCATAAAAGGCTTGATAACTCCTCTCAATGTGTGTCCAGTCGATCCATTGGTTGCGGACCACTGGAGTCTTCATCTGAAGGTACACAGTACTGTAGTAGTCCGCGTGGAAGTTGCTCCAGAATCTAGGATCAACTGCCTTCCTGCAATTGCTGTAGGCATCAATCTTCCTTAGTTTCCAAGCCACATCACTCCCTTTGCCATTGAACTTTTCTTCCGAGGGGTCCCTATTTCCCCGTCCTTGAGCAGTCATCTCGAGGGGGCCAATCGGGCCAGAGGCAATTCCTTTGCCTTTTCCCTTAGTTTGGTGTGGAACCGCCGAACTAGGGCCAACCACATCCTTCTCTCTTGAAGCTGGCTTCTTGGCCAGAACCTTTCCCCGCACCCTAGGTGGGGTGGACGAAGGCTCGGCAGCACCCTCTTGTCTTTTGTTGGAGCGAGAATCTGACATTCGAGGCAACACTTCTTGATCCAATTCGGCCTCAATGTCGGAGATATCATCGTTTGAGCTCGACATGGTCCTGACAAGAAGGTTATACATGACATAGATAAGGATTGGTAGTAAGGAAAGGCATCGAGTTGAAGAAGATTAGGGTTTTGTTCAGCTAACATCAGACTTGTCCATTGCTTAGGTGCATACTAGTCCGGGGTATCGGACTTGTCCGCACTGATAACGGACTAGTCCGATATTCAGCTACTCGAACCATAACGAACAGGATAATTGAGTTATTTAAAGCAAAAATGGAGCAATGTAGCTGTACTACTACAAGGGAGCATGTATTGACAGGAAGAACTAGGCTATTTTAACAAAAAACAAGGTTAATCCAAGGTTCTAGGGTTTGGAGAAAAATCTTACCAAATCCTTCGATTCGCGGTGTTGAAGGAGTTTCGATGCGGACAAGTCCGTGGTCTTTGACCCCCCTGCAATAGAGTTCAATTCCCACCGAAAATTGATTGGATTTGATGGATATTTCATGAAATCGCCTTGGGAGCACTCGAGTGAAGAGAGAGAAAGTGAGGAGTGTTGTGAGGTAGAAGATTATGTTTTTGGTCGGCCCTTGGGTTATGTAGTCGAAAAATTGGACTAGTTCGTGGTCTGACCGGACTAGTCCGGTTTAGCTGACACTCTGTAGACTAGTCTGCAATGTGCGGACTAGTCCGGGGTAACCACGGACTAGTCTGTGGTCACCGAGACAGAAACAAATAAACCTTTCGTATATATTCGAAGGTGCTTAAAAAGAAATAAGGGGGCAAAAACACACAAATATTCTTGATGAATATGATCAGTAATCATACAACAATCAAGCTATGACCATGATTCACCAAGATCAAGTAATTAACATAGTTTTCTGGAGAAAAAATAGAGAGAGATGATTTTTCAACACAATCAAAATGATTTTGAATGTGGCATACAGGTACGTAAGTTTTCAAGCCATGTTCCGAGCATCAAGGATATTTAGTTCATTTTGGAGGTCACAAAAGAGTTTTTTATCAAGTGGCTTGGTAAAGATATCGGGTAGTAGTTTTTAAGTGTTAACATGGGAAATGGCTATGTCTCCTTTCATTGAGTGATCTCTCAAAAAATGATGCCAGATTTCTATGTGTTTGGGTGTAGAATGCTCAACAAGATTATGGGCAATTTTAATGGCACTCTCATTGTCACTAAGGAGTGGAATACGACTCATATTGTAACCGTAATCCGTTATAGTTTGTCGCATCCAAAGGAGTTATGCACAATCACTCCCGGCTGCAACATACTCCACTTCGGCCGTGGATGAGGCAACGGAATTATCTTTCTTGGAGGACCAAGAAACTATGGATCTACCTAGGAATTGGCAAGTACCAGAGGTACTTTTTCTATCTACCTTGCATCCGACATAATCAGCATCGGAGTATCCAATGAGATTGAATTTGAACCTTTAGGATGCCAAATGGCTAGGTTGGGTGTATGAACTAAATATCGCAATATCCTTTTTACGACTGTCAAATGACATTCCTTAGGATTGGCTTGAATTTCAAACAAACATAGACTCAACATGATATCAGGCCTAGATGCACATAAACAAAGTAAGGAGCTAATAACGGAGCGATATACCTTTTGATCCACATTTGGTCTGTCTTCATTGAGATCCAAGTGTCCATTTGTCGCCATGGGAGTCTTTATGGGCTTTGCTTTGTCCATTCCAAACTTCTTGAGAATGTCTTGAGTGTACTTTGTGTGGCTCATGAACGTCCCGTCCTTTTCTTGCTTTACTTGGAATCCCAGGAAGTATCTCAGCTCTCCCATCACAGACATCTCGAATCTATTTGTCATAATCATACTAAATTCTTGACAAAAAGATATTTCAGTTGAACCAAAAATTATATCGTCAACATAGATTTGGCAAATGAATAGATTATTATCAAAATGCTTAGTAAACAAGGTGTAATCAGCTTTACCAATCCTAAAGCCATTTTCAATCAAAAAATTTCTAAGGCACTCATACCAAGCTCGAGGAGCTTCTTTGAGACCATAGAGAGCCCTACGCAGTTTGTATACATGGTCGGGGAACTCTTGATCATCAAAACTGGGGGGTTGCTCCACGTACACCTCCTCCTTGATCGGTCCATTGAGGAAGGTGTTTTCGCGTCCATTTGATAAAGCTTGAAAGCATAGTGAGTAGCATATGCAACTAATATACGAATCGATTCAAGCCTAGCTACGGGAGCAAAAGTCTTGTCCAAATCCAAACCTTCGACATGTGATACCCTTTGGCCACAAGTTGTACTTTGTTCCTTTTCACAACCCCGTGTTCGTCTTGCTTGTTGCGAAAGACCCATTTAGTGCCGACAACGTTGAACTTGGGTCTTTCAACAAGTCCCACACTTTGTTCCTTTTGAAGTTGTTCAATTCTTCTCGCATCCCCACCACCCAATCCAGATCCTTTAATGCATCTTCAACCCTATGTGGTTCCAAATAGGATACAAACGAGTATTGTTCACAAAAATTAGCTATACAAGATCGAGTTACTACTCCCTTTTGTATGTCACCAATTATGTTGTTGACGGGGTGATCACTTTGGATGCTTTGATGTACTCTTGTATGTGGCACTTGTGATCTTGAATCTTCATGGTCATCATCTTCTTCTCCCCTTGTATGGTTGCCTTTGTTGATGTGTTGATCACCTTGGTCTTCTAGAGGTTGATCTTGTGTGAAAACTCCCCCTTGATCATTTTCCTCCACTTGTGGTACATCTTCTTTGGATGCATTTGGAGGTTGCACTTGTGGTTGAACATCACCCATCACCATTCTTCTCAACGCTTGACATGGAGCTTCTTCTTTATCTAGCAAACATTGACCAACTTGCTCTTCTTGAGAGCCGTTAGTTTCATCGAACACTATGTCACGTGCTACTTCAACAAGTCCGGAGGCCTTGTTGAAGACATGATAAGCGTAGGAGTTCAAATCATAGCCAAGTAAGAAACCTTCATTAGACTTCAAAGCAAACTTTGAAGTCCTAGGCTTCTTGTTCAAAATATAAAATTTAGAACCAAAAACTCAAAAATATGAAATATTCGGCTTATTAGTGGTGAGTAGTTCATACGATGTTTTCTTGCGTAGGGGGTGAAGATATAGTCGGTTTATGGCATGACACACGCTGTTAACCGCTTCAGCCCAAAACCGATCTGAAGTCTTGTATTCATCGAGCATTGTCCTTGCCATCTCAATGAGTGTTCGGTTCTTCCTTTCGGCTACTCCGTTTTGTTGAGGAGGATATGGTGCTGAAAATTTGTGCTTTATCCCTTCCTCATCTAGATACTCCTCAACTTGGGTGTTCTTGAATTCCGTTCCATTATTGCTTCGTATGTTCTTCACCGTCTGAGAATTCATTTTTAGATCGCTTTAGAAACTTCTTGAGGGTTCCTTGAGTTTCTGCCTTATCATGCAAAAAGAAAACCCACGTGAAGCGAGAAAAATCATCAACAATGACTAAACTGTATTTGTTACCGATGATGCTTATGTAAGCAATTCGACCAAATAGGTCCATGTGGAGGAGCATAAGCGGTCGTGTTGTAGTCATGACATTCTTCGAGGGATGGGGTGCTCCTACTTGCTTCCCGGCTTGGCACGCGCGACAAGGCCTGTCTTTCTCAAAAACCACATACTTTTAACCTCGGATGTGATCACCTTTAAGGAGTTTTTGGAAGTTCCTCATACCAATATGTGCTAGCCATCTATGCCACAGTCAAACCATGTTGGTCTTTGCAATCAAGCATGTGTCATGTTCAACTTTATCTTTGTTGAATTCAACTAGATAGAGTTTTCCCTTTATCACATCCTTGAATGCAACCGAGTTATCACTCCTAGAGACGGTCACACCCTCATTAGTGAATAAACAATTATAACTTTTGTCACATAATTGAGATATGGACAAAAGGTTATAATCCAAGGAATCAACGTGTAAAACACGAGAAGAGTATGTTTTGATGAAATTTCAATTTTACGGGTACCAAGCACCCTTCCTTGACTGTTATCACCAAAGTAAATGCCTTCGCTTGGATATTTATTTTCTTCATATTTCACGAACATTCTTCTCTCTCCGGTCATGTGATTGGTGCATCCACTGTCTAGCACCCATTTAGCTCCACCGGATGAATAGGCCTTTCTTTTACCTTCCTTGGCCATTAGACTAGTGTTATTGGTGTCTTTCCTTGCGCCCAAGGTTGGGAAGAGGGTGGATTTCTTGGTAGGCTTCATGACGGCTATGGTGGCCATCTCCTCTTCTTCTTCAGATGAGGACTCATCATTAGAGTCCCACCCCTTCCATAAGTGCGCTTGACCATATTGCTTCTTCTTCATGAACATTTTCTTAGGTTGAGGCCTGTTGTCCTTAGTCTTCCTCTTATTTTCTTCATGTGGACAATCTACTATAGAATGGTCGTACTCTCCACAGTTATAGCAAGCACGCCTCATTTTTGGTCTTGGTTTGTCCCTATTTCTTCCTTCATTCAAGCGACCACCTTGTCTTCTTCTCATTATTTTCTTGAATTTCTTCATGAATAAGATCATATTTTCTTCATCAATATCATTGCTTTCATCATTGCTGTCGTCTTCTCCATGAGCTTCTCGAGCTTCCATTGATACAGGTTTACAATTGGACTTTAAAGCAACTCCTTTCTTGTTTGCCGAGGTAAGGTCGGCAATTTCCTTGACGTGCTTGGCTTGCTTATCCATCATCTCCAAGTTGATAATCTTCCCAAAAAGTTTGTCCGGGGTCATTTTCCGATACCTGGGGATTTCTCTAATCATGGAGCAAAGAGTTACATTGCGAGGCATGAAAGCTCTAAGAATCAGCTTTACAACCTCATGGTCATTCCAATTCTTGCAGCCATATGCTCGGACTTGGTTGATAATATTATTCGATCGATTGTACATATCTCTTGGTGATTCATCCTTTTCTATGGCAAATCTTCCCAATTTTCCTACAATCATTTCAATCTTGGCTTCGCGTACATGACGATCACCTTCATGTGCACTCTGTAGAGTGTCCCATATCTCCTTATTAATTTCGAGTCCATCCATCTTGGTGAACTCATCTCGGCTTAGTGATGACATGATAACGGTTACAGCTTGAGCGTTCTGATGAATGGCTTGCTCTTTGCTTGGAGTCAACACTTCATTATCATCCGCGATATCAATCCCTGTACACACTATATGCCACAAACTTGGGTTAAGAGATATGAGATGCATTTTCATATTTTGTCTCCACATTGAGTAATCATTGCCATCGAAGAAAGGTGCTTTCCCTAGAGGAATTGATAAGTAATGATTATTGATAGAATTTAACTGATCATAGTTAAAAGAATATCGGGAGTAGTCGGTGTGACTACTCCCCTTCTTCTTTTAATCCTCGATCTTCTTCTTCCCTTTTGGGGAGAGTGCCTTCTTCCTTAGGAGTGCCTTGAGTTCAAGCATCTCCTCGTCATCATCCTCACAATCTTGGATGGCGTCGAGGAGCTTCTCTAGCTTTTGAGTTTCTTCTTCATCACCCTTCTCGTTGTTGAAGTTCTTGTGTACATACTTGACGTCCGACATCTTCTCTTCAAGTAGTGAGTCTCCTTTGAAGAGTCCTGCTCTGATACCAATTGAATGTAGCCTAGAGTCTGGGTGAATAGGCTTTTTCAACTTTTGTCGGATCCTGAAAAATTTAACAAATCGATCAAATACAGAGAGATCGCACTAGTCCGGTACTATGCAGACTAGTCTGGTGTGCGAGGACTAAATGATCAAAGTAAATTGAAAATTCTACGTCTAGCATACTATGCAGCAGAAATCAGATTACAAGTAAAGTATATTGAACCAATAAACCAGTATATTGCAGTTATCAAGTATGATACAATGTTTCAAGGTGAGTTTCACAAAAGTTGACAAAACACTAAATATGATGAACAATGAAACAAAATGTTTGAGACACGATTTTATCCTGTGGTTTGATTCCCATGAAGGAAACCTACATCCATGTTGAGGAGTCCACAGAGGACCGGGTCTTCACCAACCCTACCCTTGTCGAATCGCCACAGAGGCCGATTCTCTTCCACTAATCAGAAAGGGGGCAAATAACCTTGTTGAAGGGGCCTTCTCACAAGTTGAGGGCTCCCCAAGATTTACAATGATGAACACCACCAAACACACTCAAAATATATGCAATAAACAACAAGAGTGTGCGAGAGATTCAAACCCAAGGGTTCAAGATCGTGTGGAACAAGTCCCTCCTTTTGATCAATGCTAATCCTCAAAGATTTGATCTTTCTAGGGTTAGAATGTGTGGTGAGATGTGTATTTTGGGCTCTTGGAAGGTGTGACTGCGCAGGTAATCGAAAGTATTGGCTGTAGGGCCGTACACCTCTATTTATACTAGGGTTTCCAAAAGTTACCGTTAGGGTTTGCGATGTCCGGACTAGTCCGTTGTGGACTCCGGACTAGTCCGGTGTGCGGCGTGTGGAAAACCCTATGTGTTCCGAGATATCGGACTTGTCCGTAAATGTCCGGACTAGTCCGATCTGGGCTCTGGAAGTGTTCAGACTAGTCCGGCATATATCCGAATAGTTCGGTGTGGTGAACCTCATGTAGAATTGAGGACATGTCCGCACTTGGAGGACTTGTCCAATTTTAGTCAGAGAGTTTTCGGACTAGTTCGTGGTGATATCGGACTTGTCCGGTGTCACGAAAAATTGCGGGGCTAAGGACAAGTCTGGACTTAGATGACTTGTCCGATTTTAGTCAGAAGATTATCATACTAGTCCGATGGATCGGACTTGTCCGGATGTTTTGCAAGTGTGAAGTGTTGAGGACTAGTCCACACTAGGGGTGACTAGTTCGATCTTAGTCAGAGAGATATCGGACTAGTCCGGTGAATACCGGACTAGTCCGATTTTCCTGTGAATTGTGCAATGGGTTAAATTGTTTGTTAAATTGAGCTCTTGGGGTGTGTTTCTCCAACACACTCCATACACAATGATCTAATCTTTTCAGCTGTTGAGCTCTTTTCCCTTTAGCTCCTCATTCTCCTTTCTTTTTGAGCTTTCCTCCAATTTCTTTAAAATATGCGCTCATCTCAGCAATTTTGTGACGATCTCATTTGTTTGTCATAAATCAACCAAAACCCAGAAGAGATGCCTAGATGCACTTTCAAAGAGTTTTATCTACCTTTCCCATGGTAAAACCATGTTCTAGGAGCTTGTTTTAGACCATACAGGGCTTTAGTTAGTTTGAAAACATGATTGGGAAATTCTGGATTTTCAAAACCAAGTGGTTGCTTAACATAAACCTCCTCATCTATGTAGTCATTTAGAAAAGAACTTTTTACATCCATTTGATATAACTTGAAACCTTTTGATGTGGCAAAGGCTAATAAAATTCTTATGGCTTCTAATCTAGCAATAGGAGCAAAAGTTTCTTCAAAATCTAAGCCTTCAGTTTGTGTGAAACCTTGAGCAACCAATCTAGCTTTATTCCTAATTACTACACCATCCTCACTATGTTTGTTTTTAAACACCCATTTAGTTCTGATTAAGGTGTGGTTATGAGGTGGAGGAACAAGTTTCCAAACATTATTTCTTTCAAAGTTTTCTAACTCTTATTGCATGGCAATAATCCAAGATTCATTAGTGAGTGTGTGTGATATATCCTTGGGTTCAAAAGCAGCAACAAAAGCAGAATGAGCATGAGAATTGGGGTCTGAAAACTCGGATCTTGTAACTCATTCATGCAGGCTTCCAATTATCTGTTGCAGGGGATGATTCTTGTAAAGCCGTAGGGGAACAAATGTCTCACAAGCTTCTTCTTCATCAGGTTCATTGCAGGTTGATGAGCTTGTGGCTTGTGGACGATCAGGACCAAAAGAGGTGGTAGTCGGAGCTTGTTCAAAGTTAGGAGCTGGACACGTGTCAGCTTTGGAACTATCAGGCAGTATCACCGACTCTTCTTTTTCTTTAAAAATACCCTCCCCCAGAGAATATGTATCTGATCCTACAGTACCATTGCTAGTACCTGGGCTAGCTTCATCAAAAGAAACTTCACAGGTCTCTATAATTTTGTTAGTTTCCAATAAAAACACATGGTAACCTCTAGTGTGAGATGGATAACCAAGAAACATGTCATCTTCGGATCTAGACTCAAATTTATCAAGATTTCCATGTTTCTTAACAAAGCATTTGCAACCAAAAACCCTAAAGTGTGAAACACAAGGCCTATGTCCAAACCGAAGTTCATAAGGTGTTTTACCTAGTTTAGTATGCAAGAAAATACAGTTTGAAATATAACAAGTTGTTGCAATTGCATCTGCCCAAAATTTTCTAGGAGTTTGATATTCATCAAGCATGGTCCTAGCCATCTCAACTAAGGTTCTGTTTTTCCTTTCTACAACACCATTTTGTTGAGGAATATATGGTGAAGAAAATTGATGTTCTATTCCATGTTCAGTACAAAAGTAATCGAATGATTGATTTTTAAATTCAGTTCCATTATCACTTCTGATTGCTTTAACCATCCTGGGTGATCAATTAATAATCTAAGCAATAAAGTCACAAAATCACTAAAAGCTTCATTCTTAGATGCCATAAAATAAACCCAAGAGTATCTGGAAAAGTCATAAAAAATTACAAGCACGTACCATTTACCCCCAAAGGATTGTACATGTGCTGGACTAACTGTGTCGAGGTGCAAAAGTTGACCAGGTTCAGTTGTCATAGTCATTGAGAGAGCAGAATATGAACCTGCAACCATCTAAGCATGTCTACACGAAGAGCACACAATATCTTTGTCTCCTTTGAGTTTAGAAAAACAATGTATGCGATCAAGAGTACTAACACGAGTGAGGTGATGAAAGCCTACATGACCAAGTCTAGGATGCCAGAAAAATAAATCTTTTGAATCATTGGCAACTAGACACCTATGCTCAGAAGCTGACTTATCAAAATCAACTTTTAAAAACTCTTCCAAAACAAAACATGTTAAACAAAAGCTCACAATTTGAATCTACAACATTGCAGCAATTTTTAGATTATTTCCAAATGTTCATCAAGCAATTGAGAAACAGAGAGCAAGTTGTATTTCAAATTTTTAACAAGTGCCACATATTTTAAAGTGTAGTGATCATTTACTCTAACCGATCCTTTAGCAATAATAGGAGTCGAAGAATTATCGACGAAAGTAACATTTTCTACACGTGCACAAAAGAGAGGAAGGAGAACCATTCTCTGTTACTGGTCATGTTGCGTGAGCATCCTGAACCCACAATCCATATGTTCTTCTTCCTCAAGCGTGAAACCTACACAGAAGGACAATACATCGTTGTCTCAATACTGGGATTAGTCAATAAGCATTTGGGAATCTAGTACTGAGCCATGCGACATCCATTAGGAACAACACGCGGAGGCTATGACAAAACAAATTAACTGCTGATTTAAAAGTTGTTACTCGTTTAGCACGAAAATCAGTAGCTCCGTAGTTAAGAGCAGTAGTTCCAAAGGAGAAAGCTAAAGCTCCAAATGCAAAGACTGAAGATCCAAAGGGAACAACAGAAGGTCCGGGAGCTCTCGGAGCTATTGGAACTACCGAAGCTGCCTTTGCAGATTTCTTACTAGAAGGTCCGGAAGCTACTTTTCCAAATTTATGACTCACTAAAGCAGGTTGCATGTTTCTAATTTTAGGTTTAGCATGCATAGCAGATTTAGCATGAAAGTTATGAGATCTAGCAGACACTTTATCCTTTCTAATTTGTTTAGCTACTCTATAACAGAAATCTACGACATGACCATATTTATCACAGTAGTTACAATGAAATTTCATTTTGTAATCATGTCTAGATGAGCATCCAGTATTAAAAATAGAATTAGAAAGCACTCTTGCAGATTTAAAGATCACATCCTTTTGTTTATGGACGGTTTTGATTGAACCTCTTCCAAATGATCTTACTATGTGAGGTGGACGTGTTTTAGAGTAAGCATGATGATGAGGACATCACAACAGCGGAGAAACACATTGAAAAGCAAGGACCAATCACAAGAGCACGAGCACGGATAATAAAATCAGCAGGTGAATTCGCTCCTAACTTATTTTGCATGTGAGTTTTAGAATAGATTTCTATGTGATGATTTAATTGTTATTAGGATTAATGGATAAGATCAACAAGTGAAAGAAAGAGGCCTTGGGAGCATGGAGAACCAGCTGGGACGTCCACAAGTTGATGGAAGCAGTTTACAACTCGGACTCGAGTTCAACTTGGAGTCCAAGAGCAGTCTACCTTAAAACGGACGCCCAGGAGGCATACGGACTCCGTTTTCGACATTCTACATATGCACTGAAAGAGGAGAATATAAAATTTCCAATGGTTCTGGAACCACCTCAAAGTTCCTCTAGGGTCATTGGGAATCATTGAAACAACTCAAGTCCAGATTTCTGTCCAGTGTTGCGGCACCGAATCGGACCTTTGGGCCTTGTATCTCGTAAGAGTCCATTAGGGACGCGTCTAATCATGTTTTGGCCGAATCCTAGCCTTTAAATACTGCAGCCCCCGGTCATATTCGGTGGGTTCTGCTTAGAATAACAATTTCGCCGTTCTACAATTTGTGAGACCCCAACTTCTCAATTTCAGATCGTGTCTTCTACGTTCTTGCTTGTGTTCTCGGTTCACTTGCAGAGATTAGCCTTCATGGCGAGGTCAAGCGTGTGCTGCATGGTTTATAACCAACAGAGTAGTGGTGTAGTGATTTCTGGGGTATTCGAACTGCTCGAGTGTCGCGGATCATCATTGTCGAGTTCTCCACCCCAAATGACTTACCTTTCGGAAGATCGGTCCTAAACCTACTCATCAATTGGTATCATATTTCCAGGTTGCCCATGAGGTATCTTTGTTTTCCTTCCATTAGATCGATTTTGTTTTGTACCTAGAGTCCACAGAAAAGCCACAAAAAATTAGATCGTTTTTACCGGTTCCTAGACTATAGTGCCTGCAGTTTCGTTTTTCAGTTTGCATTATTGAGTTTGCATTCGTGTGGTCGAGTCTTGTTGCTGGTTTAGCTTTGTGTTTTGGGTCCTTGTTATCATGTTTCGTCCTTGGTTTCTTGTTTTTTGACACCTATTCCACAATCCCTAAATAACAAACGGATCCATTCATCGGTTTGCCCTAGCTAGCCGCCTTGCGTGAACTCTCGCATCGCCAACCCTAGATTAGGTCACATACCTTTGTGCCACTCATCCTTGAATCATCACACACCACCCCATTAGTTGTGCAAATTCCCAATCGTTTTCATATCCGATTGCGAGTTCTGTTCTCAAACCGAGTTGGAATCAACATCCAAAAATTGTAACTCGGACAACATACCTTAAAACAGCCATAACTTCCGCATACGAACTCGAAATCGGGCGATTTTATTTTTCAAATTCATCTAAATTTTGCATCTGTTTTTTTTTTCCGCGGCATAGCCGCGTCCGGCGAAATTAGATTGCCCAAATTCCCCTCGGAAGATAGGATATCCGGCCTCCAAAGTTTCAGCACGAATTTTAAAGAATCTTCTTGATTTTCTATAGGCCGCATATTACATCCAATTGAGCTGAAAAATTGTGTGCTTCTTGTCTTCGTGCTCCTGAGTAGAGAAAAATATAAAAAATGTTACAAAAAAAGAAAAAAATAGTGAAGAGCACGCATATTAAAGTAATTGGCCTATACCACTTGGTGCCGTTTTGTTGGCTATCTCATTCTGTCTTTCTTCTGCCTTGATACTTCCTTGTGTTGTGGTAGGCCCTAGGGAACTTGGTTGACCAACAACAGTTTCCTACGTTGAATACTTATTCAACTTTGTTTACCTGTTAACGATTTTCTACTTATTAGCCACTATATTGTGCCATCCATGCTCCACCCTTCTCTTGAGCATAACAGGTACCTTTGCAACCACCCCACGCTTCATTTGTTCATCTCACCGTCCACACCACCTGCTGTGTCTGTAATAACACTTGTAAGAGCGTGGTAAGACGCTTGAGTGAGAGAGGTTGTTTTTCTTCCACCTTTCACATTGTCACTGTAGTTGATAGGGATAACATATTTTTGTTGTCTTTTGTTTCCTACTAACAATGGCAGGAGAAGACAATGATGATGAATGTGTTCAACATGCTGAGTTACGTGATATGCTGAAGACCATGACAAATATGTTGGCCAAATACAACGCTGCAACGGAGGAGTCATTGGCGAACTTGACTCGCCAACTTGATGACCTTGCTCTTCGGATGAATACTTTTGAGGCTCGGTTGCCTCTCGCTGGAAGACATGAAGACAATGCTTATGATGATATGGAAGATCATAACAATCAGCCAAGACTACCACATAGTCGTCGAGGTATGGGAGGTAATAATCATCATATCAATTATAATTGTCCTCCTGATGATCCTTTTGCTAAAGTGAAATTTACTATACCCTCTTTTTCTGGTGCTTATGCTGCTGAGGCTTATCTTGATTGGGAGATGACAGTAGAGCAAAAATTGAATGTCCATCTTGTTCTTGAACAACATAGAGTACGTCAAGCCACTAATGAGTTTAAGGACTTTGCTATCATATGGTGGAATGAACTTGTTATAACTAGAACTGATCCTCGAACATGGGATAGATTAAAGGAAGCTATGCGTGTTCGATTTGTTCCTCCATCTTTTCAGCGGGACCTTCGCGAAAAATTGCAGCGCTTAGACCAAGGTAACATCTCCGTAGAGGAGTATTATCAAGAGTTACAAAAGGGTATGCTGCGTTGTGGGGTAGTAGAGGACATGTATGATAAAATAGCTCATTTTGTGGGGGTTGAGGCATGAAATTCAGGAAATTGTTGATTACAAGGAATATGATACTCTTAATAGATTGTTTCAGCTTGCTATGTTGGCAGAAAAAGAATTGCAGGGCCGACAACAACAGCAAAAACGCACGAGGGGCAACTTCACCCTGCGTTCAACGTCTACACCATCCAAAACAGCACCATCTTCGACCCTCGTGCAGCGACTACACCATCCAACGGCGGCCAACGAACTATACCTGTTGCTCCACCTTCTTGCGTGCCGGAGGGCAGCAAGGCGACATCATTCAAGCCTTCGTCGTCCACTCCTTATATGGGTCGTACTTCCGACATTAAGTGTCACCCCTGTTAGGGACTTGGTCATATGATGAGATATTGCCCGAGCAAACGAGCATACATAGCACGCGACGATGGCGGGTATGATAATACTTTGGATGTTGAAGATGAATATTCTCTTGCTACTGACTTTACATATCCAAATGACGAACACACCAAATAAGAGGTACTTGGCACAGCGGCGACGGAGAACTATAGGAGCATCATTGTGCAGCGTGCCTTGAGCTCCGAAGTGGAGACCGACGACAAGCTACAACGACACAACCTCTTCCACATGTTTCTCGTCATCATGGACTGCCGTGTATATACTATAATTGATGGAGGTAGCTGCAATAACTTGGTGAACACGAACGTCGTCAAGAAACTTTGTTTGACAACAAGAGCACACCCTCATCCATACCACATTCAATGGTTCAACAACAACGGTAAGGTTCGGGTAACACAAACAGCGAGAATAATTGTTTAATTGGTTCTTACCATGATTTTGCTGATTTTGATGTCGTTCCTATGGATGCTTGTTCTTTTTTATTGGTCATCCTTGGGAATTTGATACAGATGCTATTCATCATGGTAGAACTAATAAATATACTCTCATGCATAACAGAAAGAAAATCACTTTGCTCCCCATGACTCCTGCTAAAATTGTGCATTTTGAGAAGAGTAAAATTCGTGGTGGCAAAGCAACTAAACTAGAATCTGAAAAACAGCAAGTCATTAAGTTTAAATCACCATTGTTGCTCACAACTAAATCTGACCTTGCTGATTTATTCGATGCTAAGGGGATGTGTTATGCTTTAGTATGCAAAGAAGCCATGTTTTCACTTCATGAATTGTCTATTGCATTGCCCCCTGTTGTTGCTAACCTTTTGCAGGAGTTTGAGGATGTTTTTCCCTCCGAGATACCCCCTGGTTTACCACCGATGAGAGGCATTGAACACAAGATCGATTTGATTCCAGGAGCAAGTTTGCCAAATCCTGCAGCATACAGGGCGAATCCAGAGGAAACTAAGGAAATTCAGCCACAAGTCCAAGATCTTTTGGACCGCGGGTGCATTCGTGAAAGCCTTAGCCCTTGTTCCGTTCCTGTTCTTTTGGTTCCTAAGAAAGATGGTAGTTGGCGCATGTGTGTTGATTGTCGAGCGATTAATAACATCACCAGTCGATATTGTTATCCTATTCCTCACTTAGATGACATGCTTAATGAATTGAGTGGTGCTATCACCTTCACAAAAATTGACTTGCGTAGTGGTTACCGCCAAATTAGAATGGCACTAGGAGATGAATGGAAAACTGCATTTAAAACCAAGTTTGGACTTTATGGGTGGTTAGTCATGCCTTTTGGTTTAACTAATGCACCCAACACCTTTATGCGTTTATTGAACGAGGTTTTACGTGCATTCATTGGACAATTTTTGGTGGTTTACTTTGATGATATCCTCATTTACAGCAAGTCATATGATGGACATCTTCATCATTTACGTGCTGTTTTTACTGTTTTGAGAGATGCACGTTTGTTTGGTAACCTCAAAAAGTGCGTCTTTTGCACCAATCGAGTCTCGTTTCTTGGCTATGTCATTTCCTCGTGGGAAATTGAGATGGATGAGGTAAAAATTGAAGCAATCACCAGGTGGGCATCCCCAACAACTGTCACACAGGTTCGTAGTTTTCTTGGTCTTGCAGATTTTTATCGGCGTTTTATGCGGGATTTCAGCACCATTGTAGCACCTCTACATGAGCTAACGAAGAAGGGAGTGCCGTTTCGATGGGGCAAACAGCAGAAACAAGCTTTTGATGCCCTCAAACCGAAACTTACACAAGCACCATTGCTACAACTTTCTGATTTTGACAAGACCTTTGAGCTAGAATGCGATGCAAGCGGCATTGGTATTGGAAATGTTCTCATACAAGGAGGTAAACCCGTTGCTTTCTTTAGTGAAAAACTTCATGGTCCTTCTCTGAATTATTCCACATATGATAAGGAGTTGTATGCCTTATTGCGAGTATTACAAACTTGGCAACATTATCTTCGGTCTAAGGAGTTTGTCATACATTCCGATCATGAATCACTGAAGTATCTTAAGTTTCAAACCAATCTGAATAAACGACATGCTAAATGTATCGAGTTCATAGAGTCATTTCCATACATCATTAAGCATAAGAAAGGGAAGGAAAATGTCATTGGCGATGCATTATCTAGGTGTTATACCATGTTGTCCCAACTTGATCATAAAATCTTTGGTTTGGAAACAATAAAAGTATTATATCCTACTGATTTGGACTTCAAAGATTCTTTTGAAAATTTTAGAGAAGAAAGAACTTGGAATAAATATGTGCTGCGAGAGGATCTCCTCTATCGTGCTAACAAGCTATGTGTTTCAGCCAGCTTCGTTCATCTATTACTTTTGCAGGAAGCACATGGAGGAGGTTTGATAGGACATTTTGGAGTGAAGAAAATTGAAGACGTGCTGTCCACACACTTCTTTTGGCCAAAGATGAGGCCTGATGTCGAGCGCTATGTGTCACGATGCACTACTTGCAATAAAGCTAAGTCTCGCCTTAACCCACATGGTCTTTATATGCCTCTTCCTGTTCCTAGTGTACCTGAGGAGGATATTTCTATGGACTTTGTCCCGGGATTGCCTAGGACTAAGAGGGGGAGGGATAGTATTTTTGTAGTTGTTGATCGTTTCTCCAAAATGGCACACTTTATACCTTGTCATAAGAATGACACATGGTGTGCCTCACACATTGCTGATTTATTTATGATGGAAATTGTTCGTTTACATGGTGTGCCAAATACCATTGTTTCTGATCGTGATGCAAAATTTCTATGTCATTTTTGGATAACCTTGTGGTATAAATTGGGAACCAAGTTGTTGTTTTCAACTACATGTCACCGACAAACGGATGGACAAATCGAGGTAGTTAATCATACTTTATCCACTATGTTGCGGGCTGTCTTGAAAACAATTTTGAAGTTGTGGGAGGAGTGTTTACCACATATAGAATTTGCTTTCAACAGATCCGTTCACTCCACGACAAAGGTAAGTCCATTCCAGGTAGTGTATGGTTTTCAATCCCCGTGCTCCTATTTATTTACTACCTTTGCCACCTTCCGAAACTATAAATTTGGATGCTACACAATGATCTGAATTCATTCTTAAGATGCATGAAACTACAAAGAAAAATATAGAAATGATGAATAAAAAGTATAGGATTGCAGGTAGTAAAGGTAGAAAAGAAGTAAAACTTGAACCGGGTGATTTGGTGTGGTTACATTTGAGAAAAGTGCGATTCCCAGACTTGAGAAAATTTAAACTTATGCCACGATCTATTGTTCTTTTTAAGATTATTGAAAAGATTAATGATAATGCATATAAGTTTGAATTGCCTCCCGATTTTGGGGTTAGTCCTACATTAATATTTCAGATTTGCGACCGTACTTGGGAGAAGAAGATGAACTTGAGTCGAGGATGACTCCAATTCAAGAGTTGGGGGGGGGGGGATGATGAGGACATTACAATAGCAGAGACACAAATTGAAATGCAAGGACCAATCACAAGAGCACGAGCATGGTTAATAAATCAGTAGGTGAATTCGCTCCTTACTTCTTTTGCATGTGAGTTTGAGAATAGATTACTATGTGATGATTTAATTGTTATTAGGAATAGTGGAGAAGATCAACAAGTGAAGGAAAGAGGCCTTGGGAGCGTGGAGAACCAGCTGGGACGTCCACGAGTTGATGGAAGCAGTTTACAACTCGGACTCCAGGAGCAGCCCACCTTAAAACGAGCGCCCAGGATGCATACGGGCTCCGTTTTCGACGTTCTACATATGCATGGAAAGAGGAGAAGATAAACTTTCCAATGGTTCTGGTCGCACTTCAAAGTTCCTCGGAGCCATTGGGAATCGTTGAAACAAATTGAGTCCAGATTTCTATCCGGTACTGCGCCACTGAATCGGGCCTTTGGGCCTTGTATCCCGTAAGAGTCCATTAAGGACTTGTCTAATAGTATTTTGGCCAAACCCTAGCCTATAGATACTGCAGCCGCCGGTCATATTCGGTGGGTTTTACTTAGAATAACAATTTTGCCGTTCTACAGTTTGTGAGACCCCAACTTATCAATTTCAGATCGTGTCTTCTACGTTCTTGCTAGTGTTCTCGGTTCACTTGGAGGGATTAGCCTTCTTGGCGAGGTCAAGTGTGTGCCGCACGGTTGATAACCAACGGAGCAGTGGTATAGTGATTGCAAGGGTATTCGAACTGCTTGAGTGTCGCAGATCATCAACGTCGAGTTCTCCACCCCAATCGACTTACTTTTGGAAAGATCGGTCCTAAACCTACTCATCACATGAGAATCAAAACCTAAATCAGTTTTATCATTGCAAGGTTTAGAAGAATTTAACATCAAGTTTAGATTCTTGTTCCCATTGTAAAACAACTCTAGTATCTTATTTTGATTGTCAAGTTTTTTAGATAAAACTAGGCAATTTTGACATGAAGTTTTTCCTTTTAGTTTGCAATTGAAACAATATTTAGCTTCATGAGAACGTAAAGCATTGTTTAGAATGGAGATTTCATTCATTTCATCTTTTAGTTTCTTGTCAAGATTGTCACATGCAGAACAATGCAGATCATCTGTAGAACAAGAAGCATCTTTTAAGTTTTTAACAATAAAATCAGACATCTTTTTTTTCTTTTCAATTTCTTCATCAAGTCTATCTAGAGTGGAGGAGTGTGCACTTCTTAATGTGGACAATTGTTCATAGATTATGTCACATGAGGGACATGCATCATCACTAGGAATCAAAGTTTTTAAACGGTTGATTTCAGATTCTAGTGATTCAATTTTAGCATTATTATCCTTAAGCTTTTTGTCCTTTTTCTTGACAATAATAGTTGCAGGAGAAATTGCATCACACATTTCATTACAGGTAGAACATACCTCATCGTCATCACTGTTGTGTTATGCATCCTCCTGACTTGATCTTGGTCTTGTTTTGCCCACCATGAAGCATAAGTAGGCCAGATTGTCATCATCTTCATCACTTCCAATGTCTACATCACTTGAACTGAGCTCTTGAAGTGCGGTGATGAAGCTGTTTATCATCTTACATCATATGGAACCCTTCTTTTTCTTTTCGGATTTTCCAGAGGTGGTCTTGATCTTGTTCTGCTTCTCTTCACGGGTAGTAGGACCTGAAAGATTAGGGCATTATATACAAAAGTGTCATGTCCTACCACATTCAAAGCATTGTTGAGGTTCGGAGCTTCCTCTCATTCTAGTTCTCACATTTTGCAATGCTTTTGAGAACCGATTAGAGATGAGTGCTAGCTCCTCTTCTGGAAATTCTTCAATCTGTTCCAGGGTTAGTGAAGATAGCAAAACAAGAGTATTGCAAGATGATGATTGGCCGGAGCTAGAAATGTCACGTTGTGAAACGAATGCAATAGACTTATTTGGATTCTTTCATGATAAAATGTTAATTTCATGAGTTTTTAGCTTAGAGTAAAGCACATATAAAGTAAGAGTACTCATGATAGTTGATTCAAAAATGGATGTTACTTTCATCTCCCATATCTTCATGTCTAATGCACTAAGGAGTTGCTAGCATTCTCAGCATCAGAAAAGTTTACGTTGACACTAAGCAGATTATTGAGAATTTTATTAAATCGGGCAAAAAGTGATCGCTGGACTCACCAGGTTGCACCTCGAAGCGCATGCACTCCTTTTTGAACATATCTTGTTTTACCTTCTTGATTTTGTTGGAGCCTTCGTGATAATCACAAAGAGCTCTCCAAACATCTTATGCTGATCGGAGGTGCGCAACACGATCAAAATTGCTTTGAGTGAGTCCCTAAATGATCAAGTTGTGGGCTTTGTTGTTGTTGTCAACGTCCCGTAGATTCGTAGCCGGAAATTGATCGTTTGGTGGCATTTCATAAGGTTTGTATAACTTTTCCCATATTGCGAACCCTTGCGCCTAGATGAAAGCCTCCATGCGTGCTTTCCAAACCTGAAAATCAATACCACTAAACACACAAGGTTTGGCGAAGTATTTCTCCATGATAATTAGTCAAAACACGTGCAAATCAAAGAGATTAGAGCACTGTGGCTATGATGCCAATTGTAGGATCGAAGATCACATGAAAAGCTACCAAGGGGGGTGAATGGTAGATTTAAACTTTTTCAGCGGAAGCAACAAAAACCCTCGGCAAAATAATGATCAGTTAAGGAAATTGTATGTGTGTTTAATCTAAACGTGTTCAACCGTGACAAAAGTAGTATATATTGTAGATAGTTAAGTCACGAAGAAACGACAACAAGAATCATGGAAATCTGTTGAGAAAAAACTCAAGTTACGATCGAAAGATCGAACAAAGGTCGATCTGTTATACTGAGTTAAAAACAGTTATGCAATACTGCAAAGAAACTCGTGTAGATCCAAAACCACAAATCCAATGACCGTAAATTTTTTACATATGATAGATAATTAAGTTGAGAAGACAACTCCAAAAAACATGTCAATCAGATCTGTAAAACTCGAGTTATGATAAAACAACCGAAGAAAGGAAGTGATGTGCAGAAACTCGATGAGAAAAACTTGTAGACAACAAGTTGGACAAAAAAGGCAAAAATGTTCCTTTAAACTATGATTTTTATTCAATAGAACACAAGAGGAACAGCCCAAAAGTCGTCTCTCACGAGCTCTGGCCTCCCTTGCTTATATAACCAGCCCGAAGGCCAACTCAACTCAAACTAGGACTCTAATCCTACTCTAATCACTAATTGCAACTAACCATAACTGCTCAAGATCTTCCTATTCGAAGATAGAAACAATCTCAAGACTTCCTAACAAACGCAAGAACGTATTCCAAATTCCTAAAACAACCTAACTTTGTGTCCCATACAAAAACTATCATAACCAACTCGATACTTTCCATATCCGATCCATTACCGACTCCGCCACAGCCGAAGTAATCATCTGATACGATCTGATCCTTCCAACCAGATCTTTCCTTCCATAACCAGTCTTTGGAACCATGTTGCCACGTCATGCACCACATGCATACGTGCGAACACCTTCCTTCGACATCCAACTTCCTTCATATGCACTATCCTTGATTCAATCACCCTGCGTGACCTCCTGATCAGCTCAACCACAATTCCTACCGAACTTGAATGTTGGAACCTCATCTCCTCCCTGAGACTAGTCTAATGGATTCCATCACCAGACCTATCTTGAACTCAAGCAACACCTGCACATGAACAAACAATTGATACTTACGAGCACAAGTTTTTGACTTGACTCTCATTAGTTCCAAAACCACAACACCTTATGTGAGCCTCACATAAGCATGTTGCAAACCACAGTAAAAGTGGATATTTTTATGACAGCCAAAACACAACAAAAACTTAGTAAATGAATACTAAGCAACATTTCAGAATGTAAAACAAGTTTGGAACAATTTAGAGAAACAATAAAATCAAGTTTCGAAACTTGCAAAAGCTAAAGTAGCTAAAATAACATCAGTCAAAATACAACCAATAGGAGCTTCCCAGAGTTAGCAGAACTAGCATCCGGCAGACCTTACCAAAACAAGCAGGACCTAGCGCTGGAGCTTACTAAAGCTAGTCGGAACTAATCAACCCAAAAGTCGGAGCTAGAAAAAGCAAGTCAGATCTTAACGAAAACATGTCGAAGCTATCAAAGACATGTCGGAGCTAAAGACAAAGCTCACTAGAGCTACCCAAAACAAGTTGGACCTATCGTCGGACCTTGCGGGAACTCGGACCTAGAGTCAGACCTTGTTAAAAAGGTGTTTTGGTAGTAATCAAAACTTTTATCGTCAAAGCCAATGTATTCAACACACATAGGTCTCACAACATTCACAGAGGCATACAAGACGTGCTTACTTAGAGCGCGTCCCCATTTACCAGTGCAGAGCAAGTGCCAAATTTAGTTGTGCTCCATAAGAAATAGAACACAAGCATCAGTACTGATCAATGAGAGCACATATGACCATTGGAAGTCAAATTTTCACTAAAATGGCAATATTTTCACACATTTAAGCATATATCAAACAAATATCCAAATGAAAGTCAATTTTTCACTCAATTGACCATATTTTCACATATTGAGCATATTTCACACAATCAATTTGCTACTTTACGTGGTGGTCTTGGTTTTTTGAAATTCTTGACTTTTTCATAGTGGCCGTTGTGCAAGTAAGGAGCTTCCTTGGCTGATGGTATTCTTGGCTTGATCATCGAGGTGACGAAAGTAGGAATCTCATCAAATTGATCAAACTCTTACTCATCGACAGCATTCTTGACTTCGACGATTCATTGTTTTCCAGGTATAACCACCTTAAGTCTTTTATTTTTTGGGTCTGGAACATAGAACACTTGAGCAACATGTTCTGCTAACATGGAATGCTCCAACTTATATCCTTGATAGTTAAGATCAATGCTAGTGAACCCGTACTTGTCTTGTACAATACCATTGATTCCATCAACCCAGTTGCAACGAAAAAGAGGAATCTTGAATCCCTAAAAGTCAAGCTCCCAAATATCTTGTATTTGACCATAGTACATGTTTTTGTCTTGGCCCGTGGCACCATAAGCATCAACACAGACACCACTATTCTGATACGTGCTTTTATTATCTTGTTCTATAGTGTAAAACATGTATCCATTTATTTCATACTCTTGAAATGTAATACTTGTGAATATAGGACCATGAGCCAACTTTTTTAGGTATTCACTTGTTTGAGTATCCGATGAGTGAGAAATCCGATCCCAGAGCCAGCCAATGAATTTTCTCATGTGTTCATTTGCTAACCATGATTCATTACGGCCAGGATAATCTCTAAGCAACACCTCCTTGTGATCATCAAACTACTCCGACACAATGGACATCTGTTGCAACACATAGAAATGAGCGCAGAAGAAAAATTGTGGTCCTGGAGTTATAGCCTTCTTCGCATTGGTTCCTTTCCCTATGAGCTCTGCCCTCATGATGAGACTTGGAAACACCAATCGGGTTACTGTGGTCAGTGTAGTTTAGAGCCCACTCCACAGCTTCCTCTATACAATATCCTTGTACCATGCTGCCCTCACGGTAAGCTCGATTTCTAACGTAGGTCTTTAGTATGCTGTCAAATCTCTCGTACACATACATTTGGTAAAGGAACACAGGGCCAAGTAGCTTTATCTCCTTAATAAGATGAGTTGTGAAATGGTCGCCGATGTCAAAAAAGGCAGGTGGAAAATACATCTCAAGGAAGCATAAATTTTCATAGTGCTTTTTTTCCAATGTCTCGAGATCTGCTTCACATAGTACTTTTTGACCAATTGCATTGAAGAAAAAGCAAAAGTTCATTATAGCTTCCCGAACATTGACCGGTAGTCATTCCGAATTCCAACAACAATCATCTGCATAAGCAATACATGGTAATCAAGAGACTTCACCCCGGGAGCTACTTTTAGATCTGGATATAAAATAAGCCTTGAGACGTTTGTCGAGTAGACAGATGGAACTTTCACATTTTTCAAGAACCCACAAAACTCTTTCTTCTCATCTTTTGAAAGGGTGACGCATGATGTGGGTAGTTCTGGTCCTTTTACCTAGTCATCGAGCCACAACTCAGGCCTAATTCCCATTTTCTTTAGATCTGCTCATGCATGTCTGTGGTCCCTCGTTTTCCCATCTGTGTTAAGCAATGTCCTGAGTAGGATCTCGCACACATTCTTCTCAACGTGCATCACATCAACTGAATGGCAGACGTCTAAGTCTTTCCAATACGGTAGCTCCCAAAAAACCAATTGCTTCTTCCACATGTCATCTTTGTCAGTATTTTTGCCTGTCTTTTTCTGCTTACCAAGGAGAACATGGATATCATTAACCATTTCATAGACTTCATGACTTGTGAGACGGGGTGGAGGACGCCTCTTCTCAGTGTTACCATTGAAATTATCCTTCACGCTCCGAAATAGAAGCTTCATTGGAATGTAGCATCGATGTCCCGCGTACAATATTTTTCGTGACTAGCTCAAATACTGTAAGTCTGTTTCTCCGAAACAATGTAGACATCTGTAACTTACTTTCTTACTCTGTCTAGACAAGTTATTTGTCGCTGGAGACTCACTAATAGTCACAAATAAAATGGCTTTGAGACCAAATTACTCATGCTTGTGCTCATCCCAGACCTGCACTCTGTCATTGTAGCACAACTACTTCAGATCTTCAACCAGAGGCCTAAAATAAGTGTCGATGTCATTCCCATGTTGTTGTGGCCTCGATATCAGTCCTGATATCATAATATATTTTCGTTTGTTGCACAACCAAGTAGGATGGTTCAAAATCGTTAGCACAATTGGCCATGTGCTATGTGTGCTACTTTTCAAAAAAGGATTCATGCCCTATGTGCTCATTGTGATCCTAATATTCCTCGAATCAATGGCAAATTCACGATTTCATGAATCAATGTTTCGCCACTGTGTGGCATCAACATGATGTCTTATCATTCCAGCATCCTGCTTATGCTTCTCTTTGTGCTGCAACAATTCTGACTCCTTCTTGTTTGCAAACCAATGATTCAAACAAGGAATGATAGGAAAGTACCAAAACACCTTTCTAGGCCCTTTTTTCTTCTGTTTCTACTGCAGTTCTCATTGTCATTGTCATCTTTCCTATGATTGAATCGGTCGAGTCCACAAATAGCGCATTTCTCGAGGTTTTCGTACTCAGGTCTATGATATAGAATGCAATCATTCTTGCACGCGTTGATTTTCTCCACCCCCAAACCAGTGGAAAGATTATCTATTTTGCCTCATATACTGTCGTAGGGACTGCGTTGCCTTGGGGTAACATGTCCTTGAGGAGCGTCAACAATTCCTTAAAACTACGATCACTCCATCCGTTGCATGCCTTCAACTCGAAAGTTTCATCATCACAAACAGTCTCGTGTACTTAGCTGCACAACCATGATACAATGGCTTCTTCAAGTCTCCGATCATCGTCTTGTAATTTGCAAGTTCACCATTACTGTACTGATCATCATCATCATGTCTCTCGACATTGTGTACCATCTCCTCTATGTTATGCACCTGAAACTCAGTGTCGTCATCGGTGAACCCCGATATATCTGGCTCATTCACATCATTGTCGTGATTTTCTTCAACACTGGTAGAGACCTCCCTCTCTAGACATGAATTCTCATCTCTGCTTGATTAAGACCATCCTCCCTATGTTTGTTCCAACATCGATAATCTACCATGAATCCATGCGTGATCAAATGTGACCTCAACACTTCATCTGTGTGATATCTCTTCTCATTCTTGCAATGTTTGCAAGGACAACAAGTATTCCCTCTAATGTTGTCCAACATGTCTTTCTTCCCGTAATCGATAAATGCATCTACCCCTTTGATATACTCATTGCAAAGGCACAGCCTATACATCCAACTTCGGTTCGACAACATATACGCACAGAAAAGAAGAGCTAAATCAAAGAAATTCGGAGCCACTTATAAACAAGATCTAAAGGGGTAAAAAACAGTAAGGAGCAGGAGAGGAGGGGAATAGGATAGGAGGAGAGGACTAACCCTTTGTTTTAAGGGCCACAAATATTCACTGCAAGATTTTTAGAAGGGCGCCTCCAAAGAGGGAAAGAACAAAGCATGAACAGGGCAGATCTGGCAACCACTTGTCCTTTGCAACGTGCGTCTCTCTATAGAGGAAATGGGAAATGAGCCCGCTTCCATGTCAAATAGAGACAAGCCAACCGATGGGTGTGGGAGAAGAGCCCGCTTCAATGATAAAAGGAGACGGTCACCAAGAAAAGCCCGTCTCCTTTTCTTTGTTAATATGAGTCGCTCTTTAGTTATGCGTGTCTCCATTTTGTCAGAGAAATGGGCGCGTCTCGGGTACTTACTTAACTGAGATACTCCTTAAAGTAGACCGTCTCCTTCTACCCTCAACCGAGCCAGCTCTGATCCTCGTTGATGCGGGCATGTCTCGATTTTCGTGATCGGAGACGGACTCCTTTGCGCCCGTCTCAGATCTTTGTCTCCTATTTGGGTTTCTTACGTTGTGTACACTAACCACGTCACTTAGCAAGTGTAGCAAATGACTAACTATGTCATGAGAGAACGTGTTGCCACCGAACTAATGTATGGTCACTATATTTGACCAAATTTTCATTTGGTGAGGACATGTAGGTCAAATCATATTATTGCATGTATTTTCATTGAAATTTGTGTCTGGAAACAGTGATTACAATAGTATATTTGAAAAACAATATTTCTCAATTCTTTGTAACTAGGGTCTTGGCTCAGTCGTTCTTTGAACCCACAAAGTCCTACTCTACAATATGTTCTTAAGTGATGTTTCCAGATGATGCCCCTAAGTAATTTTAATCTGCTCTAAAAATTGAATACAGTCTTGTTATAGAATCAGATTACATGTGTCACATTGCAACTTTTAAACTGCTGTAAAAACTGTTATATTAATCGGATTGAGGCTTATAAACACTTGTTGGAAAGATATAAAATGCCTCTACAAGTTTGGTATTCAACAGTTTGCTCGGTTTCAGCTCCAAAAATAATTAATTTTAATTTTTCTAATCACTGCCACTTAGGACAGAAACTGTGCTTTGAAAAAAGAAAGGATCTCGAGATAGTTTGATTTTGGCATATGGTTCATGCTTGATGTGGAACAATTACAAACCTATCTCACCTATTTTGAATATGCCATCAAGATTCTGGTTCATGCTTGATGTGGAACAATTACAAACCTATCTCACCTGTTTTGAATATGCCATCAAGATTCTTGATGGGAAAGATCGAGTGACAAGGAATAGGTGACAAAATTCTAGTGAATTCAATGGAGCAACCATATCAAGTGTGAAGCTACGTCGAAATCCGAAGAATTAATGCACACAAATTTATAGATTTTCTTACCGCAATAAGTGTTTACTTTCCCTCTTATTTAACTTGTAAATCTCGGGACGAGATTTCTTTAAGGAGTGGATTGTAACATACAGCACAAGAAAATAAAAAATAAAAAGAAAATGCACCAGCTGGGCCCACTTGTCAGTCAAACAAGGGTCTTCTTCCTCCGATGGGCAGCTTGGGCGGCAAGCGCCACGTGGCCCGCGGCCATCGGATTGCTACGCCCCGGCTCCCTACGCCACGCGGGGTTCACCTGGGGAAAAAGACTCCCCCCTTCTCATTTTATTTCTCTCCTTTCTCCTCCACTCTCTCTCCTAAGTTGTTAGAGCTTGAATTCCCCAACGTCAATCTCCACCTACAGGGCTCCCCACCCCAACCAAACTATACCCGGTCTTCTACTCGACGAGGTAAATTTCTAGCCTTATTTTTCTCCAGTTTCCTCTTTTGTCTCATGTATACGAGCTCGCCGAAGTTCGACCGTGTACCACCTCACTGCCGGGGTGGTACGGCCATTGCAGCAGTGAGACCTCGAAAATGGAATGTCCTCGCTGCGTGCTTCATCCCCCTCATCTTCGTTAATCCCACCACCGCTCGGAGCTCACTCCGGCGAGCCGCCCCGCCACCTCCAGCCATGGCCACCATGGCCAGAAGCTTGAGCTCCTGGTAGGCTCCCGTGTGGCCTGGTTGGGCCTGGCGTGTGCAGCCCCCAGCAGCCCAGATCTGGCCCATATTCATTTTCCTATTTTCCAACGATTTTCTTTATTCCAGAAATTGCTACTCCTTGTAAAATGCATAGTAAATTGTAGAAAATTCCAAAAAATGTAAACAAATTTTGTGTGCTATGTCATAATCATATCTACACATTGGAACAAAAAATCAATATGTTCATGCTGTATGGAGTTATTATAGTTTTTAGGTGAGGCATGCTAAGAAAAAACATTACCCTACATTTATAGCTCCTAAAATCATAATCTTTTGCACACATGTTTACCAATAGCATACCCATATACATACCAAATTTCACTCCATGGATATTTTTGTCATTTATAAAATTATTTAATTGTAAATTTCCTTATCTCACTTATAAAAAATAAATGATGGATGCTAAGAAAATCATTACCCTACATTTCCAGCTCCTAAAATCATGATATTTTGCACACATGTCGACCAATATTATACACATCTCCAGACAAAACAATCCATGAATATGTATATATAATTAGAAAATGATTTAATAGTGCATTTTCTTATTTTAATCATGACAATTATTTATTGCATGAATGTGAGACCTATGTGTGTTGAATACATTGGCTTTGACAATAAAAGTTTTGAAGGCTGCCATAACATCTTTTTAGCAAGGTCCGACTTTAGCTCCAACATGTCTTTGTTAAGCCCCAATATGTTTTTGCTAGGTCCGACTTATGTTGGTTAGCTCCGACATGTTTTTCTAGCTCCGACGCTAGATTGTACAAGCTTTGATAAGCTCTAGCTCAAGCTCTGGTTAGTTTTCGCAAGATTCGGAGCTTTGATCGCAATGTTACTGCTTTTTCTGTGAAATGTTTCAAACTTTCTTTACATTGTTGGAAAGATTGCTTAGTATTCATTTGCTATGTTTTTGGTGTGTTTTGGTTGATATCATTTTGCTATGGTTTGCAACATGCTTATGTGAAGTGCTCACGTAAGATGTTATAGTTTGGGAACTAACGAGAGTCAAGTCGAGGACTTGTGCTCGGAAGTATTAGTTGTTTGTTCATGTGCAGGTGTTGCTTGAGTTAAAGACACGGCTGGTGATGGGATCCATTGAACTAGTCTTAGGGAGAAGATGAGGTTCAACAACAAAGTTCGGGAGGAATTGTGGTTGACTTGATCGGGAGGTCGCGCAGCATGTTTGAATCAAGAACAATACATATGAAGGTAGCGTGGACATCGTTGGAAGATGTTTGCACGTGTGCAAGGAGTGTATGGACATGGCTACATGGTTCCGAGGTGTGATGAAGAGATGTGGACGTAAAAAATTTGTCGGAAAGGTCCAACTGAGTAGGTTATGGACTCAGGCTGCGGTTGAGTCGTGTTTGACTCAAATATGGAAAGTTTTGAGTTGATTATGATAGTATTTCATGTGGGTCACGAATTTGGGTTGTTTTAGGAATGTGGGATACGTTCCTAATGTGTTTGGAAGTCTTAAGATTGCTTCTATCTGTGTATAGAAGAGTCTTGAGCAGTTATGGAAACTTACGATTCGTGAATTGAGTAGGATTAGAGTCCTAGTTAGGTTTGGGTTGGCCTAAAGGCTGGTTATATAAGCAAGGGAGGCCAGAGCTCATGGTGCACGACTTTGGGGCTGTTCCTCTTGTGTTCTATTGAATAAATTTCATGGTTGAAAGGAACTTGTGTGCCTTGTTCGTCCGACTTGTTCTAGACAAGTTTTTCTCGTCGAGTTTTCTGCACAGCACTACCTTCTTCGGTAGTTTTTATCATAACTCGAGTTTTACAGATCCAATTATGTGATTCTTTTTGGGTTGTCTTCAAAAATTGATTATCTATCATCTGTCCAAATTTCACGGTCATTCAATTTGTGGTTTCTGATCTATATGAGTTTCTTTGCGGCGTTCCAGAACTTTTTTTCTTGGGTATGGCAGATTGACCTTTGTTCGATCTTTCAATCGTAACTTGAGTTCTCTCGATGGATTTGAGTGATTCTTGTTGTGTCGTTGAGAATTGATTCTGTCGGATATCTATCACTTTTTTCATGGTGAAACACGTTTAGATTAGTCTCACACATGATTTCTTTAACAGATTATTTTTCTACCGAAGGGGTTGGGATTTAATTGTTTCCGCTGCGTAAGATTTGTAAATCTACCATTCACCCCCTCTGGTAACTTTTCACATGCTCTTCGGTCCTAAAATTAGTATTAGAGCCACGATGCTCTAATCTTTGTGATTTTCACGTATTTTGACTAATCATCATGGAGAAATATTCCGCAAAACCTTGTGTCTTTAGTGGTATTGATTTTTAGGTTTGGAAGGCACGTATGGAAGCCTTCATCCAGGCTCAAGGCTTCGCAATATGGGAGAAGGTATACAAGCCTTACAAAGTGCCGTCAAATTATCAAGTTCCAGCTACAAATCTGAGAGATGTCGACAACAACAACAAGGCCCGGAACTTGATCATACAAGGATTAACTCAAAGCGACTTCGATCGTGTTGCACACCTCCGATCTGCATACGATGTGTGGAAAGCACTTTGTGACTACCACGAAGGATACAACACGATCAAGGTGGTAAGGCAAGACATGTTCAGGAAAGAATACATGCACTTCGAGATGCAATCCAGTGAGTCTATTGATGACCTTTTTGCGCGCTTTAATAAAATTCTCAAAAACTTGCGTAGTGTCAATATTAATTTTTCAGATGCTGAAAATGCTAGGCAATTGTTAAGTGTATTAGATATGTCAATTTGGGAGATGAAAGTCACATCTATTCGTGAATCTACTGTCATGAGTACACTTACTTTAGATGTGCTATATTCCAAGTTAAAAACTCATGAAATTGACATAATATCATGTAAGAACCCCAACAAGTCTATTGCTTTTGTTTCTCAATGTGATATGCCTAGCTCCGGCCAATCTTCATCTTGTGGTACACTTGGTTTCTTGTCCTCTCTAACCCTTGAACAGATTGAGGAGTTTCCAGAGGAGGAGCTAGTACTTCTCTCTACTAGGTTCTCGAAAGCATTGCAAAATGTGAGAACTAGAAGGAGAGGAAGCTCCAGACTTCAACGATGTTTCGAATGTGGTAAGACAGGACATTTTCATTCAGAATGTCCTAACCTTCCAAGTCATACTTCCTGGGATGAAAAGCAAACAAGGACGAAGCACTCCTCTACAAAAGATACGAAGAAAAAGAAGGGTTTTACAAGACGTCAACTGGTGAGCAGTTTTATCTCCGCACTTCAAGAACTTGGCTCAAGCGACGTGGACATTAGAAGTGACAAAGATGAAGATGATTTGGCAAACTTGTTCCTCATGGCGAGCAAATCAAGATCAAGTATGGAGGAAGCAGAACACAACAGCGACAATGAGGATGTATGTCCTACTTGCAAAGAAATGTGTAATGCTATTTCTCGTGCCACTATTATAGTGAAGAAAAAGGACAAAAAGCTTAGGGATAGTGCTGCTAAAATTGAATCACTAGAATCTAAAATCATCCGTTAAAAAACTTTGATTCCTAGTGATGATGCATGTCCTTCATGTGATTTAATATATGAACAATTGTCCTCATTAAGAAGTGCGCACACCTCCACACTTGATAAACTTGAGTTAGAAATTGAAAAGAATAGAGAGCTTGCTGCACTTAATGATAAAAACTTGAAAGATGCTAGTTGCTCTGCATTTGATTTGTATTGTTCTACTTGTGATGATCTTGATAAGAAACTACAAGATGCTATGAATGAAATTTCTATATTGAACAATGCTTTACGTTCTCATGAAGTTAAATTTTGCTCCAATTGCAAATTAAAAGGAAAAACTTCATGTGAAAATTGCCTTGACCTGTCCAATAAACTTTATAACATGCATAGGACATTAGATCGGTTTTGTAATGGGGATAAGAATCTAAACTTGCTGTTGAATTGTTCCAAGTCTTGCAATGATAAAACTGGTTTAGGTTTTGATTCTCATGCTCATGCTAAAGCACATCCACCTTAAATTGTAAGGTCATTAGGATGTGGTTTGATTCAGACAGTTCCTAAACAAAAAGAAGTGGGGTTCAAATCTACAGGAGTGTTGTCTCATTAAGTTTCAAATAAAAATGTTGCTTGCTCATCTAGACATGAACACAAAGTTAAATTTTATTGTACCTACTGTGGTAGAGATAGTCATGTCATAGATTTTTATTATAGACTAGCTAAACAACAGAAAAAGGAAAGAATGATTGCTAGATCTCACGACTTCATGCAAAATTTGCTGCACTTGCTAAACCGAATGATAAGAACATGCAATCTGATGTAATGAGTCAAAAACATGCAAAGGTTGCTCCCAAACCTACTGTTATTTGTGCTACACATGTAACATCTCGTTGGACAGTAGTTGATTACAAAAATTCTCAAGCTTTGGCTCATAAACCTGTTGTTTTATCTTAGCTTTCGCATATTATTCCTGCTGGACGTCGTGCGACTCAGTACTGGATTCCTAAATTCCTTTTGACTAACCCCAATATTGAGTCATAGATGTATTGTCTTCTATGTATGTTACACGCTTGAGGAAGGAGAACATTTGGATTGTGGATTCAGGTTGCTCACGCCACATGAACAGTAACAATGAATGGTTCTCCCCCTCTCTTTTGTGTCACGTGTAGAATATATTACTTTTGCTGATAATTCTTCAACTCCTATAATTGCTAAGTGTTCGGTTAGAGTAAATGATCACTACACTTTGAAGTATGTGGAACTTGTTAAAAATTTGAAATATAACTTGCTTTCTGTTTCACAACTGCTAGATGAAAATCTGGAAATTATCTTCACTAAAAATTGCTGCAAAGTTGTAAATTCAAATAGCGAGCTTATTTTTAACATGTCTCGGTTTGGAAGAGTTTTTAAAGCTTATTTTGATATGTCTTCCTCTAAGCATAGGTTTCTAGTTGCTAATGATTCAAAGGACTTATATTTTTGGCATCGTAGACTTGGTCATGTAGGCTTTGATCATCTAACGCGTGTTAGTGCTCTTGATCGCATACATGGGCTGCCTAAACTTAAAGGGGACAAAGAAATTGTATGCTCTTCTTGTAGACATGCTATGATTGTTGCAGGTTCACATACTCCTCTCACAATGATCATGACAACTGAACCGGGTCAACTTTTGCACCTTGACACCGTAGGACCTTCACGTGTTCAATCCTTCGGAGGTAAACGGTATGTTCTTGTGATTGTTGATGATTATTCTAGATACTCTTGGGTTTACTTTATGGCATCTAAGAATGAAGCTTCTAGTCACTTTAGAACTTTATTTCTTAGATTATCAATTGATAATCTAGGATCTTTAAAAGCAATTAGAAGTGATAACGGAACCGAATTTAAAAATCAATCTTTTGATCACTTTTGTGCTGAAAAATGGAATAGATCATCAATTTTCTTCACCATATGTACCTCAACAAAACGGTGTTGTAGAAAGAAAGAACAGAACCTTAGTTGAGATGGCTAGGACTATGCTTGATGAATATCAAACTCCTAGGAAATTTGGGACTGATGCGATTGCATCTGCTTGTTATGTGTCAAATTTTGTTTTCTTGCGTGCAAAGCTAGGTAAAACACCATATGAGCTCCAGTTTGTACATAGGCCTAGTGTTACACACTTTCGGGTCTTTGGTTGCAAATGATTTGTTAAGAAACATTGTAATCTTTATAAATTTGATGGCATGTTTCTTGGTTATCCATCTCATACTAGAGGCTACCATGTCCTTTTACTTGACATTAACAAAATTGTGGAGACTTGTGAGCTGTCTTTTGATGAAGATAGCCCAGGTACTAGCTCAAACATTGCAGGTCCAGATCCATATCCGCAGGGGGAGAGCATTTTTGTTGAAGATGAGGAAGAGGTGGAGCTGCTGCCCGAAAATTCAGCAGCTAATGACATTGTTCCAGCTCCTGATTTTGATTCACAACCAGCACCGACGACCACCATTGCTGGTCCAGATCCTCCTCAAGTCACAAGCTCATCGATTTGTGATGAACATGAAGAAGAAGAAGAAGCTTGTAAAGTGTCCACTCCCCTCCAGGTTGTCAAAAGTCATCCTCCACAACAAATAATTGGAAGCTTGCACGAACGAGTCACACGGTCCAGGTTTTGCGATCCAAACTCTCATGCTCATTCTGCTTTTGTTGCTTCTTTTGAACCCAAATATATATCACACGCACTCACTAATGAATCTTGGATTATTGCCATGCAAGAAGAGTTATAAAAATTTGAAAGAAGTAATGTTTGGAAACTTGTACCTCCACCTCAAGGTCACACATTAATTGGAACTAAATGGGTGTTTAAAAATAAGCAAAGTGAGAATGGATTTGTGGTTAGGAATAAGGCTAGGTTGGTTGATCAAGGATTCACTCAAGTTGAAGGTCTAGATTTTGATGAAACTTTTGCTCCTGTTGCTAGATTAGAAGCCATAAGAATTTTTTTTAACTTTTGCTGCATTTAAATGTTTTAAGCTATATCAAATGGATGTTAAAAGTGCTTTCCTTAATGGCTACATAGATGAGGAGGTTTATGTCAAACAACCACCGGGTTTTGAAAATCTAGATTTTCCTAGTCCTGTTTACAAACTGTCCAAAGCCTTGTACGGTCTCAAACAAGTCCCTAGAGCATGGTATGATAGGTTAAAAACATTCTTACTTGAAAAGGGGTTTACAATGGGCAAGGTTGATAAAACTCTTTTCTTGCTTAAGCACGACAATGACTCATTATTTGTTCAAGTGTATGTGGATGATATTATATTGGTTGTGCTTCTCATGATCTTGTGTCCAAGTTTTCAGCTATGATGAGTTCAGAATTTGAGATGAGTATGATGGGTGAACTCATGTACTTTTTGGGGCTGCAAATCAAGCAAACCAAGGAGGGTACCTTTGTGCATCAAACGAAGTATACAAAAGACCTTAAAAGGCACTTCAACATGGACAAAAGCAAGCCTCTTCGGACACCAGTGGGAATAGCAACAACACTTGTACTTGATGATGATGGTGAACCCGTGGACCAAAAAGAATATAGAAGCTTGACCGGATCACTTTTGTACCTCACGGCATCAAGACCAGACATACAATTCAGTGTATGTCCTTGTGCACGGTTTCAAGCCTCACCACGTGCTTGACATCGTCAAGCCATCAAAAGGATTCTAAGGTACTTACATGGAACTCAAGAATTTGGTATGTTTCTTCCTTCTTCCTCAACCGTTACTTTGAAAGCTTTTTCGGATGCTGATTTTGGGAGTGTGGATTGATAGGAAAAGTACTTCAGGTGCTTGTCATTTTCTTAGTAATTCACTTGTTGCTTGGTCCTCTAGAAAACAAAACTCAGTTGCACAATCCACAGCTGAATCTGAATATGTAGCTACTGCTAGTGCTTGCTCACAAATTCTTTGGATTGTTCAAACAATGAAGGACTATGGGGTTGACCTAGATAGTGTTCCACTATTTTGTGATAGCACTAGTGCCATTTGCATTGCTAAAAACCCGTGCAACATTCTAGAACTAAGCACATTGACATTAGGTATCACTTTCTTCGTGATAATGTTGAAAAATGACATTGTGCTTCACCATGTAGATACCTAACAACAATTGGCTGACATTTTTATAAAACCATTGGATTTCACTCGTTTTTGTTTCATTCGTAGTGAAATAGGGGTTATGCATCCTCATGGATTAAATTGAGGGGGAGTTTTGAAACTTGGGAAATCTATGTGTGAATCTGAACTTAAAACAATATGAGCATAGTATTTCATACATATATGACTTTGTGATTCCTTTTACATGCTGAAAGTTCTTACTATATTACTCATGTTATACATTTTGTAGTTTTTGCCATGACTAGTAATTGGAATAATTAATTACACTAAATCTGGTCATGATCGAACTTTCTTGCTGTTTTGAACTTGTTGCATGCTCACAAGTGCTTTTAATAATGAAAAAATTAATCAATCAACTATTCACATGTTGAGCTTTTATGATCAAATAAAAATGAGAAAATATCAAGAGAATATGCATGCATCACACTTCTTCTTTTGAGATGGCTTATCATTGCACTTAGATATGAACTTGGAAGAAGTTGTGTATCACTAAAACCGTGTCCTTAAGCTTCTGATTGTCAAATGACACAGGCTTGGCTTGGTTGGTTAGAATAAGGCACATGCACATATAATCTCTTGCAAATATCATATGATCAAAATTTGTGCTTTGAAAAATAATAAAATTCAACAACAAGTGTCATGCTTTCAGGTTTTCAAATAGTTAAGTTTGTGAGATCATGACTTTCTTAAATTGAAAATTACATTTGATCTTTAGCATGGCTTATACTACATTATGTATCTCATTGATGTGATAGTGTAAGTTACTTGATAGTATGACTTGGATGAGCTTTGTTTATATGTATATGTTATAATATGCTCATAACATTTGAAATTTCTCTTTTACCTTGCTGAATACATTGTCAAAGGTGGAGAGATAATAGATAATATGTGAATTTTTAAAGATAAGTATGCAAGGGGGAGAAATTGATTACACATTGCACATATTCACAATTGTTTTGGCACAATTCTTCCCAGGGGGAGAATTTGTTTTTCTTCTCATTTTATTTCTGTTTTACAAAGAAGGAGAAATTGTTTTCAAACTTTTCATGTAAATAAGCCAATGTTCTGATTTTAAGTGGTGTTGCCAATGCATTCATCAAGGGGGAGACTGTGAGACCTATGTATGTTGAATACATTGGCTTTAACAATAAAAGTTTTAATGCTGCCATAACATCTTTTTAGCAAGGTCCGACTTTAGCTCCGGCATGTCTTTGTTAGGCTCCGATATGTTTTTTCTAGGTCCGACTTATGTTGGTTAGCTCCAACATGTTTTTCTAGCTCCGACGCTAGGTTGTACTAGCTTTGATAAGCTCCGGCTCAAGCTCCGGTTAGTTTTGGCAAGATTCGGAGCTTGATCGCAATGTTCCTGCTTTTTCTGTGAAATGCTTCAAACTTGCTTTACATCATTGGAAAGATTGCTTAGTATTCATTTGCTATGTTTTTGGTGCGTTTTGATTGATATGGTCGATATCATTTTGCTATGGTTTGTAACATGCTTATGTGAAGTGCTCACATAAGATGTTGCAGTTTCGGAACTAACGAGAGTCAAGTCGAGGACTTGTGCTCGGAAGTATTGGTTGTTTGTTCATGTGCAGGTGTTGCTTGAGTTCAAGACATGGCTAGTGACGGGATCCATTGAACTAGTCTTAGGGAGAAGATGAGGTTCAACAACCAAGTTTGGGAGGAATCGTGGTTGAGTTGATCGGGAGGTCGCGCAACATGTTTGAATCAAGAACAATGCATATGAAGGTATCATGGGCGTCGTTGGAAGATGTTTGCACATGTTCAAGGAGTGCATGCACATTGCTACATGGTTCTGAGGCGTGAAAAAGAGATGTGGACGTAAAGAATTGGTCAGAAAGGTCCAACCGACTAGGTTATTGACTTAGGCTGCGGCTGAGTCGTGTTTGACTCAGATATGGAAAGTTTTAGTTGGTTATGATAGTATTTCGTGTGGTTCACAAATTTGGGTTATTTTAGAAATGTAGGATACGTTCCTAATGTGTTTGGAAGTCTTAAGATTGCTTCTATCTGTGTATAGAAGAGTCTTGAGCAGTTATGGAAAGTTACAATTCGTGAATTGAGTAGGATTAGATAGTTAGGTTTGGGTTGGCCTAAAGGCTTGTTATATAAGCAAGGGAGGCTAGAGCTCATAGGGCACGACTTTGGGGCTGTTTCTCTTGTGTTCTATTGAATACAATTCACATATGAATGTAACTTTTTTGCCTTGTTCGTCCGACTTGTTCTAGATAAGTTTTTCTCGTCGAGTTTTCTGCACAGCACTACCTTCTTCGGTAGTTTTTATCATAACTCGAGTTTTACAGATCCAATTGATGTGATTCTTTTTGGGTTGTCTTCAAAAATTTATTATCTATCACCTGTCAAAATTTCACGGTCATTGGATTTGTTGTTTCTGATCTATACGAGTTTCTTTGTAGCATTCCAGAACTGTTTTTCTCGAGTAGAATAGATTGACCTTTGTTCGATCTTTCAATCGTAACATGAGTTTCTCTCGACAAATTTGAGTGATTCTTGTTGTGTCATCTTTGTGACTTTATTCTCTCTGATATATATCACTTTTGTCATGGTGAAACACGTTTATATTAGTGTCACACACGATTTCTTTAACATATCGTTTTTCCGCCGAAGGGGTTCGAATTTAATTCTTTCCGCTGCGTAAGATTTGTAAATCTACCATTCACCCCCCTCTTGTAGCTTTTCACGTGCTCTTTGATCCTACAATGAAAATTTCTGAAAATTTTCCAATACCGTCCTAAACAATGTAGTAACCCTCATTGAAACTTGTAGGACCATTCTGAAAGCAGAATAGTCCTAGCTTTACTTTCAAGATTCATTTCTATCACTGGTTATGTTGATAGTTTTTGTTTTAATGTGAATAAAAATATTTCGGAATATGTAAATTTATAAACGCCAAAAGAAACTTACAACCATCTGCGGGCCAACAAGAGAGAGTTAGAAGCAGCTACATGAGCTCTTAACTGGGAAACCTCCTTATCACGTCTCGTAGATATGCTTAGGGGACTTCAACCAGATGATAGAGGATCAAGACAAAAACAATGACAACTTAAGAAAAAGCAAATGGGGGCCTTTTGGCATATGATGGACTTGGCCGACCTGACCGAAATCCTACTTCAGAATAAAATGTTCACGTGGAGTAAGGACAGAAGGAATCCAACACTGGTACGCCAGATTGAGCACTTTGTACATACGAATGGGCCCTGGATTTCTTGGACCTCATCCTTTAGGCACTTACATTTTCGACATCAGACCGCTGCCCCATCATACTCTTGCTATACCAACAACAAATCAACTGATCACATTTCAAATTCAAAAATTTATGGTTAAAGGTTTGTGGTTTTACAGAGGTCGTTTAGTCAACCTGGACGGTCGCGAGGCAAGGCTCTTAGGCAATGATGACTCCGAACCTAAAATTTGCAGCATATTGCCGGTGAACTAAAAAAGTGGAGTAAGAATATCTTCAGTCAGGCAAGATCCCAGCTGCATATCGCCAATGAGAGTATTCATCAACTGGACCTCGCTGAGGAGGATCGGACCCTAACCAACGAAGAACATCGACTTCAGAAGGATCTTAAGAGCCGAGTTTTTGGGGCTTGCAACGATTAAGTGCTCATGAATATGTCAACAGTCGAGACTATCTTGGCTCCGTGGGGGGGCACATGCACAAAATATTTCCATATCAAAGCAAATACAAGAGAAAAAAAACACATAATGTGTCTCAAGAATGAATCAGGCAACTTGGTTTGGGCAGATGAGGAAAAGGGACAGGTAGTGTAGCAGGACTTCTAGAAGCTACTAGGCACCAGGCATAACCGCACCCTATCTCTCAATTGGCAAGAGCTAAACTTACCAAGGATACAGAGTAGAGAGGGGAGCCTCAAGTCCCAAGTCCAAATTGGGAAAAGTATGACTTATGTATCTTTTCTTTATTTTGTGACTGTATTCTTTATCATAATAGTATTATTAGTCTTTATTGATTCATATACTTGGGCGAAGCGTTTCTTGTTTGATTGTTGAGTTCACGTATGTGCTAGGTGTAGATGTTATTATGATCTAGTCATAATGTTTATATCTTGTTATCATAAACACCATACACCACCACTATAGCCTAATTAGGTAATAATATGATTATGTTAATCTAAATATGTTAGTGCTTGGTCCCAACATTGCTTAAACGTTGTTTAGGTTAATCATTGCCTTGGGATGGATCTTGTATTGCAACTCTTAAGGTATTTACTTAACATGTAATTGTGGTGCTTAGATAGTTAAGTAGCATTGGATGCCTCGTAGACCCACGGGGTGCAGGGGCAGGTGGCAGGTGGTGACTGCATGTCCGTCCTTTATAATCCCTCACGTTTGGTTACGCCGCATACTCGTGGCGGGAATCGTCCTGATGTTGTCAGGGGTAAACCTGTGCCTGATGTTTTGGACCACTAAGCCCTAGTAGTCATCGTTAGCATACTCATGTGTACACTAATTGGCTATGTAAATGAGTAATTAAAGCACAGTAGGAGTAGCTTCATCTCTAACTTGAACGTCACTAGGACATCTTTACCCTTAGAGTAGATTGCTTAGGTGTGTGGCACACTACCCCTATTATCATCTTATCCCTGTTCTGATAACTACTTAGTACTGGTACCTTGATCATGAGAATAATGTTTACTTTACTTCATTGCCTTCCTTTGGGATAAATACGATATCCTTGGGAGAGTGCAACGCTACAATGGTATCTTCCATCCGCTTGCGAATCACATCTCTCATGAGATATGATCTGTGGAATTAAGAAATACTAGCAAATACCATGCCTCCGCCTTCGCCAAGCCCGAGCACCTTTCTATGTTGTCATCCCTAGCAGAACAGTGATGCCACTCGGAATGGTCGACCTCCTCGTCACGTTGGGTGATGAAACAAACTTACGCACAGTGTGACACCCGGTTCTCAAAAAATGAACCAAGTGCAGTGTATGTATGTCCAAGATGTTGCTTCACACATACACATCAACATCACAAATGATAATGAAAATTTAACCATGTCATGGATAATATAAATACCTTGATTCTACTATAGTGGAAAATAATCTAGCGTAGGCAACTCTAACTCCATAGGCAATCGACGGTAGTACACACGCCTAGTGCTCTACATTGTCTTCCAAAATATCTCTTGTAGCTGAATTAATGTGAGAATAGCAAGGTTAAGCAAATTTCATGCTCAGCAAGTGTGGAAAAGTATGACATGTAGCTTAAATAAGGATAGAAATAAATAGTTCATTGCAGAAAGCTAATTTTAGTTTGTAACACATAAAAGCATCCTACAATGTTTAGGCGTTTTTAAATCCCAACATAACCAAAGTGATTATAATATCACATATTTGGCATCCTCATTTACCATCATAATTTATTTATAGACAGTCAACAATTGATATCATAACCATATGCCAATTTCATAACTTCTCATAACCAATGATACTCATATGACATAACCAATCCCATACCGAACCATCCCAAAACACAAGTCCAATTCTAATCATGGAAGTTGTCCAGGTGCTCGTGATCGGGAACACGACTATCATGATAATTGTATACTCTGTAGAGGTTGTACCACTTTACCCACATGTTCGTGATTTCATCACCCGCTGGCGACTAAAGAACCTCCATTATGCCAAGTACACTAAAGTTGGTGTATGACCAAGAGATCACAAAATATCCTTTCAAAAGGGACTACTAGTATGTATGGACCCACTAAGGTTTCACTGGCTGGCTTCAATCCCCATTCTCCTACCCAGGGGCCCCCTCGTGTGCCACACAGTACCCAGGGTAGCCTACTGGACTCCCATTCTCCGCGCCATCCAATGGTCCTTACAATACTAACAGCACACCTAATTATTCAGCTACGCCACACCCATACTTAGCCTTGTGGTGGCACTGTTGTCCTGACATATATTTGCATGAACCTGTCCTTAGATCTAAGACAAGCAAACCACCATACCATCTAACTCAACCACAAAACCATGCTTGCTTAGATCACCCAAGTCCTATATCACTAAAATGATTCATCATTATTCCATCTTTATTAACTCTGATGATTAGAGTTATTAACCAAGTTTATTTTGTTTGCCATAACCCTGTAAAGCAATGCGACTCAAAAGAGAAACACCCATAGCCGACTCATCATGTACCCAATGACAAGGGATGGCAAGCAATACTAGTAAACTACTACGAATAGGCTTCCCATCAAATTGACACAAACATGGAGTTTTGCAAACAAAACATTTGAAACATAGTATCAATATGGTCAAGGACAAAAGCCTTTATATCCCGCAATTCAGTGCTCAATTAAATCAATGTCTTGCACATGAAGATCCTCGGATATCCGCTTCTCGATCGTAACCACTTGAGCGTACCCGTTTACTCGCAATCAATCACATACACAAGCAACATACACAATAAATGATTGGAAACACTAATCAATATGTAAAATATGGACGCATGCAAAAAATATGTTTGTATTATTGTTACATAAATTTCTATGGAATAACTTTCTATAATGATTCACTATTTTTTGAGTAATTTTGGAGTTAATTAGAATTAATTCAGAGGTAAATAATTATTTAAGAACATTAAATAGGTCAAAAATATTATCAATAACTTCCTAAAATTTATTCTAAATTTTCTGTAATTTTTCTGGATTTAATTTGGTACTTTATGAGTTAAGTAGCCTTCAACCCGATTTATTAAATCAAGAAAACATATTAAATAACACTGAAAATATAGATTTTGGTCAAATCTAGAATAACATATTGATCTTTCATAATTTAATCTAACTTGTAAGTTTCAAAGCGATTTATGATAATTTGGCGATCATTAATGGCTTCATTAATAAATTAATCACTACACATCATTTAACATGAGTATTAAATCAACCGTGCCGTTTGGATCTAAATTGTAAAACCTACCGTGGGTGCAGCTAGTCTCGACGGTTGTCAAACGACGTTGTGGTGTGTGTCTCTAGGATCCAGAGTTTCGTTGACAAGGAGGACGACGACACGTAGATGAAAGAGACCGCGACGTGCAGCAACCTTCGTGGAAGAAATAACGACGGTCTGACAATCTTCGGCGAACAACGACTCCTTCTCCTTCTTTCTTCTCATTTTCTTCCCTTCTTCCCGACCGTGGCTCTCCCTTACGTGGCTGCTAGCGGCAAGGGCTATATTCCCTTTCTTTTTCTCTCTGGCGGCGCTCACGACGCAAAGGACGTGGGCGTTTTTTTCTACCGTGGAACGGAACGGCCAGGAGACCTGCGTTTCCCGAGGGGGAGGAGTTCCGATTGGACTCTTCTTCCCGGTGGCCTAGAGTTTGGGGTTGACTTTTCTTTTTTTTCATTTTTATTTTATCTGTGATGCCGCCATCGTTCTGTTTTCTTTTTATTTTTTGACAGGTGGGGGCGTGGCTTGGTAGAGTGCCGATGGGAAAGAGTGTGTGGGCGCACGGGTGTTTGGTTTTTTTATTTATATTTTTCAGTTTACTATTTCTGTCTCTTTTTTATTTCCTTTTTTCTTTGTGCCGCTAGGCTTTTGTCCATGGCTGACTTTGTTGTTTTTTTGTTTTTTTTTTTTTTACATTATTTGTTTATTATTTATTTTTTATTATGTTTTCCTTAATTAATTGTTATTTACTATTTCTTTTTTGTTATTTATTATTTCTTTGTATGTTTTCTTATATTTTCTGTTTACATTTTTATATTTATTTGTTCATATTCTATTTATTTTATTTAATTTTTTATTCTTATCAATTTATGTTTCTTTCTAGCATATTGAATAGAAATTCTCTTTTATTACTTTTGTTCCATATTCGTTATGGTAATATAATTACTTTTATTTATTTATTTTTGGCGAATGAATTTCAATACCGGAAGTGAATGCAAATGCAAATGCAAGATGAGATGCATATATTTTATATTTTATTTTGTAAAGTAATTTTATTCTTATTATTAAATCCTAACTTCTTATTCAAATTTTAATTTGCACAAGTTTGAAAAACGGGATGTCACACACAGAGACCCTCACATTCGAGATCCCAACTTCAATAGGTTTGGTTTTGTCACACTGTTTATGGACGACCATGTTACCCGAATTCACGGCTGTCCCAAATTACACCTACCTCAAACTAATAATGCCCAGCCCAAGGTGGTCATCATCGTACAAGTGAAGATCTGAGAGGACAGTGATCATCATCATACAAGCGAAAATCTGAGAGGCCTTTCTGTGCGAGCAGAGCGCCTGTGAACTAGCTTCGATAGAGGTAACAGCAGAAAAGCTCGGCGAGCATCGACGTTCCATGGCGAAAGGTTTTCCCGACCAGGCCACAACATCCAGCTCACGAAAGACACAAAGCTGGTGCAAGTCGACCCCGGGGGCCCAACCAAGACATTCCGGGTCGGCATTTCTCTAGGCCCGGAGCAGGAATGCGCACTCACCAACTACCTAGGCTCCGATGGGACATCTTTGTCTTGCAATCCTACGACATGTCGGACATTCCTAGGGAGGTCGCCGAGCACATCCTCAACATCAAGCCGAGCTCCTAGCCCGTCAATCAGTGGTTGCATCATTTCGACAAGCATAAGCACCGAGCAATTGGGATAGAGATCAAGAAACTTTTGTCGACCGGGTTCATTGAGGAGGTCTAGCACCCAGAATGGCTGGCCAACCCCGTGCTCGTCAAAAAGAAGAGCGGGGAGTGGAGGATGTGTGTCGACTACACAACCTTGAACAAGACGTGTCCTAAAGATCCTTTCCCACTGCCTTGCATGGACCAGGTCATCAATGTGACCGCAGGGAGCGAATCCTGTGCTTCCTATATGCTACTCTGGATACCACCAGATCACCCTACACAAAGAGAAGCGGCTCGCCACCGTGTTCATCAACCCATATGGTTCTTACTGCTATGTAAGAATGACTTCCGATCTAAAGAATGTGGGAGCAATGTACCGACGTTGCATGCAGAAGTTTTTCCAGCAACAGATCGAGCCAAACCTTGAGATCTACATCAACAACATCGGGGTAACTCTAGGAAGGCATCAAGCCTCATCGTTGACCTCGAGGAAACTTTTGGCAACCTTTGAGTAACAACATCAAGCTTAATCTAGAAAAATGTTGTTCGGCGTGCCCCAAGGTAATTTGCTTGGATACAACATCTCAGAGCATGGCATCGAAGACAACCCCGAGAACATAACCACGATCACCAGCATGGGCCCTATTCGCGATATTAAAGGGATACAAAGGATGATGGGATGCCTCGAGGCCCTAAGCTATTTCGTTGCTCAACTTGGGGAGCAAGGTCAACCAATCTACAAGCTTTTGAGGAAGACACAACCCTTCGAATGGACAAAGAAGGCACAAAGAGACCTCAATGAGCTGAAGGCCTTCCTCACCAATCCCCCGATACTTGCATCCCCTAGGCGAGCAATTATAGCTACTGACTAGGTAGTCAGCACCGTCCTGATCATAGAGCAAGAGGAGCCGAGCACGCATACCAGATGTTGTCTGACTGTGAAACTGTAGGATCAAAGAGCACGTGAAAAGCTACCAGAGCGGGTTGAATGGTAGGTATAATACTTTTTCAGCGGAAGCAACTGATCTAAAAGTGTTCAGTAGTGATAAAACTACTAGGGATTGTAGGAAATAATCTCATGAAGACACGACAACAAGAATCACAAAAATTCGTCGAGAAAACTGAAGTTAGGTCAAAAGATTGAGCAAAGATCAATCTGTCCTACCTGAGTTGAATTCATATATGCAACTCTGCAAAGAAACTCGTGTAACTCAAGAACCACAAAACCAATGACCGTGAAATTTTCATAATGATAGAGCATCAAGTTGTAAAGACAACACAAAAAGAATCACGTCAATTGGATAAGTAAAACGCGAGTTATGATTGAAACACTGATGCAACGTCTGGTTGTCCAGAAACTTGACGAGAACAAAACTTGCCAAAAACAAGTCAGACGAACAAGGCACAAAAGGTCCTTTAAACTATGAATTTTATTGATCAAAACACAAGAGGAACAGCCCCAAAGTTGTGCACCACGAGCTCTGGCATCCCTTGCTTATATAACCGGCCCTTAGGCCAACCCAATCAACACTAGGACTCCTACTCCTACTTAGTTTGAACCGAAACTTTCCTTAGCTTCCCAACACTCTTCCATGCGCATATAGAAGCAATATTAAGACTTCCAAACACCTTAGGAACGCCCCAAACACTCATAAAACAACTCAAATTCATGCTCACCATGAAATCTAACCAAAACAAATTTGATATTTTCCATAAATGAAGCATAACTGCCTCAACTGCAGCTTGAGGCATAATTCAGTCGGTCAGACATTTTTGGCCATATATTCATGTCCATATTTCTTCATCACGCCTTAGAACAATGTTGCCACATCCATGTACCCCTTGCGCACGTGCAAACACGTTCCAATGACATCCACGATACCTTCATATGCATTGTCCTTGACCCAAACATGCTGCATGACTTCCTGATCAACTCAACCATAACTCCTCCCGAACATGGTTGTTGAACCACATCTTCTCCAAAAGGCTAGTTCAATGGATCCGGTCACCGGTGAATGTGTCCTAAGGGGGGGTGAATAGGCTTTAAAAGTTTTCCTGCACACTTAATCAAATTGTTAAATTCCTGGTGGGCCAGACTTGTCCGGTGTAACTGCGGACTAGTACAATGTGCTTGTGTAATGTGAACTGATCAAGTGTTAGAGCAGAAATTGTATGTGTTATAGACGCGGAATTTAAACAACTATTAAAACAAACTTGATTGAACAATTAGTATTGCAGACTTGCACGTGGAATACAATGTTAATTGATAGATCAATTCTAATGCCCTAGATTATGAAAATTGCAAAAGTAAAAGAGATGAGCACACGGGACAAAGATTTTTACCGAGGTTCGATCCCACCAAAGAGATCTACCTCCTCGTTGAGGAGGCCGACACAGAGTCGGGTCTCTTCAAACCCTTTCCCTCTTCAAGTCACCACACAAGGGCGACTTGATTCCACTATCACGGGTAATCACCGAGTTGGTGGGGCAACCTCACACGTTGAGGGCTTCCACAAAAATTACAGTAGAAAAAGTGATTTAATACACTAAAAAAGATAACAAGTAATGCAAGAGTGTAAAGAGATCAAACCCCAAGAGCTCAATGACGCGTAGACAACGATCTCCCAATCCCAAATCTGAATACACAAAGGTTTTCACTTTTGAGGACCTTAAATGTGTGGGGAGATGTGTTTTTGTGCTATTGGGACAAATGGCGGCACTAGGGTTTCAGTTCTTGACAGTAGAATGCGAGAGATGTATTTGTGGAGTCGTGGATCTCCTGTTTATAGTGCTTTAAAATTATTAGCATTAGGGATCCCAGCAGCCGGACTAGTCCACTTTGGGGAACGGACCTATCCGGTGTGCTCAGTGAAATCGGCATGGAATGTGCAGCACACTAAAAACCCTAATTTGTGTGAGGTATACTGGACTAGTTCGATAGAAGTCCGGACACGTTCGATGCCCTGTGCATTGGAACATCAGAAAGTTTCTCGGACTAGTTCAGTCCAAGAACAGACTTGTCTGATGCATTGTGTTATGAAACATTAGAGAGTTTCACAGACTAGTCTGATCCACGAATGGACTTGTTAGGTGCTCAGTGTTATGGAACACCAGAAATTTTAACAGACTAGTCTAGCACTACGAAGTGAGACTACATAAAGTTGAATGGACTAGTCCGGTTCGAAAATGGACTAGTCCAGTTCTCACTGAATTATTAAGGTTGATTTTAAGCCCTTACCCCTACGCAAAGACATGAGCTCTTGGGATGTGTCTCTCACACACATCCTATTAATTAAGTCTACTTTGCGCTTTATTATCAATTGGGCTTTTTCCTTTTTTTCATCACTTAATTTTTCACCTTTTTGAGTGCACCAACTATCTAATCTTAGTTAACCTGCATTCATAAAAACAAGTTCTCATCAATCATTCAAAACCAAAAGGGAATGCATAGATGCATTTTTAATCTCCCCCTTTTTGGTGACTGATGACAACCAATTGAGATTTTTCAATTAAGAGTAAAAATTGGTTTTCATGAAGTGTGCATATATGAGAATGACAAATGAACAATAAGAATTTCTCACATATATGCACTCTTTATGGTGAGGTTCCTATAGAGTGTTTGTGATCAAATAATGTGAACTGCAAAAAGAAGAACATAGCAATGATAAAAGAAGCTATCACAGCAATATTGAATAAACATCACACATTCAGATTGAAAAACATAGGCACATCCAGAAGAGATTACAATAATTTCAAATTAAGATACATGTCATCGATCAATTGTCCTTAAGGTTACAAAATATGATACTAGTCTTAATCTCTCACTCTTTGCATCAAGGCACCAAAAACGGAAAAATTGAGTGGAATCACTCTTCGCCACTGCTTCCCTCGCTCTCGGTCCTCACTTCATCTTACTCTTCAAGTCCATGCTGAGGAGGAGGAGCGGAGACACCTGCTAGTCCAAATTAGCTCAACTCTTGCTCAGTGAGGGGAGCCATCTCAGTAATATCTTCTTGTGGATCCTCTGAAATCTGAGGTGATCCCACTAGCTCAATTTCTATCTTCTCACAAATAGCTTTGATGTTGGCCTTCATGTATCTTTGATGTCTCTTCCTGCCCAAACTCACCTTATGCTGCTTAATTTCTACTTTGCAGCGGATGCAAAGATGGAGGAGAGCATTTTCAGCTCACCATTGGAGGACTCTTTGGAGGATGGAGGAGCAGGAGTGGTAGCTAGTGTCCTTGTACCTTCATGAGCATGCTTAGATCTCTATTCCACTACAGGTGAGGTAGGAGCAAAAGGAATAGTGTAGATTATAGGCTTTTGGGGTTTGAGGCCAGTGTGCTAAATATCCTTGACAAACTCAAGTCCTGTCACATTCTCAATTATGTACATGATATATGGTTCATAGCCACATGGCGTGTTTGGAGTAATGGAGATGTTCACAATGTCATTGTAGATGTACCCAAAGACATTGAAAGTTTTTCTCTGTCTGATCACTTTCACCAAGGTCCTTAGAGTCCCATGGATGGTTCCAGCATCTCCTTCATTGGGAGCTATGGTCTTTCTCATAATTCTATTTAGGACTGCAAATAATGTCTTCAAATACTTGGTAGTTGGAGGCTTGTAAGGCATTCTTGTTGTCATAGAGGAATTCTAGCTCTTCCTTCACCAAAGGCTTTAGATTGTGAATTATAAGATCATTCTCCAAGGAATTCTTAAGATTGAGTATCCTTGCAAAATCTTCATAGGTGACAATATACATGGATCCATGTGTCATCTGAATCATCTTATCCCCATCATCAAGGGCAAAGTAGAGAGTAGAGTAGAAATGGGTGATGATTTCATTGTTCCAATTATATCGGAAGGATAGAATATCCTTCAATCCATGTATTTCCATTGCCTCCAAGACCTTTTGATAGGCTTGGGACTTCTTGTATTGGAGGTGGGTGACATTGACCATCTGACTTTCAATCACTTGGTTCCTCATATTCATGTAAACATGCTCATAATAGTCAGTATGAAAGTTGCTCCAGAACCTTGGTTCAGCTGACTGCTTAGGTTGCTCGTAGGCTTCAATCTTTTTGTATTTATCAGCCAGTTCACTTCCCTTTCTAGTAAAATCATCATCTGAAAGGTGCCTGTTGCGGTGAATAGGGGCCTTCATCTTCAATGGACCAATAGGACCACTAGCCAATCCTTTGCCCTTTGTTGATGCTTCTCCTAGGTACCGGTTGTGGGACTGGAATCTCGACATCCATGGATCTCATTGGGTGGTGTCGTGTGATGCAACACCCAACTATATACAAGAAAAGAACGAGACAAAATACATTACCAAGTCTTTATTTATAAACATAGCGGAAGTTTTACAATACTAAGCGAAAAGGAAAGAGAACTATACATCATAGCTACGCTCTCGGCACTAGCTATGCAAAAGCAAAGTCATCCATGCCCTGTATGCTTCGCACTAGCAACACCCAACTTACGGCGGCGTGCAGGGTTCCCACTTGGCTGTAAACCCTGGAGGGGGTGCAACCTCGTCATCGAACCCATCATGAGTCGTATAATTTGTAAAAACTTGTTAACTGCAAACGTGAGCTTAATGCTCAGCAAGACTAACCCGTCTCACTAGACATATGCAGGGGTGAATACTAAGCATGGGTAAGGAATAGCATAAAGGACTCGCCTACAAGTGGATCCTTATAGTCATGTTTTAAATAGCACATGACATTCTTCATGCACGGCACATGATAGACTCCTCAATCAAACAAGAAACGATTTGCCAATGATACGACATGCCCAAAGCACATAATGCTATTACAGGAAAGTATGGGGAAACTTTAAACTTTTAATTGTGCTATCTCTAAGCTATATGAGGTTGCAAAACAATTATAATTCAATACATCGTATTCTACTGACTTCTTCAGTATTTACTACGTCATGACACAGTGAACAAGTGGTACTCTATTACCGCGAGGGACGGTTATTGCAATCAGGACACACCCGGACAACACGACACATATACACTTTCGGAAGTGCTAGCGAGTACATACAACAGTACCTACATAACACTTCAGTACTAGTTGTATATGGCCATCTTTCACCCAACACTCGAATGTCGAACTGGTCGATCCGTCACGAGCAGGAGGTCGCTGCACGGGGCATACTCTGACGTGCCCACCAGCTGATTTACACCCTGCTGCCCTCAACCCACGCCTATAAAATGGAACGGAGTGCCTCGACAAACCAGTATCAAGCTACGTTAGTTTACTGGATCCCATTTCTCCAGTATGTTGTCGGTACAATTCAAGCTTGTCCAGCAGGGCCTCATACGGCATGGGCCTTAATCAACACGGTCAGAGCTATGTGACCAAGACCACCTCTTGTCGCTTCCTACTCATCTCTGACCAGTCTCCATTTCATATTTATAAATCATCTCTTGATCCAATTCATCCCGTGTGATAAAATCCTATCTCGCGAGTAGATTCCAACTACTCGACTTCTACTAGATCCCTATGAATATAAGTGTGGCAGTTACTACACAAGTCTGTGAGCCATTATAACCACTCCCTGGGTTATTTGGTCATGCAAGTGGATGTCAAACACCTTAAACGTAATGCACAAACATCTGAAGACGTAAGGTGAATGAAAATTGCAAAGACACTGTAAGGAACTTAAATGCAAACCGGGGCTTGCCTGACTGTGAGTCCAAGTCTATGTTAGTCTCTGGTGGCTGGACGTCCAAAGCTTCCGGCTGCTCCTCGACTTCAGTTACTACACGTTATGCATATACTATATATGAATGACTTTGAAAATAAATAATAAGTTTAAGGTCACAAGCTAATATCTTGTGAATCAAATAAGATTATGATCTTAAATGGCTTTGGAAATTTTATGGTAGATACTAGAGACTATAATGGAGACTCCTGCAAAGAACAGGAGATGATCAAGGAAGTTTGTTGTCCCTAAAATTCCTACAAGTATAAACCTTCTCTAAATTTTGGTTGAATTCTGGAGGTCTATCATGGCTACCAGTGGTTGTACCATGTAGAGGGGGTCTCACTGGTTCTAGGAAAATTTGTTTTATAATTTCCTAAGCTTTCTACAGGGAGAAATTGATTTTATAAGTTTGGGAGAAATTCTGAAATGTTTTCTGTATTTTTCTCAATTTTTAACTACATAGAGATTTGGAACACTGATATACCCAGTGATTAGAGTTCAATTAACTTGCGATTTTTACTGCAGATCAAGTGCATTAATTAGAGTGTTCTGACCAAAATTGGGAATATTCCAATTAACGGAACAGCAGTAATTAATTTCCCAAGCAGTTAGCTCAAAGGAATTAATTAAATAAATTATGGGAGTTTCATGTCCAATAAATTGCGTCACTGCAAAGTAGAGATTAATATGAGTCTACAAGAATTTATTTGGAAAGTTTTGAGCAATTCTACTAGGAGTAATGGTTTTTAGAAAGTGGGTTGAATCCTGGAATTATTTTCAAATGGAAAACATTTGAATAAAGCAGCCGGGCCCAATGGTTTAAAATCAACCAATCGCAGCTGGGCCACACAGGGGGCCACGGTGTTAACCCGTGTAGTCGTAACGGATCCAGAGCGGGAAAACTACGGAATACCACACAACCGGGTGAGGAAACGCTGAACCAAAAGATGGAGAAGATGCGCAAGCAAGTTGAGATCAAGTTTGCTAAATAACTCACAAACAATCTTGGCTAGATGGAAAGTTATCGTTGGAGTCCCGAGGGAAGGTCGGCAGTGCGCGAGCGGGGCAGAACTGCGGCGTGGAAAGGCAAAACTGATGGCTTGGTGGCTAGGGGGGGGGGGGGGGGGGGGTTAAATAGGCAGAGGGGGACCCACATCCCCTTAAGCCTATCCTTTCTGGAACTTTAATTCCCTCACCAAACTTGATCCAAAAATCCTAGATCTTTGTAGACAAGCCAAATCAAATTTTTAGAGTAAGATTATGAAATTAGATTTCAAATTTGGACAAGTTTCAATTGGAATTCAAATTCAAATTTGAATTTGAATGAAATTCAATGGAGTCACTGAATTAAATAGCAAATGAGCTTCAAAAATTATGAAACTTCGTGGATAAGTAAAGCAAGTCATGCTCATCATGAAGTTGTGTTCAAATTTTATGTTCAAATAAGTTTGAACAGAATTCAAAATTTGAACTTAAATTGGGCTCGAATTTGCTAAGCATCTCAAATAAAATAGCGAATGGAATTCACAAATCTTGAAAATTTGCAGGAAGGATATTTGAAATATTATGAGGCCATGGAAAAATGTATAGCCTCATATTTGAATATTTTAACAGGGCCTAAATGTGCAGTGCTATATTCAAATTAATTTGAATATATTTAGTACTGCATAGTGTTTTGCCCTAGCAAAATCCATTAATAAAATCCAAAATTTGCAAGAAGGTCACTTCAATTATCCTAGGGTCATTGGTGAAGTCCATCCCTTATGTTAGTGAAATTTTAAGTATGAGGGGAAGGAATATTCTTGATGATATCAAGTTCATGTATACAACCATAATTGATCTTTACTATGGTTGAAAAAAAAATGGTAACTGAACTTCATATTAAAGAAAAGCTGGGATTTTACACCGGTGAGCTGGCACCAGCATCATCCTTGCTTAGAGCTTTCTTCACTACTACTCTCCTATTCTTAGAAAGAGCATCGTCGGGAGGAGAGGGGTGAGCATTGTAGTCATGCCTCTTCTTCATGACTCTCTCTTTGGCTCTTTGTACCCTTTCACGGTCCCGCTCTGCTTCATAATTAAATGAGCTATCCTCGGAAGCTGGCGACATCGTGCCTGGCAGGGAATTCAAGGATTGATAAGAATGGATCGTATACTTTGTGGAAATAAGAATTCAAAGTTTCAATTTGTGAGGGTACCAGAGTTGTCTGTTTTCCGAGTGCGGACTTGTCCGCTGGACCGGACTTGTCCGCACTAGGCACCGGACTAGTACAGATTGACGTATGAACCCTAACTTCCTATTTCAACAAATCCAGCTCGAATGGATGCAAAATGAGGAGGAGTACAGTAGGAATACATCTGGAATGGTAATGTATGCCCTATGAATCAAGATAAATAAGCAAGATTAAAGGAAAGGTGAGAACTAGGGTTAAGTGAGATTTTTACCAAAAAATCAAAGAGTTGAGGTTGAAGGAGCAGAGCAGGGTCCGGATTAGTCCGGAGTGATGAAGGTTTGCGCCGAGCAGAAGATTTCTCGTGAAGAAAACTTCAATTTTGGTGGACAAAAGCAAAAATCGCCTTAGGAGCTAGGTTTTGATGAGAGAGAAAGCAAAAGCGATTGTGAGGGGAGGAAGAAGAGGTCTGGGCATCGGGTTGGGTTTATACCCTAGGAATACGGACTAGTCTGGTATATGGCCGGACAAGTCCGGTACGTCGGACCAGGGCCGAACTATTCTGAAGCAGCTGACTAGTCCGGGTTAGCTGGACTGATTAGAATAATCACCGGGGATTTTTGGGAGTTTGATCTAATAGTGATCTAAAGGACATCATGTCACAAATAATCATGATGAACATGACCAGTAATCAACCAAAAATCATACAATTATCGTAATTCACCAAGATTCACTAATTTAAATAGTTTTCAAGAGAAAAATGATATAACGGATAGTTTTTTGCAAAGTAAAATTTGAAGATTCAAGCAGGTATGCAGTGTTTCAAGCCACGTTTCGAGGGTAAAGTATATTTAGTTCATTTGTTAGATCACAAAATCTCTTTTCATATAGTGGCTTTGTGAATATATCTGCATGTTGTTTTTCAGTTTTAACATACAAAATTACTTTATCACGTTTTAGTGAATGATCTCTTAGAAAATGATGAACAATGTCTATGTGCTTAGTTCTTGAGTGTTCTACTGGATTGTGTGCAACTTTTATGGCACTTTCATTGTCATATAGGAGTGGAATATTGTTCAGATTGTAACTATAATCCCTTAGAGTTTGTTGCATCCAAAGTACTTGTGTGCAACAACTACCGGCTACAACATACACCGCTTCGGCTGTGGAAAGAGAAATGGAGTTTTGCTTTTTAGATGACCATGAAACTAAGGATCTGCCAAGAAATTGGCAAGTTCCTGAAGTGCTCTTTCTATCGACTTTGGATCCTGCATAGTCGGCATTGGAATATCCTATTAAGTTAAACTTGGATCCTTTGGGATACAAAAAGCCCATGTTAGGTGTGTGCCCAAGGTATCTTAAAATTCTTTTTACAGCTATTAAATGGCACTCTTTAGGTGCAGCTTGAAACCTTGCACACATACAAACATAAGCATGATATCTGGCCTAGATGCACATAAATAAAGTAATGAACCAATAATAGAACAATATACCTTTTGATCCACATTTGGACCATCTTCGTTGAGATCAAGATGTCCATTAGTTGCCATGGGTGTCTTGATGGGCTTGGCTTTGTCCATATTGAACTTGGAGGATGTCCTGCGTAAACATGGTTTGGCTTATGAACGTCCCTTTTCTTAATTGCTTTACTTGGAATCCCATGAAGAACTTTAATTCGCCCATCATCGACATCTCGAATTTGCCTGTCCTAATTTTGTTAAATTCTTCACAAAAAGATTTATTAGTAGAACCAAAAATGATATCATCAACATAAACTTGACATACAAATAGATGATCATCAAAATGTTTTGTAAACAATGTATAATCAGCTTTTCTAATTTTAAACCATTTTGAATTAGAAAATCTCTAAGGCACTTATACCAAGCTCGGGAGCTTCTTTGACGCCATAGAGGGCCTTATGCAGTTTATACACATGGTTGTGGTACTCTTGATTTTCAAATCTTGGTGGCTGCTCCACGTATACTTCCTCCTTGATGGGACCGTTGAGGAAAGCACTTTTGATGTCCATTTGATACAGCTTAAAATTATGGTGAGTAGCATATGCCAATAAAATATGAATAGAATCAAGTCTAGCTACGGGAGCGAAAGTTTCGTCGATGTCCAAACCATTGACTTGTGAATAACCTTTTGCCACTAGTCGCACCTTATTTCTTGTTACCACTCCATGTTCTTCTTGCTTGTTCCGAAAGACCCATTTGGTTCCTACGATGTTTTCCTTTGGTCTTTCTACAAGCTCCCATACTTCATTTCTCTTGAAGTTGTTCAACTCCTCTTGAATTGCAATCACCCAATCTGGATCCTTTAGTGCTTCCTCTACCTGTATGGTTCCAGAAAAGAGTCAAAAGAGTGATATTCACATAAATTAGCTACACGAGATCTAGTGGTTACTCTCTTAGCAATATCTCCAATGATGTTGTTGACGGGATGATGTCTTTGTATATTCTGATGTATTCTTGGGTTAGGGACTTGTATAGTTGCCTGCACATCATTTTCTTCATTGTCAATGTCTCCCCCTAGATCATTGCTTCCATGATTATATTGATTTTGTTGATCTTCCTGATCTCGATCTTGTGCATGAGCTCCCCCTTGATCATTGCTTTCCTGTTGAGGTTCATCTTGAGCACTTGAGTCTTGTGGTTGCTCTTGAGGTCGAATATCACCAAGTGTCATGCTCCTCAACGCTTGGCATGGGGCTTCTTCTAGATCTAGCACACACTTATCAACTTGCTCCACTTGGGAGCGATTAGTTCCATCGAACACTACGTCACTCACTGTTTCAACCAAGCAAGAACCCATCATCATATTTCGAAGCAAACTTCGAAGTCATTGGTTTCTTGTTGAAGATAAAACATTTGCATCCAAATACTTTGAAATACGAAATGTTGGTTTTGTTATCCGTGAGGAGCTCATATGGCGTTTTCTTCAGAAGTTGGTTTTGTTATCCGCTTCAGCACAAAATCGGTCTGAAGTTCATCCAGCATTGTCCTTGCCATCTCAATGAGCGTCCTGTTCTTCCTTTCAGCCACCCCATTTTGTTGGGGGAGTAGGGTGCCGAAAATTCATGCTTTATTCCTTCTTCATCTAGCTACTCCTCAACTAAAGTATTCTTGAACTCCATTCCGTTGTCAATTCTAATATTCTTTACGGTTGAGGAGAATTCATTTCGTGCCCTTTTTAGAAATTTCTTGAGGATTCCCTGAGTTTTTGATTTATCACACAAGAAAAATACTCAGGTAAATCTAGAAAATCATCAACAATAAGTAATCCGTATTTGCTACCACCGATGCTTATATAAGAAATTGGACCGAATAGGTCCATGTGAAGAAGTTCCAGTGGTCTTGTGGTAGTCATCACTTTCTTGGCGGGATGTGGTGCTCCAACTTGCTTTCTCGCCTTGCATGCACTGCACGGCTTGTCTTTCTCAAAAACAACGTCTTTTAAACCTCTGATGTGACCACTTTCTGCAGATTTCACATCCCAGCATGGGCTAGCCGTCTATGCCACAGCCATCCCATGTTAGATTCTGCAACCAAGCAGGTGTTGAGTTCGGCTTTATCTTTGTTGAAGTCAACAAGATAAAGCTTTACCTTCAACATTCCCTTGAATGCAATCGAGCCATCGCTTCTTCTAAAAATAGTCACACTCTCATTAGTGAATAAAAAATTATAATCTTTGTCGCATATATGAGATATGGACAAAATATTATAATCTAGATAACTGACATGTAAAACATTTGAAAGAGTACGTTGAGAAAAAATTTCAATTTTACCACTACCAAGGACCTTTCCTTGGTGGTTGTCACCAAAGTATATTCCTTCACTTGGATCCGCGTTGCAGTTAGTGCATCCACTGACCAACACACATTTCGATCCAGCAGAGGATTAGGCCTGCAAAATAGAGTTATTTCTTGGTTTAGGTACCCAAGCTTGCTTGGGTCCTCGCAAGTTAGTCACAAGAGTCATGGGCACCCACACACAAGTTTAAGTTCTTGTGTTGTGGCCCTGCATATTTAGCAAAGACATGTCCAGTTTTATCTTTCATGAGTACATAGGAAGCATCAAAAGTATGGAACAATATTCGCTATTCAAATTCATGTGATGTTTTCTTAACAAAAGTAATTTGCTTCTTAACCTGAACGTTAGTGGACATGTTTTTATTTTTAGTAAACCCAACACCATCTTTGACGTTAGGAGGTCTAGTGACCATATATGCAATATGTGCATATTTAATCTTTTCTTTTTCAAAGATGCCACTTTGGGATGGATGTTTAGCATGTGAAACAGAAGAATCATCTGCAACAATATTTTTCTTACTAAAGCATGTGAAAGTTATAGTTGTTGTCAAATTTACACCATTTGAAGGTGAGCTCTTGGAGGAGGAGGAGTCACTTTGCTTAAGTGGCTCAACTTGCAATTCAAGGATTTTGTTAACTTTTGTTAAGTTAGCAAGTTCATCCTTGATTGCAATGTGTGAGTCTTCTAGTTTTGAGTAAGTTTTCTTACTCAAGGCTAGCTCATGCTCAAGTGACTTGCTCTTCTCCTTCTCAAGCTCAAGGAGTTTCTCAACCTCTTGATATGTATTCCTTTCACGGATGAGCATATCTTCTTGTTGGTTGACAAGCTCCTCCTCCAAAATTTCATCCGACAACATTTTCATTTTCTGTAAAGCAGTTTTACTTAAACCTTTAAACATTTACTCATTTTCACTAGAGCTATCAAAATCATCAATGGAGGAATTAAGCGAGGGAGGTGTAAGTCGAACCTTTTTCTTGCCTTCCTTAGCCATGAGGCAAGTATGATTATGAGTCTCCCTCCCATGTTCGGGAGGAGCGTAGACTTCTTGGTAGGCTTCTTGATGGCAATGGTAGCCATATCCTCTTTTTCATCGGAGTAGGACTCGTCGTTTGAGTCCCATTCCTTGCCAATGTGCGCTTGGTGAGCTTGCCTCCTTTTCTTGAAGGTCTTCTTCTCTTAGTGGCTTCTCTTCCTTCTTCTTCTTATTTTCTTCATATGTGGAATCAACCATAAAGTGACCATACTCGCCATAGTTGTAGCAGGTACGTCGTGCCTTGGATTTTCCTTTCTATTTGCTTTTTCCCATCACTTGAGTTGCTGCCCTTCCTTCTTCTCATCATGCTCTTGAATTTCTTGATGAAGAGCACCATGTATTCATCATCCAAATCGGTGTTCACATCACTTGTGTCTTCTTCGTCTTGTGCATCACGAACTTCCTTCCCTTTAGGCTTGCAAGTTGCTTTATGGGCAACTTCCTTTTTCTTGGAGGAGGTAAGTTCAGCTAAGTCTTTGACATATTGGGCTTCCTTCTCCACCATATCATGATTGATAATTTTGCCACTAGTTCATCCGAAGTCATTTTTTGAAACTCCGGGCTTTCATGGGTCATTGAGCACAAGGTGACATTTCTGGATATAAATGCTCTTATCATCCTTTTGACCATCTCATGGTCAGTCCACTTCTTGCTCCCATAGGACCTGATCTTGTTGATGAGTTCTTTCATTCAGTTGTACATCTCTTGAGGTGATTCGCCCTCCTCAATGGCAAACCTCCCCAATTCTTCTTCAAGCATTTCAATTTTTGCTTCACGAACTGAGCTTCATGGACAGTCTTGAGTGTATATCATATTACCTTGGCACTTTCCAGTCCATCAATCATTGTAATCTCTTATTAGCTCGAGGACGAAGTGATCACTACAACGGCTTCTGTGTTGTAGTGAATTTCTTGCTCTTGCTCCGAAGTGAGTTCATCTTTAGTATTCAGGGTATCTACACCTGTACACAAAACATGACAAAGATTGGGGATTAAGGAGATAAGATGCATTTTCATATTATGCTTTCACATGATATAATCATTTCCATCGAAATGAGGAGGCTTTCCCATGGGAACTGAAAGATAATGATTGTTAGAATAAGGACGATCGTAATTGTAAGGATATCGGGAGTAGTCATGATGACCCCTCCCCATCATCTTCTCGTCTTCTTCCTTGCCATTTTTACTTAGCAGTTTCTTTCATAGAAGCACCTTGAGTTGATGCACTTCTTAATCATCGTGTTGGTTTTCCATGAGTACATCAAATGCTTTGGTGTCTTGTTCATCTTCGCTATTGGCCACCTTTGTGATCTCGTTGTTCTTGTCCGAGGTCATTGATCTCTTCGAGCGGTGAGTCTCGTAAATGGAGAACCTGCTTTGACACCAATTGAATGTGGCCTAGAGAGTGGTGAATAGGCTTTAAAAGTTTTCCTGCACACTTAATCAAATCGTTAAATTCCTGGTGGACCGGACTTGTCTAGTGTAACTGCAGACTAGTCTAGTGTGCTTGTGTAATGTGAACTGATCAAGTCTTAGAGCAGAAATTGTATGTGTTATAGTAGCAGAATTTAAACAACTATTCAAACAAACTTGATTGAACAATTAGTATTGCAAACTTGCACGTGGAAAATGATGTTAATTGAATTCTAATGCCATAGATGATGAAAATTGCAAAAGTAAAAGAGATGAGCACACGAGACATGGATTTGTACTGAGGTTCGATCTCACCAAAGAGATCTACGTCCTCGTTGAGGAGGCCCACATAGAGCTGGGTCTCTTCAGAACCTTTCCCTCGTCAAGTCACCACACAAGGCCGTCTTGATTCCACTATGACAGGTAATCACCGAGTTGGTGGGGCAACCTCACACGTTGAGGGCTCCCACAAAAATTACAGCAGAAAAAGTGATCTAATACACTTGCAAAGATTAGAAGTAATGCAAGAGTGTAAAGAGATCAACTCCAAGAGCTCAATGACGCGTAGACAACGATCTCCCAATCCCAAATCTGAATACTCAAAGATTTTCACTTTTGAGGACCTCAAATGTGTGGGGAGATGTGTTTTTGTGCTCTTGGGACAAGTGGCGGCACTAGGGTTTCAGTTCCTGACAGTAGAATGCGAGAGATCTATTTGTGGGGTCGTGGATCTCCTATTTTTAGTGTTTCCAAAATTATTACCTTTAGGGATTCTGACGGTCGAACTAGTCCGCTCTGGGGACCGGACTTGTCCAGTGTCTGAGTGAAATCCACGTGGAATGTGCAGCACACTAAAAACTCTAATTTGTGTGAGGTATACCGGACTAGTCTGGTAGGAGTCCGGACATGTCCGGTGCCCTATGTATTGGAACATCATAAAGTTTCTCGAGCTAGTACGGTCCAAGAATGGACTTGTTCGGTTCATAGTGTTATGAAACGTCAGAGAGTTTATCGGACTAGTCTGATCCACGAATGGACTTGATCTGTGCTCAACGCTATGTAACATCAGAAAGTTTAACGGACTAGTCCAGTCCATGAAAGGACTAGTCCGGTGCACTGTGAAGTGAGACTACATAAAGTTGAGTAGACTAGTTCGGCTCAAAAACAGACTAGTTCGGTGCTCAGTGAATTATTAAGATTGATTTTAAGCCCTTACCCCTACGCAAAAACTTGAGCTCTTGGGATGTGTCTCTCATACACATCCTATACAATTAAGTATATTTTGTGCTTTCTTCATCAATTTGGCCTTTTCCTTTTTCTTCATCACTTCATTTTTCACCTTTTTTAGTGCACCAACTATCTAATCTTAGTTAACCTGCATTCATCTCAATAAGTTCATTAGGATCTCATATGTTTGTCATCAATCGTCCAAAGCCCACAAGGGAATGCCAAGATGCACTTTCAACCAGCCATGTCTTGACCTCAAGCAACACCTGTACATGAACAAACAACTAATTCTTATGAGCACAAGTCCTAGACTTGACTCACATTAGTCCGACAACCACAACACCTCATGTGAGCACCTCACATAAGCATGTTGCAAACATAGCAAGATAATATCCACCATGACAAGCCAAAACCCACAAAAAACTTAGCAAACAAATACTAAGCAAATATCTCATAAATGTAAAGCAAGTTTGGAACATTTCAAATGAAAAACATAGCGGCCGCACAAATATTTCAGCACATAGAAAGTTCTGACAGACCAATATAGCTGTTATGCATTATAAAAGAAAAATTTCGGACACTACGAAGCGAGTGTCTCAGGTATATTGTAATCTTTGCATGAAAACCCATGATGAATGCATTGGCAACACCACTACGAAATCGAACATTGGCTCATTCACGTTTCATGAAAAGTTTTGACAAAAGAATTGTTTACCCATTTTGAAAATAAAAAATCAAATGAGAAGAAACCAAAAAATAAAATTTCCCCCTAAGGATGTACACTCCTGAGAAGAATCGTGCAAAACACTTGTGAATTTGCAAGGTGTGTAATATCCCCCCCCCCTTTGATAATGTATTCACCAAGATTCAAAAGGGAAACTTGATTTGTTTATGAGCATAATATGACATATACATATAAAACAAAACTCATCCAAGCCATACTATCAAGTATCTTACACTGTCACATCAATTAGATACATAAAGTAGTGTAAGCCATTCTAGAGATCAAGTGTAATTTCAATTTAAGCAAGTCATGATCTGTCTATCTCAACCATTTCAAAATTTGAAAGCATGACACATGTTGCTGTTTTTATTATCATTTAAAGCATAGATTCAAATCACTTGAATTTTGCAATAGATGATATGCAACATCAGCCTTATGCTAACCAACCAAGCCAAGCCTATATCATTTGACAATCAATAGCTTAAGGACATGGTTTCAGTCATACACAACTCCTTCCAAGTTCATAGCAAAGTGCAATGATAAGCAATCTCAAAAGAAGAAGTGCGATACATGCATATTCTCTTGATCTTTACCAATTTTCATTTGATCATGAAAGCTCAATATGTGGGTTGTTGATTGATTAATTTTTCGCAATCAAAAGCACCTGTGATCATGCAACAAGTTAAAAACAGCAAGAAAGTTCAATCATGACCAGATTTAGTGTAAGTAATTATTCTAATTACTAGTAATGGCAAAAACTACAAAATATATAACATGAGTAATGTAGTAAGAACTTTTAGCATGTAAAAGGAATTATAAAGTCATATATGTATGAACCACTTATGCTCATATCATTTTTTATTTCAGATTCACACATAGACATCCCAAGTTGCAAAACTCCCCCTCAATTTAAGCCATGAGGGTGAAAAACTCCTATTTCACTATGAAGGAAAGAAAAACGAGTGAAATCCAAAGGTTTTGTAAAAATGTCAGCAAATTGTTATTCGTTGTCTACATGGTAAAGCAAAATATTTCCCTTTTCAATATTATCACAAAGAAAGTTATATTTGATATCTATGTGCTTTGTTCTAGAGTGTTGCATAGGGTTTTTAGCGATGCAAATGGCACTAGTGTTGTCACAAGACAGCAGAACACTATCTAAATCATCCCCATAGTCCTTAAGTGTTTGAACAATCCATAAAATTTGTGAGCAAGCGCTAGCAGCAGCTACATATTCAGATTCAGACGTGGATTGTGCAACTGCACTTTGTTTTCTAGAGGACCAAGCAACAAGTGAGTTACCAAGAAAATGACAAGCACCTGAAGTACTTTTTCTATCAATCCTACAACCCCCAAAATCAACAACCATAAATGCTTTTAAAGTAACGGTTAAGGAAGAAGGAAGAAAAATGCCAAATTCTTGAGTACCATGTAGATACCTGAGAATTATTTTGACGGCTTAACGATGTGAAGCGCGTGGGGAAGCTTGAAATCTTGTAGAAAGACATACGTTGAATTGTATGTCCGGTCTTGATGTCGTGTGATACAAAAGAGACTTGGTCATGCTTCTATATTCTTTTTGATCGACGGGTTCACCTTATTTATCATGTTCAAGTGTTGTTGTTGTTCCCATAGGTGTCTGAAGAGGCTTTCTGTTTTCCATGTTGAAGGGCCTAAGAAGATATTTTGTATACTTCATTTGATGCACGAAGGTTCCCTCCTTCATTTGCTTGATTTGCAGCCCAAAAAAGCATGTGAGTTCTCTCACCATACTCACCTCAAATTTTGAAATCATCATAGCTGAAAACTTGGACACAAGATCATGAGAAGCACAACCAAAGATAATATCATCCACATACACCTGAATGAATGTTGATGTTTCTTACATCACAGATAAAAATCTGCAGGCGCACAAAAATTGTCGTGTAGTATTTCACACAAGAGTATTCCCAAGGGTATCGTATTTATCCCAAAGGAAGGCAATGGAGTGAAGTAGACACTATTCATATGATGAAGCTATGAGATACTAATCAATTATCAGGACACGAGTAAGTTGATAATATGGGTACTATGACACACACCTAAGCTAATATATTCTAAAGGGTAAACGGCTCCCAATGGAGATTAAGCTAAGAGTTGAGGAGTTACTCCTACAATGCTTCTAATATACATATACATAGCATAGGTTACATATTAATGAGCATGTCAATGGTGAATACTTATGCTATGTTGTTCAACATATCGGCTACGAGTTTACCCCTAGCAGTACTAGGGCGACTTCCGCCAAGAGCCTGTGGCATAGCCGAACGTGGAGGATTACAAAGGACAGATAGGTATCACCACCTACTGCCTACCTCTTCGATTCGTGGGTCTACGAGACATCCAATGCTACTTACTATCCTAGCACCATGCTAGCATACTAAGTAAATACCTTAAATCAATGACTAACCTAAACATCATTGAACCAATGTTGAAACTTATCATAAGTTATTCATATCAGCATGATCATATCATAACTAATTAGAATATAGTGGGGGTTTCTAGGGTTTATGACAGCATGTTATGATCATTATGGCATAATCATAAAGAAACGCTTCATCAAAGTATATGAATAAAAGAACACTAAAAATAATATCTTTATTATGCATAATGTCACAAATATAAGAAAAGATACATGAGCCATACCTTTCCCAATTTGGACATGCGACCAGAGACTCCTCTCTACAGTGTAACCTCCACTAAGGAACTAGGAGAACTAGTGTATACAATAGAATGATGCTCAAGTGGTGTGTGATGGAGTGAGGGGTAAGGGGTCCTATTTATAGATTGGAGAAGGGTTGGTTCCCGCCACTGAAAGCATGCGAATCAGTCATCAACGACTTCTTCAAGCTGGGAGGTGCCAACACGTGGAAACTGACTAAGTTTGGGGGAAAGACCAGGTTGGTCGACTAGGGGGGTCGGCCGACCTGATAAGACCTCCAAGGGGTCTATGCTTTCTTGGGGTGACTTCCAGGTGGGTCCCCTTTACTGATATAGGGTGTGCACCGTTAGATGGCCCCAGATACTTCTGATTGTGGCCCACTTGATCCATGTGGTGCCACATGTCGGCACTTGATTGGTTGGGATGATATTTTATAGGATCCATCCCCTTGTTTCATTTTAGTCTGTATAAAATACCTGCATGCACCAATTTCTCCAAGTACAAGTGGAAATAGGTTAAATAGAATGGTGATGTATGCAAGAAATGATATTTCCTTCACATAATTGAGTTATATTGACGGGTGAAACTGGTATATAATAGACGTCAACAAACTCCACCGAGCTTATCCTTTGCTCGTCCCAAGCAAAGTCAAGACTTTAGGTTGATGATCAGGTGTTGCTACAATGTTCTACTTCACAAAAATACCATGTGCACAAGAAAATACTCTACCTAATATTGCAAAAAATTGCATGGTACTTCACCCATCTTAAGTCATTATGGGGCCTATGCCATCTCCTATTCATGGGTGGTTGAAAGATTGAACAACAAATGGATCACACATACCCTAGAGATTAAGTTCCACTCAAATTCCGGAGAGTTTGATTTAGATTATAAGTACCTCAATTTGATTCTCTCAGTATCTCCTTTATGTGTAGTGGAAATATGTCCTCACCAAGGCATTTTGCCTAAATTCATCCTACCACTATGTGGAGCTTGGTAGGGAATATAGTAGGCATATTTGCAACATATAATATTGCTAAGTCAAAATAGCAATCCTTAGTAGAAATCATTTCAAAACTATTCGATTCAAGACTTGTGCATGTGTGATGGAGTGGAAGTGGATTTGGATATTTGAGATGACTCCTTTCTGTGTGGACTCTCTTATTTTGCAGAGATGAAACATTGCTACTTTTTTGTTTTTTATCATGTTTTTGATGTAAGCATGCATTTTTTTGTAGCCATGTTTTCTACTCCCTTTTTATGCAAGAAATTTGGAGAGAGTACTTAAACAAGAAGGGCATGGAGTTTTTATTTTTATTGTGGAAGGATGGTATGATGGGATTTTGCTTACTTCTAGTGTAGAAGTATAGCATGTGCAAGTGAAGTCTTGAATTCAAAAAGTAATGAATGAAATCTCACGTAGGTCTATACTAGTTTAACAAAGCTCAATGTGAAGTCAAATAGCATAAGCATAAGGTCTATCAATGTAATGTATCATATGGGTTTGGTAGGCATTTCCAATCAAATGAGAGTAACTTAAATCTGTTTCGAATTTTTGTGGAAATCTAAATTTCACTTTCAAACTAGGAATAGCATCCCTATCACTATATCATATCTCACAACAACATAGATTTGAATGAAGCTTTTGCTACCCACAATTTCTAAATCAAGGCAAAAGTAATTCTAGCCAATGAAAGCAATATTTTGGAGAGTAGTAAGTTGTAAACTAGGGACCTAGGAAAATTAAAACAGAAAAACTATTCATCATTTCATCTATGTGAATTTGAAATCATTCTTATGGCACATCTTTTATTTTATTAACCTAACATGTACTACATTATTATGAATCTTTTTTTAGATGCAAATGTGGTGGAAAGAAATAAATAAAATAATGGAATGCAAATGGGATGTGATACAAGTTACCTCAAGTGGGGTCCTCCCCTAAGCTTTTTCTTGGTCAAGGTCTGTGATAGGGGTTGAAACCCTAATCACAGATGTAGGCCATGAGGTTGGCATGTACCCAACATATGTTGAGCAGATCCGTTATTCCTTGGCTAAGGTACAACATACATGTGACTACAAAGGGATGACGTGCACTCAACATGTGTTGAGTGTGATCCATTGTTCCTTAGCTAAGGTATAAAATACCTTCTAGCCACATAGGAACAACTTGCACCCAATATACATTGGATATGATCTTGTCATTCCTTGGTTAAGGTATATCATACCTTTTATATGCAAAGGAATAACTTACACCCAATGATGGTGGCAATTCCCTTGAGCTTGAACGACTGCTTAGATAGTTGAGAGCATAATGCTTTCACATATTCGTAGCAGCCCCTTGGTTGCTCATGGATGGTTTCCATGTCAAACCTCCGGCCTCGTATAGTTATGATTGACCTTCAGGCTTAATTTTCGATAGGTGGCAACCATCCTAATTTACTCCCTAAACAAGAAATTTTGAAATGGAATCCTCTTAGGGTTTCCAACAATCGGATCTTTGATGCATGCATAGTAATATTACTCGTGCATACTTCCCCTCTATGATAGAGAGGGATTGTTAGCTCTCGATACATGTGCAAATAAATTTTCGTGTTAGATAATCGAATCTTCATTTGTACATATGGGGAAGAACAAAATCAAAGATGCATTGGGTCCAATTTCAAGTGTATCTATTAACAATGTATGAATCATTGATAGGAGTAGGTCTTTATGGATAAATCATTTTGCACATTTTCTAAAGCTCCTTTTCATAGCAATACAAGTGATATAAATACACTATATGGAACCCTTCATCTTGTAAAATTTCTAACCATCATAGATTTTTACAAGAGTAAATATTTATCATGTGGGTTATGACAAACAAGATTCTCAAATTTATCCTCCTGAACATTTTTAATTTCTTGCCTAGGAATTTGAAATTTAGTGATCCATGCATGAATGAGTTTTAAATCAAAATTATGGACATCACTATTACTAGGTTGCTACACACCAATTCAACCATTAAGTAATTCCATATGCATTACCTAGGAAGGAAATGGCTAAGTCAATTTTAGCAATGCTTATGAAATTCAATGTACTTGTTTAAATTTATTCCTAAGTAAGGTGACATTCCTTTCTGAAGAATCAAAAAGAGCAATGCCAACACTTACTCTTGTTAGGATGCATAAGAATTGAATGATGAGAAGGTGTAAACCTTCCTTACCAATGTAAGAAAAAATCATTCAATCCTAAGGTAATTCCAACGGCGGAAAATTTTAAACTTGTACCTCAATTGAAGAGCAGTCCTAGTTGATGGTCGTTGTGTGAGAAACTCACGACCATGAATTTCGGTGCAGCCTTCATGTTCAATGTGTTATGCCAAATTGAGGTTGGAGTTGAATAAGCTTCATCTTGCTCCTCCATTGAGCCACCGTTTTGAGCATTTCTCCACCATGAACTCAAAATGAGATTGATGGAGGGATATGCGCTTGATGAGGCCTTTCAACCTTTTAACAAATTTGTCCTGGCAGCACTAAAATCAAAAAAAAAACAAAACAACTTGAAAATGGGTTAGGTTAGCTCAAAAGCATGTTGTACCCCTTTATCAAATTGTTATGCCCAATTTGAAACAATTTGCAAATATTTGCATTGAATATTAAGGGAAATATTTTTGGTTTGAATTAGGAAGATAGATTCAAGTGGTTATGCCCAGGGTTTCATATCCAAAAAATTATTTCCTAATTAAAATTTTTAGTTTTATGATGGTTGGAAATTTTACTTTCCATCATGCAAGTGTGAAAAATCGAACATGCTAAATGCAAATGCAAAGATTGATGGGAAATTCAAATATGCAGTTGGAAAACAAATATGAGATAACTACAAATCAACCTATTGGCAAGGACTCACCAAATTTTTTGAAGTCCGATGAGTGGGACTTACCTTCGTCTTGTGTAGAGTGATGATTTGTTGTCCAATCTTGGAGTTGAAGATGTGGACAGCTTCTCTTGATTGACATGACAAATATCCTTTGGCATGTCAGTTGGACATGTGGACCACATGATGGCCCTAGCCTATCTGTCGTCTTCATGGAGACTTGTTGATGTAGTGACAGCTTTTCCCTCTTGAAGTTATTTTCTCATGAGCATGGTGAGAGTTGTCCTTATTTAGGGGTGCCACTTCGACCTTCTTGATGTTCCTTTGATCATGGATCAAATACCGCCTTCGGCATGATGACATGTGGACTCCACAATCAAACAAGAAACGCTTCATCCACAATGTCTCTTCCCTAAGGTTGCTCAGGCATGGTCGAAGGGTAGGGATCCTAACATATGATTGTGGGATACCTTGGATCTTGAAAGCTCTTTAAATTTCTTGTCCTTGGCCAAGAGCTTCATGTTGTCTTGATTTCTTGCTTGGTCATGGACAAGATACTTCAAGGCAGGCTAGTTCAACTTAAATCCCTTGAAATCCCCATAGCCTCCTTGATTACAAGAGTGATGTTGATTCACCCTTGACCTACTTATTGGAGATACCCTCTTGATTTGTTGTTTGAAAGGAAGAATCCTAGGTCATAGGGAATTGATTTCCCAAGTGCCCCATGTTGACATGGATATTCACAAATCATGTGAATATCCATGGATTGTATCATCCAAACACTTCTCCGATTGCTTGGTCTTTGAGATACATCAATAGGAAGTGTAGTTCCATAGCTAGCATGTCCAACTTGATAAATGATGTGCATGCCAAGCTAAGGGTATTAGAGCAGTCTTCAATCCACTCCTTGAGTGGAGGCCATATTCTCACCCATGATGAATGAGGATAGGACCCCTTCAGCTCCAGCACGAATATGGTCATGGACTGGTGGAGCCAACCCATGACATGAGTGTTAGATGAAGAGCCAACTATCAATCTCATGATGGAGGCAAACCAAGAAGAACTCTTGGAGCCTCCCCCAGGGATGGATGACTCTGGCTCCTACTAGATGCCAAAATTCTTCCGTGAAAGGCGATGGTGTTGCCCAGTGAAAATTTGTTAAGGTGCACCGTGAATCATCTTGCAGTTGAGCACTTGCGTCCTCGTTGGCTATCACATGAAATGGGTTAGCCAACACTGCCATGTTTTGACACAAAAGGAGAAAACAAACAAAGGTAATCTTGTCTAATAACTAGTAGAACCTATAGCTTAATCACAAGTAATAGCTATCCTTCACTTCCTTTGCCTTCCCCGTCAATGGCACAAGAAATGCTTGTTGATGTTTCTTATGTTACAGATAAAAATCCGCAAGTGCAAAAAAACTGTGGTGTAGCATTTCACCCAAGGGTATTCCCAAGGTTATCTTATTTATCCCAAAGGAAGGCAATGCAGTAGAGTAGACACTATTCTTATGATCAAGCTATGGGATATTAATCAATTATCAAAACAGGGGTAAGTTGATAATATGGGTAGTCTGACACACACCTAAGCAATCTATTCTAAAGGGTAAATTGGTCCTAATGGAGATTAAGCTAAGAGTTGAGGAGTTACTCCTACAATGCTTCTAATATACATATTCATATCCTAGGTTAGATACTAATGAGCATGTCAATGGTGAATACTTATGCTAAGTTGTTCACACATCGAGCACGGGTTTACCCATAACAATACTAGGGCGACTCCCGCCAAGAGCCTGTGGCATAGCCGATCGTGGAGGATTACAGAGGACAGAGAGGGATGTCACCACCTACTGCCTACCTCTTCAATCTGTGGGTCTACGATACATCCAACGCTACTTACTATCCTAGCACCATGCTAGCATACTAAGTAAATACCTTAGAGGATCGAGTACAAGTACATCTCTAAAGCAATGACTAACCTAAATATTGTTTAACCAATGTTGAAACATAGCATAAGTTATTCATATCAACATGATCATATCATAACTAATTAGACTATAGTGGGTGTCTGTAGTGTTTATGGCTGCAAGTTACGACCATTATGGCATAATCATAAAGACTACTCCTACAACATACATGGAATCCAGAATCAAACAAGAAGCGCTTCATCCAAGTATATGAATAAAAGAAGACTAAAGATAATATCTTTATTATGCATAAAGTCATAAATATAAGAAAAGATATATGAGCCATAACTTTTCTAATTTGGACTTGGGACTAGAGACTCCACTCTACAGCCTAACCTTCACTAAGGTACTAGGAGAACTAGTGTATACAATACAATGATGCTCAAAGTGTGTGTATTGATGTGAGGGGTGAGGGGTCTTATTTATAGCTTGGAGAAGGGACGATTCCCGCCACCAAAAGCGCGTGAATAAGTCATAAACGACTTTTTCAAGACGGGGGGAGCCAACACGTGGAAGGTGAACAATTTGGAGGAAAGACCAGGTCGGCCGACTAGGGAGGTCAACCAACCTCGTAAGTCCCCCAAACGGTTTGTGCTTTCTTGGGGTGACTTCCAGCTGGGTCCCCTTTACTGATATAGGGTGTGCACTGTTAGATGGCCTCAGATACTTCTGTTTGTGGGCCATTTGATCCATGTGGTGCCACATGTTGGTACTTGATTGGATGGGATGATATTTTATAAGAACCATCCCCTTGTTTCACTTCAATTCTATATAAAATACCTGCATGCACCAATTTCTCCAAGTACTAGTGGAAATAGGTTAAATAGAAAGGTGATGTGTGCATGAAATGATATTTCCTTCACATAATTGAGTTATATTGACGGGTGAAATTGGTATATAAAAGCTGTCAACAACGAGTAATGAGTCATTGGCATGCTTAAGCACAAAAAGAGTTTTATCAACCTTGCCCATGATAAACCCTTTTCAAGTAAAAATGTTTTTAACCTATCATACCATGCTCTAGAGGCTTGTTTAAGACCATATAAAGCTTTGAACAATTTGTAAACATGATTAGGAAACTATGGATTTTCAAAACTGGGTGGTTGCTTAACATTAACCTACTCATCTATGTAGCCATTAAGAAAAGCACTTTTCACATCCATTTGATATAATTTGAAACATTTAGATGCAGCCAATGCTAATAAGATTCTTATGGCTTCTAATCTAGCAACAGAAGCAAAAGTTTTATCAAAATCTAGACCTTCAACTTGTGTGAAACCTTGAGCCACCAATCTAGCTTTATTCCTAATCACAACCCCATCCTGACTTTGTTTATTTTTAAACAACCATTTAGTTCCAATTAAGGTGTGATCATAAGGTGGAGGTACAAGTTTCCAAACATTATTTCTTTCAAAATTTTCTAAATCTTCTTGCATGGCAATAATCCAAAATTCATTAGTGAGTTTGCGTGATATATCTTTGGGTTCAAAAGAAAAAACAAAAGCAGAATGAACGTGAGAGTTTGGATCAAAAAACCTGGACTGTGTGACTCGTTCGTGCAAGCTTCCAATAATTTATCTTGGAGGATGACTTTTCAAGATCCGGTAGGGAGTAGACACTTCACAAGCTTCTTCTTCTTCACGTTCATGACAATTCAAAGACCTTGTGGCTTGAGGATGATATGGAAGAGCAGTAGAAGTCAATGGTGCAGGTTGGGAATCAAAATCAAGAGCTGCAATGATGTCATTAGCTGCTGAATTTTTGGGCAGCAGCACCACTTCTTCCTCACCTTCAATGAAAATACTCTCCTCCTGCGGATATGCATGTTCACTTGCAATATTGGAGCTAGTACTTGGGCTAGCTTCATAAAAAGAAATCTCACAAGTCTCCACAATTTTGTTAGTGTCAAGTAAAAGCACACAATAGCCTCTAGTATGAGATAGATAACCAAGAAACATGACATCAACCAATCTAGCTTCAAATTTATCAATATTACCATGTTTCTTAACAAAGCATTTGCAACCAAAGACCCTACAGTTTGTGACACTATACCTATGTCCAAACCGAAGCTCATATGGGATTTTCCTAGATTAGCACTAAAAAAAACACGATTTGAAACATAAAAAGCGGTTGCAATTGCATCAGCACAAAACTTCCTTGGAGTTTGATATTCATAAAGCATAGTCCTAGCCATCTCAACTAAGTTTCTTTTCTTTCTTTCTACAATACCATTTTGTTGAGGTACATATGGTGAAGAATTGATGATCTATTCCATTTTAAGCACAAAAGTGATCAAATGATTGGTTTTTAATTTCGGTTCCATTATCACTTCTAATTGCTTTTGAAGATCTTGGGAGATCAAGTGAATGTCTCAGAAATAAACTTCTAAAGTGACTAAAAGATTCATTCTTAGATGCCATAAAGTAAACTCAAGAGTATCTAGAATAATCATCAACAATTGCAAGCACATACTATTTACCTCCGAAAGATAGAACATGAGAAGTACCTACGGTGTTGAGATGTAAAAGTTGTGTTGGTGCTATTGTCATGGGCATTGAGAGTGGAGCATGTGAACCTACAACCATCTTAGCATGTCTACAAGAAGAGCACACAATTTTTTTGTCCCCCTTAAGCTTAGATATCCCACATATGCGATTAAGACAACTAACACGTGTGAGATGATCAAAGCCTACGTGACCAATTCTACGATGCCAAAATATAAGTCTTTTGATTCATTAACAACTAGACACCTATGCTTAGAGGATGAAATGTCAAAATCAGCTTTATAAACTCTTCCAAACCGAGACATGTTAAACATAAGTTCACCATTTGAATGTACAACATTGAAGCAATTTTTAATGAAACTAATCTCAAGATTTTTATCTAGTATTTATGAAACAGGGAGCAAGTTTTATTTCAAGTTTTTAACAAGTGCCACATCTTTCAAAGTGTAGTGATTATTTGACTCTAACCGAACCCTTAGCAATTATAAGAGTTGAAAATTGTTGGCAAAAGGAACATTCTCTACACGTGACACAAAAGAAAGGGATGAGAACCATTCTTTGTTACCTGTCTTGTGACGTGAGCAACCTGAATCCACAAGCCAAAAGTTCTCCTTCATCAAGCGTGTAACCTACATAGAAGCACAATAGGTCGATGACTCAATAATGGGGTTAGTCAAAAGTCATTTAGGAATTCAGTCCTGAGTCACACGACGTCCAGCAGGAATAACACGCAAAATCTAAGATAAAACAATTAAGTTTACGAGCCAGATTTCTAGAGTTCTTGCACCCAACTACTGAACTATGAGTTGTGTCTTGTGTAGCACAAAAATAGTAGGTTTGGGAGCAAATTTTGCATGTTTTTAACTCATGACAGCAGGTTGCAAGATCCTAACACTCAGTTCAGCACGTGCAGCAAGTTTGCTTGGTTGTTACGTGATCTATCTAGCATTCTTTGCTTATTTTTCTTGTTTAGCTAGTCTATAGCAAAAATCCATGACATGACTATCTCTACCATAGTAGGTACAATAAAAATTAACTTTTTGTTCATGTCAAGATGAGCAAACAACATTTTTATTTGAAACTGAATGAGACAACACTGCCGCAGATTTGAAAACCACTTCTTTTTGTTTAGGAACTATTTGAATCAAACCACTTCCTAATGACTTTACAATTTTAGGTGGATGTTCCTTAGCATGAGCATGAGAAACAAAACCTAAACCAATTTTATCATTGCAAGACTTGGAAGAATTCAGCAGCAAATTTAGGTTCTTATAGCCATTACAAAACTGATCTAATGTCCTATGCATGTTATCAAGTTTATTGGATAGATCTAGGCAGTTTTCACATGAAGTTTTTCCTTTTAGTTTGCAATTGGAACAATATTTAACTTCATGAGAACGTAAAGTATTGTTCAATATAGAAATTTCATTCATAGCATCGTGCAGTTTCATATCAAGGTCATCACAACTAGAACAATGCAAATCAAGTGTAGAACTAGAAGCATCTTTTAAGTTTCCAATATTGCGATCAAGCACCAAACCTTGCCAAAGATAACCAGAGCTTGAGTCGGAGCTTACCAAAGCTAGTACAACCTAGCACCGGAGCTTACCAAAGCTAGTACAACCTAGCGCCGGAAACTTAAAAGATGCTTCTTGTTCTACAGTTGATTTGCATTGTTCTACTTGTGATGATCTCGATAAGAAACTACAAGATGTTATGAATGAAATTTCTATATTGAACAATGCTTTACGTTCTCATGAAGTTAAATATTATTCCAATTGCAAATTAAAAAAGAAAAACTTCATGTGAAAATTGCCTTGATCTGTGCAATAAACTTGATGACATGCATAGGACATTAGATCGGCTTTGTAATGGGAATAAGAACCTAAACTTGCTGCTGAATTCTTCCAAGTCTTGCAATGATAAAACTGGTTTAGGTTTTGATTCTCATGCTCATGCTAAGGCACATCCACCTAAAATTGTAAAGTCGTTAGGAAGTTGTTTGATTCAAACAGTTCCTAAACAAAAGGAGGTGGTTTTCAAATCTGTAGGAGTGTTGTCTCATTCGGTTTCAAATAAAATGTTGCTTGCTCACCTAGACATGAACACAAAGTTAAATTTAATAATACCTACTATGGTAGAGATGGTCATGTCATATATTTTTGTTATAGACTAGCTAAACAACATAAAAAGGAAAGAATGATTGCTAGATCTCATAACTTTCATGCAAAATTTGCTGCACTTGCTAAACCGAATGATAGGAACATGCAATCTGCTGAACATGCAAAGGCTGCTCCCAAACCTCCTGTTTTTTGTGCTACACATGTAACATCTCATCAGACAGTAGTTGGGTACAAAAATCCTCAAGCTTTGGCTCATAAACCTGTTGTTTTATCTCAGCTTTCGCGTGTTATTCTTGCTAGACGTCGTGTGACTCAATACTGGATTCCTAAATGCCTTTTGACTAACCCCAGTATTGAGTCATTGACGTATTGTGCTTCTATGTAGGTTACACGCTTGAGGAAGGAGAACATTTGGATTGTGGATTCAGGTTGCTCGCTCCACATGACCGGTAACAAAGATTGGTTCTCCTCCCTCTCTTTTGTGTCATGTGTAGAGAATGTTACTTTTGCCGATAATTCTTCAACTCCTATAATTGCTAAGGGTTCGGTTAGAGTAAATAATAACTACACTTTGAAGGATGTGGGACTTGTCAAAAATTTGAAATACAACTTGCTTTCTGTTTCACAATTGCTAGATGAAAATCTGGAAATTATTTTCACTAAAAATTGCTGCAAAGTTCTAAATTCAAACAGTGAGCTTATTTTTAACATGTCACGGTTTGGAAGAGTTTTTAAAGATGATTTTGATATGTCTTCCTCTAAACATAGGTGTCTAGTTGCTAATGATTTTAAGGACTTATATTTTTGGCATCGTAGATGAGGTCACATAGTCTTTGATCATCTAAGGCGTGTTAGTGCTCTTGATCGCATACGTGGGCTGCCTAAGCTTAAAGGGGACAAAGAAATTGTGTGCTCTTCTTGTAGACATGCTAAGATGGTTGCAGATTCACATACTCCTCTCACAATGATCATGACAACTGAACCGGGTCAACTTTTGCACCTTGACACCGTAGGACCTTCACGTCTTCAATCCTTTGGAAGTAAATGATATGTTCTTATGATTCTTGATGATTATTCTAGATACTCTTGGGTTTATTTTATGGCATCGAAGAATGAAGATTTTAGTCACTTTAGAAATTTATTTCTTAGATTATCAATTGATCACCCAGGATCTTTAAAAGCAATTAGAAGTGATAATGGAACCGAATTTAAAAATCAATGTTTTGATCACTTTTGTGCTGAAAATGGAATAGATCATCAATTTCCTTCACCATATGTACCTCAACAAAATGGTGCTGTAGAAAGAAAGAACAGAACCTTAGTTGAGATGGCTAGGACTATGCTTGATGAATATCAAACTCCTAGGAAATTTTGGGCTGATGCGATTGCAACCGCCTGTTATGTCTCAAATCGTGTTTTCTTGCGCGCTAAGCTAGGTCAAACACCATATGAGCTCCGGTTTGGACATAGGCCTAGTGTTACACATTTTTAGGTCTTTGGTTGCGAATGCTTTGTTAAGAAACATGGTAATCTTGATAAATTTGAACCTAGATCCATTGATGGCATGTTTCTTGGTTATCCATCTCATACTAGAGGCTACCGTATGCTTTTACTTGACACTAACAAAATTGTGGAGACTTGTGAGGTGTCTTTTGATGAAGCTAATCCAGGTACTAGCTCGAACATTGCAGGTCCAGATCCATATCCGCAGGGGGAGAGCATTTTCGTTGAAGATGAGGAAGGGGTGGAGCTGCTGCCCAAAAATTCAGCAGCTAATGACATTGTTCCAGCTCCTGATTTTGATTCACAGTCAGCACCGACGACCACCATTGATGGTCCAGGTCCTCCTCAAGTCACAAGCTCATTGATTTGTGATGAACATGAAGAAGAAGAAGAAGCTTGTGAAGTGTCCACTCCCCTCCTTGTTCTCAAAGTCATCCTCCACAACAAATTATTGGAAGCTTGCATGAATGAGTCACACGGTCCAGGTTTTGCAATCCAAACTATCATGCTCATTTTGCTTTTGTTGCTTCTTTTGAACCCAAAGATATATCACACGCACTAACTAATGAATCCTGGATTATTGCCATGCAAGAATAGTTAGAAAATTTTGAAAGAAATAATGTTTGGAAACTTGTATCTCCACCTCAAGGTCACACTTCAATTGTAACTAAATGGGTGTTTAAAAATAAACAAAGTGAGGATGAGGTTGTGGTTAGGAATAAGGCTAGGTTGGTTGCTCAAGGCTTCACTCAAGTTGAAGGTCTAGATTTTGATGAAACTTTTGCTCTGTTGCTAGATTAGAAGCCATAAGAATTTTGTTAGCTTTTGCTGCATCTAAAGGTTTTAAGCTATATCAAATAGATGTTAAAAGTGCTTTTCTTAATGGCTACATAGATGAGGAGGTTTATGTCAAACAACCACCGGGTTTTGAAAATTCAGATTTTCCTAATCATGTTTACAAACTGTACAAAGCCTTGTACGATCTCAAACAAGCCCTTAGACCATGGTATGATAGGTTAAAATCATTCTTACTTGAAAAAGGGTTTACCATGGGCAAGGTTCATAAAACTCTTTTTGTACTTAAGCATGGCAATGACTCATTATTCATTCAAGTGTATGTGGATGATATTATCTTTGGTTGTGCTTCTCATGATCGTGTGTCCAAGTTTTTAGCTATGATGAGTTCAGAATTTGCGATGAGTATGATGGGAGAAATCACGTACTTTTTGGGGCTGCAAATCAAGCAAACCAAGGAGGGTACCTTTGTGCATCAAACGAAGTATAGAAAAGACCTCTTAAGGCGCTTCAACATGGAAAAAAGCAAGCCTCTTCGGACACCAATGGGAACAACAACAACACTTGAACTTGATGAAGATGGTGAACCCGTGGATCAAAAATAATATAGAAGCATGATCGGATCACTTTTGTACCTCACGACATCAATACTAGACATACAATTCAGTGTATGTCTTTGTGCACGGTTTCCAGCCTCCCCACGTGCTTCACATCGTCAAGCCCTCAAAAGGATTCTCAGGTACTTACATGGAACTCAAGAATTCGGCATTTTTCTTCCTTCTTCCTCAACCATTACTTTGAATGCTTTTTCGGATGCTGATTTTGGGGGTTGTAGGATTGATAGAAAAAGTATTTCTGGTGCTTGTCATTTTCTTGGTAATTCACTTGTTGCTTGGTCCTCTAGAAAACAAAACTCAGTTGCACAATCCACAGCTGAATCCGAATATGTAGTTGCTGCTAGTGCTTGCTCACAAATTATTTGGATTGTTCAAACACTTAAGGACTATAGGGTTGATCTAGATAGTGTTCCACTGTTTTGTGATAACACTAGTGCCATTTGCATTCCTAAAGACCTCATGCAACATTCTAGAACTAAGCACATTGACATTAGGTATCACTTTCTCTGTGATAATGTTGAAAAATTAAACACTGTGCTTCACCATGTAGATACCGAACAACAATTGGTTGACATTTTTACAAGACCTTTGGATTTCACTCGTTTTTGTTACATTCGTAGTGATATAGGGTTTATGCATCCTCATGGCTTAATTTGAGGGGAATTTTTCAAACTTGGGAAGTCTTTGTGTGAATCTGAAATTAAAAATATGAGCATATTATTTCATACATATATGACTTTGTGATTCCTTTTACATGCTGAAAGTTCTTACTACATTACTCATGTTATACATTTTGTAGTTTTTTCCATGACTAGTAATTGGAATAATTACTTACACTAAATCTGGTCATGATCGAACTTTCTTGCTGTTTTGAACTTGTTGCATGCTCACAAGTGCTTTTAATAATGAAAAATTAATCAATTAACTATTCACATGTTGAGCTTTTATGATCAAATAAAAATGAGAAAAGATCAAGAGAATATGCATGCATCGCACTTCTTCTTTTGAGATGGCTTATCATTGCACTTATATATGAACTTGGAAGAAGTTGTGTATGACTAAAACCATGTCCTTAAGCTTATGATTGTGCTTGGTTGGTTAGAATAAGGCAGATGCGCATATAATCTCTTGCAAATATCATATGATCTAAATTTGTGATTTGAAAAATAATAAAATGAAGCAGCAAGTGTCATGCTTTCAGGTTTTGAAATAGTTAAGTTTGTGAGATCATGACTTTCTTAAATTGAAAAATTACACTTGATCTCTAGCATGGCTTACACTACTTTATGTATTTCATTGATGTGATAGTGTCAGTTACTTGATAGTATGACTTGGATGAGCTTTGTTTATATGTATACGTTATAATATATTCATAACATTTGAAATTTCTCTTTTGAACCTTGATGAATACATTGTCAATGGGGGAGAGATAATAAGTATGCAAGGGGGAGAAATTGATTACACATTGCACATATTCACAATTTTTTTGGCACGATTCTTCTCAGGGGGAATTTGTTTTTCTTCTCATTTTATTTCTGTTTTACAAAGGGGGAGAAATTGTTTTCAAAACTTTTCATGTAAATAAGCCAATGTTCGTATTTTAAGTGGTATTGACAATGCATTCAACAAGGGGGATATTGTGAGACCTATGTGTGCTGAATACATTGGCTTGTACTGAATACATTGGCTTTGATGATATAAGTTCTAAAATTCTGCCAAAACAACCTTTTCAGCAAGGTTCGACGTAAGGTCCGCTTTAGCTCCGGCATGTCTTTGTTAGCTCTGGCATGTCTTTCATAGCTCCGACCTGTCTTTGTTAAGCTCCGATATGTTTTTAGCAAGGTCTGACTTTAGCTCCGACATGTCTTTGTTAGCTCCTCCATGTCCTCGATAGCTCCGACATGTCTTTGTTAAGCTCCGATACGTTTTTGCTAGGTCCGACTTATGCTGGTTGGCTCTGACATGGTTTTCTAGCTCTGGCGCTAGGTTGTAATAGATTTGGTAAGCTCCAGCGCTAGGTTGTACTAGCTTTGGTAAGCTCCGACTCAAGCTCCGGTTAGCTTTGGCAAGGTCCAGTGCTTGATCGCAATGTTCCTGCTTTTATTGTGAAATGTTTCGAACTTGCTTTACATTGTTGGAAAAATTGCTTAGTATTCATTTCCTAAGTTTTTTGTGCGTTTTGTTTGATATGGTTGATATCATTTTGCTATGGTTTGCAACATGCTTATGTGAAGTGTTCACGTAAGATGTTGTAGTTTCGGAACTAACGAGAGTCAAGTCGACGACTTGTGCTCGGAAGTATTGGTTGTTTATTCATGTGCAGGTGTTGCTTGAGTTCAATACAAGGTTGGTGACGGGATCCATTGGACTAGTCTTAGGAAGAATATGAGGTTCAACAATCAAGTTCGGGAGGAATTGTGGTTGAGTTGATCGGGAGGTCACGCAACATGTATGAATCAAGAACAATGCATATGATGGTATCGTGGACGTCGTTGGAAGATGTTTGCACATATGAAAGGAGTGCATGGATGTGGCTACATGGTTCCGAGATGTGATGAAGATGTGGACATAATGAATTTGTTAGAAAGGTCCAACTGACTAGGTTATGGACTCAGGCTGCGGCTGAGTCGTGTTTGACTCAAATATGGAAAGATTTGAGTTGGTTATGATAGGATTTCATGTGGGTCACGAATTTGAGTTGTTTTAGGAATTTGGGATACATTCCTAAGGTGTTTGGAAGTCTTAAGACTGCTTCTATCTGCGTATAGAAGAGTCCTAAGCAGTGACGGAAAGTTTCGATTTGTGATTTAAGTAGGATTAGAGTCCTAGTTGAGATTGGGTTGGCCTAAGGGCTGGTTATATAAGCAAGGGAGGCCAGAGCTCGTGGAAGACGACTATGGGGGTTGTTTCTCTTGTGTTATATTGAATAAAATTCATAGTTGAAAGGAACTTTTGTGCCTTATTCATCCGACTTGTTCCAGACAAGTTTTTCTCTTCGAGTTTCTGCACAGCACTACCTTGTTTTGGTGGTTTTAGAATAACTCGAGTTTTACAGATCCAATCGACGTGATTCTTTTTGGGTTGTCTTAAAAACTTGATTATCTATCATCTGTAAAAATTTAACTGTCATTGGATTTGTGGTTTCTGATGTACACAAGTTTCTTTGCAGCGTTCGAGAACTGTTTTTCTCGGGTAGGACAGATTGACCTTTGTTCGATCTTTCAATCGTAACTTGAGTTTCTCTCGACGGATTTGAGTGATTCTTGTTGTGTCGTCTTCGTGACTTGATTATCTCTGATTTCTATCTCTTTTGTCATGGTTAAACACATTTAGATTAGTCTCACACACGATTTATTTAACATATCGTTTTTCTGCCGAAGGGGTTGGGATTTAATTGTTTCCGCTGCATATGATTTTTTTTTAAATATATCATTCACCCCCTCTGGTATCTTTTTAGGTGCTCTTCGATCCTATAGACATGTCTATTTGCAAGCGAATTAGACAGCATTCATGCAGACTTAAAAACCCACCTCTTTTTGTTTAGGCACTGTTTTAATCAAACCACTTCTTAATGATTTAACAATCTTAGGTGGATGTGCCTTAAACTGAGCATAAGAATAAAAACCTAATCCAGTTTTAACATTGAAAGACTTCGATGAATTCAGTAGAATGTTTAGGTTCTTATTTGCATTACAAAACCACTCTAGTGCCTATGCATGTCATCAAGTTTCTTAGACAAGTCTAGGAAGTTTTCACATGAAGTTTTTCCTTTTGGTTTGCAATTAGAACAATATTTAACTTTATGAGAATGTAAAGCATAGTTCAAAATAGAAATCTCATTCATAGCATCATGTAGTTTCTTATTCAGATCATCACAATTAGAACAATGCAAATGAATTGTAGAACAACTAGCATCTTTTATGTTTTTCTCATTAAGTGTGGCATGTTTTTTGTTCTTTTCAATTTCAAGCTCAAGTTTAGCAAGAGTAGAGGTGTGCGCACATCTTAAAGAGGACAATTGTTCATATATGAGTTTACATGAAGAACAAGAATCATCACTGGAAATCAAAGATTTTAACCGATTAATTTTAGATTCTCGTGATTCAATTTTAACAGCATTGTCCCTAAGTTTTTTTGTCCTTTTTCTTAAGTATGACTGTGGCACAAGAAATAGCATCACACATTTCATCGCAAGTGGGACATACCTCTTCATCGTCGCTCTTGTGTTATGCTTCCAGCATACTTGATCTTGAGTTTCCCGCCATGAAACACATAGTTTTCATATTGTATTTGTCTTCATCACTTTTGGATTCCACATCGCTCGAGTTATTTTCTAAGAGAGCAGAGAGGACACGGGTTACCACTTGACGTTTTGTAAAGTCTTCTTTTTCTTCTTGTTGTTGCCAAAAGAGGACTTAAACTTATTTTGATTTTCATCACAGGTAGTAGGACTTGAAAGGTTAGGGAAATCTGTATGAAAATGTCATGTCTTACCACATTAGAAGCATCGTTGAGAACCACCACTTCCTCTTCTTCATGTTCTCACACTTTGCAACGCTTTTGAGAATCGAATAGAGCGAAGTGCTAGCTCCTCCTCTGGAAACTCTTTAATATGTTCAAGGGTTACTGAAGACAGCAAAGCAAGTGTACCACATGACGAAGATTGGCTAGAACAAGGCATGTCACTTTGTGAAAAAAATGTAAGAGACTTGTTGGGCTTTTTATGTTAGATTATGTCAAGTTCATGAGTTTTTAACTTGGAATATAGCATATCTAAGGTAAGTGCACTCATGATATTGGATTCACGAATAAATGTAACTTTCATCTCCCAAATTGACATGTCTAATGCACTTAATAACTGCCTCGTATTTTTAGCATCTTAAAAATTAACATCAACGATACGCAAGTTGCTGATAATTTTTTAAAGCGAACAAAGAAATCATCGATTGACTCATCCGGTTGAATCTCAAAATGCATGTACTCATTCTTGAACATGTCTTTATGCACCTCCTTGATCGTATCGGATCTTTCATGGTAGTCTCATAGTGCTTTCCACACATCATACGCATATCAGAGATGTGCAACATGATTGTAGTCCCTTTGAGTCAATCCTTGAATAATCAACTTGTGTGCCTTGTTATTGTTGTCGACGTCTCTAATGTTGGAAGCCGTAACTTCATCGTTTGAAGGTATGACAAAGCGCTTAAATACTTTTTCCTATATTTGGAAACATTGCGCCTATATTTAAGCCTCCATGCGAGTCTTCCAAACTTGAAAATCAATGCCATCGAAAACATAGGATTTTACAGAGTATTTCTCCATGATGATTAGACAAAACATTTGCAAATCATAAATATTAGAGCATCATGGCTCTGATACCAATTGTAGGATCAATAGTACGTGAAAATCTACCAGAGGGGATAAATGATAGATTTGAATCTTTTTCAGCAGGATCAACGAAAACCCCTCGGTAAAAAATCAATCTGATATAGAACCCGTGTGTGCAACTGATCTAAAAGTTTTCAACCGTGACAAAACTAGTAGAAAATTAACTCACAAAGACACGACAAAAAGAATCACAAAAATTCGTTGAGAAAAAATCAAGTTATGATCAAGTTGCAATGACAACACATAAAGAATCACGTAAATTGTATAAGTAAAATGCGAGTTATGATTGAAACATAGAAGCAACGTCAGACTGTCCAGAATCTCAACGACAAAAACTTGCCAAAAATAAGTTGGACGGACAAGGCACAAAAGATCCCCTAAACTACAAATTTTATTGATGAAAACACAAGAGGAACATCCCCAAAGTCTTGCACCACGAGCTCTGGCCTCCTCTGCTTATATAATCAGCCCTTAGGCCAACCCAATAAACACTAGGACTCCTACTCAGTTTCAACTAAAACTTTTCATAACTTCTCAAGACTCTTCCATACGCAGATAGAAGCAATCTTAAGACTTCCAAACACCTTAGCACCGTCCCAAACATTCCAAAAACAACTCCATGCTCACAAAAAATCTAACCAAAACAAACTCGATACTTTCCATAAACCAACCATAATCGCCTGAGCTGCAGTCTGAGGCATAATTCAGCTGGTTGGACCTATCTGGTCATATATTCATGTCCATATCTATTCATCACACCTTGGAACAATGTTGCCACGTCCATGCACCCCTTGCACATGTGCAAAAATCTTCCAACGACGTCCACAATACCTTTATATGCATTGTCCTTGACACAAACATGTTGCGCGACTTCCTGATCAACTCAACCACAATTCCTCCTGAACTTGATTGTTAGACCTCATCTTCTCCCTAAGACTAGTTCAACGGATCCCGTCACCACCCATTTCCTGACCTCAAGCAACACCTGCACATGAATAAGCAACCAATTCATCTGAGCACAAGTCCTAGACTTGACTCACGTTAGCCTGATAACCACAACACCTTATGTGAACACCTGACATAAGCATGTTGCAAACACAGCAGGATAATATCCACCATGATCAGCCAAAACCCACCAAAAATGTAGCAAATGAATACTAAGCAAACATCCCATAAATTTAAAGAAAGTTTTAAACATTGTAAATGAAAAATATAGCAGCCGCACAAATATTTCAGCACATAGAAAGTTTGGATAGTCCAATACAGCTATTAGGCATTATAGAAGAGACAGTTTGGACACTCCGAAGCGAGTGTCTCAGGTATTTTCAAAACTTTGCATAATAGCCAATGTATTCAGCACATAGGTCTCACAAAGACATGCTACCCCCAAGTAAAAGCTCATGTATGCCACATTGATGACGAAGAAGAAGCTCTTGAACTATTTTGAAAGCCATCCGATACAAGTGGTAACGGTGCACAGGATTTGTGCGATTATCAACAGCTGAGACTCATCGGGTAGGATCGCCAAGTGGGCCCTTGAGATCATGGGATTCGATATATGCTATGTCATGGCAATCAAATCCAAGGCACTCGCTGAGTTCGTCACAAAGTGAATGGAGACCCAGGCCCTAACGATCCTGACTGGTCTCGATTACTAGATGATGTACTTCGACGGATCTCAAACCCTCAATGGGATGATGAGCGGTATCGTCCTCATCTCCCTGAAGGGGGGACCAACTCCAGTATGCATGGTGACTACACTTCAAGGTGACCAACAATATCACAAAGTACAAGGCACTGCTCAATGGTGTTTACATCGCGATCGAGTTCGGCGTGCAGCATCTCTATGTGCATGGCGACTTTGAGCTGGTGGTCAACCAGATGATGAAGGAATCAAGCTACCACGACCCACGCATGGTGGCCTACTATTGGGAGCCATGGAACATGGAAGACAACACTACTACAATAAGCCTTATTGCAGGCAGCTCCAAACCTATTATCACACGTGGTTTTTAAAACCGCCTAAAATGAAGAGCATGTGATAATCCACAATTTCACAGGCGGAGAAGTGATATCGCCTGTGAAGAAACATTATCACAGGCGGTTTTTACTTATACTAGCCGCCTGTGAAGATAAGTTATCACAGGCGGGTGGTGCAGCTTATATATCCGCCTGTGATAATTGTCTTAGCACAGGCAGGTCTTGCAGCATAACTAACCGCCTGTGATAATGGTGTTATCACAGGCAGATGTTTACCTACATCAAGCCGCCTGTGAAGACCTTTTACCACAACCGGTTTCTACCTTAACAGTAACCGCCTGTGATAATTAGGTTATCACAGGTGGTTCTTTACCTGTATCTAGCCGCCTGTGATAATTGTTTTTCACAGGCATGCCTAGCCGTTGGTTAATAACCGCCTGTGATAAGGTATAACCTATGCAGTACTACTACTGTTATTTCTAATTTCCAGGTCAATTCAATATAATCACAGAACAAACATCAACAATATCATCACATAACAAAAGTCAATAATATTATCATCACAGAAGTCAATTTCACTAAAAAAATATACATATGCACAAGTTACACATACAATTCATCTCATAGTTTACAAGTTTTCACAAAAAACTGTTTCTATTAGCATAGTTGCAAAGTTCTGGCACATCAGCTGCTGCACCTTTCTCATCAAAGAACTTCCCCTTTTTGTGCAAAATTTTGTGACGAATGAACTGACAGAGTTCAGAAGCAATCCTGTCGGCTCCTCCATCAGGAATACTTCTACAAACCGGCTATTCTTCGTTCAGATTCTTCGTGTGCCGCAATATAACACATAACGAGGTTTAGAATGTGTTGGTTTGAACAATCTTAAAGTATAGATCAAAGTGAGAGTATACAGGAATTTAGTTGGTATTTTTGGAGCAGTTGTACTATGAGCAATTGAATTTTGAAGTTGTAAACAAAATATGAAAATAATGTTTCTAGTAATATTGAACAGCAGAGAATATAAGTATTAAACTATGATAGTTACAATGAAAATGAAACTCAAAAGTAAGAAAATAAGGTATCGACATTAAAGATAACTTACATCCTCATGATTCACTCTATATACGCCGGTGGTCCGAAGATGCTCGCATACATAATACCCGCATAAGACACTCCAAGCAGGCTGCTTCGGACAAGCATAATACATTTTAATGTCCAATGCATTCGTATTGGAAGGTCTCTCACCGCCAAGCTGTTCCGCGTAAAACCGCCAAGCTTTGTAATACAAGAAATGTCATATAAAACTTGTCAACACATTCTAAATGTGTGTAAATTAAAATTATTGAATAAACGTACAGTTTCAAAATGGAAAGGAAATTTTTGTAACGATCTGGTGGGAAATCGGCCGAGTCCAAGACTGTTGCATTTCCCTGCGTTGGCTTGATGAAGATCATTATGTAGTGATAACTGCAAACACACAAACACACGTGTTAACAATTACCAATAACTGCTATTTCAATGTCATGTGTCGAACTTACTCGAAGTGGTACGGAGCCTTTACGAGGTCCTTGCCGTCTCTGACAAAACATTGCATGTCCTATGTAAGATGAAACTTTTGTCCTTTTATCCTTCTTAAGTTTTGCGATTGCTTTTTCAAAATATTTTTTTTCATGTGCTTGAAGTGTTCTGAGTTTCGATCCGCCTTGACGTTGAATAGCGCCTTTGCAATCCTAGTAGGGTCAAGGATACCTGTCTTGCGCGCCAACTTTTCATTATCCATGTATTGCATCCTATTGAAGAAGTCCAAAATTGTTATAATATCATGCAATGCGTATGCGTGTAGTAAGAAAAGAAAATACGAAATATTAGAGCACTTACAAGCACCAGACGAGCAGCAGGTTGATTTTGAGCATGCCCCGATGCAAAAGGGGACGCAACTCTTCAAATAAAATGACTTGTCTATCTTCTCCAGTGCTCCAGGATGCTTGTTTTGGAATACGAAATGTGACGCAATTAAGATCATATCTTGTGCTGGCAAGGATGTACCACTCATGCATTATTCTGAGCGGGACAGGTTGTTTGCTAAGTTGTACGGATGTCATGAGCGGCTTCCCATTCTCAAATTTAGGAGGAACATCCTCAAGCTTGTATATTGGAACTCCTGGTTTAACTAAAGTCGTCCGCCAATTATACATGACACCGTCTTCATCCCACTCCTTGATATTTCCTAATTCTGGCTCATGAGAAGAACGAGATGCACTCGATTTTATAATATTTTCCTTCATAGTTTCCAAATACTTTGACACTTCTGATGAAGGTTTCTTATTTTCGTATGGGCTAACTTTGATAGGCAGTAATGATCGAGGAGTAGTCGTGGGAAGTTGGACATTGGCTTGTTGAACCTGTTGTTCAACTGATTGCTCTTTACTCCCAGCAGCTGGCTCTAGTACTACTTCAAACTGTTGCTCAACTGGTTGCTCTTTACTAGCAACATCTTGCTCTGGTACTGCTTGAAGCTGTTGTCCAACTTGTTGCTCTTGGATATCTTTACTGGCAAGGTTACTATCATCCTTGCTGAGACATAGGAGGAGTGGATCTTCCTGGACTGGGAGTGGATCTTCATGCACTTTTGCCTTAGAAGATGGGGTTGCAGTATTTGGATATGCGAAGGGGATAGAAATTGGCTCACCGTCCAACGCGATATTGCGTCAGTGCCAAAGGATTAATCGATTGACAGCCTGCCCCAGAGTCGCGATCCCCTCAGGTGTGACGTGGTCTATTTCATAATCTTCATAATCATTATCAATGATCTGAAGAACTTGCACCACAGTATAATACAACGAAAGTGGAGTCCCGTTGAAGTCACGATCAGGCTTTGCCATAGCAGTGGCAACCTGTTTGGTTTTGTTCCCTGCTCTGCCTATCAGGACAAGAAGACGACAAGATTCGTCGTTAGCAATATCATCAACAGGGAACTTATGGGTTGACCCTGAGCCTAGCACAGAACCAACGCTGCTAGGATAGGCTGTTGGAGATACTAATTGCTCCTTTTGCACCGGAACCATCACTGTACTCGGTGCCACTAATCGTGCCGATTGTCTAAGTTGTTCCATTATTTCTTGCATATTTTCTTTGACCTTTTGAGCAGTCGTTTCATCATGTTTTATCTTAAACTTCTCACGTCTTCTATACGTGTCTTTATCTTTAGGGAAACCATCTATCCAAGACATTTGAGAAGAGACCGCTCGAACCCGTCCGCTGTGTTCAGGTTTTCCTAAGATAGCGGTAAGTTGGTCATTATCCCTCTTCGGCTTGAAGAGACCCTTCTGTTGCTTTTCAATTACTTCTTTCATTTTATCCTCTACTTCATTCAAAGAGTCAGGCTTTTCAAGTTTGCCCTCATCGGTCAAACCTGACCGAGCAAAGACCCACCGTTGAGTTCGCTCATCGCACCCTTCTAATGGGTGAGGATTGCCCTTATTGGTAATTTCGTCTAATATCTTATTCCATTTCTGGACTTTGGGGCCATATCCAGCAGACCCCAAGCGATGATGGTATTTGTTCTTTTTTGCAAGCTCTGACCTAGTTGCACTTAGATCTTTAGCATCGGGTGTTCTCTTTTGACGAACAAACTCTTGCCAATGAGCTTGTGTGATTTTTCCCATCTTCCTCGGGCTAGTTACCTTATCGGCCTTAACATAAGCATTCATTTCACTCTTCCAGCCATGAAACTTCTTACTGCTAGCGATCAATGTTGCTTTCTTTACAGCTTCTTCTGTGCCTTTCGAGAACTTAAATTGTTTCTTTACCCTTTCCCACAACTCATTCTTGGTCTGCTCAGGTAATTTCCTCCAATTATCGGTTGTGATCGGCACAACCTCCCTAACAAGCAAACCGCATGCATTACGGTACTTGGTAACTGAATCCAGTGGTTCTTGGGGAAGCCCACCTGGACCGACCCTTATTATGTACATGATGCGGTCCAATGGACCCTTATTGGGACCTCGTTGCCCTCGTTTCCGCTTGAGTGAAGCTAAGGATTCATCCATTGGAGAACCTTCTGCGGTTTTAGGAGCCGATGTAACCTCATTGTCTTCACGATTAATCTAGGTAGAAAAAAAATTATAAGACTTTGTATACTTGACAACCAACATTAACTTGAACTGCTGAAGTTAAGATTCGTGATCCATACCTCGTCGGCAGGATCATATTCCAGGTCTAGATCCACTGAAGTCTTTTTAATTTTTATATTCGGAAAAGTATACGATGGACTTTGATTGGAGCCTGAATTGCTGGAGTCAGTAAACTCCATATTGCCTTCTTTATTGTTACTACCAGGATCAGTCTTCTTAGGGCTTTCCATGCTAGATCTAATAAGACAAAAAATCTAATAAATGGCATATTAACTCTACATGAAATGTTGCATGAAGAAAAAGATGGAAGCATTCTAGGATTTAATAAGGCATTCTAGGGTTTAAGGCGACTCACCAAAAGGTTCCTATACATTGCGAGGGTGACAAACATGTTAAAGTTGCTCACCGACAATGGCAATTTTATCATCTTATTCTAAATAGGCTAGCTTCGTTCAGAGTGGCGACGTTCTTGAGGTTTACTAGGCGGCGCCTAGCTTTGGACCTATAACTGATCAAGCAAGAGACTAATAGCAGCAGCAGCAGCAACTAGCAAGCTCACTTTACACCGACAACCCAAGGCATTCTTGTATCATAGAGATCGGCAACATATGCTCAGACTCCATCGCCACACCTAGTGGTACCTAGATATGGGCGTGAGGATGCTCCTAGCATCACAAATGACTTGGCCAACAACTTGTTTGGCTTCAGAGCTAAATATAGCATAACTTTGGTAGCACAAATTAGCTACAATTGCTCAAATGAAGCTGATGGAGCCACAAGTGTAGACATCTTTGGTAGCACAGATTAGCTACAATTGCTCAAATGAAGCTAACTTACAGAAATAAAAGCAAACTTAGCCAAAGTTAATCTAGCATAGCTAACTCTAAGCAAAAGTAGCCAAATATAGCTAAATATAGCATAACATAGTCAAAATTAGTCAAGTATAACTATATCTAATGTAACTTAGCCAAAATTAGCCAAATTTGCTCAACTTAACCAAATATAGCTAAATATTGACCCTAATAGAGAATTATGTGGCATATGCAAGGCCGATGACAGAAATAGGGAATATACTGATGTTACTAACTACCAATTTCACAATTTCAGACACATAGAACTAACTACCAATTTATCGTGATATAACCATCTACATAAATCTTGCCCCACCGAACCCTAACCAAAGATGCCACCGAACTTGATAGTTTTTCGAATTCCACCGAACCCTAACCAAGGATGCCTACCATTTTCCAATTGCCGAACCCTAACCAAGGATATGCAAGGCAGCTGCGAGGGCGGTGAGGGAGGCGGCACGGCGAAGGAAGATGGAATGTCGAAGGGTTTATGGTTTACCTTGAAGGTCGGCGGTGACGGCAATGGCTTTGCTCGGCGTACCTGGAAGTGACGAGGGCGAAGCTCGGCGGCGACGGCGGCGAACACTTGGCGGCAAACGAAATTTTGGAAGCCTAACGGCATCTAAGTGTTTCGCCCGGGTTAGGTTTTCCTAACGCTACCGAGGGGTATATATAGACTCCCATTTTCTCAGGCGGATTTTAAGTACCAACCGCCTGAGAAGATGGTTACCTCAGGCGGGTTTTACTTACCAACCACTTGAGAAGATAGGATTATCTCAGGCGGTTGATAAGTAACACCCGCCTGAGATAAACTTCTTCTCAGGCGGTTATTAAGTACCAACCGCCTGTGAAGATATTTACTTCTTCTTAATTAATATTCTTGATTAAATGTGGGTCCTTTAAAAAGGCAAAATTCCACTTTCTTGTAATATTATTGATAAGTAAAGGTTACCATTAAATTTCACTTCATAAATCCTTTGAAATTGGTCAGAACATAAGAAACATACAACAAATGCTATTTTTCATTTTTCTATCTTGATGAATATAATGCTTTTTTCATTTATTTTTTCAGTGGACATTTTTACTCATCTTACCAACCTCTATGAATTTTTTCAGATTTTTTTGAACTTTTTTGAATCAATGTGTGTTCATAATTTGATGAATGCCTCATATGTATATGAGCATTTAGTTAGAATGATGGATAATTTGAAGTTTGACATGTTGGAATGCTTCTAAAAAAATTAACAAAATTCATACATGTATAAATGATACAACTATGTTCATACAAACAAATTTGAGTGAAGGATTTTTTTTATGAGATACACAAATGTGAATAATATGTGAGTAGAAATTAATTTGATATTTACCGAAACATTACAATGTCAGCTATACAAGTTTTAAAATATTTTGCTCAGGTGGTATATGTTAATTTTATACAAATGTAGAAGAAAGAATCATCGAATTTGGACACAATTTGCAGAATCTAAACATGTTTGAGTATTTATATTGGAATCTAAATAAAAAAGAAGTAATGGATAGGGAAACTGAAAAACAGTATCGGGCATTATCTCAGGCGGTTGGTAAGTAACAACCGCCTGAGATAAACTTCTTCTCGCGCGGTTGGTAAGTAAAACCCGCCTGAGAAAAATTTAAACACCGTCTGTGAAAAACGGACGCCTACATAAAGACCCCTCACCTACGGACGTGTCTACGTCCGTGCGCGACCTTTCTTTTCCCCGAGGCACGACCTTTCAATGCACGGTAAACCAACTACTCCACGCGGCCCTTATCAAAGACGCGCCATCACCCTTTAGTTCTCCACAAGCGCGTCGCTCGCTTTGAATCCTCTTCTTTTCTTCGTCTTCCTCCGCTCCGACGACCCAACACCACTATGGCCGACCTTCCGCCGCCAAGCCCTCCGAGGGAGACACCTTGCAAGAAACAATGTTGCAGCACCCCAGAGAGGATCAACACCCAGCAGCGCCTCCTCATGGCGCGAGAGGGGTACAACAATACTTCTCGCACCATGAGTGCCTTGGGGCTGGGTACCCTTCAAGAGTATCCTGGAATGGGTACTACCGTCGGCCACTACCTCTACACCCTCAGAGGGGTGGCTGATCGTCTCGACATTCTGTTCGCGACGATGGCCCAGGTTCTTGGCCCCGAGGGCTGCAGAACGCTGGTGGAGGCGACGGCAAGCAACCTCGTTCTCGGGGTTGCACCGTCGGTGCAGCCGGTGCAGCTAGTGCAACCGGCCCTATCTCCTATTGCATTGGCGCCAGAGTCGCCGCCGGAGGAGGAGGAGGAGGAGGAGGAGGAGGAGGAGGAGGAAGAGGAGTAGGAGTAGGAGTAGGATTTAATTAGTTTTTCTTTGTTGTTTTTAGTTGCTTCTGTTTTGTAAATATTGTTAATGAATGAAATCTATCTTTGTTCATCTATGTGATTGAATATTACTTGTGTATCTTGTGTGTTCTTGTGTAAAAATTATGTATCTTGTGTGAGATGTGTGATTGAATATTGTTAATGAATGAGTATCTTGTGTGTTCTTCAGCTGTGTGAATGAATGAATGTGTAGTTTGTTCATCGTGTTCCTCAGACTCGGGTATCATAAGGTAATTATCTCAGGCGGTTGGTAATTAAAATCCACCTGAGAAGAAGATTATCTCAGGTGGTTGGTAAGTAACACCCGCCTGAGATAAACTTCTTCTCGGGCGGTTATTAAGTACCAACCGCCTGTAAAGATATTTACTTCTTCTTATTTAATATTCTTGATTAAATGTGGGTCCTTTAAAAAGGCAAAATTCTACTTTCTTGTAATATTTTTCATTAGTAATTGTTACCATTAAATTTCACTTCATAAATCCTTTGAAATTGGTGAGAACATAAAAAACATACAACAAATGCTATTTTTCATTTTTCAATCTTCATGAATATAATGCTTTTTTATTTATTTTCTCAGTGGACATTTTTACTCATCATACCAATCTCTATGATTTTTTTCAGATTTTTTTAAATTTTTTTGAATCAATGTGTGTTCATAATTTGATGAATGCCTCATATGTATATGAGCATTTAGTTAGAATGATGGATAATTTGAAGTTTGACATGTTGGAATGCTTTTAAAAAAATTAACAAAATTCATACATGTATAAATGATAAAAATGTGTTCATACAAACAAATTTGAGTGAAGGATCTTTTTTTTATGAGATACACAAATGTGAATAATATGTGAGTAGAAATTAATTTTATATTTACCAAAACATTACAATGTCAGCTATACAAGTTTTAAAATATTTTGCTCAGGTGGTAGATGTTAATTTTATACAAATGTAGAAGAAAGAATCATCAAATTTGGACATAATTTGCAGAATATAAACATGTTAGAGTATTTATATTAGAATCTAAATAAAAAAGAAGCAAGGGATAAGGAAACTGAAGAACAGTATCGGGAATTATCTCAGGCGGTTGGTAAGTAACACCCGCCTGAGATAAACTTCTTCTCAGGTGGTTATTAAGTACAACCGTCTGTGAAGATATTTACTTCTTCTTAATTAATATTCTTGATTAAATGTGGGTCCTTTAAAAAGGCAAAATTCCACTTTCTTGTAATATTATTGATAAGTACAGTTTACCATTAAATTCCACTTCATAAATCCTTTGAAATTGGTCAGAACATAAAAAACATACAACAAATGCTATTTTTCATTTTTCTATCTTGTTGAATATAATGTTTTTTCATTTATTTTTTAGTGGACATTTTTACTCATCATACCAACCTCTATGAATTTTTTCAGATTTTTTTAAATTTTTTTGAATCAATTTGTGTTCATAATTTGATGAATGCCTCATATGTATATGAGCATTTAGTTAGAATGATGGATAATTTGAAGTTTGACATGTTGGAATGCTTTTAAAAAAATTAACAAAATTCATACATGTATAAATGATACAAATATGTTCATACAAACAAATTTGAGTGAAGGGTCTTTTTTATGAGGTACACAAATGTGAATAATATGTGAGTAGAAATTAATTTGATATTTACCAAAACCTTACAATGTCAGCTATACATGTTTTAAAATATTTTGCTCAGGTGGTAGATGTTATTTTTATACAAATGTAGAAGAAAGAATCATCGAATTCGGACACAATTTGCAGAATATAAACATGTTTGAGTATTTATATTGAAATCTAAATAAAAAAGAAGCAAGGGATAAGGAAATTGAAGAACAGTATAGGGTATTATCTCAGGCGGTTGGTAAGTAACACCCGCTTGAGATAAACTTCTTCTCAGGCGGTTGGTAAGTACCAACCGCCCGTGAAGATATTTACTTCTTCTTAATTAATATTCTTTATTAAATATCTTCTCAGGCGGTTGGTATGTAAAACCCGCCTGAGAAAAAGTTAAAAACCGCATGTGAAAAATCGACGCCTATATAAGGACCCCTCACCACAGTCAAAACGTAACCCTGGAGAATTTATATCGACGCCGCAAGGCTGGCGAATTTCCCCTGCACCGCGTCGCCGCTCCGCCGCTCTGCCGCCCAGCCCATACTGCCACGCTGCCGCTCAACCCCGCACCGCCACTTCTCCACTCAGCCGGCCCACCGTGCTGACGCCTCCCCACTGTGCTGACACCTCTTCAAGGTAAATGTAGTTTCCTTACTTTTTCTTTGTATATTTTCATTAGCTGATAAGCTGTTTGTTTTGTGTGTTCTGGTATATGGATTCTGTCCTTTTGCATGTGTAAGGACTGTATGGATTGTGTTCTGGTATATTGATGTATGGACTATATGGATTGTTTCCTTTTTGTGTGTTCTGCTAGTTTGGTCTTTTATATATTGATGTATGAACTATATCGTAATAAGCTTATTGTAGGTTGCACCTATTATGTGACATGAATATGATGTTTAATTAGCAGATGATATTGTAATATATATAAGATGCATGAAGTTTACCCGAACTTGTAATTGTTGTTTTATGTGTTTTCCTTTTCAATATGCTACTTGTGTGTGCGTACCTTCTGCTTGCATATATTTCAAAGGAGTGATTAGGTTTAGCTTTTTAGGGAGATGGTTTCATAACTCACCCATTTAGTTACCATCGTTGGACGGGATCCGACGTCAATATATAATGGACCGGATCACACCCAGACCTAGCCCATGCTGCTGGGCCTGTTTGCCCCACGACTTCAATCCTTCACCCCCGATTGCTGCTCCCGACGCCTTCGACTCCGTCCGCCTCAAGCTGCAGTAGGGTTGGGCGTTGGCGAATATACCTCCTTGTTGCTAGGTGACATCAATGGTGGCAGGGTGCAGAAGCCAGCAACAGGGCCATCTGCAAGCGGCAGCGAGGTCGGGAAATGGCACCGGGGGTGGAAGGCGGCACCGGGGCCAGCTGCAGGTGGCGATAAGGACGGAGACAGTGTTGGAGGCACCGGGGCCAGCTACCGGCGGCGGCGAGACCAAAAGACGGAGGTGATGGCCGGAGCCACGGGTGACAATGCACTGTGGTCGGTGGAAAGTCGGCGGCAATCACTGAAGTGGCGAAGTGGTGCCGTGCCACGCTCCAGCAGTGCGCCTCTCCATCGCGTCAGGTCGGGGGGTGGCGGCAAAAATCCACCCGTTCCCGCACCCGTCGGGTGCAATACCCGTCGGGTACCCGTACCCGTGGGTATAATTGCCATCCCTAGATCCCACCCAGACCTAGCCCATGCCACTGGGCTTGTTTGCCCCACTACTTCAATCCTTCACCCCCGCTTGCTGCTCCCAACGCCTTCGACTCCGTCCGCCTCAAGACGTCACCCGTCTCCTACATTAGTCGCCCTAATCATACTTGTTATGTCTCTGTAAATTCATTTTATATAAGACCTTTAGAGAATATTTGTGGCCAAATTTTGCAAATCTGACAAAAATTCTATTATTGAAGCATGGACCGTCGAGCGTGGATGTATAACATGCCAAGACCCGATCCTATGTACATTAATAATGTTGCAAATTTTATTGAAGCATCCAAGAGACATGCGAAGTTGCAAAAGATAGATGACATATTATGTCTATGTATCGACTACGAAAATAAGATTGCTTGGACGGATACTATAGTAATCCAATCTCATTTGGTGAAAAGAGGTTTGAAAAATAACTACACAATATGGACAGAGCATGGTGAGATAGATACACATGATGTGGATAAAGATGATGAGAGAGGTTTAGATGATGATAATGTTCATATCGATGACGGTAGTGACAATCAAGCTGGTGATGATGATGATGAGTTCGATTGTGAGGAGATGTTGCGTCACATTGAACCATATGTATTGACTTCTATGGGAGCAAGCAAAGGTTTAAGTAAAATGGAGTCATTGGAGAATGTTGCGACGAAGCTTTTATATGATGAATCAAACGGTTGTGATAAAGAGTTTACTACATTGCGTGCAGTCTTAGGACTACTAAAGTTGAAAGCTACGCACGGATGGTCCGATTGTAGTTTCTCTGATCTTTTGAATCTTTTGGCAGAAATTCTTCCAAATCCAAATAAACTGCCCAGAAGCACTTATAAAGCGAAGAAACTTCTTTGCCCGATGGCACTAGGCGTGAGAAAAATACACGCTTGTGTGAACCATTGTATTCCGTATCGCAAAGGGCATGAGCTCGCAACTAGATGCCCCATTTGTGGTGTCAGTAGATATAAGAAGGACTACAATCACCAGTATGTTACCAACATGAATAAGACTCAGAAGAATAAGAAGTTTATTATTGGTCCTGAAGGTGTTGATGACGATACTTCTGGCGATGCAGACGGGAAGAATAAGAGAAAAATTCCTGCCTCGGTGATGTGGTACCTTCCGGTAATTGATCACTTGAAGCGTTTGTTCTCAAACCCTACGGAGGCTGAACTTATGCGTTGGCATTCCGAGCAACGCAAGAAGAATGAAAACATATACGACACCCTGGTGATGCAATGCAGTGGAAAAATTTTGATATTCAGTATCCATAATTTGCGAAGGAAATCAGAAATGTGAGGTTTGCCTTGGGTACAGACGGAATGAATCCGTTTGGTGAAAAAAGGAGCATACAAAACACATGGCCGGTGGTCTTAACGATGTACAACCTACCGACGTGGTTGTGTCACAAAAGTAAATATATCTTGTTATCTATTCTTATCCAAGGTCCGAAACAACCCGACATCGAAATTGATGTGTTCTTGGAACCTTTAATGGAAGATATGGCAAAATTTTTGAATGAAGGGGTACATACATGGGATGAGTACGAGTGGGAGTATTTCACACTAAGAGCAATGATATTTGTTACCGTGCATGATTATCCCGGACTGTTTACATTATCGGGACAAATGAAAGGGAAGAAAGGTTGTGTTAGGTGCATGGATAGAACTGGATTTCTATACCTCACTTCATACATAAAGATGGTGTACATGAGACACCAATGGTTCTTGATAGATACACACAAGTATAGAAAGATGAAAGAACAATTTGATAACAAAATCAAAAAAGATACTGCACCAAAACCTTATAGTGGAAAACTTGTGTTTGAAATGGTCAAGAACATTCATATTGCTTTCGGTAAGGGCAAAACTAGTAAAGGAATTAAGAGAAAGAAAAGTACATCTTTGGATGATACAACTGACATGGCTTTCAAGAAACAATCAATTTTTTCAAGTATCTTCCGTATTGGAAGAATCTGGAATTTTGACATAGTATTGATTTGATGCACGTTACAAAGAATGTATTTGACAGCATCATTGGGACCTTGCTGGACATGCCGAGGAAAACAAAGGACGGATTAAATTCACGTATGGACCTAGTAAATCTTGATTTGAGACCAGAGCTTCATCTAGTAGAAAAGGCGAACGGGAAGCATTACCTTCCCCCAGCCAGCTACAACTTGACGCTAAAAGAGAAAAAAGCAATTTGCGAATGCTTGCGTGGGATCAAAGTCCCCACGAGTTTCTCATCCAATATCCGCAAACTAGTCTCGATGAAAGACTTGTCTTTATTTGGTTATAATTCTCACGACTGTCACATGATGATGACAGTTTTCCTTGCCATTGAAATAAGAGTCATCAAACCTGAACATATAAAAGTTGTCATCATGCGTTTGTGTTACTTCTTTAATGCAGTATCGCAAAAGGTGATAGCACGTGAAGATTTAGACTATCTAAAAACATACATTGTCGAGACAATGTGCAAGCTTGAGATGTGTTTCCTACCATCCTTTTTCGATATGCAAGTACACCTAATCATACAACTTGTTGATCAGATAAAAGCATTGGGGCCACTCTATTTACATCATATGTTTTCGTTGGAGAGATATTTAGGAGTATTAAAAGGTTATGTGCGGAACCGTGCTCACCCAGAGGGTTCAATTATGGAAGGATACACCACTGAAGAAGTGATTGAGGGTTGCGCTCATTACATCAAAGATGGAAAATCGATAGGTGTGCCTATACCGGTACATGAGGGTAGACTACGTGGGAGAGGCAAAGTGGGTAAGAAAACTTTTATCGTTCAAGATTACAAGAATGTACACCGTGCACATTTTGGTGTACTACAACAGCTCGCAATAGCTGAGTCTTACATCGAGGAACACCAAATTGAGCTTCGTGATAAAAACCAAGACCACACAGAGGACTGGATCATGAAAGAGCACAGAAGATGTTTCACTGAATGGTTAATGGACAAAAATATACCATACGGAAACACTACAGAAGAGGCAACAATGAAGAAGTTAGCTTCTGGCCCATCTGCTTTGGTGACATCATGGCAAGCATATGACATCAATGGTTACACATTTTACACTAAAGAAAAAGACAGTAAGAGTGTCGCACAAAATAGTGGTGTTCGTATTGAGGCTTATGATTCACAAGGGCAGAAGACCACATACTTCGGGTTCATAGAGGAAATATGGGAACTCGATTATGGCGAAAGAATGGTAATGCCAGTATTTAAGTGCCAATGGGTCAAACATCCTGATGGTGTGAAAGTGGACAATTACGGGCTAACACTGGTAGACTTGAATAAAGTGGGTTATAAAGATGACCTATGGGTTCTCACCGATAATGTTGCACAAGTTTTTTATGTTCAAGATCCAGAAACTGAGAAGATGCACGTAGTTGTTTCTAGAAAGCAAAATATTGTTGGGGTTGAGAATGTGGGAGATAATGAAGAGGAATATAATCAGTATGAAGAGATGTACCTTTTCACCAAACCAGAAAACATCAAGCGCATGGAGAGAAGCATTAAAAAGAATTTGAAACCCCATATGCGAGAAGATGTCAATGCTGGAATAAATGTATATAGCAATGCGAGATGATATATATTGTATATATTTGTATCTTCTGAAATCAACATAGAACAATGTTCTATTTCAGCTTTAGATAGCATGTTTCGAACATTATTAAATTCAACTTCTATTTCGAGCTCTTGTCAAGCTAATCCCTTCACAGCAAGCTCTTGTAGATGCAAGTAACACCCGAGACTCATCATTTGGATTGTTAAAAGCTTCAATTGAAGTCTGACAATACTTCCCGTCCATTTGAGGGCTTGTTTGGATAGGAGTACACCCAAACAAGCCCTGCAAGATTTCTTTCTCTTCTCTCCATTTTGATAACTTACGAAGATGCTACTTTATCAGTTCTAATGACTGAATATATTGATTACAAATCAGTACCATCGCTCTTAGTGCTTTACACAAGCGACGAAACGTACAACTTCAGTCACAAATCTTGTTTTTACCATTTTCATAGGAATTTGACATTAATCTTTCAAGCATAGATTTATCAAATAATTGAAGCTTCTTCATTAGACATGTTAATAACAGTTAAAGGGAAGGGTGTGTCGAAGCTAACGAAATCTCAATGGGACTGAAGACAAAGAGATGTTGCATATGAGTGATAATGACCAGGTTAGACAGCATGAAGCTATGATGACAGCCTTCACGCTGCTTAACCTGCATATTGCCACTCATATGCAGGATCTCTTTATCTTCAGTCCGATTCAGATTTTGTTAGCTTCGACACATCCTTCACTTATAACTGCCATTAACATGTGTGATAAGGAAGCTTCACTTATTTGATAAATCCATGCTTGAAAGATTAAGATTAAATCCCTATGAAAGTGTAAAAACAAGATTTGTGATTGAAGTTGTTCACTTACTCGCTTGTGTGAAGAATTAAGAAAGTGAGTACTGATTTTTAGTCAATATATTTAGGCATTAAAACTGAGAAAGGAGCATCTTCCTAAGTTTTCAAATGGACAGGAGGGAAAGAAATCATACAAATGGATGGGAAAATCCTTCCAAGGATCGTCAGGCTTCAAATTGATGCTTTCAACAATTCAAATGATGAGCCACGGGTGTTACTTGCATCTACAATAGCTTGTTGTGCAGGGATTAGCTAGACAGGAGCTTAGTAGCATCAGAGGCCGTTGGTAAGTAAAACCCGCCTGAGATAAACATCTTCTCAGGAGGTTATTAAGTACCAACCGCCTGTGAAAAATTTAAAAACCGCCTATGAAAAACCGACGCCTATATAAAGACCCCGTGGAGGCACGCCTCTGCCTAGTCCCACATTTCGCCACGAGGTACCTAAGTAAATTCGCATAGTTTCCTTACTATGCATTGCATGCTACCTTTTTCTTTGTATATATTCACAAGCTGTCAGTTTTTTGTGTTGGTATATGGATTGTGTCCTTTTGCATTTGTGTACATATGCATTTGGACTCAATAATTTGGAAGTTTCGTCTTTCAGATAATGATGTCTTGGGCATGTAGCCGATTGAAGGAGGAGCGCTTGGCGTGGCGCAAGAACCATCCCCATGTATGTACATATGGCACACCGGTTGCATGGTTGTATATACATATGTATCTGTAATGGACTGATGAACTTAACTGTAGTTTGTTTTTCCGTCTTGTTTGTTTTTGGTATTTTCAATTTCTCTGTGTAGGGTTTCTTTGCGAAGCCTGAATCGGGGGATTTATTGAAGTGGCAGTGCATCGTCCCTGGTAAAGAAGGGGTAAGTCATGAAGAACAAGCACAATATGAGTTTAACCATCGTCCTCCTATTAATAAATTTCTTTTGCAGACTAAATGGAAGATGGTTACTACCCCCTGACAATCTCCTTCTCTGAGGACTATCCCTTGGTGCCTCCAAGATGCGCCATCCCAAGTGGGTTATTCCACCCAAATGTCCATCGTTCGGGACCACTCTGCATCGGGATTCTTGATCAAGAGACTGTAAGATAGACCTTGTCGGTGGTTTTGATCCGGCAGATCTCCTGACACTACTAAAGTGTTTGCGGAGTTTGAAGTTCGGTGTGGGCGCATGGAGATTCAAGAAGGTGAAATGTAAAATGACACAGGAGACACGAAGATTTACGTGGTTCGGGCCGCCTGAGCGTAATACCCTAATCCACGGGGTGTGTTGGTGTTGTATTGGATGTACGAACTCAACGTGAGTTGAGAGTGCGCGATCAGATCAGAGCAGGTCAGATCCATGCAAGTTAGATCCGAGCAGGTCAGATCCTCCCTCTATGTATCATCGGCCTGTCCTTTTATAGCACAAGGACAGGCCGTTACAAGTTGGCCTGGCCCGACATGTGGCCCCAGCGGTTACTAATATTGATACACATTTGATGCGCTTAATTACCCTTAATGACTGAGTTACGGTCTTTGACAGCACCTTTACTAGTAATTAAGGTCGTCCGATCGTGTGTCATTAACATAGTATTAATGACACTTAATCGGGTCTTGAAGTCCTTGATTCCCCTTTGAAGATCCGGGGCCGTTAATGAGTCTTCCGGAGGTTTGAGGCTGAAGATCTGACGGTTGGACTCGTGGCAACTCTGGAGCATACTGTGGGGAACAGATAGGTCCGGTGCCACTAGACACGTGTCAGTTCCGGAGCTTCCCTCGGTCTGGGGTTAGGTCCGAGGGTGCCGTTATGGTACATAGCCCGGAGCTTCCCCCTTGTGGGCGGTAGCTCCGGTTTGATGGTACACGTGGCGATCCTGGGACTAACCATGTTGAGAAAGCGGGTCCGGTTATGTCTGACATGTGGGCCTCCGAAGGTCTTCAAATCAAGTAGATGACATTTTATTGAGATCTTTGCAATCTCAAGGGTTATACGGTACCCAGGGTACCGACAGTGGCCCCCTAGGCCCACCTCTTGGGGAGACCTCTTGGGCAAACTCATTTCGCCGGAGGTGGGTCCATCCTTCGACTTTTGAGCCGAGTCTTCAAAGGACTTCAGATGTGCCGTTGGCGATAGTTTTGGAGTTAAATCCTCGCCGCGTGGCATATCCCGGGTGCGGCAAATGAGATCTTTGGCGTGCGGATCTCACGCAATTGAAGGTCGCCGGTTCCCGATACGAAAATCGTATCGGTTCCGCGCGACTTTTCAGGCCGCCGCCTTCGGGCTTCCCGCCTTACATGATGACAACCGTTCACCTGGGTAGGAACCTCGACTTGATCGTCGGGGTGGTCCCGGGCCCTCTTGTCATCGGTAGGGTGAAATTTTTGAATAGTATCTTCGGCTTCCTTGTGGTTTCCATCCAAGCGTTGTGGGGGCTTACTTAAGAAGGAAAGCGTGCACCGTCTGGGGTTCTTTACGCCTCTAATCTGAACTTGCGTTCGAACTCCCAAACTTGTGCTTGCTTTTCCTCCCTTGCCTCGCTGTGCTGCGATGGAGTTGGGTCTCCGCAAGAGCCGCTTGAAGACCGAAGGTGACCAGAAGAAGGTTTGGGCCCTCATGGGGTGGTCCTCAGACTTCTTCAACCACCAGGTCCGCGCCGGTGGGGAGCTCCCGTTCGAGAAGGAGCACGTCGGCGAGATGGTGTACTTCTCTGCGTACGCCATAGTGGGGTTGCTCCCGCCTTTTTCATCCTTTTTCTTGATGCTTCTAGACTTCTATGGTCTGCAGCTGTACCACCTTGGCCCCCACTCCATTCTTCTACTGTCCGTCTACGTCCACTTCTGCGAAATGTGGGTGGGCATCCCCCCTGCATTGAGCTTTTCCGGACCTTCTTCACCGTCCATACCACCGGAAGGGATGATGAGTACCTTGGCTTCTACTACTTTGTGAAGCGCGAGAAGTGCCCATTCAAGTACCTCTGGTCGTTTCCCTCTGGAAAGTGGGACGATTGGAAGAAAGACTGGATAGTCATCCGGGTGGAGGAGCACGAGAAGCTGGAGCTGCCCGAAGGCCTCCCCAACATCGACACTGCAGTCTTGAGTGAAGCTCTGGTGCTGTTGGATGCCTTCAACCCTGCTCTGACCAGGATCCGCCAGTTTGTGGAGGGAGGAGTAACTCCTCAGGCGGTATTTTGCAATTTCCTGGTCAACAGGTGGGCACCGCTGAAGAGGAGAGAAAAACTCGCTTGGGCCCTCAACAGTGTGATGGACGACGACCGGGTCGAGATCGGGCTGAAGTCCAAAATGGAGGGGGCGACCTTGGAGTTTCATCTCAAGAAGTTCTAGCACGGCATCGACGTTGCGGGTGATGACTTGACCCCGCCACCAGCTTTCCTCCCTCTCAATGTGGAAGTAGAGTTCAGCAGGGAGCTCCGGCGGACGATGTCGGTGCTTGACGACCTAGGTGTCGTCGAGAGAAGATCGACCTCTAGGGTGATGATCCCTGGGGCTTCTGAAGGTGGCTCCGACCCTGCCCCGAAGCCAAGGACCGAAGTCTTTGGCAAGGGCAAGGAGCCGGCGGACGAACCCTCAAGCCGGAAGAGGAAGCTGAAGCATGCTAACGGAAGGTCCATCAGGATTGCATCCTCTGCACCAGCTCCTTCTCCCCGGAGGTGGAGGTCTTCTACAACTGCGGCGACTGCACTTGCAGCAGTGTCTTCCCGGGGTGCTAGCTCCGGACATGTTACTCCAGCACCAGGGCCAGTTGAGGCCTTCGGGTCCGGAGGTCCTTCCCGGTCGAGGGGGGCCTCGACTGAGGAAATGCCCGCGGATGCAACAAGTTCCGGGGGGCCTTCCGGAGCTACCACGCCGGCGGCGGCTATGGTTAGCCCAGAACGCCCGGGAAAGAGATTCAGTGCAAGCTGGTGCGGAAGCCTTTAGAGGTAATTTTAAATCTTTACCTCAGACAGTTGTTTTGTTGTAGTAACTGTTTTTTAAGTTTCTTCATCCATCATGTGCAGCGTCCCCAAGAACAGGAGTGAGGCTCCACCCTCAGCCACAGCAGCTAAAGCTGTGAGGGCGGAGGCTTCTGCTCCTGTCTCGGTGCCGCCTCAAGTGGTGGCTGAAGTTGCGGCAGCTCTGGCGCCAGCTGTCGTGGTCATGGACCTCGACTTATTCCCCGAGACTCCCGTGGTAGCGCCGGACCACGGGAGAGAAGATGCGCCAGTGGCACCTGCCCCGGAGGTTGAAGCCCCAGGTCTTGATGCTGAGATGATGGAAGCTTCGGCCGTTGAGCCGGAGGAAGCAGTGATTCCGGCCCCAGAGCCGGAAATTGTCGAAGCCCCGGCGGTTGAGCCGGAGGTTATTGAAGTCTCAGCGGTTGAGCCGGTTACCTCCAAAGCTCCGGCCTCAGAGCCGGTTGCCACTAAAGACCTTCCGGCGCTTGAGCCGGTTGAGGTTGAAGCTCCGGCCTCAGGGCCGGTTGTTGTGGAGGCATCAGCACTCGAACCCATGGAGGAGGAGCCCAGGCCGGAGCCTGAAGTTGCCCCTGCTCCGGATGTTATGACGGCGTAGGTGCCTGCTGCTGGGCTAGGGTGCCCAGATGAAGTCACTGACCCCCTACCTGAGGTGGCAAATGAAGACCTAGCGGCAGGGCCTTCGGAACCACTTCTGGAGGTCGGGATTTCTTCTGCGGAAACCTCCTCGGTGGCAACTGAGGCTATCCCAGAGGACGGCCCTAGTGCTGTGGAGGCTCAGGGGACCACTCTTGTGGAGTGGGACCCAATATTTGTAAGCGAGAATCCGCTGGAACCAGCGGAGGAGACCCCAGCAGGTCTGGACCCTATTCCCCTGTCGTTGTCCATTGACAACGCTTGCTCCAGTCTGCGTGAAGTCCAGCTGGCGTTCTACCACGACAGCAAGGCTCTTGAAGAGGAGCGCCAAACCCTTAGGCGGTGGCGTAATTGGCACTACTTCGATACCAAGCTGGCGCAGTCGAGGCTGGCAGACGACAAGGAGTGGATCAAACAGGAGAAGGTCCGCCTAGAGTACTGGGGCAAATTATTGGATGATAGGGAGAGCTTGAGTCATGCCCTCGACGCTCAATCCCGGGTTATTTATGAGAAGACCAAGGCAGCTAATAGTGCGGCTGATGATCGCCAAGAAAGGCTTGAATCCATTAACACTACTCTCATCAAGCGCCAGGAGGCACTTGAGGAGAGGGAGAAGAGGCTCGAAGACGAAGAGCAGAAACTCCTAGAGTTGCGGGATGACGTCTTAAAGAGGGAAGAGGAGCTCGTCGAAAAGGTGGCTCTGGCTGACAAGGGCCTCGAGGAACGTGCCAAGAAATTGGAGGAGCATTGTGTTGAGGAGGAGGAGAAGGCCTAGGTGCGAGGGGAGGAACTCTACCAGCAAGAGTTTGCCATCGCTGCCAGTGAGAAGAAAGTTAGGGGCAGGGAGAAGGACCTGGTTGACCGCTGGAACAAGATCTACCTCCGGGAGGAGGAGCTCGGAAAACTCGAGAAGCAGGTTGCTGAAAAGATTCAGCAAAATGCCAAAGAGGTTGAGCGCCTTGCTCGCGATAATTCTGAACTGGCGGCGGCCAAAAGATCCTTGGAGGAACTGAAGGGCTTGAGGGCTGCGGACTCCCTACAGGTTTGGGAGTTCCTGAGCAAAGCCAACGACGCGCTGACACCGATGGGCTTCAGTCCCGTGCGTCCGGATGATCCATAGCTAGAGTCGGACCTGGCGTTGCAGGCGTTGAGCTCGGCGGGTAGCAAACTCTTCAAGGTGGGTGACGTCATCGCGGATCAGTTGGAGGTTGAGGGGCAGTCTCTGGCGAAGAACGTCGCAGAGTATATGCTGAAGTGCTACACCAGCCGGGATCCCAAATTTCCTCTGGACCCAGTGCTTGAAGGTCCCGTCGAAGGAGAAGGTGAAGCCACCCGAGCCAACGTGTCGGAGGTTGCTCAGAAGGTCGCCCAGTTCTTCCATAGGGTCTAGGACCATCTCTGTAGCTCCCACTTGTATTCTCTCTTTTTCTTCCCCAATTTTGTAATCCCTTGTCTCCAGATGAATGAAATCCAAATTTTTGTGAATTTCATTTTTTGTCTTCAACACTTTAGTCTTCACTTGGCCCCCTGGTAGATGTACACAATTTGATTGTGAACATGTACCAAGAGGATATTGTATTTTGTTGAAGACCCGTTTGCTTCGAACTTGTAGAGTGTAGGTCCGAAGTCTTCGATAGTGAAGGCCCCCTGAGGTTGTCGGAGCTCAGAAGCTCCGGCATTGACTACCGTCGGAGCTCAGTAGCATCGGCAATAGTCCCTATCAACGCGTAGAGCATCGATAGTTAACCCTCCGGGGTGTCGGAGCTCAGTACCTCTGGCAGTGACCTTTGCCAACGTGTAGTTTGTCGGCAGCAGACTCCGCTTGTGGGGTCTTCTCACCATCTTTTATTCTACGTTGACGGCTGGCCCCCCTAGCTTTACCGGAGCTTGTTTTCTCCGGTGATGCTCGTTTTCAATGTTTAACATCGATTACAAGCCACCTAGGGGGAGTCGGAGCTTCGTTAGCTCAGGCTTTTCTCCATCAACGTGGATTCTTTATTTTCCCTGCACACTTGAAGCCAAGAAAAATAGTAAAATTCGCTCCTTGCCTATAACTTCGTCACGGCTTACGATTCCCGAGAAAGTTTTAGGTCAAATACGATTCTTAATACAACCGAATGCATTCCCTTATTTCTTCCAGATCCAATTGTACTTGGACCCACCTTACTTCGGCCTGTCGGGGTGTAGTAGAGTGGCGTACTTAGGGTGCTTGACCAGGCTAAGTCGATAGCACACTCCGACCCTAGATTGGCTTGGCAGCATTCAGGCGAGTGGGCCATGAACAATATTTGAATCCAAAAGAATTGTCAATACAGCTCGGATTGTACATGAACTGGTTGAACTAAAATTTCTTAAGAATTGCACAACTTTGTTATAGACAAGAAAGAGAAAAATAAAAAATGTTGAGCCTGTACAAAATAAATGCACATGGAGTCTATTTCACGTGAAGATGCCTTTCATTAAAGGTCCGGGGTACAGGGGAAATGAGTACACTCTTAGGATACGGAACCGGGCTAAGCGTGTTTATTTCTCGTTTGACCCAGGGTAGCTAACCACACTTTTAGTCCTGAGACTATGACAAGTGTTGCATGAACTTTGCGGACCTTCCGGGAAAGGTCCGGCTGTTCTCCCGGAGGAACTACCCAACTCTGTACAATGACTCTATAACATACACCTCAAGTTACTACAGACTCACCTCCGTGATATTAAGTGTAGAACTTACGGAGGTGCTCAATATTCCAAGGATTTGGGAGAGGTGTCCCATCCTCGGTAGCCAAGCGAACGCTTACGGGACGGGATATTTTAATCACTCGGAAGGGTCCCTCCCAGTTGGGGGAGAGTTTGTTTAACCCTTCTCTGGATTGTATTCTCTGTAGCACCAGATCACCTTCCTCGCGCTGTCGGTTGTGTACATGCCACTGATGATAGCGCAGAAGGGCTTGGCGGTATCAGGCATTCCGAACAGCTGCTTGGCACCTTCCCTCCTCAAGTAGGTCTAGGTCTTCACGCCGGAGCTGGTCCTGCGTGGCTTCGTCGAAGGTCCGGACCCAGAGTGACCCCAAGGTGATTTCTGGAGGAAGGATTGCTTCAGCTCCGTACACCAGGAAGAAGGGTGTCTCTCCAGTTGACCGGTTTGGAGTTGTCCTGTTGGCCCATAAGGTGGGCGGAAGCTCTTCAATCCAGTTGGCTCCATGTTTTTTCAAGCGCTCATAGGTGCGCGTTTTGAGTCCTTTCAGGATTTCAGCATTTGCTCTCTCGGCCTAGCCATTGCTTGCCGTGTGAGCTACGGAGGCTTAACAAACTTGAATGCCGAGGTCTTTGCAATATCCTTGAAATGCAGAGCTTGTGAATTGGGTCCCGTTATCAGTAAAGATTTTGCTTGGGACTCCCAATATGCATACAATGGACTGCAAAAAGTTGATAGCAGATTGCTTGTTTATTGTCACAACTGGAGTTGCTTCCGTCCACTTGGTGAACTTGTCAATGGCGACATACAGGAACTTGTAACCTCCGACGGCTCTTGGGAAAGGTCCCAAGATGTCCATCCCCCACACGGCGAAGGGCCATGTAGGAGGTATCATTTGTAGAGGCTGAGCCGGTGTGTGAATTTGCTTTGCAAGAAATTGACATGCTTTGCATTTCTTCACCAGCTTAGTTGCAGCCTGGAGTGCTGTAGGCCAGTAGAAGCCATGTCGGAAGGCTTTACCGACCACCGTGCGGGAAGACGCGTGGTTCCCACACTCGCCTCCATGGATTTCTGCGAGGAGCTCGCAGCCTTCTTCCCTTGTGATGCACCATATTAGGACGCTGTTGGCACCGCTTCGGTAGAGATCCCCTTCTACCAATGTGTATCTTTTAGCGAATCTGACTATCCGGTCAGCGGATACATCATCGTCAGGAAGGATGTTGTCTTTCAAGTAGCACTAGATCTCCGAGATCCATGCATCGGAGCTAACTTGAGCATTTGAGTCTTGCGTGCTGGGTTGCTCGGAGCTTCCGGCAGCACCTACGACCCATGATGGCTGCCATGGTAACAGGGCCATCGGGACCGTCAGCTTCGGGATGCTGATCTCACCCCCTTCGCTCAGTTCGGCAGTCTGAGCTATGGGTTTTGACAACCTCCAGACAAAAGTTCTGTCAGGAGCTGGAGCTCCGGTTGACGCTTTTGTCGAGAGTTCGTCGGCTTCAGCGTTGTGGACACGCTGGACATGGTGGAGGTCTAGGACTTTGAAGTCCTTCTAAAGCCTCTAGACTTCAAGGAGGTAAGCAGCTAGCTGGAGATTGTTGCGGGAGCATTCACCCTTCACTTGTTTAATGATATGTTGTGAATCTCCCTTGACCAGCAGCTGCTTGACACCGTATGACAGTGCCACCCTTAGTCCGTAGATGAGTGCTTCGTACTCCGCCATGTTGTTGGTCGCCTTGAAGTCAAGGTGTACCATGTATTTTACCTTCTCCCCGGTTGGTGCGAGGAGAAGCATTCCAGCTCCGGCCCCCTGCTTTTGCATGGAGCCATCAAAGTAGAGGGTCCAGTGAGGCCCGGTGAAGACCGGAGCCTTGTGTTCCGGTTTCTGCTCACTGGGGCCCCCAGGGTTTGATGGAGAGAGAGTCCATTCTGCCACGAAAATCCGCCAATGCTTGACTCTTGATTGCTTGCCTTGGAATGAATTCGAGATCAAATTCAGCCAATTCCGCTGCCCACTTTGCAATATTCCCAGTTGAATTGGGATTATGCAAGATTGCTCGAAGTGGGTAAGAAGTCACCACTGAAATCTTGTGAGCTTGGAAGTAATGGCGAAGCTTCCAGAAGGCGATAAGAACTGCATAGAGCAGCTTATGCACCTCTAGGTATCGAGTCTTGTCATCATGAAGTACTTCACTGATGAAGTACACTGGGCGCTGGATGGTCCGGACCCTCTAGGAGGGGCCCGGAGCTTCCTCTTCATTGACCCGGATCCTCCCGGAGGGATCCAGACCTTCTTCGGGGACCTCTGGGTCCTTGCTGGAGGGACCCGGAGCTTCTTCAGAAGCGACCTGGACCCTCCTGGAGGGGTCTGGGTCTTCTGAAGTAACTTCTTGTGGACTCAAGTCTGGGAATTGGGACCCATACTCGCTTTCAGGAACCTTCGGACCCTCCCGGAGGTGTCTGGATTCCTGAGTATGGGATAGTTCTGGTCTCTCAGCAACCAGTACCATACTGACGACTTCGTCAGTTGCTAAAATGTAAAGCAACAAAGGCTCTCCAGGGTTCGGAGCTACCAAAGTTGGTAGGGTGGTGAGGAACTGTTTTAGCTCCTGGAACGCCTTTTCTGCTTCTTCAGACCATTGGAGTGGTCCGTACTTCCTCAATAACTTGAAGAAGGGAAGTGCCCGTTCCGCCAGTCTTGAAATGAACCGGCTGAGGGCTGCTAGACATCCAGTCATCTTTTGGACATCCTTGATGCGGGCTGGTGGCCGCATGTCTTCAATGGCTTTGATCTTCGCCGGATTAGCTTCTATGCCCCAGTGACTTACCAGGAAACCAAGAAGTTTTCCGGACCTAACCCCGAAGACACACTTGTCTGGGTTTAGCTTTGTGCGGGTGACCCGCAGCTCGTCGAAGACAGCCTGCAAGGTGTCAAGGAGTGACTCGTTGTTCTTGACCTTGACCACGATGTCATCGACGTACACTTCCACTATGTCTCTAATGAGTTCTTCAAAAGTTTTGTACATAGCTCGTACAAAGGTTGAAGTTGCATTCTTGAGACCAAATGGCATGGCTGTATAACAGTACAATCCATCTACTTTGATGAAAGAGGTATGCTCTTCATCTTCCCTAGACATTCTGATTTGATGATACCCAGAATATGCGTCTAGGAAACACAGTAATTCACACCCGGAGGTGGAATCCACTATCTGATCTATTCTAGGTAGTGATAATGGATCTTTTGGACATGCCTTATTTAGTGTTGTGTAGTCGATACACATCCGAAGCTTCCCACCGGCCTTGGGCACAACGACTGGGTTTGCCAGCCATTTTAGATGGAAGACTTCTCGGATGAATATAGCTTCGTGCAACTTCTTCACTTCTTGTCGAATGAAATTCTATCGCTCCACGGATTGCTTCCGAGGCTTCTGATGCACGGGCCTGGCGTCAGGGTAGATCTTCAAATTGTGCTCAATCACTTCCTGGGGATCCCAGGCATTTGTGACGGTTGCCAGGCAACCACGTCGACATTAGCCCGGAGGAAAGCGATGAGCACGAGTTCCTATTTGTCATTCAGTCCCCCCGATATACGGGTGGTCTGAGCAGCATCGGAACCAATTTGGATGACTTTGACGGGAATGTCGTTGTCGCCGCTTGGTTGCACACGAGGTGCAGAAGTCGAGCCTTGCTGACGAATGCTCGGGGGTTTTGGAGCTTGCTCCTACCGAGAGTCCTCCTCTTGCGCCGTAGTACGCGCATGAAGTTCTTCCAGAGCAGTTACTCCGGCAGTGCGATCTCCGCGGATCCGGAGAACGCCTACTGGTGTTGGCATCTTTAACACCAAGTAGCCATAATGAGCAGCTGTCTTGAATTTGTACAAGGCAGGCCTGCCCAAGATGGCGTTGAAAGGTAAGTTGATCTAAGCAATGTCAAAGACCAACTTCTCAGTGCGATACTTCTCCCGGGTCCCGAAGGTAACGGGGAGAGTAATAGCACCGAGTGGGGTAATGGCTCCTGGACCTACTCCGGAGAAAGGTCGGGAGGGATGAAGATCCGGAGGTCGGAGCTAAAGCTTGGTAAAAGCTTCGAAGCTTATGAGGTTCAGCCCCGAACCTCCGTCTACCATAACATGGTGGAGCTGGATGTTATTGATGGTAGGAGATACCATCAAAGGTAACTGGCTTGCTCCAACCATGCTTTGAGGGCAGTTCGAATCATCAAAAGTGATGGCCGTGTCCATCCACTTCCGATGAGGCTCCCCCTGGCTGTAGGAGCTACAGCGGCCATGTCCCGACGCATTGTCTTTAGGACGCGACGGGAGGTGATGTCCCATGATCCACCAAAAATGGTGTTCATGGTCTTCCGACGCTCGTTGTCAGAGACGTCAGAATCATCGTCGACGGAGGTGTAGACGGCCTTCAGGGCCTTTTTGGGATCCTGAAAACCTAACTCCTCTTCAGCCAGAGCTTCGTCAACTTTTTGTTTTCCCTCCCTCTATCAAAAAGGAACTTCTTCCCAGCGCTTGTTGTAGCGCTCGGCAAGGTTTTGGACCTCCCGGCAGTCTTCCAAACTGTGGTTGTCTGTCTTATGAATTGGACACCACACCTTGGGTTTGCCACCGTCTTCAGAAGACGGTCGAGGTCGCTTCTCGGGGCGTGGCCCCCCGACCACCCGGAGCTGCAGCAGCTGCAGCATTAGATGCGCCGGCCGATGGCTTCTTCTTGCCGTTGGTCTTTTTCTTCTTCTTACCACTCCCGGAGGTAGTGGCTTCTCCTTTGGAGGATTTTTTGTGATCCTCCGGAGGTGGTTTGGAGTGCATTTCACAGCCCTCCGCAGCTCTGGCACATTTGTCAGCCAAGCTGAAGAGTTCCGTGACACTGGTGGTCTCCTTGATCGCCAGTTTCTCCAACATCTTCTTATCTCGTACGCCCTGTCTAAATGCCACAATGACAGAAGCGCTAGAGATAGAAGGGATAGTGTTTCAAACCTAAGAGACTCTCTGGATGAATGATCGCAAGGATTCTCCCCCTTTTTGCACGACTGCAATAAGGTCCAGTTCGGTGCCTTGTCGGGTGTATGAACTTCCGAAGTTGGCGGTGAACTGCCGGCACAACTCCTCCCAATTGTTGATGGAGTTGGGTGGAAGGCTCATAAACCAGGACCGGGTGGTCCCAGTTAAAGCCACTGGAAAATAATTGGCCATTACGGCCTCATTCCCTCCAGCTACCAGGATAGCAGTGGAGTAAATCTGAAGAAATTTGGCGGGATTAACGGTCCTGTCAAACTTCTCCGACAGGTGAGGCCGGAATTTCTGTGGCCACCTGACCATACGAAGATGCATGGCCAGGGCTGAACAGCCTCCTACTATTCTTTCAGGAGCAGGAATGTGCTGAGCTTCTCGTCTTTCACGAGCACGCTCGATATGGGCTCGGCCGTCTTGTTGACGGTATCGGCGATCAAGCTCCGCCCGAAGGTCATGAGTTGAAAGCCTTGATACCGTGTGTGTGCGTCGCGCCCCGGAGGGCAACGACGTCACTTGCTGTGACGCAGTACGTATCCTGTTGTTGGAAACGTGCAGACCAAGTCTGCCAGACAAGGTCCGTTGCTGCGACGGGGCCCGTCCTGAAGGAAGAGGACCCTGGTTACTGATGCGGTCGGTTGCTGCTGCAACCAAGTGTTCCACATCAGCCCTCCACTGTTCCATTGCATCTCGGGATGCGTCCATAGGTGGTGGGCGCTGAAGGAGGACACGTGCTGCATGGAGCGCGTGTTCCGGGTTGTCATGATTCGCCGACGCAGTGATTGACGCCGGTGCACCATCGTGCTGCCCAGCTTGATTTGCTGGTGGAGGCGGCGGTGGTGGAAGTGTGACTCCTGCTGGAACTGAAGTTCCTGCTGGTGGCTGCATATTGGAGGGATTGCCCCCAACAGCTTGAACAGCGGGATGACCATTGGATGATCCAGCAGCTGAGTTCACCATTCTTGAAATCTCAGGCGCCCCTACCTGGCGCGCCAAGTGTCGGTGGTTTTGATGCGGCAGATCTCCCGACACTACTAAAGTGTTTGCGGAGTTTGAAGTTCGGTGTGGTCGCGCGGAGATTCAAGAAGGTGAAATGTAAAATAACACAGGAGACACGAAGATTTACGTGGTTCGGACCGCCTGAGCGTAATACCCTACTCCACGGGGTGTGTTGGTGTTGTATTGGATGTATGAACTCAACGTGAGTTGAGAGTGCGCGATCAGATCAGAGCAGGTCAAATCCGTGTAGTTCAGATCCAAGCAGGTCAGATCCTCCCTCTATGTATCGTCGGCCTGTCCTTTTAGAGCACAAGGACAGGCCGTTACAAGTTGGCCTGGCCCGACATGTGGCCCCGGCGGTTACTAATATTGATACACATTTGATGCGCTTAATTACCCTTAATGACCAAGTTACGGGCTTTGACAGCACCGTTACTGGTAATTAAGGTCATCCGATCGTGTGTCATTAACATAGTATTAATGACACTTAATCGGGTCTTGAAGTCCTTGATTCCCCTTTGAAGATCCGGGGTCGTTGTTGAGTCTTCCGGAGGTTTGAGGCTGAAGATCCGATGGTTGGACTCGTGGCAGCTCCGGAGCATACTGTGGGGAACAGATAGGTCCGGTGCCACCAGACACATGTCAGTTCCGGAGCTTCCCTCGGTCTGGGGTTAGGTCCGGGGGTGCCGTTATGGTACATAGCCCGGAGCTTTCCCCTTGTGGGCGGTACCTCCGGTTTGATGGTACACGTGGCGATCCTGGGACTAACCATGTTGGGGAAGCGGGTCCGGTTATGTCTGACATGTGGGCCTCCGAAGGTCTTCAAATCAAGTAGATGACATTTTCTTGAGATCTTTGCAATCTCAAGGGGTATACGGTACCCAGGGTACCTACAGACCCATTTTGCTCATGTAATTATTACATAATTGTTGTCGAACTTATTTGAACTAGTTTCTTATATTGCTTAAATTATATTTTGTAGCGTTTGTAGCATCATGTAATTATATATTGCTTATTTGAACTATACTACTTGAAGTTTAGCGTTTGCTGCATCAGCCAAATGTGCCCAATGTTGAAAATGATTGCTATAATCTACTTATCAAGGTTAGATGACACTTTGACTTAGTGACCAATGTAGGTTATTCATTCCTCTTTCTACATTTGTTAATTTAAATAATGTCAATATTTTCAGTATCTAGCGGAATATAAGAGACGTGTTCGGGAGCAAGTAGGACGGTACAATTTAGATTGATCAATGGGAGCTTCATCGTGGATCGACAATGAATGTAGCATGATTTTTTGTTTTCTACTCTATAAGGCGCTTCATCATTGTTGTTTGCAGCTGTTACAGAGAGAGGCTCACTTAAACTTGTGCTCAATGTGTAAAGATGTTATCTTTGAACAATTGTAAAGCCTCTAATGGTGTATTATCACAATTAAGCCAGCCTCACTGGTGATCGAGCATTTCCTATAATGCATTACTGTACTAGTATCCGCTCATCTGTGTTTTTTTCCTAATACAATTTTCCCTGCAACGACTACATACGGTTGTGATAATTGCAACGACTACATCTCTGTAATTTTAATGAACACCGCTTGTGATAATTGAACAACTACATACGGTTTTTACACAATGACTGCCGGTGAAAATACATGATCTTCTCAGGCCGTTGTTAATTAAGAACCGCCTGTGAAGTTCATTACATTACAGGCGGTTCTTAATTAATAACCGCCTGGGAAGATCATGTATTTACACAGGCGGTTGTTTCTTAAAATCCGCCTGTGATATTATTTTATTGCAGGCGGTTCTTAAGTAATAACTGCCTGAGAAGATTGAGTATTTACCCAGGCGGTTGTTTTTTAAAATCCGCCTATGTTGTTCTTTCATCACAGGTGGTTATTATATCATTCGTCATCACAGTCGCATATTTTTAAGGACCGCCTGTGTTTGAAAAATTTAGGCGCCTGTAAAAATGCTTTTTGTAGTAGTGCAAGTTCGAGGGGCTCGAGCTCTGCCATGTCCCGAGGAGGGATAACAGCACAATCGACTTCCTGGCCAAACTCACCTCCCGCGGTGAAGCTCCACTACCCAAAATATTATTTGTCGGGGCAAGACCTTCGTCCTCTTCGATGGCAAACTCGTCCGATGCAACATCTCCAAGATCTTTCAAAAATGCATCCCCAGTACTCAAAGAAAGGAGCTGCTTCTCGACTTCAACGAAGGGATCTGTGGCCATCACACAGCCTTGAGGGGCTGGTCGGGAAAGCATACCGGCAGGGATTCTACTGGCCTATCACCATCAAAAACGCCGAGAAGGTGGTTTGCACATGGAAAGGATGCCATTACTTTGCTTGGCAAACACACCTACTGGCCCAAGACCTCCAAACCATTACGCTTCACCAATAATAAAAAGACATGAACAGAGGAGTACAACTTGCACAGTCCCAGAGAAAACACCCTCCTTGCCTTCCACCAAGTCCTATCTACCACGGTCGACAAGTGTATCGTTCCGCACGCTTCATCCAGCTCCACATTCAACTTAAGTGGAGAACTCACGCTGGCCGATGATGGTATAGATGGCCAATGGGCTGTGTCGGGCCAGCACAGCTCGAGCAAGGCCATGCCCGTGTCGACATTTCATGACCATGGCCCAGTCCAGCCCGAAAGGACAGTCAGACTGTGTTGGACTGCCATGTCGGGCCAAAGCCTAGGCCCAGGCACGGCCCGAGCCACATTTGACCATGTCGGGTCGTGCTGGGCCCAAAATGAGTAATCATGCCGGGCTGGCCCGAAGCCCGATCCTACAGGTTTCATTCAAATTGATATGTTGTTTGTATATATTTCAAGTTTGAAACTAAAACATACATATTCATAAAAGTACAGAACAGATATACAGATACTGAGTACAGACTACAAACCAAATCGGATCACAAATCACAACTGGTTGTTTAATGAGCTGTTTAAAGTTACAAAAATGGTTGCCTCGATAAAAACCTTTAGGTAAAACCTCATTTAACTACATGAGAAGAAAACCCTGAAGAAAAACAGTACAGCCCAGCTCTTTGTGATATAAAATTAATTCTTAATACAACATAGAATACAGAATCAATCAATCACTAGACAGCATCATTATTCATCAAGGTATAAGTTTGTCATCTTTTCCTCCAGGTCATTGTCCACCATGTTGTGTTGCAGTTTCGCATCGCCCTGCTCCCAATCCTTCACCAAAGACAGCATCTCCACATGCTCCGGGGTGAGCTTCCGTTGATATTCCTCGATCAATCTGCCACACAAACTAAATGCTAACTCTGACGATATAGTAGAAACAGGGACAGTCATGATATGTTTAGCTAGAGTAGACAAAATGTAAAAGCCCGAAAGAAGAATGTGCAAATAAATTATGGAAATTAAATAGAAGGGGTGAAAAATAGAATCTAGTGTGTGATGGTTAAAAATAATCCAAATGGATAGAGCGGAAAATTTTAAACTCATTAAATTTCAAAGTTTGACTCAGCGAAATAAAAGAATGGAATCAAGCAACTAAGTGAAATAATTCATTTTAGTGTCCATATATTTTTTGGAAAAAATAGAGAAAGAATAAAAAAGGCTAAATGTAAATTAAAATTGAAATTTGCATTTCCAAATTCAGCATGGCAAGAATCTGAAGTTCACTGCACCATAATTTTTCTCATATTGAAATTAGTGCCCTGTCAAAATTTCACTAAATTTGGACTAGATTTGCTGTTGGATTTTAAATGAGAAAGAGGGGATAACGGGGAGGAGAGTTGTCGCCCCCACATGTCTCCGTGTGTCCAAGCACAGCAAGGCTTCCTCTGTTTTCCTCTGCTGTCTCATGGCGCCACACAGTCACATGCAAATACACATTCCCCAATCAATTTCTCCAGCTTGGACTGCACAGCAGCGCTGTCCTATCATGACAAGCTATTAGTTCACTTCCTCTCTCCCTCTGCTCAGCTCATGCGCCCGTGCCTGGATTGTTCCTGCCGCAGTCGAGCTTCCGATGGAACCGAGTCGCCCAGAGTTCTCCGTTGAATGTCAACCGTGCCACCTCATTTACTGCTGCTCCAACATCGCCTCTACCTCCTCAATGGAAGATGGCGTAACTATCGGCCTCCCTAACCCGAGCACGGCGAGTTTTCCTCCCCGAAGCCAAAACTACTGTGCCGCCCTTCTTCCCCGACGACTGGCGGATTCTCACCTGCTTTCACTGAACACAACGTGCAATAAGGTTCGCCCCAACCCTACGGTGCTTCCCCCATGGTTATTAGTACAGATATAGCAATGTTTCGTCGGATTACAAGATGTTGTCTCGGGTGTTCTTATGAACAGGAGGATTTTGGTGCACCAATTCCATTTCCACATATAACAATTTTCCAACCCAGTTAGTTTATACCTTCACTAGACTCCTACGACCCCCTGAACCAAAACTCAAAGAAAATGATCAAGTATAGCCTTAGCTCTTGAAGTTTTCATTGCCGTAGAACCTTTTGCCCTAGGTCGAAGGTGAAATTCAATTCCGTCCGTTTTCTCCTCATTACGAGCATATAAGATTGGTCCTCATCGACCACTGGCGAACTTTATTTTTACTCGTCACTTCTAGTAGAAATTCTTAATTACTATAATCGCACTTTCTATTCTATTTCTATTATAGTAGAATGAAACATAGTAGAATAGAACACCTCTTTCATAAAAGAGTTTTTTACAAGAGTGAAACAAAACTAAAGAAAGAGAGAGAAAATAAAGTTTGGCAAAACGATTAATACAAAATAAAATGATCAATTAAAGAAAAGAGTTGATACTACAATTTGACTACTCAATCAATTAGTAGTATCCCTAGAGTCCATATCTATCCCATACTACTAGCGAAAGAGAAAATGTAAAGACTACCATTAAAGCAGCCCAAGCGAGACTTACTATATCGCCTCAAGTCATTTCCCGAGTGATATAGTCCTCTCTCCACACCGGGCGAGCTCGCCGGAATAGAACCCGCCGCCGTTGCCGTCGCGCAGCAAGGTACGGCCGGCGCCAAGCTCTTTAGACTTGCCAACGTACTTGTGGTCCGAAGTTAGGCTCTGGTGGCCATTTTCAGGCAGGGAGGTGCACAGGGAATGCTGGCCAGCAAGGGGCGCCGCTGTGCCACTGTAGGGCGCCGCCCGCGCCGCCCATGCCCAAGGTTGAAGAAGGCCTGGGGGATGGCGACTTGTCAGCTGGTATTACCTCCTGGATCAATATGTGGCTCGGGTTCTAATGTTACAATGCGGGAGGAATTTGTGGCCTGTGTGTTGCTTAATTCTTGTTGGCCAATATAAATATGTGGGTCACAGTCTACTGTTAAGAGATTTTACAATAGAAAAATATTTGCAGAAATTAGGGAAATTTTAAAAATTCACCATTTCCTGTAGAATTGCCAAAAAAGTGCGAAATAAATTTTTTTGGATTCCTAATGTCAAATACTTTGTAGTGGCGTGAATTACTTTTATGAAAGTCCTTGTATTTTTTTCAATAATTCCCTTAAATTAAATCATTGGGAATTTATTCCAGGTGATTCCTTTGTTAGAAAATTCTCAAATTTGGCTACAACCTTCCATTAAAAATCCTTGATGTCCAGTGAAAAGTTCAGAATCATTTGACTTCGTTTACTGGTTCAAGTTGTGTTTCATTCTCCTATGTTCCTGAAAAATAGGAAACCAATTGAGACATTTTCAGAATATTGTAGAAACTTGTAAAATGCATATCTCTCTGTAGATGCTTAGAAGAATGTCAAACCAAATTTTTTGGACTCTATGTCAATAACAATATCTAGAAAACCTAGTTTGGTTTGTGACAATGATTTTGTGTTTCTAAAAAAATTCAGTGAAGCTAAACGCTACAGAAAACCAGATCAATTACGTTGGCCAGGATCGACATAATTAAGGCAAAAAACGACGTTACTTAATTACGTTAGTTTTGGCTTATTTACGTTGGTTATCGGACGACATTGCAGATTGGTCATAATTAAGCTAAATTAGTTACCGGGCTGGGCTGCGGCTGGGCGAGGTAACTTAGGTCAGCCATTGGTAGCCGACGTAAGTTACATGGGCTCACTTACATCGGCTATAGCTAGGCTGACGTAAGTTCCATGGTCTAACTTACGTCGGTTATGGCAAGGCCGACGTTAGTTAACCTGGGCTAACTTACGTGGGCCTTTCCATAACCGACGTAAGTTATGTTTTTAATTTTTTGAAAACAGAAACTGCCTACCTCGCACGATGGCAAGCTCACGGAACAACAATACGCAAAGATATATACATAGCAGCAAGAAACAGTAAGAAATCATTCAAAACACATCAATCACAACACAAACTCCGATCGGGCTACACGCAAGCCCCTCGACTACCTCCGGAGCCGAAAAGCTTGTGTTTGCGCGTCCCTCTCGGTGCACCTGTGCCGAAGGAGTTTGCACCGCCGTCGCTGAACCCTACAAAAGAACATTAGAGTTAGACATGTTACAAATTCATCTCACACTCTTCCTCTCTCTCTAACTTCCATCGTATCACTCTCTCCTCGCCCTCTCTCTCTCTTTCTCTCACTCTCTTCCTGTCCCTCTCCCTCTATCTCTTTATCTCTTTCTCTCACACTCTCTTCCCCTCCCTCTCTCTTTCTCTCATTCTCTCACTCTCTTCCTCTACCTCACTTCCTCTCCCTCTCTTTCTGTCACAATTTCTCTCTTCCTCTCCCCTTTCTCTCATTCTCTCACTCTCTTCATATCCATTAATTTCTCTCTCTCTTCCTATCTCTCTCTCTCACACACTTTACCCTCTCTCTCGCGCTCCATCTCTCCCTATCTATGTCTCTCTTACTCCACCTCTATCTCACCTCTCTCTCTCTCAACCTATGTCTGTCTCTCTTACTCCACCTCTATCTCACACTCTCTCTCACCCTATGTTCTACCTCCTCTCCCTATGTGAATTACTAAAAGGAATACAACAGTATTAAAAAAAGAGTATATTAACTGTGACGGGGGCACCTGTGCAGGGGACGTCTGTGTCGGGGTCACCAGCAGCAGCAAAAACAGAGGAATCTCGATCTGCGGACCGCTCTATCGAGCAAAAGTCTGCGAGTGCAAAATATTTGAAGATATATGTTACTAAAATGATATGAAATTAAACTACGATAGTTTGATTACTTACCGGCATTGTTGCTTGCATCTTAGCCATGTACAAGCTCGTGACCTCCTACTCTGCCCTCGACCTCTCCTTCTCCGCCCTCGACCTCTCCTGCTCTACACTCGACCTCTCCAGCTCTGCGTGGGTCTGCGCCAGCATCTCGTTCAAGGCTATGAGCTCCAACTAGGTATGTGAGAGACTGACAGTCCAACAGACGTGGCCTACGTTGATGAAGTGCCTCTCAGAGGTCGCGTCAACCTCGAGTCGACAACTCCATCAAAAATGGCAAACCTGCAAAAGAATGAAAAATACTAAGTAGAAGGAGATAGATTGAAAAATAAATGAAACAATGACCTACTCACCGTTTATGGGCCTTCTCGCCGCCGCTCGTGTACACGACTTGGGGGTTGATCGCCGCTGTTGAAGTGTTCTTGCGACACTTTCCCCAGAACAGCTATGCGAGCAGCCCGCAGAGGTTCTTGGTCGTCAGGGCTTAGTCCTCAGGTGATGTTGCGCATATGGGAGCTGGTAAGACGGTGGTTTTACGTGGTTCGGGCCGCTGGAGCATAATACACTACTCCACGGTGTGAGTTGTATTGCTGGAGAGAGAGAGAGATCTCCTGGGGTGTTAATGCGTGTGTTGAGTGTGTATGAATCACGTCCCATGGCTGCTTGGTCCTTTTATAGCCCAAGGCCGGATAGCTTACAAGAGGGGTTCTGGCCCGACAGGTGGCCCCAGGGCGATCTTATCCTAAAGATCTAAGGATTCTCGCACAAGCTTCCTCTCATCGTGGCTTGATGAACCGCCGTCTCAGACGTCTGTGGCCCATGTGTAGTCGTTGATGATGGTAGGGGATGTCCCATCCTACTACCTTGTCACTGTATGCTACCCACTTGGCGGAGTGGGGTAAGCCTGTGGCGTCTTCACTGTGATGGTATTGGGCATAGCGGTACCTATCAGTAGGTGTGTGTAGCGTTACACATTTCTTCAATGCCCAATTTAGACAAGGCGCACCACACCTTAACTCCTTCAACTCACCGTCCAGTGCAAGTTGCCGTGCTCGTGGCAGCACAAACGTTAGCCTCTGTGTGTGTGGTCTGGTCCTGTACCGCGAGCCACATGGCTACAACGGAGCCCGCCCTGAGGAGGGCCAAGGATTCGGGACTGCAGGACACATGGTAGAGCCGGAGCCTACCTCCGCAGGAGGTGGCCGACCTAGTGCTCCGGACCAAGTGGCAACACTAGAGCCCACTCCTATGGACGAGCGGGGTCTCGTTCCACTAGGCATGTGGCCGCTCGGTAGCCCGCCTCTTCAGGGGGTTGGACCCCATCTTGAGGTTCATGTGGTAGCGTTGGATGTCGTACCTGTGGTAGGCCAGGGTCCAGGCCTTCTGGACACGTGGCACCATCGGATCCTACCTCAAGAGGGAGGCAGGGTACTTAGGTTCTTTTACCCTGTGTGCGAGGGTACTCGGTATGCCGAGTACAGACAGTGGCCCCTGGGTCAACCCTGGGGGAGGTGATGAGCCCGAGGGTGGAGTCCTATCCTTACTTTCCTGCACTGTCTTTTGATTTCATCTTGGTCAGCCCAAATGGTGCATGCCTCTGCTATGTGACCACGCTTCTCTCTCTGGTTGATGGGTCATGGCGACGGGATCTTTGCTTGCTGCAACATCTTTATCGTTATTGTTCCAATGTGGTTGTACGCTTCCGCTGCTCTTGATCCACCTTGAAGAGAATCGCCAGGTTGCCTTCTTAGGTGGGTGCCCCATTGGGCTTGTCTTCCTGACAGGGGACCTGGGCCGCGCTGTCATGGATGCTATGGGTTGAGCATCGGGTTTTGATCCTATGCGACCTGAACGATGCACTCAAACGTCGTCGAGGTTATTAAAAGGGAACCTTCAGGGGCAAAGGTGGTTCTTTCCTTACTCACACTCCAGCGTTTGAGCCTTCGTCTTCCTTCTTAGGCACCTAAGCTTCCCCAACCTACAAGGTTCTTGACTCCTGCTCCAATGGCCTCAGACTTTCCTCCCTCCCGCGTGGTGGACGTAGCGCCCGTGAGGCGGCTGCTTGGCTGAGAGAACGAGAAGCGGCAGGACCTAATCTACCTCGGCTCCCTGCTTCTCGAGTTGGCGAATGAAGAAATCATCCTCTTTACCTTGTACTTGTACTTCGGTTTTGTTCCACCCGTTTCCTCCTTCCTTGTGATGCTCCTGGAGGTCTTTGGGCTCCAGCTTCATCGCCTGTCACCAAAATCTTTGGTGGTGGCCGCGGTGTTCTTGCACTTATGTGAGATGCTCATTGGAGTGTAACCGTTCGTGCCGGTGTTCCAACAATTTTTCGTGATGAGGCGGACTGGGAAGAGCAAGACAAACTTCCTCGGCGTCTACTACCTCCAGCAGCGGGCTAATAGTCCCTTCAAGTACATCACCCTACTTTTCACCGCGAGGTGGGATGGCTGGAGCGGTGACTGGGATGTCGATGCCCACGATCGCATGGTCCTGCCCATCGACTGACCGACACTTAGGAACAAGACCTCGGAGGAGCACCTGGAGATGGAGCTGGAGTATTCCCTAGTGACAAGGAGGATCTGATACCTGGCGGACAATTGTTTGTCAACGTTGATGGTGCTGGCGGACTTCGTGTGTCGTTGCCTGGCCCCCCTCTTGCATTGTTGACGCGCAGCGTGGCTATACTTTGGGCTGCAGGACGGCACCAGGCTGGTGAGGGATTGTGACACGGAGATGATACCGCGAAAGTGTTTTGTGTGATGTACAAGGCGTGTGATGACCCGTTGTCCTTCAATGATGTCACCCTTCCGCAGCCTTGTTCGCCACTTTGCACGGACCGAGACCTCAGGGTGAAGATCTTGAGGGAGATGCGAAACCTGGACGCCTCGATCTTGCGCTGCGGCAGGTTGGATATGCGTACTATGGACTGATCATTGCCATCTCTCTGCATGAGTCTACACCTACTCCGGGCTCCGAAGTGCTGAGGGTGGAAGATCCGTCATCCAACAGGGGGGAGGGCAAAGCGCTGGTCCCTAATACGGGGAAAGGAAAGTCACTGGTGGTCGAGGGCATGAAGGACAAACGTCCTCGGTCATCGTCGATGGCACCACCGAGGGCGGCCTTTGCCCCAAACAAATGTCTGATGGAGCGCCCATCCTCTGCCTCTGGTGTTGACAGTTCTTCGAGCGAAGTCTCCGCCCGCCAAGCAACGAGTCTGCTATTGACTAAGGACGGCGCTCCAACCAACGTCTCCGCAGCCGGTGCAATCCAAGGCGCTGGTGAGGGCTTCGGAGCGCTACATTCGCGAAGCCACAGGAAAAGAGGCCTCGGGCTACTAGCGATCTTGCCATGGGCTTGGAAATGGATGTTGATGGGGGCTCTAGAGGAGGCTCCAGAAGTGGCGTCGTTGGGGTTGGTGGAGGCACAACGCTGTCGGTCGGCAGCAGTGTTGGTGGTTCTAGTGGAGGTCCAGTCAGATCAGCCCCACCTGTTGTATCGATAGTAGAGCCCACAGCCTCAGAGTCGCCGAAACTCGAGGCCTGCTGCAGCATCCGGGGATGTCCGTAAGGCATTCTGACCAAAGGTTGCATCATTGTCCCATCTGTTCTCTTGTTTGAACAGATTTGACTCCAATCTGTGGGTCTTCGTCAGTTGTGGTGACACCCTTAGCGCCGGGGGTATTGGTTTGGAGCACTCAGAAGTCAGCCCAGGGGGCCACAACTGCATCAGTGGAGCTGACTGCCAAGCCGGTATAAGGGTGCGTCGCTCCGGCACCCATGCCTGGCACTAGCAATGAAGCACCTCCTGTTGCAAGCCGAAAGTAATGTTGGAGTCCACTCAGCAAGCTGAGGGTCCGACCTCTGAGGCTGCTGTTCCAACAGGTGGCTCCTCGGGCGATGGTGGTGCTGCCACTTAGGGTGGCACCGCAACTTTTGCTCAGCTCCCTATGACAAGGCCCCCGGCGCTGGTGACCTTACCCTCATCATCGTAGGGGGGAAGAGGTTCTTGAGATGATCATCAGGCGCCCTTCCATAGCTTCGATAGAACCAGAGTGCCTCTCCAACATCATCAACTTGGTGTCGTCTAACATCAACTTGGTGCAGTCCAACCTCCACAGAGCGCAACACACTCTCGCCAAAGAGTGGGAGAAGTTGCGAGCGGAGGACGCACGTCTCCAGGCCTGGGAGGACCTTCTGAGGTCCAGGATCAATGAGTCGATGTAGAAGCAACGAAAGGAGGGTGAGGAGCTGGAGTTGAGGCGTCAATTGGCGAATGCCATGGACATGACATCCTAAAAGATTCTGGATGTTGCCAAGGCGATCAATCAAGCGGCTGACGTCCGCTTCAGTGCCCCTGAAGAGCTTCGAGTGACCCTGGGACGCTGCGATGCCGTTGTTGTTGAGCGGGAGGCCGCTATTGATGAGCAAGAGGTGGCGGCCCGGGCAATGAAAACTTAAACTGAGGTAGATCGGGACAGGCTACAGTCCCGCATCAGAGACCTTGAGCTTCACGAGAGCAACCTGGCGTGGGATCAGGAGCAGCACCTATCTGAGCGCTAGGAAGTCCTCCTGCTAGAGCTTTACGTTCGGGCTCGAGAGTAGACTTCGGAGCATCGCGCCCGGGAGATTGATCTGTAGGAGCGACAGCTGGCCCATTGTCTGGAAGACTAGGGTAGAGTGCTGGCGGAGACAGTGGAATCCCACGTTCTAGTGTGCTACCGGAGCCAAAACCCGAAGATACCTCTGGACTCGGTAGTCGGCGGCCCCGTCGCGGCGCGTAAAGAGGAGGTAATGGAAGAAGTCAAGGATGCTGCCAAACATGTCGCCGCACAATTCATGAGAGTTTGAGGCCGGCGTCCTATAGGTGGGGGCACCTTTTTATCCAGGGCTTTCTCCTTTGTAAATATCCTTCAATGAATTTGAATTCGTGTTTGACTTCTTGGATATGTCTTGTGCTTCCCATCTTTTTCACTTGGGCTCTTAGCAGCATAAGGGCCTGAAGAACTTTGTTGTACTTTGTTAGTTTTTTAGGAACCAACGATCACATAATTGACATAGTCGAACTGCTGTCAGCGGACGTCCTGCCTATGGAACCCCCTTAGAGGGCCCCTGGTAGATGTGGACAGCTGGATGTGCACGCCTACCACTTGATCGGAGGACGTCTTCAATAGGCCCCCAGTGGAGCAGGCGGAGGTTGAGTAGTTGACGTTAGCAAGCCCCTTTAGGGATGCGAAGATTTGTTTTTGGAACTCATGGTTGGGGTCGGATGCTTCGACATCACCCAACATCGTTGTAGAGATTTCGACAGCAGGCCCCCTGGGAGGTGCCAGAGTTGGCTGCTCTGGCTTCGCCCACCATCATCGTTGAGACATCGACGGCAGGCCCTCTGGGGGGTGACGGAGCTGGCTGCTCTAGCGTCGCCCACCATCGTCAAAGGGAAGTCAACTGCACGCCCCCTGGGAGGTGCCAGATCTGGCTGCTCAGGCGTCGCCCACCATCATCGTAGGGACGTCGACGGCAGGCCTCTTGGGAGGTGTTGGGGCTGGCTGCTCCTGCATCGCCCACCATCATTGTAGAGTCGTCGACGGCAGGCCCTCTGGGATGTGCCAGGGCTGGCTGCTCTGGTATCGCCCACCATCGTCGTACGAACGTCGACGGCAGGCACCCTGGGAGGTGCCGGGACTGGCTACTCCTGCATCGCCCACCATCCTTGTAGTGTCGTCGACGGCAAGCCCCCTGGGAGGTGCCGAAGCTGGCTACTCCAGCATCGCCCGCCATCGTCATAGGGACATCGACGGGAAGCCCCCTAGGAGGTGCCGGAGTTGGCTCCTCCGACATCACCCACCATCATCGTAGAGACATCGATGGCAGGCCCCCCAGCATCACCCACCATCATCGTAGAGACATCGACGGCAGGCCCACTGTGAGGTGCTAGAGCTGGCTGCTCCGGCATCGCCCACCATCGTCGTAGGGACCTCAAGCCCATTGGGAGGTGTCGAAGTTGTCTGCTCTGGCGTCGCCCACCACCAATGTGTAGCAACATCAACAGCACGCCCCTAGCATACAGATTACCACAAGAGAACCCTATTAGCAACATGAGCAGGGCAAAATAGTGTACTCACGCATCAGCACTTGTTATTGTCATCAACGTGTTGGGACGTTGACGAATGGCCCCAGGACGGGTCAGAGCTGGATCTCCAGCACACATGAGAAAAGAGGGAACACTTTGCTTGCTGGTTTACCTCTTTTTTCTCTTTAGCTTTGTCATGTCATCCTGAGCTGGAATACGGGGCTTGGGTAATTCAATGCGCTAGCGCTTCGGGGTCCGGCTTCAGCTTTCCCTTGGGTGCGAGCTTTCCGACCCCCAGTACTTGACCACAGCGCTGGGAGGCAAGGCATGCATGCTTAGGGTACAGGACCAGGCTAAGTAGTTTACACACCCTAGACCTCCGGCTTGGGGTAGACCTTTCATGGGAGGCCATCCGGCATCACCGGACTCCATGGAAAGGGGCAGCCATGAGAACCCCTCACACGTTGCAGGTACCTAAAGTAGGATTGCACAACTCTACCAAGGGTGAGATATAGATCACATAACCGTGTATATGAAGACAATATTCAAAAATGAGCCTAGCATGGTTCATCACAAAATTAATGAGTAACTAAATGAATATTCTAGGGAAGCATGGAGTAAGACAGTGATTTTTTATATCGGCATTGATAGGGGGATACAAGCATGACAAAAGAAGGCAACGACTCACTTCTAGATGACGAGGGAGGCAGGGTGCACAGGCTTAGGGTTCGGGATCACGCTAAGCTGACTGAACACTCAGGGCCTGAGCCTCCTGATGCTTGGTTGACCTAAGTGTTGCTCCTATACTCTTTGAAACCTCTACACTATCCAACTAATAAGCTAAGGATAACTTACAGAGGTGCTCAAAGCTCCGAGGGTAACTGTGACAGCAATGGGGCAACTTGTCGATACCAGCTACTAGGGGGAGATGAGCGGGTGTCCCTACTTTCTACCTTGCCCCCCCCCCCCCCCCCCCCCCCCCCGCGCCTTGCGAGTGGCCTGGGCAGAGCTAGAACTGATCTTGACAGCTTTGACGGGAACATCAGTGCTGTTGGAGGGCTGCAGACGGGATGCAGCGGACGAGTCGCACTCACGCGAGCTCAGCGGAGGCTGACTTGATCGAACACCACCCAGGGCAGGTGTCGGGTCTGGTGCAAGTGCTTGGAGCTTTTCCAAGGCTAACACAGTTGTGGTGCAGTCTCTGCGGATCTTGAGGATGTCAGAGGGGGTCAACATTTTCAAGACGAGGTAGCCGTAGTGGGCTACGGCCATGAATTAGTACATGGCGGGTCTGCCGATGATGGCATTGAAGAGGAGGATGACCTCCAGGATGTCGAACAGTACGCTGTCCATCCCGAAGTTTTCAGGTGTCCCGAAGGTCACCCGGAGGTGGATGTTGCCGTATGGAAAGATGTTCCCTAGTCCCACCCTCGAGTGGGGGTAGGAGCTATCGAGGCCACATATCGGCGCAGGGTCTTGACCGTGTTCTAGGACACGGGACCCAAGACCCCCCAAAGATGACAAAGAGTGTCTTGTGACACTCATGGTCGCTGCTGCGTCGGAGTCTTCATCCTGGTGGACCACCTTGATAGCCTGTTCATGCTTCTGGTACTCCATTTCCTCGTCATCGTCAACCTTGGGGTTGAACTTCTACTTGCCCTTCTGCTGGTGGAAGCGTGCACCTTCAGGATGCTGTTGTGCTCGCTCTTGGTATCGCTCAGCGCACCTCGATCTATCGGCAGTCGCTTGCACTGTGGTCGCGAGTCTTGTGCACCAGGCAGGGCTCGACGCTATCATCAGTTCTAGGTGGCTGATGCGGGCATTTGTCCTGACGTGGGGGTCTGGTACTACTGGTCATAGTTGCTACCGTGACGGGTGGCCCAGGCAGTGTCTTGTTCTAGTCGCCACCCTGGTTCTTGTTCTTCTTTTTGCCGCTACACGGGGTAGTGGCAGCTTCACTGGTGTGGTCGATTTTGCCCACCCTTGAATAGGGATGTGAGTGCCAGTAACGGCCTTCTTCTGCCTTGGTGCACTATTTGGCAATGGAGAAGAGCTCGGAGATGTCTTGCACATTGTGCGTGGCTAACTTCTCGAGCATCTTCCTATCACACACTACCTGTCGGAATGCCACTATGACAAAATCATTGGGGATGTTGGGAATGGAGTTGTGTACCTAAGAGAACCGCTAGATGAATGATTGCAGCATCTTCTTGGGTCGCTAACGCATGGCGTGGTGGTCAAGCTTGGTGTCGGGGCGCGTGTAGGAGCTGCCAAAGTTCGCAGTGAACTATCGTTAGAGCTCTTCCCAAGAGCTCATGAACCCCTCGGGCAGGTTCATTAGCCATGATTGGGCTCACCAGATCAGTGCGACCAGGAAGTAGTTCGCCATGGTGAACTCATCCGCTTCTGCAGCAAGGAGTGATGTTTTGTAGATCTACAGGAACTCGACGGAGTTGACGCTTCCGTCAAACTTATCTGGCAGTTGTGGCTGGAACTTGTGCGGCCATGTCGTCAGGCGGAGGTACAGAGCCAAGGCTGTGCACCCTTTGATGGGCTTTGCCAGAGAAGCGTACGAGGCGACATAACCTGGGGGGTCTGCTATGCACCGTACGGTGAATGTGGTGTCGCCGCCTGCGAGACTTGCGGCTGCTGAGAAGCTTGCAGTGAAGCGTTCTGCTGTTGCTGAACCTGTTTTGGAACCTACTACGCCGAGTACTGCTGTTGTAGCACCTGCTGTGCAGAGTACTGCAGGGGGAAGTCGACCCAGCATAATCTTTATGAGGAGGCGGAAGAGGGTTTACCTGTGGTGCACCATGGACAAAGGACGCCTCCTGCTCATGCCCCTGAGGGCCGTATTCGGCCTCGGGGTTATGGTGTCTCTCCCGCTGCCACTCGATGATGACGCGGCTGTCTACATGAGCTCGACATGGGTTGAGCTCGGCCCTCAGGTCGATAGTGGGGATCCTTCTAGTGCTAGTAAGCCTTGTGGAGTGGGAGTTGGCGGAGCAATGATCGCTGGACGGCATGCACGACAGCGACACATGACATCTCGCTCTGGAAGGAGAATTGATGGTCGCGATGGTGAGGTTGTCGATGTCATGGACCCACTGTTGAGCTGCTCCCTGGGAAGCATTAAAGGACAGTGGGTGGTGGAGAAGGGCACTGGCTGCTGCCAGAGCACTCTCTGGACTTGCAGCTGGCGGCTCCAGAGCCGCCGACTCAGCCAGGATGTGCCCAGATGCGCCGCCCCAGTCAATTGCATCTATGTGGGGTGTGATGGACCAGACTGTGCCACCCGGGCATGGGATGTGGTCACAGGATGACGGCAACGGAAACTGCCATCCACAGGCTTGATGTACACAATTGCGGTGAAAGCGCAACCACTTTTTTAGAGGAAAACCCCCTCTTTGGTGGGCCAAGTGTCGAAGTGTTCTTGCAACACTTCCCCCGGACCTGCTATGCGAGCAGCCCTTGGAGGTTCTTGATCGGCAAGGCTTAGTTCTCACGTGAGGTTGCATGTATGTGTAAAAGCCCAAAAATTTCATAGTGCAATGTTCAGATAGGAAAATTAAAAATTTGAAGGGGAAAAAGAAATAAACAGGGAATGGGAAAATGAAGTGAGTTAAACCGTATATGATGGAATTCAAAATTTTAAAGATAGCTCCTGTTCAAACCTTGCCAAAATAAAAATTTGAGTTTACCATTATATTCCAAATATTCTAAATAGCATCCTAGTAAAATTTCATAAAATTTGGAGCATATTTTCTATTTAATTCAATGTGTACATTGAATTCCATTCAAATTAAAATTTGAATTTGAATTTCAGATGAAACTTTTCCAAATTAGAAATAAATTCCAGAATCTGAATCTACACCTTTGATTTGTCCTCTCCACAAAAATCTGGAATTCCTGGACAAATATAGGTGGGAGAATTGAAGGACCGGAAAAGATAGACTTGAGGGGGGATGTGGGACCCACTAGTCAGTGAAGCTAATACGTGTGCACTCTGTTTCTCACCATGGCAACACCGCACGGCACGCAACGCCAGCGAGCTGCTTGCCTGCTTGCATCATGGTGTGCTCCCTACACCTCCCCATCTCTATCTTCGGTTCCTGACCAGAGTGGAAAAGCATCTACGCTCCTTCCTCTATTTGTCTCCCGAGCGCACCCCCTCGCCACCTCTGTTCACCCGACCAACTCAAGATTCTGGCCAAGTTTCTTCATCCTCTCAACAGCAAAGTGGTGCACAAGACTTCCCTCACCTTCTCCAGCTTTTGATTCAGTGTTTCGTCGACTACAACGCTGGTATTTTGCAGTGTTGCGGACGCCGCCGTTCCGCTGCCGCAAGGAAGCCCACTGCCTCTCCGTCGCGCCAGCGCCACAGGCCAGCTCTCGAACTGCTCCCAAAAGCAAACAGGATCGCCGGGACATCACCTTTCCCACGGTAAAAACCTATCTTCATTCCATCCCCTATCGAGGGAGTATATCTCGATTAACTTTCAGCACAAGGTTACACTTCATGTTAGGTTGTGAGAGCAATTCGTGTTCTATGTGGAGAAATCCCTTGATCCAGCTAGATATTACTTTATGTACCTCCTAGCGCACCCCCTGGATCAATCCTAAGTGAAAGTAATCGACCACCGATGGAGTATTTCAAGTTTTCCTCATCGCCTTTGAAAAGCACCACTGCTCGCCGTCGAGCTTGCGTTGGCCGGCCGTTATGTGGTGTTTGCACCTCTTTTTCACCTTCCTAATGCTCCCAAGAACCTCCCCAGCTTTTCCTCGAAGTGTTTGCACCATTTCCGAGCGGTTCCGACATGGGCGAAACCCTAGCCGCCACCGCCGCCGTCGTGCACTGGATTCCGGCCATCGCCGGCATTTGACGACCTCCCCATCGTGCTCAGTACCTCCAATAATGGTTAGGCGGCTGGATTTAGAGAGAAAGAAGGCCGTGTAAACCGGGTCGGCGAGCTCGCCGGAGAGCACAGCCAAGGGCAGCCCGAGCGCCGCCACCGAGCCGAGGTTTAAGATGACCCGGCGGGCCCCGCGTGTCAGCCTCTGTTTTTTGTCCCACGGATCAGCTGTGGCTGGTGATCTTTTGTGGCTACGCGGGTTAATCCAGTGATCTTTTGTGTGGCCATTTCCTGATAGGTTGATTTAAAACCAGTGGGCCCAAATTGATTAATTCAAACTTTTCCTTTTCTAAATAATTCCAGATTTTGAGCAAACTTCTAAATTCAATTACTCCTAGTAGAATTGCTCAAATAATACCCAATAAATTCTGGTCGACTCATATTGATGCCTATTTTGCACTGGTGCAATTTGTTGGACATGAAAGTCCCAGACTTTCCATAATTAATTCCTTAAGCTAACTGCTTGGGAAATTAATTACCGCTGTTCTACTAATTGGAAAATTTCCAATTCTGGTCAGATTGCTCATCATAGTACACTTGAACTCCAATAAAATTTTCACGTTCATTGGACTTCATTTACTAGACGAAACAACACTGTTCAAATCCCCTATGTCAATTGAAAAATGAGAAATGTACAGGAACATTTTCAGAATTTCTTGCAAACTTGTAAAATCAATTTCTCCCTATGCAAAGCTCATAAAAATATGAAACAAATTTTACTAGAACCAGCAAGACCTCCTCTTCCATAATCACACACTGTTAGCCATGAAAAATCTCCAGATTTAATACCAAATTTCAGAGAATGATTTTATTTGATGGAATTTCAGAGACAACAAGCTTCCTTGAACATCCCCAATTCTTGGTCCAGTTCTTCCACATAGAACTTATTATCCACTTTATAAATCCCAAAGCCAATGAAAATCGTTTTCTTACCTGATCAGTGGTTATAAGATCTTTTATACACTTTCACTATCACTCATGTACTTTATATATTGCATATCATATAGTGACCGAGATCGAGGAGGAGCCGGAGGCCTTGGACATCATCATCCCAGAAACTAACTTTGAATTCGACTCGCAGCCAGGCAAGCCCCAGTTTGCATTTTTAGTGCTATTTCAAAGTTTATATTTGTATCACTTATGTCTAGGATTAATTTTGTGCATTAGGGCTAAGGTGCTTGTTACTCCACTTGCATGACTCACAAATCCTATGGAGTATTTGGTAGGTCTACAACTTGACGAGTAGAAAATGCCATGCTAATGTTTTGAGGAATCCGGTATAAGTCGAGCAGTTGGAATCTACTCGAAAGATTGGATTTTATCACACGGGATGGATTTGATCAACGAATGGTTTATGAATATGAATTTGAGATCGAGCAGTGTATAGGATGCAGTGAGACGTGGTCTCATGTGTGTAGTCTTCTTGTGTCGATTGAGGACCGATCTGTGTGCAGCCCTGATGAACAAGTTTGAACTGTACCAGATGCATACTGGGCATATGGAACCCAGGAAATCGATGTAACTTGGTAACTGGGGTGTCAAGGCATAGCCCACTGTGGATAGGGGTGGGTTTAGGGCATCAAGGTGCAAATCTACCTGCGGGCACAGACACACTCCGTGCGGGGACCTTATGCCTTCGATGGTGGGACCAGTTCGGTGTTTGAGTTTCTTGTGAAAGGTTGTTGCGTATGACGTCGTGAGGAACATTGCATGTTTCTCACACACGGGTGTACGTGACGTGTTATCCGGGTGTCTACTGATTGCAATCACCGTCCCTCGCAGTTATTTGAGTACCGCTTGTTCATTGCGCTATGACGTAGTAAAGACTCAAGAAGCCAGGAGAATACGATGTATTGAATTATAACTGCTTTGCAACTATGATTGTTATAGAATATGCTCACTAAAGTTACTTTTATTGAACTTTTAAGCTGCTGCTAATAACTTAATTAAGGATCAACATGTATCCCTGCATGTAGAGTTCCATGTTTAGGTGAGACGGTTAAGTCTTGCTGAGCCTTCATGTTCACGGGTGCTATATTAAGTTGTTTGGAGGTGAGACGTATGAGGAAGGGCCCAAAGATGAGGCGATGCCCCCGTCGGGGTATACCGCCTTGTGGGAGCCCTGCACGCCGCCGTGATCTTTTGTGTGCTGCTAGTGTGTAGCGTCACCGGGCTGGACGGTTGCACTTTTGCAAAGCTAGACTACGAGTTTAGCTATGAGTATTACTTCCACTGTACATTATGTATTGTAAAAGACTTTTGCTGGTTCTATAAATAAAACTTTGTATTTTTTCGTATTCTTTTCGTGTGTGCTATTGGGTACCGCATCGAACAGCACCACTCTCTGTGATTCCTGGAATGTGTGGACCCGGTCGTCACAACCTGGTATCAGAGCCGCATTGGGAATAGCACGCTTGAAAAGGGCATATTGTGAAAACTTATAAGTAGTAGAGTGAGGATTAGTTACTATGCCCACATAAGGACTATTATAGTATTAGTTAGTGAAGGTGGCAAACTAACTTATGTATTATTATATTCTGTAACGACGCTCCGACATCAGGTAAGAGGTAAGGTACGCCACGGCAAGCAGATCAATTGCGGAAAGCTCACCATGTGAGAGGTAGCATGTGATTGTTTTCGTGGCTTGGCACGGAAAGTAAATATGAGTCTCTGAAACAATCCATGTTTCAGAGAACATATGACACGCGATACCCCAACGTTCTTCAAAATTAGTGGGATCCCCCGTCGGGTGAAACATAACCCGATGCGCCTCCTACTGGTGCAGCATTATGTAAAGACGTGGGACCTCATCGGGTGATAGAAAACACGGTCATGTACCTCAAGACGTCGCTTAGCTCGGGGCGGCCCGTATGGAATGATATGGGACGAATGTTTTTACTTTCATATATAGTATTGCAACTGCCTGAAATAATCGCCCATGCAGGCTGTGCCGTACGGCACCATATGATTGATCAATAATTTGTGTGTAGTTGCTGGACACTAACCCCGATGCGCCTCCTACTAGTGCAGCATTATGTAAAGACGTGGGACCCCGTCGGGTGGTAGAAAACACGGTCATGTACCTCGAGACGTCACTTAGCTCAGGGTGGCCCGTATGGAATGATACGGGACGAATGTTTTTACTTTCATATATAGTATTGCAACTGCCTGAAATAATCACCCATGCAGGCTGTGCCGTACGGCACCATATGATTGATCAATAATTTGTGTGTAGTTGCTGGACACTAACCACACTTTAGGTAGATCAATAACGTTTGTGAGTGAACGTTATTAGTACCACCGTTGAGACGTATGCCGGAATACCAACTTAGGATTTTCTTTGGTGAGGGCATAGTACCATCATTGCATTCGAGTTTCATCAGGCACATCAACGATGATATCCGTGCTGGAGGTGTGACTCGACAACAAGTAAAAATTTTCAACTTAGGACTAAATTTGAAATTGTAATATCTATTTTGGAGCGTGCTGGTCAGATTTACAAGTAATCATGTGGTCGCTGTGTTAAGCAGGCATGTGGTTTGGGAACTTGAGGAAGTCATCCACAAGTTTCATTTTCAGCTCCAAGGCAGATTTCAAGATTTAAAACTTGAAAATGTCATTTGAACTTAAACTGCCAGGTTCCTGATGCAAACTGAGAATCTGGTAGCAAAATGCTTAACTTTGAAATAGCATAACTCTCAGTAGGAGTAACCACTGAAATTCTTCCATACATGGTTGGAAAGTTTAGAGAGTCTTCTAAAACTCTTATGTTCAACTCCAGATCAGAATCTCTTTGTAAACTAAGGAAAAATTCAAATTTCCAAACTCTGTTAAATCTCAACAGAGACTGGACAGTTTCTGTAGCATGTCATTGTCTTTGTCATATGTCTTAGTAAAATCGACGAATGACTTCATGTATTACATATTTGTAATCCTGAGTATGTATGCGACAATGTTATACTTTATGATTGTTGCATATTTTGATGTTTTGTATCTGGAAAAATGTGGACAAAATTAGCCTTAAACAGAGGAGGTGCTGTCAAAATTTTCCAGAAACACTATCAACTTGCAAAAGTCATATCTCCTCATACAGAAATTATCTGGAGACAAATAAATACATTATAGAAAGACCTTTGAGATTACTACAATTTATTATTTAAACTCTAGTCCAGATTTTGCCTCTAACTGGTCGAAACATTTTAATCTCTCCAGACTGGTCAGCGGGATCAGAATCTGGTATTGGGATCCTATTCGTTTTCGCACTCCACAGATGGAGTGTTCCTTCACTCGCCCAGGAAGCCGTCGCGTCTGGGAATATGGCGAAGAGCTCGGCATTTTCAGTGAATCCACTTTTGAATTCTGCAATTCAAACCATTTTGATTTCAATTTCTTGTGTCATATTCCATGTCCTGCGGCTGTTATTTTATATGCTGGGTTGGAATCGAGTATTTGATACAATCAAAACATCACTTCGAGCGATGACATGTGTATGTCTTGTACAATAGCGAGTATACACGTACGCAAACGCACTCAACGTTCCGTTGTGACCGAGGATAGTCGAAATGGACTTCCATCAACGAAGTTCATTACTTTGGTACTTGATTATGATAAACTGGTCCAGGGATGTGTATGTTGTGTAAAGTTGACATTTTATCAATATGTGTGAATGTTATGTGTGTTACTTGATCAATTCTCGCATTACTATTGTACGGACTAGAGGAAGTAAACAAACATGTTACTGATTATTGGATAATGTGGATGCAGAATGGTGCGTACACCGGTACACGTTCTACGCCCGAGATGGGCGGCTCTAGCCGGGTTCATGAGGATAAATCTCTGAACCGAGAGCAAACCACGACACCGCAGCAACAGGCTCCTCCACCACCACCACCTGAACCTCCAAGGACTCTCGCGGAGATTCTAGCTGCAGTGCTCAGCTCGCGCGACGAGCAAACCGAGTTGCTGCAGATGTTGGTGCAGAATTCATCCCGTCAAGGGGGGCGACAAGATAATGGGCAATGCCAGCCCCAACAGAGTTCATACTCAGACTTCTTGGCGACGCATCTACTGGTCTTCACGGAGGCCGAGCAGCCTCTAGAGGCGGACAACATTATCTGCACCCTCGAGGCGAAGTTCGGTTTGCTATGATGCATCAACAGCAGAAGGTGTTGTTTGCAGCGCAACAGCTTCAAGGATCCACCGATGCCAGCTGGTCATGCGTTCACGTGGACCGAGTTCTGGGAGGCATTCCGCGCCTACCATATACCTACCAGTATCGTGAAGAGAAAGCTTCAGGAATTTCTGGAGCTGAAGCAAGGCGGGAGAACTGCTCATGAATACTACCGTGCGTTCAATCATTTGGCGCAGTACCTGTTAGATTATGTGGGGACGGAAGATAAGAAGCGAGATACATTCTTCCAGGGCCTTAATCCCAAGATGAAGGTCCAACTCACACAATGCAATCGTGGAACCTTCAACGACATCGTCAATGCCGCGATAGTGCAAGAAGACGATCAGCGCGAGCTCATTTCTGATAAGAGGAAATGGAGCGCGCCATCGAGCAGCAGCGGTGGTGGTCTATAGAAGTACCGTTTGGTGTATCGCTCACCATCCGGACAGCGATGGCAGCCACCGGCGCGACCGCAGAAGTTTTGCGGTCGTTCTTTCAACGCACCGAGTTTTCGACCGCCATTTCCACAGCAGCAGCAGCAGCAAAGGATGACCCCGTGTGCATATCCACCTCCACCACGTGCACCGGGATTCCGTCCACAGCTTGGCGGGAACCCGACACAATACACGTGCTACACGTGTGGCCGTGTCGGGCATTTTTCAAGGGACTGCCCCGTACAGCGACAAGGCATCGTGCAAGCACCATATCGGGGTGCAACTCAGCCCCGCAACCAGCCCAAGAAACAAGCACCAAAACCCGGCAACGTCCACCACATAGCCATCGAAGACGTGCCAGAATGTGAACCCGTCCTCACGGGTACGTTTTCTCTACTCGAAAATCCCGTAGTCATATTATTTAACTCTGGTGACACCTGTAATTTCATTAGCCAATCATATGGCGTCAAGCATCAATTATCTATCACTCCCATAGAAAGTCAATATTTGATTTGCTCACCGGGTGGGAAAATAGCAGCGGACATGAAAGTCCATAAAGCACAACTTAAGATGGGTGGGAATATCTATCCGACTTCTCTAATTATATTAGAGGGTCAAAAGCTCGATGTCATCTTAGGAATGTCGTGGCTACGCCATCATGATGTTGTTCTCGACATCATTCCACATGTGGTCCATTTAGACTCTCCACTACATGAACCACACACTCTCATTCTAGACATCCTTATCCATGAAATTCCAGCCACATAAATCACGGAAGCCACAAAGCTTGAGGACATTCGTGTGGTTCGTGAATATCCGGACGTGTTTCCTGATGACGTTCCGGGTATGCCACCGGATAAGGACATCGTGTTCAAGATTGAACTTATTCCGGGAACCACGGCTATTTCTCGAAGGCCGTACAAGATGGCACCAAATGAGTTGGCGGAATTAAAGGAGCATTTGAAGGACCTGCTGGACAAAGGTCTCATACGCCCAAGTTCATCACCTTGGGGCTGCTCCGCACTTTTTGTGAAGAATAAAGACAAGATGTTATGTCTATGTGTGGACTACCGTCCGCTCAACGCTGTGACGATCAAGAATAAGTATCCACTACCGCGCATCGATATTTTATTCAATCAATTACTTGGTTGTAAGGTTTTCTCGATAATGGATCTCCAGTCTGGATATCATCAAATAAAAATCCGGCCGGAGGATATACCAAAGATGGCATTCTCGATGAGATACGGGCTCTATAAATATCTCATCATGTCGTTTGGGCTTACCAACGCACCGGATCACTTCATGTATTTGATGAATTCAGTGTTTATGCTGAAGTTGGACAAGTTTGTCGTGGTCTTCATTGGTGATATTCTGGTCTATTCGAAATCGGAAGAAGAACACGCCAAACACTTGCATATCGTGCTCCAACGATTGCGAGATCACAAGCTTTATGCAAAATTCAGCAAGTGCGAATTTTGGATCAGCCAAGTGCCATTTCTTGGAAACATTATTTCAACGGAGGGTATCGCTGTTGAACCAAGCAAAATTGTGCAAGTGCTGAAATGGGAGTCTCCAAAGTCCGTTCACGAAGTTCATAGCTTCCTCAGGTTAGCGGGATATTATCGGAGGTTCATTCCGAGCTGCTCAAAAATCGCCAAACCAATGACAGAGCTTCTGAAAAAGGGGACCAAATATATTTGGAGCAAGGCATGTGAGGATGCATTTCAAGCATTGGTGAAGCATCTCACAACAGCCCCAGTGCTAGCTCAGCAGGACCCGACCAAATCTTTCGACGTTTATTGTGATGCGTCTGGCATTTGTCTCGGCTGCGTGTTAATGCAAGAAGTCCTTGTGCTCGTATATGGCTCATGGCAGTGCCGATATCATGAGCAGAATTATCCAACTCATGACCTTGAGCTCGCTGCCGTGGTGCTCGCTTTAAAAATGTGGAGGCATTATTTACTCGGAAATCTAGTGCACCTCAACACCGATCACAAGAGCCTAAAATATATCTTCACTCAGAAGAAGTTGAATATGCGACAGTGAAGATGGTTAGAGCTGATCAAAGATTATGAGATTGAAATCCACTACCATCCCGGCAAGACGAATGTGGTTGCCGATGCGCTAAGCCACAAGTCTCATGTCAATAATCTGTCCATCAATCCAATGCACGAGGACAAGCTGAGTTTATACATGGTTCCATATGGAGCATTATATAATCTTGCTCTCATTCCTACCATACAAGAGGATATTATGGAAGCTCAGAAGAAAGACGTGGATATGTCGCACATTCGGAGGAGAATAAAGAACGGGGAAATGAAGTGCTTCCGAAGTGATGAACATGGTACCTTTGGTTCAAAGACCGTATCATGGTACCTCGTGACATGGAATATCGGAGAAAATCTTGGATGAAGCTCACTTGTCCAAGTATTCTATTCATCTGGTCAGCAACAAGATGTATCAAGATCTGAAAACCAGATTTTGGTGGACACAGATGAAAAGAGAAATTGCAAAGTACATATCCGAGTGTGATACGTGTCGACGTGTGAAAGCCGACCACATGAGGAAAGTCGGACAGCTGCAACCACTGAAAATTTCGGCGTGGAAGTGGGAGGATATTAGTATGGATTTCATCGTCGGTTTGCCTCTCACATTCCACAAGCGTAATTCGATTTGGGTGATAGTCGATCGACTAACCAAATCAGCTAATTTTATATCTGTACATACCAAGTACATTGCCAAGAAATATGCAGAGTTGTATATTGCAAGAATCATGTGCTTCCATGGTGTTCCTCAGACAATTATTTCAGATCGTGGGGCGCTGTTCGTTGCTCGTTTCTGGGAGCAGCTGCACGCGTCATTGGGGACAAAACTGACCTGAAGCTCCGAATATCACCCGCAGATGGATGGTCAAACTGAGCGGGTGAATCAAGTTTTTGAAGATATGCTCCGCGCTTGTGCCATCCACCACAACAAAAATTGGGATGATCATTTACCATTGGCAGAGATCTCATATAACAATGGCTATCAAGCTAGCATTAAGATGGTGTCGTATGAAGCTCTCTATGGCCGGAAATGTCGCACACCAGTCAACTTTTGTGAATCCGGTGAGCGGGTTATATACAGAATTGATCTTGTGAATGAAGCCGATGAATGAGTGCGAGTGATGCAAGCCAATCTCAAGGCTGCTCAATCGCCTCAGAAAAGTTATGCGGATAAATTACGTTGACCCCTCCACTTCGACATCGGGGACCATGTTTACCTTCGTGTCTATTCGATGAAAGGAATTCACCGCTTCGGAGTGAAGGGAAGGCTTTCTCCACGATACATCAGTCTGTTCGCAGTAATTGAAAAATGCGGACCCGTGGCATATCGCTTGGAGTTACCGGCATCGCTTGTTGGTGTTCACAATGTATTCCACATTTCTCAGCTGCCTAAGTGCCTTAAATCCGCAGCTGAAATCCACACCGAAGACCTTGAAGCTTTCCAACCGAATCTCACTTATTTTGAGTATCCGATCTGGATTATCGATGAAAAGACTCGCACCACTAAAAACCGGACTTTGTACTTCTGCAAAGTCTTGTGGATCAACCATACCGCTGAAGAAGCGACATGGAAAAGCGAGGACTATCTCCGATCAAGTTATCCGGATTTGTTATCATCTCATATCCGGTAAGCTTTTTACCTCTGTCTCATTCAATTGTAATCTCGGGACGAGATTCTTTTAAGGGGGGGGGGGTGTAAAAGCCCAAAAATTTCATAGTGCAAAGTTCAGATAGGAAAATTAAAAATTTGAAGGGAATAAGAAATAAACAGGGAATGGGAAAATGAAGTGAGTTAAACCCTATATGAAGGAATTCAAAATTTTAAAAATAGCTCCTATTAAAACCTTGCCAAAATAAAAATTTGAGTTCACCATTAGCATCCAAATATTCCAAATATCATCCCTGTCAAATTTCATAAAATTTGGAGCATATTTTCTATTTACATTAAATTTCATTCAAATTCAAATTTAAATTTGAATTTCATATGAAATTTGTCCAAATTTGAAATAAAATTCCGGAATCTGAATATACAGCTTTGATTTGGCCTCTCCACAAAAATATGGAGTTCTAGGACAAATATAGGTGGAAGAATTGAAGGACTAAAGAAGATAGATTTGAGGGGGGCTGTGGGACCCACTGGTCAGTGAAGCTAATACGTGAGCACTCTGTTTCTCACCGTGGCGACACCGCACAGCATGTAACGCCAGCGAGCTGCTTGCCTGCTTGCATCATGGTGTGCTCCCTACACCTCCCCATCTCTATCTTCGGTTCCTGAAAAGAGTGGAAAAGCATCGCCGCTTCTTCCTCTGTTTCTCTCCCAAGGGCACGCCCTCACCACCTCTGTTCACCCGACCAGCTCAAGATTCTGGCCGAGTTTCTTTATCTTCTAAAAAGAAAAGTGGTGCACAAGACTTCCCTCTACCTTCTTCAGCTTTTGATTCAGTGTTTCGTTGGCTACAATGCTGGTAATTACTTTTGGCACAAGGTTACACTTCATGTTAGGTCGTGAGAGAAATTCGTGTTCTATGTGGAGAAATCCCTTGAGCCAGCTAGATATTAGTTTCTATACCTCCTAGTGCACCCCCTGGATCAATCCTCAGTGAAAATAATCAACCACCGATGGAGTATTTTAAGTTTTCCTCATCGCCTTTGAAAAGCACCGCTACTCGCCGTCGAGCTTGCATTGGCCGGCCGTTATGCAGTGTTTGCACCTCTTTATCACCTTCTTCATGCTCCCAGGAACCTCCCCAGCTTTTCCCCGGAAAGTTTGCACCATTTCCGAGCGGTTCCAACATGGGTGAAACCCTAGCCGACGCCGCCGCCATCGCACACTGGATTCCGGCCATCGCCGATGTTCGACGACCTCCCCATCGTGCTCAGCACCTCGAATAATGGTTAGGTGGCAGGATTCAGAGAGAGAGAAGGCTGGGGAAACTGGGCCGGCGAGCTCATCGGAGAGTGCCGCCGCGGGCAGCCCGAGCGCCGCCCCCAAGCCGAGGTTGAAGATGACCCGGTGGGCCCCGCATGCCAGCCTCTGTTTTTCCTCCCTCGGATCCGCTGTGGCTGGTGATCTTTTGTGGCTACGCGGGTTAATCCGGTGATCTTTTGTGTGGCCCCTTCCTGATTGGTTGATTTTAAACCAGTGGGCCCAAATTGATTAATTCAAACTTTTCCTTTTCAAAATAATTCCAGATTCTGAGCAAACCTCTAAATTAAATTACTCCTAGAAGAATTGATCAGTAATTCCCAATAAGTTCTGGTAGACTCATCATGATCTCTATTTCGCAGTGATGCAATTTGTTGGACATGGAAGTCCCAGAATTTTCATAATTAATTCCTTTGATCTAACTGGTTGGGAAATTAATTACCCCTGTTGTACTAATTGGGAAATTCCCAATTTTGGTCAGAACCTTCAGTATAGTACAGTTGATCTCCAGTAAAAATTTCAAGTTCGTTGGACTTGATTTACTAGACCAAACAGTATTCAAATCACCTATGTCAATTGAAAAATGAGAACTGTACAGAAAAATTTTCCAAATTTCTTGCAAACTTGTAAAATCAATTTCTCCCTGTAGGAAGCTCGGAAAAATATGAAACAAACTTTCCTAGAACCAGTAAAACCTCCTCTACCATAATATCCTACTGTTAGCCATCACAAAGCTTCAAATTTAGTATCAAAGTTCAGAGAAGGCTTTTAATTGTTGGAATTTCAGAGACAACATGCTTCCTTTAACATCCCCAATTCTCGGTTCAGTTCTTCCTCACAGAACCTAGTATCCACTGTAAAACTCGCAAAGCCAATTAAAATCATTTTCTTACCTAATTAGTGGTTATAATATCTTTTATATAGTTTCACTATCACTCATGTACTTTATATATTGCATATCATATAGTGACTGAGATAGAGGAGGAGCCGGAGGTCATGGATAGCATCGTCTCGGAGACTAACTTTGATTTTGACTCGCAGAAAGGCAAGCCCCGGTTTGCATTAAGTGCCATTTCAAAGATTCTATTTGTATCACTTATGTCTAGGATGAATTTTGTGCCTTAGGGCTAAGTTGCTTGTTACTCCACTTGCATGACCCACAAATCCCATGGAGTATTGGGTAGGTCTACAGCTTGATGAGTAGAAAATGCCATGCTAATGTTTTAAGGAACCTGGTAGAAGTCGAGTAGTTGGAATCTACTTGCGAGATAGGATTTTATCACACGGGATGGATTTGATCAAAGAATGGTTTATGAATATGAATTTGAGACCGAGCAGAGGATAGGATGCAGCGAGACGTGGTCTCACGTGAGTAGCCCTCCTTGTGTCGATTGAGGACCGATCTGTGTGCGGCCCTACTGGACAAGTTCTAACTATATCGGATGCATATTGGGCATATGGAACCCAGGAAACCAATGTAACGTGATAACTTGGGTGTCGAGGCATAGCCCACTATCGATAGAGGTGGGTCGAGGGCAGCTAGGTGTAAATCTGCAGGTGGGCACAGACACGCTCCCTTCGGGGACCTTATGCGTGCGATGGTGGGAGATGGTGGGACAGGTTCTGTGTTTGAGTTTCTTGTGAAAGGTTGTTGCGTATGACGTCGTGAGGAACATTGCATGTTTCTCATGCACAGGTGTACGTGACATGCTATCCGGGTGTCAACTTATTGCAATCACCATCCCTCGCAGTTATATGAGTATTGCTTGTTCACTGCACTGTGATGTAGTAAGGAACGAAGAAGCCACAAGAATACGATGTATTGAATTATAACTGCTTTGCAACTATGATTGTTATAGAATATGCTCACTAAAGTTACTTTTGTTGAACCTTTGAGATGCTGCTAATAACTTAAAAATTAAGGATCAACATGTAGGCGAGTCATTTACTGCTATATCTATTCCTATGTTTAATATCCCTGCATGTAGAGTTCCATGTTTAGGTGAGACGGTTAAGTCTTGCTGAGCCTTCGTGCTCACGATTGCTATATTAAGTTGTTTGTGGGTGAGACTTATGAGGAAGGGCCCAAAGATGAGGCAATGCCCCCGTCGGGGTATACCGCTGAGTGGGAGCCCTGCACGCTGCCGTGATCTTTTGTGTGCTGCTAGTGTGTAGCGTCACCGGGCTGGACGGCTGCACTTTTGCAAAGCTAGGCTGAGAGTTTAGCTATGAGTATTACTTTCGCTGTACATTATGTATTGTAAAAGACTTCCTCTATTTCTAGAAATAGAACTATTTATTTTCTCGTATTCTTTTCGTGTGTGCTGTTGGGTGCCGCATCGCACGGCACCACCATGTGCGATTCCTAGAATGTGTGGACCGGGTCCTCACAGTATGGGAGCTGGTGAGATGGTGATTTTATGTGGTTCAAGTCATCAGAGCATAAAACCCTAAGCCATGTTGTGAGTTGTATTGCTAGAGAGAGCTCTCATAGGTGTGAATGCGTATGTTGAGTGTGTATGAATCGCGTCTCGTGGCTGCCCGATCCTTTTATATCACAAGGCCGAACAGCTTAAAAGTGGGGTCTGGGCCTGATAGTTTGCCCCAGTGTGATCTTCTCCTAAAGATCCAAGGCTTCTCGCACAAGCTTCCACTGATCGTGGCTTGAAGACCCGCCGTCTTGTTGCCTCAGACGCAAGTGGCCCATGTGTAGTCATTGATGATGGTAAGGGATGTCCCGTTCTATTGTCCTGTCGCTATAAGCTACCCACTTGGCGCAGCGGGGTAGGTATCTGGCATCTTAACTGTGATGCAATTGGGCGTAGTGGTACCTGTCTGTAGGCATGTTCCACGTCACGCTCCTAGGGAAGGCACATGTTGTTGACGTTCTTACGTCACAGATAAAAATCCACAAGCGCACAAAAACTATCGTGTAGCACTTCCCCTTAAGAGAGTACTCCAAGGGTATGGAATCCAAGGAATGTATGTGTAACCTTACGAACTAATTCACCCAAGGACACAAACTTGTTTGGTAGGCAAGGAAGAGAGAGAAATTCAAAGTATTGATTCTAATTCAAAAGAATTTGTAGTAGCTGCTTGCTTCGGGCATGAGTTTACCCCTAGCAACACTACAATGACACCCACCAAGAGCCTATGGCATAGCCGAACATGGAGGATTACTAAGGACAGATAGGGCTGTCACTGCCTACTGCCTACCTCTTCAATCTGTGGGTGTACGAGGTATTCACTGGTGATTTCTAACCTAAGCACCACGCTTATGTTCTAAATCACAACTCTAGTTGTTCGAACACAAAGCTACAACTAGAGCCTCTAAAAAACTAAAGTAATGAATCCACAAGTAACTACTTGAGAAAACTACCATGAATTAAGAATCAAACTTGAATTGAATTCACAAAGGGATTACTGGATCTGATTACACCTTTGTGGGGATACAAGTGTAGCAGAGGGACTTGACAAGCCGAAGCCTCCTTCTCTTGAACTCTCACCACACTCTCCTTCTACTTGGCAGCCTCTAGGACTACTCTAAACCTTTGCAGTGGTATTCTATTCTCAACTTTTGGTGTGTGTGTGTGTGTGGAGTGAGGTGTGGGGTTCTATTTATAGGGGGGCAAGGGTCGGTTCCCACTACAAAATTCATGCGAATCAGTCTTCATTGTGATCAAGGCATCGCAGGGAGTCGACATGTGGAATCTGACTGAGTTTGGCAACAGGAAGGGTTCGGCTCAACACCCTAGTCGGCCGAACAAAAAAGTTGACCATTTCTTGTGTGCTTCCTCGGGGTGACTTCTAGGTGCGTCCCATTGACTGATATGGGTGCTACATTGTTGGATGGCCTTGGGTACTTCTGTTTGTGGGCCATTTGATCCATGTGATGCCATGTGGCATCGCCTGATTTGTCGAAATCCAATTTATGGATTACTCTCTGCATTTCTTGGTATTTTGGGTCTAAATTCATCTGCATACAAATAAACACCAACACTTGTGGAATTGGTTAGTTTTTAAACCTACCACTATGTTGTTTTTTTATGCACATTATGAAGTGAATTGACGGGCTAAATATAGTACTTACAGACCGTCAACACGTGTCTTCAATGCCCTATTTAGACAAGGTGCACTGCCACTTAACTCCCGCAACCCACCGTCCAGGGCAAGCTGCAGGGCTCGTGGCAGCACGGGAGCTAGCCTCTGCATGGGTGGTCGGGTCCCGTACCACGAGCCACGTGGCTACCCTGGAGCCTGCCCCTTAGGAGGGCTAAGGATCTCAGACTGCAGGACACGTGGAGCTTGCCTCCACGGGAGGTGGCTGACCTGGTGCTTCGGACCACGTGGCAGCACCAGAGCCCACTCCTATGGTTGAGCGGGGTCCCGTCCCGCTAGGCACATGGCCGCTCGGGAGCCCGTCTCTTCGGGGGGGGGGGGGGTAGGGGGAGGGGGGAGGGGGGAGGGAGGGGAGTGGGGGGGAGGGGGGGAGGGGAGGAGGGGGGAGGGGGGGCTGGACCCCTTCTTGAGGTCCATGTGGCAGTATTAGATCTCGTACCTGTGGTAGGCCAGGGTCCGGGCCTTCTGCACACGTGGCGCCATCGGACCCTGCCTCTGCAGGGAGGTAGGGTACTTATGTGTTTTTAGCCTGTGCATGAGGGTATCCGGTATGCCGGGTACCGATAGGCGCATTTTCACAATCGTAATCTTCGTCGTGTACCTTTGTGACCTCCTGCATGTACTTTTCCTAAGAAATAAAAAACCTTGTAACCGTGTCAATAATAGTATTACTTATAATGAAATTGATGAATTTTGAAAACTTACAAGTCGATCAGCTGCAACCTGACCACACTGCCCTGGCCAAGAAGTGTCACTTCCCTTGTTACCTCTCTTCCAAATCTGGGTCGATGTTCGCTCCAGACTAGCCTCTCTTCCAATCAGTATACATCCAACTGCGGTCTTCAACAATGTTTAACTCTACTATTTAAACCGAGAGAAATTATGGTTACTTAATACTTTGTTTAATGTCACGGCCGTACATCCATTGGAAAGAATAGGTCCTAAAACCACCCAAGAGTGACCGAGCGAAGCATGCTCATGACGAAATGCGCATTTTGGATCTAGACAAAATTTCGGCAGCATAACCCCGCTGTTCTCCAACTGCACGCCCGTAATTGGTGCAGCAGATAACAACAGGTTTGTGCTATCGAAATCTCGTCCAGATCCAGACCCGCGTCTCGTCACAAGCCACGTCCCCTCGGTCACTCCAGACTGTCCAAAAAAGAGACAATTCTGAACTGACACGCCTCACATGCGTAACGCATGAGAGACGGGCCGGTTCCAATGGGTAACGCATACAGGTTACGTTAATTTTTTATTTTTAAGTCATTTTTGAAAGAGAGGAAAGAACGAGAAAGAGAATGAGGAAGAACGAGAGAGAGACGGAGAACTGGGTAAGCCATTCTAAGTTATAACCATCTAGGCCCGCCTCTAACAGTCGAACGGCTTTAAAAGACAGTCGTCATACTTTATGCTCTGTCGGATCCAGCCGCCCACGTGCGGGATCTTGCCGTCTTCATCGTCGCTTATTGTCTCCGTTTTTGTCTATACGCATAAGTGACTTCTAAATGGCCGTGTCGGGCCATAGATGGGCTCTGTCGGGTCGAGCCGGCCTGGAGCCCATCTATATCCTATCATAAAGAAAAAATCAAGCAATCAAAATATTTAAAAAAGAATTAAACAACTAATTAGTTAATAAAAAAGAATGAAACAATAAACAACTAAATTTCATCAGTCATCAAATTTTGAATGTAATTGCTAAACAATTGAATGTAATTGCAACTAATTGAAAGTAATATACAAACATTGAGGAAACAATTGAATGTAATTGCAACTAACTGAAACTAATTGCTGAACAATTGATAATTGACAGCTAAGTGCTCACTAACTAACAATTGACAATTACAAAAAAATCAGCAATACAAACAATGGCAAAAAGGGGGGCGGCTCACTGACTTCGGTGTCGCTCGGTGGAGGCAGGCAGTCGGGCACGGGTGTGGTGGGCGGCACTCCGGCTCGGGGGCGGCACTCTGGCTCGAGGGCGGTGCTTCGGCTCTGGGGCAGTAGCGCGGTCCCGGCAGCGTAGTGGGGCGGCGACACGGTGTGGTTGGCGGTGGCATGGTGGGGCAGCAGCGCTTGTGCGGGCGGCGCAGTGGGGCTGCGGCGTGGTGCAGGCAGTTCAGTGGGTCGGTGGCGCGGTGCGATGAGACGGCAGCGCGGTACGGTGAAGCGGCGGCTTGGGTGCGGGCGCTGCAGCGGCACGGCTCAGTGCGGGTGGCGCGGTGGGGGGCAGCGTGACACGGCGGCGGCGACACAGTGGGGCTACGCAGCGGCATGGCACAGCGGCGGCGATGCAGTGTGGAGGCGAAGAGGTGTGCAGTGCGGTGCGGAGGAGAAAGAGGCGCGCAGCATGGAATGGACTGCATGTGCGGCCGCGCGGGTAGGGTTCAGTCCTCTACTTACGTCGGCCACTTTATTATGTCGGCCTAAGGTTGGGCCGACGTAATTAGCAGACAACTTACATCAGCCTAGGTCTCAAGCCGACGTGAGTAGTGCGTTAATACCGTCGGCCCAATGATTGATGTGGGCTGCGGGCCCGTGGCCGACGTAAGTTATGAAACTTATGTCGGCTTTTAACAGCCCACATAAGTTAAGTGACTTACATCGGCCGGCCCACGTAAGTTACTTTGGCTATAATCCTTCGGGTTTCCTGTAGTGAAAACGCTTATAGAATTTTGTAGACCAAAGTATTCCATTCCCGTAGCTGAAATTTTTCTGGTTGGTCCTCCATGTTATTAGGAAGTCTCTATGGTATTTACAGGTCCATTGGATCTGCTGAACCACTAGAATTGAGATTATTTTCTTAATTCCAAAACAATGTCCATGTCATTTCATTCCCAATCTTCCTATATTACCCTTTGATAATCCTCTGTTCTTGTACACCACAGCTGCAGGACTTCTTTTCCTGGCTATTTACTAATTCTCAAGTTATAGACATCTTCCTTGCTTATTACTAAGTTGCATTCTTATTTGATGCATATTCTTGACAACAGTGGTCGTTAAGAAGGTGGTTGAGAAGCACGAACCGGAGAAGTGGAATTCTCTATTGGATCTACAGAGGTGAGAACCATCAGTGGAGTTTATTAACTAATTGTCATTAAATTTAAATCCTGACCAATAGGCAAGCTTCGATTTGTATTTATTGCAAAATTTTGTTTTCTCTACATTATATAAGTGAGATGTATTGTGCATTCGGTATTGTTTTATTAAACCCAATTGCATGACTAGATTATACTGAAGAGGTTTGGGTAGATTAGTGATCCCCACGTTTTGATATGCTATGCTTAAAGGTCTAGCTAGAAGAATCGGTAGAAGTCGAGTAGTCAGAAGGTACTTGCGAGACTAGCACTTGGTTTTATATCAAATTGGGAATGTGAGTTGAATTGTGAGGAGAATTCAGCATAACTAATTGCTGACTGGGCGGAGCATAGGATGCAATACGACATGGTCCTGTGTGCGTAGTGCTGCCTATACCGATTAAGGCCCGTCTCGTGCATGTCCCTGTTGGACAAGTTTGAATTGTACTGGGTGCATAATGGTTATATAGAACCCAGTAAACCAATGTACCTTGAGGATCCGATGTTGGAAGTTTTTCAATCGGCTTAAGCTATCAGCTGTTAGTACAGTGGGAGTGAACTCGCTCATGAACATCTCATAGCAGAGGTGCACCTTGAGAGAGCTCGCTGTTCGGGTCCTAATCGATTCGATATGGGTGAATCTTGAGAAAGGTGGTCGTGTGCGACATCAGTGGATTGTGCCATCGCAACTCCTAGTATGGGCATACGTGTCATGCAGTCCAGGTGTCTACTGGTTGGAATGACCTTCGCTCGCGATTATTTGAGCATACTTGGACACCGAGTCATGATGTAGTAAGAAGTTAATATGGATTATTTCAATTTGATACTTGTTCATATATAATTGTATTGCAAACTTGTACGTAGTAGTGACAGTTCAGACTAAATTTACTTTCTATGAAGCTTTAACTTGATGCTAAAGATGAAAGTAAGGATTCACTTTTAGGTGTGTCCTTTATGCAAATTCAGCTTCCGCTATTAAAATTTTCAGCATGTAGAGTTTCATGTTTTGGATGTGACGGTTAAGACATGCTGAGCTTCGAGCTCACCGTTGCTTTATTGTGATTTTTGCAGGTATTAATATCTATGCTTATATTGAGGGTTGTTTCTGAGACCTCGAGATTGTCGAGATGTATCTCTCACCGGGAACCTTGCCGCTGCAATCTCTGCTTCGTGTTGCTAGTGGGAAGCATCCGCGAGCATGGATGGCTTCTATTATGCATAGTTAGTTGAGAGCGTGAGTATGTATATTCTGCTGCTTTGTATCTTGTGTTGTAAAAGAGAATCTTGTGAAGTAAAAGATTTGTGTTGATTATTTTGGGTTGCTTTTCATGTGTGCTGTTGGGTGCCGCATCGCATGGCACCACCCAATACAATTCCTAGAATGTCAGGACCTCGATCCCCACAGTCTTGTATCAGAGCTGTATTGAGAATAGCACGCATGAAAAGTGTATATTTTCGAGTTTGTAAGTGTCTACGAGTGAGAATTAGGGAATATGCCCACATAAGGTCTAATATTAGCATAATTATTAAGGTGGCAATGCTAACATACTTATTATATTGTGTAACAACGCAATCACATTCAGGTAAGAGACAAGGTACGTCACCCAAAGCGGATCAATTTCGGTAAGCTCTTCATACCAGAAGTGGTATGTGATTGTCCCCCGTGGCCTGACATGGGAGTTAATATGAGTCTCTGAACCTCTTCATGGTTCTAAGATCATATGAAGCGCTGGTCTCTGGCATGCATTAGGCAAGAAAGTGGAAACCCCACCATGCGGTCGGCAATGCGGTAGTATGCAACTTTTGAAATTCTCATATTCAAGGGCCATACGTAGCGCTCGTCGGCGTACCTCTCTGGGGCAGTAGGTGGAATCTGTCAGGTTGATAAAACTCCTATTTATGACTACTCGTTTGAGCTCTACTCGAGTCCCTCATCGTGTGGTGTTGAAACATGATCGCGTTTCTCGAGACGTGCACTCCTCGAGGACAACCTATATAGAGTGATACAGTGCGTTAGTTTCAGTGACAAATATATATATTATGACTGTCGAAATGCTGATGTGACCAGATTTAGTGTAAGTAAATATTCCAATTACTAGTCATGGCAAAAACTACAAAATGTATAACACGAGTAATGTAGTTAGAACTTTCAGCATGTAAAACGAATTACAAAGTCATATATGCATGAACCACTTATGCTCATATTATTTTTTAATTTTTGATTCACACATAGACTTCCGAAGTTGCAAAACTCTCCCTCAATTCAAGCCATGAGGATGCATAACCCCTATCTCAGTATGAATGAAAGAAAAATGAGTGAGATCCAAAGGCTTTGTACAAATATCAGCCAATTGTTATTTGGTGTCTACATAGTGGAGAACAATGTTTCCTTTTCAATATTATCACGGAGGAAGTTATACCTAATTCTACGTGCTTTGTTCTAGAGTGTTGCACATAGTTTTTAATAATGCAAATGGCACTAGTGTTGTCACAAAGCAGCAGAACACTGTCTAAATCAACCCCATAGTCCTTAAGTGTTTGAACAATCTATAAAATTTGTGAGCAAGCGCTAGCAGTTACATATTCAGATTTGGCCGTGGATTGTGCAACTAAACTTTGTTTTCTAGAGGACCAAGCAACAAGTGAGTTACCAAGAAAATGACAAGCACCTGAAGTACTTTCCCTATCAATCCTACAACCCCCAAAATCAACATCAAAAAAAGCTTTCAAAGTAACGGTTGAGCAAGAAGGAAGAAAAATGTCAAATTCTTGAGTACCATGTAAATACCTGAGAATTGTTTTAATGACTTGACGATGTGAAGCGCGTGGGGAAGCTTGAAATCTTGCACAAAGACATATGCTGAATTATATGTTCGGTCTTGATGTCGTGAGGTACAAAAGAGACCCGATCATGCTTCTATATTCTTTTTGATCGACGGGTTCACCTTCTTCATCAAGTTCAAGTATTGTTGTTGTTCCCATAGGTGTCTGAAGAGGCTTTCTGTTTTCAATGTTGAAGCGTCTAAGTAGATCTTTTGTATACTTCGTTTGATGACCATGGTACCCTCCTTTGTTTGCTTGATTTGCAGCACCAAAAAGTACGTGAGTTTTCCCATCATACTCACATCAAATTATGAACTCATCATAGCTGAAAACTTAGACACAAGATCATGAGTAGCACAACCTAAATAATATCATACACATACACTTGAACGAATAGTGAGGCGTTGTCATGCTTAAGCACAAAAAGAGTTTTATCAACCTTGCCCATGGTAAACCCCTTTCCAAGTAAAAATGTTTTTAACCAATCATACCATGCTATAGAGGCTTGTTTAAAACCATACAAAGCTTTGCACAGTTTGCAAACATGATTAGGACAATCTGGATTTTCAAAACCGGGTGGTTGCTTAACATAAACCTCATCATCTATGTAGCCATTAAGAAAAGCATTTTTCACATCCATTTTATATAATTTGAAACCTTTAGATGCAGCCAATGCTAATAAAATTCTTATGGCTTCTAATCTAGCAATAGAAGCAAAAGTTTCATCAAAATCTACACCTTCAACATGTGTGAAACCTTGAGAAACCAATCTAGCTTTATTACTAACCACAACCCCATCCTCACTTTATTTATTTTTAAACACCCATTTAGTTCCAATTAACATGTGATTATGAGGTGGAGGTACAAGTTTCCAAACATTATTTCTTTCAAAATTTTCTAACTCTTCTTGCATGGCAATAATCCAAGATTCATTAGTGAGTGTGTGTGTGATATATCGTTGGGTTCAAAAGAAGCAACAAAAGCAGAATGAACGTGAGAGTTTAGATTGAGAAACTTGGACCGTGTGACTCATTCGTGCAAGATTCCAATAATTTTTTGTGGAGGATGACTTTTCAAGATCCACTAGGGAGTAGACACTTCACAAGCTTCTTCTTCTTCACATTCATCCCAAATCGAAGAGTTTGTGGATTGACACTACAAGAATCGGGCAAAGAAATGTCGGCCCTATCGCCGTCGGTAAGGTATTGTAACCGACGACTATACTCTAAAGTCGTCGGCCTACCGATGGCCATAGCCGTCCACTCTTGGTCGACGTTCTTATTGCGTTATAGCCATCAGTCCTGATGGCTTTAAGCATCTAAAGCCGTCGGGCACCAGGGCCCAACGCCATTAGTTTGAAAAAGAATTATGATCGTCGGCCCGACGAAATCAACGACCATAACTCCATAAAGTCGTCGGGCCAGCTGTCACAAACGTATTTATTGTGTTTAAAAGTGTTGGCCGCCAGGGCCGAGCACACCGACAGACATAAGGGGGACACCTGTGCGATTTGGCGGCCATATAGCCGTCGTTCTGGGACCAAAACCGACGGCCATCACCAAAGTAATGGTCATACAACAACTAACTTCGATATAACAACGAGTTCACATCCAAATTAAAGTCGACCATTGTGAAGATTAATCCGCTTCAATGTCATTATTCGAACCTCCACCACATGCACCCCCGATGTTCAAATTGAGGAAATCATCACAACCATGAGGCGTTACATGACCGGAACCGTACGAGAAAAAATAAAAGTTAACTTTGCATTAATAGTTACAATTCATATGTCTCAATCTTTCTAAAATTCGCAAATGCCCAACTCACATGTGTAATTGACTTAAAGATATTACCAACTATGTAATTTAATAAGTCGCTAAGTATTGTTCAAATTAAGCTACGCTTTCATTAGAGCTAATGATTTAGTAATCATACCGCTGTGGCGCTCGGAGGTGTTGATGGTTGACTGTGCCCCGAAGCGAAGGGCAACGATGGGAGAACACCTGGATAAGGCTATAATCTAAAGGCCAACATTGTCATGAATCCCTAAGATTGTGGAGGATAGGCTTGACCACTCTGAGAAACCTAAGACATATGATTAGTATTTCATACTATAAGTCAAGTTAACAAGAAATGCAGTTATACCTGTGAAGAAGAGCCAACTTGTTGTCCTGGCTGCATCGGACGAGGCATACCGAACTGCAATCCAAAGCCATCTTGAGGGATGAACTGCATAAAGTAAAAATATTCAGTTACTGACTTTAACACAAATATGATAATAAGTATACCAACTTAAGTAAAATAGTAGTTTACCTGCGACAATATCTCAAACTGAAACTGTTGTGACATATTGAACTGAGTTCCAGCGTTGCCTTGACCCAAGAACTACATGAAGGAAATTATTCATTAGAGCTTAAGTACACTACGGGAAAAACAGTCATTTGCGATGGTTGACCGTATTTGCGACAGCCGGTCGTCGCAAAAAAACCTGTTTGCGACGGCCCGCAGATGGCCGTCGCAAATTAGATAAACCGCCACAAATAAGGACTTATTTGCGACGGTTTCTAAAGTATCCGTCGCAAATAAGAAGGCCGTCGCAAATTAAGCTTATTTGCGATAGCCTTTTCCGTTAGCCGTCACAAATAGTGTTAATTGGACAGCCAACCCTAGGGCCGTCGCAAATAAGCTGGTCATTGCAAGTTAAAGCCCTATACCGTCGGGTCGAACCGTTCCCTTCGTCATATCCTTACTATCGCCGCCGCTGCTCCGCTCCGCTCTGCCCCCAGCCCCGCCGCCGCCGCTCCCGCCATTGGCCCGCCACGCCGCCAACACCCTGGCCTCCCCGCCCCCAGCCTGCTGCGCCTCCGCCGCTCCTGGCCTCGCCGGCCCCAGCCCGCCGCACCCCCAACAACAGTGCCGAGCGCTGCCGTCACTCCGCTCTGCCCCCGGCCCCGCCGCCCCCGCTCCCGCCGTTGGCCCACCGCGCCGCACTCGGCTCCCCGCGCCCCCGCCGCCCCGGCCTCGCCGGCCACGGCCCGCTGCGCCCTCCGACTACACCGCCGCCGCAGTTCTACGCCTCCTCCCAGGTACGCCCCCTCTCTCCCGTCGCCCCCTCGGATCCTAATTCATACCATGATATGCAAAATGAGAATTAGATGCTAATATAGGCATATATGTGTGCAATATGATGGTATATATGATTATGTGTAATTGGAGGTCCATAATGGGCATTGGTGAAATTATGAGTAGGAGGGCACTTTATGATTTATATGTTTTTTGTCTATGAAAGACTCCATTGCATGTGAAACAAAGAAACTGCTTGTTGCTCGGTGTCCGCTTGTTCCTGGTCTGTGCGTTGTGACTCTAGAAGCTCGAACTACTACACTGATTTGCAACTAGAAAACAGTATAGGCAATAGCTTCCTGTTGTCAATGGCTAGTGGCGGCAGTTGGATGACGGGATTCGGCATAGATCCAGCAAAAGTTTACGGGTAGTTGCACAAGCTGAGCATGAATCAGAGCATAACAACGGATTAGGTACAGGGTGCTCATCCAGACAATAAGGGCAATTATAATGCTACACGTAACCAGTATTGTAGGTCGTCTCAGTTTCGAGTGTGTAATGTGGCTAATATGTTTTTTGTTCAGATTTTGTAGTAAATGCATAATTAGATTTTGTATATGCTTTATATGCTTTATATGTTTTTTGTCTATAGCTTGGTCTGTCATTCTGAATATCTATTCTATTTAGTGTATGTTTGGACTTTAGTGCATTCATATAATGTTTTTGAGTGACCACTTAGTATATATAAATAAAGGGGTTTTGGGCCGGCTCAGACCAACCTGGAAGGGCTCGACACGTAATAAGTGTGATCGTGTCGTGTAGACCATTGTAGTGGTACCGTATGCGTCAAGTCGACATGAAAGCGAACGGGTTGGTAAGGTCGTTAATGACCCGCGATTGCGTGGACGGTGGAAATGTATGTGGAATTGTCATCTAAGACCAACTTTTCTCTCACTATTTCTCTAGTTCTTTCCTCTCTCTTAAATGAGCTCAAAATGAAAAAGAGCAACGTAACCTATAGCAATGTATTACCCGTTTCGGATCGGCACGTCTCACATGCCATTGGCATGTGAGACGTGCAAGTTCAGAATTGTCCCTTTTTGGACAGCCTCGGAGTGACCGAGGGGGCGTGTCTTGTGACGAGACGCGGGTCCGGATTTGGACGAGATTTAGGTGGTGTAACCCTGTTGTTCTCTGCTGCACCATTTTTGGGCATGCAGTGGAGAACAGCGGGGTTATGCTGCCGAAATTTCGTTCGAATCCGGATCACGTGTCTCGTCATGAGCACGCTCCGTTCGGTCACTCTTGGGTGAGTTTCGGATCTATCTGCCTAGGTTGTAGGGCCGTGACATAACATAACAATGAAACTAATAATGATTTGTCTGCTTTAAACTGCAGAGCCAAACATGGGTGAAGACCGCAGTTGGATGTATACTGGCTGGAAGATCAGAACTGGTGGTCACTCGGATGAGTGGTTTATCAAGTTAGATAAATTTTTAGATCGAGCATTTTCGTTGTCAACGGAAAATATGGTGCGGTGCCCATGTACAAAATGCCGGAACACCAAGTTTTTGAGAAGATTGGAGCTTTCGTTTCACTTATGTCAAAATGGTTTCACTCCACATTATGAAGTGTGGACCTTTCACGGCAAGACTAATTCTCGAGTCATAGCCGAAGTGGATGAGGATGATGATATAACAGAGGTTGATAGGATGGATGAGATGCTAGAAGCTCTGGAAGCAGAGGATCCTCTTACAAATGAGGCAGAGAAGTTCTTCGAGGAGCTGAAGAAATCACAAGAGCCGTTGCATTTACACACGATGGTGACCATACTTGCTTTCTTGACCAGATTTATGGCAATTAAGTCCATGTACATTTTTTCCATCAACTGCTACAATGATCTCATGAAATTGATTTGCAATATCCTTCCACAACCTCACAATGCGCCACCAGATATGTATCATTCAAAGATCGAGATATCTGGTCTCGGTATGAAGTATGATAAAATCGATGTGTGCCTAGACAACTGCATGCTATTCTGGAAAGAGCAGGCCAATGAGAAGATGTGCTTGAAATGTGGTAAATCGAGCTATATCGATGTTGTTAATGATGATGGAGATAATGTGATGACAGATGTCGCACATAAGTAGCTTTGTTACTTGCCTGTGACACCTCGGTTGAAGCGGTTGTTTCTTCAGAAAGAACCGCAGGACACATGAGATGGCACAAAGAAGGTAAACGTGATAACAAAGAATTCTTGATGCATCCGTCTGACGGTGATGCATGGAAGGTGCTAGACCGTTTTCATCCAGACTTTTCTCGTGATGCGAGGAATGTTCGCATAGGATTAGCGGCAGACGGATTCTCACCGTTCATTACGAACGCCACACCATACTCATGTTGGCCCGTCTTTGTCACTCCGTACAACCTGCCACCTGCTTTTTGTACGGAGAACGAGTTCATGTTTCTCAGCCTCATTGTACCTGGACCTGATCATCCCGGGTCACGTCTCAACGTGATGTTAAAACCGCTGATCGAAGAATTGAAAGTCTTGTGGACAGGAGTCAAAGCGTACGACAGTTACAAGAAGCAGAAATTCAACCTTCGAGCTGCTTATTTGTGGTCCGTCCATGGTTTACCAGCATACGACATGTTTTCCATATGGAGCACTCACGGTTGTCTGACGTTTCCGATATGTGCTTCAGACACAGATTGCTTTCGACTAACTCATGGAGGAAAAATATCTTACTTCGATTGTCACAGACGTTGGCTGCCCTCGAATCACATATTTAGGCAGCAGAGGCATGTCTTTCGAAAGAACACTGTTGTCACTAAAGGACCACCAAAGCGTCTCAACGGGTCAAAAATTTCTGATATGTTGGACAAACTAGTGCCTGATGAAGGAAGTCATGGATATTTCGTAGGTTATGGAGAGGAACACAATTGGACTCACATATGTGGACTTTGGGAGCTACCGTATGTGAAGTCGTTGATTCTAATGCACAACATTGATGTCATGCATCAGGAGCGTAACATGAGCGAATGTATTATAAGCACTTGCATGGATATGCCTGGCAAAACGAAAGACAATTATAAAGCTAGACTAGATTTGGCAGACATTTGTCACCGTCAAACTCTTGAAATCTCTGAAAGTGGTGGAAAGCCACGTGCTTCTTTCTGTCTTCGATCGAAAGAAAAGATAGAAGTTCTAAAATGGATGAAAACTTTGAAATCCAAAGATGGTTACGCAGCTAGCCTGAAACGAGCCGTAAATGTTAACACAGGAAACCTCACTGGGTTGAAGAGTCATGATTATCACATTATAATGGAAAGACTCTTACATGTTATGTTTCGAGGCTATCTAGATGATGTGGTGTGGAAGGTTTTAGCCAAGCTCAGCTATTTCTATAGTCAGCTTTGTGCTAAAGAAATCAAGATCGGGATGATGGATAAGTTAGAGAAGGTGATACCCATACTTTTATGTAAGATGGAAAAAAAATTTCCACTGAGTTTCTTCAATCCAATGCAACATCTGCTTATCCATCTTCCATTCGAAGCTGAAGTTGGCGGTCCTGTGCAATATAGGTGGATGTATCACATTGAAAGAGCGCTACGATATCTGAAACCAATGGTTGGCAACAATGCAAGGGTGGAAGGGTGCATCGCTGAAGCATATGCTCTTAAGGAAGTAGGATACTTTTCAAGTGTCTACTTTGCAGAAGAAAACAATATCAATACTTCGGTGATGTGGTACAATGTGGACGAAACACCCCCTGTAAGCGAACTTTCCATTTTTCAAACGAGAGGCACCACCGTTGGTAGCTACACGACCAAGGTGCTATCCGAACATGAAAGGACTATTGCTTTACTCTACATGTACGCAAAAATAGAAGGCATGCATGAATACTTCGAGTAAGTGTTTGTCCTACATTTATGCTAATCGACATATTTTGCTACACATGTATTCTAAAAGATGTTTTTTCATGTTCAGCGAGTTCCACAGACAATGTTGGCTACATAGGCATCAACCTACGGCCAAACAAGTAGAAGGGATGCGAAAAAAGGAATAAATGGGGGGCAGAGTTTCCTATCCTGGTTTCGAGATTATGTAATATTCTCTCGTCTTCTATGTATTATAGGTTACTATTATTAAAGAAGTATTATTTTAACTTACGATCATTTATGACAGTGTCGGACTCACAATGTCCATGAAGATTTGCGACAACTATCTTATGGATTGGTGAATGTTAGAAGCTATGGTCGATAAGACGTAAATGGCTTTCGATTCCGTACAACTCATTTTGAATCTCTTCGTCCTCTCGTGGCAACATCAAATTCCGGTGTTCTGACGAGAGCAATGGACATTCAAGGGAATTTAACCAATTATTATGGGATCATTAACAAAATCCTTGAATTTACTTTTACCAGAAACAAGACCCTTCGAGTTGTCTTCTTTGACTGTGACTGGTTTGATCGCACTCATGGAACTCGAGAAAACCAATTTGGAATGGTGGAAGTGAAACATAAGCTAAACGCATGGTAAGTGTATATAACTTATGTTTATATATTAATAATATATTGTTCGTACTAACATGTATTGACAGGAGTGGGAGACGGGGGTGCCGCCGATCCCTGCTGAGATTTGGAAGAGAGGTCACAGGGACCCTCCTCAGCCTCAGGGGTGCAGTCAGGCTGCAGCCGAGCGATTGGTATGTTTAGAAATCATTCATATTAAATATAACTATATATATTGTTGAACTTACAAGGTTTCCTTGTTTTGCAGGCTAAGTACGAGGAGGAGGCTAGGAAGATACACGGCGAAGATTTCGATTGGAAACGTGAACCAATCGATCCTCAAGCCGCGTATGCAAGCAGAGGTGGAAAAGCACACGAAAGGTGAGTTTATGAGTCATTTTATCATTTTCAATTCAAAGTATTCAAGATATTTCAATTTGATATTACTGACTCTCGCCATATTCGACGGAGTTGTCGACTCGAGGGCGGGGAGACCTGCGAGAGGCAGCTACACGCAGGCTTCTTCAGTGGGCACGGCAGGTCGTCGCATCTCGCAGAGGGACATTGAGATGCAGTCCCTCCGAAAAACTGTAGAAGACAACTTCAGGCGACAGGAGGAGGAAAGGAGTGAGGCGGAACGCCAAAGGGTCGCGATGGAGGCCACGATCCCAACCCAGGCAGCAGCGTTGGCGCAGATGCGGGAAGTAATGGAGGTAACAAAATAAAAACTAAAGTTCTCATTAATTCAGCGTAAATAACTTACTAATAGATAGCATTTAATGTTTGCAATGACAGGCCATGGCTCGGGCGCAAGGTTTGGGGATCCAGCTACCGCTACTACCACTAGTCCTTCCTGGCGACCCTTCTTCTGCGGGTCAGGTAATTTTCTATGTTAACGTAACAATTCTAATTTTATCTCAATTTAACGAAAATAAAGCGAGAAAATAGAGTGACAGTGAGAGATAGTTACATAGAGTGAGAGATGGAGTTAGAAGAGGGAGGAAAATAGAGAAAAAAAGATTGAGATAGAAGAAAGAGGGAGATAGTTAGATAGAAGAAAAGGATTGACATAGAAGAAAGAGAGATAGTTAGATAGAAGAAAAGGATTGACATAGAAGAAAGAGAGAGATAGAAGAAAGAGTGAGGGATAGTTAGATAGAGTGGGAGAGGAATGAAGAGAGAGAGGAAGATGTAGATCGAGATAGAGGGAGAGGATGATAGAGGGAGGGAGATGTGGATAGAGATAGAGAGAGGAAGATAGAGGGAAAATGATAGCAATAGAGAGATAGAGTGAGAGAGAAAGATAGATTGAGATAGAGAGAGACAGAGAGAGAAATGAAAAAAAGAGGAAGAGAGGGGGATCTAGATGGACATAGAGGGAGAGGGAGGGACATAGATGTTGATACATTTATATTCTAACTCTAAGTTTTATTAATTGCAGGGATCTGCGATGGCTGCACAAACGCCGTCGCCTTCACTACCGCCACCTGGAATGAGGCGCGACAACGACTTTGACTTCGGAGGTGGCTTCGGAGGTGGCTACGGAGGTCAGACGGGCGAGTGAGCCCTTGTTTGCTTTGTTGATGATCATGTGAGATGTATCGAGAATGATGTTTGCGATTGTGATGATGTTTGTGTGTGATATATTGTGTGATATACTGTTTCTATTCTGTGATTCTGGCCATCGAGTCGGGTAGTATTTTCTGTTTCTAAAAAAATAAAAAACCTTATTTGCGACAGCTTTTTATATAGTACCGTCGCAAAGAAGGTTCCAGGCCGTCGCAATTAAGCCTCTGCTATTTGCGACGGCCTGGCCATTGCAAATAAGCATTAATTGCGACGGCTAGGCCGTCGCAAATAGCAGTGTGGGTCCCGGAGGAGGACACGTGGGCCCTGCTGGCTGAACTTAATTGCGACGGCCTGAACGTTGCAAATAAGCTTTAATTGCGATGGTCAGGCCGTCGCAAATAATGTTACGGGGCCCACCAGCCCCTGGGCATTAACTTGCGACGGCCGCTGCGAGCCATCACAAATAAGGTTATTTGCGACGGTGGCCGTCGCAAATAAGCTTCATTGCGATGACTTATTTGCGATGGCCAGAAACCGTCGCAAATAAGAAAAGCCATTGCAAATAGCTTATTTGCGACAGTATTTGACTTATTTGCGACGGCCCTGGCCATCGCAAATCGTCGGGTTTCCTGTAGTGGTAGAAACAGTTTGTAAATGAATAAACTATTCAATTGTTAAGATTACAAGTTACCTGTGTCATATACAAGTATTGCATATGCTGCTCCATCTGCTGCATTTGCATCTGCTGCTGCATCTACATTTGCTGTTGTTGTTGCATCTGCAGCTGTTGTTGTTCAACTTTCTCCTCGTATTGTCTTAATTTTTCTTTCAATTCCTCACTGTCTGCAACACGTGATCGACTCGAACTGGAACTAGAAGACCTTCGTCCCACATAAGCGTCACGCTCCACATAATCCTCGCCTAATCCAAGCCTACAAAAAACACAAATGTGATGAATTGACTTTAATTAACCTTTAAACAATCATTATCTTTACACGTACCTCCCAGGCGGTACGCCTCCGCCTGCTTCGTACGCCGCACCAACATCCAATGGCTCTCTTAGATAATCAATGTCATCTCCATGCTTTTTCTTGAGACACTCAACATATTTTGTCTGCAAGAATAAATTAAGTTCATGAGTGGATGTAATAGAAGATGGATTCAATTCATAGATAGAGAGCACTCAACACACTTACTACTTTTTGTGTTGCCGCCTCGTCACACAACTGCTACGGCCGTGTCGGATCTTCCCCCGTGCCCCCTGAGGTAAACCTCGATAAAAGAAGGATCAACACCGGTTTCAGCTTCTTGCAACATCAAAATACAACATTAGTTCAATCAATGCAATTATTTGAAGCAATTTACAAGTGATTGTTATAGTTCATACCATTCGTTGTGCCATCCACTCATGTCCGTCTGCCCCATAAAATTGTAGTCCAGGCATGCTCTTCCGGTTGCTTCGGTTTCTCTTCGAAATATTTTTGAACTCCTTCGACGCCCAGAATTTGCATAGCCATTCCCAAGATGCCATATCTACACAGATCCAATCCACACTACTCTCCATGTACTCATGCTTTCTGCAGATAAATTGTAGCTGCTCGCATGTTTGTCATGGGCTAACGCAACCTAGTCACGATCACAGCCATGATTTGTGCATCATAGAAGGAGCCCTTCGTGAGCTTTCTCGCTGACGTCTCGAAAACAGACCTTGCATATGCTGGAACCACACCTTCCTCCAATTTAAATATACTCTGCATAAAACCAACAATTAGTATCAACCAAAGTAAGATGCAACATAATTTAAACAATGAAAACAAACTTACCCAAAAAATCTCCCAAACTTTGTCCTGACAAGTACCCACAGTGCCATATGATTTCAGGGCATAGTGATCCCAATTATGCACAACAATTAGTTGACCACCCGCAAGAACCATCCTCGGGAAGAAAAACTGGATGGCATTTCCCAACTCCATGTTAACACAGCGTCGATGCCCCGCGCCATCCCAACCTATCTCGATCCAGCACCTAGTACCCTTTGTCCTTATAACCGCTCGTGTATCGGGAGTTTTGCTTGGAGTACATAAGAGGTGCCTCTATAGCCTGTAAAAATAACATTAGTTAGTTGACAAGAAAACTAAATGTATAAGATAGCTTATCAAATAATTCAAAAAATACCTGTAAGGGCATTGATCAGTCAGCCCCTCTGCTGCCTCTTGTAACTCTGCCAATCTTGACAACCTTGCATCTTGTTTCGGATCATCTTCCTCTTTGCCGCTCTCTTCACCCTCAGTACCACCCTATCCACCCTCAGAAGACGACCCAAAGGCTTGCGCTTGAGCCTCCTCTGCTCCTGAGCCTCTCCTCCATTGTGCCTGCTCCTAAGCCTTCTCCCTGCTTCTCATCCTCCTCCGAGTACACCTGGTTCCAAACATCTCTGACTTGTGTGGGACTCGAACCTGGTGCTAGCTGGCTCGATGCCTGCTCTGTCACACACCCCATGAGCTGTCTCTGTCTATCTGCGCTCACGGTCGTGCCCTACAAATGCAAATCAACATATAACAAATAGTAAATAGCTGATTATGATATTGAAGTGTTTATAAAAAACAAAGTACCTGAAACAAGGATGTGTGAACCGAACCGCTACTATGGTGAGACGCGGAGGAACAACTATCATCACTTTGCTTCTTTCCTTTTTTGAAATGCTTCCACATCTGCACAAATTTCAAAATAATGATTAGTATACAAGATTATGTGACAATAAACAATAAATGATAAAGACTAAAAGATGTACAAAATAATTATTAAAATCTCAAAGAATGCGTACAATAAGAACTAGAAATCATAAGCATCAAAATCTGCTAAAAATCATCAGCATCGGAATCTGTTTCTATCACACGTGTATGAACATTTTCATGTCTCTCTTCTTCTACCATCTCTTCTTCAAACTCTTCTCCTTCACTCTCTTCTTCAATAATTCTATTTTTCTTTTCAATAATCCTTTGTGATTGCCGATGACATTTTCTCGAAGGGCCGACTTATTCTTCAAACATTAACTGTGGAGTAGTATTAGCAATTTTTGCAAGTCCTATCCCAGAAGATATCCTAATATATTGTACTTCCTCAACTTCATCTTCATAAACACCACCATCATCGTCGTCTTGATTGTCTATGTACTCATCATAACGACAAGGGTGCACTTCACGGTTAACTTTATATACAGCCCACAAATTTTTCAAACTTGGATGAGGATAACTTAAATAGTAAACTTGTTCCACTTGATGCGCAAGTACAACATTGTTGTTATGGGCTGTATAGATTGAGCTGTGGTTGACCTCCACCATTCAAAAATCATCCACTCGCATGCCCGATGTTGGGTGAAACCAGTGACAGTCGAAAAACACCAGCTTCAGTTCTTTCGTACCTCCAAATGTGTACTCAATTATTTTTTGAAGAACACCATAATATTCCTTCAATTCCCCACTACCCTTTGCAGCAGTTATACACACTCCACTGTTTGATGTGACTGCAAGTGGGTGATTTGCTTCTAAACTTTCTGTTCTAAACGGTATCCATTGATATCGTATCGGCTAAATTCTCTAGCTTTCAATTGACCATTCACGACCTGTCGCAAATCATCGGAGATGTTGACATCCTTCATAGACTACATGTTCAACAATATACAAAGTTAGCATCTTATAATAAATATATGCACTATGATTGAAGAACAAAGGACATTGGAGAAGTTAGCATCTTACATGTTCACGAAACCAGTTCATGAAGTTTTTGCCACCTTTTATGCCAGGCTGACGTAGATTATCCCATTGACTTGCGTCGGTCTTCGAGAATATATCCAATACAGATTGTCAAACATTTCAAAAAATTGTAACACTTCTTCCATGTTGAAAAACATGTAAAGAATGGTGTAGTTTTTTGCTTGCTCCGAGACATAATGATAAGTGGCAACCCCAAAACCTTTACCCTTCCAATGAAAAATTTTAAGCTCAGTCATAGGCTGCTCTTCTGCATCATGATATCGTGCCGTAGATGCATTCACATTGTTGGCACGTGCGAAAAAATTGCTAGAGAAGTTTGTATCTCTTTTAGCTGCAAATGCCTTTGCAATACACCCATCAACTCTTGCCTTGTTGCGCACTGTAGCTCAAAGTTTCCTTAGATCTCTTTCTTGACTATACATCCACCTAAACTGTGCAGGTCCTGCTACTAACACTTCATAAGGCAAATGCACCAGCAAATGTTGCATAACATTCATAAATCCAGTCGGAAAGACTTTTTTCATCTTACATACAAGCACGATGATTTCTTTCTCCCACTATCGCATTATCTTCTTCGACACTTCCTTAGCACATATCTACCTATAAAAATAGCTAAGTTTAGCAAATATCTTCTACAAGTTAGGTTTGAAGTATCCATGAAACATTACCAGTAAAAGTCTTTCCATCATAATATGGTAATCATGAATCTTTAGCCCGTTCAGTTTACCGGTGCTGATATTACCACATCGTTTTATGTTAGCTGCATAGCAGTCTGGAAATTTCAATGTTTTCAACTAAGTATTTGCTTTCTTTCTTCAGGCTTCACACAGTAAGGAGCTCATGGCCTTATTTCATTTCCACTTGCATTTGTTTTAATATCAAACCCAGGACGATCACAAAGATTAGCTAAATCTTTTCTCGCATTCAAATTATCTTTGGTTTGACCGGTAAAATCAAAACACATGCTTATGATGCTTTCAACATCATTACGCTCCTGGTGCATCAAATCAATGTTGTGCGGTAGAAGCAGCGCCTTTGCATATGGTAGCTACCAAAGAAAAGAAATATAAGTCTAGTTGTGTTCTGTACCATACCCTTCGAAACCATATTCTTCTGACGGTTTTAACTTTGCATGCCATGCCATTTTTTGTCCGCTTGTCAATTGACGTTGTGCTCCTTTTGAAACTCGTATGCCTTTCCAGAATGATTGTGTATCCCTCCTGAAAGGATGATTTGAAAGAAGGAATCGTCGATGACAATCAAAAAGCTGACTTTTTCCCATACTTTAGCCTTATGGCATAGTGTCACTCATACATATGGGACAACACAATCGTTCGTGGACACACCAACCAGCCCAAGTGGCATATGCCAACAAATCATGAATTGACCATAGATAAGTGGCACGTAAGTCAAATTCACATTTCATATGACTGTCATATGCCTTGACACCTTGCCACAACTCTTTCAACTCTTCAATCAACGGTTTCATAAACACATTGATTTTCTATCCTGGATGTTTAGGACCAGAAATGATCGCCGAAGGAATATGTATCCTTATTTCATGCACATGTTGGGAGTGAGGTTGTAGGGCATAATAAAAATAGGCCAACAAGAGTATGGTTTGTTACTGGTGCTGAATGGAGTGAAACCATCTGTTGACAACCCAAGATGAACATTTCTCAGATCTCTTGCAAACTCCGGATCAAAACGGTCTAAAGCTTCCCAAGCCGTGAATCTGAAGGATGCGCCATAACGTCTTTGTCATCGTTCTCACGTATCCCTTCAGAATGCCATCTCACGTGCTTCGCTGTTTCTTGGGACAAAATCAATCGTTTAAGTCTTGATGTGATTGGCATGTACCGAAGTTGTTTGCTCAGTACTTTTGTAGTTACTCGTTCTCCATCATCACTCATGACGTCCACATATCTAGATTCCTTTCGATGCATACAATGAGTATCATTCATGTGTTCCTTCCAAAACAGCATGCAATTATTCTCGCACGCATCAATCTTCTCATAACTCATGCCCAGACCAGCCAAAATTTTCTTAGATTGATATAGATCCGGCGGCATCTGATGACCTAATGGAAGGAGATCAATAATCATCTTAATGATACCATTGTAGCAATTGTTCGCATAATTGTACTTGGACTTCATCGCCATAAGTCGTGTGACCGCCTGCAAAACGGTCACATTGGTGCCCTCATACACTTTTCGACCTGCGGCGGCAAGAAGCTCGTAAAATTCCTTCACCTCCTTCGGTTGTGACCGACTTCGTACTCTTTACCAGTGTCTGCAATCATCTAATCCATCCGATCTTCATCCTCATTACCGTCCAACTCATCATCATGCTCTATCTCCATGCTTGCAAAGATGCAACTCCACTTCAGATTTATCCAAACGTCGATGATTCCTACACTTGATACACGGACACTTCGCAACACGAGCATCACTAGCAAATGCATGGCTCACGAAAGCATTTGCTATATGACCCCATTCATTAGTGTGCACACCAGTTGAATTCCATCCATCATACATCGCCTTACGGTCGTCACCCATTTTAAAACTACATCAAATAAATATATGTTAATGAACATATATAGTTACTTCATACTTTGTTTAATGTCACGACCCTACATCTATTGTCCAGGATAGGTCCTAAAATTTTGACAGCATAACACCGCCTATTTAACACACAACCCCCCTATCCGTTGCAGTTCATCAAGTAAAAGGGGGGACTGCTATATGGTTATAGCTGCCATACGTATGTTGCAAGTCATACGTCGTTCGCGCCGTTGTCGTTCACTTTTGTGCCCGTTTAGGCACATACTTTAACTTCCTACTAAATAGGTCTTGTCGGGCCCTAAATGAGTTGTGCTGGTTCTATCTGGCACGAAATCATGGCGAAAGAAGGGGTAAGGCATCTTGAGTCAGGCGGACCACCATTGGGCTGGGCCTGGGCCGCTTGAAGCCCAATTTACATGAACCGTCGGATCTATAGATCTGCTATATAAACTCACAACCGACTTTACCCTAACCCTAAACTTCTGGTGCCGGTTCTATCGAGCACGAAACACGTTTATATATACATATAGTACATAAACACTAAAAAATTCAAATAAACATATTTGAACTGTAATAACTAACATATATGATAATCAAGGTCATATACACATATATGGATAAAACACAATGTAAAATTGCATAAGTAATGATATAGAAATGCGTAGAATAATCAATTTTACAATGTAAAACACAATATATTGCAATTTTACTAGTTTAAATTTTAACCATGTTGTCGGATGGGGCGAGGCGCGTGGGGGAGCGGCTGTGGCGCAGGCCATCGTCAGGCGAGGAGGTGGAGGCCGTCGATTGCGCGCGGTGGTGAAGGCGCGAGGAGCAGTGTTAGGCGAGAGCAGTGGGACCAGCGATGCAGGGAGCGGCGGCCAGCGTGAGCGGCAGCGCGGGGCGGCAGCGCGGGGAGCGCGGGGAGCGCGGGCAGCTGGGAGCAGCAGGAGCGACGGCGCGGGGAGCGGCGGCACGGTGCGGCGGAGCAGGCGGGAGCGGCGGCACGGTGGCGCGGGGAGTGGCGGGAGCGGCGGCGCGGGCGGAGTAGAGCTAGCAGCAGCAGTGCGGCATGCGCGCGGTATGTGATAGGGTTTACGGGGGAGGAGTTTATCTTACGTGGTAAATAAAGATATGGCCGTCGGCCTTGTTCCAGCTCCGATGAATTAATCCACCCAAGCAGGCCCCATGTTAGAGCCGTCGGTTGGGCCGACAGCTTTAATTAAGGCCGTCGGTTTTCTTACGTGGCCGACGAGTATAATACTTAGGCGGGAGAGTCGAACTCGGAGCCCGTGGGGCCCAGCTTATGGCCATCGGCCATGTTGTTGAAACCGACGACTATACGTATGAACGTCGGTCGGCAACGTTGTACCGACGACCATAATTACTGTCATCGGTCGGCCGGCGATTACAAATTTATTGACGTCGATTCCAAAAGACCGACGATTTTAGTCGACTTAATGTTGACGGCCCCAACGATTTTACTCTAGCCGACACTTGTTTGCCCGATTCTTGTAGTGTGAGGATGATCTGGACCAGCAGTAGAAGTTGTTGGTGCAGGTTGTGAATCAAAATCAAGAGCTGGATTGATGTAATTAGCTGCTGAATTTTCGGGCAGCAGCACCACTTCTTCCTCATCTTCAATGGAAATACTCTCCCCTGTGGATTTGCATCTTGACTTGCCATATAAGAGCTAGTACCTAGGCTAGCTTCATCAAAAGTAATCTCACAAGTCTCCACAATTTTGTTAGTGTCTAGTAAAAGCACATGGTAGCCTCTAGTATAAGATGGATAACCAAAGATGCCATCAAGAAATCTAGCTGCAAATTTATCAAGATTACCATGTTTTTAACAAAGAATTTGCAACCAAATACCCTAAAGTGTGTGACACTAGGCCTATGTCCAAACCAAAGCTCATATGGGTTTTTTCCTAGCTTAGCACGAAAGAAAACACGATTTGAGACATAACAAGCGGATGCAAATGCATCAGCCCAAAAGTTCCTTGGAGTTTGATATTCATCAAGCATAGTCCTAGCCATATCAACTAAGGTTCTGTTCTTTATTTCTACAATACCATTTTGTTGAGGTACATATGGTTAAGAATTGATTATCTATTCCATTTTCAGCAGAAAAGTGACTAGATGATTGGTTTTTAATTACGGTTCTATTATCACTTCTAATTGATTTTAAAGATCTTGGGTGGTCAAGTGAAAGTCTAAGAAATAAAATTCTAATGTGACTAAAAGCTTCATTCTTAGATGTCCTAGAGTAATTCCAAGAGTATGTAGAATAAGAAATAAACTTCATTCTAATTGCTTTTAAAGATCTTGGGTGGTCAAGTGAAAGTCTAAGAAATAAACTTCTAATGTGACTAAAAGCTTCATTCTTAGATGTCCTAAAGTAATTCCAAGCTTCATTCTTAGATGTCCTATGGTGTCAAGATGTAAAAGTTTTGCCGGTGCTATTGTCATGGTCATTGACAGTGGAGCATGTGAATCTACAACCATCTTAGCATGTCTACAAGAAGAGCACACAGTTTCTTTATCCCCTTTAAGCTTAGATAACCCACGTATGCGATTAAGACCACTAACACATGTAAGATGATCAAAGCCTACATGACCAAGTCTACAATAAGTCTTTTGATTCATTAGCAACTAGACACCTGTGCTTAGAGGATGACATGTTAAAATCAGCTTTAAAAACTCTTCCAAACCGAGACATGTTAAACATAAGCTCACCATTTGAATATACAACCTTAAAGCAATTTTTAGTGAAATTAATCTCAAGATTTTCATATCGCATTTGTGAAATAGAGAGCAAGTTGTATTTAAAGTTTTTAACAAGTGCCACATCTTTCAAAGTGTTGTGATTATTTGACTCTAACCGAACCCTTAGCAATTATAAGACTTGAAAAATTATCGGCAAAAGTAACATTTTCTACACGTGACACAAAAGAAAGGGAGGAGAAATATTCTTTGTTACCTGTCATGTGACGTGAGCAACCTGAATCCACAAGCCAAAAGTTCTACATTTTCATGCGTCTAACCTACATAGAAGCACAATACGTCGATGATTCAATAATGGAGTTAGTGAAAAGTCGTGTAGGAATCTAGTCCTGAGTCAGACGGCATCCAGCAGGAATAACACGTGAAAGCTAAGATAAAACATCAGGTTTATGAGGCCAATTTCTAGAGTTCTTGCACCCAACTACTGAACTAAGAGGTGTGTCTTGTGTAGCACAAAAAAATAGTAGGTTTGGGAGCAATTTTTGCATGTTTTTGACTCATCACATTTAACATCCTCATTTTCATCATCATGCTTTGCATACATTCTTATACATGTTTAACATTAAGCAACACAAAAATAAACAAGACTAAAATAAATTAGAACCAAAATAGCAATTGAAAACTTGGCTCGGTGCGGACTTGTCTAAATTCGACCCTAGACTAGTCTAGTGTACCCCTTGTTGTTTTCCGAACTTATCCACAATTTACTACGAATTAGCCCGAAAAACATTTTTGCTGCTTTCCAGACTTATCCGTTCTCATGTACGGACTAGTTCGATCTTTGTTACTGGAACTTTTTGGAGTTCTCCTGTAATTTCTCATTTTGGTTCGGTTTTTGAAAAAAATGGACAAGCACCGAACTTGTCCGGCCCAGTACCAGACTTGTCTGTTTCACTTTCTGGTCTTGATCGGACTTGTCCAGATTTCCACAAGACTTGTCCATTCTACATTCTGTTCTAGATCGGACTTGTCAGACCCCTGTGCGGACTAGTCCGGTGTCCGCGAGTCAAATTCTGTTTTTCCTCCACGGCGAGCTATTCGGTATTCGCCTTAAGTGTTCCCAATAACGTCGTGCCCAACCCCTGTGGAGCCCATGTGGGACCCCACCAAGGCCTCCAACACCTTATACTCGAGTTCCACCCAAACCCTACCACCGACACCGTATATAAACATCCCACAACCCACCGTTTCACCTGTTTGCCACATTAGAAGAAACCCTTAACCCTAGTTCGTGAGAGCCTCCATCAAGATGTTTCCACCACAAGGAGAAGAGGGAGGAGGGAGGAAGGAGGAGGATCAACCAATATCTCTATCGCTGCAACGATCTTCATCATCAATGCCTCAACGTCAACATCCTCCTTTGCCAGTTCTTCATCTCGTTCAATCTAGACGTCAAATTCTTGAGTCTTCAACTTTTGAACCCTTGGATTCATGGTAAATACCTTAGGTTCATCTTTTATGCGTAATATATGGTTCATTTTCAGAACCGGTGTAACAAATTGGTATCAGAGTCATAGGATGACAGTAGGACGCAACCTAGATAGAATGTACATTTTAGGGCACATAGGAGCACTTAGGAATAGTTGTGATTTGTTTGGTGTGTTAAATGCTATGTGATGCTTGTTTGAGTGCTTGTGTGCTTAGTAGAGGATTGTGGGATGCTTCGGCATTCGCCCCATCCATATAGGTTTACATAGGTAGTTGATTATTTTCATATCCCTTTATGCATATAGTTGGAGACATTTTCTAAATTCTTCTATCTCTTGCTCGTTCTTCAGATGCCGAGAACCTGTAACCAAAGGAATGCTAATGAGGAGGAGGAGAAAAATGTAGCACCTGAGAACAACAGTGGAGTTGGACTTGAGGCTAGCAACCTTGAGCAGTTGATGGCTATGCAGAATCAGCTGATGCAGACCGTGATGCAAACATTGGGACAACTGCAAGCAAATAACCAAAATCGGCCCCACATGCCTCTACCACCACCCCCACCACCTCATAACCGATTGGAAGAGTTTATGAGGACTAGGCCACCCACCTTTGCTCAAGCCAATGATCCTATGGAGGTTGATGATTGGCTGAAATATGTGGAGAAGAAGCTTGCCATTGTCCAATGCAATGACCAGGAGAAGGTTCTCTTTGCTTCCAATCAACTAGTTGGAGCAGTTGCGGAATTGTGGGAATCCCTTTGCAATGCCCATGCTAATCAGGAGAGGATCAATTGGGCTGAATTCAAGGAGAGCTTTCGTTCTCACTTTGTTCCTGAAGGTGTTATGATCTTGAAGAGGCAAGAATTTGAGAATCTAAGGCAAGGGAAGTCGAGTGTGAGTGAGTATCTCAATAAATCCACTCAACTCTCAATGTATGCTCTAGAGGATGTTAACCAGGACAGCCACAAGCAATATTTGTTAATTAGGGGCCTAAACAATGAGATTCAAGTCCAATTGCTCAATTGTGACTATGCAAATTTTCATAAGCTTGTGGACAAGGCCATTGTGGTTGAGAACAAGGTTCTTGAGGTGGAACAAGAAAATAAGAGGAAGATGCCATACCAAGGGCAGCCACAAGAGAGCAATGTTTGTCCTCGCCTTGCGCCGCCAAGTGTGCCATATTACAACCCCTTCGCTCCTTCTTATCGAGTTCCTTATCCTCCATGCCCAAATCAGCAGCAGCAACGCCTTGTTACGCTTCGCCATCCTGTGTCGTATGCACCGCGCCCTAATATGGTGACTAACTCTCAAAGTCAGCAGTGCCCGGGTTTCCCTGGTGCTTCGGGAAGCAAGACGTGCTATGTTTGTGGAGAGGCTGGACACTTTGCAAGTCAATGCCCCAAGAGGAACTATGGACCAATGAACAATACACGAAGGCAGAACCCATTGCCGAATGGAGGAGCACCTCAAGGCAACTGTAGATAACAGAATATCACTCGTCGCAATGTGAATCACGTCTCTACTTAGGGGGCCCAGCAAGCGGATGACATCGTGATTGGTATGTTCCTCGCCAACTCCAACCCCGTGACCATTTTTTTTTATTCTAGAGCATCTCATTCATTCATCTCATCGAAGTATGTTGCGAAGTGTAATCTGCCTATCGCTCATTTGAAACACACTATATTGTAAAATCTTCTAGAGGAGAGATGAGGACAAATATAATGTGTCCAAGAGTAAGCATCAGAAGAAGGGGCCCTCTTAGAGGCCCCTTGGTAGATGTGGTTAGCTGGCTGGGCCCATCTACCACTTGATCGCGGGAAAGTTGGAGTGTTGGAGCGCCACCAGGTGCTGGAGCTAGATGCTCTGGCGTCGCCCACCATTGTCGTGGAGACATCGACGGCAGGCCAATTGGGAGGTGCCGGAGCTCGATGCTCTGGAATTATCTGCCATCTTTGTAGAGTTATCAACGGTAGGCCCGTGGTTTACAGGCTCTCACAAGAAAATCATGTTAGCAACAAAAGCGAGGTAGGAGAGTTTACTCATTTGTTCGTGCTTGTTGTTGTCATTGACGCACTGGGACATCGACGACAGGCCCTTGCGAGGTGCCGGAGTTAAATGCTCTGGCGTCGTCCACCATCGTTATGAAGAGGTCGACAGCGGGCCCCTTGGGAGGTGTCAGAGCTGGATGCTCCGGCATCATCTGCCATCGTCGTGGAGACATCGACGGTAGGCCCCTGGTTTACAGGTTATCACAATAGAACCCTGTTAGCAACAAAATCGAGGCAAGAGAGTTTACTCTTTTGTCTGTGCATGTTACTGTCGTTAACGCACTGGGGCGTCGACAGAAGGCCCCTTGCAAGGTGCCAGAGCTAGGTGCGCTGGTGTCATCTGCCATCTTCGTAGATACATCGACAGCAGGCCCCTTGGGAGTTGCCGGAGCTGGATGCTCCGGCGTCGCCCACCATCGTTGTGAAGACATCAATGGCGGGCCCCTTGGGAGGTGCAAGAGCTGGATGCTTCGACGACGACGACCATCGTCATGAAAGAAGTCGACGGAAGGCCCCTTGGGAGGTGCTAGAGCTAGATGCTCCGGCGTCGTCTGCCATCATCATGGAGACATCGACGACAGGCCCCTGGTTTATAGGTTATCACACTAGAACCCTGTTAGCGACAAAAGCGAGGCAGGAGAGTTTACTCATTTGTCCGCGCTTGTTGTTGTTGTTGACGCGCTGGGACGTCGACATCAAGCCCCTTGCAAGGTGCCAGAGCTGGATGCTCCGGCGTCATCTGCCATCTTCTTAGATACGTTAATGGCAGGCCCCTTGGGAGGTGCCGGAGGTAGATGCTCCGGCATTGCCCACCATCGTCGTGAAGACGTCGACGGCAGGCCCCTTGGGAGGTGCCGGAGCTGGATGCTCCGGCATCGCCCACCATCGTCGTGAAGACATTGACGGCAGGCCCCTTGGGAGGTGCCGGAGCTGGATGCTCCGGCATCGTTCATCATCGTCGTTGAGACGTCGACGGCAGGCCCCTAGTTTACATGTTATCACAATAGAACCTTGTTAGCAACAAAAGCGAGGCGGGAGAGTTTACTCATTTTTCTGCGCTTGTTGGTGTCGCTGATGCATTGGGACGTCGACAGCAGGCCCCTTGCGAGGTGTTGGAGCTGGATGCTCTGGCATCGTCCGCCATCTTCGTAGATATGTCGATGACAGGCCCCTTGGGAGGTGCTGGAGCTGGATGCTCCAACATCGCTCACCATCGTCGTGAAGACGTCAACGGCAGGCCCTTTGGGAGGTGCCAGAGCTGGATGCTCCAGCGTCGCCCACCATCATCATGAAGACATCTCCAGCAGGCCCCTTGGGAGGTGCAGGAGCAGGATGCTCCAGCGTCGCCTACCATCATCTTGAAGACATCGACGGCAGGCCCCTTGGGAGGTGCTGGAGCTGGATGCTCTGGCGTCGCCCATCATCATCGTGAAGAAGTCAACGGCAGGCCCTTTGGGAGGTGCTGGAGCTGGATGATCCGACAACACCCACCATCATCATGAAGATGTCTCCAGCATGCCCCTTGGGAGGTGCCGGAGCAGTATGCTCCAGCGTCGCCTACCATCATCGTGAAGATGTCGACGACAGGCCCCTTGGGAGGTGCCAGAGCTGGATGCTCCTACATCGCCCACCATCATCGTGAAGACATTGGCGGCAGACCCCTTGGGAGGTGCTGGAGTTGGATGCTCCAGCGTTGCCCACCATCATCATGAAGACGTCGATAGCAGGTCCCTTGGGAGGTGCCAAAGCTGGATGCTCCGGCGTCGCCCACCATCGTTGTGAAGAAGTCGACGGCAGGCTCCTGGTTTACAGGTTATCACAAGATAACCCTGTTAGCAACAAAAGCAAGACTGGAAAGTTTACTCATTTGTCTGCTCTTGTTGCTGTCGTTGACGAGCTGGGACATCGACGGCAGGCCCCTTGCGAGGTGTCGGCGTTGGATGTCCTGCACATATGATAGAAAAAAGGTGTACTAGTCTGCTCGCTGGTTTACCTATTCCTCCCTCTTAGCTTTGTCATGTGTTACTGTCCTGGACCAACGCAAGGGGCTTGGGTAATTCGATGCATTGGTGCTCCGGGTTATGGATCCCTCTTAGAGGCCCCTTGGTAGATGTGGTTAGCTAGCTGGGCACATCTACCACTTGATCGCGGGAAAGTTGGAGTGTCGGAGTGCCACCAGGTGCCGGAGCTGGATGCTCTAGCGTCGCCCACCATTGTCGTGGAGACATCGACGGCATGCCCCTTGGGAGGTGCCGGAGCTCGATGCTCTGGAATTATCCGCCATCTTTGTAGAGTTATCGACGGTAGGCCCGTGTTTTACAGGCTCTCACAAGAAAATCATGTTAGCAACAAAAGCAAGGTAGGAGAGTTTACTCATTTGTCCGCGCTTGTTGTTGTCATTGACGCGCTGGGACATCAACGACAGGCCCTTGCGAGGTGCCAAAGTTAAATGCTTCGGCGTCGTCCACCATCGTCATGAAGAGGTCGACGGCGGGCCCCTTGGGAGGTGTCAGAGATGGATGCTCTGGCGTCGTCTGCCATCGTCGTGGAGACATCGACGGTAGGCCCCTGGTTTACAGGTTATCACAATAGAACCCTGTTAGCAACAAAAGCGAGGCAAGAGAGTTTACTCACTTGTCTGTGCTTGTTACTATCGTTAACGCACTGGGGCGTCGACAGAAGGCCCCTTGCAAGGTGCCAGAGCTGGATGCGCTGGTGTCATCTGCCATCTTCTTAGATACGTCGACAGCAGGCCCCTTGGGAGGTGCCAGAGCAGGATGCTCTGGCACCTCCCAAGGGGCCTATCGTCGACGTCTTCACGATGATGGTAGGCGACGCTGGAGCATCCTCCTCCGGCACCTCCCAAGGGGCCTGCTGGAGACGTCTTCACGACGATGGTGGGCAACATCAGAGCATCCAGCTCCGGCACCTCCCAAAGGTCCTGCCGTCGACGTCTTCATGACGATGGTGGGCGATGCCGGAGCATCTAGCTCCAGCACCTCCCAAGGGGCCTTCTGTCGACGTCCCAGTGCGTCAACGACAGCAGCAAGCGCAGACAAATGAGTAAACTCTCCCGCCTCGCTTTTGTTGCTAACAAGGTTATATTGTGATAACCTTTAAACCGAGGGCCTACTGTCAACGTGTCAATGACAATGATGGACGATGCCGGACCATCCAGCTTCGGCACCTCCCAAGGGGCCTGCCGTCGATGTCTTCACGACGATGGTGGGTGACGCCAGAGCATCCAGCTCCGGTACCTCCCAAGGGCCTGCTGTCGACGTCTTCACGATGATGGTGGGTGATGCCGGAGCATCTAGCTCCGACACCTCCCAACAGGCCTGCCGTTAACGTATCTAAAAGATGGTGGATGACGCCAGAGCATCCAGCTCTGGCACCTCGCAAGGGGCCCGCTGTCGACGTCCCAGTGCGTCAACAACAACAACAAGCGCGGACAAATGAGTAAACTCTCCTACCTTGCTTTTATCGCTAACAAGGTTCTATTGTGATAACCTGTAAACCAGAGGCCTGCCATCGACGTCTCCATGATGATGGCGGACGACGCCGGAGCATCTAAATCTAGCACCTCCCAAGGGGCCTACCGTCAACGTCTTCATGATGATGGTCGGCATCCTCGAAGCATCCAGCTCTGGCACCTCCCAAGGGGCCCGTCGTTGACGTCTTCACGACGATGGTGGGCAACGCCGGAGCATCCAGCTCCAGCACCTCCCAAGGGGCCTGCCGTCGACGTATCTAAAAAGATGGCAGATGACGCCGAAGCATCCAGCTCTGGCACCTTGCAAGGGGACTGCCATCGATGTCCCAGTGCGTCAACGATAGTAACAAGCGCAGACAAATGAGTAAACTCTCTTGCCTCGCTTTTGTTGCTAACAGGGTTCTATTGTGATAACCTGTAAACCAGCAGCCTGCCATCGATGTCTCCACGATGATGGCAGACGACGCCGGAGCATCCAGCTCTGACACCTCCCAAGGGGCCCGCCGTCGACGTCTCCATGATGATGGTGGACGACGCCGAAGCATTTAACTCCGACACCTCGCAAGGGCCTGCCGTCGATGTCCCAGCGCGTCAATGACAACAATAAGCGCGGAAAAATGAGTAAACTCTCCTACCTCGCTTTTGTTGCTAACATGATTCTCTTGTGATAGCATGTAAACCAGGGGCCTACCATTGATGACTCTACAAAGATGGTGGATAATGCTGGAGCATCGAGCTCCGGCACCTCCCAAGGGGCCTGCCGTCGATGTCTCCATGAGAATGATGGGCGACGGCGGAGCATCCAGCTCCGGCACCTTGTGGCGCTCCGACACGCCAACTTTCCCGCGATCAAGTGGTAGATGTGCCCAGCCAGCTAACCACATCTACCAAGTGGCCTCTAAGAGGGATCCATAAGCAGGAAGTCAATGGAAAACACCTCGGCCATATCAATTGTGCAATCGTTTGGTCCTCACAAGCTAATGAGCTCGGCAAAGGTTCTGCAAACCCTTACACAACTAAGGACTCAGAGCGACAGTTGAAGCATAAAGACATGCCAAGAAGCAAAACACAGATTCAAATTCATTAAAGATTTTTTACAAGGGGCCGAGCCTCGGATACAAAGATGAGCCACGAGCCTCAGCCCCGGCTGATCTACGCTACGACATGTTTGGGGGCATCCTTAACCTCTACCGCTGCTGCCGCCTTGCGCTCCTTGACAGGGCCTTCAAAAACTGGCTCTAGTGGCAGATCGGGATACCGGCTCTGGTAGCACACCAAGACATGGGATGCCACCGTCTCCGCCGCCGCCCTACCCTCGGCTTCCGGACGCTGAGCCAGCTGACATTCTGGCAGATCGAGCTCCCGAGCGCATCGCTCTACTGTGTTCTCCCAGACTTGGACATCAAGATCATGCAGGAGGAGTGCCTAACGCTCAACTAAGTGTTGCGCCTGATTACGCGCCAGGTACCTCTCCCAGAGCTCAAGGTCTTCAAGGCAGGACTGCAACCTGTCCCGATCGGCCTTAGCCCGAGCCATCATCGCCTGAGCCGCCACTTCTTGTTCGACAACAGTGGCCTCCCACTCTGCATTAGCAGCTTCGCGGTGATCTAGGGCCTCTCGACCCTCCTCAAGGGTGCGCAGACGAGCTCGGCCGTATCATTGGCCACCTTGGCGTCGGCCAGGATCTTCTAGGACATTGCATCCAAGACCTGCACCAAGCAGTGCCTCATCTACAGCTCCTTGCTCTCCTTCTGGTACTTCGCCTTCGTATCAGCAATCTTGGACCTCAAAAGGTCATCCTAGCCATGGAGGCGCTCGTCCTCGGCACACAACTTCTCCCATTCCACGGCAAGAGCCCCCTGCACCCGGCGGAGGTTGGATTGCACCTGAAGGATGTTGTATTGCATCAAGTTTATGATGTCTGAGAGGCATTCTGGCTGCGCCGAAGTCAGGGAAGGTCGTTCGGCGATCATCTCGGGGACCTCTTCCTCCCATAGCAATGAAGGCGAGGCCACCAGTACCGGGGATCTTGCACCCGCAGACTGAGCAGGAGTTGCGGTGCCACCCGAAGCAGCAGCGCCATCATTGCTCAACGAGCCGCCCGCCGGATCAGTAGCAGTGGAGGCCAGGCCTTCATCACCTTGAGTCAACACTAACATTGGAGGGTCCTTTGTTCGTTCTCCCAGCCGAAAAGCCACCACACGGATGAGACATCCTCCATCTGGGAAGGAGGCAAGGCTGAGTCCACTGGAGTAGGATTCGAGAACCTCGAAGCTGAGGAAGGAGTGGGCGCTCAAGAAGGAAGTTGAAGGCTCGAATGCTAGGGTTGTGCGTAAGGGAGGAACCAATGTTACCCACAAATGTATCCTTTTAAAGCACCCTATCAGCGTTTGAGCGAACCTTTGCAAATTTGGGTGGGCTCGGAATCAGCGACTCATGCCCCAACATCCATGACAAGAGGGCCCAGATCCCCCGTCGGAAAAATCGGCTCGGGCAGTTCTTCGCCTTAGAAGGAAACCCGACAGTTCCCATAAAGATGGAAGCGAAAGCAGCAGAAGTGCAACAGGAGCATTGGGAACTGTCGCGATAATATCACAACAAGCAAAGATCCCGTCGCCACGACCCCTCAACCAGAGAGGGATGTGTCACAACAGCAAAGGCGCGCACCGCTTCGGCTAATCAAGACAAAATTAAAAGGCCGCATGGGAAAGCAGGATAGGGATCCACCCTCGGGCTCGTCGCCTCCCCCCAATGTGGACCCAGAGGCCACTATCGGTACCCGGCATACCGGGTACCCTCGCGCACAAGCTAGAGCCGCCTAGGTACCTCGCCTTCTGTAGAGGCAGGGTCTGAGAGCGCCACGTGTTCAGAAGATCTGTACCCGTTGACCTCAGATACGGGGTCCGAGGCACTTGCAAGAGACCCTGGGGAATAGTTCAGCCCCCCTCGAAGACGAGGTCCCAAGCAACCACGTGTCCAGCTGGGAAGGATCCCTCTCCCCTACCAGACAGGACTCCTGAGCTGCCACGTGGCCCGAGGCATCAGGCGGGCTGCCTCCCATATTGGCAGGATCCAGCATTGCCACATGTCCTGCATGGTGGGACCTGACCTCCCCCGGGGAGGTGGGCTCCCGAGCTGCCACGTGGACTGCAAGACGGGTCCTGACCTTCTACGCAGAGGTGAGCTCCCGAGCTATCACATAGTCCAGCCACTTGCCCTGGATGGAGGGACGCGGGAGTTAAGAGGGCAGTGCGCCTTGTCCCTGTCAAGGATTGAATATATGCGCCTTCCACAGAAGCATGGCGCGGCACACACCTAATTTCAGGCACCGCTATGACCAATCGCATCACAGTGAAGATGCCGCAGGTCTATCCCACTCCGCCAAGTGGGTAGCTTACGGCGACAGGGATAGTTGGACGGGACATCCCCTGCCAATGTCAGCAATGGCGCATGGGCTACTGACGACTCAGATGGCAAGACAGTGTGTCTTCAAGTCCACGATCAGAGCAATCTTACGTGAGAAGCCTTAGATCTTTAGGATAAGATCGCCATGAGACCACGTGTCTGGCCCTGGGACCCCACTTGTAAGGCGTCTGGCCTTGTCTATAAAAGGCTCGGACCGCCACCGTTACAAAGGACGGAACAACACACACACGCATACACGCATACTAGCAATACCACCCACCGTGGTGTAGGGTGTTACGCTCCTTGCAGCCTGAACCATGTAAAAACCACTGTGTCATACTCTCTTCCGCTAGAACACTACATTGAGGCCTACGCCCCGTCGTACAAAGAACCTCTGCGGGCTGGTGTTGCATTAACACTTCAACAAGTACGATCCATTATTTCTTGGCTAAGGTACAACATACCTATAACCACAAAGGGATGACGTGTACTCAAAATGGGTTGAGTGTGATCCAATGTTCCTTGGCTAAGGTATAAAATACCTTCTAGCCACATTGGAACAACTTGCACCCAATATACATTGGATGTGATCTTGTCATTCCTTGGTTAAGGTGCATCATACCTTTTAGCCACAAAAGAATAACTTACACCCAATGATGGTAGCAATTCCCTTGAGCTTGAGTGAGTGCTTAGAATAGTTGAGAGCATCATGCAGTCACATATTCGTAGCAACTCATTGGTTGCTCATGGAGGGTTTCCATGTCAAACCTCTGTTCTCATATAGTTATGGTTGACATTCGGGCCTAATTTGCAATAGGTAGCAACCATCCTAATTTACTCCTTGACCAAGAGATGTTGAAATTAATCCTCTAGGGATTCCAACAATCGGATCTTTGAATCCCTGCACATTTATTTTACTCTTGCAAACTTCCCCTCTATAATAGAGAGGGAGGTTAGCACCCGATACTTGGTAAAAAAATTTCAATTGTACGTACGGGGAAGATAAAAATCAAATATGCATTGGGTCCAAATTCAAGTGTATCCATGAACAATGTATTATTCGTTGATAAGAGTCAGGCTTTATGGATAAATCAATTTGCACATTTTCTAAATCTCCTACTCATAACAATGCAAGTGATATAAATACACTATATGGATTTCTTAACCTTGTAAATTTTCTAATGATCATAGTTTTTTTAACAAAAGAGCAAATGTTATCATTAGGATCATGGCAAACAAGATTCTCAATTTTATCGTCCTCAACATTTTTAATTTCTTACCTAGGAATTTGAAATTTAGTGATCCATGCATGAATGAGTTTCAAATCAAAAGTATGGACATCACTATTCCAAGGTTGCTACATACAAATTCAACCATTAAGTATTCCATAGGCATTACCTAGGCAGAGAATGTCTATGTCAATTTTTGCAATGCTTATGAAATTCTAGGTACCCGTTTAAATTTATCCTAAGTAAGGTGACATTCCTTTTTGAATAATCAAAAAGAGCAATGCCAACACTTACTCTCGGGAGGATTCATAAGAATTGATAAAAGGTGTAAACCTTCCTTGCCAATGTAAGCAAAAATCATTCAATCCTAATGTATTCCAACGACAAAATTTTTTTAAACTTGTGCCTTAATTGAAGAACAGTCCGGTTTGAAGGTCGTTGTGTGAGAAACTCACGACCATGAATTTTGGTGTAGCCTTCATGTTCAATGTATCATGCCAAGTTGAGGTTAGAGTTGAATGAGCTTCATCTTGTTCCTCCATTGGTCCACCATCTTGAGCATTCCTCCACCATGAACTCAAAATGATATTGATGAAGGGATATGCGCTTGATGAGGCCTTCAACCTCTTTACAAATTTTGTCCTAGCTTCACTAAAATCAAGAACAATCAAAACAACTCGAAAACAGGTTATGTTAGCTCAAAATCATGTTGTAACCCTTCGTCAAATTGTTTTGCCCAACTTGAAAAAACTTGCAAACGTAATAAATATTAAGGGAAATATTTTTAGTTTGGATTGGAAGATGAATTCAAGTGGTTACTCCCAAGGTTCATATCTAAATAAATTTATTTCTGTCGAAGTGCATGATCGACACTTCCCCTGTACTACTAAAATGTAGTCCGCAGAGGTTTGTATTCAGTTTCGGCGCATGGAGATTAAGAACCAGACGGAGACACGAGGATTGTTATGTGTTTCGGGCCGCCTGAGCATAATACCCTACTCCACGGGGTGTTTGTTCATGAGTATGTGGTGGCTTGTGTGCGTATGAGCTTAGTTGTCTCTGTATCGTGCAGTGCAACCCTTTTATAGTCCAAGGACTGGCTGTTACATTGTCAGCCTAGCCCGACATGTGGCCCTGGCGGTACCTAATTGCCTAATACACAATCTATGAATATTATGCATAATTAATAGTATGATAATATGCCTTAATGGCGGCGTTACCGGTGTTAAGGGTCCTCTGATCGTGTGTCATTAATATGACATTAATGACACGTAATCAGGTCTTGTAATTGTAGTTTTAAATGTCTCTTGAATGTCCATGCCCTTGGAGATCCGCCAGTCTTCCCGTTGCTTTCTTAGGTCCGGAGGCTCGACACGTGACGGCTCTGGAGCTTCCCATCGTGGAGAGGCAGGTCTGGAGCCACTATACACATGGCAGCACCGGAGCTTCCCTCTACTGGGGGTTAGGTCCGGGGTCACCAGACACGTGGCAAGACCAGAGCTTCCCTATGAAAGGAGTTAGGTCCGGCCTTGTGTTACACGTGGCGGTGCCGGAGCTACCCAAATGAGGGAGGCGGGTCCAGTGCTGTGTAACACATGCAACCTTCGGAGGTCTTCAACTCAGACGAGTGGAACTCCTCAGCGTTTTCGCGGTATCATGGGGTACCCGGTACGCAGGGTACCGACAATTTCCTATTTCAAAATTTTAGTTTTATGATGGTTAGAAATTTTACTTTCCAACATGCAAGTGCGGAAATTCAAACATGTTAAATGCAAATGAGAAATTAAAATATGCAATTGGGTAATAAATATGAGATAACTACCAATTTACCTATTGGCAAGGACTCACCGAATTTTTTAAGTCCAATGAGTGGGACTTACCTCTGTCCTATTTACTGTGATGATTTGTTGTCCAATCTCGGAGTTGAAGATGTGGGCAATTTCTCTTGATCGACATGACAAATCTCCTTTGGCATGTTAGTTGGAAATGTGGACCACATGATGGCCCTAGCCTCTCCATCATCTTGATGAAGACTTTTGGATGTAGTGACGACTTTCCCCCTTGAAGATATTCTCTCATGAGCATGATGAGGCTTGTCCTTCTTGGTGTCACTTTGACCTTCTTGATATTCCTTAAGGTCAACCCATACTTTTATCATGGATCAAAAGCTTCCTTATGCATGATGACAAGTGGACTCCACAATCAAACAAGAAACGCTTCATCCACAATGTCACTTGCCCTAGGTTGCATGAGCTTGGTCGAAGGGTAGGGATCCCAACAAGTGATTGTGGAACATCTTGGATCTTGAATGCTCTTTATGTTTCTTGTCCTTGGCCAAAAGCTTCATGTAAATGTTGTCTTGATTTCTTGCTTAGCCATGGACAAGATACTTCAAAGTAGGCTATTTGAACTTAAATCCCTTGAAATCCCCGTAGCCTCCTTGATTACAATAGTGATTTTGATACCCTTGACCTCCTTGTAGGTGATAGCCATTGGAGTTGTTGTTTGAAAGGAAGAATCCTCATGGGTCTTAGGGAAATGATTCCCCAAGTGGCCCATGTTGACACGTATTTTCACAAATCATGTGAATATTCATGGCTTAGATCATCCAAACACTTATCCATTGGCTTGATATTCATGATATTTAAATGGGAGGTGTAGTTCTATAACTAGCATATCCACCTTGTTAAGTGGTGTGCATGCCAAGCTAAGGGAACTAGAGCATTATTCAATCCATCCCTTGAGTGGATACCATATTCTCATCCATGATGAATGAGAATATGACTCTTTTAGCTCCAACACTAATTTTGTCATGGATTGATGATGCCAACCCATGACTTGTGTGTTGTATGAAAAGTCAACTATGCACCCCATGATGGAGGCAAACCAAGAATAACTCTTGGAGCCTCCCCCAAGCTTGGAGATGGATGACTTTGTCTCCTACTAGAAGCTGAAATTTTTCCATGAAAGGCAATGGTGTTGCCTAGCGGACATTTGTTGAGGTACGCCTTGAATCATTTTGCAGTTGAGCACTTGCGTCATCGTTGGCTATCCCATGAAATGGCTTAGCCAACACTACCTTGTTCTCACAAAAAAGGAGAAAAAAATGGGTAATCCTATTTAATAACTATTAGTACCTATAGCTTAATCACAAGTGATAGCTATCCTTCACTTCCTTTTCCTTTCTCGGCAACGGCGCCAAAAATTCTTGTTGGTATTTCTCAACACCACAGACCATCTCTAGAAAGAGATGAGGTTCGCAAGCGCATAGAAGATACCATTGTAGCATTTCACCCATGAGTATTCCCAAGGGTATTATATTTATCCGAAAGGAAGGCAATGGAGTAAAGTAAACACTATTTTTATGATCAAGCTAGGGGATACTAATCAATTATCATGAGAGGGGTAAGTTGATAAATTGGGTAGTGTGACACACACCTAAGCAATCTATTCTAAAGGGCAAATGAGTCCTAATGGAGATTAGACTAAGAGTTGGTGAGTTGCTCCTACAATGCCTCTAATATACATATACATAGCCTAAGTTAGCTACTAACGAGCATGTCGATGGTGAATCCTTATGCTAAGGTGTTCAACACATAGGGCACAGGTTTACCCCTACCAATCGTAGGACTACTCCTGCCAAAAGCCTATGGCATAATCGAACATGGAGGATTATAAAGGACAGATAGGGTTGTCACCAACTACTGCCTACTTCATCAATCTATCGGTCTACGAGACATTCGATGCTACTTAACTATTCTAGCACCATGCTAGCATATTAAGTAAATACCTTAGGAGCCTCAATACAAGCCATCCTAAGGCAATGGCTAACCTAAACATTGTTTAACAGTTGTTGAGACATAGCATAAGTAATTCATATTAACCTGATCATATCATAACTAATTAGACTATAGTGGGGGTTTGTAGTGTTCATAATGATAGACTAAGATTGTTACAGCATAATCATAAAGACTACTCCTACCACATACATGGAGTTGGGACTAGAGGCTCCTCTCTACAGCCTAACCTCCAGTAAGGAACTAGAAGAACTAGTGTATACAAGAGAATGATGCTCAAGTGGTGTGTGTTGAGGTGAGGGGTGAGGGGTCCTATTTATAGCAGGAGAAGGGTCGGTCTGCCACCAAAAGCCCATTAGTCATCAACGACATCTTCAAGCCGGGAGGAGCCAACACGTGGAAGCTGACTGGGTTTGGAGGAAAGACCAAGTCGGCAGGCTAGGCGGGTCGACCGACCTAGTAAACTCCAAACGGGTTGTGCTTTCTCCAGGTGGCTGACAGGTGGGTACCCTTTACTGATATAGGTGATACTCTGTTCGATGGCCTCGAATACTTCTGTTTGTGGGCCATTTGATCCATGTGGTGCCACATGTCAGCGCTTGATTGGCTGGGATGATAATTTATAGGATGCATCCCCTTATTTCACTTCAATTATGTATAAAATACCTGCATGCATCAATTTCTCCAAGTACAAGTGGAACTAGGTCATTTATAATGATAATGTGTGTAAGAAATATTCATTCCTTCACATAATGAGTTATATTGACGGTTGAAATTGGTATATAATGACTGTCAACACTGCCCTCAACCCATTCCTATAAAACGGTAGGGTAAGCCTCGACATGTGAGAACTTGAAGAAAAGAAAGTGGTGGGTCTCAACGATGCTTTGAATGTGGTAAGACGTGACATTTTCATACAAATTGCCCTAACCTTTCAGGTCCTACTACTCGTGATGAAAAGCAAAATATGTACAAGTCCTCTTTCGGCAACAACAACAAAAAAAGAAGACTATTACAAAATGTCAAGTAGTGGACCATATCCTCTCTGCTCTCCAAGAAAACAACTCGAGCGATGTGGACTCCAAAAGTGATGAAGACGAGGACAATATGTGTTTCATGGCGGGCAACTCAAGATCAAGTATGGAGGAAGTAGAACACAACAACGACGATGAATAGGTATGTCCCACTTGCGAAGAAATGTGTGATGCTATTTCTCATGCCACTATCATACTTAAGAAAAAGGACAAGAAACTTAGTGATAATGCTGTTAAAATTGAATCACTAGAATCTGAAATTAATCGGTTAAAATATTTGATTCCTAATGATGATTCTTGTTCTTCATGTGAACACATATATGAACAATTTCCTCTTTAAGATGTGCGCACACCTCTACTCTTGCTAAACTTGAGCTTGAAATTGAAAAGAACAAAAAACATGCCGTACTTAATGAGAAAAACTTAAAAGATGCTAGTTGCTCTACAATTCATTTGCAGTGTTCTAATTGTGATGATCTTAATAAGAAACTACATGATTCTATGAATGAGATTTCTGTCTTAAACAATGCTTTACATACTCATGAAGTTAAATATTGTTCTAATTGCAAACTAAAATGAATACAATCATGTGAAAACTGCCTATACTTGTCTAAGAAACTTGATGACATGCATAGGACACTAGACCGGTTTTGTAATACAAATAAGAACCTAAACTTGCTGCTGAATTCATCTAAGTCTTTCAATGATAAAACTGGTTTAGATTTTGATTCTCATGATCATTTTAAAGCACATCCACCTATGGTTGTTATACCACTAGGAAGTGGTTTGATGAAAACATCCCCTGAACAAAAAGAGGTGGTTTTTAAGTCTGCAGGAATGTTGTCTAATTCGGTTGCAAATAAACATGTTGCTTGCTCATCTCGACATGAACACAAAGTTAATTTTCGTTGCACCTACTATGGTAGAGATGCTCATGTCATGGATTTTTATTATAGACTAGGTAAACAAAAAAAATAAGCAAAGGATGGTAGCTAGATCATGTAACAACCAAGCAAACTTGTTGCACGTGCTGAACCTAGAGTTAGGATCTTGCAACCCGCTGTGATGTGACACCCGGTTCTAAAAAGGAACCATAATTTACGCGGAAAATATGAATATAAGGTATTTACCACGAATACAAGGGTTCAAAAGTTGTAGACTCGATGAAAGCATATATGCCCCCATGAGGTATGGTTTTGGTGATTAATGACAACCATTGGATTTTACTAATGAATTTGTGGATGCAAGGTCTCCCATATCACTCAATCAAGTGAAATCTATATGAATATGATCATCAACTACTGATTATTGGAGACCCCTAAACAATCACTTTATGAGATCAATCAACGTTATGAAGATTAGAAGTAAAAGCTCATATGTCAAAGTTATTCAACCATAATTGACAACACTCAATGCTTGACAATCATTAGAAGAATATTTACAACAAGTGTCTAAGAGGTCAATCGAGAAAATTCCAAAAGAATCACTTAGAACAACTCGAAGCAAACAAAATCAACTCACCGGATCAACCGATGTTTCCAGAAAACAACACATCGGTCGAGTTGGTTTAGCAGAAGAAGAAGACCTCAGAACCAAGTACTCACCGGATCATCCGATGATAAAAGACAATGTTACATCGGTCCATCAGTACAGTAAGCTATATCCCTGGACCAAGTGTAACATCGGATCCTCCGATGTACAGCAATATACACATCGGTCAATCACTCCAGTAAGCATCAAGTCTGAACAAATTCTGGAGGGAGTGCCACCGAATCATCCGATGAGAAGACAAGTGCAACATCGGTCTAACAACGGTCATATCTGACACAATGACATTAGCTAATTTGGATTTGACCGATGATAACTGAAGGGGAGACATCGGATCATCTGGTGTTCGCAGAACAGTGATGTCAGCCTACTTTTCCAACGGCTATTTCGTGGAGGCTGGCTATTTATACCCCTTCAACCGGTCTATTCGACAAGTATTGACTGCCAGACATACTCTACACATTCTCAAGCATTCAAGACGTTGAGCTACCAATTCTAGATCATCTACACCACTTACACACCAAGAGATAGGCTAGAACTAGCTAGAGATAGTGCTTGTGTGCTTCCATTCTTGGTGATTGGAATCTCTAGTGTAGTGAGAGCTGTAAGGGAGTGTCCCTTGGTGATTGTAATTGAGAGAAACTTCTGGAGCTTGCCAAGACGATTGTGGAAGCCCGGAGGAACCAAGTTGTACAAGGCTTGAGCTCCACCTTGCCAAGGTTGGCAAACGGAGAAGAATAGTGAAGATCCCTAGTCTCGGTGACTTGGGTGTGGCTATACCCTTTGGTGGGTGCCACAACGTGGATGTAGGAAGATCTTGACGATCTTGCCGAACCACGGGATAAATCCTCGTGTCTCCTCGGGAGTTTGCATTCTCTTACTCTCACTTTTTACTTATGCACTTCATATACCGCAAAGTTACTAGTCACTTGAATGCATAGGTTGTTTACGTAGGGAATTGGGCTTTTAGTAATTAAGTTTTATTGCTTTAAATTTTTGAGAAGAAGCCCAATTAACCCCCCCCCCCCCTCTTGGGCATTCGATCCTTACAATTGGTATCAGAGTGAGGTTGCTCATAGGATCATTCTAGCTTCACCGCTAGAGAGCTAAAATGGCCAAGATTGGGGGTTCGGTTCCTATCTTCGAGGGCAAGAACTTTTCCTATTGGAAAGCACGCATGTGCGCTTATCTAGAGGCTATTGCTCCCAAAGTATGGGAAGCGACCCACGCGGGGTTTGGTGAGCACAATTATGTTGGTGATCAAATTAAATGGGATGCTAAAGCTAGGAATGCAATTTATGAATGTATTAGTCAAGATGTATTTGCTAGGATTGCTAGCAAAGAGAAAGCTTGTGAAATTTGGGCTTGCTTGATAGAAATTCATGAGGGTTCTTCTTGTGTCAAAGAACTAAAATATCATATGCTCAAAGCCAAATATGATGAGTTCAAAATGTTACCTCATGAAAATGTCAATGAAATGTTTTCTCGCTTAAATGTGCTTATTGAAGAAATTAATGCTCTTGATATTGCTTCTCTTGGAAAGGGACTCATCAACCACAAGATTCTTATGCTCCTCCCTAAGCCAAAGTACAACATCATCAACTCCATGCTTCAAAAAGAATCTCTTGATCACATTGAAGTTTCGGAACTTATTGGAGAGATTCACGCTCATGAGATGAGTGTACTTGGGATGATGGAGCAATCATCTTCAAAGACAATTGCTCTAAAGGCCTTCACCAAGAAAACAAGTCTCAAGAAAAAGAAAGTGGTTGAGCCTAGCCCAAGTGAAGAAGAGCAAGCATCAAGTGAAGATGACGATGATGAGCTTGCATCAATGATGAGAAAGTTCTTTCGCTTGAACTCCAAGATTGCCAAGAAGGGATACACCTTTGCTCCCAAAAAGAAAGCATTTCTACCAAAGAGAGATGACAACAAGACTTGCTATAATTGTGGTGATCAAGGCCACATCTCCTATGATTGTCCAAAACCGGACAAAAGGAGAGAAAACCACAAGAGCAAGCACCGCAAGCTTGAAGATAGTGAAGATGATGAAAAAGAGGTCAAACCCAAACCAAGATCCTTTGGGAAGAAGAAATATGACAAGGGCAAGAAGGCAAAACTCTTCCCAAAAAAAAGAAATGGTCCGCAAAAGGTGTTCATGTGTGAGGCAAATGAATGGGTCCCCAACGAAGAATCAAGTGATGAAGAGAGTGAAGCGGAAGAAGAAAGTTTGGCCGGCCTTGCCATTGCCAACAATGATGACTCACCCCTTCATCCACCACCCATGTGCCTCATGGCTAAAGGTAACACCAAGGTATGTGATGATTCTAGCGATGATGAGCTTTCCCCTGATGATTTAACTTCATTAATAAATGAATATCACACTATCATAAGAGGGAAAAGAGTAAGGTTAAGGCTCTTGAAGAAACTCGTGCTAAGCTTGAGAGTGCCAACCTTGATTTGCTTGACAAGTATGAAAGCATACTTAAAGAGCATGACACGCTCAAATCCCATGTCAAGCAAGTTGAGGAGGATAAGGCTCAAATCAAGCTAGATCATCATGAGCTTGACTTAGCCCACCAAGCACTCTTGGGAAAGCACAATGAGTTGATCCAAGAGCATCAAATACTTAACCTTGCTCATGAAGCGCTTGATCAAGAATTGAAAAATATAAAGATACAAACTCTTAATGATAAGGTATCCATTACTTCTCATGCCACTAATGTCTTGCACAAGTCTTTGCCTTTGAAAGAGAACACTAGGGAGAAGGACTTGTTGGAAAAATTTGAGAGTCTCCGTACTAGTGTGGCTAGACTATCAAAAGGAGAAGTCAAGCACAAGGAAATCCTCTTCCAACAAGCAAAGGCCTTCAACAAGAGAGGACTTGGATCCTTCCCGGTGCCTAACAAAGGAAAGGTGCCCTCACCGGAGGTTATAACAAGCTTCATCAAGGAAGTTGGTTCTTATTGCCAACAAGGGAGTGTCCTCTTCCTAACCGGCCTTCTCCAAAATTGCCCATTAACTACAAATCTACTTTCAATGATCATTATTATCCCTTGAGTAAAGTAGATGGCAAGGTGAAGGCAAGATTCATTGGCAAGGATATGAAGGGCATGAAGGGGAAGCTCCCCAAGCAACATTGGGTCCCAAAAACACTTGTATCACACATACAAGGACCTAAGTTGGCTTGGGTGCCAAAAATCAAAGATTGAATTCATGTGTGTAGGTGAACTACAAAGCCGGTGCAAAGCATTGGGTACTCAATAGCGGGTGCACTCAACACATGATCGGCAATGATGGTATGTTCACCTCCATAGAGGACCCCGACAATCATGATCAAGTCGCTTTTGGTGATAATTCTAAGGGGAAGGTAATTCGGTTGGGTAAGATTGTATTTTTCACATGGTTTATTTATTTCAAATATGTTTCAATTTGCTTTCAATTGCATAAATTTTGTGATCTTGGACTAACGTGCACCTTTAGCAAGAATGATTTAGTTGTGACAAGCCTAATGTTGAGGAGGGCCATGATCAAGGGGGAGCTTCAAGTTCCAACATCTACACATCGACGGAGAATCATTTGTCAAATTTATGTCGATGATATTAGTTTTGGTTCAACTAACGAAGCTCCTAGCCATGAGTTTGGCGAAATGATGTCTAGGGAATTCGAGATGTCGATGATTGGAGAGCTCAACTTCTTCCTTGGATTTCAAATCAAGCAACTTCAATAGGGGACCTTCGTATATCAAGAAAAGTATACCAAGGACCTCTTGAAGAAAATTGAGATGGGAGATTGTAGCTCAAGAAGCACTCCAATGACAACAAATTGTCATCTCGACGCGGATAAGGACGATAAATCTATTGATCAATCTAACTACCGTTCTATGATTGTTTCATTGCTTTATCTTACCGCATCTAGGCCCGATATCATGTTTAGTGTATGCTTGTGTGCTCGCTTTCAAGCGGCACCTAAAGAATTGCATCGGAAAGCGGTCTTTAGGACACTTAGGTATCTTAAGCATACCCCTAGTGTGGGCTTGTGGTACCCTAAAGGTGCAAAATTCCACCTCTTGGGATACTCAGATTCGGACTTTGCCGGATGCCGGGTGGATCGCAAGAGTACCTCTGGTGGGTGCCACTTGCTTGGGCGTTCCCTAGTATCTTGGTCTAGCAAGAAACAAAATTTTGTCGCCTTGTCCACGACGGAAGAGGAATATATCACGGCCGCTGCATGTTGTGCCCAAATTCTTTATATGAAGCAAACCATTTTTGGACTTTGGTATTAAACTTGGTTGCATGCCTCTCCTTTGTGACAATGAAAGTGCGGTTAAGATAGCTAAAAACCCCGTTCAACACTCCCGCACTAAGGACATTGATATTCGCCATCATTTCTTGAGGGATCATGAAGCTAAGGGAGACATCTCATTGTGAGGTGTTAGGTCCGAAGAACAATTGGCGGATATCTTCACTAAACCACTTGATGAGAAAACTTTTTCTAGGCTAAGAAGTGAGTTAAATGTGCTAGATGCATCAAACGTCATAATCATGTAAGAATGCATCTCATATAGGTCTTGTCTAACTCTCAAAGGATAGGGGTGAGCAAGGGTCAGCTTGGGATGGAGGTTCTTTTGGGTTTTCCCAAGGCTTGGAGAGTGGCTCTCCCTGAAGAAGCCTTTGAATGGTTCAAATTTGACAAGATAGATGTATCTTATGTCTTGCATGATGCCTGCCATATAGAATTGCACTCATATTTAAATTTCTTGCATTATAAATTGTTTGGCATTGCATACGGTAGATTGTCACAAAGGGGAACCCACCTCATGAGAAAGAGACTTGTTTAAAATGCAATATCTCAACTCATATGAGGTGGAAAGAACAAAATGTTAGGTGCGTTAATTCCTAAAGGAACATGCTTTTAAGAGATAGAAGGCTTCATCCTCTAGCTCGCAAAGCATGGGCCTTACATTTTATTTGGATAATTTCCTCCCTATTTTCTTGGTGTTCTATTCGCTTTAAGGCTTAGCCAAGTTATTAGCAATTAGCATTTTTGAGGGGTAAGGGGTTGCCCAAAAAGTTCTGAGACATGTGTTTCTCATTGTTTGTTTGTTTGGTCAAAGGACATATATGGGAAGTTGCTGTTTTGTAGTCATCGGATTATCCGATGCTTAGGCCAGACCATCATCGAATCAGTTGGTGTTCAAAAGCCAAGGGTCAGCTCAGTCAGTAACACAAATCAACCGACGAGTTCATTCTGAGAAACATCGGTGCATCCGATGTTCACATTTCTGGAACTGTGTTGAAATCCACCAATGCTATTCCCTTCCACGTTGGACCATCCGGTGTCAGCTGTACCTTTTTGAATACCCTTACTATGCCATTCGTCCTATGCTCCTATCTTTCAATGTCGGTCCATCCAGTGTTAAATTTTAAGATAGGGTTTGGGACCCACTTTTTAAACGCCCCTTCGCCTCCCTCCTTTCTCTCTCCCTAACCCCGACGCTCACTCGCCCTTCCGCCGCCACCGCTCCCTCGCCCTACCGCCACCGCAGCCCTCCGGCCGCCGCCGCCCTCCGGCTGCCGCCGCACCACTGCAGCAGCGTCGTCGTCGTCGCTTCCTCCAGCGCCGCCGCCGCCGCTCTCCTCCACCGCCGCAGCCGCTCCACCCAAGCGCCACCGACCGTCGCCTCTCGTGCACCACCACCGCCGCCCCAAGCACAACCACACCACCGCCCTCTGCGTCGCCGTGGTGCCTCCCTCTACGGCCGCCACTACGCCGCTAGGGTTTCCGGCCACGACGATCTTCGTGTCGCCGTTCCGTGCACTTGACATCGTCGACTTCATTCACACGCATTGTCACTTGCCTCATCGCAGTGGCTCGTGACAAGAAGGGAAAGGGCAAGGCCATTGTGGAGCCGGCCGCAAAGAAGCAAAAGCTGTCGAAGGAGGAAAAGAAGGCTTTGATGGCTGCTCGCGCCACCGAGGAGCGAGACTGTGGTCGAGGAGGATCATTGAGGATCCGCGAGGCTCGTCCGAGGCAGCCTCCCGTGCTAGATGAGTCCGAGGAAGAAGAAGAGCCGAAAGTGCCGCTTGTTCGCCGGTGCTCAACCAGGACCCGTGGGGGTCATCCCGCAGCAGTACCACGTTCGAGACCATCTGCTGCCAATCTTCGAGAGGACAGGGCGGCCCAGAGAGCCGTATACGAGATGGACACCAACGTCCGTGTTGGTGAGGGTTTCCGGCTGACGGATTACAGAAAGATGAAGGCCAAGCAGCTCAGGAAGCTCAGATGGAACATTCTACTTGAGGAGTGGTTCCCTCGGCCCAGAGAGGCACTTGTGGACAGCCGGTTTTGGACCTTGACTCAGGCATCGCTGTACGAGACGTACAGACGTCGGGGCCATAAGATCTTCCAACACATCTTTCTGGATTGGGATCAGCTTGACCTGGCAGCCGAGACAGAGATACACCCCTACTTTGATAGGTATAGAGGGCTGGTGGAGCTGATGTCCTACGAGAGGAGTGCCTAAGTGGAGGATTGGGTCCGCGTATTCTACGCTACCCTCTACGTCTCCGAGGGTCGCAGATCTATAGACTTCATGTTCATGGGCCAGCACCATCACTTGACGAGACAGACTTTGGCATAGCTGCTAGGAGTGGATCTCCACGACACTTGCCTGCACGAGAGAGTGTATGGACAGGTAGACCCGCCGAGGAGGCCGCTCACTGGAGGAGTGGCACCACCACTACAGGAGATACGCTCTCTGTTTGCACCGTCTTTCTCTCCAGACTAGCCGAGGGTACCGGCACTGCTGACTCCAGCTGCGCGCACAGTGCACCTTGCCTTGCGCCGCACACTTTTGCCGAGGTCCGGATACCTAGAGGGGTTCACCAGCCTGCAGCAGACCCTCCTGTTCTACATCATGAACGGGATGGAGTTTGATATTGTGGACATCCTCATATGTGAGATGGAGGACATGATCATTGATGGAGTTGGCATGATGAGGCAGCTTGTGTTTGGACACTGGATCAGCTACTTGCTCTACATGGTTGCTCCTGAGGGGTTCGCCGTGCGTGACAGTCTCACTGATGAGAGTGTCACACGGTTCAGCCACTACCGTGCTCCAGCTCCTGGAGACTGCCGTCTTGGCCGTCCAGTCGAGCGTCAGGTCCGTGCTCGGCTATCCGAGGAGGATTGGTCAGATCTAGAGAAGGAAGATGAGAGACTGGCACAGGCAGAGGCTCAGGGTGAGGACCTTCAGCATATATGGTCTGAGAGCGACACAGGTGACAACGTTGAGGAGTACTTCCCACCTCCTCCCTCACCCAGGCAGCACGACGCGGAGGCTGGAGGCTCGACTGTGCCACCTCCTACTCCACCTCCGGTCTCAGAGGCACAGGTCTCTCAGCCGTCCGAGCTTACTTCACTCCTACATCAGATGGTTGAGCAGCAGCGCCTGGACTGGCTTGCAGCTGAGCAGGCCTGAGCTGAGCAGGCATCACGTCTTTTGGAGCTCCAGCAGCAGCAGCAGGAGATGCAGCACCAGATCGCCCGTGAGAGGCGAGAGGACACAGACAGGCTGACTGGGCTGATAGATCAGATGCACCAGCGCTCCCTCGACCAGCAGCAGCAGACGCAACAGGCGATGATGGGCATCCTGGGATTGATCACCAACCTCTACACCCAGACCGGGATTGCCCTGCCGTCGCAGCTGCCAGGCTTTGCTCCAGCCCCACCTATCCTTGCTCCAACTGCAGCTCCAGTGCCGACCACGCCGATCCCGACGATTAGAATGTCTCCACTACTTGCTCCAAGCACACCGATCCACTCTCTGCTGCCGGCTACGACGTTGTTCCAGCAGACGCCGGCATCCGTTGTTAGTGCCCCATTGCCAGCAGCTCCGACTAAGCAGGCACCAACAGCGGCTCCTACGGCTCCTACAGCTCCCTCCACTTCTACTCCAGCCTCAGCCGCAGCAGCAGGCAGCAGCTCCGACGACAGCACCCCCGACGGTGACCAGTTTGTCATCGCTCTGAGCACTCAGGATTCTTAGGTACTTGGATTCCTTTTTGTTGTCTTGATGCCAAAGGGGGAGAAGAGTTAGAGAAGAGTCAGGGGGAGGATTGCTTAGCCTCACGGGGAGTGTCCTAGCTGTAGGGGGAATCAGAGTCTCTATCTATATCTTTTGTAATTTGGTGTTTTTGCTACTCATTTGATATTCATTGAGTATTCATGTGCCACTTATTCTCTTGAGTTATTGATCAATTGAGCCTTCGCGGTATTAATCTCTTTTGATTCTTCAAGTTTAATATGCCATATCTTGTACTCAATACATATCTTCTTGAGTATCGTACTATCAAATTCATTATTATTATGCTTCACTTGTTGTGTTGTCATCAATCACCGAAAAGGGGGAGATTGAAAGCATCTAGGCCCCCATGAGGTATGGTTCCGATGATTAATGACAACCATTGGATTTTACTAATGAATTTGTGGATGCAAGGTCTCCCATATCACTCAATCAAATGAAATCTATATGAATATGAACATCAACTACTGATCATTGGATACCCCTAAACAATCACTTTATGAGATCAATCAACATTATGAAGATTAGAAGTAAAAGCTCATATGTCAAAGTTATTCAACCATATTTGACAACACTCAATGCTTGACAATCATCAGAAGAATATTTACAACAAGTGTCTAAGAGGTCAATCGAGCAAATTCCAAAAGAATCACTTAGAACAACTCAAAGCAAACAAAATCAACTCACCGGATCAACCGATGTTTCCAGAAAACAACACATCGGTCGAGTTGATTTAGCAGAAGAAGAAGACCTCAGAACCAAGTACTCACCGGATCATCCGATGATAAAAGACAATGTTACATCGGTCCATCAGTACAGTAAGCTATATCCCTAGACCAAGTGTAACATCGGATCCTCCGATGTACAGCAATATACACATCGGTCAATCACTCAAGTAAGCATCAAGTCTGAACCAATTCTGGAGGAAGTGCCACCAGATCATCCGATGAGAAGACAAGTGCAACATCGGTCTAACAACGGTCATATCTGACACAATGACATCAGCTAATTTGGATTTGACCGATGATACCTGAAGGGGAGACATCGGATCATCTGATGTTCGCAGAACAGTGATGTCAGCCTACTTTTCCAATGGCTATTTCGTGGAGGCTGGCTATTTATACCCCTTCAACCAGTCTATTTGACAAGTCTTGACTACCAGACATACTCTACACATTCTCAAGCATTCAAGACGTTGAGCTACCACTTATAGATCATCTACACCACTTACACACCAAGAGATAGGCTAGAACTAGCTAGAGATAGTGCTTGTGTGCATCCATTCTTGGTGATTGGAATCTCTAGTGTAGTGAGAGCTGTAAGGGAGTGTCCCTTCGTGATTGTAATTGAGAGAATCTTCCAGATCTTGCCAAGACGGTTGTGGAAGCCCGGAGGAACCAAGTTGTACAAGGCTTGAGCTCCACCTTGTCGAGGTTGGCAAACAGAGAAGAATAGTGAAGATCCCTAGTCTCGGTGACTTGGGTGTGGCTATACCCTTTGGTGGGTGCCACAACGTGGATGTAGGAAGATATTGACGATCTTGCCGAACTACGGGATAAATCCTCGTGTCTCCTCGGGAGTTTGCATTCTCTTACTCTCACCTTACACTTATGCATTTCGTATACCGCAAAGTTACTAGTCACTTGAATGCATAGGTTGTTTACGTAGGGAATTGGGCTTTTAGTAATTAAGTTTTATTGCTTTAAATTTTTGAAAAGAAGCCCAATTCACCCCCCCTCTTTGGCATTCGATCCTTACACTCGAGAATTTGACGTTTAGATCGAAGGAGACAAAGAACTGGCAAAGGAGGATGTTGACATTGAGGGATTGATGATGAAGATCGCAGCAGCAATGACGATCTTGGTTGATCCTCCTCCTTTCTCCCTGCTCCTTCATCTCCCTGCGGTGGAGGCTTCTTGATGGTGGCTCTCACGAACTAGGGTTAAGGGTTTATTCTAATGTGGCAAAGAGGTGAAAGGGTGGGTGGTGGGATGTTTATATAGGATGGCGGTGGTAGGGTCTGGGATGACCTCGAGTATAAGGCGGTGGAGGCCTTGGTGGGATCCCACATGGGCTCCACAGAGGTTGGGTACGATGTTCTTGGGACAACTTAAGGCGAATACCCAATAACTCATTGTGGAGGAAAAAACAGAATCCGAGTTGGGCACACCGGACTAGTCCGCACAGGGGCCGGACAAATCCGACCTGGAACAGGAGGTAGAACGGACAAGTTTGGTGGAAATCCGGACTAGTACGATGAGGAACACAATGTGCAACGGAAAATCCTGATACTGGGCCGGAGAAGTCCAGCGCTTGTCCAATTTTTTTTTTTTAAAAAACCGGACCAAAATGAGAAATTACCAGACGACTCCAAAAAGTTGCAATAACAAAGATCGGACTAGTGTGTACATAAACGGACAAGTCCAAAAAAAACAGAAACATTTTTTAGACTGATCCATAGCAAATAGCGAACAAGTCCAGAAAACAACAGGGAGTACATCGGACTAGTCCGGGGTCCAATCCAAACAAGTCCGCACTGAGCCAGGTTTTTAATTGCTATTTTGGTTCTAATTCATTTTAGTCTTGTTCCTTTTTGTGTTGCTTAATGTCAAACATGTATAAGAATGTATGCAATGCATGAGGGATGGAAATGAGGATGTTACAAACCTACCCCCCTTAAAATGAATCTCGCCCTCGAGATTCGATGTAGAAGGGAAGAGATAGGGAAATTCTCTCTTGAGATCTTCTTCCAGCTCCCAAGTTGCTTCCAATTCTGTATCATGCTTCCATTGTACTTTGCACCATCGAATCACCTTGTTTCTTGTGACCCTCTCTTTTGTTTCCAAGATTTTGAATGGTTGCTCGGAATAAGTCAAATCTGCCTCTAATTCCAATTCTTCCATTGGCACTTGTTCTTCCGGTACTCTTACGCACTTATTGAGCTGAGAAATGTGAAACACATCATGAAAATCAGAAATATGTGATAGAATCTCCAACTTATATACCACTTCCCCACGTTTGGCCAAAATCTTGAATGGTCCAATATAGCAAGGTGCCAACTTGACTCTGACGTTAAACCACTTATGATTTCGCATACATGATACTTTGAGATATACGAAGTCTCCCACTTAAATGGCTAAGTTTGTTCACCTATTATCAGCATAGCCCTTTTGTCTTGACTGAGCAGCCCTCAACTTCTCGCGGATTGTCCAAACTTGCTTTTCAGCTTCTTGCAACACATCAGGTCCAAATACTTGGTCCTTCTCTATCTCATTCCAAAACAAGGGTGTCTTGACTTTTAATTGCTTGTCTTGACACGAGTTCTAGATCGAATTCTGCCAGCTCTGCTGCCCACTTTGCAATATTCCCAGTAGAATTAGAGTTATGCAAAATAGCACGTAGTGGAAAAGAGGTTACCACTGATATTTTGTGGGCTTGGAAGTAATGACGAAGCTTTCTTGAAGCGATAAGAATTGCGTAAAGCAGTTTATGCACCTCAATGTATCTTGTCTTGGCGTCGTGGAGTACTTCATTGATGAAGTACACTGGGCGTTGGACTGTCCGGACCCTCCCGGAGGGGCCTGGAGCTTCCTCCTCATCAACCCGGACCCTCCGGAGGGGTCCAGGCCTTCTTCTGGAATTTCTTGGTCCCTGCCGAAGGAACCTGGAGCTTCTTCTGGAGTGACCCGGACCCTCCCAGAGGAGTCTGGATCTTCTTGTCCAGCAGTAGTTACTCCTTCGTTTGAAGGAGGTTGATCTTCTAGGATCTAGCCTTGAGGATTCGTGTCTAAGGGTTGGTACCCAGACTCGCCTTCAGGTAGCTCCGGACTTTCCCGGAGGGGTCTTGACTCCTGAACTGGGGATGGCTCTGGTCTTTTCGCAACCAGGACCATACTGACAACCTCTGTAGTTGACAAAATGTAAAGCAGTAAAGGCTCACCAGGGTTCAGAGCTACCAGGATTGGTAATGTGGTGAGGAGCTGCTTCAGCTCTTGAAACGCCTTTTCTTCTTTTTTAGACCAATGAAATGGTCCGGACTTCCTTGTTTTTGATCTTCACGACGATGTCATCAACGTAAACCTCCACCAAGTATCTAATTAGCTCTCCAAATGTTTTGTACATGGCTCGCACAAATGTTGACGCAGCATTTTTAAGACCAAATGGCATGGCAGTGTAACAATACAATCCATCTACTGTTATGAAGGCAGTATGCTCTTCATCTTCCTTAGACATTTGGATTTGATGATATCCATAATATGCATCTAAGAAACACACTAGCTCACACCCGGAGGTAGAGCCCACTATCTGATCTATTCTAGGTAGTGGAAATGGATCTTTTGGACATGCCTTATTTAAGGTGGTGTAGTCGATACACATCCGAAGCTTCCCACCGGCCTTGGGTACAACAACTGGGTTTGACAGCCATTTTGGATGGAAAACTTTCCAGATGAATCCAGCTTTGAGCAACTTCTTAATTTCTTATCGGATGAAGTTTTGCCGCCCAATTGATTGCTTTCGGGGCTTCTGGTGCACAGGCCGTGCGTCTGGGTAAATCTTCAGATTGTGCTCAATCACCTCCCTAGGGATTCCAGACATTTGTGACGATTGCCAGGCAAACACGTCGACGTTAGCCCAGAGGAAAGTGATGAGGGTGAGTTCCTATTTGTTTTCCAGACCTCCCGATATACGGGTAGTCTGAGCAGCATTGGAACCGATTTGGACAACTTTGACGGGAATGTCGGCGTCGCCGCTTGGTTGCACACGAGGTGCAGAGGTAGATACTTTGTGGCGAATGCTTGGAGGATTCGCAGTTGGCTTCTTACCGGATGATTCCTCTTGCGTTGTGGTAAGTGCATAGAGTTCTTCCAGTGAAGTGACTCCTGCGGTACGCTCTCCGTGGATCTGGAGAACGCCCGTAGGCGTTGGCATCTTCAACACCAAATAACCATAATGGGCAGTAGCCATAAACTTGTATAAACTTGGCCTGCCCAGAATGGCATTGAAAGGCAGACTGATTTGCGCTACGTTGAAGATCAATTTCTTGGTTCTGTAGTTCTCCCGGGTCCCGAAGGTCACTGGGAGTGTAATGGAACCAAGAGGAGTAATGGTTCCCGGACCTACACCGGAGAAAGGTCGGGATGGGTGAAAGTCCGAAGGCCGGAGCTGAAGCTTAACGAAAGCTTCGAAGCTTGTGAGGTTTAGCCCGGAACCTCCGTCCACCATTACATGGTGGATTTGGATATTGTTAATGGTGGGTGACACCATCAACGGGAGTTGAGCAGCCGCGATCATGTTTCGGGAGCAGTCTGAAGCATCGAAAATGATGGGTGTGTCCATCCACTTCCGATGTGGTTCTGCCTTAGCAGCAGGAGCTACCATGGCCATGTCTCGCCGCATTGTCTTGAGGAACTTCGCCCTGGCTTTATAGCCATGGCTCGGGAACAATCCTTCTGAGGAACAGATTGTTAAAACCCTTAACACCATCTATGAGAGTTCGAACAACTGTGTTCATGCCTTCGAATCAAAGGTATGACACAGGAAACTCTCAAATGGAAGTTGTTTCCTTTTTCCCTCAAGGAAAAAGCCAAACAATTGTACAACCACTACGTTGGGAAGACAAACGGTGATTGGAGTGAATTACGAGACAAATTTTGTCTTGCTTTCTTTCCCATTGCCTGAATTGTTTCCTTATGAAAGGAAGTACTATGCTTCTAGCAGATGGAGAAGATATCCATAGGTGCAGCTTGGGACAGATTTTCTCTTTTGAAAAAATCTGGCCCAGATTTGTTAATCCCTGATCCAATGCTTTTGCAACATTTCTTCATGGGATTGAACAAAGATTCTGCCCTATATCTTGACATTACAGCTGGAGGATCCTTCCTCCATAAGACTCCAGAAGAAGGCAAGGATCTTCTAGACAGAATTCTAGAAAATTCTTCCTTCATATGGGTCTTAATGAGCCTCCCCAAGAGCAAGTCGTGTCGAGAGCAGAGGATACACTCTTGGACAAGGATGAACCCATTTCTTGTTTACCCCAAGCCTTGCCAGAGGAATCCTCTCCCGAACTTGAGACTACGAAGGTAGAAGAAATTCAAACCTCGCAGTTTCCATTTTACTTTGAGGAAGAGCTTTTTGAAGATTATGGAAATACCTCGAAGTATTGTTGCTACAGGAAACCTTCATTGCCACCAACTCCACCTGAACCACCTGATGGGGTGTTCGTCCGTCAGACGGTCAAGGAGTTGACCTCTATCCTAAGCAGAGAGTGCATAGCTGAAGTCGAGAATTCGCCCAAAATTCTTCGGATGACCTCACCTTTGGCTACCATTTTATGTTCTATTAGAGGGACACCAATGAGAATCCTATACAACCCTACTGTTGGAGCAAATCTCATTTCCGATTCTTGTGCTCTCGCCATTCTTGGTGATGTTCCATTGGCACCAACACGCAAATCCTTCCGAGATTCATTCAAAACCATTCTTGAAGGATGTTGGGTTCTGCAACAAGTGTCTGTTAGACACAAAAATGTTGAGGCTCTCCTAGATTTTCACGTGTTCAAAATCCAAGATTTTGACATCATGATAGGGATTCCCATAGAGAAATTTCTCATGGACATTCTTTTGGAAGGAAGCCTCAATATCAATCTTGGAGGGAGAAATTTCTCCATGCCTATTCTGCATTCAAAGAACACATCTGCAGAATCTCCCATCCAAGAAGAGCCAATGGAGGAGGTTAGGACTCTTCAATTTTTAGAACCCCCTGAAATTAAACGAGAAGAAGACTTCGTCCAAGAAGAGGATGAATTTCTGGAGGAAATTGAATTGCCAAAAGAAGAGCCCTCCCCAAAACCTCCTGTTGAGCAAAAGATTCTACCTCCATGCCTACGTTATGCCTTTCTAAATGGCGATTTGGAAGCCCCTGTCATCATAAGTGACAAGCTTTTAGATATTGAAACGCTCAAACTCATAGCCTTGTTAGAAAGGCATATAGCTGTTTTTGGATATTCACTTCAGGATCTCAAGGGAATTAGTCCAGCGTTATGCACCCATCATATTCCTATTGACCCTGAGAGGGTCCCCTCAAGGGAGCCATCCATGTGAGGGGAACGGGTCCGGTGCAATGTAACATGTGGGACCTGCATGGGCCTTCAACTCTGACGGGTGGAACTTTCTTGCACTTTTTGCGGAATCGTGGGGTACCCAGTACATAGGGTACCGACAGCTGGGATGATAATTTATAGGATCCATCCCCTTGTTTTACTTCAAGTCTATATAAAATACCTGCATGCACCAATTTCTCCATGTACAAGTGGAACTAGGTCATTTCTAACTATAATGTGTGTAAGAAATATTCATTACTTCACATAATTGAGTTATATTGATGGTTGAAATTGGTATATAATGACCGTCAACTAACTCCCCCAATCTTACCATTTGCTCGTCCCGAAACAAAGATAAAGACTTAGGTTGTTGATTAGGAGTTGCTACAATGTCCTATTTTGCAAAAGTACCAAGTGCACAACAAAATATTCTACCTTGCATTGAATAAATTGGCTACGGTACATCACCCTTTTTCTTAGTCTTTATGGGACTTAAGCCTCATCCTTTTCATGGGTGGTTGAAGGACAGAACAGCAAAATGAGCATGCATCACCTAATGTATGAGTTCCACTCAAATTTTTGGAGAATTTCAAATGGTGTTTGGATTTAAGTTCCTAAAATGATACACTCAATCACTCTGTTGACGGTCCTTAAGTCCCACATTTTGATCGTCAATTGACCTCATAATGTGCATAAAAGAAACACAAAACATAGTTAGGGTTATACACTATTCCAATTCCACAAGTAGTGGTGTTTATTTGTATGCGGGTGAATTATTACCCAAAATACCAAAACCTGCGGGGATGAATCCATGAAAATGGATTTCAACAAATCAAGCGATGACAAGTGGCAACACATGGATCAAATGGCCCAGAAACAAAAGAATACGAGGAGATCCACTGGTGTTGCACCCATATATATCAAGAGGGCCCACCTAGAAGCCACCTGGAGGAAGCACTCCCCGAGGGGAGCCTTGACCAGGTCGGCCGACCTATTCCTAGCGCCAAACTCGGTCAAACGACACGTGTTGGCTCCTCCCGGCTCCCTAAGGTCAATGGTGACTGATTCGCGCGTAAATTGTGGCGGGAACCAACCCTTCTCCACCTATAAATAGACCCCCTCACCTCACTTCTCACACACACCAAAAGTTGAGAATAGGTCTACACTCCAAAGGTTTAGAGTAGTCCTAGAGGCTGCCAAAGTAGAAGGAGAGTGTGGTGAAGAGTCTAGGAGAAGGAGGCTTGGGCCTGTCAAGTCCCTCTGCTTCTACACTTGTACCCCTACAAAAGTTTTACTCAATCAAGTAAGCCTTTGTGAATTCAATACAAGTTTGATCTTTTATTTTTAGTAGTTTGCATAAGTAGTTACTTGTGGGTTCACTACTTTAATTCATTAGAGGCTCTAGTTGTATCTTTGTGTTCGAAACAACTAGAGTAGTGATTTAGAACGTAAGTGTGGTGCTTAGGTTATAAGTCATCAGTGGATATCTCGTAGACCCACGGATTGAAGAGGTAGGCAGTAGGTGGTGACAGCCCTATCTGTCCTTCGTAATCCTCCACGTTCGGCTATGCCATAGGCTCTCGGCGGGAGTCGTCCTAGTATTGCTAGGAGTAAGCCCGTGCCCGAAGCAAGCATCTACTGCAAACTACCTTAAATTAGGATCATTAATTTGAATTCCTCTCTATTCCTTGCCTACCAAACAACTTTGTGTCCTTGGGTGAGCTAGTTCGAAAGATTAGCACACACGTTCTTTGGATTCGATACCCTTGGAAATACTACTTAAGGGGAAGTGCTACAACGGTATTTCCGTGCGCTTGTGGATAACTCTGTGGTGTTAAGAAATACCAACACACTCCTATGTGGGAAGTGGTATTTGTATCCTCACCAAGGCAATGCCTTTCTTGTCCTAAATCTAAATAAGGCTTGTATGTGGAGCTTGGCAGGGGTCAAGAGTAGGCATATTTGCAACACATATATTGCTAAGTCAAAATAGTAAGCCTTAGGAGAAAAGAAATCATACTTTTGATCAAGATCTGTGCATGTGTGATAGAATATTTGTGGAGTGGATTTGGATTTTGAGATGAATCCTATTTGTGTAGACTCTCTTAATTCTAGGGATGAAACATGGCTACATTGTTTCCTCTTTTTTTTATTCTTATGCTTATGATGTAAGCATGCCTTTTTTTCTCATGCTTATGATGTAACTATGCATTTTTTTGCCGTGTCTTCTACTCCCTTTTTATGCAATAAACGTGAAGAGAGTACCAAACATGAAAGGTGTTGAGTTTCTCTTTTTATTGTGGAATGATGATATGAAGGAATTTTGCTATCTTCTAGTGTAGAATTTTAGCATGTGCCCCTGTAATCTTGATCTTAAAAGCATGAAATGATTCTGACGTAGGTCTATACTAGTTTTACCAAGCTCAATGTAAAGGCAAATAGCATATGCATAAGGTTTATCTAATTCAAATCATCATATGGCTTTTGTAGGAATTTCTATCAAATGAGGAACTCCCATTTTAAATTTTCTCCGTGAAATCAAGTTTCACATTCAACTAGGATATTAGCAGCTCTTATTCCTATATCATATCCCACAACAACCTAGAATTGGACTTATCTTTTGCTACCCACAGTTTCCAGGTTTTAGGCAAGAATATTCTAGGCCAATAAACCCAATGCTTGGAGAATACAAAGTTGTTTGCAAGGGACTAGAGAAAATAAAACATAGCAACTATTCATCAATTCAACTTATGCAAAGTAAAAATATTCTTACCGCACGTCCTTTATTTTATTAACCTAACTTATACTGCATTATTATTATTATTATTATTATTATTATTATTATATTTTATTTTTTATTTTTTTTAGATGCAAATGTGGTGGAAAGAAAGAAATAAAACAAAGGAATGCAAATGGGGTGTGATACAAGTTACCTCAAGTGGAGGTGCTCCCCCAAGCTTGTTCTTTGTCAAGGTCCGTGATAGGGTTTGAAACCCTAATGACAGATATAGGCCATAAGGTTGGCCTAACCTTGTTGCAGCATGGCTTTGACATGGAGGGTTGAGTGTCAATGTTGGGTTGCCTTCCATGGATTCCATGAGTGTGGTCGAGGAGAGTGTTGTCGATGTCGCTCATCCACACCTCAAGGTTTCCATAGGTTGGATGTACTTTGTTATTCCTTGGCTAAGGTAATAATAACCTTTAGCTACAAAGGAATGACGTGCACTCAATATGGTTGAGTGTGTTCCGTCATTCTTTGGTTAAAGTGTATCATACCTTCTTGCCATAAAGGAATAAATTGTACCTCTAATGCATTGGGTGTGATCCATCATTCCTTGGCTAAGGTAATGATAACCTTTCGCCACAAAGGAGTGACTTGTACCTGACATGTGTTCAGTACCATCGGTACCCCACATATCGGGTACCCTCGCGCACAAGCTAGAGCCGCCTAGGTATCTCACCTTCCGCAGAGGAAGGGTCCGAGGGCGCCACGTGTTCAGAAGATCCAGACCCGTCGACGTCAGATACGGGGTCTGGGTCACCTACAAGAGACCCTAGGGAAGAGTTCAGCTCCCCCTCGAAGACGAGCTCCCATGTAGCCACGTGTCCAGCTGAGAAGGATCCCTCTCCCCCACGAGACAGGACTCCAGAGCTGCCACGTGGCCCGAGGCATTAGGCGGGCCACCTCTCCTATAGGCAGGCTCCGGCACTGCCACATGTCCCGCATGGCGGCACCTAACCTCCTCCGGGGAGGTGGGCTCCTGAGCTGCCATGTGGACCGCAGGATGGGACCTGACCTCCTATGCAGAGGTCAGATCTCGAGCTGCCACGTGGTCTGCAAGGCGGGACGTGACCTCCTCCGCAGAGGTGAGCTCCCGAGCTGTCACATAGTCCAGCCACTTGCCCTGGACGGAGGGACGTGGGAGTTAAGAGGGCAGTGCACCTTGTCCCTGTCAAGGATTGAAGATACGCGGCTTCCCCTGACACATGGCGTGGTGCACACCTAATGTCAGGTACCACTACAACCAATTGCATCACAGTGAAGACGCCACAGGCCTATCCCACTCTGCCAAGTGGGTAGCTTACAGCGACAGAGACAGTTGGACGGGACATCTCCTGCCAATGTCTTCAACAACGCATGGGCTACTAACGACTCATGCGGCAAGACGGTGAGTCTTCATATCCACGGTCAGAGCAAGCTTACGCGAGAAGCCTTAGATCTTTAGGATAAGATCGCCTCGGGACAACCAATCGGGCCCCGGGACCCCACTTGTAAGGCATTTGGACTTGTCTATGAAAGGCCCGGACCGCCACCATTACAAAGGATCAAACAACACACACACACACGCATACACGGATACTAGCAATACCACCCACCGCATAGTAGGGTGTTACGCTCCTTGCGGCTCGAACCACATAAAAACCACTGTGTCATACTCTCTTCCCCTTGAACACTTGATTGAGGCCTAAGCCCTACCGAACAAAGAACCTTCACAGGCTGCTCCTTAGCAGATCCAGGGGATGTGTCGCATTAAAACTTCGACATTTGGCGTGCCAGGTAGGGGGCTTTTCCCCTCAAAAAAGTGGTAGTGCTTTCGCCAATCATGATGTTCATCAGGCCCGTGGAAGGCAGATTCTGAGCCCGTTGCCCGGGACCAGATCCGTCGCTCGAGCGGCACTCTGTGGTCCGTCATGCCCCCGTGCAGGTATGGCTGGCCAGAACAGCACGTCGGGACACATCCTGACTCGGTCGTCCCCCCAGCGCCGCCGAAAGCAAGCCCGAAAAGCGCTCTGGCAGCGGCAAGGGCTCTTCTCCACCAACCACCGTCGCTAAATGCTTCCTAGGGAGCGGCTCAGCACTGGGTCCACGACATCAACCACTTTGTTGTCGCGTCCATCAACTCTCCCAATAGAGGGAGACGTCACGTGTCGCTATCGCACACACCGTCCATCGACTATCGCACCACCAACTCCAGATCTACCAGGCCTACCAGCGCCGGCAAGATCCCCACTCACGACCTGAGGGCTGAGCTTGATCATCGTGAAGCTCAGTTAGATGGCCGCATCATCATGGAGCGGCAGCAGGAAAGACGGTGCAACCTCGATGCCAAGTATGGGCCTCAAGGGCCTGAGCAGGAGGAGTCCTCCGTCCGAGGTGCACCTCAGGTAAACCCTACACCGCTGCCATCAGACCAGGACTATGTTGTGTTGACTGCACCCCTGCACTACCCGGTACACCAGGTACCGCAGCAGTATTTGCCACAGCAGCAGGTCCCGCAACAGCCAGGCGTGGTGCCTTTCTAATGAAGCTCGTCAGAGGGTGCATGGCCTTGGTGCCATACCTCTGACTTGCGACGTGGCCATGCAAGTTCCGGCCACACCTGCCGGAATGTTTCGATGGGAGCATCAACCCTACAGAGTTCCTGCAGATCTACACCAGGACGCTCCTAGCTGCAGGAGCAGATGAGCCAGTCCTGGCGAACTACTTCCTCGTCGCCCCGGTCATCTTAGCCCAGTCATGGCTGATAGACCTGCCCGAGGGGTCCATAACACCTTGGGATGAGCTTTGCTGACAGTTCACGGTGAACTTTGGCAGCACCTACATGCGGCCCGACACTGAGCTCGACCTCTACGTCGTGCGCCAGCAACCCAAGGAGATGCTGAGGACATTCATCTAGCGCTTCTCCCAGGTACGCAACTCCATCCCCAACATCCTGAATGCTTCTGTCATAGTAACATTCCAGCAGGGATAGCATGACCGGAAGATGCTCGAGAAGCTAGCCACGCACAACGTGCAAGATGTCTCCGAGCTCTTCTCCATCGCCGACTGGTGTGCCCGTGGGGCTGAGACCATGATTGGCACACCCAGAACTCCCCTGGAACAGGTGGAGTCGGCCAGACCAGCGACGGTGCTGTTACCCCGGGTAGCGGCAAGAAGAAGAACCGGTGCGGCGGCTAGAACAAAGCTGTGTGGGAAAACCACCACGCTCCAACAAGCGCCCACATCAGCCACCTGCTACTAATGACGACGCCGAGCCCTGCCCGGTGCACAAGACTCGCGACCACACCGCGAGCGAGTGCCGGGAGATCAGGAGATGTGTCGAACGCTACCAAGAGCGGGTGTAGCAGCGCCTGGACGGCGCCCCCTTCCGCCAGCGGGAGGGGAAGCAGAAGGTCAACCCCAAAGCCAACGATGATGAGGAGATGGAGTACCAAAAGAAAGAGTGGGCCGTCAAAGTGGTCCACCAAGATGAGGACTCCAACCCCAGCAGCGACCACAAGCGTCGCAAGACACTCCACATCACCTTCGGCGGGTCTTGGGATCCAGTGTCCCAGAACACGGTCAAGACCCTCCGTCGTGCAGTGGCTTCAATAGCCCCTGCCCCCACTCCAGCGCGGCACCACCAGTGGAAGGAGACGCCGGTCAGCTTTGACACCTCGAACTGCCCCAAGAACATGGCTGGGGCAGGGGTTCTACCTCTCCTGGTCGCCCCCACCATTGCCAACGTCAAGCTCCACTATGTCTTGATAGATGGTGGGGCTGGCCTCAACCTCCTCAACCGCGCAACCTTCAAGCAGTTGTAGATCCCAGTGTCCAAGCTCACCCCCTCGAGCCCATTCTCGGGGTTGGGACCAGGGAGCATCATCCCATACAGCAACATCCATCTCTGGGTGACCTTCGGGACACCCGACGACTACAGGACGAAGAGCATCCATTTCGACGCCGATGATGTGAGCCTCCCCTTCAACGCCATCATCGGGAGGCCCGCCCAGAACCGATTCATGGCCGTATCCCACTAAGGCTACCTCGTCCTGAATATGCCAACCCCCTCCGGCGTCCTCAGGATCCGAAGAAACCACACCGCTGCGGTGTTAGCCTTGGAGCAGCTCCAAGCCCTCTCAGCAGACCTGGCACCCACCCCGGGCGGCGCTGGATCAGGTCAGCCTCTGCTGAGCTCACGTCAGCATGGAGCACCCGCTACGCCCCGACTGCAGCCCTCCAGCAGCACTGACACCCCCGTCAAAGTTGTCGAGCTCAGTCCCAGCGCTGCTCAAACCACCCACAAGACTGGCGGCAGGGGCAGGAAGTAGGGACGCTCGCTCATCGTCCCTCTAGTAGCTGTCGACAGCAAGGTCGCACCAAAACCGTCACTGCTGGCTTTGGAGCTTTGGGCACCCCTATTGTAAATATTAAGTTTAGTAAGACAGTGTAAAGGTTTTCATAGGACCTAGGAGCAGCACTAAGGACAACCGAGCACCGGGAGGGTCATGTCCATAGTGTGCAGTCATCTTAGCTTGGTTTCAAACCCTAAGCATGTACATCCTGCCTCCCTCATCATCCGGAAGCAAGCTGTTGCCCTCGTTTGTAAAAGTCTGTCTTCCACTATGAACTCCGATAAAAAAGAAGTGCTTTTCGGGCTTGTTGTCGGCAGCGCTGGGGGGCCGACTGAGTCAGGATGTGTCCCGACGTGCTGTTCTTGCTAGCCGTACCTGCACGGGGGCGTGACAGACCACAGAGTGCCGCTCAAGTGACGTATCTGGTTATTGGGCGACGGCCGTGGAATTTGTCTTCCACGTGCCTAATGAACATCATGATTGGAGAAAGCGCTACCACTTTTTTGAGGGAAAAAGTCCCCTACCTGGGGCGCCAAATGTCAAAGTGTTAATGCGACACATCCCCTGGATCTGCTAAGGAGCAGCCCACGAAGGTTCTTTGTTCGGTAGGGCTTAGGCCTCAATCAAGTGTTGTAGGGGAAGAGAGTATGACACGGTGGTTTTTACGTGGTTCGGGCTGCAAGGAGCATAACACCCTACTCCACGGTGGGTGGTATTGCTAGTATGCGTGTATGCGTGTGTGTGTGTGTAAGTTGTTCGATCCTTTGTAACGGCGGCGGTCCGGGCCTTTTATAGACAAGGCCAAACGCCTTACAAGTGGGGTCCCAGGGCCTGATAGGTGGTCCCGAACCGATCTTATCCTACAGATCTAAGGATTCTCGCGTAAGCTTGCTCTGACCGTGGATTTGAAGACTCGCCGTCTTGCCGCATGAGTTGTCAGTAGCCCATGCGCTGTTGCTGACATTGGCAGGGGATGTGCCGTCCAACTGTCTATGTCGTCGTAAGCTACCCACATGGCGGAGTGGGATAGGCCTGCGACGTCTTCACTGTGACACAATTGGTTGTAGCGGTACCTGAATTTAGGCGTGCACCGCGCCATGTGTCTAGGGAAGCCGCGTATCTTCAATCCTTGACAGGGACAAGGTGCACCACCTTCTTTACTCCTGCGTCCCTCCGTCCAGGGCAAGTGGCTAAACTATGTGACAGCTCAGGAGCTCACCTCTGCGGAGGAGGTCAGGTCCCGCCTTGCGGACCACGTGGCAGCTCGGGAGCTGACCTCTGCATAGGAGGTCAAGTCCCGTCCTGCGGTCCACATGGCAGCTCGGGAGCCCACCTCCCCGGGGGAGGTTAGGTGCCTCCTTGCAGGACATGTGGCAGTGCTGGAGCTTGCCTCTAGGGGAGGTGGCCCGCCTGATGCCTCTGGCCATGTGGCAGCTCCAGAGTCCTGTCTCGTGGGGGAGAGGGATCCTTCTCAGTTGGACACATGGCTACTTGGGAGCTTGTCTTCGAGGGGGGGCTGAACTCTTCCCCAGGGTCTCTTGTAGGTGCCCCAGAACCCGTATCTGAGGTCCACGAGTCCAGATCTTCTGAACACGTGGCGCCCTCGGACCCTGCCTCTACGGAAGGTGAGATACCTATGCGGCTCTAGCTTGTGCGCGAGGGTACCCGGTATGCGGGGTACCGACGGTACTGAACACATGTCAGGTACAAGTCACTCCTTTGTGGCTAAAGGTTATCATTACCTTAGCCAAGGAATGATGGATCACACCCAGTGCATTAGGGGTACAATTTATTCTTTTATGGCAAGAAGGTATGGTACACTTTAGCCAAAGAATGACAGAACACACTCAACCAAATTGAGTGCACGTCATTCCTTTGTAGTTAAAGGTTATTATTACCGTAGACAAGGAATAACAAAGTACATCCAACCTATGGAAACCTTGAGGTGTCGATGAGCAACATCGACAACACTCACCTCGACCACACTCATGGAATCCATGGAAAGGCAAGTTTTGTGAGCCACCGCCTTCGGCAGAACCTATTTGTTCAACCAGCTATGAACTTCGCCCTAGCTTTATTGCCATGGTTCAGGAACAATCCTTCTCAGGAACGGATTGTGAAAACCCTTACCACCATCTACGAGAGTTCGAACAACTGTGTTCATGCCTTCTAATCAATGGTATGACTCAGGAAACTCTCAAATGGAAGTTGTTTCCTTTTTCCCTCAGGGAAAAAGCCAAACAATGGTACAACCACTACGTTGGGAAGACAAACGGTGATTGGAGTGAATTACGAGACAAATTTTGTCTTGCTTTCTTTCCCATTGCCTGAATTGTTTCCTTACGAAATGAAGTACTATGCTTCCAACAGATGGAGAAGGAATCCATAGGTGCAGCTTGGGACAGATTTTCTCTTTTGAAAAATTCTGGCCCAGATTTGTTAATCCCTGATCCAATGCTTTTGCAACATTTCTTCATGGGATTAAACAAAGAGTTTGCCCTATATCTTGACATCATGGCTGGAGGATCTTTCCTCCATAAGACTCCAGAAGAAGGCAAGGATCTTCTGGAAAGAATTCTAGAAAAAATTTCCCTCATTATGGGTCTTAATGAGCCTCCCCAAGAGGAAGTCATGTCAAGAACGGAGGATACACTCTTGGACAAGGATGAACCCATTTCTTGTTTACCCCAAGCCTTGCTAGAGGAATCCTCTCGCGAACCTGAGACTACGAAGGTAGAAGCAATTCAACCCTCACAGTTTCCATTCTACTTCGAGGATGAGCTTTTTGAAGATTATGGAAATACCTCGATGTATTGTTGCTACAGGAAACCTTCATTGCCACCAACTCCACCTGAACCACCTGATGGGGTGTTTGTCCGTCAGACGGTCAAGGAGTTGACCTCTATCCTAAGCAGAGAGTGGACAACTAAAGTTGAGAATTCACCCGAAATTCTTCGGATGACCTATCCTTTGGCTACCATCTTATGTTCTATTAGAGGGACACCAATGAGAATCCTATACAACCCTACTGTTGGAGCGAATCTCATTTCTGATTCTTGTGCTCTCGCCATTCTTGGTGATGTGCCATTGGCACCAACACGCAAATCCTTCCGAGATTCATTTGGAACCATTCTTGAAGGATGTAGGGTTCTGCAACAAGTGTCTGTTAGACACAAAGATGTTGAGGCTCTCCTAGATTTTCATGTGTTTGAAATCCAAGATTTCGACATCATGATAAGGATTCCCATAGAGAAATTTCTCATGGAAGTTCCTTTGGAAGGAAGCCTCAATATAAATCATGGAGGGAGAAATTCCTCCATACCGATTCTGCGCTCAAAGAACACATCTGCAGAATCTCCCATCCAAGATGAGCCAATGGAGGAGGTTAGGACTCTTCAATTTTTAGAACCCCTTGAAATTGAAGGAGAAGAAGACTTTGTCCAAGAGGAGGATGAATTTCAGGAGGAAATTGAATTTCCAAAAGAAAAGCCCTCCCCAAAATCTCCTGTTGAGCTCAAGATTCTACCTCCAGGCCTACGTTATGCCTTTCTAAATGGCTGATTGGAAGCCCCTGTCTTCATAAGTGACAAGCTTTCAGATGATGAAACGCTCAAACCCATAGCCATGTTAGAAAGGCATAGAGCGGTTTTTGGATATTCACTTCAGGATCTCAAAGGAATTAGTCCAGTGTTATGCACCCATCGTATTCCTATTTACCCTGAGAGTGTCCCCTCAAGAGAACCTCAAAGGCGATTGAATAATGTGATGCGGGAAGTTGTCAAGAAAGAAGTCTTGAAACTTCTGCATGCCGGGATTATTTACCCTGTTCCTGATAGTGAATGGGTAAGTCCAGATCAAGTAGTGCCTAAGAAGGGAGGAATGACGGTCGTTCAAAATGAGAGGAATGAATTAATTCCTCAACGGACCGTCACGGGATGGAGGATGTGCATTGACTACCGAAAACTTAACTAGGCAACAAGGAAAGACCATTTTCCATTGCCCTTCATCGATGAGATGTTAGAGTGATTGGAAAAACACTCCTACTTCTGTTTCTTTGATGGGTATTCGGGATATCATCAAATTCCTATCCATCGCGATGATCAAAGTAAGACCACGTTCACATGTCCTTACGGGACCTATGCCTACCAGTGTATGTCCTTTGGATAGTCTAATGCTCCTGCCTCTTTCTAGAGATGCATGATATCTATATTTCCAGACATGATCGAGGATATCATGGAATTTTTCATGGATTCTCTGTCTATGGAAAAACTTTTGATCATTGTCTAGAAAATTTAGACAGGGTCTTACAAAGATGCCAGCAGAAGCACCTTGTGCTTAATTGGGAAAAGTGTCATTTCATGGTCCGGGAAGGCATCGTTCTTGGACACTTGGTGTCCGAGAGAGGGATAGAGGTGGACAAAGCTAAAATTGAAGTTATTGAAGAACTTCCACCTCCTATCAATGTTAAGGGAATCCGCAGCTTTTAGGTCATGCGGAGTTCTACCGACGATTTATCAAGGATTTCTCCAAAATTGCTAGACCCCTCACCAACCTATTAGCTAAAGAAGCTCCCTTTAATTTCGATGATGAATGTCTTAAATCATTTGATATACTCAAAAAGGCACTCATCTCAGCTCCAATTATCTAACCTCCTGATTGGACGTTGCCATTCGAAATCATGTGTGATGCCAGTGACTTTGCTGTTGGTGCGGTTTTAGGCCAAACCAAAGATAAAAAGCATCATGCAATGGCCTACGCTAGCAAAACTCTAGCAGGAGCCCAACTCAATTATGCCACAATTGAGAAAGAGCTCCTAGCAGTAGTTTTTGCTATCGACAAGTTCATATCATATTTGGTTGGAGCAAAGGTCATAGTCTACACAGACCATGCTGCTTTGAAATATCTGCTTACCAAAAAGGATGCTAAACCCAGGCTAATTCGATGGATTCTTCTACTCTAAGAATTTGATTTGGAAATAAGAGATAAGAAAGGAGTAGAGAATTCAGTAGCAGATCATCTTTCACGTATGGAAGTCACACAAACCATGGACATACCTATCAATGACTTCCTACAAGATGATATGCTCCTCAAGGTGACAGACTTTCACCCTTGGTATGCGGATATCGTGAACTTTATGGTCACGGGATACGTACCACCAGGGGAGAACAAAAAGAAACTCATTTATGAGATTCGTAGACACTTTTGGGATGACCCTTACCTCTATCGAGTTTGTGCCAATGGCCTTCTTAGAAGGTGCGTCCCATCAATCGATGGCACCAAAATTATAGAGAAATGCCATGCTGACCCCTATGGTGGTCATTATGGTGTTTACCGTACTCAGGCAAAGATCTGGCAGAGTGGATTCTATTGGCCTTCAATGTATGAAGATACCAAAGAATTCATTCGCGGATGTTGGAAATGATAGAAGAATGGAGGAATCTCTGCTCATGATGCGATGCTCCTAACATACAATCTCCAAGTGGAACTATTTGATGTATGGGGTATTGATTCGATGGGACCTTTTTCTAGGTCTTATGATTGCGAGTATATTATGGTTGTCGTCGATTATGTGTCAAAATGGGTAGAAGCATTGCCATGCAAAAATGCTGATTCCAAGCAAGCAAGGAAAATGATCCATGAGATCATTTTCCCATGCTTTGGAACTCCCCGTATGGTCATAAGTGATGGAGGGTCTCATTTCATAGATAAGACCTTCCGGAACTTTTTAAGGGAACTTGGAGTCCAGCATAACATTGCTACCCCATACCACCCACAGACAAGTGGTCATGCAGAAACATCTAACAAGCAAATTAAGAATATTCTGCAAAAGACTATCTTGGAAATGGGAACGGGATGGAAGCAAAAGCTACCCGACGCATTGTGGGCATATCTTACTGCCTACAGGACACCTATCGGCATGTCTCCTTTCCAACTTGTCTATGGGAAGACTTGCCATCTTCCGGTAGAATTGGAACATAGAGCGTATTGGGCCATCAAGCGGCGGAACATGAATCTTAACAAAGTTGGAAAACACCGATTGAAGCAAATCTCTGAGTTGGAGGAATAAAGAGATAAGGCGTACCACAGTGCCAGGATTAATAAAGAGAGAACCAAAAGATGGCACGATAAGATGATTACGTCGAAAGAGTTCAAACCTGGAGATAAAGTTTTAGTCTTTAACTCTAGGGTTAAACTCTTTGGACATGGGAAGCTTAGAAGTAAATGGGAAGGACCCTTCAGTGTAGTAGAGACTTCATCCCATGGAGCAATCACGCTCTAAGGTGATGACGGACAACTATTCAAAGTGAATGGGCACCGACTCAAATTATTTCTCGATTCCCAAAAGGATACAGAAAAAGAATTTGACGTGGTAAATCTAATCGATTTCCATGCCATTTCTTTCAATTCTGTTTAAATCCTCTGCGTCCAACTAATGGGCCCATCCAATTCTTCTTCTAGAAGGCCCATTTGATCGACCCGAAAAATTTGGCCCAAACAGAGCCAAAAAGAGTTCGGTCGAACCCTAGGGTTGGCCGACCTTCTCTTCGCGCCGTTCGTGTTCCGTTTTCTCGTGTTTATCCTCCCCGATATCTTCCACAAAATTCTTGGTGAAACGCGTTGTTCCCTGCCTATTTAAAGGACGAAATCAGAGAGGAAAGTCGTGCACCTCATTAAATCATCATCTTCCTCCTGTCCTCGTCATGGCCGACAAGAAGATTGTGCTTCATGCCTCCTCCAGCTCAACCTTCAACCTGAGCGGAGACATTAAGCCGGCCAATGACAAACCTCCCCTCGCTTTGGAGTCCGTCATGGTGATCGATGTCAAGCCTCTTGCCATGATCCCGCCTGCGATGACTCCGCGCGGGCGCAACCCTACACCTCACAAGAATTCTGACAATAGACGACGGCCAAAAACCGTCGTTTATAAAGACTTTACCGTCGTCTATAAGTTATAGACGACGGTAAATGCTTATTGACGACGGTTTTCAGTCGTCTACGGTTATTTTTTGTCTATAAGCTTATAGACGGCGGTACATAATTGACGACGGCCTCGTCTAGCCGTCGTCGATTAGCCAACTACACCACGTGGCAGCAAAGGACACTTATAGATGACGGCCACAGAATGACCGTCGTCTATAAGGTTCCTTATAGACGACGGTCACAAGAAAGCCGTCGTCTATAAGGCTCCTTATAGACGACAGCCACAGAAAAACCATCGTCTATAAGGTATGCATTTTTTTTTAAAAAAAATGCAGTGGTAAGTGACAGTTGAAAATTCACAAATCACAACTCACTCAGATCATTAACCAACATAAGCTGTGCAAATGTGAGATAAACAATAGTCTGATACATAAAAAGTTACAGAAAGGCCTATCTAAACCTTGTTGCTCCAGTGATAGTTGCCTCCTCTTCTTCCTCCACGTAAAAAATCCAGCAAGCGCTGCTAGTCCTAAAACTGCTACACCAACCACTACTCCCGCAACTACACCTGTCTTGCTACTACTTTTCTTCTGGGCAGCATTGCGTACTGTAGGCTTGAAATCTGCCATAAAGTCAAAATGTTAGAAAAATGTGATCTTACAACCAGCTCAGTAAATTTTGGATTCTATGTTAGGTCTTTGTGAATTTTCACCATTTTCATCTGAAAATGTGCACATTCAGCATTGTTCAGAATGGTTATGTATGATGGCGCGGCGGCGTCATAGTTCAGCATAGTTCAGAATACTATATCTTCAACTACTTCGCTTAGCATTTCAACAGAACGACAAAAGTCAAAGATACATAATCTCCTGCCCTTGTCTACGCACTGTGATTTGAAATGTTATAACGTTACTGAAAGAAATGAAAACAATGATAAGAAGACAAAAAGCAAAATGTATTTACATTTGTTGCTGGCAAAGGCTCTGATTTGGATCCATGTAAGAGCTCTCCTGAAAACGGCGAAGCTTATGTGCACCTTTCACTTTTCGTTGCGTCTTCTGACAAAAAAAACAATAATTTACATGAGAACTTACTGCAGATAGTATGAAATGATGATGAGTAAAGGTAGCAGCCTCTTCACCATGAAGAAGTGGTTTACCTTTTACATACCAAAAATGAAGAAATGCTCTAACGAAGAATTACTGATGCAGCAATGTGCCCTATTGCAAAATCTGTTGTGTATCTATCGTACAATTAACTGTCTCAACTGAATTTGATTTGATGTTAACTGTCAAACAGCACAAGCAGATAAAGAAGGCAACTAGGACATTCACGATCACACCATCTTCGAAAGCTTTTCTAAATAATCTACGGTGGCAAGCTGGTGTCTAATGCATATGTGTGGGGTACTGCATTTAGATTTTTTATTCCCCTTTACTATGTTCTATTTTAGCCAATAGAACATCCTCATTTATACTGAAAATTTGTAAGTTGTCACTTGTATTGATTTTTTTCAAATTAATGCATAAACACTAAACTGCACAAAGGGATGAAGACGCACAGCTTAACAAGTTGTGAGCCCTAGACCGATTGATGTGCACAGCGCACATGCAGATGTTACACTAAACCAGGGAGTAAAGTAGTGAAACTGAAGATAAACCTGCTGCAGTTTAATACCATGTCCGATTCCGATTGGAAGAGATTTATACAATTCAAGTAACGGTACTACTTTAACTGATTCAGTACCTCAAAAGCACGAACTGGACGAGGAACCAGGGAACCCACAATTTGGATCAACCCATCAGAAGTGAACGGTGTGACCCTGTCGTCACCCACTGAATATCTGCAAGAACGAGAACACACAAACTGAGCGCTTCAGATTATGAGGATGGAATCTCATTACCGTTTCACACGGGACAAGCTAGCAATCGGGGCAAAATAAACCATACAGCATACAATCTGGCACAAATCTAGGTGGGACCATGGAAATATCAAGTCACTGCCCGCCACCGCAGCATCCGGAAAGTAATCGAGAGATCGCTGGCGAATTTACCGAAGCTGGTGGTGAGATCCGCTGGCTGTTCCCAGGGGTAAGACCCGTAGAGGTCTTCCGGATCCTCCTTCTGTGCCCGAGCCTGCAGCTGGTGGAGCGACCGCGAGCCGAACCGGCGGCGGCGCGTGTGCGGTGGCGGTCGAGGCACGGCAGCGGCAGCGACAGTGGGAGAAGGTCGGGCACCGAATGACGAGGAAGCTGCGCGGGCTGGGAAATAAACCCTAATGGACACTTAAAAGACGACGGCCCAAAGAAACCGTCATCTATTACCGCTTGAGTGGGCCCATTATTCGGCCCAAATACTCTCTAATTGACGACGGTGTACTGGAACCGTCGTCTATTACCGCTTGGGTGGGCCTGATATTCGGCCCATATCGATGACGGGCCTTATTGACGACGGTTCACTGTTGTCTTTAAGTAATAGACGATGGTACTACGGCTATCATCGTCAATTACGAGCTAATTGACGATGGTTGGATTTAGCCGTCGTCAAATAATTAAAAGACGACGGTGCCGTCGTTAATTATTTTGGCCGTTGTTTATTTTCGTGTTTCCTGTAGTGATAGCGCTGTCCGGTCGCTCTCCCCTCAGAGAACGCCGATGAAGTCGACGACGCCAGGATGTTCGACTTTGGCTGGGCTGAGCCCGGTCAGAACACGTCTTTTCCGCGGAAAAGACGAGGCTCTCCCATCGTTGCAGCCCGGCGAGGAGTTCATGTATACATTGAAGACCAAGATGGGCAATGTAGTGAGCCACCACTTAAGACGTCCACCTGTACCTCGCCGTAACGCATGGGAGATCGCTTTCTTATCCACGGGGTGTGCAAACCCAAAGGAGGCTACGCTAAGGGCCTATTCAAGCGCGTGGATAATCTGGCAATGGATGAGTCGACAGGCTCGTCGCCCTCCAAGATTAGGTGACACATCCCTCCACCTGCATCAACGGGCCTCCCGGTCAGCTTGAGGGCAGTGATGAGGATTCTCCTTGTGCCCCTATAGTGGCACAGCTGAACAAGGAGTTCGCTTCTCTCCGCCTGGAAAACAAGAAGCTAACTGACTTGGTGGCTGAAGGGCGCATAGAGAGGGCGGAACTAAAGGACGAAATCATGGACCTCAAAGAGGAGATTGACGGTGTTCGCCGTGGCATGAGCGCCAAGCTGTGGCGCTTGTGCAATGCCATCGGGGAGGCCGACATCTACAACGCACCATAGTTTAGATGTCCCGACAGCATAGGATGCTTACTACTTAGGATTTTTATTCTTTTCCAATCATTTGTTTTCCAAAGTTAGTTTGAATAATGTAAGCATTCCCATATTTTGATTTCAATAAAATGGACTTACTGGTTCATCTAACATCAATAAAGTTCCCCCTTTAATTTATTTTGTTGAATAAAGAATTCAGGAGACAAGTGTGGGGGAAAACATGTCCCCAAGTCACGAAATCCCGACGTGAAAAATTAACATTGCATATCAAAACACGTCGCGATCGAATAAACAAAACGACCTAACGAAACAGAGCCACAGAAGAGCCACCAGGAGGTCGGCCGAACCCCCTGGTCGGTCGACCTGTGCTCTGCTCCGTACGACTCCGTTTCGCTCCAGAAAATCGGTTTGGATTTCCCATCCCACTTTTATGCGCTACCCTACTGTTTGAGTTGATTTCATATTTTTCATTGCATATCTAAAATGAATCAACTCAACAAATTAAAATAAAATTTGGTAATCAAGAATTTTCTTAAGCTGAAAATTTGAATACTTTATATTTCAATTTATTACCTTGTTTATGGTTCCCATAATTCAATAGGAAAAACACATCATCTAGGTATTTGACTCGTGTGATATGGCAAATGAGTTCTTTAGAAATCATCCTTTTGCTTGAAATTGATTTTGACAATTGTAACTATTTGAAGTCTTGGACTTTGCCTAAATCTCTCATTGGAAATTTATATAACCACCAAGGCCATATGATATATTCATTGAAAACCACAAGCATATGCCACTTTGCTTTTTATTGGACTTTGTCAAACTTGTGACCCAATTGAGTGACATGCATGAACTTTTTGAATTGAAAACTCTTGTGCATTCCATTCATGCAAAATTTCTCACCTTGAGAGTTTGCATCCATCGATCACCCATCCGCCAAAAAGAAACTCCATACAATACAAATGAAAGCCTCTCTAAAAAAATGGAGCAGAAGACATGGCTACAAGAAAAAGAAAAAGCATCCACTCTTGAAAAAGAGTAAGAGTGCTCAAAAAAAAGAGAAAAAAGTAGCCATGTTTCATCCTTAAGAGAGAGCAAATCCATGGGAGTTATCACCTCACCCCTCCATTTCGTTCATGTGCACAAGAATTTTCTCTTCACTTTGTTCATTGCATAATTCTCTCATAGGATCAATTTTTTGACTTAGTAACTTATGAATTGCAAATGTGTGCCACATTTATCCCTACCAAGCTCCAGATATAGCCACTTTTAGTATAGGGACAAGAATTGGTAAAACATGCCATGGTGAGGACTCAAACACTTTGAGAGATTTAAGAGATTCCAATTGAGAAGGCAAGGGCAAAAGTTCCTATGACTTTCAAATATAGCAATTGCCTAATCATTTCAGCAGGGAATGATCCAAGGGAACTTCATTCTAATCGTTCCACTTTTTAAACACCCAATATTGATGTGGTAGCCACATACACAAAGGGGATCCATGAATTAAGGTATAAGTTGAAATATCTAGTATACTTATTTTCTACCTTATAGCAAATTCATGACAGTACTCTAGTTCTTCTTGCCTTCACTCGAGGACGAGCAAAGGACTAAGTGTGGGGGAGTTTGTTGACGGTCCTTAAGTACCACATTTTGACTGTCAATTCACCTCATAATGTGCATAAAAGAAACACAAAACATAGTGGTAGGGTTATACACTAATCCAATTCCACAAGTGTTGGTGTTTATTTGTATGCAGGTGAATTATTACAAAAAATACCAAAACATGCAGGGATGAATCCATGAAAATGGATTTCAACAAATCAGGCAATGACACGTGGCAACACATGGATCAAATGGCCCACAAACAGAAGAATATGAGGAGATCCACTCGTGTTGCACCCATACATATCAAGAGGGCCCACCTGGAAGCCATCTGCAGGAAGCACTCCCCGAGGGGAGCCTTGACCAGGTCGGCCGAACCCCCAGGTCGGCCGACCTATTCCTGGCGCCAAACTCGATCAAACGACACGTGTTGGCTTCTCTCGGCTCCCTGGGGTCAATGGTGACTGATTTGCGTATAAATTGTGGCGGGAACCGACCCTTCTCCACCTATAAATAGACCCCCTTCACCTCACTTCTCACACACACCAAAAGTTGAGAATAGTGCTACACTCCAAAGGTTTAGAGTAGTCCTAGAGGCTGCCAAAGTAGAAGGAGAGTGTGGTGAAGAGTCTAGGAGAAGGAGGCTTGGGCTTGTCAAGTCCCTCTTCTACACTTGTACCCCTACAAAAGTTTTACTCAATCAAGTAAGCCTTCGTGAATTCAATACAAGTTTGATCTTTTCTTCTTAGTAGTTTGCATAAGTAGTAACTTGTGGGTTCACTGCTTTAATTCATTAGAGGCTCTAGTTGTAGCTTTGTGTTCGAAAAAACTAGAGTAGTGATTTAGAACGTAAGCATAGTGCTTAGGTTATAAGTCATCAGTGGATATCTCGTAGACCCACGGATTGAAAATGTAGGCAATAGGTGGTGACAGCACTATCTGTCCTTCGTAATCCTCCACGTTCGGCTTTGCCATAGGCTCTTGGCGGGAGTCGTCTTAGTATTGCTAGGAGTAAGCCCGTGCCCGAAGCAAGCATCTACTGCTAACTACCTTAAATTAGGATCAATACTTTGAATTCCTCTTTGTTCCTTGCCTACCAAACAACTTTGTGTCCTTGGGTGAGCTAGTTCGAAAGATTAGCACACACGTTCTTTGGATTCGATACCCTTGGGAATACTCCTTAAGGGGAAGTGCTACAACGGTATTTCCGTGCACTTGCGGATAACTCTGTGGTGTTAAGAAATACCAACACACTCCTATGTGGGAAGTGGTATTTGTATCCTCACCAAGGCAATGCCTTTCTTGTCCTACATCAAAATAAGGCTTCTATGTGGAGCTTGGCAGGGGTCAAGAGTAGGCATATTTGCAACACATATATTCCTAAGTCAAAAGAGTAAGCCTTAGGAGAAAACAAATCATACTTTTGATCAAGATTTGTGCAAGTGTGATGGAATATTTGTGGAGTGGATTTGGATTTTGAGATGAATCCTATTTGTATAGACTCTCTTAATTGTAGGGATGAAACATGGCTACATTTTTCCTCTTTTTTTTATTCTCATGCTTATGATCTAAGCATGCCTTTTTTTCTCATGCTTATGATGTAACTATTTTTGTAGCCGTGTCTTCTACTCTCTTTTTATGCAACAAACATGAAGAGAGTACCAAACATGAAAGGTGTTGAGTTTCTCTTTTTATTGTGGAATTATGATATGAAGGAATTTTGCTATCTTCTAGTGTAGAAGTTTAGCATGTGCCCCTGTAATCTTGATCTTAAAAGCATGAAAAGATTCTGACGTAGGTCTATACTAGTTTGACCAAGCTCAATGTGAAGGCAAATAGCATATGCATAAGGTTTATCTAATTCAAATCATCATATGGCTTTTGTAGGAATTTCAATCAAATGAGGAACTCCCATTTTAAATTTTCTCCATGAAATCAAGTTTCACATTCAACTAGGATATTAGCAGCTCTTATTCCTATATCATATCCCACAACAACCTAGAATTGGACTTATCTTTTGCTACCCACAGTTTCCAGGTTATAGGCAAGAATATTCTAGGCCAGTAAACCCAATGATTGGAGAATACAAAGTTGTTTGCAAGGGACTAGAGAAAATAAAATAGAGCAACTATTCATCAATTCAACTTATGCAAAGTAAAAATATTCTTACCGCACATCCTTTATTTTATTAACCTAAATTATACTACATTATTATTATTATTATTATTATTATTATTATTATTATTATCAATGTCGCTCATCCACACCTCAAGGTTTCCATAGGTTGGATGTACTTCGTTATTCGGTGACTAAGGTAATAATAACCTTTAGCTACAAAGGAATGACGTGCACTCAATATGGTTGAGTGTGATCCGTCATTCTTTGGCTAAAGTGTATCATACCTTCTTGCCATAAAGAAATAAATTGTACCTCTAATGCATTGGGTGTGATCCATCATTCCTTGGATAAGCTAATGATAACCTTTAGCCACAAAGGAGTGAATTGTACCTGACATGTGTTCAGTACCATCGGTACCCCACGTACCGGGTACCCTCGCGCACAAGTTAGAGCCGCCTAGGTATCTCACCTTCCGCAGAGGCAGGGTCCGAGGGCACCACGTGTTCAGAACATCCGGACCCATCGACCTCAGATACGGGGTCTAGGGCACCTACAAGAGAACCTAGGGAAGAGTTCAGCTCCCCCTCGAAGACGAGCTCCAAAGTAGCCATGTGTTCAGCTGAGAAGGATCCCACTCCCCCACGAGACAGGACTCCAGAGCTACCACGTGGCCCGAGGCATCAGGCGGGCCACCTCCCCTATAGGCAGGCTCCGGCACTGCCACATGTCATGCATGGCGGCACCTAACCTCCCCCGGGGAGGTGGGCTCCCGAGCTGCCATGTGGACTGCAGGACGGGACCCGACCTCCTATGTAGAGGTCAGCTCTCGAGCTTCCACGTGGTCCGCAAGGAGGGACCTGACCTCCGCAGAGGTGGGCTCCTGAGGTGTCACATAGTCCAGCCACTTGCCTTGGACTGAGCGACGCGGGAGTTAAGAGGGCGGTGCACCTTGTCCCTGTCAAGGATTGAAGATATGTGGCTTCCCCAGACACATGGCGTGGTGCACGCCTAATGTCAGGTAACGCTAGAACCAATCGCATCACAGTGAAGACGCCGAAGGCCTATCCCACGCCGCCAAGTGGGTAGCTTACGGCGACAGAGACAGTTGGACGGGACATCCCCTGCCAATGTCAGCAACAGCGCGTGGGCTACTGACGACTCATGCGGCAAGATGGCGAGTCTTCATATCCACGGTCAGAGCAAGCTTACACGAGAATCCTTAGATCTTTAGTATAAGATCGCCTCGGGACAACCTATCGGGCCCTGGGACCCCACTTGTAAGGCGTTTGGCCTTGTCTATAAAAGGCCCGGACCGCCGTTATTACAAAAGATCGAACAACACACACACACGCATACACGCATACTACCACCCACCGTGGAGTAGGGTGTTACCCTCCTTGCGGCCCGAACCACGTAAAAACCAGCGTGTCATACTCTCTTCCCCTAGAATAGTTGACTAAGGCCTAAGCCGTACCGAACAAAGAACCTTCGAGGGCTGCTCCTTAGCAGATCCAGGGGATGTGTTGCATTAACACTTCGACATTTGGCGCGCCAGGTAGGGGGCTTTTTCCCTCAGAAGAGTGGTAGCGCTTTCACCAATCATGAAGTTCATCAGGCCCGTGGAAGGCAGATTCCGCAGCGGTCGCCCGGTGACCAAATTCGTCGCTCGAGCGGCACTCTGTGGTCCCTCACACCCCCGTGCAGGTACGGCTGGCCAGAACAGCACGTCGGGAAACATCCTGACTCGATCGGCCCCCCAGCGCCACCGACAGCAAGCCTGAAAAGCGCTCTGGCAGCAGCAAGGGTTCTTCTCCACCACCCACCATCGCTAAACGCTTCCTAGGGAGCGGCTTAGCACAGGGTCCAAGACATCAACCACTTCGTCGTCGTGTCCATCAACTCTCCCAACAGAGGGAGACGTCACGTGTCGCTATCGCGCACACCGTCCATCGAGTATCGCACCGCCGACTCCAGATCTACCAGGCCTACCAGCGCCGGCAAGATCCGCACGCATGACCTAAGGGCTGAGCTTGACCGTCATCAAGCTCAGTTAGATGGTCGCGTCATCATGGAGTGGCAGCGGGAAAGACGGTCAACCTCGATGCCAAGTACGGACCTCGAGGGCCTGAGCAGGAGGAGTCCTTCGTCTGAGGTGCACCTCAGGTAAACCCTCCACCACTGCCATCGGACCAGGACTACGTTGTGTTGACTGCACCCCTGCACTACCCGGTACACCAGGTACCACATCAATATTTGCCACAACAGCAGGTCCCACAGCAGCCACGCGTGGCGCATCGAACACCCCTGACATATGTTGTCCCCTATGCCTTCCCGGTGAAGCCCGTCAGAGGGTGCATGGCCTTGGCACCATACCTCCGACTGGTGACGTGACCATGCAAGTTCCGGCCACACCCGCCAGAAAGGTTCGATGGGAGCATCAACCCTGTAGAGTTCCTGCAGATCTACACCAGGACGCTCCTAGCTGTAGGAGCAGATGAGCTAGTCCTGGCGATACTTCCTCATCTTCTTGGTCAGCTCAGCCCGGTCATGGCTGATGAACCTACCTGAGGGGTCCATAACACCTTGGGTTGAGCTTTGCCGACAGCTCACGGTGAACTTTGGCAGCTCCTACATGCGGCCCGACACTGAGCTCGACCTCTACTCCGTGCACCAGCAACCCGAGGAGATGCTGAGGTCATTCATCTAGCGCTTCTCCCAGGTACACAACTCCATCCCCAACATCCCGAATGCTTCTGTCATAGTAACGTTCCGGTAGGGAGTGCGTGACCGGAAGATGCTCGAGAAGCTAGCCATGCACAACGTGCAAGATGTCTTCGAGCTCTTCTCCGTCGTCGACCGGTGTGCCCGCGTGGCTGAGACCGTGACTGGCACACCCAGACCTCCCCTGGAACAGGAGGAGTCGGCCAGACCAGCGACAGTGCCGTTACCCCGGGTAGCGACAAGAAGAAGAACCAGTGCGGCGGCTAGAATAAAGTTGTGTGGGAAAACCCCCACGCTCCATGCCCACATCAGCCACCTGCTACTGACGACAGCACCAAGCCCTGCTCGATGCACAAGACTCGCGACCACACCGCGAGCGAGTGCCGGAAGATCAGGAGATGCGCCGAACTCTACCAAGAGCGGGTGCAGCAGCGCCTGGATGGCGCCCCCTTCTGCCAGCGGGAGGGCACGCAGAAGGTGAACCCCAAAGTCAATGATGATGAGGAGATGGAGTACCAGAAGCAAGAGTGGGCCATCAAAGTGGTCCACCAAGATTAGGACTCCAACGCCAGCAGCGACCACAAGCGATGCAAGACACTCCACATCATCTTCGGCGGGTCTTGGGATCCAGCGTCCCAGAATGCGGTCAAGAGCCTCTGTCGTGCAGTGGCTTCAATAGCCCCTGCACCCACTCCGGCGCGGCGCCGCCAATGTAAGGAGACGGCGGTCAGCTTCGACGCCTTCGATTGCCCCAAGAACATGGCCGGGGCAGGGGTTCCACCTCTCCTGGTCGCCCCCACCATTGCCAACCTCAAGCTCACTATGTCTTGATAGATGGTGGGGCTGGCCTCAACCTCCTCAACCGCACAGCCTTCAAGCAGCTGCAGATCCTGATGTCCAAGCTCACCCCCTCGAGCCCATTCTCAGGGTTGGGACCAGGGACCATCATCCCATACAGCAACATCCATCTCCGGGTGACCTTCGGGACACCCGACAACTACAGGACGGAGAGCATCCATTTCGACGCCGCCGATGTCAACCTCCCCTTCAACACCATCATCCGCAGGCCTGCCCTGTACCGATTCATGGCCGTAGTCCAATACGGCTACCTCGTCCTGAAGATGCCAACCCCCTCCGGTGTCCTCAGGATCCGCAAAGACCGCACCGTTGCGGTGTTAGCCTTGGAGCAGCTCCAAGCCCTCTCAGCAGACCTGGCACCCACCCCGGGCGGCGCTGGATCAGGTCAGCCTTTGCCGAGCTCACGTCAGCGCAGAGCACCCGCTACGCCCCGACTGCAGCCCTCCGGCAGCACTAACACCCCCGTCAAAGCTGCCGAGCTCAGTCCCAGCACTGCTCAGACCACCTACAAGACTGGCGGCAGGGGCAGGAAGTAGGGACGCTCGCTCATCGCCCCTCTAGTAGCTGCCGACAACAAGGTTGCACCACAACCATCACAGCTGGCTTTGGAGCTTTGGGCACCCCTATTGTAAATATTAAGTTTAGTAAGACAGTGTAAAGGTTTTCATAGGACCTAGGAGTAGCACTAAGGACAACCGAGCACCGGGAGGGTCATGTCCATAGTGTGCAGTCAGCTTAGCTTGGTTCCAAACCCTAAGCCTGTACATCCTACCTCCCTCATCATCCGGAAGCAAGCTGTTTCCCTCTTTTGTAAAAGCTTGTCTTCACCTATGAACTCCGATAAAAAAGAAGCGCTTTTCGAGCTTGCTGTCGGCGGCGCTGGGGGGTCGACTGAGTCAGGATGTGTCCTGACATGCTGTTCTAGCCAGCCGTACCTGCACGGGGGCATGACGGACCACAGAGTGCCGCTCGAGCGACGGATCTGGTCACCGGGCCACGATCGCATAATCTGCCTTCCACGGGCCTGATGAACATCATGATTGGTGAAAGCGCTACCACTTTTTTGAGGGAAAAAGCCCCCTACCTGGCGCGCCAAATGTCAAAGTGTTAATGCGACACATCCCCTGGATCTGCTAAGGAGAAGCCCGCGAAGGTTCTTTGTTCGGTAGGGCTTATGCCTCAATCAACTGTTTTAGGGGAAGAGAGTATGACACGGTGGTTTTTACGTGGTTCGAGCCGCAAGGAGCGTAACACCCTACTCCACGGTGGGTGGTACTGCTAGTATGCGTGTATGCGTGTGTGTGTGTGTGTTGTTCGATCCTTTATAACGGCGGTGGTCCAGGGCTTTTATAGATAAGGCCAAACGCCTTACAAGTGGGGTCCCGGGGCCCGATATGTGGTCTTGAGGCGATCTTATCCTAAAGATCTAAGGCTTCTCGCGTAAGCTTGCTCTGACCATGGATTTGAAGACTCGCCGTGTTGCCGCATAAGTCATCAATAGCCCATGCGATGTTGCTGACATTGACAGGGGATGTCCCGTCCAACTGTCTCTGTCGCTGTAAGCTACCCACTTGGCGGAGTGGGATAGGCCTGCGGCATCTTCACTGTGATGCGATTGGTTGTAGCGGTACCTGAAATTAGGCGTGCACCACGCCATGTGTCTGGGGAAGCTGCGTATCTACAATCCTTGACAGGGACAAGGGGCACCGCCCCCTTAACTCCTGCGTCCCTCCGTCCAGGGCAAGTGGGTGGACTATGTGATAGCTCGAGAGCTCACCTCTGCGGAGGAGGTCAGGTCCCGCCTTGCGAACCACGTGGCAGCTCGGTAGCTGACCTCTGCATAGGAGGTCAGGTCCCGTCCTGCGGTTCACATGGCAGCTCGAGAGCCCACCTACCCGAGGGATGTTAGGTGCCGCCTTGCGAGACATGTGGCAGTGCTGGAGCCTGCCTATAGGGGAGGTGGCCCGCCTGATGCCTCAGGCCACGTGGCAGCTCCGGAGTCTTGTCTTGTGGGGGAGAGGGATCCTTCTCAGCTAGACACATGGCTACTTGGGAGCTTGTCTTCGAGGGGGAGCTGAACTCTTCCCCAGGGTCTCTTTTAGGTGCCCCAGACCCCGTATCTGAGGTCGACGGGTCGGGATCTTCTGAACACGTGGCGCCCTCAGACCCTGCCTCTGCGGAAGGTGAGATACCTAGGCGGCTCTAGCTTGTGCACGAGGGTACACGGTATGCGGGGTACCAACGGTACTAAACACATGTCAGGTACAAGTCACTCCTTTGTGGCTAAAGGTTATAATTACCTTAGTCGAGGAATGATGGATCACATCCAATGCATTAGAGGTACAATTTATTCCTTTATGGCAAGAAGGTATGGTACACTTTAGCCAAAGAATGACGGAACACACTCAACCATATTGAGTGCACATCATTCCTTTGTAGCTAAAGGTTATTATTACCTTAGCCAAGGAATAACAAAGTACATCCAACCTATGAAAACCTTGAGGTGTGGATGAGAGACATCGATAACACTCTCCTTGACCATACACATGGAATCCATGGAAGGCAACCCAACATTGACACTCAACCCTCCTTGTCAAAGCCATGCTGCAACAAGGTTAGGCCAACCTCATGGCCTACATCCGTATGATGATTTGAATTAGATAAACCTTATGCATATGCTATTTTCCTTCACATTGAGCTTGGTCAAACTAGTATAGACCTACGTCAGAATCTTTTCATGCTTTTAAGATCAAGATTACAGGGCACATGCTAAACTTCTACACTAGAAGATAAAAAAATTCCTTCATATCATTATTCCACAATAAAAGAGAAACTCAATGCCTTTCATGTTTGGTACTCTCTTCACGTTTATTGCATAAAAAGGGAGTAGAAGACACGGCTACAAAAAAAAATGCATAGTTACATCATAAGCATGAGAAAAAAAGGCATGCTTACATCATAAGCATGAGAATAAAAAAACAGGAAAAAATGTAGCCATGTTTCATCCCTACAATTAAGAGAGTCTACACAAATAGGATTTATCTCAAAATCCAAATCCACTCCACAAGTATTCCATCACACTTGCACAAATCTTGATCAAAAGTATGATTTGTTTTCTCCTAAGGCTTACTCTTTTGACTTAGCAATATATGTGTTGCAAATATGCCTACTCTTGATCCCTGCCAAGCTCCACAAACAAGCCTTATTTAGATGTAGGACAAGAAAGGCATTGCCTTGGTGAGGATACAAATACCACTTCTCACATAGGAGTGATTGAGTGTATCATTTGAGGAACTTAAATCCAAAAACCATTGGAAATTCTCCGAAAATTTGAGTGGAACTCATACATTAGGTGATGCATGCTCATTTTTCTGTTATGTCCTTCAACCACCCATGAAAAGGATGAGGCATAAGTCCCATAAGGACTAATAAAAAGGGTGATGTACCATAGCCAATTTATTCAATGCAAGGAAGAATATTTTGTTGTGCACTTGGTACTTTTGCAAAATAGGACGTTGTAGCAACTCCTAATAAACAACCTAAGTATTTATCTTTGCTTCGGGACGGGCAAATGGTAAGCCTGGGGGGGTTAGTTCACGGTCATTATATACCAATTTCAGCCATCAATATAACTCAATTATGTGAAGGAATGAATATTTCTTACACACATTATAGTTAGAAATGACCTTGTTCCACTTGTACATGGAGAAATTGGTGCATGCAGGTATTTTATATAGACTTGAAGTGAAACAAGGGGATGGATCCTATAAACTATCATCCCAGTATCGGTACCCTACGTACCGGGTACCCCACGATACCGCAAAAAGTGCAAGAAATTTCCACCCGTCAGAGTTGAAGGCCCTTGCAGATCCCACATGTCACGTTGCACCGGACCCGCTCCCCTCACATGGCTGGCTCCCTTGAGGGGACACTCTCAGGGTCAATAGGAATACGATTGGTGCATAACGCTGGACTAATTCCCTTGAGATCCTGAAGTGAATATCCAAAAACAGCTCTATGCCTTTCTAACATGGCTATGAGTTTGAGCGTTTCATCATCTTAAAGCTTGTCACTTATGATGACAGGGGCTTCCAAATCGCCATTTAGAAAGGCATAACGTAGGCCTGGAGGTAGAATCTTGAGCTCAACAGGAGGTTTTTGGGAGGGCTCTTCTTTTGGCAATTCAATTTCCTCCTAAAATTCATCCTTCTCTTGGACGAAATCTTCTTCTCTTTAATTTCAGGGGGTTCTAAAAATTGAAGAGTCCTAACCTCCTCCATTGGCTCATCTTAGATGGGAGATTCTGCAGATGTGTTCTTTGAACGCAGAATAGGCAAGGAGAAATTTCTCCCTCCAAGATTGATATTGAGGCTTCCTTACAAAGGAACGTCCATGAGAAATTTCTCTATGGGAATCCCTATCATGATGTCAAAATTTTGGATTTCGAACACGTGAAAACATAGGAGAGCCTCAACATCTTTGTGTCCAACAGACAGTTGTTGCAGAACCCAACATCCTTCAAGAATGGTTCCGAATGAATCTCGGAAGGATTTGCGTGTTGGTGCCAATGGAACATCACCAAGAATGGCAAGGCAACAAGAATCAGAAATGAGATTTGTTCCAACAGTAGGGTTGTATAGGATTATCATTGGTGTCCCTCTAATAGAACATAAAATGGTAGCCAAAGGTGAGGTCATCCGAAGAATTTCGGGTGAATTTTCGACTTCAGCTGTCCACTCTCTGCTTAGGTTATAGGTCAACTCCTTGACCGTCTGACGGACGAACACCCCGTCAGGTGGTTCAGGTGGAGTTTGTGGCAATGAAGGTTTCCTATAGCAACAATACTTCAAGGTATTTCCATAATCTTTAAAAAGCTCTTCCTCGAAGTAGAATGGAAACTGTGAGGGTTGAATTGCTTCTACCTTCGTAGTCTCAGGTTCGCGAGAGGATTCCTCTGGCAAGGCTTGGGGTAAACAAGAAATGGGTTCATCCTTGTCCAAGAGTGTATCCTCCGTTCTTGACACGACTTCCTCTTGGGGAGGCTCATTAAGACCCATAATGAAGGAATAATTTTCTAGAATTCTGTCCAGAAGATCCTTACCTTCTTATGGAGTCTTATGGAGGAAAGATCCTCCAGCCGTAATGTCAAGATATAGGGCAGACTCTTCATTCAATCCCATGCAGAAATGTTGCAAAAGCATTGGATCAGGGATTAACAAATCTAGGCCAGAATTTTTCAAAAGAGAAAATCTGTCCCAAGTTGCACCTATGGATTCCTTCTCCATCTGCTGGAAGCATAGTACTTTCTTTCGTAAGGAAACAATTCGGGCAATGGGAAAGAAAGCAAGACAAAATTTGTATCGTAATTCACTCCAATCACCGTTTGTCTTCCCAACGTAGTGGTTGTACCATTGTTTGGCTTTTCCTTGAGGGAAAAAGGGAACAACTTCCATTTGAGATTTTCCTGTGTCATACCTTTGATTAGAAGGCATGAACATAGTTGTTCGAACTCTCGTAGATGGTGGTAAGGGTTTTCACAATCTGTTCCTGAGAAGGATTGTTCCCGAACCATGGCTATAAAGCCAGGGCGAAGTTCATAGCTGGTTGAACAAATAGGTTCTGCCGAAGGCGGTGGCTCACAGAACTTGCCCTTCGGAGCAGAGTAAGAAAGAATGGTGGGTTACTCCATTTATATGGTGGTGGAAAGGTAAGAATAAGAAAGGTAATATGATAGATAAGGGGGATATGATACGAGGGTGATCTTGGTTCGAAGATTAACAGCAACTGTTACCTGGCAACGGTGCCGGAAATGCTTGTTGGTATTTCTTAACACCATAGAGTTATCCGCAAGTGCACGTAAATACCGTTGTAGCACTTCCCCTTAAGGAGTATTCCCAAGGGTATCGAATCCAAAGAACGTGTGTGCTAATCTTTCAAACTAGCTCACCCAAGGACACAAAGTTGTTTGGTAGGCAAGGAACGAGAGGAATTCAAAGTATTGATCCTAATTCAAGGTAGTTTGTAGTAGATTCTTGCTTCGGGCACGGGCTTACTCCTAGCAATACTAGGACGACTCCCGCCAAGAGCCTATGGCATAGCCAAACGTGGAGGATTACGAAGGACGGATAGGGCTGTCACCACCTACTGCCTACCTCTTCAATCCGTGGGTCTTTGAGATATCCACTGATGATTTATAACCTAAGCACCACGCTTACATTCTAAATCACTACTCTAGTTGTTTCGAACACAAAGCTACAACTAGAGCCTCTAATGAATTAAAGCAGTGAACCCACAAGTAACTACTTGTGCAAACTACTAAGAATAAAAGATCAAACTTGTATTGAATTCACAAAAGGCTTACTTGATTGAGTAAAACCTTTGTAGGGGTACAAGTGTAGAAGATGGACTTGACAAGCCCAAGCCTCCTTCTCCTAGACTCTTCACCACACTCTCCTTCTACTTTGGTAGCCTCTAGGACTACTCTAAACCTTTGGAGTGTAGCACTATTCTCAACTTTTGCTGTGTGTGAGAAGTTAGGTAAGGGGGTCTATTTATAAGTGGAGAAGGGTTGGTTCACGCCACAATTAACGCGCAAATCAGTCACCATTGACTCCAGGGAGCCAGGAGGAGCCAACATGTGTCGTTTGACCGGGTTTGGCGCCAGGAAGGGGTTGGCCGAACCCCTGGTTCGACCGACCTGGTCAAGCCTCCCCTCGGGGAGTGCTTCCCCCAGGTGGCTTCCAGGTGGGCCCCCTTGATGTATATGGGTGCAACACCATTGGATCTCCTCGTATTCCTCTGTTTGTGGGCCATTTGATCCATGTGTTGCCATGTGTCATTGCCTGATTCGTTGAAATCCATTTTCATGGATTCATCCCTGCATATTTTGGTATTTTGGGTAATAATTCACCTGCATACAAATAAACACCAACACTTGTGGAATTGGGTTAGTGTATAGCCCTACCACTATGTTTTGTGTTTCTTTTATACACATTATGAGGTGAATTGATGGTCAAAATATGGTACTTAAGGACCGTCAATAGAAAGCTTTGGATCTGCCACCTGTGGAGCCTCTGGACCTTCGTCACCGACAAAAATACAAGCCGATCGTGACCATTACAGACATTCAAGGATGGTTAAAGCGGCAGTTACAAGGTCTGATAATGTGTCATTAATGCCATATTAATGACACACGATCAGTGCACCGTTAATAGGAGTAACGCTGCCATGAAGGCACATTACCACATTATTAATTGTACTTAATATTCTCTAGATAGTGTATTAGGTCATTAAGCACGCCAGGGCCACATGTCGGGCCAGGCCAGCTTTGTAACGGTTAGTCCTTAAAATTATAAAAGGGATGCACCACACGAATATGGGGACACTCGGACTCTGATCCAGGCTATTGTGACCTGACCCTAGCGAACGCACTCGCTCAATACAATTACACAAACCCCGCGAAGTAGGGTGTTATGCTCAGGCGGCTCGAACCACGTAAGTCTCTGGGGTCACCATCTTGATATTGATCTCTGCGTGCCCCAACCACAAGAGAACCTCTGCGGGCTGCTTCTCAATGGGTCCAGGGGAAGTGTCTTATCAAACACTTCGACATTTATTTGGTGCGCCAGGAAGGGGGCTAATCCCGAGATCACAAGATGGTGAATTCAGCTGCTGGATCATCCAACGACAATCATGATGAACAACCTGCTGGAGGCAACCCCTCGAACGTTCAGCAACCAGCAGGTGCCAACGCTCCGACAGGTATTGTAGCACCATCTGTTCTGGCAAACAATGCCGATCAACGAGATGGGTCATCTGCGTCGATCACTACATCGGCAAACAACAATCCCGAGCATGCACTCATTGTTGCGCGAGCTCTTCTGCAACATCCACCACCTCCAGGTGCACCCCAGGGTGCTATGGAGCAGTGGAGGGCTGATGTTGACCATCTGGTTGCAGCTGCGGCTGCAGGCACCAGCAACCAAGGTCCTCCACCTTAGGGGCGAGCACCTTCACAACGACGGACCCTGTCCGGCCGGCTTGGTCCACAAGCCTCTCAACAAAGGAGACGTGTTGCCTCCCAACAGGTGACTTCGTTGCGCCCCGGGGTGCGACACACCCATACCATCACCAGGGTTCCGACTCATGACCTGCGATCGGAACTGGATCACCGTTATCGACAACGGGACGGTCGAGTCCATATCAAGCGTGCTCGCGAAGGGCAAGAGGCTCGGGACAACCTTGCTCCTCAAGGAGTAGGAGGAGGTTGTTCTGCCCAGGCGATGCACTTACGTATGGTCAGCTGGCCACAGAAGTTCTGGCCTCACTTGCCGGAATAATTCGACAGGACAGTTAACCCCGCCGAGTTTCTTCAAATCTATTCAACTGCCATATTGGCAGCGGGAGGTGATGAGGCTGTGATGGCCAATTACTTCCCAGTGGCTTTAATCGGGACTGCAAGGTCCTGGTTCATGAGTCTTCCACCCGACTCCATTAATAGTTGGGCGGAACTATGCCAGCGATTCACTGCCAACTTTGGGAGCTCCTATACCTGGCCCGACAATGAATTGGACTTGTTTGCTGTAAAGCAAATGTGGGGGGAATTGCTACGGTCCTTCATCCAGTGATCAGGTACAAAATATCATTCCTTCTACCTCGAGCTCTTCTGTTATCGTTGCATTAAGACAGGGAGTTCGAGATAAGAAGATGCTAGAGAAGTTGGCTATTAAAGAAGTCACCAGCATCACGGAACTCTTCAGCCTAGCCGACAAATGCGCTAGAGCTGCGGAGGGCCGTGAAATGCACTCCAAGCCAGCTCCGGAGGCTAACAAGAAGTCCTCCAAAACTGAAGCTGCTACCTCTGGTAGTGGCAAAAAGAAGAAGAAGATCAACGGCAAAAAGAAGCCGTCGGTCGGCACTCCAGCTGCTGCTGCTGTAGCCCCTGGAAGTCGGGGGCCACGCCCCGAGAAGCAACCTCGTCCTTCATCAGATGACGGCAACAAATCCAAAGCATGGTGTCCGATTCATAAGACGAATCGATACAGCTTGGAAGAGTGTCGGGGGGTCCAGAACCTTGACGAGCGCTACAACAAGCACCGGGAAGAAGCTCCTTTCCGTCAAAGGGAAGGAAAACAAAAAGTCGACAAAGCTCCGACTGAAGAGGAGCTAGGTTTCCAAGACCCTAAAACGGTCTTGAAAGTCATCTACAACACTGTCAACGACGACTCTGACGCCTCCGACAACGAACGTCACAAAACCCTGAACACTATCTATGGTGGTTCTTGGGACATCACCTCTCATCGCATCCTCAAGACAATGCGGCAGGACATGGCCATGGTAGCTCCTACTGCTAAGGCAGAACCACATCGGAAGTGGATGGACACACCCATCATTTTCGATGCTTCAGACTGCCCCTGAAACATGATCGGGGCTGGTCAACTCCCGTTGATGGTGTCACCCACCATTCAATACCAAATCCACCATGTAATGGTGGATGGAGGTTCCGAGCTAAACCTCATAAGCTTCGAAGCATTCGTTAAGCTTCGGCTCCAGCCTTCGGACCTTCACCCATCCCGACCTTTCTCCGGTGTAGGTCCGGGAACCATTACTCCTCTTGGTTCCATTACACTCCCAGTGACCTTCAAGACCCGGGAGAACTACAGAACCAAGAAATTGATCTTCAACGTAGCGCAGATCAGTCTGCCTTTCAATGCCATTATGGGCAGGCCAGCTTTATACAAGTTTACGGCTGCTGCGAATTATGGTTATTCGGTGTTGAAGATGCCAACACCTATGGGCGTTCTCCGGATACACGGAGATCGTACCGCAAGAGTCACTGCACTGGAAGAACTCTATGTGCTTACCACAGCGCAAGAGGAAGCATCCGGTAAGGAGCCAGCTGCGAATCCTCCAAGCATTCGCCACAAAGGCTCTACCTCCGCTCAATGTGGCCTAGAGGGAGGTGAATAGGCCTTTAAAATTTCCTGCACATTTAATAGAGTCGTCAACAACTTGATTGACCGGACTAGTCCGGTTGTGTGGGCGGACTAGTCCGGTGTGCTGAAAAATGTGAATTGATTAAGTATTGTTTGGGAAACTAGATTCTTTTAGCCGCGGAAATGAGAACAACAGATACTTTGGTTTACGATTGTTGTATGAATGCACGTGGAAACTTATAAGCAACTTAATTGATGTTTAGTAATCAAGTGATCTAGTGAACAAAATGTAAAAGAAATAATGCACAAGAGACGCGAATTTTTACTGAGGTTCGACCTCACCACGAGATCTACGTCCTCGTTGAGGAAGCTCACACGGAGCCGGGTCTCCAACCCTTTCCCTCTTCAAGTCACCACACAGGCCGACTTGATTCCACTAGCACGGGTAATCACCGAGTTTGTGGGGCAACCTCGCACGTTGAGGGCTCCCACGAGAATTACAATGAAAGAGGCGATCAAATACACTTGAAAGTATTACAATGCAGAGTATGAGTGTAGAAAGATCAAACCCCAAGAGCTCGCAACGAAGGAACGACAATCTCCCAATCTCGAATCCAAGTGTTCAAATGATTTGACTCTTTTTGCACCTTAGATGTGTGGGGAGATGTGTTTTGGGCTCTTGGAATAAAGTGGCGGCGCTAGGGTTTGTATTTTCAGCAGTATTCGACGTGTGTGTTCATAGGAAAGTTGTGGATCCTCTTTTTATAGGGTTTCCAAAAAGTTACCGTTGAAAAACCCTAATACCGGACTAGTCCGATGCAAGTCCGAACTTGTCCGGTCACAATGCAACTTAATGTCCAGAGAGTTTGGCGGACTAGTCTGGTTGGAAAACAGACTTGTCCGGCCCTATGTGAAAGCAGACTTCAGAAAGTCTGGAGGACTAGTCCGGTTGGAAAACGGACTAGTCCGACCCTATGTGAAAGCAGACTTCAGAAAGTCTGGTGGACTAGTCCGGTTGGAAAACGGACTAGTCCGGCCCTATGTGAAAACAGACTTCAGAAAGTCTGGCGGACTAGTCCGGTTGGAAAACAGACTAGTCTAGTGCACTGTAGAATGTTAGGTTAATTTTAAAACCCTTACCCCTGCGCAGGTCGTGAGCTCTTGGAGTGTATCTTTCATACACTCCCTATACATTTAAAATCTAATTTGTTCTTCCAAGTTCCATCAAAGTATCCCTCTTTGGACACCACTCCATTTTTCACCTTTTTGTGTGCACCGAGCTATTTCACTTTGTTTGTCCTGCAATCATCTCAATAGTTTCATTAGGATCTCATATGTTTGTCATCAATTAGCCAAAACCCACAAGGGATATCCTAGATGCACTTACAATCTCCCCCTTTTTGATGATTGATGACAACCATTTGAGATATCACAAATGAGAGTAAAATTTTGATTTCCATAAGGTGTGCACATATGAAAATTACGATAAATTCACAAAAAGCTTCTCACATATGCACACACCTTATGGTGGGGTGCCTAACAGGTGTGTGATCAACAAAGTGTGATGAAATAAAGATAAACAATAATGAGCATAGAAGTAAGCATTAGAGCAACAATAAGCATCACACATAGGAAAGGAAATGTTGCATTACAAAGTTTTAAAAATAGGTACAAGTCCTCGATCACACAAGCTTAATAACTAATACTAGAGAAATTTTGAGTCTCAATCTAGTCTCAATCTCTCTCCCTTTGGCATCAAGGCACCAAAAAGGGAAAAATCGAGGGGAATCACTCATCACCGCTCCCTTCTTTAGTTTTGGTCCGACGTCATCTTCATCATCATCATCATTCTCCGGAGTAGGATCTTCCTCTGAGTCCTCGTAGGCGGGCGGTGATCCAACCAGCTCAATTTCCAACTTCTCACAGATAGACTTGATATTGGCATCCACATATTGTCAATGTTTCCGCTGCATGAGTTCGATCTTGCGGCAGTAGGCGAAGATGGAGGAGAGCATTTTGAGGACGCCACCGGAGGGTTCATGGACAGGAGCAGAGCTAGGAGGAGCAGCTGCAGATCTTGTGGCATTCACATCCTGAGATTGTTTAGACCTCCTCTCAGCTCCGAGGGAGGAAGGGGCAGTTGGTGCTGAGGGAAGGGTGTACTCGGTGGGCTTTTGTGGCTTCAACCTCGTATGAGAGACATCCTTGACAAACTCAAGTCCCGTCACTTTCTCAATCATGAACATGATGTACGGGGCATACCCGCAAGACCTATTGGGAGTGATTGAGATGTTCACAATGTCGTTGTAGATGTACTAAAAAACATTGAACGGTCTCCTTCCACAAATGACCTTCATTAGGGTTCTCAAGGTTCCTTGGATAGTCCCCGCATCTCCATCTTTTGGGGATATTGTCTTCCTCAAGATTCTGTTGAGGACCACAAAGAAGGGCTTCAGATGTTTGATGTTGGGAGGAATATAGGGCATCCTTGTGTCATAGAGGAACTTAAGCTCATCCTTCTCCAAGGGTTGCAGATTGTGGATGACAAGATCATGATCCAGAGTGTGTTCAAGGTGAAGAATCCTTGCAAATTCACCATAAGTGACACTATACTTGGAACCATGAGTCATCCAAGTAAGACTGTCTCCATTACCACGAGCAAAGTAGAGGGTAGAGTAAAATTGTGTGATGATCTCATTGTTCCAGTCATTCTCAAAGGAAAGCAGTTCCTTCAGACCGTGCCTCTCCAGAGCCTCAACCACCTCACGAAAGGTAGGATACTTCTTCGACTGTAGGTATCCAATATTCACCCATTGACTCTCCACAACAGGATTCTTCATCTTCATGTACACGTGCTCATAGTAGTCGGCATGGAAGTTGCTCCAGAATCTTGGGTCAGAGCATTGCCTAGGTTGATTATACACATTAATCTTCTTGAAGTTATCGGCTAGCTCACCCCCTTTTCCGTGAAATCCTCACTAGAAGGCTGCCTGTTGCGGTGACTGGGGTTTTTCATCTTCAAGGGCCCAATGGGACACTAGCAAGTCCCTTCCCTTTATTGAGAACCCTCTTTGGCCCTGAGGAGGTCTCAGCAATAGCTTTTCCTTGAGACTTTTTAACAATGACCTTCCTCTTCTTAGGCAGATTGTCATCGGGGGGTGGAGAGTGGACATTGGCATCATGTCTTTTCTTCATAACTCTCTCCTTGGTTCTCCTCACTCTTTCGCATTGAACTTCTTCATCAAAGAACTGTCATCTGAGCCTGAAGACATCATGCCTAATAAGGAGTTCATGGATTAGATAAGAATGAACCAAGGATTGAAGACAAAGTAGGGATTCAGATGTCAGAGACCGGACTTGTCCGGCTTCACAGTGCGAACTTGTCTGGCGTACCAGACTTGTCCGTATTTGAGCGCTGGACCGGCCTGGCATAAGAACCCTAACGATTCCCTTTGAATTCAAAACTTCTATCTAAAGATACAAAAGGACAGGAAAGAAGTAGGAATACATCTATGAAGCCAATGCACAACTTTGGAATCAAAGGAAACGAGCTAGAACGAGAAAAGTTGAGATTTTGGTTTTAGGGTGAAATTTACCGAGATTTGTAGATACGCGTTGAAGGAGCAAGAATCTATCCGGATGAGTCCGGAGAAGAGAGTCCACTCGACAAGGAGAGGATTTCCCACAGAGAAGGCTTCAATTTTAAGGGCTCAACCCGAAAATCACTTTGGGGGCTAGGGTTTAGGAGAGGAGAGGGAGACCAAGTGGAGGGAGAGGTTTGGGATTCAAATTGGGCCGGCCAACAGCTTATATACGCGGTGGACCGGACTAGTTCAGTCAGGGGGGCGAACTAGTCCGGTGCCCCTGGAAAACCTAGGAATTTCATCTGTCCGGACTAGTCCGGTGGTAAACCTGACAAGTCCGGTTTCAACAGACTAGATACATAGAGAAATGATTAATAATGATCCAAGGACAATAGTTTTGCAAATAATTTTGATAATTATGACTAGTAGATAAGCAGCAATGAAAAGTGGTCATAAACTGCAAGATTTCTTCATTAAAATAGTTTTCTTAGAAGAAAAATAGATGAGGAGCGGTTTTAACAATAAAATGTAACATTTGAAGTTTCAACCAGATATGCAACGTTTCAAGCCACATTTCGAGAGTCAAGTATGTTAAGCTCATTCCTAAGTTCACAAAACCTTTTCTCATCTAAAGGTTTAGTAAAAATATCCGCAAGTTGTTTTTCAGTCCTAACATGTGAAATAGCAATGTCACCTTTTAACGAATGATCTCTAAGAAAGTGATGATGGATATCTATGTGCTTAGTTCTCGAGTGCTCTACAGGGTTGTGTGCAATTTTTATAGCACTTTCATTATCACATAGAAGCGGGATATGGCTAAGATTGTAGCCGTAGTCCCTAAGAGTCTGTCGCATCCAAAGTAGTTGTGCGCAACAACTACCGGCTGCAACATACTCTGCTTCCGCTGTGGAAAGAGCAATGGAGTTTTGCTTTTTAGATGACCAAGAAACTAGGGACCTACCAAGAAATTGACAAGTCCCTGACGTGCTCTTTCTATCAACTTTGCATTCTGCATAGCCGGCGTCGGAGTAGCCTATCAAGTTAAACTTGGATCCTTTGGGGTACCAAAGGCCCAAGTTGGGTGTGTGCACAAGATACCTTAGGATTCTTTTTATAGCAATTAAGTGACACTCTTTAGGTGCGGCTTGAAACCTTGCACACAAGCAAACACTAAGCATAATATCTGGCCTAGAAGCACATAAATAAAGTAAGGAGCCGATCCTGGACCGATATACCTTTTGGTCCACATTTGGACTGTCTTCATTGAGGTCGAGATGTCCGTTGACGGCCATGGGTGTCTTGATGGGCTTGGCCTTATCCATATTGAATTTCTTGAGAATGTCCTGTGTATATTTGGTTTGGCTTATAAATGTACCTTCTCTCAGTTGCTTCATTTGGAATCCCAAGAAGAACTTCAATTCGCCCATCATTGACATCTCGAATCTATCTGTCATAATTTTGCTAAACTCTTCACAGAAGGACTTGTTAGTGGATCCAAAGATAATTTTATCAACATAAATTTGACATACGAATAGATGATCATCAAGATATTTAGTGAAGAGTGTATAGTCAGCTTTACCAATTTTGAACTCATTTTGAGTCAGAAAATCTCTAAGGCACTCATACCAAGCTCGAGGAGCTTGTTTGAGGCCATAGAGAGCCTTACGCAGTTTGTAGACATGATTGGGATACTCTTGGTCTTCGAATCCTAGTGGCTGCTCCACATAAACTTCCTCCTTGATTGGACCATTTAGGAAGGCGCTTTTGACATCCATTTGATACAGCTTAAATTGTGGTGAGTAGCATATGCCAATAAAATACGAATGGACTCAAGTCTAGCTATAGGAGCGAAAGTTTCATCGAAGTCCAAACCTTCGACCTGAGAATAGCCTTTGGCCACCAATCTTGTTTTATTTCATGTTACCACTCCATGCTCATCTTGCTTGTTCCGAAAGACCCATTTGGTTCCAACGATGTTCGCCCTTGGTCTCTCCACCAGCTCCCACACTTCATTTCTTTTGAAGTTGTTCAACTCCTCTTGCATTGCCATCACCCAGTCTGGATCTCTTAAGGATTCTTCTACCCTGTATGGTTCCATAAAAGACACAAAACAATAGTATTCACAGAAATTTGCAACTCGAGATCTAGTAGTTACTCCCTAAGCAATATCTCCAATGATATTATTGACACGATGGTCTCTTTGCACGCTCTGATGTACTCTTGGATGTGGAACTTGTGTAGTTACTTGTTCTTCATTGTCTTCATGTTCATTGTCTCCCCCTAGATCATTGCTTCCATGATTGTCTTGATATTCTTGATCTTCCTCATCTTGATCTTGTTCAAGTGCTCCCCCTTTATCATTTCCTCTGTGTTGAAGTTCATCTTGTGCATTTGAATCTAACATTTGCTCTTGTGGTAAGATATCACCAAGTGCCATTTTCTTCAGCACTTCATATGGAGCTTCCTCTTTATCTAGCATAAACTTATCAACTTGCTCCACTTGTGAGCCGTTAGATTCATCAAACACTACGTCACGTTCTACTTCAACAAGGCATTCGATTCATAACCGAGCAAAAACCCTTCATCGGACTTCAAAGCAAACTTCGAGGCCCTAGGTTTCTTGTTCAGAATAAAACATTTACAACCAAAGACTTTGAAATAAGAAACATTAGGCTTTTTACCGGTAAGGAGCTCATACGGAGTTTTCTTCAGTAGTCGCTGGAGGTACAGCGTGAAATTTTTTTATTAATATACCTTTTAAAAAATCATTTATAATAAATAACCCACGGATTCCAAAATTTGCCAAAATGACCCACCGTCGTATGTGCCTCATACAAAATGACACGTGGCCCACGCATTTCGTATGAGGCACATACGACGGTTGCGTGGCATGCCACGCTGTCGTCAGTTCTCGAGGTAGCGTCTTGCTTCCCGAGGAGGAGGCGAATCTTGTATGAGCCGCATACGAGATTCACATTTCGTATGCGGCGCATAAAAAATTCGCCCCCCCCCCCCCCCGAGGTGTCGTATGTGGCTCGCACGACTTGCGTCCTTCTATATAAGGCGCGGGTTTCTTCAGTTTTCGGCACCGCCGCGTCTGCTCCCTGCCGGCCGCCGCTCTTCCACCGCCGCGCCGCCGCTCTTCCGCCGCCGCTGCTCGCCGCCTTCTTCTAGGCATTCGGTACTATATTTATTCCTTATTAGGTGCCTTACTTATTTACTTTGTACATACTTTGTTATTTGGTTTCCCTCTTATTGCAATAGGTAATATGTTATTTAGGCGTTCCTAGGTACTATTTTTATTACCTTGTACTATGTTATTAGGCGCCTTACTTATTAGCTTTGTAAATATTTTGTTATTTGGTTTCTTACTTATTGCAATAGGTTATATGTTATTCGGTTCCTTACTTATTGCAATAGGTGTCCTTCGGTACTATTTTTATTCGCTTGTACTATGTTATTAGATGCCTTACTTATTTGAATAGGTATTTTGCTCTAGTTAGTAATTGTAGTTATTGACTTGCTAATAGTGGTATGGACTATTTAGTTTTGTACTTGTTTTCGACTTGTTCATAATTAGCGACGTGTTAATAGTTAGTGATTTTAGTTAGTCATTTGTTAATAGTGGTATGCACATTGTAGTCCTCTTGTAGAACTTGTTAATAATGTTATGTGTTAACATGCAATGTCTTTTATTTTAGAAGTAATTATATATGAGTTATTTGTGTGTATAAATTCCAATAGGAATGTCAGAGAAGTTAGTAATTCGGATATTTTATGGAGAACGCACAATAGTTTATGGCCCTACTGGGATTGATTTGTCTGGTTTCGCGTCGTGTGATGGAGGGATAACAAGAGCAAATGAGAGGACCTTTAGTGGTGTTGTAAACTGGTTGATAAAAAAATTTAACCTTGATCCAGAACAACATCAGTTGACATTGAAAGGAATGATTAATCGGGCAAGAAATGGAATTTATTGGGATTTGATTATTATTAAGGGAACACTGAATTGGAGGAAATATGTAGATTTAGTTGTGGAGCGGGGTTGGCCTCTAGTGCTTCTTGCGCAAGCGGAAATGAAAGAAGTAGAGATTGTAGCGGAATGTGATGAAGCAAATAGCGTGGAAGATGATGTCGGAGTAGAAGAAGCTGGAGAGAACTCGGTACATGTAGAAGCACGTGGTGTGGCAGATGAAGGAGAACACATTGAGAACATAGTTGAACAAATAAGAATCGAAGATATGGCACACGAAAATGTTCCAGAAGTTGATTCTTCTGATGATGAGAATGAGAATGATACTATTGTTCCGGCTGAGTGGAACAATCCAACCCCGAGTAATTTATCATCTACAGAAAAGTATTGTGGCTTATCCGGATATCACGAGAATCAGTTAACACAAGGAGATATCTTTAAAGACAAAGATAGTTTGAAGGATGCCGTAAAATATTGGTCTATGGCTGTGCAAAGATCCTTTACAGTTTACAAGTCAAATAAAAAATATTATGATGTTAAATGTGTGTTCTCAAGTTGCCCTTTTCGGGTCCATGGTTTCGAAGAGAAGTGGACAAAAGTATGGAGAGTATCCAAAATGATTGATCACACATGCGAGTTGCATGAATTGGAGAAGTGCAATAGTGCTCTTACATCGCAGTTTATTGCGAATCACATGTACGCCTGCATTGTGGACAACATTCGGTTTGAGCCGAAATCAATAATAAACACTATTGAGGAGGAGTTCAAGTACACTATAAGTTACTCCAAAGCTTGGAAGGCAAAACAGAAGGTGATTGAGCAAAGATTTGGTTCATTTTAAGCTTCTTATGAAAATATTCCGAAGTTATTGCAGGCCATCCAGGAGAGGAATGTTGGTACTTATTATGACATTATGGATGTGCCGAACAGAGATATGCCAGGGAAGTTGTATCTCCATCGTGCATTTTTTTGCATTAGGTCAATGTATTGCTGCATTTAGACATTGTAGGCCTATTCTCTGCATTGATGGTACTTTCTTAACTGGAAAGTACAAAGGTCAAATTCTAACAGCTATTGCAGTTGATGGGAACCAACAGGTGTTGCCTGTAGCTTTTGCTTTTGTCGAAAGCGAGAACACTGATAGCTGGTATTGGTTTCTTAGTCAGGTAAAGATGGCTGTTGTGCAAGAACGACCTGATGTTTGTTTGATACACGATCGTCATGCTGGTCTGCTTAAAGTAATATCTGATTTGAAACATGGTTCCTCCGAGCGTGGGCAACAAACTTATTGGAAAGACATTCAATCAAGATATTGCATGAGACATTTGGGCGCCAACTTTTTCAGTCACTTCAAGAACAAACAACTTATGAATTCTTTCAAGATGTTTTGTAGTCCGAATAAAGAGAGGAAGTTTATTGCTCTATGGCAACATCTAGATGAATTGACTACGACACAAGCAGATGCGTCCTCAAGCAGAGCCAATCCTAATGAAGTCTCTGTTCCAACTGCTGGTTCATCCAGCCGAAACTTCTCTAGTTGGATTCGGCGCGAAACGAAAGAGAAGTGTTCTTTATTATACGACACTAATGGTGCTAGGTATGGCTCGACTTGCATATTGGAAGTTCAAAGAAGAAAGAGAGTGGGATGAAAGAATAGAGCAAGTGAGGAGGAATAGAGCTGCACAGGAGGAGCGTCGTCGCAAGAGGCAAGAAGAAATTCGACAATGGAGAGCAGAGTGTGATCGCAAAGATGTAGAGGAGGAACGCGTCGCAGCACAAGCACGAGAGGCTGAGCGAGAACGCATGCGCGAGAGAGCTCGTCGCGCAAAAGAAGCCGGTCCGGATGCTTTGCGTAAGGGAAAATACCCCCGTTGCACTCAGTAGCAATTTGGGTAAACTATGCTCGGCGTTTAATTGAACTAAGGCGTGTTAGGATTAGATCGACGCATCTTTAGTGCGTTGTACACACGCCATTTGTATCACCTATTTTACATTTTCTTCTAGAAATATGTGCACTTATGTTTTGCCTCATGTACCGTAGTAGTAGACTGGCAAACAACATGCACATACTTTCGGAACTACGTAATTTCATTTCATGTAATAGCCGCCGAGCTTACAATTAATTATCTTCAATTAATATGCATTTGGATAAATTTATACATTAATTGTATAATTTTCCAAACTATGCATTTGTTATCGCTATAGGATTTTAAAAAAAATTGATACTCCCATTAAACTCTCATAAATTATATTCATAACTTTTTTTATACTCAACAAAACTTACATTACAATAACCTTTATGAACATTTATGTCGATTCTGACTACAAATATTTGTAAACAAAAAACTAAAACTGAATACATTTTACAAATGTGCAGAAACGTGATCGTATTGCCTAATAACACATACAATTACTCTAGTTTCTACATACTAAACATAGATAAAGTTCATTGATTTCAAAACTTCACAATGTATTCTCTATTTTCTACTTTAGAAGTTTTTAGCAAATCGGTCTACAAATATTTTAAAAACTTTGACTAAAATCCATTACTAGATGGTTCAACACTGGGGCTAGGGTTAGGGCACGCACGCATTTCGTACGTGCCCCATACGATGGTACTGTTCACGTCGTATAGGGCACGTACGAAATGCGTGTGTGCCCTTTTCTTCCACCGTGGCAGGTCATAACGCCACCATGGCATATGTCTACTGACGTGGCATCGTGTGGATCTGCATTTCATATGTGCCTCATACGAAATTCGAATTTCGTATGAGGCACATACGACGGTGGGTCATTTTGGCAAATTTTGGAATCCGTGGGTTATTTATTATAAATGATTTTTTAAAAGGTATATTAATAAAAAAATCGCCGATTCGTGGCATGACAAGCGGTGTTCACCGCTTCTGCCCAAAATCGATCTGACGTCTTGTATTCATCCAACATAGTTCTGGCCATTTCGATCATTGTTCTGTTCTTCCTTTCGGCCACTCTGTTTTGTTGAGGGGAGTAGGGTACTGAGAAATCATGCTTTATCCCTTCTTCATCGAGATACTCTTCAACTTGGATGTTCTTGAATTCTGTCCCGTTGTCACTTCTGATATTCTTTATGGTTGATGAGAACTCGTTCTGAGCTCTTTTCATGAACTTCTTGAGGATTCCCTGAGTTTCTAATTTATCATACAAGAAAAATACCCAAAAAAATCATCAACAATTACTAAACCGTATTTGTTACTGCCGATGCTGATGTACGCAATTGGACCAAAGAGATCCATGTGGAGAAGTTCCAGCGGTCTTGCGGTAGTCATCACATTCTTGGCGGGGTGTGGTGTTCCGACTTGTTTTCCTACTTGACAAGCATTGCACGGCCTGTCTTTTTCAAAGACCACATCCTTAAGGCCACGGATGTGACCACCTTTTAGAAGTTTTTGCAGATCTCTCATCCCAACAAGGGCTAGCCGTCTATGCCACAGCCATCCCATGTTAGTCTTAGCAACCAAGCAAGTGTTGAGTTCGGCTTTATCTTTGTTGAAGTCAACAAGATAAAGTTTTCCCTTCAACATTCCCTTGAATGCAATCGATCCATCGCTTCTTCTAAAAACGGTCACACCCTCATTAGTGAATAAACAGTTGTAACCTTTGTCGCATAGTTGAGATATTGACAAAATATTATAATCTAGAGAGTCTACATGTAAAACATTGGATAAGGTGTGTTGAGAGGATATTTCAATGTTACCACTACCAAGGACCTTTCCTTGGCTGTTATCTCCAAAGTATATGCCTTCACCTGGATTCTTGTTGTACTCGTATTCCACAAATATACCTCTCTCTCCGGTCATATGATTTGTGCATCCGCTATCTAGCACCCATTTAGATCCACCAGAGGAGTAAGCCTTTTTCTTGACTTCCTTAGCCATAAGGCAAGTGTGGTTGTTCATAACCCGTCCTCCCATGTTTGGGAAGAGTGTGGCTCTCATAGTAGGTTTCTTGACCGCGAAAGTGGCCATCTCTTCTTCTTCATTGGAGGAGGACTCGTCGTTTAAGTCCCACTCCTTGCCAATGTGAGCTTGATGGGCCTGTCTTCTTTTTCCGAAATTTTTGTTTTCTTGTGGTCTTGTTTCCTTCCTCTTTTTATTTTCTTCATAGGGGCAGTCCACCATGAAGTGACCATACTCTCCGCAGTTGTAGCAAGTGCGTCGAGCCTTGGATTTTATATTATCCTTGCTTTTGCCTTCATTTGAATTGTTGTCGTGTCTTCTTTTCATCATGCGCTTGAACTTCTTGATAAACAGTACCATTTCTTCATCATCAAGATCAGTGCTCTCGTCGCTTGTATCTCCATTGTCTTGGTCTTCACGAGTTTCTTTGAGTTTGGGTTTGCACGTTGCCTTGAGAGCAACTTCTTTCTTTTTGGAAGAGGTGAGTTCGACTAAGTCTTTGACGTATTGAGCCTCTTTCTCCATCATTTCATGTTTTATGATCTTCCCCAATAACTCATCGTGGGTCATTTTGTGAAATCCGGGGCTTTCTCTAATCATTGAGCAAAGTGTGACATTTCTTGGCATGAAGGCTCTAATCATTCTTTTGACCACCTCGTGATCCATCCATTTCTTACTTCCATAGGCATGAATTTTGTTGATGAGTGCCTTCATCCGGTTGTACATGTCTTGAGGTGATTCGCCTTCTTCAATAGCAAATCTCCCCAGCTCTCCTTCAAGCATCTCAATTTTAGCTTCACGAACCGACCTATTTCCTTCGTGAGCTGTCTTAAGTGTATCCCAGATTTCTTTTGCACTTTCTAAACCATCGATCTTGGTGAATTCCTCTCTTCTTAGTGATGATGTGATCACGGCGATGGCTTGTGAGTTTCTATGAATCTCTTGTTCTTGTTCTGGAGTGAGTTCCTCATCTATATCCAGGATATCTATGCTTGTGCAAACAATGTGCCACAGACTAGGATTCAGGGATATTAGATGCATTTTCATGTTGTACTTCCACATGGTGTAGTCACTTCTGTCAAACTGTGGAGGCTTTCCCATAGGAATAGAGAGATAGTGATTGTTTGAATTGAGACAGTTGTAGTTTTAAGGATATCAGGAGTAGTCGTGATGACCACTCCCGGTCGTATTCTCTTCTTCTTTTCCTTTTTGTGCCAGCAACTTCTTTCTCAGGAGTGCCTTTAGCTGTCGCACTTCTTCATCATCATGTGGACCTTCTTTTAGCACATCGAAGGCTTTAGCTTCTTGTTCCTCCTCATTGATGTTCGTCTTTGAGATATCGTTGTTCTTCTTAGAGGCCATTGATCTCTCCGAGATGTGAGTCTCGTTGACGGAGAACCTTGCTCTGATACCAATTGAATGTGGCCTAGAGGGGGGTGAATAGGCCTTTAAAATTTCCTGCACACTAATAGAGTCGTCAAAAACTTGATTGACCGGACTAGTCCGGTTGTGTGGGCGGACTAGTCCGGTGTGCTGAAAAATGTTAATTGATTAAGTATTGTTTGGGAAACTAGATTCTTTTAGCAGCGGAAATGAGAACAACGGATACTTTGGTTTACGATTATTGTATGAATGCACGTGTAAACTTATAAGCAAATTAATTGATGTTTAGTAATTAAGTGATCTAGTGAACAAAATGTAAAAGAAATAAGGCACAAGAGACGCAAATTTTTACCGAGGTTCGATCTCACCACGAGATCTACGTCCTCGTTGAGGAAGCTCACACAGAGCCGGGTCTCCAACCCTTTCCCTCTTCAAGTCACCACACAGGCCAACTTGATTCCACTAGCACAGGTAATCACCGAGTTTGTGGGGCAACCACACACGTTGAGGGCTCCCACGAGAATTACAATGAAAGAGGCGATCAAATACACTTGAAAGTATTACAATGCAGAGTATGAGTGTAGAAAGATCAAATACACTTGTGTTTTGGGCTCTTGGGACAAAGTGGCAGCGCTAGGGTTTGTATTTTCAGCAGTATTCGACGTGTGTGTTCATAGGAAAGCCGTGGATCCTCTTTTTATAGGGTTTCCAAAAAGTTACCGTTGAAAAACCCTAATACTGTACTAGTCCGGTGCAAGTTCGGACTTGTCCGGTCACAGTGCAACTTAAGGTCCAGAAAGTTTGGCGGACTAGTCCGATTGGAAAACAGACTTGTCCGGCCCTATGTGAAAGCAGACTTCAGAAAGTCTGGCGAACTAGTCCGGTTGGAAAACGGACTAGTCCGGCCCTATGTGAAAGCAGACTTCAGAAAGTCTAGCAGACTAGTCCGGTTGGAAAATGGACTAGTCCGGCCCTATGTGAAAACAGACTTCAGAAAGTCTGGCGGACTAGTCTGGTTGGAAAACGGACTAGTTCGGTGCACTGTGGAATGTTAGGTTAATTTTAAAACCCTTACCCCTGCGCAGGTTGTGAGCTCTTGGAGTGTGTCTTTCATACACTCCCTATACATTTAAAATATAATTTGTTCTTCCAAGTTCCATCAAAGTATCCCTCTTTGGACACCACTCCATTTTTCACCTTTTTGTGTGCACCGAGCTGTTTCACTTTGTTTGTCCTGCAATCATCTCAATAGTTTCATTAGGGTCTCATATGTTTGTCATCAATTAGCCAAAACCCACAAGGTATATCCTAGATGCACTTACATCCGCACCTCGTGTGCAACCAAGCGGCGACGCTAACATTCCCGTCAAAGTCGTCCAAATCAGTTCCGATGCTACCGAGACTACCCGTATATCGGGAGGTCTGAACAACAAATAGGAACTCACCCTCATCACTTTCCTCTAGGATAATGTCAAAGTGTTTGCCTGGCAACCGTCACAAATGCCTGGAATCCATAGGGAGGTGATTGAGCACAATCTGAAGATTTACCCAGACGCATGGCCTGTGTACCAGAAGCCCCGGAAGCAATCAATTGAGCGGCAAAACTTCATCTGACAAGAAATTAAGAAGTTGCTCGAAGCTGGATTCATCTGGGAAGTTTTCCATCCAAAATGGCTGGCAAACCCAGTTGTTGTACCCAAGGCCGGTGGGAAGCTTCGGATGTGTATCGACTACACCACCTTAAATAAGGCATGTCCAAAAGATCCATTTCCACTACCTAGAATAGATCACATAGTGGGCTCTACCTCCGAGTGTGAGCTACTGTGTTTCTTAGATGCATATTCTGGATATCATCAAATCCAAATGTCTAAGTAATATGAAGAGCATATTGCCTTCATAACAGTAGATGGATTGTATTGTTACACTGCCATGCCATTTTGTCGTAAAAATGCTACTTCAACATTTGTGCGAGCCATGTACAAAACATTTGGAGAGCTAATTAGAGACTTTGCGGAGGTGTATTTTGATGACATCGTCATGAAGATCGAAAACAAGGAGTCACTCCTTGACAACTTACAAGCCGTCTTTGACAAGCTGCGCACTACCCGCACCAAGCTGAACCCGGACATGTGTGTCTTCAGAGTTACCTCTGGAAAGCTTCTGGGGTTCTTGGTGACTCATCAACGAATCGAAGCAAGTCCGACGAAGATCAAGGCTATAGAAGAAATGTGGCCCCCGACCCACATTAAATATGTCCAAAAGTTGACTGGATGTCTAGCTGCGCTCAGCCGGTTTATATCAAGACTAGCAAAATGGGCGCTACCCTTCTTCAAACTCTTGAGGAAGTCCAGACCATTTCATTGGTCTGAAGAAGCAGAAAAGGCGTTTCAAGAGCTGAAGCAACTCCTCACCACACTACCAATCCTGTAGCTCCGAACCCTGGTGAGCCTTTACTGCTTTACATTTCGGCAACTACAGAGGTTGTTAGTATGGTCCTGATTGCGGAAAGACTGGAGCCATCCCCGGTTCAGGAGTCAAGACCCCTCCGGGAGGGTCCGGAGCTACTTGAAGGCGAGTCTGGGTACCAACCCTCAGACACGAATCCTCAAGGCGAGATGCTAGAAGATCAACCTCCTTCAAACGAAGGAGTAACTACTGTTGGACAAGAAGATCTAGACTCCTCTGGGAGGGTCCGGATCACTCTAGAAGAAGCTCCGGGTTCCTTCGGCAGGGACCACAAAATTCCAGAAGAAGTTCTGGACCCCTCCGGGAGGGTCCGGGTTGATGAGCAGGAAGCTCTGGGCCCCTCCGAGAGGGTCCGAACAGTCCAACGCCCAGTGTACTTCATCAGTGAAGTACTCCACGACACTAAGACAAGATAGATTGAGGTGCATAAACTGCTTTACACAGTTCTTATCGCTTCAAGAAAGCTTCGTCATTACTTCCAAGCCCACAAAATATCAGCGGTAACCTCTTTTTCACTACCTGCAATTTGCATAACCCTAATTCTACTGAGAATATTGCAAAGTGGGCAGCGGAGCTGGCAGAATTCAATCTAGAATTCGTGTCAAGACAAGCAATTAAAAGTCAAGCCTTGGCTGACTTTGTGGCGGAATGGACTCCCTCTCCATCAAACCCTGGGGGCCACAGTGAGCAGAAACCAGAACTCAAATTTCTGGTATTCACTGAGCCTCACTAGACCCTCTACTTTGATGGCTCTGTGCAGAAGCAGGGGGCCGGAGCTAGAATCCTTCTCCTGGCTCCGACCGGCGAGAAGGTCGAGTACATGGTACACCTTGATTTCAAGGCAACCAACAATATGGCAGAGTATGAAGCCATCATATATGGACTCAAGGTGGCACTATCTTATGGTGTAAAACAGCTGTTGGTGAAGGGAGATTCACAACTCATCATCAAACAAGTGAAAGGTGAATGCTCCTGCAACAATTATGAATTAGTTGCTTACCTCCTTGAAGTCCAGAGGCTTCAGAAGGACTTCGAAGTCCTGGATCTCCATCATGTTCAGTGCCTTCATAACTCCAAAGCCGATGAACTCTCGACGAAAGCCTCAACCTGAGCTCCGGCTCCTGATGGAATCTTTGTCCGGAGGTTATCAAAACCAACAGCTTAGCCTGCCAAACTGAGCGAAGGGGGCAAGACCAGCACCTCAAAGCTGGCAGTCCCGGTGGCCCTGTTACAATGGCATTCACCAAGAGTCGTAGGTGCTGCCAGAAGCTCCGAGCAACCCAGCACGCAAGACTCATAAGCTCAAGTTAGTTCTGATGCATGGATCTCGGAAATCCGGAGCTACTTGAAAGACAATATCCTTCCTGAAGATAGTGTATTCGCTGACCAGATTGTCAGTTTGGCTAAAAGATACACGTTGGTAGAAGGGGATCTCTACCGACGCGGTGCCAATGGCATCCTAATGCGGTGCATTGCAAGGGAAGAAGGTTGCAATCTTCTTGCGGGAATCCATGGAGGCGAATGCGGGAACCACGCAGCTTCTCACACGCTGGTCGGTAAAGCCTTCCGGCATGGCTTTTACTGGCCTACAACACTTCAGGATGCGGTTGAGCTAGTGAAAAAATGTGAAGCGTGCCAGTTTCACGCCAAACAGATTCACACACCGGCTCAATCACTACAAATGATACCTCCTACATGGCCATTTGCTGTGTGGGGCATCGATATCTTGGGACCTTTCCCAAAAGCCGTCGGAGGTTACAAGTTCCTATATGTCGCCATCGACAAGTTCACCAAGTGGTCGGAAGCAATCTAGTAGTAACAATCAACAAACAATCAACAATCAAGTTCTTGAAGTCCATTATATGCAGATTTGGAGTTCCAAACAAAGTCATAACTGACAATGGAACTCAATTTACAAGTGTTGCGTTCCAAGAATATTGCGAAGACCTCGGTATTCAGCTTAGCTATGCCTCAGTAGCTCATCCAGCAAGTAATGGCCAAGCCGAGAGAGCAAATGCAGAAATTTTAAAAGGACTCAATACGCGCACATATGAGCGCTTGAAAAAAGGACGGAGCTAACTAGATTGAAGAGCTTCCGTCCACATTATGGGCGAACAGGACAACACCTAATCGGTCAACTGGGGAGACTCCATTCTTCTTGGTGTACAGAGCTGAAGCAGTCCTTCCTCCGGAGATCACCTTGGGGTCCCTCCAGGTTCGGACTTTCGACGAAGTCACGCAGGACCAGCTCCAACGTGAAGACCTTGACCTCGTCGACGAGGGAAGGGGCCAAGCAGCTGTTTGAAATGCACGCTATCGCCAAGCGCTCCGGCGCTATCATCAAAGGCTTGTGCGTGACCAACAGCGTGAAGAAGGCGACCTGGTGCTCTGTAAGATACTAACTCGTGAAGGGATGAACAAACTTTCCCCCAGCTGGGAGGTTCCCTTCCGAGTCATTAAAGTATCCCGACCAGGGTGCATTGGCTTGGCAATTGAGGATGGGATCCAACTTCCCAATCCTTGGAACATCAAGCACCTCCGTAAGTTTTATGCTTAGAATCACAGGGGTGAGTCTGTAATTACACACAATGCATGTTGTAGAGTCATGATACAGAGTCGAGCAGGTCCTCTGGGAAAACATCCGGACCCCTCCGGTAGGGTCTGAGAAGTTCAAGTAACACTTAACACACGCACAGCACTAAAAGTGTAACTACTTGCTCTGGGCTAGCACAAGATGTATAGCACATTTAGCTTGGTTCAGCACCCTAAGTGTGTCCTTGTGTCCTCTGTAATCCGGACCTATAATGAAAGGCATTGTTGTGTCAAAACAGACTCCACGTGCATTTACTTTTTGTACAAGGCTCAATATATCAAATTATTTTTACCCCACTTGTCTGTAATGAAGTTGTGCAAATCTTTTTGAGATTTGTTCCAAGTAATTCACATGCATTACAAGCCTTATTGATAGTCTTTTTTGATCTTAACACTGCTACATAGTCTACTTGCCTGAACGCCAAGCCAACATAGGTCCGGAGTGTTCTATCGACTTAGCCTGGTCCTGCACCCTAAGTACGCCACTCTACCTACACCCCGTCAGGCCTAGTAGGGTAAGTACTAAAAAGTCATGTAGATCCAAAAAGATTATATCAAAATGCTCATTATCATGCTGAGTTTTTTCGGGCTCAATGTTCAAATAAGAACAATAAGCCACAACAAAGTTATAGACAAGAGGACGAATTTTACTTTTTCTCTTGCCTTTAATGTGCAGGAAAAGCAAAAATTCATAGCGATGATGGACGACGCTGGAGCTACTAAGCTCCGATATCTCCCAAGATAGGTCCGCCGTCAACATCTAATATGTTGACGCCAGAGCTACCAAGCTCCGACCATTCAAGGGGGCCTGTCTTCGATGCTTCAAAATTGAAGACTTCAACATACTGTCATAACCTTTGGTACATGTACACACCTCAATTGTACACATGTACCAGGGGGCCAACAAGACACGACACAGTATATTGAAGACAAAGTGAAATTCAAGGCAAAAAGGAGGATTTCATTAATCAGAAGAATTGGATTACAAAATTGAGATTACAAGGGACAAAGGGAGAAAGGTACTAGCTACTGGAGGATCTAGGTCCTGTGGAAAAACAAAGAAACCTTCTCAGTAGCTTCTTGGACACTAGCCCTAGCGACATCCTCCTCCTTCGCGATAATTCCTTCAAAGACCGGATCAAGGGAGAAATGGGGGTCTAGGCTTCAGTAACATGCCAAGACATACTCAGCGACGTTCTTGGCCAACGATTTACCCTCTGTCTCCAGTTGATCGGCAATGATGTCATCCATCGCGTCGAGTTTGCTGCCAGCACAGCCAAGTGTCGCCAGCGTCTGGTCCAGCTCCTGTGTCGGGTTCTCTGGGCATACTGGATCGAAACCAAGGGGCACGAGGGCCCTGTCCGCACGCTCTAGGAAGTCCCATACCATAAAGGATTGAGTCGCCTTTGTGCTCCACAGCTCCTCCAGTGACCTCCGAGCGGTCGCAAGCTCCGAACCTTCACGGGCAAGTCGCTCAGCCAACTTAGCATGTTGCTGCATGATCTCAGCAACCTGCTTCTCTTGGTCGGCCAGCTACATCTCCCGGAGATGCGGGTCTGCCTTTAAGCCAGGTCCTTTTCTCTGCCCTTGGCTCTCTCCTCCCTAGCTGCAACATCAGACTCTCTTTTCGAGAGCTATTGCCCCACCTTCCAGTTCTTCTTCCTCTCTTCCTCCTTCCATAGATCCAGCTTTTTGTTGCGATCCACCAAATTTTTTTCACCCAGAGTCAACTTCTGGGTGACCTCCGCCTCTCTCCTCACCACATCCTCCTGTTGCCCTGCTTTTCCTCTCTCGCCTCCAGGTCTGCTCGACGCTTTAGGAGAGTCTCATTCAACTGTGCGAGCTTTTCGTAACGCTCGTCAGCAGCGTCATGTCTCTCCTTGGCTTGCTCCAGGATTTCCCTGAAGTTAGCATCGAGCGCCCGGATGGAGGCCTCCTTCTCTTCCATCAACTTATCCCAGTATTCTAACCGGGCCTTCTCCCCTTTGACCCACTCCTTCTGGTCAGCTAGCCTTGTCTGAGCAAGCTTCGTCTCAAAATGGAGTTTGCTGCGCCAATGCCTCAAGGTGTTGCGCTCCTCCTCCAAAGCTTTGCTCTCATGATCGAAGGCAGGCTCGACCTGCTGAAGACTTGAGCAGGCGTTGTCTATGGACAACGCCAGAGGGATAGGTTTTGGGCCTACCGGGATCATTTCCGCAGGCTCAAACGGGTTCACCGACACAAAAATTGGGTCCCACTCTAAAAAAGTGGTTCCATGTTCTCCTGCAGTGCTAAGGCCGCTCCCTTGGAGCCCTTCAGTAGCAGCAGAAGAACCCACAGGGGGAACTTCCACCTCCAGAGCAGTTGAAGGCACCGCTTCCGGGTCTTCAGTCAACGGCTCTGAAGCTGAAGGACCTGTCGCCAGTCTTGCAAGCTGCTCTGGTTCCGGCCCAGGTACCTCCAGGACCACCACGTCTGGAGCAGCAGTTGGAGCTTCAACTGGTGCTTCAACTTCCGCTGGCTCGGGCTCCGGCGTGGCAACCACCTCCGGGACAGTCGCCGGACCTTCAGCCACCTCTGGCACAACCGCCGGACCCTCTACCACCTCCGGCTCAGCCGCCGGATCTTCAACCATTTCCGGCACAAGGGTTGGATCTTGGGTGATCTCCTTCTCAATAGCCAGGGCTTCAGCTACCTCTGGCTCAACAGCTAGGGATTCGGCAACTTCTGGCTCAGAAGCCGGAACTTCTGGCACCGCCTGTGCTGGAGCATCAGCCTCTGCCACCAAGGGCACATCTTCAACTTCTTTCCTACGGTCCGGCGCTACTGCAGGAGCTTCGAGTGAGGACTCCGAGTCCAAGCTCACGACAGCTGGCACCGGAGCTGCCGCAACTTCCGCCTTCGCTTGACAAAGAGGCTCAACGATCGAAGCCAGAGTTTTAACAGGAGCAGCCCCAGTCGTTGCAACAGGCGTTGAAGCTTCGGGTCCTTTTTTCGACACCCTGGAAGCAAAGGGAAAAGAAGATTAACAACACATCAAAAACAAGACTAGCATTTTAGGGTGACCAATCAGTGCTTACCTCATGATGCTACTATCCCAGTCGCCTCGAAACTTCTTCTTTTGAGGCCTGGAGCTAGAGCCCACCGAATCTGGTGAGACAACTGCTTCGGACCTCAGCTAAGGAACACTCGCAACTGTCGGAGTTCCTTCGGCCGGAGCTTCCTTTCGTCGGGAAGAACTCCCGGACCTGGAGCTTCTAGCCGGCACTGAAGTCAGGGTCGACTGAATGAAGCTTACGCCTCTTGAAGACATTTGCACAGGAGTAGGAGTATCTATAGAATACCTCCCTCTCCGGGGAGAAGCAGCCGTCGTGGAAGGAGCAGGCCTGACAGACCTCCCGTCAGCGTGCTTCAACTTCCTCTTCCGCCTGGAAGGCCCGACTAGTTCTTTGCCCTTTACCTTGCCGACGTCTTCAGTATTTTGGCTTGGGGTGGGGGCAGGATCACCCTCGAAAGCTCCAGGAATCGCCAATCTGGTGGTCGGAAGCTGTTCCACCTCACCAAGGTCATTAAGCGCCGGCATACTCCTTTGGAGCTCCCTACTGAACTGTGCCTCCATGTTCAGAGGGAGGAAAGCCAACGACGGAGTTAAGTCGTCGCCTTCGACGTCAATTCCATGCTGGAACTTCTTGAGATGAAGCTCCAAAGTTGTGCCATCCAAATTGGATCTCAGGCCGGTTTCAATTCGGTCGTCATCCATCACGCTGTTGAGGGCCCATGCAAGGTTCTCCCTCTTCTTCAGTGGATCCCACCTGTTGACCAGGAAGATGCAGAAGACCATCTGGGGGGTCACTCCACCTTCCACGCATTTGCGGATCCTGTTCAAGACAGGGTTGAAGGCCTCTGACAGCACCGGAACCACACTCCATGCGTCAGTATCAACATTGGGGAGACCTTCGGACAACTCCAATTTCTCATGCTCCTCTGCTGTGACGATGATCCAATCCTTCTTCTAGTCGTCCCACTTGCTGAAAGGAAATGACCTCAAGTATTTTTAGGGGCATTTCTTGCGCTTCACAAAGTAGTAGAAGCCAAGAAACTCGGACCCTTTGCAGGTGGTGTGGATGGTGAAGAAGGTGCAGAAAAGCTCGACGCATGGGGGGGGGGGGAATACCCACCCACATCTCGCAGAAGTGGACGAATGTCGACACAAGAAGAAGAGAATGGGGGCCAAGGTGGTACAGCTGCAGACCATAGAAGTCCAGCAGCATCAAAAGGAAAGTTGAGAAAGGTGGGATCAGCCCCACCATGGCGTACGCTGAGAAGTACACCATGTCGCCATCGCACTCCTTCTTGAACGGAAGCTTGCCGGCGCGGACCAGATGGTTGAAGGAGTCGTTGGACCACCCCATGTAGGGCCGGACATTCTTCATATCATCGTTGCTCTTGAGGCGGCTCTTGGGGAGACCCAACTCCATCGCGGCAAAGTGGAGCAAAGGATGGAAAGTAGGGCGGAGTTTGGGAGGCTCTGAGCGCAAAGATGATCGAAGGCGTAAAGATTCCTCAAACCATGCGCACTTTCCTTCTTAAGTAAGCCTCCGCGGCACTTGGATGGAAACCGCAAAGAAATTGAAGGCACTTTTTAAAAATCTACCCCGACAATGGCGAGTGGGCCTCGGGCCACCCCGACAAAGAGATCAAGGTCCTTACCCAAGGCCAACCGTTGCCATAATGGGCGGTGGGAAACCCAAAGACGGCGCTCTGACAAGGCGCGCGGAACCGATAAGGTTTTCGTATTGGGAACCGGCGACCTTCAATTGCGTGAGATCCGCACTCCAAGATCTCATCTGCTGTATTCATAACAAGCCACGTGTCGAAGGTTCACTCCTGGATCGTCACTCTATCGTCGCATCAAAGGACTTTTTTGAAAATCAAAGCACGGGAATACCGAATGGCCCCACCTCCGGCAAAACAACTTAATCCAAGGGGTTTCTCCCAGAGGTGGTCCCGGGGGCCACTGTCGGTACCCTACGTATCGGGTACCCCACGATACCGCAAAAAGTGCAAGAAAGTTCCACCCGTAAGAGTTGAAGGCCCTTGCAGGTCCCACATGTCACGTTGCACCAGATCCGCTCCCCTCACATGGTTGGCTCCCGGGTTAACATGTGTAAAGTAAGACCAGAACAAAACTCCCAACCAAGGGAAGCTCCGGCGAATACACGTGTACAACAGCCCTGGACCTAGCCCCCAGCAGAGAGGAGCTCCAGTATCGACACGTGTACAGCAACCCTGGACCTACCCTTTCGCAAGGGAAAGTGTTGGTATTCGTTAACACCACAGAGTTATCCGCAAGCGCATAGAAATACCGTTGTAGCACTTCCAATTAAGGAGTATTCCCAAGGGTATCGAATCCAAAGAACATGTGTGCTAATCTTTCGAACTAGCTCACCCAAGGACACAAAGTTGTTTGTTAGGCAAGGAACAGAGAGGAATTCAAAGTATTGATCCTAATTCAAGGTAGTTTGCAGTAGATGCTTGCTTCGGGCACGGGCTTACTCCTAGCAATACTAGGACGACTCCCGCCAAGAGCCTATGGCATAGCCGAATGTGGAGGATTACGAAGGACAGATAGGGTTGTCACCACCTACTGCCTACCTCTTCAATTCGTGGGTCTACAAGATATCCACTGATGATTTATAACCTAAGCACCACGCTTACGTTCTAAATCACTACTCTAGTTGTTTCGAACATAAAGCTACAACTAGAGCCTCTAATGAATTAAAGCAGTGAACCCACAAGTAACTACTTGTGCAAACTACTAAGAATAAAATATCAAACTTGTATTGAATTCACAAAGGCTTACTTTATTGAGTAAAACCTTTGTAGGGGTACAAGTGTAGAAGAGGGACTTGAAAAGCCCAAGCCTCCTTCTCCTAGACTCTTCACCACACTCTCCATCTACTTTGGTAGCCTATAGGACTACTCTAAACCTTTGGAGTGTAGCACTATTCTCAACTTTTGGTGTGTGTGAGAAGTGAGGTGAGGGGGTCTATTTATAGGTGGAGAAGGGTCAGTTCCCGCAATAATTAACGCGTGAATCAGTCACCATTGACTCCAGGGAGCCGCGAGGAGCCAACACGTGTCATTTGACCGGGTTTGGCGCCAGGAAGGGGTCAGCCAAACCCCTGGTTTGGCTGACCTGGTCAAGCCTCCCCTCGGGGACTGCTTCCTCCAGGTGGCTTCCAGGTGGGCCCCCTTGATGTATATGGGAGCAACACCATTGGATCTTCTCGTATTCTTCTGTTTGTGGGCCATTTGATCCATGTGTTGCCACATGTCATCGCCTGATTCGTTGAAATCCATTTTCATGGATCATCCCTGCATGTTTTGGTATTTTGGGTAATAATTCACCTGCATACAAATAAACACCAGCACTTGTGAAATTGGGTTAGTGTATAGCCCTAACACTATGTTTTGTGTTTCTTTTATGCACATTATGAGGTGAATTGATGGTCAAAATATGGTACTTAAGGACCGTCAACAAACTCCCCCACACTTAGTCCTTTGCTCGTCCTCGAGTGAAGGCAAGAAGAACTAGAGTGTTGTCATGAATTTGCTATAAGGTAGAAAGTAAGGATACTAGATATTTCAACTTATACCTAAATTCATGGATCCCCTTTGTGTATGTGGCTACCACATCAATCTTGGGTGTTTGAAAAGTGGAACGGATAGAATGAAGTTCCCTTGGATCATTCTCTACTGAAATGATTTGGAAATTGCTATATTTGAAAGTCATAGGAACATTTGCCCTTGCCTTATCGATCGGAATCTCTCAAATGGCATGGTTTGCCAATTCTTGTCCCTATACTAAAAGTGGCTATATCTGGAGCTTGGTAGGGATGAATGTGGCACAGATTTGCAATGCATATGTTACTAAGTCAAAAACTTGATCCTATGAGAGACTTATGCAATAACAAAGTGAAGGGAAAATTCTTGTGCACATGAATGGAATGGAGGGGTGAGGTGATAACTCCCATGAATTTTCTCTTTTTTTTTTAAGGATGAAACGTAGCTACTTTTTTTAGCACTCTTACTCTTTTTCAAGAGTAGATGCTTTTTCTTTTTCTTGTAGCCATGTCTTCTACTCCTTTTTATTTTTAGAGAGGCTTTCATTGTATTGTATGGAGTTTCTTTTTGATGGACGGGTAATCGATGGATGCAAACTCTCAATGTGAGAAATTTTGCATGAATGGAGTGCACAAGAGTTTTCAATTCAAAAAGTCAATGCATGTCACTCAATTGGGTCACGAGTTTGAAAAAGTTCAATGAAAAACAAAGTGGCATATGCTTGTGGTTTTCAATGAATGTATCATATGGCCTTGGTGGGTATATAAATTTCCAATGACAAATTTAGGCAAAGTTCAAGACTTCAAATAGTTACAAATGTCAAAATCAATTTCAAGCAAAAGGATGATTTCTAATGAACTCATTTAATATATCACCCTAGTCAAATACCTAGATGATGTGTTTTTCCTATTGAATTATGGGAATCATAAACAAGGTAATGAATTGAAATATAAAGTATTCAAATTTTCAGCTTAAGCAAATTCTTGACTACCAAATTGTTTTTCAATTTGTTGAGTTGATTCATTTTAGATTTGTAATGAAAAATATGAAATCAACTCAAACAGCGGGGTAGCGCATAAAATTGGTGAAAGGAAATCCAAGTGATTTTCTGGAGCGAAATGGAGTCATACAGTGCAGTAAACAAGTCGGCCGACCTCCTGTTGGCTCTCCTAGGGCTCTGTTTCGTCGTGTCGTTTTCCTCATTCGGTCGCGACGTGTTTTGATATGCAACGTTGATTTTTTTCACGTTGGGGTTTCGTGACTTGGAGACATGTTTCCCCCACACTTGTTTCCTGAATTCTTTATTCAACAAAATAAACTAAAGGGGGAATTTTACCGATGTTAGATGAACCGGTAAGTTTACTTTATTAAAATCAAAATATGGGTATGCTTACATTATTTAACCTAGCTTTAGAAAATAAATGTTTTTTAAAAAAAATCTTAAGCAGTAAGCATCCTATGCTGTCGGGACATCTAAACTATGGTTTGTTGTAGATGTCGGGCTCCCCGACGGCATTGCACAAGCGCCACAGTTTGGCGCTCAAGCCACGGCGAACACCGTCAATCTCCTCCTTGAGGGCCACGATGTCGTCCTTCAGTTCCGCCCTCTTGATGCGCCCTTCAGCCACCAAGTCAGTCAGCTTCTTGTTCTCCAAGCGGAGAGAAGAGAACTTCTTGGTCAGCTGTGCCACTTTAGGGGCACGAGGAGAGTCCTCATCACTGACCTCGAACTGATCGGGTGGCCCGTTGATGACAGGTTGTGGGACGTGTCGCCTAATCTTGGAGGGCGACGAGCCCGTCGACTCCTCCATCGCCAGATTATCCACGCGCTTGAATAGGCCCTTAGCGTAGCCTCCTTCGGGTTTGCGCACCCCATGGATAAGAAAGCGATCTCCAATGCGTTCCGGCGAGGTACAGGTGGGCGTCTTGTAGTGGTGGCTCACTACATCGCCCTTCTTAGTCTTCAGTGTGTACATGATCTCCTCGCCGGGCAGCAACGATGGGAGAGACTCGTCTTTTCCGCGGAAAAGACGTGTCTTGACTGGGTTCAGTCCAGCCAAAGTCGGACGGTGTGGCATCGTCGACTTCATCAGCGTTCTCCAAGGGGAGAGCGACTGGACAACGCTACGAGGTGTAGGGATGTGCCCGTGCAGAGTCATCGCAGGCGGGATCATGGCAAGGGGCTTGACATCGATTGCCATGACGGACTCCAAGGCGAGGGAAGTTTTGTTGTTGGCCGATGTAATGTCCCCGCTCAGGTTGAAGGTTGAGCTGGAGGAGGCGTGAGGCACAATCTTCTTGTCGGCCATGATGTGGACGGGAGGAAGATGATGATTCAATGAGGTGTATAAATTTCCTCTCTGTTTCTGACCTTTAAGTAGGCGGGGAACAACGCGTTTCACCGAGGATTTTGTGGAGGATATCGAGGGGGATCAACACGAGAAAACAGAACGCAAACGGTGCGAAGGGATAGTCGGTCGACCCTAGGGTTCGGCCGGCCCCCTTCTGGCTCCGTTCGGGCCACATTTTCTCGGGTCGATTAAATGAGCCTCATAGATGAAGAATTGGATGGGCCCATTAGTTGGACATGGAGAATTTAAACAGAATTGAAAGAAATGGCATGGAAATTGATTAGATTTACCACGTCAAATTCTTTTTCTGTATCCTTTTGGGGAGTCGGTGCCCATTCACTTTGAATAGTTGACCATCATCACCTTGGAGTGTGATTGCCCCATGGGATGAAGTATCTACTACAGTGAAGGGTCCTTCCCATTTACTTGTAAGCTTCCCATGTCCAAAGAGTTTAACCCTAGAGTTAAAGAGTAAAACTTTATCTCTAGGTTTGAACTCTTTCGGCGTAATCCTCTTATCGTGCCATCTTTTGGTTCTCTCTTTATAAATTCTGGCACTGTGGAACGCCTTATCTCTCCATTCCTCCAACTCAGAGATTTGCTTCAATCGGTGATTTCCAGCTTCGTTAAGATTCATGTTCCACCGCTTGACGGCCCAATATGCTCTATGTTCCAATTCTACAGGAAGATGGCAAGTCTTCCCATAGAAAAGTTGGAAAGGAGACATGCCGATAGGTGTCTTGTAGGCAGTACGATATGCCCACAATGCGTCGGGTAGCTTTTGCTTCCATCCTATTCCCAATTCCAAGATATTCTTTTGCAGAATATTCTTAATTTGCTTATTAGATGTTTCTGCTTGATCATTTGTCTATGAGTGGTATGGGGTAGCAATGTTATGCTGGACTCCAAGTTCCCTTAAAAAGTTTTGGAAGGTATTATCTATGAAATGAGACCCTCCATCACTTATGACCATACGGGAAGTTCCGAAGCATGGGAATATGATCTCATGGAACATTTTCCTTGCATGCTTGGAATCAGCATTTTTGCATGGCAATGCTTCTACCCATTTGAGACATAATCGACGAAAACCAGAATATACTCGCAATCATAAGACCTAGGAAAAGGTCCCATGAAATCAATACCCCATACAACAAATAATTCCACTTGGAGATTGTATGTTAGGGGCATCGCATCGCGAGCAGAGCTTCCTCCATGATTCTGGCATTTCCAACATCTGTGAATGAATTCCTTGGTATCTTCATACATTGAAGGCCAATAGAATCCACTCTGCCAGATCTTTGCCTGAGTACGGTAAACACCATAATGACCACCATAGGGGGCAGCATGGCATTTCTCTATAATTTTGGTGCCTTCGATTGATGGGACGCACCTTCTAAGAAGGCCATCAGCACATACTCGATAGAGGTAAGGGTTATCGCAAAGGTGTCTATGACTCTCATAAATGAGTTTCTTTTTGTTCTCCCTTGGTGGTACGTATCTCGTGACCATAAAGTTCACGATATCCACATACCAAGGGTGAGAGTCTGTCACCTTGAGGAGCATATTATCTCGTAGGAAGTCATTGATAGGTATGTCCATGGTTTGTGTGACTTCCATACGTGAAAGATGATCTTCTACTGAATTCTCTACTCCTTTCTTATCTCTTATTTCCAGATCAAATTCTTGGAGTAGAAGAATCCATTGAATTAGCCTGGGTTTAGCATCCTTTTTGGTAAGCAGATATTTCAAGGCAGCATGGTCTGTGTAGACTATGACCTTTGCTCCAACCAAATAGGATATAAACTTGTCGATAGCAAAAACTACTGCTAGGAGCTCCTTCTCAGTTTTGGCATAATTGAGTTGGGCTCCTGTCAAAGTTTTGCTAGCGTAGGCTATTGCGTGATGCTTTTTATCTTTGGTTTGGCCTAAGACCGCACCAACAGCAAAGTCACTAGCATCACACATGATTTCGAATGGCAACGTCCAATCAGGAGGTTGGATAATTGGAGCTGAGATGAGTGCCTTTTTGAGTATATCAAATGATTTAAGGCATTCATCATCGAAATCAAAGGGAGCTTCTTTAGCTAATAGGTTGGTGAGGGGTCTAGCGATTTGTGAGAAATCCTTGATAAATCGTCGGTAGAACCCTGCATGACCTAAAAAGTTGCGGATTCCCTTAACATTGATAGGAGGTGGAAGTTTTTTAATAACTTCAATTTTAGCTTTCTCCACCTCTATCCCTCTCTCGGACACCAAGTGTCCAAGAACTGCCTTCCCGGGCCATGAAACGGCACTTTTCCCAATTAAGCACAAGGTCCTTCTCCTGGCATCTTTGTAAGACCCTGTCTAAATTTTCTAGACAATGATCAAAAGTTTTTCCATAGACGGAGAAATTGTCCATGAAAACTTACATGATATCCTCGATCATGTCTGAAAATATAGACATCATGCATCTCTAGAAAGAAGCAGGAGCGTTACACGGTCTAAAAGACATACGCGGTAGGCATAGGTCCCGTAAGGACATGTGAACATGGTCTTACTTTGATCATCGGGATGGATAGGAATTTGATGATATCCCGAATACCCATCAAGGAAACAGAAGTAGGAGTGTTTTGCCAATCGCTCTAACATCTCATCGATGAAGGGCAATGGAAAATGGTCTTTCCTTGTTGTCTTGTTAAGTTTTCAGTAGTCACTGCACATACTCCATCCCGTGACGGTCTGTTGAGGAATTAATTCATTCCTCTCGTTTTGAACGACCGTCATACCTCCCTTCTTAGGCACTACTTGAACCGGACTTACCCATTCACTATGAGGAACAGGGTAAATAATCCCGACATGCAGAAGTTTCAAGACTTCTTTCTTGACAACTTCCAGCATCGCATTATTCAATCGCCTTTGAGGTTCCCTTGAGGGGACACTCTCAGGGTCAATAGGAATACGATGGGTTCATAACGTTGGACTAATTCCCTTGAGATCCTGAAGTGAATATCCAAAAACAGCTCTATGCCTTTCTAACATGGCTATGAGTTTGAGCGTTTCATCATCTGAAAGCTTGTCACTTATGATGACAGGGGCTTCCAAATCACCATTTAGAAAGGCATAACGTAGGCCTGGAGGTAGAATCTTGAGCTCAACAGGAGGTTTTGGGAGGGCTCTTCTTTTGGTAATTCAATTTCCTCCTAAAATTCATCCTCCTCTTGGACGAAGTCTTCTTCTCCTTTAATTTCTGGGGGTTCTAAAAATTGAAGAGTCCTAACCTCCTCCATTGTCTCATCTTGAATGGGAGATTCTGCAAATGTGTTCTTTGAACGTAGAATAGGCATGGAGAAATTTCTCCCTCCAAGATTGATATTGAGGCTTCCTTCCAAAGGAACGTCCATGAGAAATTTCTCTATGGGAATCCCTATCATGATGTTGAAATCTTGGATTTCGAACACGTGAAACTCTACGAGAGCCTAAACATCTTTGTGTCTAACAGACACTTGTTGCAGAACCTCACATCCTTCAAGAATGGTTCTAAATGAATCTCGGAAGGATTTGTGTGTTGGTGCCAATGGCACATCGCCAAGAATGGCGAGATCAAAAGAATTGGAAATGAGATTTGCTCCAACAGTAGGGTTGTATAGGATTCTCATTGGTGTCCCTCTAATAGAACATAAAATGGTAGCCAAAGGTGAGGTCATCTGAAGAATTTCGAGTGAATTCTCGACTTCAGTTGTCCACTCTCTACTTAGGATAGAGGTCAACTCCTTGATTGTCTAACGGACGAACACCCCATCATGTGGTTCAGGTGGAGTAGGTGGCAATAAAGGTTTCCTATAGCAACAATACTTCGAGGTATTTCCATAATCTTCAAAAAGCTCTTCCTCAAAGTAAAATGGAAACTGTAAGGGTTGAATTTCTTCTACCTTCGTAGTCTCAAGTTCGGGAGAGGATTCCTCTGGAAAGGCTTGGGGTACACAAGAAATGGGTTTATCCTTGTCCAAGAGTGTATCCTCCGTTCTTCACACGACTTCCTCTTGTGGAGGCTCATTAAGACCCATAATGAAGGAAGAATTTTCTAGAATTCTGTTCAGAAGATCCTTGCCTTCTTCTGGAGTCTTATGGAGGAAAGATCCTCCAGCTGTAATGTCAAGATATAGGGAAGACTCTTTGTTCAATCCCATGAAGAAATGTTGCAACAGCATTGGATCAGGGATTAACAAATATGGGCCAAAATTTTTCAAAAGAGAAAATATGTCCCAAGCTGCACCTATTGATTCTTTCTCCATCTGCTGGAAGCATAGTACTTCCTTTCGTAAGGAAACAATTCGGGCAATGGGAAAGAAAGTAAGACAAAATTTGTCTCATAATTCACTCCAATCACCGTTCGTCTTCCCAACGTAGTGGTTGTACCATTGTTTGGCTTTTTCCTTGAGGGAAAAAGGAAACAACTTCCATTTGAGAGTTTCCTGTATCATACCTTTGATTAGAAGGCATGAACACGGTTGTTCAAACTCTCGTAGATGGTGGTAAGGGTTTTCACAATCTGTTCCTGAGAAGGATTGTTCTCGAACCATGGCTATAACGCCAGGGCGAAGTTCATAGCTGGTTGAACAAATAGGTTCTGCCGAAGGTGGTGGCTCACAGAACTTTCCCTTTGGAGCAGAGTAAGAAAGAATGGTGGGTTGCTCCATTTATATGGTGGTGGTATGGTAAGAATAAGAAAGGTAAGATGATAGATAAGGGGGATATGATACGAGGGTGATCTTGGTTTGAAGATTAACAGCAACCGCTCCCCGGCAACGGCACCAGAAATGCTTGTTTGTATTTCTTAACACCACAGAATTATCCGCAAGCGCAGGGAAATACCATTGTAGCACTTCCCCTTAAGGAGTATTCCCAAGGGTATCGAATCCAAAGAACGTGTGTGCTAATCTTTCAAACTAGCTCACCCAAGGACACAAAGTGGTTTGGTAGGAAAGGAACAGAGAGGAATTCAAAGTATTGATCCTAATTCAAGGTAGTTTGCAGTAGATGCTTGCTTCAAGCACGGGCTTACTCCTAGCAATACTAGGACGACTCCCGCCAAGAGCCTATGGCATAGCCGAACGTGGAGGATTACGAAGGACAGATAGGATTGTCACCACCTACAGCCTACCTCTTCAATCCGTGGGTCTACGAGATATCCACTGATGATTTATAACCTAAGCACCACGCTTACGTTCTAAATCACTACTCTAGTTGTTTCGAACACAAAGCTACAACTAGAGCCTCTAATGAATTAAAGCAGTGAACCCACAAGTAACTACTTGTGCAAACTACTAAGAATAAAATAATAAAACTTGTATTGAATTCACAAAGGCTTACTTGATTGAGTAAAACCTTTGTAGGGGTACAAATGTAGAAGAGGGACTTGACAAGCCCAAGCCTCCTTCTCCTAGACTCTTCACCACACTCTCCTTCTACTTTGGTAGCCTCTAGGGCTACTCTAAATATTTGGAGTGTAGCACTATTATCAACTTTTGGTGTGTGTGAGAAGTGAGGTGAGGGGGTCTATTTATAGGTGGAGAAGGGTCGGTTCCCACCACAATTAACGCTCGAATTAGTCACCATTGACTCCAGGGAGCCGAGAGGAGCCAACACGTGTCATTTGACCGGGTTTGGCGCCACGAAGGGGTCGGCCGAACCCCTGGTTCGACCGACCTGGTCAAGCCTCCCCTCGGGGAGTGCTTCCTCCAAGTGGCTTCCAGGTGGGGCCCCTTGATGTATATGGGTGCAACACCGTTGGATCTCCTCGTATTCCTCTGTTTGTGGGCCATTTGATCCATGTGTTGCCACGTGTCATCGCCTGATTCGTTGAAATCCATTTTCATGGATTCATCCCTGCTTGTTTTGGTATTTTGGGTGATAATTCACCTGCATACAAATAAACACCAACACTTGTTGAATTGGTTAGTGTATAGCCCTACCACTATGTTTTGTGTTTCTTTTATGCACATTATAAGGTGAATTGATGGTCAAAATATGGTACTTAAGGATCGTCAACAGAAAGCTCCGGATCTACCACCTGTGGAGCCTTTGGACCTTTGTCACCAACAGAAATACAAGCCGATTGTGACCATTACAGACATTCAAGGATGGTTAAAGCAGCAGTTACAAGGTTTGATAATATGTCATTAATGCCATATTAATGACACACGATGAGTGCTCCGTTAATAGGTGTAACACTGCCATGAAGGCACATTACCACATTATTAATTGTACTTAATACTCTCTAGACAGTGGATTAGGTCATTAAGCACGTCAGGGCCACATGTCGGGCTAGGCCAGCTTTGTAACGGTCAGTCCTTAGAACTATAAAAGAACTGCACTGCATGGATATGGGGACACTCGGACTCTGATCCAGGCTATTGCGACCTGACCCTAGCGAACGCATTCGCTCAATACAATTACACAAACCCTGTGGAGTAGGGTGTTACGCTCAGACGGCCCGAACCACGTAAATCTCTGGGATCACCATCTTGATATTGATCTCTGCGTGCCCCAACCACAAAAGAACCTCTGTGGGCATCTTCTCAGACGGTTCGGGGGAAGTGTCGTATCAAACACTTCGACACCAGCCAATCAAGTGCTGACATGTTGTGCCATATGGATCAAATGCCCCACAAGTAGAAGTATCTGAGCCACCCAATGGTGTATCACCTATATCAGTAAAGGGGACCAACCTATTAGCCACCTGGAGAAAGTACAACTCGTTTGGAAGGTTTACCAGGTCGGCCGACCCTCCTAGTCGTCTGACGTGGTCTTTCCTCCAAACTGACTCAGCTTCCATGTGTTGGCTCCTCCCGGCTTGAAGAAGTTGTTGATGACTAATTCGCGCGCTTTTGGTAGCGGTAACAGACCCTTCTCCAGCTATAAATAGGACCCCTCACCTCAACACACACCACTTGAGCATCATTCTCTTGTATACACTAGTTCTCCTAGTTCCTTAGTGGAGGTTAGGCTGTAGAGAGGAGCCTCTAGTCCGAAGTCCAAAATGGGAAAGGTATGGCTCATGTATGTTTTTTTATATTTGTGACTTTATGCATAATAAAGATATTATCTTTAGTTTTCATTTATACATATGCTTGGATGAAGTGTTTCTTGTTTGATTATGGATTCCATGTATGTGGTAGGAGTAGTCTTTATGATTATGACTTAACAATCTTAGTATATCATCATAAACACTACAAAACCCCACTATAGTCTAATTAGTTATGGTATGATCATGTTAATATGAATAACTTATGCTATGTCTCAACATTGGTTCAACAATGTTTAGGTTAGTCATTGCCTTAGGATGGCTTGTACCGCGGCTCCTAAGGTATTTACTTAATATGCTAGCATGGTGATAGGATAGTTAAGTAGCGTTGGGTGTCTCGTAGACCCACGGATTTAAGAGGTAGGCAATAGGTGGTGACAACCCTATCTGTCCTTTGAAATCCTCCACGTTCGGCTATGCCACGGGCTCTTTGCGGGAGTCATACTAGTATTGCTAAGGGTAAACCCATGACGGATGTGTTGAACAAATTAGCATAAGGATTCACCATTGACATGTTCATTAGTACATAACCTAGGATATGTATATGTATATTAGAAGCATTGTAGGAGCAACTCCCCAACTCTTAGTCTAATCTCCATTAGGACCCATTTACCCTTTAGAATAGATTGCTTAGATGTGTGTCACACTACCCATATTATCAACTTACCCCTGTCTTGATAATTGATTAGTATCCCATAGCTTGATCATAAGAGTAGTGTCTACTTTACTCCATTGCCTTCCTTTGGGATAAATACGATACCCTTGGGAATACTCTTGGGTGAAATTCTACATGAAAGTTTATGTGCGCTTGCGGATTTTTACCTGTGACATAAGAAACATCAACAGGTAGCAAGGTGTAAATCTACTGACAGGCACAGACATGCTCCGTACAGGGACCTCTTGCCCGTTACGGAAGGACCGGTTCCGCGTTTGGGTTTTCTTTGAAAGGTTGTTGCATACAATAGCGTATTGAAGTGTGATTTACTCCACTTATAAAATGGGTGTATGTGACGTGTTATCCAGGTAGACACTAATTACAATCACCATCCCTCACGGTTATTTGAGCACCGCTTGTTCACTACGTTGTGACATAGTAAATACTGAAGAAGCCAAAAGAATATGATGTATTGAATTATTATTGCTTTGCAACTATGATTGATATAGAGTTTGCTCACTAAAGTTATCTTTTAGAAACCTTTAAATTGCTGCTAGTAAACATGAAAGTTAGGATCAACATGTAGGAGAGTCCTTTTTTGCAATATTACTTCCTATGTTAAGTATACATGCATGTAGAGTTTCATGCTTAGGTGTGACAGTCAAGTCTTGCTGAGCCATCATACTTACGGTTGCTATATTCAGTTGTTGCAGGCGAGATGTATGGAGAAGGGCCCGAAGATGAGGCGATGCCCTGTCGTGTTATACAGCCGAGGGGGAGCCCTGCACGCCGCTGTGATCTTCATTTGTGTGCTGCTATTGTGTAGCGTCCCCAGGCTGGACGGCTGCACTTTTGCATAGCTAGGATGAGAGTTTAGCTATTAGTATTATCTTCCGCTGTGTATTAAGTATTGTAAAATACTTTTGTTGTTTATATCAATAAAACTTTGCATTTTATCGTATTCTTTTCATGTGTGGTGTTGGGTGCCGCATCGCACGGCACCACCCTCTGCAATTCTGGAATGTGTGGACCCATTCCTCACAGGTAAAAGCTGACCACTTGAGAAAAAAATGGACTGCCGCAACCATTGAAGATACCAACATTGAAATGGGAGGATCTGAGTATCGATTTTATTGTTGGATTCCCTCTCACCTTCCATCAGCATGATTCTATTTGGGTGATGTTGACCGGTTAACCAAGTCATCACACTTTATTCCGGTGCATACCGCTAACAATGTGAAGAAATATGCGAACTTATACATATCACAGATTATATGCTTACACAGAGTTCCCCACAACATTGTATCGGGCAGGGCATCGTTGTTTGTTGCTCGTTTTTGGGAGCAGCTACATGCATCATTGGGGAAAAAATTAATTTGTAGCTCCGCGTATCATCTCAGACCGACAGACAAATCGAAAGGGTAAATCAAATACTTGAGGATATGATAAGAGCATGTGCCTTACACCACGGTAAAAATCGGGATGATCTTTAGCGTTGGTGAGATTCTCATATAACCACGGATATCAATCTAATATCAGAATGGCACCATATGAAGCTCTCTATGGCTGGAAGTTCCGCACACCACTCAATTGGTGTGAATCTGGTGTACGAGTGGTCTATGGTATTGATCTAGTAAATGAAGTCAAAGAGTAAGTCAAGCTTATTCAAGCTAATCTCAAAGCTGCTCCATCTCAGAAAAAGACTTATGCGGATAAAAGACCTCGTCCTTTAAGCTTCAACATCGGAGACCATGTGTATCTCCGTGTCTCTTCGATGAAAGGAATTCATCGCTTCGGAGTAAAAGGAAAATTAGTCATCGATTAATTGGTCCTTTTTCTATCACAAAAAGATGTGGACTAGTTACTTATAGACTGGAGTTACCGCCATCTTGAGCTGGTGTTCACAACATTTTCCACATATCTCAATTACGGAAATCTCTCAAGCCTGCTATCAATATTCGCGTAGAGGATGTTTAAGAATTAAAACCAGATCTCACCTACGTCGGACAACCGATCTAGATTATTGATGAAAAGCTCATGTCACAAGGAATTGGACGATGTGGTTTTTTTGAAGTTCTATTGAGTAACCACACCATAGAGGAAGCAACATGAGAGAGCGAAGAGTATCTCCGCTAAAAAATACTCGGACATGTTATCGTCATATCTCCGGTAATCTCCCCACCGTTTTGTCTCTCTTTTGTGATCTCGGGACGAGATTCTTTTAAAGTGGAGGAATGTAAAATCCCAAATGAAGAATTTGCAAATAATTATGGATATTAAATAGAAGGAAAGAAAAATAGAATCTAGTGTGTGATAGTTAAAAATAATCCAAATGGATAGAGCTGAAAATTTTAAACTCATTAAATTTCAAAGTTTGACTCAGCAAAATAAAGAATGGAATCAAGCAAATAAGTAAAATAATTCATTTAGTGTCCATATAATTTTTGGAAATAAAATAGAGAAAGAATAAAAACAAAAGCCAAAATGTGAATTAAAAAGTTTAATTTGCATTTCTATATTCAGCAAGGCAAGAATCCAAAACTTAGTGCACCATAATTTTCTCATATTCAAATTAGTGACCTGTCAAAATCTCACTAAAATTGGATTAGATTTGCTTTTGGATTTTGCATGAGAAAGAGGGGATAAGGGGGGGGGGGGGGGGGAGTTGTGGGCCCCACATGTCTCTGTGTGCCAATCATAGCGAGGCTTCCTCTGTTTTTCTCTGCTGTCTCATGGCGCCACGCACAGTCACATGCAAATCAACCTCTCCCAATCGCTTTCTTTAGCTTGGACTACACAGCAGCGCGGTCCTATCATCACAAGATATTTGTTCACTTCCTCTTTCCCTCTCTGCTCAGCTCATGCGCCCGCGCCTCGGTTTTTCTGGCCGCCGTTGAGCTTCCGGTGGAACCGAGTCGCCCGGAGTTCTGCGTTGATTTTCCACCACGCCAGCTCGTGTACTTCTGCGCCGACATCGCCTCTACCTCCTCGACAGAAGCTGGTGTCGACTTTGTCCTCCAAACCCGAGCACGGCGAGGTTTCATCCCCGAAGTCGAAACTGCCATGCCGCCCTTCTTCCCCATCGACAGATGGATTCTCACCCTCTCCCACTCAACACAACATGCAATAAGGTTCGCCCAAACTATACGGTGCTTCCTCCATGGTTATTAGTCCAGACATATCCATGTTTCATCCGATTACAAGGTTTTGTCTTGGGTGTTCTTATGAACAGGGTGATTTCAGTGCACCAGTTCCATTTCCACGTGTAATTATTTTCCAATCCTGTTAGGTTATACCTTCACTTGACTCCTATGAACCTCCTGAATCAAAAATCAAAGAAAATGATCGAGTATAGCCTCAGCTCTTGAAGTTTTCATTGCCACTGAACCTTTTGACCTAGGTCGAAGGTGAACTTCAATTTCTGTCCATTTTCTCCTCATTTTGAGCCCATAAGCTTGGTCCTCATCGACCACTGGTGCCTCACGATATTTTCCTGGGTGATACAGTGCTCTCTCCACAATGGGCAAGCTCGCCGGAATAGAACCCGCCGCCGTTGCCTTCGCGCAGCAAGGTACCGTTGGCACCGAGCTCTTTAGACCTCGCCAACGTACTCGTCATCCGACGTTAGGATCTGGCGGCCATTTTCTGGCAGGGAGAGCAGGGGCAAAGCTGGCCGGCAAGGGGCGCGGCCGTGGCGCCTCCCATGCCACCCATGCCCGAGGTTGAAAAAAGGCTTGGGCTGGCCCACTTGTCAGCCGGTGTTTCAACCTCACGGATCAATCTGTATTGGTCAATTTAAATCTGTGGGCAACAGTCAACGGTTAAGATATTTTACAATAGAAAAACAATTGCAAAAATTAGGGAAACATTAGAAATTCACCATTTCCTGTAGAAATGCCCGAAATTGTGAAATAATTTTTTTGGGTTCCTCATGTCAAGTACTTTGCAGTGGTGCAAATTATTTGGTATGAAAGTCCCTGGATTTACTCAATAGTTCCCTCAAGTTAAATTATTCGGAATTTATTCTAGGTGATTCTTTTATTACAAAATTCTCAAATTTGCCCACAATCTTCCTTTGAAAATATTTGATCTTCACTACGAATTTCAAAATCATTTGACTTCATTTACTGCGTCAAATTGTGTTTCATTCACCTATGTTCCTGAAAAATAGGAGAAACAACAGAGACATTTTCAGAATATTGTAGAAACTTGTAAAATGCATATACCCTGTAGGATGCTTAGAAAATGTCAAACCAATTTTGTTGACTCTATGTGAATAACACTAACAAGAAAACCTAGTTTGTCTTATGACAAAGCCTCTATTTTTCTAGAAAAATTCAGAGAACTGAAACCTTTATAGAATTTTGTAGACCGAAGTATTCCATTCCTGTAGCTGAAATTTTTCTTGTTGATCCTCCATGTTATTAGGAAGTTACTGCAAACTTTACAGGGCCATTGGATCCGCTGAACCTGTAAAATTGAGATCATGTTCCTGAGTCCAAAACAATGTCCATGTCATTTCATACCCAATCTTCCTATGTTTCCCTTTGATAGTCCTATGTTGCTGTACACCATAGCTGCAGGACTTCTCTTCCTAGCTATTTTACTACTTCTCGAGTTATTGACATCTTCCTTGGTTATTACTAAGTTGCATTCTTATTTGATGCATATTCATGACGATAATGGTCGTGATGAAGGTGGTCGAGAAGCACGAACCAGAGAAGTGGAATTCTCTATTGGATCTGCAGAGGTGAGAACCATCGGTGGAGTTTATTAACTGATTGTCATTGCCTTTAAATCTTGACCGAAAGGCAAGCCCCGGTTTGCATTTAAGCAATGTTGCAAAATTTTGTTTTCTCTATATTATATAGATGAGATGTATTCTCCATTAGGTATTGTGCAATGAAACCCAATTGCATGACAAGATTATACCATGGGTAGAGTAGTGATCCTGACGTTTCGATATGCTATGCTTAAAGGTCTAGCTGGAAGAATGGGTAGAAGTTGAGTAGTCGGAAGCTAATCGCAAGATTAGCACTTGGTTTTATATCGGATTGGGAATGTGAGTTGAATTGTGAGGAGAATTCATTATAATTATTTGAAGACCGGGCACGAGCATAAGATGCAACCGGATATGGTCCTATGTGCGTAGTCCTGCCTGTGTTGGTTAAGGCCCGTCTCATGCCTGGCCCTATTGCACAAGTTCGAATTGTATCAGGTGCATGCTGGCTATATGGGATCAGATGTATCTTTAGGATCCTATGTTGGAACTTTTCAATCAGCTTAAGATGTTGGCTGTTAGTACAGTGGAGTAAACTCGCTCATGAAAATCTCGCAGCGGAGGTGCACCTTGAGGGAGCTCACTGTCCGGGTTCATCGAATTGATTAGATATGGGTGAATCTTGAGAAAGGTGGTCACGTGCGATATCAGTGGAGTGTGCCATCGCAATTACGAGTATGGTCATACGTGTTATGCAGTCTGGTTGTCTATTGGTTGGAATCACCATTGCTCACGATTATTTGAGCATGCTTGTATGCTGAGTCTTGACGTAGTAAGATATGAATATGGATTACTGCAATTTCATACTTGTTGATATATAATTTTATTGCAAACTTGTTTGCAGTAGTGATAGTGCAAACTAAATTACTTTCAGTGAAGCTTTAATTTGATGCTAAAGATGAAAGTAAGGATTCACTTGTAGGCGTGTCCTTTATGCAAATTCAGCTCCCGCTATTAAAGTTTCCAGCATGTAGAGTTTCATATTTTAGGTGTGATGGGTAAGACTTGTTGAGGTTCGAGCTTACGGCTGCTTTATTGTGGTTTTTGTAGGTATTAATATCTATGCTTATGTTGAGGGTTGTATGTGAGACCTCGAGCTTGTCGAGATATATCTCTCATCGAAAACCTTGCCGCTGCAATCTCTGCTTCGTGTTGCTGGTGGGAAGAGTCAGCGGGCACGGACAGCTTCTCTTGTGCATAGTTAGTTGAGAGTGTGAGTATGTATATTCTATTGTGTTGTATCTTATGTTGTAAAAGAGAATATTGTAAAATAAAAGATTTGTGTTGGTTATTTTAAGTTGCTTTTCATGTGTGTTGTTAGATGTCACATCGCATGGCACCACCCAATGCGATTCCTGGAATGTCGGTACCCTGGTCCCCACACAAAATAGGATATGTGATCTTTCCACCAATTCAGTATACTAAATATATCATCAAACTGAGTAATTGAATCACTATCTAAATATGAGTCCAAGTAAGAAACAAAGGCAGGCAATGGTGTACTAAAATCAAAAACAGAAGTTGCAGAACTCACGGAAGTAATACCAGAACCAGAACTCACGGAAGAGGGAGCAATACCAGGTGCATGCCTAGAAAAAAAGTTTTATTCCAAGAGCTTACCTTGTTACCTGCTATAGAATGAGGTTATGGAGGTCTTTCAATCTAATAGAACTAAATTTTGACTCATATTTCAAGAACAAGTTAGTCGATTCACACTACTACAAAAAGTATTTTTACAGGCGCCTCAAATTTTCAAAGACAGGCGGTCCTTAAAAATATGCGACTGTGATGACGAATGATATAATAACCGCCTGTGATGAAAGAACAACACAGGCGGATTTTAAAGAACAACCGTCTGGGTAAATACATGATCTTCACAGGCGGTTCTTAATTAAGAACCGCATGTAATGCAATGAACTTCACATATGGATTTTAAGAAACAACCGCATGGGTAAATACATGATCTTCATAGGCGGTTCTTAATTAATAACCGCATGTAATGTAATGAACTTCATAGACGGTTCTTAATTAACAACGGTCTGAGAAGATCATGTATTTTCAGTGGCGGTGATTGTTTAAGAACCGTATGTAGTTGTTCAATTATCACAAGCGGTTTTCATTGAAATTACAGGGATTTAGTCATTGCAATTATCACAATCGTATGTAGTCGTTGCAGGGAAAATTGTATCAGGAAAAAAACACAGATGAGCGAATACTAGTATAGTAATGCATTATAGGAAATGCTCGATCACCAGTGAGGTTGGCTTAATTGTGATAATACACCATTAGAGGCTTTACAATTGTTCAAAGATAATTTCTTTACACACTGAGAACAAAAATCATGCTACATTCATTGTAGATCGATGATGAAGCTCCCATCGATCAATCTAAATTGTGTCGTCCTGCTTGCTCTCGAACACGTCTCTTATATTCCGCTGGATCCTGAAAATATTGACATTAATTAAATTAACAAATGTCGAAGGAGGAATGAATAACCTACATTGGTCACTAAGTCAAAGTGTCATCTAACCTTGATAAGTAGATTATAGCAATCATTTTCAACATCAGGCACATTTGGCTGATGCAGCAAACGCTGAACTTCAAGTAGTATAGTTTTGATTGTAAAAGCACTGCACCACCCCTACGAAATATAATTTAAGCAATATAAGAAACCAGTTCAAATAAGTTCGACAACAATTATAAGTAATAATTACATGAACAAAATTGGTCTATCTTACAGTCTCTTGATCAAGAATCCCGATGCAGAGTGCTCCCGAACGATGGACATTTGGGTGAAAGAACCCAATTGGAAAGGCGCATCTTGGAGGCACCAAGGGATAGTCCTCAGAGAAGGAGATTGTCAGCGGGTAGTAACCATCTTCCCATTCAGTCTGCAAAAGAAAATTATTAATAGGAGGACGATGGTTAAACTCATATTGTGCTTGTTCTTCATGACTTACCCCTTCTTTACCGGGGACGATGCACTGTCACTTCAATAAATCTCCCGATTCAGGCTTCGCAGAGAAACCCTACGCGGAGAAATTGAAAATACCAAAAACAAACAAGACGGAAAAACAAACTACAGTTAAGTTCATCAGTCCATTACAGATACATATGTATATACAACCATGCGACCGGTGTGCCATATGTACATACATGGGGATGGTTCTTGCGCCACGCCAAGCGCTCCTCTTTCAATCGGCTACACGCCCGAGACATCATTATCTGAAAGACCAAACTTCCAAACTTCCAAATTATTGAGTCCAAACGCATATGTACACAAATGCAAAAGGACACAATCCATATACCAACATTGTTCTAAGTTGATTTCAGAAGATACAAATATATACAATATATATCATCTCGCATTGCTATATACATTTTTTCCAGCATTGACATCTTCACGCATATAGGGTTTCAAATTCTTTTTAATGCTTCTCTCTACGCGCTTGATGTTTTCTGGTTCGGTGAAAAGGTACATCTCTTCATACTGATTATATTCCTCTTAATTATCTCCCACATTCTCAACCCCAACAATATTTTGCTTTCCAGAAATAACTACGTGCAACTTCTCAGTTTCTGGATCTTGAACATAAAAAACGTGTGCAACATTATCGGCGAGAACCCACAGGTCATCTTTGTAACCCAATTTATTCAAGTCTACCAGTGTCAGCCCGTAATTGTCCACTTTCAAACAATCAGGATGTTTGACCCACTGGCACTTAAATACGTGCATTACCATTCTTTCACCATAATCGAGTTCCCATATTTCCTCTATGAACCCGAAGTATGTGGTCTTCTGCCCTTGTGAATCATAAGCCTCAATACGAACACCACTATTTTGTGCAACACTCTTACCGTCTTTTTCTTTAGTGTAAAATGTGTAACCATTGATGTCATATGCTTGCCATGATGTTACCAAAGCAGATGGCCCACAAGCTAACTTCTTCATTGTTGCCTCTTCTATAGTGTTTCCGTATGATATATTTTTGTCCATTAACCATTCAGTGAAACATCTTCTGTGCTCTTTCATGATCTAGTCCTCTGTGCGGTCTTGGTTTTTATCAGGAAGCTCAATTTGGTGTTCCTCGATGTACGGCTCAGCTATTGCGAGCTGTTGTAGTACACCAAAATGTGCACGGTGTACATCTTGTAATCTTGAACAATAAAAGTTTTCTTACCCATTTTGCCTCTCCCACGTAGTCTACCCTCATGTACCGGTATAGGCACACCTATCGATTTTCCATCTTTGATGTAATCAGCGCAACCCTCAATCACTTCTTCAGTGGTGTATCCTTCCATAATTGAACCCTCTAGGTGAGCACGGTTCCGCACATAACCTTTTAATACTCTTAAATATCTCTCGAACGAAAACATATGATGTAAATATAGTGGCCCCAATGCTTTTATCTGATCAACAAGATGTATGATTAGGTGTACTTGCATATCAAAAAAGTATGGTGGGAAACACATCTCAAGCTTGCACATTGTCTCGACGATGTATGTTTTCAGATAGTCTAAATCTTCACGTGCTATCACCTTTTGCGTTACTGCATTGAAGAAGTAACACAAATGTGTGATGAAAACTTTTATATGCTCAAGTTTGATTACTCTTATTGCAATGGCAAGGAAAACTGTCATCATCATGTGACAGTCGTGAGAATTATAACCGAATAAAGACAAGTCTTTCATCGAGACTAGTTTGCGGATATTGTATGAGAAACTCGTGGGCACTTTGATCCCACGCAAGCATTCACAAATTGCATTTTCCTCTTCTAGCATCAAGTTGTAGCTGGTTGGGGGAAGGTAATGCTTCCCGTTCACCTTTTCTACTGGATGAAGCTCTGGTCTCAAATCAAGATTTACTAGATCCATACGTGAATTTGATCCGTCCTTTGTTTTCCTCGGCATGTCCATCAAGGTCCCAATGATGCTGTCAAATACATTTTTGTAACGTGCATCAAATCAATACTATGGCAAAATTCCAGATTCTTCCAATACGGAAGATACTTGAAAAAAATTGATTGTTTCTTGAAAGCCATGTCAGTTGTATCATCCGAAGATGTACTTTTCTTTCTCTTAATTCCTTTACTATTTTTTCCCTTACCGAAAGCAATATGAATGTTCTTGACCATTTCAAACACAAGTTTTCTACTGTAAGGTTTCGGTGCAGTATCTTTTTCGATTTTGTTATCAAATTGTTCTTTCATCTTTCTATACTTATGTGTATTTGTCAAGAACCGTCGATGTCTCATGTACACCGTCTTTCTGGAATCTTCCCTTTCATTTGTCCCGATAATATAAACAATTCGGGATAATCATGCACGGTAACGAATATCATTGCTCTTAGCGTGAAATACTCCCGCTTGTACTCATCCCATGTATGTACCCCTTCATTCCACAATTTTTCCATATCTTCCATTAAAGGTTCCAAGAACACATCAATTTCGATGTCGGGTTGTTTCGGACCTTGTATAAGAACAGATAATAAGATATATTTCCTTTTGTGACACAACCACGTTGGTAGGTTGTACATCGTTAAGACCACGGGCCATGTGCTGTGTATGCTCCTTTTTTCACCAAACGGATTCATTCCATTTGTACCCAAGGCAAACCTCACATTTCTGATTTCCTTCGCAAATTCTGGATACTGAATATCAATATTGTTGACTTTTGTTCTGTGATGATATTGTTGTTTTTTGTTCTATGATTATATTGAATTGACCTGGAAATTAGAAATAATAGCAGTAGTACTACACAGGTTATACCTTATCACAGGCGGTTATTAACCAACGGCTAGGCATGACTGTGAAAAAAAATTATCACAGGCGGCTAGATACAAGTAAAGAACCATCTGTGATAACCTAATTTTCACAGGCGATGACTGTTATGGTAGAAACCGGCTACGTTAAAAGGTCTTCACAGATGGCTGATGTAGGTAAACGTTCGCCTATGATAACACCATTATCATAGGCGGTTAGTTATGCTTCAATACCCGCCTGTGAAGACACATTATCATAGGCGGTTAGTTATGCTTCAATACCCGCATGTGATAAGACATTTATCACAGGCGGTTATATATGCTACATGACCTGCCTGTGATAAAATATCTTCACAGGCGGCTAGCCTAAGTAAAGAACCGCCTATGATAATTTGTCTTCACAGGCGGTATCACTTCTCCGCCTGTGAAATTGCGGATTATCACAGGCTCTTTGTTTCAGGCGGTTTTAAAAGCCGTTTGTGATAATAGGTTTGGAGCCGCCTGTGATGAGGCTTATTGTAGTAGTGTCAGATCTAACATTATTGTAGTAAGCAAAATAGTCACGATTAAGACATTGAGAAAGTAATTGAAGTGCATTGTTAAAACCACCTAATTTAGCTCTAGGATCTAAAATAAAAGCAAGAGAGTACAAGATAGGAATGTATGATCAGGGCTTTAGAAACTTTGATTTCATTGGAACAACAACATCTCTAAGAATAGGATCATTTTCATACTAATCTAAATGGTCAGGAATTTCGATTATAGCATGCATCATCAATGGTTAAGTAGGATAAGAAACACCAGAAATTGAGATAGTAGATTGATAAAACAACTCTAACAAATTTAACATATGTTCTGTGACATACCAATGCGCATCTGTAAGTTACACCTTGCCCCATACTTGACTTTCTTACAATTGACCATTTCGGTGAGCGCTTCCATGTATTGCCACACATCTGAGGTAGAGGTACCTTGTCGAGCCCTGCCATACATGATAGATACAATCATACAAGATTAACTACTACTAAGTCTAACAAGTACTGCTAAGTCTAACAAGTCTAACATGCAGTCATACAAGATTCACTACTGCTAACAATAACAAGTCTAACAGTACTGATAAGTGCTAATAATACTGCAATAGAACTAACAGTCTCTAACCTCTTGCTAGCAGTCTCTAACAATAACAGTCTCTAACACTGCAATAGAACTTGAAAAAGTCAGCAAGACAGCAAGTCACTAACCTCTTGCTCGATTTGCATGTACTTGGGCTAGGGCTAGCATCCACTGCCTCTGCCTCTGCTGCAGCCACCACCGCCTTCGAGTAACCAAGCACCGCCGCAACCCCAAATAAAGCCTCTGCACCTCCGGCATCAACATTGTTGTCTTCATCATCGCTGGCGAGCCCCTGCAAATGAAGATCTTCGTTAATAAAACCAACAAAATTAGGCGGAGGGGATGAAGAAGAACGCTCAGTGACCATGAAAGATTGAGAGGTGGGAGGTGCTGAGCTCGAAGAGGGACAGAGGGTTAAGCCTATAGGGAGGGTCGTCGGCTTCTATAGAAGGTCTGATTCACATGACTGAAGGGTAAATCCATGCGCCAAAAGACCAGATCTACGAGCTGGAAGGCTGGATTCGGCCTCCGGAGGAGCCTAGGATATGAGATCCGAGCAGCGACCGGTGACAAGAGGGGAAACAGGCCAGGGAGGGAGCGAGGGCGTACGGTCATGTCGAGGTCAGCTTGTCGGGGGAGCCAGCGAGGTCACCGGAGCACCAAAGCCCGGAGGGGAAGGGGACTACAGAAGTGTAGAGAGAAGCGAGGAGCAGAGGTGCCAACGCAGAGTTGCAGTCGAGAGGGAGAGGGATTAGAGTTTCGGCTTTGGTGGAAGAGGGGTCAGGGGAGGGGCTTATATAGCCTCCCTCCTGTTGGGTCAGGCCATGCCTCTAGCCCTCGTGCCGAGCGGGCCATGCATTGTGCCCAACGGGCCGACCCTTAATCAGGTCGTGTCGGGTTGGCACAACGGGCCTGCGTCTGAGCCCATGCACGGCTCGGGTCATGCTTCAGGTCAGCCAAGGCCTGGTGTGCTTTGTGTCGGGTTGTGCTCGAGTCGGGCCAAAACACTCATGCTTCGGCCAGCCCAGTTGTCCATCTATAAGTGATGGCGCCTTGCTAGCCATTGAAGCCATCATGGCTGTGGATGTGGCACCTCTCGTCATGATCTCGCCGGAAGGCACGCCACGTGGGTGCAGCCCTGCGCCTCGCGATGTTGCACGCTCTCTCTCTACGAGGAGAGCACCGATGAAGTCGCCAACACCAATGTGACGCCATCAACGGTTGCCCTCAAGCCAATCAAGACTCGTCCACAGAAAAGATGGTGTTCTTCTTGCGCTACAACCCAGCGAGGAGCACATGGGCACATTGAAGACACAGAAAGGTTATGTAGTGAGCCACCACTACAAGCACCTACGCGTACCTCACTGGAACCATCGAACGACAGCTTCATCATCTATGGTGCGAGAACGCCCACGGGCTATGCAAAAGGGTTGTTGAAGCACGTGGACAAGGTGACCTCAGAGGAATCAATGAGATCGTCTCCATCTAGGGTGAGACGACACCCCTCACCACCCACTATCAAGAAGCCTCTGAGCCAATTCCAAAGTACTGATGAGAAGTATCCCAAGTCTGATATGGCGTGGCTAGCTAAAGAACTAGATAATCTCTGTTTGGAGAATAAAAAGCTAGCGAGCATTGTGGTCGGACGCATCGAAAGGGCGAAGCCTAAGGATAATATTGATGATCTTAGAGAGGAGATTATTGGTGTTCGTCATGGCACAAACACCAAACTTAGGCGATTACGCGAGGTCATAGGGATGTAGGATATTTACAATGCACCACGAGTAGACGTACCGATTAGGACTAGAGTGATCACTCTTTACTTCATTTCATTTTTAATTCCAAACTTTGTAATTGAATAATGTAAGCATCCCTATATTTGGATTTAGAGGTTCATCTAACACCTGTAAAATTCCCCCTTTATTTTTCTTTTGTGTTCAATAAAGAATTTAGGAAACAAGTATGCGGGAGAGTCACCTCATGAATTCCTAACGTGGAAACTTCACTTTTCACCCAGAAACATATCACAACTGAGCACAAGAGATGACACGACGAAACAGAAGGACAGAGAAGCCAGACCAGGCTCGACCGAGTCCCTAGTTTGGCCAACCTAGTGGTGCCCCCCTCGGCCCCATTTTGGTACACACTTTCGGTTTAAGTCTCCTGTCCCCTATTTTATGTGAATCCCTGCCTTTTGAGTTGAAAATTTTGATGGATTCAATAAAACTTTTCTAAATCAACTCAAATTTAAACTGAACAATCACATTTTGCTTTAGTTGGAATTAGTATAACTTGTATTTCAATTTCATCACCATGCTCCTAAATCCCATAATTAAATTAGGAAAACATGTCATCTAAGTATTTGATTATTCTGATATGGTGAATAAATAAAATCATGGAAAATTCTCTTCTTTCTTGAAATTAGTTGGATTTTTGCAAAATTTTGAAGTTATGAGATTTTACCTAACCCTCTTATTGGAGTTTAAATACCTACTAAGGCCATATGGTGCAAATATTGAAAATCACATACATATGCCACTTTGCAACTTCATTGAACTTTGTCCAATTCTTGACCCTATTTGAGTGAATTGCATGATATCTCTGATTAAGAAATTCTTGTGCACTCCACCATAGCTATGTTTTCATAGATTCCATCTATACACCACCAAAAAATACTCCATACAAATTGTTGTAATATTCCTCTCTTCAAAAAGATGCATAAAAAGGAGTAGAAGGCATGGCTATAAAGAGCTCTCAAAAAAATAAGTAGCCATCCTTACGTAAAAAGAGAGAGAACAATTGGGAGTCATCTTCATCTATCATCCATCACATGTGCACAAGAAAATTCCTTAGTCACTGATTTTTATTGCATAGTCCCCTCAGAAAGATCGAGTCTTTGACTTAGTAATATATGAATTGCAAGTGAGCCTCTCTTTATCACTGCCAAGCTCCACAGAAAAGTCATACTTAGTTGTAGGGACAAAAGGTGGCAATTCATGCCAAGGTGAGGATTCAAACACTTTGAGAGAAATGAGATAAATCCTTTGAGAGGAAAGGCAATATCTTTCGGGTTTTTGAAGTATAGCAATCTTCAAGATTATTTCAGCATGAGGAAATCTAGGTGAACTACATTCGAACCGTTCCACCTCTCAAACATCCAAGATGATGTAGTAGCCACATCCAAAAAGGGTTATAGACACAGGTATGAGTTGAAATATTTTGTATAATTATTTCATACTTATAACAAAACACTATCTTAAATTTAGTTCTTCTTGCCTTCACTTGAGGACGAGCAAAGGACTAAGTGTGGGGAAGTTTGTTAGCGGTCCTTAAATGCTAAATCTGACCATTAATTCACCTCATAAAGAGTATAAAATGAGAACACAACATAGTGGTAGGTGTTAATACTAACCATTTATACAAGTCTTAGTGTCTATTTGCATGTTGGTAAATTAAGTCCCAAAATACCAAGAATTGCATCGACCAATCCTGAAAATTGGTTCTCGGTCAATCAGGAGTCGCCACGTGGCAACACATGAATCCATGAACCCATTCTTAGGGGCATATGAGGCAATCTGACGGCAATCATGCGGGTATGGAACTAGGCCCCACAAGTCAGTCACTCGAAGGAAGCACACCGAAGATGGAGCTAGCCAGGGTGTGGTCGAACTAGGGGTTCGGCTGAACTTGTCCTAGCATATTTCTCGGTCAACATACGTGTTTCGACTCCCTATGGCTTCCAGAAGGCATCTATGACTTCTTCACACGCAAAAGATGGTAGGAACTGATTCAACTCCGTGTATAAATAGGACCCTCACTCCCTCACTTCAACACACCACAAGTTTGAGTTTAGTGTTTTCCAAGAGGCTAGCTAGGTAGAAGGAGGGTGAGGAGGAGCTAGGAAGAGGAGTCTTGGGCTTGTCAAGTCCCTATCCTACACTTGTACCTCTACGAAAGTCGTACCTGATTCGAGTAAGCTTTCTTGAATTCAATTCGAGGTTGATTCATAATTTATAGTAGTTTGCTTCAGTGGTTGATTCTGGGTTCACTGCTTTATTTAATTAGAGGGTCTAGTCTTAGCTTTGTATTCGAAAATACTCGAGTTGTGATTTAGAACATAAGTGTGATGCTTCATTTAGAAATCATCAGTAAATATCTCGTAGACCCACAAATTAAATAGATAGTCGTTAGGTGGTGATAGCCCTATTAGGTCCTGTTTGGCATAGCTTCTGTTGCAGCTTCTTCATAAAAATAAGCTGAGGGTGTGCCAAACAGGAAAATTTTCTAACAGCTTATTAGTTCAGCTACTTCTCAGAATGAACTAAAAGCAGGACATAAGCAGAAGCCACTTTCCACCAGCTTTTCAAATAAGCTGTTTTTGTAACAAGTTCCAGTTGTGCCAAACAGAGCCTTAGTCCTTTATAATCCTCCACGTTCGGATATGCTATAGGTTCTTAGCGGGAATCATCCTGATATTGTGAGGGGTAAACCCATGCCCGAAGCAAACAATCACCATAGACTGTTGTGTCTTAGGATCAAACCCTCAAATTCCTTTCAAATCCTTGCCTACAAAACAAATTGTGTGTCCTTGGGAGACCAAGCTAGAAGATTGACACACATGTACCTTTGATTCAATACCCCTAGAAATACTCTTTAAGTGGAGTGCTATGATGGTACTTCTGTGCACTTGTGAATTACTCTGTTTTCGTAAGAAATACCAACATTGCATGAAGTGAGTGTTGTCATTTCCATGAGGGACACACTCGAGTGTGTCCCTGACGCACCCCAACGGGCTGATTGGTGCACCCTGCGCCCTGTTAGATTTGGTGATAGAGCGGGCATGCATGCACCTCACTGCGGTTCTGTCTAGTGTCAAGATGGGAGCAGGCGAGATGATGGCTTCCATGGTCTGACACTGTTTGGAGTCACTCCGCCTGATACGCGGGAAGGATACGTGTCCTTGTAACTCTCGCCTCATTTATGAGGAGTTAGGGGGCAGGTAGAGGATTAGAAAAGGCATGGTCGGTTGTCCAATAAAGGGGCCCAAAGGCCATTCCCCGGGCGAGAAACTCACTTGTAAGAACTTCACTACAATCACTACATGAATCGCGATAATAGACGACGACTAGAAATCATCATCTATAAGGACAGTATCGTCGTTTATAAGCTATAGACGATGGCATATGCTTATTGACGGTGGTACCCGGCCATCTACGACTATTAGTCATCTATAAGCTTATAGATGACAGTTACTGTCGTCTATAAGCTAATTGACGACGGTCGGATTTAGTTGTCGTCAATAAGGGACTCTGTCCACGTGGCAGTGAAGGGAGCTTATCGACGACGGTGGCCCAAACCGTCGTCTATAATACACTTATAGACGACGGTTTAACAGCAACCATCATTGATACTAGACGTTATCATTGACGGTTTTTCGAAGACCGTGGACGATAACTTGACAGTATCGATGACTGCCAGACAGAAATCGTCGTCCATAGACCTTATCGTCGATGGTATTTCAGGAACCATCGACGATAAATTGCCAGTATCCATGACGGTGCCCCAAAACCATCGTCAATAAGGTATGAAGTTTTTTTTAAAAAACAAAAAATGTTGCCTTGGCTTCGAGGCCAGCCCTGGATCGATGGCCAGATCACACAAATAGATTCATAAGCATATATATCACAATAATAGCATTTCAAAACACTATACACACGCCACTACACACTTTGCAAGTTCGTGAATCCAAAATCGCAAAGACAGAAGCAAAATACAACTGCGATTGCCCAATAGCCAATATGAAGACCTGCAAAACATAAAGAGTGACTGTTATTTACAAAATCTTACAAAATGTAGTACAATACTTAGTGGGATATAGTGCTGGTGCAAAATTAAATCTAGTTATGCACAAGATAGGTCCTAAAATTTTGACAGCGCAATGCTGCCTATTTAACAATACACCCCCCTATCTGGTGCAATTCTTCAAGTAAAAAGGGGACAGCTATACGGTTATACCCATCATACGTATGTTGCGAGTCATACCTCATTTGCACTGTTGTTGTTGTCCTTCGCCGTGCTGGCGCTCGTCCTGTCCCTCTTCGAGCCGGCCTTCTAGAAGGTGATCAGGTCGCGATCGATGCGGTGGGTGCTGCGGATGCAGTTGTACACGAACCTCGTGGCCTCAGCGGGGGGGGGGGTTTCGTCGGAGGAGTGGCGGACAAGCTCGGGGGAGATGGCGTCGTTCAAGAACGGGAGGGTGAGGTACGTTCTGACGCTGGTGGGCACGGTGGTGTTTTGGCAGACGGCGGTGTTTAGGGTGACGCGGCTGCTCTCGAGGGTGTCGTTGTTGTTCGCCAACATGACGAGCACGGTGACGTTGCGTCTGGTGATGGGGTTCGCTATGGTGCTGTTTGGGGACAGGATGATGAGCATTAAGGTCGTGGCCATGCTCATGGCCCTGTGGGGGTTCCTCTCGTACGTGTACCAGCACTACCTCAATGGCCAGCGCGCGATCCCCAAGAAAGGAGCTGAGTATAGATGGTCAATGGGTCGTGCTGAGCAAGCTCGGCACGAGCCTGACCGGGCTCGGGCTTGGAAAACCTCAGCCCAGCCCGGCACGATAGCAATTTCCTTAGGCCTAAGAGCGGCACACGACCCGATTAAATGGGCCGTGCAGACACGACCCCTGTCGGGTCGAATGTGTTGGGCTGGCTAGAGGCACGGCGGCAGCGAATCTGCAGGAGTGTGGCGCATCTGCGTTGTAGGGAGCCGGAGAACAGGAAGGAGAACCAGAGGGGAGGGGGGCAACATTGTGACCATGCGAGAGAAAACCAGAGGGACAGCACGACCACAGCCCAAGGTAGAGAGATGGGGGAATCAGAGGAGGCAGGATGGAGATTGGATGAGGCAAGAAGGAGGCGGAGGAATCGAGAGGAGGCGGACGACCGAGTGGCGGCTAGGGTTTGACTGGACTCGGTAGAGAAAAATCGGTTTATATATTAGGTAACCAGTAGTGGGCTAGTCGGGTTGTGCCCATGTCGAGCCGGCACGGCCGGGCTATACAGGCCCACTATCAGGCTTGTTGGGCTGCCTCTTAATTGGGTCGTGCCAGGATGGCCCAACGGGCTGGAGGCTGAGCCCAAGCACGGCCTGAGTCATGCTTCAGGCCGGTCCGGGCCCGACCTTTCCATGTCGGGTTGTGCTCGTGCCGAGCCCAAAGTATCGGGCTTCTAGCCGACCCATCTAACCCATCTTATTTGGCTACCTCTAGAGCCGAGTGTTGCGTTTGTGCCGTACTGACGGAAAGCGACACGGTGGGGGTGTTGATATTTCCTAAGGAACACCAACAAGTCATTCCCGGCAATGGCGTCAGAAATTCTTGTTGACGTTCCTATGCACTACTAACAATTCATCTCTAGAAGTGGTGCTAGAAATGCTTGTTAATAGATTTTTGATTATACATATATATCCACAAGCGCACGGAAACTATCGATGTAGCATTTCCCCTCTAAGAGTACTCCCAAAGGGTGTCATTTATATTCTCCCAAAGGAAGCCTAGATGGAAGTAAAACAATCATCAAGTGGAAAGGCTAGGTTGATCTAAGCAAGGTTCTAGCAAGGATGGATAAATGATAATTGGAGTAGTGTGACACACACGAGAGCTTTCTATCCTAAGGGGATAAATGGGGTAAAGAGGGACTAGACCAAGGGTTAGGTAGAGACTCTTACTATGCTTCTAATGTATATATACATAGCCTAAGTTAGTTACTAATGATCATCTCGATTATGAATTCTCATGCTAAGTGGATTAACACATCGGGCACGGGTTTACCCCTACCAATACTAGGATGACTCCGGCCAAGAGCCTGTGGCATAGCCGAACGTGGAGGATTACAAAGGACAGATAGGAATGTCACCACCTACTGCCTACCTCTTCAATTTGTGGGTCTACAAGACATTCAACGCTACTCTCTATCCTAGCACCATGCTAGCATATTAATTAATTACCTTAGAAGCCTAGGCACAAGCCATCCTAAGGCAATGAACTAAATCATCATTGAATCAATGTTAATTCATAGCATAAGTGATTCATGTTAACATAATCATATCATAGCTAATTAGACTATAGTGGGGGTTTTAGTGTTTATGATGATATAATGACAATGATATATCATAATCATAAATAGTACTCCTACCACATACATGGAAACCACAATCAAACAAGACACGCTTCATCCAAGTACATTAACAATGGAAGACTATAACATCTTTATAAAGAATAAAGTCACAAATACAAATAGGAATATAAGAGCCATACCTTTCTCAATTAGGAATTGGGAAGAGACTCCTACTCCTCTCCTACTTGGACTATGTACTAGAGACTCTCCTCTCTACAGCCTTTACTCCTCTAAACCTATGGAGAGTAGTGGATATAATGGATGAATACTCAAGTGATGTGTGTCAAAGTGAGGGGTGAGGGGTCCTATTTATAGCTTGGATAAGGGTCGGTTCCCGCCACCAAAAGCACGTGAATCAGTATTCATCGTGACCAGGGCATCACATTGAGTTGACATGTCGAAGCTGACCGAGTTTGACGCCAGGAAGGGTTCGGTCGAACCCCCTAGTCGGCCAAACCTAAATGTTGACCATTTCTGGTGTGCTTCCTTGAGGTAACTTCTAGGTGGGTCCCATTGACTGATATGGGTGCTACACCGTTGGATGGCCTTGGATACTTCTATTTGTGGGCCATTTTATCCATGTGGTGCCATGTGGCATCGCCTGATTGGATGGAATGATATTTTATAGGATTCATCTCCTTGTTTCACTTCAATTCTGCATAGAATGCCTGCATGCACTACTTTCTCTAAAGACAAGTGGAAATAGGTTAAATAGAAAGGTGATGTGTGCAAGAAATGACACTTCCTTCACATAATTGAGTTATATTGACGGGTGATATTAGTATATAACAGCCATCAACAAACTCCCCCAAGCTTATCCTTTGCTCCTCCCAAGAAAAGTCAAGACTTTAGGTTGATGATCAGGAGTTGCTACAATGTTCTACTTTTCAAAAATACCATGTGCACAACAAAATACTCTACCTAGTATTGCAAAATTTGGCACGGTACTTCACCCATATTAAATCATTATGGGGCCTATGCCATCTCCTATTTATGGGTGGTTGAAAGATAGAAGAGAAATGGAGCACGCATACCCTAGAAATCAAGTTCCACTCAAATTCCGGAGAGTTCAATTTAGATTTTAAGTATCTCAATATTATTCTCTGAAGTCTCTCCTTTGTGTGTAGTGGAAATATATCCTCACCAAGGCATTTTGCCTAAATTCATCCTACCTCTACATAAGGCTTGTATGTGGAGCTTGGTAGGGAATATAGTAGGCATATTTGCAACACATAATATTGCTAAGTCAAAAGAGCAAGCCTTAGGAGAAATCAATTCAAAACACTTTCGATTCAAGACGTGTGCATGTGTGATGGAATGAAGTGGATGTGGATATTTGAGATGACTCCTTTTTGAGTGGACTCTCTTATTTTGCAGGGATGAAACATGGCTACTCTTCTTTCTTTCTTTTTTTTTTCATGCTTATGATGTAAGCATGTATTTTTCTTTTTCTTTTTTTTCTTTTTCTTGTAGCCATGTCTTCTACTCCCTTTTTATGCAATAAATTTTTTGAGAGAGTACTAAGCAAGAATGATATGGAGTTTCTCTTTTTATAGTGGAATGATGGTATGGTGGAATTTTGCCTACTTCTAGTGTAGAAGTATAGCATGTGCAAGTGAAGTCTTGAATTCAAAAAGTAATGAATGAAATCTCACATAGGTCTATACTAGTTTGATAAAGCTCGATATGAAGACAAATACCATATGCATAAGGTATATCAATGTAATATATCATATGGCTTTGGTAGGTATTTCCAATCAAATGAGAGTAACTTAAATCTTTTTAGAATTTCTTCGGAAATCTAAGTTTCGCTTTCAAACTACGAATAGCAGCCCTATCACTATATCATATCTCACAAAAACTTAGAATGGATTAAGCTTTTGCTACCCACAATTTCTAAATCAAGGAAAAATTAATCTTAGCCAAGGAGAGCAATATTTTGGAGAGTAGTTAGTTGTAAACAAGGGACTTAGGAAAACTAAAACAGAGCAACTATTCATCACTTCATCTATGTTAATTCCAAGCCATTCTTACCGCACATCATTTATTTTATTTGAAAGAAAATATATCCTAATAATTTTTTTTATATGCAAGGTGGTTGATGGAAAATAAATATGCAAGGGTGTGATACAATTTACCTCAAGTGGGGGTCCTCCCCCAAGCTTGTTCTTCAATCACCTCCGTGACGAGGGTTGAACCCTTAATGACAGAAGTATGCCGCAAGATCGGCTTGTTGTTGTAGCGCGGAGTTGAAGTTGGTGAATTGAGCTGAGCGCCCATGTGTTGTTAGCGGTCTTGGGTAGCTTGTACATGCCCTTGGACAGTGTTGTAGATGTCACCTGTTCTCACTTCAAGGTCTTCCATACGTCTAGTGAGATCCGTCATTCCTTGGCTATAGTCATGATGACTTCTAGCCAAAGAGGAACGGCATTTTCTCATGGACGTTGGAGGAAAGTTGCTAGAGCTTGAAGTGGATAGGGGTGGCTCCCATGTGGCACCTGTCCATCCATGCCAAGACGGACCTTCGGTCTCATACGATGGAGGTTGAGTTCATCCTCGGGTGCTTCACCCGTTGGGTTCTCTTCCTCTTCGTACTCATGGACCGTGGAGGTTGTCGGGGGCATAGCCGCTATCCTTATACGGCTTCTAGTTACTCTGCCAGAGACATTACTTCTTCTGGCTTCCTCGATGGGAAGGAGGTCAATGGATAGCTTCCGTCATTTGTACAAATTATAATCCGGTTAGGCAGCCAAATTTCATTGACAAAGCCGGGATAATAAAATATCAAAGAGTCATCTTGATCATGCTTCAGGGTATGTCCTTACACTAAATAATCATCATCAATTAATTCTCTTTCATTTTCAATATACTCAAATGAAGAATATTCTAGTGCTCCTACCCTACTAGCAATACGGGTAATCAATGAAGTATATTCAATTAGCCCTACCCTTGGAATGTAATCTAATCATTATGTCATAATGGCAATAACTGAAGCAACTTTTATCTTTTTAATCATGGAAAATAAAATTTTCAGCTCATCATCACGCACTACCCTTACATCTCCTCTAGGGAACATAGTCATAGCCACCCATCTATGCATCAAGCGCAAAGTACGGTTGTGCAGTGGCTATTCCTAGGTGCACTACACCTGACCTCTCTAGTTAAATCTTGACAAAAAATTTGTTTTTTAAACTTAGAAAAAGTGTCTAAATCTAGCAAACAATGTTTGTGGAAGCCTAGGATTTCACTTAATTATTTCCATAGGATGTTGTACTCTTTTTGAAATAATCTAAAAGTAATACCATCAAATCCTATTTTGAGTGTGAAAAGGAACTGTATGGAGATAAGGCATGAACCTTTCTCTTCTATGTGAGCAAAGTTTTCCTGTCCTAATGCGCGCCAAATGGAAAAGAATTTGGAATTCATACCAATTTTGGAGATCAAATCCGGATCATAAGCTTTCGTATGAGAAAACTCATGATCTTTGAGGAGCTTGCGTGCTTGATCTTCAACTTCACTTTTGATGTCGAGGTCGTCATCGTGAAGAAGTTGGTGTGGGTTACTCCTCTCACCCATGGGAGAGTCCTCTCCTACACTCCTCCTCCTGAACTTGGTGTAGCAACGGAAGAGGGGCATGCACTCGAATCTCCTCCATGGCTTGAGCTTGTAGCCTCCTTCCTCTTTCCAAACAACCTCTTCATTCCTTTCATGGCCACAACAAACAAGAACACAACAAGACAAAAACTCCAAAGAGGTCATGTTAGCAAAAGCAAAACCCTGACAATTTTTTTCCTTGAAGAATTTGAGAGCAATTGCAAATGCAAATGAAAGGCAAATCTTTTTGAGTTGGGAACTGAACAAGAGCACTTCAATGAAGAGTAGGAAAAACAATGGGAGAAAGAGTGACTTTGGGGAGGTATGAAATGAGGTGAAGTGTGAGGAGAAGTGCCACCTCACGGCCACCATTTACAGTGTGCACTCCCCAACAGTCACTAGGGAGCCAAATGTAGTTGTTGGAGGAGAGAGAGCCAAAATGGCCCTTTCTCTAGTCGGACGAACATGGGGTCAGCCGAACTGACAAGTGGGACCCCTATTCTCCCTTTTGGAAGGTGGCTCCCTAACGGCTATGGGATTAGCACGTTGGTCAATTATCTCTTTTGCAGCTCAGAAAAATTGTTTTTCGAATAAAAACTCCTTTTTCAAAACCCAACAATTTTATTTTTTTGAAAATAAAGAAATAAAAATGATAGTTGAGAATATAAGATTCTCAACTTACTAAGAAAATCAAATATGCAGTGGGGAAAACCAAACTAAATGGGGAAAACCAAATAAAGAGAAAAGAAAAACAAAAAAAGATAACTACCAATTTAACATATTGGCTAGGTCTCACCATCATCTGATGAGATGGACATTCCTCCTTCTTCATTTCTTGACATCCGGGCCCATAGGGATGGGCTCGAACGGCTTGTCTTACTTCTCCCGCCATACCTTGTTTGGCGGCTTGGTGGACCTGGGCCTTTGGGGAGGCCCGTACTTCTCCATCTTCTTGGGGTGTCGGCGTGGACGATAAGATGGGTTTTCCGCATAGATCAAATTTCTCATGAATTCAATGAGCGGGTCCACCTTTGGAGGTGTGGTTTTGACTTCTTGAATGTTTTTAACTTTTGACCCATACTTGATACGGATCATGGAGCATTGCTCCAACTTTGAGCAAAAGTTAAACTTCTCCTCCTTGCCATTGATATGGAAGTGGATTTCTCTAGCTCCCACATCTATGCGAGACTTCACGGTGCTTAGGAATGGTCGCCCAAGAATAAGTGGTGTATCCTTCTCGACCTCCATGTCGAGCACCACGAAATCCTCGGGTATGAAGCAGTTTCGGATTTTCACCAGAACATCTTCAGCGATACCTGCTGGATAATGGACTGGGGAATCAGCCAGTTGGAGCTGTATTGGTGTTGGAGTAAGTTCTGTGAAGTTTAGCTAATCGAAAACCACCTTGGGCATCACACTCGCACTTGCTCCAAGGTCACAAAAGGGCCTTGTCAAAGTGGTGTGCCGCATTGGTGTTGGAGTAAGTTCTGTGAAGTTTGAAAGTGCATCTAGGACTCCCTTGTGGGTTTTGGATGATTTATGACAAGCAATTGGGATCCTAATCCTTTTGTTGAGATGAATACAGGCAAATAATGAAAAATGAGCAAAATGCCAAAAAGAAGGGAAATGAGAAGCAAAGTGAATTTGAGCTCAATGAGAAGAAAATAGTAGATTATTATGTATGGAGTGTGTTAAGGAAACACACCCAAGAGCTCAATCACTTTCAAGCACACACACACAATGCACAAAGTTATACAGGACCGGACTAGTCCGATATCAGCCGGACTAGTCCGATATCACTTTCTGCACTAGATCGGACAAGTCCGGTATCCACCGGACTAGTCTGATATCTTCTGATCCACTTCGGACTAGTCCTCCCCAATGCGGACTAGTCCTCAACACAATGCACAAGTCACACAAAATCGGACAAGTCCGTTGTGATCCGGACTAGTCCGATATTCTTTCTGATCCACATCGGACAAGTCCGATGTCTACACGGACTAGTCCGATATACACACTGATCTAAATCGGACAAGTCCTCCAAGTGCGGACTTGTCATCCTAAACACTTAGGGTTTCATATGTCCGGACAAGTCCGATGGCAATCGGACTAGTCCGAATATTTCCAGTAGTGAAATCGGACAAGTCCGTTTTCAACCGGACTAGTCCGATATTCCTGGACACTTAGGATTTGCTACACACAGCACACTGGACTAGTCCGGTGACCACCACGGACTAGTCCGATCTTTCTGAACCCTAACGGTCACTTTTAGAAACCCCATATAAATAGAGGTGCACGACCCACTTTTATACTCTCTCGAACCCTAGCGCCGTCACACCTCCCAAGAGACTCAAAAACCACCTCTCTCCACGAAATTAAGTGCAAAATCGATCAATCTATTGAAGATCACTTCTAGATCATTGGAGAGACACTTGGCACACATCATTGAGCTCTTGGTTTGATTCTCTAACACACTCTTGCGTTTCAATTTGTAATTTTCGAGTGTGTTATTGGTGGCTTTGTAAGTTGTAATCAAGGAAGCTCTCAACGTGTGAGAACGCCCCTTCAACTTGGTTATTTACCCTTTGTGATTAGTGGAAGAGGATTGGCCTTCGTGGCGATCCGACGAGGGAAGGGTTGGAGAAGACCCGGTCCTTTTGTGGGCTCCTCAACGTGGACGTAGGTTGCCTTCGTGGTAGCCGAACCACGGGATAAATCGTGTGTCTTGTCCTTTTGCGTTCTTCATCTTATTTGATCAACTTAATCTAGGGTTTGATTCACTTTGTTCAATTTGAGTTAAATTGTTGAACAAGAGCCTTAATTGTAATAGAATTTGACATACAACTATTAAACTGTCATTCAAGTTTATATTTCCGCTGCAAACATTAACGAATCAATCAAATTGACTGAACTTGATCAACTTAGTCCGTGAAAACCGGACTAGTCCGCACTTTACCGGACTAGTCCGATATCTCTGGTATTGACTTTGTTTTTGAGTGTTACAGGAATCGAGAAAATACAAAAAGGCCTATTCACCCCCCCCTCTAGGCCTACATTCAAAGTTCAGCTGGTCGAAAACCACCTTGGGCATCACACCCGCACTTGCTCCAAGGTAACAAAAGGGCCTTGTCAAAGTGGTGTGCCGCAATTGAGCATGAGATTGTAGGACATCCAGGGTCCTTCTTCTTTTCTGGAAGCCTATTGAGGACTGCACTGCAGTCTTCCGTAAGCTTGACAACCTCAGAGGTGGGTAATGGCCGCTTGTTATTCAATATGTCTTTGAGATAGTGAGCATAAGTGGGTACTTGCATCACATCAATCAAGGGCACATTGATGTGAATTTTTTGGATTATCTCAACAAAGCGATTGAATTGCTCATCCACTGTTGGCTTCCTTTGTCTATGAGGGAATGTGAATGTAGCCTAGAGGGGGGTTAATAGGATTTTTGAAACTTTATCGATCCCTGAAACACTTAACAGATTGATCAAATACAAGGAAGGTCGGACTAGTCCAGTACGATGCGGACTTGTCCGATGTACGTGTATTAGAAAGATCAAGATTGATCGTTAATTTCATCTCTAGTACTCTATGCAGCGGAAAGCAATTGACAACTTGGATGTATTATAGTAATGAAACAATGTATTGCAAAGATCAACTTTAATTACGATATTTCAACGAGAGTTACACAATTTTAAGAAAACACTAGAATATGATGAACTATAAAACAAAGGTGCACGAGACAAGATTTTATCCCGAGGTTCGATTCCACAGAGGAAATCTACATCTCCGTTGAGGAGTCCACGGAGGACCGGGTCTTCACTAACCCTTTCCTCGTTGAATCACCATAAAGGCTAATTCTCAACCACTTAATCACAGGGGTAAATAACTTGTTCAAGGGGCTTTCTCACTTTTGAGGGCTCCCCAAGAATTACAATGATGAACACCACCAAACACACTCAAAATATATGCAATAAAACAACTAGAGTGTGCGAGAGATCAAACCCAAAAGCTCAAGATCGTGTGGAATAATTCTCTCCTTTGTCCAATCCCTAATCCTTAAAGATTTGATCCTTTTAGGTTTAGAATGAGTGGAGAGATGTATTTTTGGGCTCTTGGGAGGTGTGATGGCACAGGAAGTCAAGAGAGTTTGTTGTGTGGTCGTACACCTCTATTTATACTAGGGTTTCCAAAAGTTACCGCAAGGGTTTGAGATGTCCGGACTAGTCTGTGGTGGACACCAGACTAGTCTAGTGTGCGGTGTGTGGAAAACCCTAAGTGTTGATAGATATCAGACTAGTCCGTTAAGGTGTGGACTAGTCCAATCTGGACACAGAAACTTTTCAGACTAGTCTGGTAGATATTGGACTAGTACGGTGTGGTGAACACCGTGTAGGACTAAGGACAAGTCTGCACTTGGAGAGACTTGTCCGATTTTATTCAGAGAGTTTTTGAACTAGTCCGGTGGATATCGTACTTGTCCGGTGTAGTGAAAAACCGTAGGGCTAAGGACAAGTCCAGACTTGGAGAACTTGTCTAATTTTAGTCAGAGGATTATCAGACGGTGGATATCGAACTTGTCCGGTGTTGTGAAAAATGTGGAGTGTTGCGGACAAGTCCGCATTGTGGAGACTTGTCCATTTTTAGTCGGAGAGATATCGGACTAGTCCGCACATGTTGATTTCTGTGCAGTGAGTGTAATCTCTTTCACTTGAGCTCCTGGGGTGTGTTTCTCCCACACACTTCTTACAAAATAAGTATTCTTTTCATGTTTTGAGCTCCTTTTCATCCTTATTCTCCCTTCTTTTTAAGAATTCCTTCTAATCTCTTTAAAAATATGCGCTCATCTCAACAATTTTGTTAGGATCTCATCTGTTTGTCATTAATCAACCAAAACCAACAAGGGATGCCTAGATGCACTTTCAATCTCTCACTTTTTAGTGATCTCCAAAGACAAGTGGAAATAGGTTAAATAGAAAGATGGTGTGTGCAAGAAATGATACTTTCTTCATATAATTGAGTTACATTGACGAGTGAAATTGGTATATAACAGCCGTCAATAGGGGGCCAGTCACGGTGGGGTGTGTGGGGGGGGGGGGGGGGGGGGAGGGGCAGCTGCATGGTGGGGAGGGGGTGGGGGGCACCCACGGTGGGGAGGGGGCGCTGGGAAGAGGGTGCTGGGGAGGAGGGGAGGCGCAAGGGGAGGGGTGGCACAAGGGGAGGCGGCAGCGGCGAGAGGCAGCGCAGGGGAGGGGAGGGACCTTTGGAGAGAGGCGGCGCAGGGGAGGGTGCCACTGGGGAGGGGCGACGGGAGGGAGCTACACAGGGAGGGGGCGACGGGGAGAGGGGCGGAGTACCTGGGAGGCGGAGAAGGGCGGCAGTGACGGTCTTCGGTGGCAGTGGCGACTGTCGACGGCAGCGCAGCGTGGCGCGGCGGCGGTGGAGGCACGACAAGATGGCAGGGGAGGCGTGGTGCGCTCGTGGTGGAGGCGTGGCGGCGGTGTAGGCGGGCAGCGGTGGTGGCGGGCGCGCGGGCGGCAGAGTGACGGGCAAGAAATGAGACGACGCGCGGTATACCTCAAAATTTGTTATCAACAACGATGTAGGTCAACCATCGTCGATAAGCGACTATTGACGACGGCGGAATTGGACCGTCATCGATTACGGCTCGGGTGGGCCCGGTTTTAGCCCATATTGAAGACGGGCCTTAATTGACGACGGTCGGCCATCGTCTTTAAGTATTTGACGATGGTTCTAGATAACCATCGTCAATTATGGGTTAATTGATGACGGTTAGATTTAGCCGTCATCAATTACATAAAAGAAGACAGCCCCGTCGTCTATTATTCTGGTCGTCGTCTATTATCGCGATTCTAGTGAATCAATCAAAGAGCAAGAGATGCACACTGGACGTAGGGCACCTTGCCCGAACCAATATAAATCCTTTACTTAAGTAGTTAGGCTATCTCAAGATGAATGCACAGCAAAATCAGTACTAGTCAGAAGTCTGAACATCGACACTTTTTCTTTAAAATTTCATTCACGATATGTTTTATTAACTTTTGAGACCAAGATCGTGTTGTTAGAATGATGATCTAAGGTAATTTATGCCTTGTGTTCATTTCTCTTGTAGTTACATATTTTTCTATTAGATAATTACGTATAATTTATAAGCAAAGTATATAAAAATATAGTCTTAAAGGGCCCTGACATTGAGTGTGCCCCAGGGCCCCCATACTATAGGCTGGCCGTGTATATAAGGTATCAAGTCTTGTGATATCATCCCACTGCCTCACTTTTTGGCCCTCGGTGGGCCCAACCACCCTTTTGTATCAAGTAAACTTCAACACACATAGAGAAAGAAAATGGTGTGAAATTATATGTGTGCAAGAATTTGAACCAGCAAGTGTTGAAGGATATAGTAACTAACAAATAGAGTATGTCTGCTCATATTTTGCATATGAAATGCAATTACATTTAATCTATATTATATGAATTGTGCCCATGTTGTCTACTGTGCTGCATTTCGTGTCCAGGCACAGCCCAATCATGATGCTAATTAGATCGTTTGATGCTTGGGCTGGGCCAAAAGGTTGAAGTCTTATGCTAGCCCATTTAGCACGATGCATTTGGCCACCTATATTTATCATGACCAAATAAGTTAGTACTTCATTGAAGTACCTACTAATCATTGTTAGTCACTTTGTATTATTATTGACATGAAAATACTTTGTTAAACACAAGCACGTCTTCAAGTAGGCCACTTGGGGGCTTTACATGTAGAGAAATCTGTCAGGCTAATTGTGTAAGGTTCACCTGTTAATCCAAGGAAGCCCCGCCCGAGAGGGACCCATTAGGGCAAATTCACCTTGGATTGTTGTTGCATAGGTAGGTTTTCTAGAATGACTTCAATCGTCGTATAGATGAAGGAAGAACGATAATTTAGGGTTTGAGATACAAAATTTAGGTTTGGAGCTAAAATAAGGTAAAAGGTTGTTGATTGGGGCTAGCTCAATCCACTATAAACTCTTTATAATTATTGGTTGGGGTGATGTTATCTCATTAAAAATGAAAACTCATACAATTTTTGAGTCAAATTTCAATTCTTGCCTTGAACTAGACGAAATCGATTTAACTGATTTCTAAACTAATCAGACCGATTTGGCCAAATTGGCCAGATCGGTTTTAGAAACCGATCTAACTGTCTTGCACTAACTTAAGAATAACAATATTCATCCCTCTATTTTAGAATAACATTCAAAGTCGTCATTGAAGTCTCCTTTAATCTTCATCTACATAGAGTAGTGTAAGATTTTACAGAAAGCTGTTGCAAACAGTCGCAGGCTCGCCATCCGCAACATGTGTAGGGATGGCAGCCAATGCCACCACTACTACAAAAAGCATTTTTACAGGCGCCTCAAATTTTCAAACACAGACGGTCCTTAAAAATATGCAACTGTGATGATGAATGATATAATAACCACCTGTGATGAAAGAACAACACAGGCAGATTTTAAAAAACAACCATCTGGGTAAATACATGATCTTCACAGGCGGTTCTTAATTAAGAACCGTCTGTAATGCAATGAACTTCACAGACGGATTTTAAGAAACAACTGCCTGGGTAAATACATGATCTTCATAGGCGGTTCTTAACTAATAACTGCCTGTAACGTAATGAACTCCACAAACGGTTCTTAATTAACAACGGCCTGAGAAGATCATGTATTTTCAGTGGTGGTCATTGTTTAAGAATCGTATGTAGTTGTTCAATTGTCACAAGCGGTTTTCATTGAAATTACAGGGATGTAGTCGTTGCAATTATCACAACCATATGTAGTCGTTGCAGGGAAAATTGTATCAGAAAAAAACACAGATGAGCAGATACTAGTACAGTAATGCATTATAGGAAATGCTCGATCACCAGTGAGGCTAGCTTAATTGTGATAATACACCATTAGAGGCTTTACAATTGTTCAAAGATAATTTCTTTACACACTGAAAACAAAAATCATGCTACATTCATTGTAGATCGATGATGAAGCTCCCATTGATCAATCTAAATTGTACCGTCCTGCTTGCTCCCGAACACGTCTCTTATATTCCGCTAGATCCTGAAAATATTGACATTATTTAAATTAACAAATGTCGAAGGAGGAATGAATAACCTACATTGGTAACTAAGTCAAAGTGTCATCTAACCTTGATAAGTAGATTATAGCAATCATTTTCAACATCAGGCACATTTGGCTGATGCAGCAAACGCTGAACTTCAAGTAGTATAGTTTTGATTGTAAAAGCACTGCACCACCCCTACGAAATATAATTTAAGCAATATAAGAAACCAGTTCAAATAAGTTCGAAAACAATTATAAGTAATAATTACATGAACAAAATTGGTCTATCTTACAGTCTCTTGATCAAGAATCCCGATGTAGAGTGCTCCCGAACGATGGACATTTGGGTGGAAGAACCCAATTGGAAAGGCGCATCTTGGAGGCACCAAGGGATAGTCCTCAGAGAAGGAGATTGTCAGGGGGTAGTAACCATCTTCCCATTCAGTCTGCAAAAGAAATTTATTAATAGGAGGACGATGGTTAAACTCATATTGTACTTGTTCTTCATGACTTACCCCTTCTTTACCGGGGACGATGCACTGCCAATTCAATAAATCTCCCGATTCAGGCTTCGCAGAGAAACCCTACGCGGAGAAATTGAAAATACCAAAAACAAACAAGACAAAAAAACAAACTATAGTTAAGTTCATCAGTCCATTACAGATACATAAACAACCATGCGACTGGTGTGCCATATGTACATACATGGGGATGGTTCTTGCGCCACGCCAAGCGCTCCTCCTTCAATCGGCTACACGCCTGAGACATCATTATCTGAAAGACCAAACTTCCAAACTTCCAAATTATTGAGTCCAAACGAATATGTACACAAATGCAAAAGGACACAATCCATATACCAACATTGTTCTAAGTTGATTTCAGAAGATACAAATATATACAATATATATCATCTCGCATTGCTATATGCATTTTTTCCAGCATTGACATCTTTGCGCATATAAGGTTTCAAATTCTTTTTAATGCTTCTCTCTACGCGCTTGATGTTTTCTGGTTCGGTGAAAAGGTACATCTCTTCATACTGATTATATTCCTCTTCATTATCTCCCAAATTCTCAACCCCAACAATATTTTGCTTTCCAGAAACAACTACGTGCAACTTCTCAGTTTCTGTATCTCGAACATAAAAAACTTGTACAACATTATTGGCGAGAACCCACAGGTCATCTTAGTAACCCACTTTATTCAAGTCTACCAGTGTCAGCCCGTAATTGTCCACTTTCAAACCATCAGGAGTTTGACCCATTGGCACTTAAATACGGGCATTACCATTCTTTCGCCATAATCGAGTCCCCATATTTCCTCTATGAACCCGAAGTATGTGGTCTTCTGCCCTTGTGAATCATAAGCCTCAATACGAACACCACTATTTTGTGCAACACTCTTACCGTCTTTTTCTTTAGTGTAAAATGTGTAACCATTGATGTCATATGCTTGCCATGATGTTACCAAAGCAAATGGGCCAGAAGCTAACTTCTTCATTGTTGCCTCTTCTATAGTGTTTCTGTATGATATATTTTTGTCCATTAACCATTCAGTGAAACATCTTCTGTGCTCTTTCATGATCCAGTCCTCTATGCGGTCTTGGTTTTTATCACGAAGCTCAATTTGGTGTTTCTCGATGTACGGCTCAGCTATTGCGAGCTGTTGTAGTACACCAAAATGTGCACGATGTACATTCTTGTAATCTTGAACAATAAAAGTTTTCTTACCAACTTTGCCTCTCCCACGTAGTCTACCCTCATGTACCGGTATAGGCACACCTATCGATTTTCCATCTTTGATGTAATTAGCGCAACCCTCAATCACTTCTTCAGTGGTGTATCCTTCCATAATTGAACCATCTGGGTGAGCACGGTTCCGCACATAACCTTTTAATACTCCTAAATATCTCTCCAACGAAAACATATGATGTAAATATAGTGGCCCCAATGCTTTTATCTGATCAACAAGATGTATGATTAGGTGTACTTGCATATCAAAAAAGGATGGTGGGAAACACATCTCAAGCTTGCACATTGTCTCGACGATGTATGTTTTCAGATAGTCTAAATCTTCACGTGCTATCACCTTTTGTGATACCGCATTGAAGATGTAACACAAACGTGTGATGACAACTTTTATATGCTCAGGTTTGATTACTCTTATTGCAATGGCAAGGAAAATTGTCATCATCACGTGTCAGCCGTGAGAATTATAACTGAATAAAGACAAGTATTTCATCGATACTAGTTTGCGGATATTGGATGAGAAACTCGTGGGCACTTTGATCCCATGCAAGCATTCGCAAATTGCTTTTTCTCTTCTAGCGTCAAGTTGTAGCTGGCTGGGGGAAGGTAATGCTTCCCGTTCGCCTTTTCTACTGTATGAAGCTCTGGTCTCAAATCAAGATTTACTAGGTCCATACGTGAATTTAATCCGTCCTTTATTTTCCTCGGCAAGTCCAGCAAGGTCCCAATGATGATGTCAAATACATTCTTTGTAATGTGCATCAAATCAATACTATGGCAAAATTCCAGATTCTTCCAATACGAAGATACTTGAAGAAAAATTGATTGTTTCTTGAAAGCCATGTCAGTTGTATCATCCGAAGATGTACTTTTCTTTCTGTTAATTCCTTTACTATTTTTTCCCTTACCGAAAGCAATATGAATGGTCTTGACCATTTCAAACACAAGTTTTCCACTATAAGGTTTTGGTGCAGTATCATTTTCGATTTTGTTATCAAATTGTTCTTTCATCTTCCTATACTTGAGTGTATCTGTCAAGAATCGTCAATATCTCATGTACACCGTCTTTCTGGATGAAGTGAGGTATAGAAATCCAGTTCTATCCACGCACCTAACGCAACCTTTCGTCCCTTTCATTTGTCCTGATAATGTAAACAGTCCGGGATAATCATGCACGGTAACGAATATCATTGCTCTTAGCGTGAAATACTCCCGCTTGTACTCATCCCATGTACGTACCCTTCATTCCACAATTTCGCCATATCTTCCATTAAAGGTTCCAATAACACATCAAATTCGATGCCGGGTTGTTTCGGACCTTGTATAAGAACAGATAATAAGATATATTTCCTTTTGTGACACAACCACGTCGGTAGGTTGTACATCGTTAAGACCACGGGCCATGTGTTGTGTATGCTCCTTTTTTCACCAAACGGATTCATTCCATCTGTACCCAAGGCAAACCTCACATTTCTGATTTCCTTCGCAAGTTCTGGATACTGAATATCAAAATTTTTCCACTGTGTTGCATCACCAGGGTGTCGTATATGTTTTTCATTCTTCTCGCGTTGCTCGGAATGCCAACGCATAAGTTCAGCCTCCCTAGGGTTTGAGAACAAACGCCTCAAGCGATCAATTACCGGAAGGTACCACATCACCAAGGCAGGAATTTTTCTCTTATTCTTCCCGTCTGCATTGCCAGAAGTATCGTCATCGTCACCTTCAGGACCAATAATAAACTTCTTATTCTTCTGAGTCTTTTTCATGTTTGTAACATACTAGTGATTGTAGTCCTTCTTATATCTACTGGCACCACAAATGGGGCATCTAGTTGCGAGCTCATGCTCTTTGCGATACAGAATACAATGGTTCACACAAGCGTGTATTTTTGTCACACCTAGTGCCATCGGGCAAAGAAGTTTCTTCGCTTTATAAGTGCTTCTGGGAAGTTTATTTGGATTTGGAAGAATTTCTGCCAGAAGATTCAAAAGATCAGAGAAACTACAATCGGACCATCCGTGCGTAGCTTTCAACTTTAGTAGTTCTAAGACTGCACGCAATGTAGTAAACTCTTTATCACAACCGTTTGATTCATCATATAAAAGCTTTGTCGCCGCATTCTGCAATGTCTCCATTTTACTTAAATGTTTGCTTGCTCCCATAGAAGTAAGTACATATGGTTCAATGTGACGCAACATCTCCTCACAATCGAACTCATCATCATCATCATCGCCAGCTTGATTGTCACTACCATCATTGATATTAACATTATCATCATCTGAGCCTCTCTCATCATCTTTATTCACATCATGTGTATCTAACTCACCATGCTCTGTCCATATTGTGTAGTTATTTTTGAATCCTCTTTTCACCAAATGAGATTGGATTACTATAGTATCCGTCCAAGCAATCTTATTTTCGCAGTCGATACATGGACATAATATGTCATCTATCTTTTGCAACTTCGCATGTCTCTTGGATGCTTCAATAAAATTTGCAACATTATGAATGTACATAGGATCGGGTCTTGGCATGTTATACATCCACGCTCGACGGTCCATGCTTCAATAATAGAATTTTTGTCAGATTTACAAAATTTGGCCACAAATATTCTCTAAAGGTCTTCTATAAAATGAATTTACAAAGACATAACAAGTATGATTAGGGCGACTAATGTAGGAGACGGGCGACGTCTTGAGGTGGACGGAGTCAAAGGGGGAAACAGTCCCAGCAGCATGGGCTAGGTCTGGTGGGATCCAGTCCGTTATATCTTGACGTCGGATCCCATCCAACGATGGTAACTAAATGGGTGAGTTATAAAACCATCTCCTTAGAAAGCTAATTGTCGGTACCCTGGGTACCGTATACCCCTTGGGATTGCAAAGATCTCAAGAGAATATCATCTACTCGATCTGAAGACCTTCGGAGGCCCACATGTCAGACATAACCGGACCCGCTTCCCCAACTTGGTTAGTCCCAGGGTCGCCACGTGTACTATCAAACCAGAGCTACCGCCCACAAAGGGGAAGCTCCGGGCTATGTACCATAGCGGCACCTCTGGACCTAACCGAGGGAAGCTCCAGAATTGACACGTGTTAGGTAGCACCGGACCTACCTGTGCCCCACAGTATGCTCCGGAGCTGCCACGTATCCAACCGTCGGACCTTCAGCCTCTAACCTCTGGAAGACTCCATAACGGCTCCAGATCTTCGAGGGGAATCAAGAACTTCAAGACCCGATTAAGTGTCATTAATGCTATAATAATGACACACGATCGGACGACCTTAACTACCAGTAACGGTGCTATCAAAGCCCGTAACTCGGTTATTAAGGATAATTAAGCGCATTAAATGTGTATCAATAGTAGTAACTGCCGGGGCCACATGTCAGGCCAGGATAACTTGTAACGGCATGCCCTTATACTATAAAAGGACAGACCGACGATACATAGAGAGGGATGCTGGAGACAGACTCTACGCGCTCACTCTACACTCTGAACTCACTTTGAGCTCATACATACAATACAACACCAACACACCCCGTGGAGTAGGGTATTACGCTCAGGCGGCCCGAACCACGTAAATCTTGGTGTCTCTTGTGTCATTTATACTTCACCTTCTTGAATCTCCGCGCGCCCACACCGAACCTCAAACTCCTCTAACACTTTAGTAGTGTCAGAAGATCTAGCGGATCAAAACCACCAACAGTTGGCGCGCCAAGAAGGGGTGCCTGAGACTTCAAGAATGGTGAACTCAGCTGCTGGATCATCCAACGGTCATCCCGCTGTTCAAGATGTTGGGGGCAATCCATCCAATATGCAGCAACCAGCAGGAGCCTCAGCTCCAGCAGGAGTCACGCTACCACCACCGCCGCCTCCACCAGCAAATCAAGCTGGGCAGCGTGATGGTGCACCGGCGTCCATCACTGTGTCAGCAAATCATGACAACCCGGAACACGCGCTCCATGCAGCACGTGCTCTTCTTCAGCGCCCACCACCTCCGGACGCATCCCGGGATGCAATGGAGCAGTGGAGGGCCGATGTGGAACACTTGGTTGCAGTCGCAACCGACCGCATCAGCAACCAGGGTCCTCCTGCTTCAGGACGGGCCCTGTCGCAGCGACGGACCTTGTCTGGCAGACTTGGTCCACACGTTTCCAACAATAGGAGACGTGCTGCGTCGCAGCAAGTGACGTCGTTGCCCTTCGGGGCACGGCGCACTCACACGGTGTCAAGGCTTTCAACTCATGACTTCCGGGCGGAGCTTGATCGCCGATACCGTCAACAAGACGGCCGAGTCCATATTGAGCGTGCTCATGAAAGACGAGAAGCTCAGGACATTCCTGCTCCTGAAGGAGTAGGAGGAGGCTGTTTGGCCCTGGCCATGCATCTGCGTATGGTCAGGTGGCCACGGAAATTCTGGCCTCACCTGCCGGAGAAGTTTGACGGGATCGTTAATCCCGTTGAATTTCTTTAGATTTACTCCACTGCTATCCTAGCAGCTGGAGGAAATGAGGCTGTAATGGCCAATTATTTTCCAGTGGCTTTAAATGGGACCGCCCGGTCCTGGTTTATGAGCCTTCTACCCAACTCCATCAACAGTTGGGAGGAGCTGTGCCGGCAGTTCACCGCCAACTTCGGGAGTTCATACACCCGACTAGGCACTGAACTGGACCTTTTTGCAGTCATGCAAAAAGGGGGAGAATCCATGCGGTCATTCATCCAGAGGTTCTCTCAGGTATGAAACACTATCCCTTCTATCTCTAGCGCTTCGGTCATTGTGGCATTCAGACAGGGTGTACGGGATAAGAAGATGTTGGAGAAACTGGCAATCAAGGAGATCACCAGTGTCACGGAACTCTTTAGCTTGGCTGGCAAATGTGCCAGAGCTGCGGAGGGCCGTGAAATGCACTCCAAACCACCTCCGGAGAATCACAAAAAATCCTCCAAAGGCGAAGCCACTACCTCTGGGAGTGGTAAGAAGAAGAAAAAGACCAACGACAAGAAGAAGCCGTCTTTCTGAGGAGTGCTTTCAGCTCCAGCGTCTCCTCGTCATCATCATCGAAGTCTTGAATTGCTTCGAGATACTTTTCCAGCTTTTGGTTCTTGTCGTTGTTCACTTCTTCCTGGTTGTTGATTTTCTGAACTTCCTTCATGTCCGACATGATCTCTTCGAGTGGTTGCACTCTTTCTTGAAGAACCTGCTCTGATACCAATTGAATGTAGGCCTAGAGGGGGGTGAATAGGCCTTTTTGAATTTTTCTCGGTTCCTGTAACACTCAACAACACAGTCAATACCAGAGATATCGGACTAGTCCGGTAAAGTGCGGACTAGTCCGGTTTTCACGGGCTAAGTTGATCAAGTTCAGTCAATTTGATTGATTCGTTAATGTATGCAGCGGAAATATAGACTTAAATGACATTTTAATAGTTGTATGTCAACTCCTATAACAATTAAGGCTCTTGTTTAACAAATTAACTCAAATTGAACAAAATGAATCAAACCCTAGATTAAGTTGATCAATTAAGATGAAGAACACAAAAGGACAAGACACAAGATTTATCCCGTGGTTCGGCTACCACAAAGGCTACCTACATCCACGTTGAGGAGCCCATAAAAGGACCGGGTCTTCTCCAACCCTTCCCTCGTCGGATCGCCACGAAGGCCAATCCTCTTCCACTAATCACAAAGGGTAAATAACCAAGTTGAAGGGGCGTTCTCACACGTTGAGAGCTCCCTTGATTACAACTTACAAAGCCACCAATAACACACTCGAAAATTACAAATTGAAACGCAAGAGTGTGTTAGAGAATCAAACCAAGAGCTCAATGATGTGTGCCAAGTGTCTCTCCAATGATCTAGAAGTGATCTTTAATAGATTGATCGATTTTGCACTTAATTTCGTGGAGAGAGGTGGTTTTTGAGTCTCTTGGGAGGTGTGATGGCGCTAGGGTTCGAGAGATTGTGAAAGTGGGCCGTGCACCTCTATTTATATGGGGTTTCTAAAAGTGACCGTTAGGGTTTAGAAAGATCGGACTAGTCCGTGGTGGTCACCGGACTAGTCCGGTGTGCTGTGTGTAGCAAACCCTAAGTGTCCAGGAATATCGGACTAGTCCGTTTGAAAACGGACTTGTCCAATTTCGCTACTGGAAATCTTCGGACTAGTCCGATTGCCATCGGACTTGTCCGGACACATGAAACCCTAATTGTTTAGGATGACAAGTCCGCACTTGGAGGACTTATCCGATTTAGATCAGTGTGTATATCGGACTAGTCCGTGTAGACACCGGACTTGTCCGAAGTGGATCAGAATGAATATCGGACTAGTCCGGATTACAACGGACTTGTCCGATTTTGTGTGACTTGTGCATTGTGTTGAGGACTAGTCCGTATTGGGGAGGACTAGTCCGAAGTTGATCAGAAAGATATCGGACTAGTCCGGTGGAGACCGGACTTGTCCGATCTAGTGCAGAATGTGATATCGGACTAGTCCGGCTGTTATCAGCCTAGTCCGGTCCTGTATAATTTTGTGCATTGTGTGTGTGTGCTTGAAAGTGATTGAGCTCTTGGGTGTGTTTCCTTAACACACTCCATACATAATAATCTACTATTTTCTTCTCCTTGAGCTCAGATTCGCTTTGCTTCTCATTTTCCTTCTTTTTGGCATTTTGCTCATTTTTCATCATTTGCCTGCATTCATCTCAACAAAAGGATTAGGATCCCAATTGCTTGTCATAAATCATCCAAAACCCACAAGTGAGTCCTAGATGCACTTTCAATCTCCCCCTTTTTGGTGATTGATGACAACCAATTGAGATTTCACAAAATAAGCCAAAAATTGAGATTTTCATAAAGTATGCACATATGACTCAAAAATACATCAAGCAACAAGAGAATTATTCATATGTGCATTCTTTATGGTGGGATGCATACTAAGTGCATGAATACATTGAGAATGACAGAATTTACATTAATCAACCAATACAAAGTGCATATGACATTCCAGGAGCAAAAATGCAGTTTTCATCACATACTCGCAAATAAATTGAGCAATTCATCACAGGACCAAACTTAATAGGAAAACAGAGTTAAACTATTACAATCACAAATAAAAGATAAAGAGAACTCTCTCCTCGCACCCTACCACAGCTAAAGCTAAGACTCCCCCTCAATCTCTCCCCCTTTGGCATCAAGACACCAAAAAGAAGGAGAGGAGGGTCCTAGGGTCTTCACTCTTCACTGTCGGTCCTCTCGTCATCGTCTTCATCTTCTTCCCTTTCCGCTTGACGGGGAGGAGAGGGAGGAGGAGCGGAGCTGCTCGAGCCCCCAATGCCAAAGTAGGCAAGCTCGGAGGGGTTCAGAGGCCCGAGCTCGGTGATGTCAATATCAGAATCTTCAGAAATTACTGGAGATCCAATGGGGTTGATCTCCAGCTTTTCACTCAGTTGCTTGACATTGGCTTTGATGTATCTCATATCCTCCTTCCTCTTCTGATTGAGTTTATGAAGCTTTACTTCAGTCTTCTTGCAGGAGGACAATATGGCGGTCAGGTACTTGAGGATCCCACTAGCTGATCCTCTCTGAGGGGCTTCCCTGGAGGTAGGGACAGCCCTGGCAGCATCTCCTTCTCTTGCTGGTGCCTCAGGACTTGAGGCCGGCGAGGGAGCAGCCTGGACACTCACAGGCTGAGGCTTCTGAGGCCTCAGAGGAGTGTGCTCCACATCCTTCACGAACTCAATACCTGTGACTTTCTCAATCATAAACATCAGGTAGGGAGCATAGCCACAGGACCTGTTGGGGGTGCTTGAGATGTTGACCATGTCATTCCATATGTAATCTGCAACATCAAACTGCCTCTTCTTGGTTATGACCCTCATTAGAGTCCGGAGGTAGCCCTGTACACTCCCTGCATCCCCATCCTTGGGGGCAATGGTCTTCTAGAGAACTCTGTTCAGGACCACAAAGAAGGGCTTCATGTTCTTTGTGGAGGGAGGAACATACTTAGAGTTGGGATCATACATGAACTTCATTTTGTCCCTCTCAATGACCCCTATGTTGTGGATGATCAGGTGGTCATTTCCAGCAGAGTCTAAATGGAGCAAGTTTGCAAAATCCTCCTGAGTGATGGAGTACTTGGATCCATGGGTCATCCAAGTCACACTCTCTTCATCTTCACTCGAGAAGTGGCACGTTGCATAGAACTGTGCAATCACCTCATCATTCCAGTTATGTCTAAAGGCAAAGAGATCCTTCAGACCATGCCTCTCAGCTGCTGCAATAACTTCATCAAAAGCTGAGCACTTCTTCTTCTCTAGGTAGGCCCAGTCAATCTACTGACTGCGCACCATCGGAGTCTTCATTGGCGGGTAAACCAGCTTGTAGAAATCTGCATGGAAGTTTGTCCAAAACCTTCCATCAGCTGCCTGCTTTGGCCTTCCATAGCAATCAATGCTTCTGAGCTTGGCTGCCACATCGCTGCCTTTCCCATTGAATTTCTCTTCATTGGGGTCCCGGACCCCTTCCCCGGGAGCATGGAGCTTCAAGGGCCCAATTGGCCCCGTTGCGACTCCCTTGCCCTTTCCTTTTGCTTGACGAAGGCCGCTTGTAGACGCAGCAGCCTTCGAGGCGGGCTTCTTGACACAAACCTTCCTCCGAACCTGGGGAGGGGAAGTAGCAGGCTCGGAAGGTCTTTCTTGGCGTTTCTTGCCAAGACCCGCCGAGGACCGAGGTGCCACCTCGTGGTCCAACTCTGCCTCAAAGTCGGAGACCTCGTTGTCGGAGCTCGACATGATCTGAGAATGATTGAGCAAGAATAATGATAAGTTATACAAGGCATAGGTAAGGCAAGATGGCAATGGATGGCATTAAGGAATTAAGGAATTAGGTTTCAGGTTCATAAACATCAGACTTGTCCGGTGCTCAGGCACGGACTAGTCCAGGGTACCGGACTTGTCCGTGCATGGACCGGACTAGTCCGGTGTTCATCCTCAAAAACCTAACAAATTGGTCAAGGGATGATTCCTAATGCAAATCTAGTCTAGCATACACGTAGTACATCAAATAAGCATGTATCTAGTGAAGGATGCTAGGCTATACGATCAACAATGGAGAAAAACAAGATTTCTAGGGTTTTGAAGAAATTTACCGAAGAAATCGATGGAGGCTCGAAGTGTTGGGGTTTGGAGGTCGGACTAGTCCGATAGCTTCAATCCCCAAGAGGTCAAGCTCGATCTCCGCCCAAATGTGGACTTTTTCGACGGAGGGAGGAGAAAATCGCCTTGGGAGCTCGAGCGCAAGAGAGAGGAGGCGTGAGCAAAAGTGAGGATGAGGAGATTAGGGTTTGGTGGCAGCTAGGGTTATGGACATGAAAAATCGGACAAGTCCGGACATGACCGGACTAGTCCGAAGTCATCCAGAGACCTATATCGGACTAGTCCGTGGTCTATCGGACTAGTCCAGCCTAACCGGCACTCTGCGGACTAGTCTGCATGGGCGGACTAGTCCGGGTAACCACGGACTAGTCCGTGGTCACCAGGAAACAATTGCATAGCCCATTCATATATATTTGAAGGTTCAATAATAGAGAATAGAGAGGCAAAACAATTCAAGTAATCTTGATGAATTTGACCAGTAAGCATACAACAATCATACAATGATCAAAATTCATCAAGATCTAATAATTGACATAGTTTTTCGAGAGAAAAATGGAGAGGGATGATTTTCACAATTCAATCAACATTTTGAAGCAATCATACAGGTATGCAACTTTTCAAGCCACACTCCGAGAATCAAGAATATTTAGCTCATTTCGGAGATCGCAAAAACGCTTTTCATCAAGTGGCTTGGTGAATATGTCGGCCAATTGTTTTTGGGTGTTGAGATGTGAGATGGTTATGTCTCCTTTCATGGAATGGTCTCTCAAGAAATGATGTCTTATGTCTATGTGGTTAGTCCTAGAGTGCTCAACTGGATTGTGGGCTATTTTAATGGCACTCTCATTATCACAAAGGAGAGGAATACGATTCATATTGTAACAGTAATCCCTTAGAGTTTGCCGCATCCAAAGGAGTTGTGCACAACAACTCCCGGCTGCAACATACTCCGCTTCGGCTGTGGATAATGCAATGGAATTTTGTTTCTTAGATGACCAAGAAACTAAAGATCTTCCTAGGAATTGCCATGTGCCAGAGGTGCTTTTTCTATCAACTTTGCACCCGGCATAATCTGCATCGGAGTAACCAATGAGATTGAATTTGGAGCCTTTTGGGTACCAAAGACCAAGGTTGGGTGTATGAACTAAATATCTCAAGATTCTTTTTACGGCTGTCAAGTGACATTCCTTAGGGTTGGCTTGAAATCTTGCACACAAACATACACTCAACATAATATCTGGCCTAGATGCACATAAGTAGAGTAAAGATCCAATCATGGAGCGATATACCTTTTGGTCGACGCTTGGTCCATCTTCGTTGAGATCCAAGTGGCCATTCGTAGCCATGGGAGTCTTTATGGGCTTTGCCTTGTCCATGCCAAACTTCTTGAGTATGTCCTGCGTGTACTTGGTTTGGCTTATGAATGTTCCTTCCCTTTGTTGTCGCACTTGGAATCCCAAGAAGTACTTCAATTCTCCCATCATTGACATTTCAAACATGTCTGTCATAATTCTACTAAATTCTTCACAGAAGGATTGGTTAGTTGACCCAAAAATTATATCATCAACATAGATTTGGCAAATAAAAAGATCATTATCTAGATTCTTAGTGAATAATGTATAATCTACTTTGCCAATTTGAAAACCATTATCAATTAAGAAATCTCTAAGACACTCATACCAAGCTCTAGGAGCTTGTTTGAGGCCATAGAGAGCCTTACGCGGTTTATATACGTGGTCGGGGAACTCTTCGTCTTCAAACCCGGGTGGTTGCTCCACGTACACCTCTTCCTTGATCGGTCCGTTGAGAAAGGCACTTTTTACGTCCATTTGATACAGCTTGAAATCATGGTGAGTAGCATATGCAAGTAATATTCTAATTGATTCAAGCCTAGCTACTGGAGCAAAGGTCTCATCGAAATCCAAACCTTCGACTTGTGAGTAACCTTTGGCCACAAGTCGTGCCTTGTTTCTTGTCACCACTCCGTGCTCGTCTTGCTTGTTGCAGAAGACCCACTTGGTGCCCACTATATTTGCATTGGGTCTTGCCACAAGTTCCCAAACCTCGTTTCTCTTGAAGTTGTTCAACTCTTCTTGCATTGCCACCACCCAGTCCGGATCCTTCAATGCATCCTCAGTCCTGCGTGGTTCCAAAAAGGAGACAAACGAGTAATGCTCACAAAAATTAGCTATACGAGATCTAGTGGTTACTCCCTTTTGGATTTCACCAATGATGTTGCCGATTGGGTGATCCCTTTGAATGCATTGGTGTACTCTTGGGTGTGGCACTTGGAGAGTTGTGTGTTGGTGATCATTTTCTTCTCCCCCTGAGTGGTTGCCCTCGTTGATTTGTTGATCATCTTCATATTCTTGTGATTGATCTTGTATAGAAGCTCCCCCTTGATTGTTGATCTCCTCTTGTGGTTCACTTTCCTCTTGTATTTGTGACGATGACTCTTGTGGTCGAACTTCGCCTAGGGCCATTCTCTTCAATGCTTGATAAGGAGCTTCTTCTTTACCTAATTCACATTGATCAACTTGCTCCTTTTGGGAGCCATTAGTTTCATCGAACACTACGTCACGTGCCACTTCAAAAAGTCCGGAGGCCTTGTTGAAAACACGATAGGCGTAAGTGTTCGAATCATAACCAAGCAAGAAACCTTCATCGGACTTCAAAGCGAACTTTGAAGTTCTGGGCTTCTTGTTCAAGATATAACATGGAGAACCGAAAACTCTAAAATATGAAATGTTTGGTTTGTTACCAGTGAGTAGCTCATAAGGAGTCTTCTTGAGTAGTCGATGAAGGTAGAGTCGATTTGCGGCGTGGCAAGCGGTGTTAATTGCTTCCACCCAAAATCGATCTGAAGTCTTGTATTCATCAAGCATTGTTCTTGCCATCTCTATGAGCGTTCGGTTCTTCCTTTCGGCAACTCCGTTTTGTTGTGGAGAGTATGGTGCTGAAAATTCGTGCTTGATTCCATCCTCATCAAGGTACTCCTCCACTTGTATATTCTTGAATTCCGTGTCGTTGTCGCTCCGAATACTCTTGATCGATAGTGAGAACTCGTTTTGCGCTCGCTTGAGGAATTTCTTGAGTGTCTCTTGTGTTTCTGACTTGTCATGCAAAAAGAACACCCAAGTGAAGCGGGAAAAATCATCAATAATGACTAAACCGTATTTATTACCGCCGATGCTTATGTAAGCAATTGGACCAAACAAGTCCATATGAAGTAGTTCGAGCGGTCTTGTAGTAGTCATGATGTTCTTTGCGGGATGATGTGCTCCAACTTGCTTCTCGTCTTGGCACGCGCTACAAGGCCTGTCTTTCTCAAAAACAACATCTTTCAAACCTCGGATGTGATCGCCCTTGAGGAGTTTTTGAAGGTTCCTCATACCAACATGTGCTAGCCGTCTATGCCACAGCAAGCCCATGTTGGTTTTTGCAATCAAGCATGTGTCGAGTTCGGCTTTATCCTTGTTGAAGTTAACAAGGTAAAGCTTTCCCTTCAACATACCCTTGAATGCAACGGAACCATCACTCCTCCTTGAGAGGGTCACACCCTCGTTAGTGAACAAGCAATTATAACCTTTGTCACATAATTGAGATATGGACAGCAGGTTATAATCTAAAGATTCAACATGTAAGACATGAGAAAGAGTGTGTTCAGAGGATATCGCTATTTTACCGGTACCGGGGACCCTTCCTTGAATATTATCTCCAAAGTAGATACCTTCGTTTGGGTCCTCGTTTTCTTCATATTCCACGAACATCCTCCTTTCTCCGGTCATGTGGTTGGTGCATCCACTGTCTAGCACCCATTTGGATCCACCGGAGGAGTAGGCCTGCAGAAACAAATTATGCCTTGGTTTTAGGTACCCAAGCTTGCTTGGGTCCTTGGAGGTTAGTTACAATACATTTGGGCACCCACACATGGGATTTTGTGTTCCCATGGCGTGGCCCAGCATAATAAGCATAAACTTTACCAAGATTGTTTCTCATTAATACATAAGAGGCATCAAAGGTTTTGAACAAAAGTTGCTATTGTTTGTTGATCGGACTAGTCTGGGTGATCGGACTTGTCCGTATGACCGGACTTGTCCGGACCACAACCGGACTAGTCCGGTGTTCATGATGAGTTCAGGTTTTTAATTTTCGAGTTACCAGATTGTGAGGGTCCTCCCTTCACAAAGGTAATCTTTCCCTTGTTATTCTTATGACTTCCAGCATTTTGCTTTCCATCATAAGAGTAACCAATGCCATACTTGACATTTGGAGGTCTTTGGACCAAGTATGCACTACGTGCATAGTTGATCCTCTCCTTGTCAAATATTCCACATTGGGTAGGATTTTTATCCTTTGTGGAGGTAGACTTTTCCTTCAAACTGGTGTTGATTTTACTACATTTGCACATATGAACAAGATTTGTTGAAGTGGGTTGAGAAGGTAGACTTGAAGAGGAGGAAGATTCACTTTGCTTGAGTGACTCAACTTGCACTTCAAGGATCTTGTTAACCATGATCAGGTCATCAAGTTGATCCTTGATTGCAACATTTGAGTTGGTTAACTCCAAGCAAGTTTTCTTGCTTGAAGCTAGCTCAAGCTCTAGTGAGCTGTTTTTCTCCTTTTCAAGAACTAGAAGATTGTCAAGTTTGACATACTTCTCCTTTTGGGAGATAATAATGTCCTCTTGACGATCAATTAGCTGTTCCTTCTCAACAAGTTGGTCAAGTAAAAATTTCATTTTAGCAGCAGTTTTTCTGTCTAATCCCATTAACATATCTTCATCATCACTATCTAGTTCATCATTACTTGAGTAGGAATGCATGGAAGGAGTTTTGATGTTTACCTTGCATTTACCTTCCTTTGCCATGAGGCAAGTGCCATGTCCCTTCTTTGTACCGAGCGTGGGGAAGAGTGTGGGTTTCTTGGACGTGCTTTCAATGGCTATGCTAGCCATCTCTTCTTCATCGGATGATGAGGACTCATCGTTTGAGTCCCACTCCTTTCCAATGTGTGCTTGTTCAGCTTGTTTCTTCTTCTTGAAGAATTTCTTCGGTTGAGGCTTGGCTTCTTTATTCTTCTTCTTGTTGTCCTCATACGGGCAATCGACTATAAAGTGGTTATACTCACCACAGTTATAGCACGCCCGCCTCATCTTCGGCTTTGTCCTCTCTTTGTACTTGCCTTCACTTGATTTTGTTCCCTGTCTTTTCTTCAATATTCTTTTGAACTTTTTCATGAACAAAATCATATCCTCTTCATCCAGCTCACTACTTTCATCATCGCTGTCCTCCTCAAGCTGTGCTTCTCTTGCTTCTTTGGATAGTGGCTTGAGTGTGGACTTTAAGGCAACTCCCTTCTTCTTGGCCGATGTGAGGTCGGCTATTTCTTTGACGTGCTTGGCTTGTTTCTCCATCATCTCAAGGTTGATGATTTTGCCAAGCAATTCATCTGGAGTCATCCTCTTGTACCCGGGACTTTCTCTGATCATTGAGCATAGTGTGACATTGCGAGGCATAAAGGCTCTAAGGATGAGCTTTACAACCTCGTGGTCATTCCACTTCTTGCTCCCATATGATCGAACTTTGTTTACCAGTGTCTTCAATTGGTTGTACATGTCCTGGGGAGACTCGTCTTCCTCAATTGCGAACCTTCCTAGTTCGCCTTCGATCATTTCAATTTTCGCCTCCCGCACATGCCGGACACCTTCATGGGCTGTTTGTAGTGTGTCCCATATTTCTTTGGCAATCTCCAGTCCGTCCACCTTTGTGAATTCATCTCAACTTAGAGAGGAGGTGATTACGGCCGCGGCTTGAGCGTTTCTGTGGATGGCTTGCTCTTGACTTGGGGTGAGCTCTTCGTCGTCATCTGGAATGTCTATTCCTGTGCACACAATATGCCATAAACTTGGGTTAAGGGAAATCAAGTGCATCTTCATATTTTGCCTCCACATGGAGTAATCACTCCCATCGAAGTGTGGGGCTTTTCCAAGAGGAATAGATAGGTAATGGCTGTTATTTGAATTTAAACGATCATAGTTAAAAGGATATCGGGAGTAGTCGGTGTGACTACTCCCCTTCTTCTTTTCTTCAACTTTAGCTTTCCCTTTGGAAAGTGCTTTCTTTCTGAGGAGTGCTTTCAGCTCCAGCGTCTCCTCGTCATCATCATCGAAGTCTTGAATTGCTTCGAGATACTTTTCCAGCTTTTGGTTCTTGTCGTTGTTCACTTCTTCCTGGTTGTTGATTTTCTGAACTTCCTTCATGTCCGACATGATCTCTTCGAGTGGTTGCACTCTTTCTTGAAGAACCTGCTCTGATACCAATTGAATGTAGGCCTAGAGGGGGGTGAATAGGCCTTTTTGAATTTTTCTCGGTTCCTGTAACACTCAACAACAAAGTCAATACCAGAGATATCGGACTAGTCCGGTAAAGTGCAGACTAGTCCAGTTTTCACGGGCTAAGTTGATCAAGTTCAGTCAATTTGATTGATTCGTTAATGTATGCAACGGAAATATAGACTTAAATGACAGTTTAATAGTTGTATGTCAACTTCTATAACAATTAAGGCTCTTGTTTAACAAATTAACTCAAATTGAACAAAATTAATCAAACCCTATATTAAGTTGATCAATTAAGATGAAGAACACAAAAGGACAAGACACAAGATTTATCCCGTGGTTCGGCTACCATGAAGGCAACCTACATCCACGTTGAGGAGCCCACAAAGGATCGGGTCTTCTCCAACCCTTCCCTCGTCGGATCGCCACGAAGGTCAATCCTCTTCCACTAATCACAAAGGGGTAATAACCAAGTTGAAGGGGCGTTCTCACACGTTGAGAGCTCCCTTGATTACAACTTACAAAGCCACCAATAACACACTCGAAAATTACAAATTGAAACGCAAGAGTGTGTTAGAGAATCAAACAAAGAGCTCAATGATGTGTGCCAAGTGTCTCTCCAATGATCTAGAAGTGATCTTCAATAGATTGATCGATTTTGCACTTAATTTCGTGGAGAGAGGTGGTTTTTGAGTCTCTTGGGAGGTGTGACGGCGCTAGGGTTCGAGAGATTGTGAAAGTGGGCCGTGCACCTCTATTTATATGGGGTTTCTAAAAGTGACCGTTAAGGTTTAGAAAGATCGGACTAGTCCGTGGTGGTCACCGGACTAGTCCGGTGTGCTGTGTGTAGCAAACCCTAAGTGTCCAGGAATATCGGACTAGTCCGTTTGAAAACGGACTTGTCCGATTTCGCTACTGGAAATCTTCGGACACATGAAACCCTAATTGTTTAGGATGACAAGTCCGCACTTGGAGGACTTGTCCGATTTAGATCAGTGTGTATATCGGACTAGTCCGTGTAGACACCGGACTTGTCCGAAGTGGATCAGAATGAATATCGGACTAGTCCGGATTACAACGGACTTGTCCGATTTTGTGTGACTTGTGCATTGTGTTGAGGACTAGTCCGCATTGGGGAGGACTAGTCCGAAGTTGATCAGAAAGATATCGGACTAGTCCGGTGGAGACCGGACTTGTCCGATCTAGTGCAGAATGTGATATCGGACTAGTCCGGCTGTTATCGGCCTAGTCCGGTCCTGTATAATTTTGTGCATTGTGTGTGTGTGCTTGAAAGTGATTGAGCTCTTGGGTGTGTTTCCTTAACACACTCCATACATAATAATCTACTATTTTCTTCTCCTTGAGCTCAGATTCGCTTTGCTTCTCATTTTCCTTCTTTTTGGCATTTTGCTCATTTTTCATCATTTGCCTGCATTCATCTCAACAAAAGGATTAGGATCCCAATTGCTTGTCATAAATCATCCAAAACCCACAAGTGAGTCCTAGATGCACTTTCAATCTCCCCCTTTTTGGTGATTGATGACAACCAATTGAGATTTCACAAAATAAGCCAAAAATTGAGATTTTCATAAAGTATGCACATATGACTCAAAAATACATCAAGCAACAAGAGAATTATTCATATGTGCATTCTTTATGGTGGGATGCATACTAAGTGCATGAATACATTGAGAATGACAGAATTTACATTAATCAACCGATACAAAGTGCATATGACATTCCAGGAGCAAAAATGCAGTTTTCATCACATACTCGCAAATAAATTGAGCAATTCATCACAGGACCAAACTTAATAGGAAAACAGAGTTAAACTATTACAATCACAAATAAAAGATAAAGAGAACTCTCTCCTCGCACCCTACCACAGCTAAAGCTAAGACTCCCCCTCAATCTCTCCCCCTTTGGCATCAAGACACCAAAAAGAAGGAGAGGAGGGTCCTAGGGTCTTCACTCTTCACTGTCGGTCCTCTCGTCATCGTCTTCATCTTCTTCCCTTTCCGCTTGACGGGGAGGAGAGGGGGGAGGAGCGGAGCTGCTCGAGCCCCCAATGCCAAAGTAGGCAAGCTCGGAGGGGTTCAGAGGCCCGAGCTCGGTGATGTCAATATCAGAATCTTCAGAAATTACTGGAGATCCAATGGGGTTGATCTCCAGCTTTTCACTCAGTTGCTTGACATTGGCTTTGATGTATCTCATATCCTCCTTCCTCTTCTGATTGAGTTTATGAAGCTTTACTTCAGTCTTCTTGCAGGAGGACAATATGGCGGTCAGGTACTTGAGGATCCCACTAGCTGATCCTCTCTGAGGGGCTTCCCTGGAGGTAGGGACAGCCCTGGCAGCATCTCCTTCTCTTGCTGGTGCCTCAGGACTTGAGGCCGGCGAGGGAGCAGCCTGGACACTCACAGGCTGAGGCTTCTGAGGCCTCAGAGGAGTGTGCTCCACATCCTTCACGAACTCAATACCTGTGACTTTCTCAATCATAAACATCAGGTAGGGAGCATAGCCACAGGACCTGTTGGGGGTGCTTGAGATGTTGACCATGTCATTCCATATGTAATCTGCAACATCAAACTGCTTGGAAGTGTACGTCGATGACATCGTGGTCGAAGTCAAGAACAAGGAGTCACTCCTTGACACCTTACAGGCTGTCTTCGACAAGTTGCGGGTCACGCGCACAAAGCTGAACCCAGACAAGTGTGTCTTCGGGGTTAGCTCCGGAAAACTTCTTGGTTTCCTAGTAAGTCACCGGGGCATAGAAGCTAATCCGGCGAAGATCAAAATCATTGAAGACATGCGGCCACCAGCCCGCATCAAGAATGTCCAAAAGCTGACTGGATGTCTAGCAGCCCTTAGCCGGTTCATTTCAAGACTGGCGAAACGGGCACTTCCCTTCTTCAAGTTATTGAGGAAGTCCGGACAATTCCAATGGTCTGAAGAAGCAGAAAAGGCGTTCCAGGAGCTAAAACAGTTCCTCACCACCCTACCAACTCTGGTAGCTCCGAACCATGGTGAGCCTTTGCTGCTTTACATTTCAGCAACTGACGAAGTTGTCAGCATGGTCCTGGTTGTGGAGAGACCAGAACTATCCCATGCTCTGGAATCCAGACCCCTCCGGGAGGGTTCGGAAGTTCCTGAAAGCGAGTCTGGGTCCCATCTCCCAGACTTGAGTCCACAAAAAGTTACTTCAGAAGACTCAGACCCCTCCGGGAGGGTCCAAGTCGCTTATGAAGAAGCTTCGGGTCCCTCCATCCAGGACCCGGAGGTCCCCGAAGAAGGTCCGGATCCCTCAGGGAGGATCCAGATCAGTGAAGAGGAAGCTCCTGGCCCCTCCGGGAGGGTCCGGACCATCCAGCACCCAATGTACTTCATCAGTGAAGTACTTCATGATGCCAAGACTCGGTACCTAGAGGTGCATAAGCTGCTCTATGCAGTTCTCATTGCCTCCAGGAAACTTCGCCATTACTTCCAAGCTCACAAGATTTTGGTGGTGACCTCTTACCCACTTCGGGCAATTTTGCATAATACCAATTCGACTGGGAATATTGCAAAGTGGGCAGCGGAATTGGCTGAATTCGATCTCGAATTCATTTCAAGGCAAGCAATCAAGAGGCAAGCATTAGCGGATTTCGTGGCAGAATGGACTCCCTCTCCATCAAACCCTGGGGGCGCTAGTGAGCATAAGCCGAAACACAAGGCTCCGGTCTTCACCGAGCCTCACTAGACCCTCTACTTCGACGGATCCATGCAAAAGCAGGGGGCCGGAGCTGGAATCCTTCTCCTCGCACAAACCGGAGAGAAGGTGAAATACAAGGTACACCTTGACTTCAAGGCGACCAACAACATGGCGGAATACGAAGCACTCATCTACGGACTAAGGGTGGCACTGTCATACGGTGTCAAGCAACTGCTGGTCAAGGGAGATTCACAGCTCATCATTAAGCAAGTGAAGGGTGAATGCTCCTACAACAATCTCCAGCTAGCTGCTTACCTCCTTGAAGTCCAAAGGCTTCAGAAGGACTTCGAAGTCCTAGATCTCCACCATGTCTAGTGTGCCCTCAACGTTGAAGCCAACGAACTCTCAACAAAAGTGTCAACCGGAGCTCCGGCTCCTGACGGAACTGTTGTCCGGAGGTTGTCAAAACCCACAGCTCAGCCTGCCGAACTGAGCGAAGGGGGTGAGATCAGCATCCCGAAGCTGACGATCCCGATGGCCCTGTTACCATGGCAGCCATCAAGGGTCGTAGGTGCTCTCGGAAGCTCCGAGCAACCCAGCACGCAAGACTCAAATGCTCAAGTTAGCTCCAATGCATGGATCTCGGAGATCTGGAGCTACTTGAAACACAACATCCTTCCTGACGATGATGTATCCGCTGACCGGATAGTCAGATTGGCTAAAAGATACACGTTGGTAGAAGGGGATCTCTATCGGCGCGGTGCCAACGGTGTCCTAATGCGGTGCATCACAAGGGAAGAAGGTTGCGAGCTCCTCGCAGAAATCCATGGAGGCGAGTGTGGGAACCACGCGTCTTCCCACACGCTGGTCGGTAAAGCCTTCCGGCATGGCTTCTACTGGCCTACAGCACTCTAGGATGCAACTGAGATGGTGAAGAAATGTGAAGCATGCCAATTTCATGCAAAGCAAATTCACACACCGGCTCAGCCTCTACAAATGATAACTCCTACATGGCCCTTCGCCGTGTGGGGGATGGACATCTTGGGACCTTTCCCAAGAGCCGTTGGAGGTTACAAGTTCCTGTATGTCGCCATTGACAAGTTCACCAAGTGGCCGGAAGCAACTCCAGTTGTGACAATAAACAAGCAATCTGCTATCAACTTTTTGCAGTCCATCGTATGCAGATTTGGAGTCCCAAACAAAATCATTACTGATAACGGGACCCAATTCACAAGCTCTGCATTTCAAGGATATTGCAAAGACCTCGGCATTCAAGTTTGCTATGCCTCCGTAGCTCACCCGGCAAGCAATGGCAAGGCCGAGAGAGCAAATTCTGAAATCCTGAAAGGACTCAAAACACGCACCTATGAGCGCTTGAAAAAACATGGAGCCAACTGGATTTAAGAGCTTCCACCCACTCTTTGGGCCAACAGAACAACTCCAAACCGGTCAACTGGAGAGACACCCTTCTTCCTGGTGTACGGAGCTGAAGCAATCCTTCCTCCGGAAATCACCTTGGGGTCACTCCGGGTCCGAACCTTCGACGAAGCCACGCAGGACCAGCTCCGGCATGAAGACCTAGACCTCCTCGAGGAGGGAAGGTGCCAAGCAGCTGTTCGGAATGCCCGATACCGCCAAGCCCTTCGGCGCTATCATCAGCGGCATGTACACAACCGACAGCTCGAGGAAGGCGATCTGGTGCTACGGAGAATACAATCCAGAGAAGGGTTAAACAAACTCTCCCCCAACTAGGAAGGACCCTTCCGAGTGATTAAAGTATCCTGTCTCGGAAGCGTTCGCTTGGCAACCGAGGATGGGACACCTCTCCCGAATCCATGGAACATTGAGCACCTCCGTAAGGTCTACACCTAATATCACGGAGGTGAGTTTGTAGTAACTTGAGGTGTATGTTATAGAGTCATTGTACAGAGTTGGGTAGTTCCTCTGGGAGAACAGCCGGACCTTTCCCGGAAGGTCCGCAAAGTTCATGCAACGCTTGTCACAGTCTCAGGACTAAAAGTGTGGCTAGCTACCCTGGGTCAAACGAGAAATGAAACACGCTTAGCCTGGTTCTGTACCCTAAGAGTGTACTTGTTTCCCCTGTACCCCGGACCTATAATGAAAGACATCTTCATGTGAAACAGAATCCACGTGCATTTACTTTGTACAGGCTCAACATTTTTTATTTTTCTTTTTCTTGTCTATAACAAGGACGTGCAATTCTTAAGAAATTTTAGTTCGACCAGTTCATATACGATTCGAGTTGTATTGTCGATTCTTTTAGATTCAAATATTGTTCATGGCCCACTCGCCTGAATGCCGCCAAGCCAATCTAGGGCCGGGGTGTGCTATCGACTTAGCCTGGTCAAGCACCCTAAGTACACCACTCTACCTACACCCCGGCAGGCCAAAGTAAGGCGAGTCCAAGTACAATTGGATCCGAAAGAAAGAAGACAATGCGTTCAGTCGCATTTAGAACCGAGTTTGACCTAAAATTTTCTTGAGAATCGTAAGCCACGACGAAGTTATAGGCAAGGAGCGAATTTTACTATTTTTCTTGGCTTCAGTGTGCAGGAAAAATAAAGAATCCACGTTGATGGAGAAAAGCCAGAGCTGACGAAGCTCTGACTCCCCCTAGGTGGCTTGTAATCGATGTTAAACATTGAAAACGAGCATTACCGGAGCAACCAAGCTCCGGTAAAGCTAGGGGGGCCAGCCGTCGACGCAGAATAAAAGATGGTGAGAAGATTCCACAAACGCAGTCTGCTGCCGACAAACTACGCATTAGCAAAGGTCATTGCCGGAGCTACTAAGCTCCAACACCCCGGAGGTCTAACTATCGATGCTTTACGCGTTGATAAGAACTACTGTCGAAGCTACTAAGCTCCGACAATCTCAGGGGGCCTTCACTATCGAAGACTTCGGACCTACATGCTACAAGTTTGAAGCAAACGAGTCTTCAACAAAACACAATATCCTCTTGGTACATGTTCACAACCAAATTGTGTACATCTACCCGGGGGCCAAGTGAAGACAAAAGTGTTGAAGACAAAAAAAATGAAATTCACAAAAATTTGGATTTCATTCATCTAGAGACAAGGGATTACAAAATTGGGGAAGAAAAAGAGAGAATACAAGTGGGGGCTGCAGAGATGGTCCTAGACCATATGGAAGAACTGGGCGACCTTCTGAGTAACCTCCGACACGTTGGCTCGGGTGGCTTCACCTTCTCCTTCGACGGGACCTTCAAGCACCGGGTCCAGAGGGAATTGGGGATCCCGGATGGTGTAGCACATCAGCACATACTCTGCGACGTTCTTCGCCAGGGATTGCCCCTCAACCTCCAATTGGTCCACGATGATGTCGCCCGCCTTGGAGAGTTTGCTGCCTGCCGAGCTCAACGCCTGCAATGCCAGGTCCAGCTCCGCCCCCGGATCATCCGGACGCACGGGACTGAAGCCCATCGGTGTCAGCATGTCGTTGACTTTGCTTAGGAACTCCCAAACCTGTAGGGAGTCCGCATCCCTCAAGCCCTTCAATTCTTCCAAGGATCTTTTGACCGCTGCCAGTTCAGAATTCCCGCGAGCAAGGCGCTCAACCTCTTTGGCATTTTGTTGAATCCTTTCAGCAACCTGCTTCTCGAGTTTTCCGAGCTCCTCCTCTCGGAGGTAGATCTTGTTCCGGCGGTCAACCAGGTCCTTCTCTCTGCCCCTCACTTTCTTCTCCCTGGCAGCAATGGCACACTCTTGCTCGTAGAGTTCCTGCCCTCGCACCCAGGCCTTCTCCTCCTCCTCAGCGCAGCGCTCTTCCAATTTCTTGGCGCGCTCCTCGAGGCCCATGTCAGCCAGAGCCACCTTTTTGGTGAGCTCCTCCTCCCTCTTTAGGACGTCATCCCGCAGCTCAAGGAGTTTCTGCTCTTCATCTTCGAGCCTCTTCTCCCTCTCCTCAAGTGCCTCCCGGCGCTTGATGAGAGTAGTGTTAATGGCTTCCAGCCTTTCTTGGCATTCATCAGCCGCACTATTAGCTGCTTTGGTCTGCCCATAAATGTCCTGGGATTGAGCGTCGAGGGCGCGAGTCAAGCTCTGCCTGTCATCCAACAATTTGCCCCAGTATTCCAGGCGGACCTTCTCCTGCTTGATCCATTCTTTGTCATCCGCTAGCCTCGACTGCGCCAGCTTGGTCTCAAAGTAGAGATGGTTACGCCACCGCCTAAGGGTGTGGCGCTCCTCTTCAAGAGCCTTGCTATCGCGGAAGAACGCCAGCTGGACTTGACGCGGGCTGGAGCAAGCGTTGTCAATAGACAACGTCAAGGGAATGGGTTCCGGACCTGCTGGGGTCCCTCAGCGGGTTCTTGCTTTCAAAAATTGGGTCCCACTCCACAAGAGTGGTCCCCTGAGCCTCCACGGCACTTGGGCTGTCCTCCAGGATAGCCTCAGTTGTCATTGAGGAGGGCCCCGCGGAAGAAGCTCCGACCTCCGGAAGTGGTTCCGAAGGCCCCACCGCAAGGTCTTCATTTGCACCCTCAGGCAGGGGGCCAGCAACTTCGTCTGGGCACTCCGGCTCAGCCGCGGGTACCTCTGGCATTGTCACTTCTGGAGCAGGGGCTGCTTCTGGCTCCGGCCTGGACACCTCCTCTACTGGGGGCTCGAGCGCTGACGCCTCCGCAACAACTGGCTCAGGTGCGGGTACAGTTGCCGCAGTTGTAGAATACCTCCCCCTCCGGGGAGAAGGAGCTGAGGCAAAGGTTGCAGGCCTGACGGACCTTCCGTCGGCATGCTGCAGCTTCCTCTTCCGGCTCGAGGGTTTGTCTGCCGGCTCCTTGCCCTTGCCGACGACTTCAATCCTTGGCTTCGGGGTAGGGTTGGAGCCACCTTCGGAAGCCCCAGGGATCACCACCGTGGAGGTCGATCTTCTCTCGATGACACCAAGGTCGTCAAGCACAGGCATGTTCCGCCGGAGCTCCCTGCTGAACTCTACTTCCACGTTCAGGGGGAGAAAAGTTGATGGCGGAGTCAAGTCGTCACCCGCGACGTCGATGCCGTGCTGGAACTTCTTGAGATGAAACTCCAAGTCCCCGCCATGTTGGACTTCAGCCCAGTCTCGACCCGGTCGTCGTCCATCACACTATTAAGGGCCCAAGCGAGTTTTTCTCTCCTCTTCAGTGGTGCCCACCTATTGACCAGGAAGTTGCAAAACACCGCCTGAGGAGTTAATACTCCCTCCACGCACTAGCGGATCCTGGTCAGAGCAGGGTTGAAGGCATCCGCCAGCACCGGAGCTTCACTCCAGACTGTAGTGTCGATGTTGGGGAGGCCTTCGGGTAGCTCCAGCTTCTCGTGCTCCTCCACCCGGATGACTATCCAGTCCTTCTTCCAATCATCCCACTTCCCAGAGGGAAACGACCGGAGGTACTTGAGTGGGCACTTCTTGCGCTTCACAAAGTAGTAGAAGCCAAGGTACTCATTGCTCCTACCGGTGGTATGGACGGTGAAGAAGGTCCGGAAGAGTTCAATGCAGGGGGGATGCCCACCCACATCTCACAAAAGTGGACGAAGACGGACACAAGAAGAATGGAGTGGGGGCCAAGGTGATACAGCTGCAGACCATAGAAGTCTAGCAGCATTAAGAAAAAGGAGGAAAAAGGTGGGATCAACCCCACCATGGCGTACGAAGAGAAGTACACCATTTCGCCGGCGTGCTCCTTCTCAAACGGGAGCTCTCCCCCGGCGCGGACCAGACGGTTGAAGAAGTCTGGGGACCATCCCATGAGGGCCCGGACCTTCTTCAGGTCACCGTCAGTCTTCAAATGACTCTCGCAGAGACCCAACTCCATCGTGGCACAGCAAGGCAAGAGAGGAAAAGCGAGCACAAGTTGGGACTTTGAGCGTAATATCAGATGAGAGGCGTAAAGAACTCCAGACGGTGCGCGTTTTCCTTCTTCAGTAAGCCCTCGCAACGCTTGGATGGAAACCGCAAGGAAGTCGAAGGTACTACTCAAAAATTCCACCCAGCCGATGACAAGAGGGCTCGGGACCACCCGGACGATCAAGTCGAGGTTCTTACCCAGGCGAACGGTTGTCATCATGAGGCGGGAAGCCTGAAGGCGGCGGCCCGACAAGGCGCGCGGAACCGATAAGATTTTCAAATCGAGAACCGGCGACCTTCAATTGCGTGAGATCTGCATGCCAAAGATCTCATCTGCCGCACACGGGATATGCCACGCGCGAAGATTTAACTCCAAACCATCGCAAACTGCACATCCGAAGACCTTTGAAGACTCAGTTCAAAGGTCGAAGGATGGACCCACCTTCGGTTGAATGACTTCGCCCAAGGAGTCTTCCCCAGAGGTGGGCCCAGGGGGCAACTGTAGGTACCCTGGGTACCGTATACCCCTTGGGATTGCAAAGATCTCAAGGGAATATCATCTACTCGATCTGAAGACCTTCGGAGGCCCACATGTCAGACATAACCAGACTCGCTTCCCCAACTTGGTTAGTCCTAGGGTCGCCACGTGTACTATCAAACCGGAGCTACCGCCCACAAGGGGGAAGCTCCGGGCTATGTACCATAGCGGCACCTCCGGACCTAACCCCAGACCGAGGGAAGCTCCAGAACTGACACGTGTTAGGTAGCACCGGACCTACCTGTGCCCCACAGTATGCTCCAGAGTTGCCACGTGTCCAACTGTCGGACCTTCAGCCTCTAACCTCCGGAAGACTCCACAACGGCTCTAGATCTTCGAGGGGAATCAAGGACTTCAAGACCCGATTAAGTGTCATTAATGTTATATTAATGACACACGATCGGATGACCTTAACTACCACTAACGGTGCTATCAAAGCCTGTAACTCGGTTATTAAGGATAATTAAGCGGATTAAATGTGTATCAATAGTAGTAACCGCCGGGGCCACATGTGGGCCAGGCTAACTTGTAACGGCCTGCCCTTGTACTATAAAAGGACAGGCCGACGATACATAGAGGGGGACGCTGGAGACAGACTCTATGCGCTCACTCTACACTCTGAACTCACTTTGAGCTCATACATCCAATACAACACCAACACACCCCGTGGAGTAGGGTATTACGCTCAGGCGGCCCGAACCACGTAAATCTTGGTGTCTCTTGTGTCATTTATACCTCACCTTCTTGAATCTCCGCGCGACCACACCGAACCTCAAACTCCTCTAACACTTTAGTAGTGTCGGGAGATCTGCCGGATCAAAACCACCGACACTAACCCTATCACTCCTTCGAAATATATGCAAGCAGGAGGTACGCACACACAAGTAGCATATTGAAAAGGAAAACAAATAAAACTACAATTACAAGTTCGGGTAAAATTCATGCATCTTATATATATTACAATAGCATATGTTAATTAAACATCATATTCATGTCACATAATAGGTACAAAAAGGAAACAATCCATATAGTCCATACATCAATATACCAGAACACAATCCATACAGTGCTTACACATGCAAAAAGACAGAATCCATATAACAGAACACACAAAACTGACAGCTTATCAGCTAATGAAAATATACAAAGAAAAAGTAAGGAAACTACAGTTATCTTCATCTGTTAATTAAACAATAGCATCTTATATATATTACAATAGCATCTGTTAATTAAACATCATATTCATGTCACATAATAGGTACAAACTACAATAAGCTTATTACAATATAGTCCATACATCAATATATAAAAGACCAAACTAGCAGAACACACAAAAAGAAAACAATCCATATAGTCCATACATCAATATACCAGAACACAATCCATACAGTGCTTACACATGCAAAAGGACAGAATCCATATACCAGAACACACAAAACTAACAGCTTATCAGCTAATGAAAATATACAAAGAAAAAGTAAGGAAACTACATTTACCTTGCAGAGGCGTCAGCACGGTGGGGAGGCGTCAGCACGGTGGGCCAGCTGGGTGGAGAAGTGGCGGTGCGGGGTTGAGCGGCGGCGCGGCAGTATGGGCTGGGCAGCGGAGCAGCAGCGCGGCGCAGGGGAAATTCAACAGCCTTGCAGCGTCGATACAAATTCTCCAGGGTTGCATTTTTACTGCGGTGAGGGGTTCTTATATAGACGTCGGTTTTTCACAAGCGGTTTTTAACTTTATCTCAGGCGGGTTTTACTTACCAACCGCCTGAAAAGATATTTAATCAAGAATATTAATTAAGAAGTAAATATCTTCACACGCTGTTGGTACTTAATAACCGCCTGAGAAGATGTTTATCTCAGGCGGGTATTACTTACCAACCACCTGAGATAATGCCAACTGAACAAAATATTTTTAAAACTTGTATAGCTGACATTGTAATGTTTTGGTAAATATCAAATTAATTTCTACTCACATATTATTCACATTTGTGTATCTCATAAAAAAATTTCCTTCACTCAAAATTGTTGGTATGAACATATTTGTATAATTTATACATGTATGAATTTTTTTAATTTTTTTAAAAGCACTCCAACATGTCAAACTTCAAATTATCCACCATTCTAACTAAATGCTCATATACATATGAGGCATTCATCAAATTATGAACACACATTGATTCAAAAAAATTTAAAAAAATCTGAAAAAATTCATAGAGGTTGGTATGATGAGTAAAAATGTCCACTGAAAAAATAAATGAAAAAAGCATTATATTCATCAAGATAGAAAAATGAAAAATAGCATTTGTTTCATGTTTTTTATGTTCTGACCAATTTCAAAGGATTTATGAAGTGAAATTTAATGGTAACCTTTACTTATCAATAATATTACAAGAAAGTGGATTTTTGCCTTTTTAAAGGACCACATTTAATCAAGAATATTAATTAAGAAGAAGTAAATATCTTCACAGGCGGTTGGTACTTACCAAACGCCTGAGAAGATGTTTATCTCAGGCGGGTATTACTTACCAACCGTCCGAGATAATCTTCTTCTCAGACGTGTTTTAATTAACGATGAACACACTACACATTCATTCATTCACACAGTTGAGGAACACACAAGATACTCATTCATTAACAATATTCAATCACACATCTCACAAAAGAACACACAAGATGCACAATATTTACACAAGAACACACAAGAACACACAAGATACACAAGTAATATTCAATCACATAGATGAACAAAGATAGATTTCATTCATTAACAATATTTACAAAACAGAAGCAACTAAAAACAACAAAGAGAAAAACTAATTAAATCCTACTCCTACTCCTACTCCTCTTCCTCCTCCTCCTCCTCCTCCTCGTCCTCCGACGGCGACTCCGGCACCGGTGCAACAGGAGACAGGGCCGACTGCACCGGCTGCACCGGCTGCACCGGCGGTGCAACCCCGAGGTTGCTAGCCGTCGCCTCCACCAGCGTTCTACGACCCTCGAGGCCAAGAACCTGGTCCATCGTCGCGAACAGAATGCCGTGACGATCAGCCACCCCCGTGAGGGCGTAGAGGTAGTGGCCAATGGTACCCATTCCAGGATACTCTAGAAGGGTACCCAGCCCCAAGGCACTCATGGTGCGAGACACATTGTTGTACGCCTCTCGCACCATGAGGAGGTGTTGCTCGGTGTTGATCTTCTCGGGGAGCTGCAACATAGTTTCTTGCATGGTGGCTCCCTCGGAGGGCTTGGCAGAGGAAGGTCGGCCATAGTGGTATTGGGTCGTCGGAGCAGAGGAAGACGAAGAAAACAAGAGGATTCAAAGTGAGCGATGCGCTTGTGGAGAACTAACGGGTGATAGCGCGTCTTTAAGGCCGCGCGGAGTGGAAGATGGAGCAGTTGGTTTACCGTGCATTGAAAGGTCGCCCCTCGGGGAAAAGAAAGGTCGCGCACGGTCGTCGACACATATTAATTAAGAACCTCACAGGAGGTTGGTGAGGGGTCTTTATGTAGGTGTTCATCAAATTATGAACACATATTAATTAAGAAGAAGTAAATATCTTCACAGGCGGTTGGTAATTAATAACCGTCTGAGAAGATTTTTATCTCAGACGGGTGTTACTCACCAACGGCCTGAGATAATTGTATCTTCTTAGGCGGTTGGTAAGTAAAAACCGCCTGGGGTAACAATCTTCTCAGGCGGTCGGTACTTAAAATCCGCCTGAGAAAATGGGAGTCTATATATACCCCTCGGCAGCGTTGGAAAAACCTAACCCGGGCGAAACACTTAGACGCCGTTAGGCTGCCAAAATTTCGTTTGCCGCCAAGTGTTCGCCCTCGTCAGTTCTAGGTACGCCGCCGAGCTTCGCCGTTGCCGCCGAGCTTCGCCCTCGTCACTTCCAGGTATGCCGAGCGAAGCCATTGCCGTCGCCGCCGAGCTTCAAGGTAAACCCTAAACCCTTCGACCTTCCATCCTCCTTCGCCGTGCCGCCTCCCTCCCCGCCCTCGCCGCCGCCTTGCATATCCTTGGTTAGGGTTCGGGAATTGGAAAATGGTAGGCATCCTTGGTTAGGGTTCGGTGGAATTCGAAAAACTGTCAAGTTCAGTGGCATCTTTGGTTAAGGTTCGGTGGGTAGGCATCCTTGGGTTGTCGGTGTACTTCCATCAATTCTACGCAGCAGCAGTTCCAGCAACCCAATGTCCTCACCTGATCGGAATTCGAATACGTAATGAACTGGAATATTCATGGTGACTCACACTCGATACACAAATTGAGTTAGGTTGAGGGGGTAACTGCAATGAGAACTCTATTGGAAGTAGGTGTGTCCATCTTCTAGCGGTGCTGGATGCCAAACATATGATGTGTCACTCAAATACGTAGGATTGTGATGATAATGGCCATATTGGCACAATTGAACGAAATTAGTGGCTACGATTTGCATTTTTTAGTACAATGGTCAAATTGAAATACATGAACACGTACAATAAACATATATGTATCTTATCCTTTGGAGAATGATATATTACTATGTTGAATAATTCTTGTTGATAGTGTAGTTGTTATATGAGTATGAGTTTGTTTATTGAATAGCTTATTCAATCATGATGATATGAAGAATTACAGAAGGATTGCATGCGTTAAAACAATTATGTATCCCATTATTGAACTCATCTTAATATTAAGGCATTTCAGAGGAAAAATGTTTATGTACCCATTTATGATTTGTTAGCACCATTTGTATCAAACTAGATATATTGGGGCTTCATTTTTGTTGGATGATCTGGGTATCTGGTGCACCCAGTAGAGGAGTCGAACTTGGACTTTGGACAAAGTTGCGGAAACACTAGTCTAGGGGTATATGATTGTTCTAGATAAAGTAGATTTCGTCCTTAACGATATTAGTAGAGTCCTACTCTGAATAGAGTTAGGAGTCAGATTCAGTTTAGGAACCAGTCCTAGTCCTAGTACGAATTGAGTTACAATCCATATAGGATTTGGAGTCACATGAAGGGGGATTTCAAAAATAAGCCCCCAACCTCTCGACCTGGTTAATCCCATCCTATCAAAAATATTCCACCAAAGGTTTCATATGCCCAGACTTGATCAAGTCACCTAAACCTCGTGAACCTCTACAACTCACCAAGTTTATCACTATAGGAGGCGCCGACTTCCCTGTCCTGTTTTCTAAACAGCCAGGACAATTGACCATCCCAGAAATCCTTGGTGCCATCATATGTGGGGTATGTAATGCCTTTCATGATGGCTGAACCTGCTGCCATGATGAGCCCATTTGGTGCGGCCGGGCACACTGGGATTAGATTTTGGCGAATGTTTCCGGATTCCTGATTCGTTTGAGAATGTGGGTCTTTTATATTTTTTTTACCGTGCAAATCCCACGGTTGTAGAGATGATCGCTGAAAAAGAGTGTCTCTTCTCGCCTGCAGCTACTCTGAACGAAGCTAGCCTATTTAGAATAATAAGATAAAATTGCCATTGCTGGTGATCAACTTTAACATGCTTGTCACCCTCGCAATGTATAGGAACCTTTTGGTCAGTCGCCTTAAACCCTAGAATGCCTTATCAAATCCTATAATGCTTCCATCTTTTTCTTCATGCAACACTTCGTGTAGAGTTAGTATGCCATTTATTAGATTTTTTGTCTTATTAGATCTAGAATGGAAAGCCCTAAAAATACTTGTCCTGGTAGTAACAACAAAGAAGACAATATGGAGTTTACTGACTCCAGCAGTTCAGGCTCCTATCACAGTCCATCGGATCCTTTTCCGAATATAAAAATTAAAAAGACTTCAGTGGATCTAGACCCGGAATATGATCCTTCCAACGAGGTATGGATCACGAATCTTAACTTTAGCAGTTCAAGTCAATGTTGGTTGTCAAGTATACAAAGTCTTATAATTTTTTTCTACCTAGATTAATCGCGAAGACAATGAGGTGACATCGGCTCCTAAAACCGCAGAAGGTTCTCCAATGGATGAATCCTTAGCTTCACTCAAGCGGAAAAAAGGGCAACGAGGTCCCAATAAGGGTCCATTGGACCGCATCATGTACATAACAAGGGTCGGTCCAGGTGGGCTTCCCCAAGAACCACTGGATTCAGTTACCAAGTATCGTAATGCATGAGGTTTTCTTGTTAGGGAGGTTGTGCCGATCACAACCGAGAATTGGAGGAAATTACCTGAGCAGACCAAGAATGAGTTGTGGGAAAAGATAAAGAAACAATTCAAGTTCCCGAAAGGCACAGAAGAAGCTATAAAGAAAGCAACATTGGTCTCTTGCGGCAAGAAGTTTCGATGCTGGAAGAGTGAAGTGAATGCTTATGTTAAGGCCGATAAGGTCCCTTGCCAGAGGAAGATGGGAAAAATCACACAAGCTCAGTGGCAAGAGTTTGTTCGTCAAAAGAGCACACCTGATGCTAAAGCTCTAAGTGCAACTAGGTCAGAGCTTGCAAAAAAGAACTGTCGGTACCCTAGGTACCGTATACCCCTTGGGATTGCAAATATCTCAAGGGAATATCATCTACTCGATCTGAAGACCTTCGGAGGCCCACATGTCAGACATAACCGGACCCACTTCTCCAACTTGGTTAGTCCCAGGGTCGCCACGTGTACTATCAAACCGGAGCTACCGCCCACAAGGGGGAAGATCCGGGCTATGTACCATAGCGGCACCTCCGGACCTAACCCCAAACCGAGGGAAGCTCCAGAACTGACACGTGTTAGGTAGCACCGGACCTACATGTGCCCCACAGTATGCTCCGGAGCTGCCACGTGTCCAACCGTCGGACCTTCAGCCTCTAACCTTCGGAAGACTCCACAACGGCTCCGGATCTTCGAGGGGAATCAAGGACTTCAAGACCCGATTAAGTGTCATTAATGCTATATTAATGACACACGATCGGACGACCTTAACTACCAGTAACGGTGCTATCAAAGCCCGTAACTCGGTTATTAAGGATAATTAAGCACATTAAATGTGTATCAATGGTAGTAACCGCCAGGGCCACATGTCGGGCCAGGCTAACTTGTAACGGCATGCCCTTGTACTATAAAAGGACAGGCCGACGATACATAGAGGGGGACGCTGGAGACAGACTCTACGCGCTCACTCTACACTCTGAACTCACTTTGAGCTCATACATCCAATACAACACCAACACACTCCGTGGAGTAGGGTATTACACTCAGGCGACCCAAACCACGTAAATCTTGGTGTCTCTTGTGTCATTTGTACTTCACCTTCTTGAATCTCCGCACACCCACACCGAACCTCAAACTCCTCTAACACTTTAGTAGTGTCGGGAGATCTGCCGGATCAAAACCACCAACAGTTGGCGCGCCAAGAAGGGGTGCCTGAGACTTCAAGAATGGTGAACTCAGCTGCTGGATCATCCAACAGTCATCCCGCTGTTCAAGCTATTGGGGGCAATCCCTCCAATATGCAGCCACCAGCAGGAGCCTCAGCTCCAGCAGGAGTCACGCTACCACCACCGCCGCCTCCACCAGCAAATCAAGCTGGGCAGTGTGATGGTGCACCGGCGTCCATCACTGCGTCGGCAAATCATGACAACCCGGAACACGCGCTCCATGCAGCACGTGCTCTTCTTCAGCGCCCACCACCTCCGGACGCATCCCGGGATGCAATGGAGCAGTGGAGGGCCGATGTGGAACACTTGGTTGCAGCCGCAGCCGACCGCATCAGCAACCAGGGTCCTCCCCCTTCAGGACAGGCCCCGTCGCAGTGACGGACCTTGTCTGGCAGACTTGGTCCACACATTTCCAACAATAGGAGACGTGCTGCATCGCAGCAAGTGACGTCGTTGCCCTCCGGGGCACGGCGCACTCACACGGTGTCAAGGCTTTCAACTCATGACCTCCGAGCAGAGCTTGATCGCCGATACCGTCAACAAGACGGCCGAGTCCATATTGAGCGTGCTCGTGAAAGACGAGAAGCTCAGGACATTCTTGATCCTAAAGGAGTAGGAGGAGGCTGTTCGGCCCTGGCCATGCATCTGCGTATGGTCAGGTGGCCACAAAAATTCCAGCCTCACCTGCCGGAGAAGTTTGATGGGACCGTTAATCCCGCTGAATTTCTTCAGATTTACTCCACTGCTATCCTAGGAGCTGGAGGAAATGAGGCTGTAATGGCCAATTATTTTCCAGTGGCTTTAATTGGGACCGCCCGGTCCTGGTTTATGAGCCTTCCACCCAACTCCATCAACAGTTGGGAGGAGCTGTGCCGGCAGTTCACCGCCAACTTCAGGAGTTCATACACCCGACCAGGCACTGAACTGGACCTTTTTGCAGTCGTGCAAAAAGGGGGAGAATCCCTGCGGTCATTCATCCAGAGGTTCTCTCAGGTATGAAACACTATCCCTTCTATCTCTAGCGCTTCTGTCATTGTGGCATTCAGACAGGGTGTACGGGATAAGAAGATGTTGGAGAAACTGGCGATCAAGGAGATCACCAGTGTCACGGAACTCTTCAGCTTGGCTGACAAATGTGCCAGAGCTCCGGAGGGCCATGAAATGCACTCCAAACCACCTCCGAAGGATCACAAAAAGTCCTCCAAAGGTGAAGCCACTACCTCCGGGAGTGGTAAGAAGAAGAAAAAGACCAACGGCAAGAAGAAGCCATCGGCCGGCGCATCTAATGTTGCAGCTGCTGCAGCTCTGGGTGGCCGGGGTGTAAGACCTATGTGTGCTGAATACATTGGCTTGTGGTGAATACACTTGGCTTTGATGATAAAAGTTTTTAATATCACCAAAACACTTTTTTATCAAGGTCTGACTCTAGCTCTGAGCTACAGCAAGGTCCGACGGTAGGTCCGGCTTGCTTTGGGTAGCTCCGGCTACGTTAGATGCTAGGTCCGGCTTCTTGGTAAGGTCCGACTAGCTTTGGCTAGCTACAGTGAGCTTTATCTTTAGCTCCGGCATGTCTTTGATAGCTTCGGCATATATTTGATAGCTCCGGCATGCTTTTGCTAAGCTCCGACGTATTTTGTCTAGCTTTGGTTTTGGATTGACTAGTTTTGACTAGTTTTGGTTAGCTCCGATGCTAGGTCCTGCTAGTTTTGTAAGCTCTGGCGAGAGCTTGGTTATACTAGTTTTGATAAGCTCCAGCGCTAGGTTCTACTAGCTTTTGGTAAGCTCCGGCTCAAGCTCCGGCTTGCTGTGGGATGGTCCGGAACTTGACCGCAATGCTTCTGCTTTTCATTTGCAATGTTTCGTACTTGCTTTACATTGTTGGAAATATTGCTTAGTATTCATTTACTAAGTTTTTGGTGCGTTTTGGTTGATATGGATGATATTGTGTTACTGTGGTTTTGCAACATGCTTATGTGAGGTTCTCACGTAGGGTGTTGTGTTCGGAACTAACTTGAGTCAAGTCGAGGACTTGGGCTCGTATGGATTGGTTGTTTATTCATGTGCAGGTGTTGCTTGAGTTCAAGTCATGGCTGGTGACGGGATCCATTGGACTAGTCTCAGGGAGGAGATGAGGTTCCAACAACCAAGTTTGGGAGGAACTGTGGTTGAGCTGATTAGGAGGTCGCGCAGGATGATTGAATCAAGGGCAGTGCATATGAAGGTCACTGAACATCAAAGGAAGGTGTTCGCACGTATGTATGCGGTGCATGACGTGGCAACATGGTTCCGAAGATGGGATAAGGAAGGAAATATCTGGTCGGAAGGATCGGATCGTACCGGTTGATGACTTTGGCTGCGGCGGAGTCGGTTATGGCTCGGTATGGAAAGTATCGAGTTGGTTATGTTAGGATTTCGTGTGTGTCACGAATTTGAGTTGTTTAGGAATGTGGGATACGTTCCTAAGGTGTTTGGAAGTCTTAAGATTGCTTCTATCTGCGTATAGAAGAATCTTGAGCAGTTATGGAAAGTTACGATTCGTGATCTGAGTAGGATTGGAGTCCTAGTTGATATTGGGTTGGCCTAAGGGCTGGTTATATAAGCAAGGGAGCCCAGAGCTCATGAGGCACGACTTTGGGGCTGTTCCTCTTGTGTTCTATTGAATAAAATGCGTAGTTTGAAGGAAATTTTGTGCCTTGTTCATCCAACTTGTTCCAGATAAGTTTTACTCGTCGAGTTTCTGGACAGCATTACCTTTCGTCGGTGGTTTTATCATAACTCGAGTTTTACAGATCCAATTGACGTGATTCTTTTTGGGTTATCTTCAAAACTTGATTTTATATCATATATCAAAATTTCACGGTCATTGGATTTGTGGTCTATGATCTACATGAGTTTCTTTGCAGCGTTCCAAAACTGTTTTCTCTCGGGTAGGACAGATTGACCATTGTTTGATCTTTCGATCATAACTTGAGTTTTTCTCGTCGAATTTGAGTGATTCTTTTTGTGTTATCTTCGTTACTTGATTCTCTCGGATATCTATCACCTTTTTCACGGTGAAACACGTTTATATTAGTCTCACACACGATTTCTTTAACAGATCGTTTTTCTGCCGAAAGGGTTTGGAGTTTAATTGTTTCCGCTACGTAAGATTTTTAAATCTACCATTCACCCCCCCCCCTCTGGTAGATTTTCACATGCTCTTCGATCCTACACAGCGGCCACGCCCCTAGAAGCGACCTCGACCATCTTTTGAAGATGGTGGCAAACCCAAGGTGTGGTGTCCAATTCACAAAACGGAGAGCCATAGTTTGGAAGACTGCTGAGAGGTCCAAAGCCTTGCCGTGCGCTACAACAAGCGCCGGGAAGAAGCTCCTTTATGACAGAGGGAAGGAAAGCAGAAGGTTGACGAAGCTCCGGCTGAAGAGGAGTTAGGTTTTCAGGATCCCAAAAAGGTCTTGAATGCCATCTACACCTCCGTCGACGACGATTCTGACGTCTCTGACAACGAGCGTCGGAAGACCATGAACACCATTTTTGGTGGATCATGGGACATCACCTCTCGCCGCATCCTCAAGACAATGCGTCAGGACATGGCAGCTGTAGCTCCTACAGCCAGGGCGGAGCCTCATCGGAAGTGGATGGACACAGCCATCACTTTTGATGCTTCGGACTGCCCTCGAAGCATGGTTGGAGCAGGCCAGTTACCTTTGATGGTATCTCCTACCATCAATAACATCCAGCTCCACCATGTTATGGTAGATGGAGGTTCGGGGCTCAACCTCATAAGCTTCGAAGCTTTTACCAAGCTTCAGCTCCGACCTTTGGATCTTCACCCCTCCCGACCTTTCTCCAGAGTAGGTCCGGGAGCCATTACCCCACTCGGTGCTATTACCCTCCCCGTTACCTTCGGGACTCGGGAGAAGTATTGCACCGAAAAGTTGGTCTTTGACGTTGCTCAGATCAACTTACCCTTCAATGCCATCTTGGGTAGGCCTGCTTTGTACAAATTCATGGCAGCTGCTCATTATGGCTACCTGGTGTTAAAGATGCCAACACCAGTAGGCGTTCTCCGGATTCGTGGAGATCGTACTGCCGGAGTAACTGCTCTAGAAGAACTTCATGCGCTTACTACGGCGCAAGAGGAGGATTCCAGGTAGGAACAAGCTCCAAAACCCCCGAGCATTCGTCAGCGGGGCTCGACTTCTGCACCTCGTGTGCAACCAAGCGGCGACACCGACATTCCCGCCAAAGTCATCCAAATCGGTTCCAATGCCGCTCAGACCACCCGTATATCGGGAGGACTGAATGACAAATAGGAACTCGCGCTCATCACTTTCCTCCGGGCTAATGTCGAAGTGTTTGCCAGGCAACCGTCACAAATGCCTGGGATCCCCAGGGAAGTCGTTGAGCACAATCTGAAGATGTACCCTGACGCCCGGCCTGTACACCAGAAGCCTCGGAAGCAGTCCGTAGAGCGACAAAACTTCATTCGACAAGAAGTGAAGAAGTTGCTCGAAGCTAGATTCATCCGAGAAGTCTTCCATCCAAAATGGCTGGCAAACCCAGTCGTTGTGCCCAAGGCCGACGGGAAGCTTCGGATGTGTATCGACTACACAACACTAAATAAGGCATGTCCAAAAGATCCATTCCCACTACCTAGAATAGATCAGATAGTGGATTCCACCTTCGGGTGTGAATTACTGTGTTTCCTAGACGCATATTCTGGGTATCATCAAATCAGAATGTCTAGGGAAGATGAAGAGCATACCTTTTTTATCACAGTAGATGGATTGTACTATTATACAGACATACCATTTGGTCTCAAGAATGCAGCTTCAACCTTTGTACGAGCTATGTACAAAACTTTTGAAGAACTCATTAGAGACATAGTGGAAGTGTACGTCGATGACATCGTGGTCAAAGTAAAGAACAAGGGGTCACTCCTTGACACCTTAGAGGCTGTCTTCGACAAGTTGCAGGTCACGCGCACAAAGCTGAACCCAAACAAGTGTGTCTTCGGGGTTAGATCCAAAAAAATTCTTGGTTTCCTGGTAAGTCACCGGGGCATAGAAGCTAATCCGGCGAAGATCAAAGCCATTGAAGACATGCGGCCACCAGCCCGCATCAAGGATGTCCAAAAGTTGACTGGATGTCTAGCAGCCCTTAGCCGGTTCATTTCAAGACTGGCGGAACGGGCACTTCCCTTCTTCAAGTTATTGAGGAAGTTCGGACCATTCCAATGGTCTGAAGAAGTAGAAAAGGCATTCCAGTAGCTAAAACAGTTCCTCACCACCATACCAATTCTGGTAGCTCCGAACCCTGGTGAGCCTTTGCTGCTTTACATTTTAGCAACTGACGAAGTCGTCAGTATGGTCCTGGTTGCGGAGAGACCAGAACTATCCCATGCTCTGGAATCCAGACCCCTCCGGGAGGGTCCGGAAGTTCCTGAAAACGAGTCTGGGTCCCAGCTCCCAGACTTGAGTCCACAAAAAGTTACTTCAGAAGACTCAGACCCCTCCGGGAGGGTCCAAGTCGCTTCTGAAGAAGCTCCGGGTCCCTCCAGCCAGGACCCGGAGGTCCCCGAAGAAGGTCCGGATCCCTCAGGGAGGATCCGGGTCAGTGAAGAGGAAGCTCCGGGCCCCTCTGGGAGGGTCCGGACCATCCAGCGCCCAGTGTACTTCATCAGTGAAGTACTTCATGACGCCAAGACTCAGTACCTAGAGGTGCATAAGCTGCTCTATGCAGTTCTCATTGCCTCCAGGAAACTTCTCCATTACTTCCAAGCTCACAAGATTTCGGTGGTGACCTCTTACCCACTTCGAGCAATTTTGCATAATCCCAATTCAACTGGGAATATTGCAAAGTGGGCAGTGAAATTGGTTGAATTCGATCTCGAATTCATTTCAAGGCAAGCAATCAAGAGTCAAGCATTGGTGGATTTCGTGGCGGAATGGACTCCCTCTCCATCAAACCCTGGGGGCCCCAGTGAGCAGAAGCCGGAACACAAGGCTCCAGTCTTCACCGAGCCTCACTGGACCCTCTACTTTGACGGCTCCATGCAAAAGCAGGGGGATGGAGCTGGAATCCTTCTCCTCGCACCAACCGGAGAGAAGGTGAAATACATAGTACACCTTGACTTCAAGGTGACCAACAACATGGCGGAATACGAAGCACTCATCTACGCACTAAGGGTGGCACTGTCATACGGTGTCAAGCAACTGCTGGTCAAGGGAGATTCACAGCTCATCATTAAGCAAGTGAAGGGTGAATGCTCCTGCAACAATCTCCAGCTAGCTGCTTACCTCCTTGAAGTCTAGAGGCTTCAGAAGGACTTCAAAGTCCTAGATCTCCACCATGTCCAGTGTGCCCTCAACGCTGAAGCCGACGAACTCTCAACGAAAGCGTCAACTGGAGCTCCGGCTCCTGACGGAACTTTTGTCCGGAGGTTGTCAAAACCCACAGCTCAGCCTGCCGAACTGAGCGAAGGGGGCGAGATCAGCATCCCGAAGCTGACGGTCCCAATGGCCCTGTTACCATGGCAGCCATCAAGGGTCGTAGGTGCTGTCGAAAGCTCCGAGCAACCCAGCACGCAAGACTCAAATGCTCAAGTTAGCTCCGATGCATGGATCTCAGAGATCCGGAGCTACTTGAAAGACAACATCCTTCCTGACAATGATGCATCCGCTGACCGGATAGTCAGATTGGCTAAAAGATACACGTTGGTAGAAGGGGATCTCTATCGGCGCGGTGCCAATGGCGTCCTAATGTGGTGCATCACAAGGGAAGAAAGTTGTGAGCTCCTCGCAGAAATCCATGGAGGCGAGTGTGGGAACCACGCGTCTTCCCGCACGCTGGTCGGTAAAGCCTTGCGACATGGCTTCTACTGGCCTACAGCACTCCAGGATGCAACTGAGCTAGTGAAGAAATGCGAAGCATGCCAATTTCATGCAAAGCAAATTCACACACCGGCTCAGCCTCTACAAATGATACCTCCTACATGGCCTTTCGACGTGTGGGGGATGGACATCTTGGGACCTTTCCCAAGAGCCGTCAGAGGTTACAAGTTCCTGTATGTCGCCATTGACAAGTTCACCAAGTGGCCGGAAGCAACTCCAGTTGTGAAAATAAACAAGCAATATACTATCAACTTTTTGCAGTCCATCGTATGCAGATTTGGAGTCCCAAACAAAATCATTACTGATAATGGGACCCAATTCACAAGCTCTGCATTTCAAGGATATTGTGAAGACCTCGGCATTCAAGTTTGCTACGCCTCCCTAGCTCACCCGGCAAGCAATGACCAGGCTGAGAGAGCAAATGCTGAAATCCTGAAAGGACTCAAAACACGCACCTATGAGCGCTTGAAAAAACATGGAGCCAACTGGATTGAAGAGCTTCCGCCCACTCTATGGGCCAACAGGACAACTCCAAACCGGTCAACTAGAGAGACACCCTTCTTCCTGGTGTACGGAGCTGAAGCAATCCTTCCTCCGGAAATCACCTTGGGGTCACTCCGGGTCCAGACCTTCGACGAAGCCATGCAGGACCAGCTCCGGCGTGAAGACCTAGACCTCCTCGAGGAGGGAAGGTGCCAAGCAGCTGTTCGGAATGCCCGATACCGCCAAGCCCTTCGGCACTATCATCAGCGGCATGTACACAACCGACAGCTCGAGGAAGGCGATCTGGTGCTACGGAGAATACAATCCAGAGAAGGGTTAAACAAACTCTCCCCCAACTAGGAAGGACCCTTCCGAGTGATTAAAGTATCCTGTCCCGGAAGCGTTCGCTTGGCAACCGAGGATGGGACACCTCTCCCGAATCCTTGGAACATTGAGCACCTCCGTAAGGTCTACACCTAATATCACGGAGGTGAGTCTGTAGTAACTTGAGGTGTATGTTATAGAGTCATTGTACAGAGTCGGGTAGTTCCTCCGGGAGAACAGCCGGACCTTTCCCGGAAGGTCTGCAAAGTTCATGCAACGCTTGTCACAGCCTCAGGACTAAAAGTGTGGCTAGCTACCCTGGGTCAAACGAGAAATGAAACACGCTTAGCCTGGTTCTGTACCCTAAGAGTGTACTTGTTTCCCCTGTACCCCGAACCTATAATGAAAGACATCTTCATGTGAAACAGACTCCACGTGCATTTACTTTGTACAGGCTCAACATTTTTTATTTTTCTCTTTCTTGTCTATAACAAGGACGTGCAATTCTTAAGAAATTTTAGTTTGACCGGTTCATATACGATTCGAGTTGTATTGTCGATTCTTTTGGATTCAAATATTGTTCATGGCCCACTCGCCTGAATGCCGCCAAGCCAATCTAGGGCCGGAGTGTGCTATCGACTTAGCCTGGTCAAGCACCCTAAGTACGCCACTCTACCTACACCCCGGCAGGCCGAAGTAAGGTGAGTCCAAGTACAGTTGGATCCGGAAGAAAGAAGACAATGCGTTCGGTCGCATTCAGAATCGAGTTTGACCTAAAATTTTCTTGAGAATCGTAAGCCACGACGAAGTTATAGGCAAGGAGCGAATTTTACTACTTTTCTTGGCTTCGGTGTGCAGGAAAAATAAAGAATCCATGTTGATGGAGAAAAGCCGGAGCTGACGAAGGTCCGACTCCCCCTAGGTGGCTTGTAATCGATGTTAAACATTGAAAATGAGCATCACCGGAGCAACCAAGCTCCGGTAAAGCTAGGGGGCCAGCCGTCGACGCAGAATAAAAGATGGTGAGAAGATTCCACAAACGGAGTCTGCTGCCGACAAACTACGCGTTGGCAAAGGACATTGCCGGAGCTACTAAGCTCCGACACCTGGAGGTCTAACTATCGATGCTTTACGCGTTGATAAGAACTACTGCCGGAGCTACTAAGCTCCGACAACCTCAGGGGGCCTTGACTATCGAAGACTTCGGACCTACATTCTACAAGTTTGAAGCAAACGAGTCTTCAACGAAACACAATATCCTCTTGGTACATGTTCACAACCAAATTGTGTACATCTACCAGGGGGCCAAGTGAAGACAAAAGTGTTGAAGAAAAAAAATGAAATTCACAAAAATTTGGATTTCATTCATCTGGAGACAAGGGATTACAAAATTGGGGAAGAATACGAGAGAATACAAGTGGGAGCTGCAGAGATGGTCCTAGACCCTATGGAAGAACTGGGCGACCTTCTGAGCAACCTCCAACACGTTGGCTCGGGTGGCTTCACCTTCTCCTTCGACGGGACCTTCAAGCACCGGGTCCAGAGGGAATTGGGGATCCCGTCTGGTGTAGCACGTCAGCACATACTCTGCGATGTTCTTTACCACGGATTGCCCCTCAACCTCCAATTGGTTCGCGCCCACCTTGGAGAGTTTGCTGCCTGCCGAGCTCAAGCCTGCAACACCAGGTCCAGCTCCGGCTCCAGATCATCCGGACGCACGGGACTGAAGCCCATCGGTGTCAGCGTGTCGTTGGCTTTGCTCAGGAACTCCCAAAACTGTAGGGAGTCCGCAGCCCTCAAGCCCTTCAATTCTTCCAAAGATCTTTTGGCCGCCGCCAGTTCAGAATTCTCGCGAGCAAGGCGCTCAACCTCTTTGGCATTTTGCTGAATCATTTCAGCAACCTGCTTCTCGAGTTTTCCGAGCTCCTCCTCCTGGAGGTAGATCTTGTTCCGGCGGTCAACCAGGTCCTTCTCCCTGCCCCTCACTTTCTTCTCCCTGGCAGCAATGGCACACTCTTGCTCGTAGAGTTCCTGCCCTCGCACCCAGGCCTTCTCCTCCTCCTCAGCGCAGCGCTCTTCCAATTTCTTGGTGCGCTCCTCGAGGCCCTTGTCAGACAGAGCCACCTTTTCGGTGTAACACCCTCATTTTCATGCATCATGCCCTACATACACTCATATACATGTTTAACATTAACCCACATAAAGAGGAACGAGTTTAACATTGATTCGGAGCATTTAAAATTGATTTGGAGCAAAACCACACTTAAAACGCAGGAAAGTGCGGACTAGTCCGATTTTACTGAGGAATAGTCTGATTTCTCTCTGACTAAAAACGGACTTGTCCGTTTTTGCTGCGGACTAGTCCGATTTTGGCTCTGGAAACTTTCGGACTTGTCCGATTTTGTGCGGACTAGTCCGATATTCCATGAATCCTTGAAAATTTGCTAAGTCCCTGGACTTTTCCGGACTAGTCCGGTGTTCCAGCGGACTTGTCCGTTTTTCCTCTCTGTTCAAATTCGGACTTGTCCGATTTTTGGCCAGACTTGTCCTATTTTCTCTCTGGACGACTTCGGACTAGTCCGGTCCTGTCCGGACTTGTCCGATATTTCGCGACTCCGAGTTGATCTTTTGTTTTACGACTTGTTTCTTGGGTTTCATGTTAAGTGGGCCTAGGGACGTCATGCCTAACTCTTTTAGAGCCCCATGTGGGACTCTAAACCGGCCTCTACTCATCCCAAAACTCGAAATCCATCTAACCCTAGCCTCTACCTCTATATAAACAGCCCCACCCCTTGGTTTGACATCTATTTGCCACTTTTCCACCCACCCAAACCCTAGTTCGTGGGGAGCCACCATCAAGGAGGGAGGAGAAGATCCCAAGCAAGAGGAAGAAGAGGAGGAAACGAAGAAGGATCAAGATCTCCACCAAGTTTCATCCTTCACCACCAATTCATCTCCAAGTTCATCACCAACCCTAGATCTTCAAGATCCAAGTGCTACCTCCAAGTTTCTTGATTCATTGGAGTTCTAAACACCTGGTATACCTTCTATTCTCTTTTCCTTATGTGAATTCAACCCCTAATCTCCAAATTCACATCGATCTAGAAAACCCTAATCCGCTGATCTCGCAGAGTGCGGACTTGTCCGGCCCCTAGCGTACTAGTCCGATCTTTCTGGTTAAATTGTGTTGAATTAATTCTAAAATTTGATCTAATCGACCCCAAACCTGTATAAACTTGTTAAAATCTATTAGAACTAGTTAGTGATCATTAAAAGCAATCTAGTAACGAGTTCTAACTTGCATTTGCATCAATCATGCATATCATGTCATATTGAGTAATATTTGTGCACTCTTTGATTGTGTTTCTTGCCTTGTGTGTTTATTGTGTGGATTAGACGGATTTGCGCTAGAGAGTGCCGCGGAGGATCTACAGCACCAAGAGTTTGAAGGCTTTGACCCTAATCAACAGCAAGAGCAAGGCAAGTGTCCTTGAAGCATATTGATCCTGATTTTAAAATAAATGTTTTGTTTGCAAAACTGCATGCTTGTGTCAAATTGATGGGAATCCTATGGTAGGAAGTTTACTAGTTTTGTTTGACCACCCTTGTCACCTGGAATATATGGTAGAGAGTCGGGAAGGGTTTTTACCTTTTTGCTTCGCTTAATTAATTGGGATGGAAAAACCAACACTACACATTTAATTATGTATTAATGATATTCTGGTTATTGTGAACTGGTCGATACGGTTTGGTAATGGGTGATCTAAGCAAGTCTGGTATGTGGATGGGTTGGATGTTATGGTGGTTTGCTTGCTTTAGATCTAAGGACCGGTTCATGCGAGAATAAGCCAGGACTACAGTGCCACCACGAGGCCAAGTATGGGTGCGGCGTAGCTGATTAATTAGGGTTTTGCTAGTGCTGTTTGGACCATTGTGGATGCTCGGGGAAGGGGTAGTCGGATTGGGTTTGTTGATGTTTGGCGGGACTACCCTGGGATCCGAATGGCTCAAGAGGGGGCCCTTGGTTGAAGATGTGCTCAGTTGGAGGCATCGCCACCGGTGAAACCTCAGTGGGGTCTAAATAGGCTAGTAATCCCTTTGTAAAGGCTATTTTGTGATCTCTTGGCCATACACCAAAGGAAGTGTAATTGGCATAAGGGAGGTTCTTTAGTCGCCGACGGGTGATGAAATCACAAACACGTGGGTAAAGTGGTACAAACTCTGTAGAGTTAGATAAAACTATCATGATAGTCGTGCTCCTGGTTATGAGCACCTGGACAACTTCCATGATTAGAGGGAATTTGGTATTGGAATGGTTATGGTTGATAACAGTTATGGATTTAATTTCTGGTATTGAATATGGTTATTGGCAATGGTGAAGTCTGGACTTATTGATGATGGTAATGAATTCAATTTGGTATTATGGTATTACTCGTAATTATGATTGGTTTATTTCACATACATATAATATATATATATTGCTTTTCAAATGTTTTACTGTACTTTTCAGCACTTTGCCATTATTATTGTCGTCATTTGAATCAGCCACATGTCATACTTTCCACACTTGCTGAGTACGACATGTACTCACTCTTGCAATTCCCCCACCCCAACAGTTGCAGGTCAGGATTGGGAGTTTAATGGTGATAATGCGGAGTTCTAGGCCGTGTCTACCGTCAGCTTTGCCTGTGGTGTTGATTGGAGCTGCGCATACATACCCTGTCGCTTATGCTGCATAGTTGCTTAGTTTGCTTAATTAGTTTATTTCCGCTGCATTAGTTGAACTTGTCATTTATATTCATTAGAGCTTGTATTCGAGGATAATATGGTTTGTGTAATAAATTTGATAATTAATCTTGTTCTGTGGTAATTTTCTGTATACTCTTTTGTGATTGCACTCGTGTATGTGTGTTGAACATCCTGGGCACACATATGCGTTAGCTTGGTTCAGTTTTTGGAACTGGGCGTCACAAAGCCACAGGTTGACCGTAGGATGCAGCCTAGATAGAATGGACACTTTAGAGCACATAGGAGCACTCAGGAATTGATGTGTTTTTGCTCTGGAGTGCTGTTTGCTATATATATTGTTTGCTTGTGTGCTTAATAGAGGATTTTGGGATGCCTTAGCATTGCCATGTCCACCTAGGCTAGTGTAGCTAGCTGTTTAGTTTCATATCCCTTGATGCATATAGTTGGGGACATTTTCTAATTCTTACCTACTGCTTTTCTTTAGATGGTGAGGACTCGCAACCAGAGGGATGGCAATGATGAAGAGGAGAACAATGGAGTGCCTCAGAACAACAATGGGCAAGGATCTACTCAGGGAGGTATCAACATCGAGCAGCTATTGGCCATGCAAAACCAGCTCATGCAGACCATGATACAGACTATGGGACAGCTGCAGGCTGGCAATATCAACAATCATCCCCACATGCCTCCACCGCCACCCCCGCCTCCTCATAACCGATTGGGGGAGTTTATGAGGACTAGGCCACCAACCTTTGCTCAAGCTGCTGACCCTATGGATGCTGATGATTGGCTCAAGTCCGTGGAGAAGAAGCTAGCCATTGTCCAATGCAGTGACCGGGAGAAGGTGCTATTTGCTTCTCATCAACTCGTTGGAGCAGCTGCAGATTGGTGGGATTCTTATTGCAATGCTCATGAGAACCAAGAGAGAATTACCTGGGCGGAATTCAAGGAGAGTTTCCGTTCTCATTATGTGCCGGAAGGTGTTATGATCTTGAAGAGGCAAGAATTTGAGAACTTGAGACAAGGAAAATCAAGCGTGAGTGAATATCTCAATAAGTTCACTCAACTCTCAAGATATGCGCCTGAGGATGTTAGCCGGGACAGCCGGAAGCAATACTTGTTCATGAGGGGATTGAACAATACGATCCAAGTGCAATTGCTCAACTGTGATTATGTCAATTTCCAGAAGCTTGTGGACAAAGCAATTGTGGTTGAGAACAAGATCCGTGAGATGGAGCAAGAAATCAAGAGGAAGGCACCATATCAAGGACAGCAACAAGGAAGTAATGTGCGCCCTCGCTTTGCGCCGCCCAATGCGCCTCATTACAGCTCCTCTATTCCTGCTCAGCGCCCTAGTTATGCACCACGCCCAACTCAGTTTGTGCATCAGCGTCCTGTTATGCAAGCACCTAGGATTCCAATGCCTTATGCACCTCGTGCTGATTTTCCTGGAGCCAATGCTCAAAACCAAACTCGTCCCAATAATTCTGGTGGAGTTAAGAAGTGTTATACCTGTGGAGAAGTTGGACACTTTGTGCATCAATGTCCTAAGTCAGGCCTTGGTCAAGGGAGCAATGCACCGAGGCAAAACCCAAGACCCAATGGAGGAGCGCCACAAGGAAGTCGTGGACAGCAGAATTTTGCTCGTGGCAACGTGAACCATGTCTCTACGGAGGATGCTCAACAAGCGGATGACGTGGTCATTGGTATGTTTCTCGCCAACTCCAACCCCGCGACTATGTTATTTGATTCTGGAGCATCGCATTCATTCATTGCATCGAAGTATGTTGCCAAGTATAGTTTGCCTATCTCTCATATGAAGTTTACTCTGTTGGTTAAGTCTCCTGGAGGAGAGATGAGGACAAATATAGTATGTCCAAAAGTAAGCCTTAGAATAAGGGGGGTAGACTTCTCCGCCAACCTCATTGTTTTAGATTCTCAAGGGTTGGATATTATACTTGGTATGGACTGGTTGAGGAAGCACAATGGAGTTATTGAATGTGCCACAAAGACGGTGAAGTTGACTAATGAAGAAGGGATCACCGTAGAATTTGAAGCAACCCAACATGCACCAAAGCAATTAGAGCTGAATCATATGGACGGTGTCGCAATTGAGGAGATTCCGGTGGTGTGTGAATTTTTGGATGTTTTTCCGGACGAGTTGCCAGGTATGCCACCCGATCGAGACATTGAGTTTCTTATTGATTTAATACCTGGAACTGCACCTATAGCTAAGAGGCCGTATAGGATGCCTCCTACTAAATTAGCAGAGCTCAAGAAGCAAATTCAAGAGCAATTAGAGAAAGGTTTTATTCGCCCAAGCTCTTCACCTTGGGGAGCGCCCGTTCTATTCATGGACAAGAAGGATGGATCCCAAAGGATGTGCGTGGATTACCGAGCTCTCAACGAGGTAACAATAAAGAACAAGTACACCTTGCCGCGCATAGAAGACTTATTTGATCAGATGAAAGGCGTCTGTGTGTTTTCCAAGATTGATTTGAGGTTGGGATACTTTCAAATGAAGATTAGACCATCGGACATACCCAAGACAGCTTTCAGGACACGGTATGGATCTTATGAGTACACTGTGATGTCTTTTGGATTGACAAATGCACCTGCCTACTTTATGTACCTCATGAGTAAAGTATTCATGGAGTACTTGGACAAGTTCGTTGTGGTGTTTATTGATGATATTATGATCTAATCGAAGGATGAGAAGGAACATGAGGAACACTTGAGGCTTACGCTGCAGAAATTGAGGGAGCATCAATTGTATGCCAAGTTCAACAAGTGCCAGTTTTGGTTGAAAGAGGTGCCATTTTTGGGTCATATAATCTCAGGAGGAGGAGTATCGGTTGACCCCGGAAAAGTGAGAGACGTGTTGAAGTGGGAGCCACCGCAAAATATCAAGGAAATAAGGAGTTTTCTTGGGATAGCTGGATATTACCGTCGGTTTATCAAGGATTTTTCCAAGATAGCCAAGCCTATGACGGAGTTGCTAATGAAGGGAAAGGTGTTCCAATGGACTGAAGCTTGTCAAAACAGTTTTGAAGAGTTGAAGAAGAGGTTAACAACAGCCCCAGTTTTGGTATTGCCGGATGTAAGCAAGAGTTTCGACATCTATTGTGATGCATCAAGACAAGGACTTGGGTGTGTATTGATGCAAGAAGGTCAAGTGGTCGCCTATGCATCAAGACAATTGAAGAAACATGAGAAGAATTACCCCACGCATGATCTTGAACTAGCAGCCGTGGTACACGCATTGAAGATTTGGAGACACTATATTCTGGGACATAGGTGTGAAATTTACACGGATCATAAGAGTTTGAAGTATATTTTCACACGAACGGATCTGAACTTGAGGCAACGAAGATGGTTAGAGCTCATCAAAGATTATGATTTGGGGATCAACTATCATCCGGGAAAAGCCAGTGTAGTGGCCGATGCTTTGAGTAGAAAAGGAGTAAGTCATCAACTCACGGTTCGAGAGTTACCATTCGAGTTATGTAAGGAGTTTGAATAGTTGAACCTCGGGTTTGTAAATGAGACGGAGATGATGGAGTTAAACCCAACCTTGGAGCAAGAAATTCGAGAGGCACAAACGACAGATGAGGAGATCAAGGAAATCAAGGAAAGGACTGAAGAAGGGAGAGAATTCAGATTTGATGAAGACGAATATGGTACCTTATGGCTTGGAAAGAGGATCGTTGTGCCTAATGTAAAGCATATTCGGGAGACAATATTAAAGGAGGCACATGACTCGCCTTACTCGATTCACCCCGGATGTACGAAGATGTACAAGGACTTGAAGGCTTGCTATTGGTGGGATAGCATGAAAAAGGACATAGCTGAATATGTAACATTGTGTGATGTGCGCCAACGAGTCAAGGCGGAACATCAAAGGCCAGCCGGATTATTGCAACCGTTAAAGATTCCGGAATGGAAGTGGGAAGAAATTGGAATGGAATTCATAGTTGGGTTACCACGTACTAAGTCCGAGTATGACTCAATTTGGGTAATTGTGGATCGCTTAACCAAGTCAGCTCATTTTGTCCCTATGAAGACCAAGTATACAGCTGCACGATTGGCCGAAATATACATGGAGCATATTGTGTGTCGACATGGAGTCCCTAAGAAGATAGTCTCGGATAGAGGTTCTTAATTTACCTCCAGATTTTGGCAAAAATTGCATGAAGCTTTGGGAAAGAGGTTGAATTTTAGTTCAGCATATCATCCTCAAACGGACGAACAAACCGAGAGGACCAATCAGATTTTGGAGGACATGTTAAGAGCTTGTGCTTTAAAGCATGGGAAAAGTTGGGACAAAAGCTTGCCATACGCGGAGTTTTCATACAACAATAGTTACCAAGCAAGCATGAAGATGTCACCATATGAAGCACTTTATGGGAGGAAGTGTAGGACACCTTTATTCTGGAATGAGGCAGGAGAAACTCAAGTATTTGGTCCGGACGTGTTGCAAGAAGCCAAAAAGCAAGTCCAAATAATTCGTGAAAACTTGAGGGGTGCCCAATCAAGGCAAAAAGGCTATGCGGATAATAGGAGAAGGAAATTAGCCTTTGAAATAGGAGATTTTGTTTACCTCAAGGTGTCACCAATGAGGGGTCATAAGAGGTTTAACATAAGGGGCAAGCTCGCACCTCGTTATATTGGACCATTCAAGATTTTGGACAAAAGAGGAGAAGTAGCATATAAGTTGGAGATGCCAGCTCATCTTTCAGACGTGCATGATGTCTTTCATGTTTCCCAGCTCAAGAAGTGTTTGAGAGTACCGGAAGAACAAGTGTCAATGGAAGAATTGGAACTAGAGGAAGATTTGACGTATGCCGAGCAACCGGTCAAAGTCTTGGAAACTAAGGAGAGGGTCACAAGGAACAAGGTCATTAGATGGTGTAAAGTTCAATGGAAGCACCATACCGAAAAAGAAGCAACTTGGGAGCTAGAAGATTATCTCAAGAAGGAATTTCCCTATCTCTTCTCTTCCGCGTCGAATCTCGAGGGCGAGATTCATTTTAAGGGGGGTAGGTTTGTAACACCCTCATTTTCATGCATCATGCCCTACATACACTCATATACATGTTTAACATTAACCCACATAAAGAGGAACGAGTTTAACATTGATTCGGAGCATTTAAAATTGATTTGGAGCAAAACTGCACTTAAAACGCAGGAAAGTGCGGACTAGTCCGATTTTACTGAGGACTAGTCTGATTTCTCTCTGACTAAAAACGGACTTGTCCGTTTTTGCTGCGGACTAGTCCAATTTTGGCTCTGGAAACTTTCGGACTTGTCCGATTTTGTGCGGACTAGTCCGATATTCCATGAATCCTTGAAAATTTGCTAAGTCCCTGGACTTTTTCGGACTAGTCCGGTGTTCCAGCGGACTTGTCCGTTTTTCCTCTTTGTTCAAATCCGGACTTGTCCGATTTTTAGCTAGACTTGTCTGATTTTCTCTCTGGACGACTTCGGACTAGTCCGGTCCTGTCCGGACTTGTTTGATATTTCGCGACTCCGAGTTGATCTTTTGTTTTACGACTTGTTTCTTGGGTTTCACATTAAGTGGGCCTAGGGACGTCGTGCCTAACTCTTTTAGAGCCCATGTGGGACTCTAAACCGGCCTCTACTCATCCCAAAACTCGAAATCCATCTAACCCTAGCCTCCACCTCTATATAAACAGCCGCACCCCTTGGTTTGACATCTATTTGCCACTTTTCCACCCACCCAAACCCTAGTTCGTGGGGAGCCACCATCAAGGAGGGAGGAGAAGATCCCAAGCAAGAGGAAGAAGAGGAGGAAACGAAGAAGGATCAAGATCTCCACCAAGTTTCGTCCTTCACCACTAATTCATCTCCAAGTTCATCACCAACCCTAGATCTTCAAGATCCAAGTGCTACCTCCAAGTTTCTTGATTCATTGGAGTTCTAAACACCTGGTATACCTTCTATTCTCTTTTCCTTATGTGAATTCAACCCCTAATCTCCAAATTCACGTCGATCTAGAAAACCCTAATCCGCTGATCTCGCAGAGTGCGGACTTGTCCGGCCCCTAGCAGACTAGTCCGATCTTTCTGGTTAAATTGTGTTGAATTAATTCTAAAATTTGATCTAATCGACCCCAAACCTGTATAAACTTGTTAAAATCTATTAGAACTAGTTAGTGATCATTAAAAGCAATCTAGTAACGAGTTCTAACTTCCATTTGCATCAATCATGCATATCATGTCATATTGAGTAATATTTGTGCACTCTTTGATTGTGTTTCTTGCCTTGTGTGTTTATTGTGTGGATTAGACGGATTTGCGCTAGAGAGTGCCGCGGAGGATCTACAGCACCAAGAGTTTGAAGGCTTTGACCCTAATCAACAGCAAGAGCAAGGCAAGTGTCCTTGAAGCATATTGATCCTGATTTTAAAATAAATGTTTTGTTTGCAAAACTGCATGCTTGTGTCAAATTGATGGGAATCCTATGGTAGGAAGTTTACTAGTTTTGTTTGACCACCCTTGTCACCTGGAATATATGGTAGAGAGTCAGGAAGGGTTTTTACCTTTTTGCTTCGCTTAATTAATTGGGATGGAAAAACCAACACTACACATTTAATTATGTATTAATGATATTCTGGTTATTGTGAACTGGTCGATACGGTTTGGTAATGGGTGATCTAAGCAAGCCTGGTATGTGGATGGGTTGGATGTTATGGTGGTTTGTTTGCTTTAGATCTAGGGACCGGTTCATGCGAGAATAAGCCAGGACTACAGTGCCACCACGAGGCCAAGTATGGGTGCGGCGTAGCTGATTAATTAGGGCTTTGCTAGTGCTGTTTGGACCATTGTGGATGCTCGGGGAAGGGGTAGTCGGATTGGGTTTGTTGATGATTGGCGGGACTACCCTGGGATCCGAATGGCTCAAGAGGGGGCCCTTGGTTGAAGATGTGCTCAGTTGGAGGCATCGCCACCGGTGAAACCTCAGTGGGGTCTAAATAGGCTAGTAATCCCTTTGTAAAGGATATTTTGTGATCTCTTGGCCATACACCAAAGGAAGTGTAATTGGCATAAGGGAGGTTCTTTAGTCACCGACGGGTGATGAAATCACAAACACGTGGGTAAAGTGGTACAAACTCTGTAGAGTTAAATAAAACTATCATGATAGCCGTGCTCCCGGTTATGAGCACCTGGACAACTTCCATGATTAGAGGGAATTTGGTATTGGAATGGTTATGGTTGATAACAGTTATGGATTTAATTTCTGGTATTGAATATGGTTATTGGCAATGGTGAAGTCTGGACTTATTGATGATGGTAATGAATTCAGTTTGGTATTATGGTATTACTCATAATTATGATTGGTTTATTTCACATACATATAATATATATATATTGCTTTTCAAATGTTTTACTGTACTTTTCAGCACTTTGCCATTATTATTGTCGTCATTTGAATCAGCCACATGTCATACTTTCCACACTTGCTGAGTACGACATGTACTCACTCTTGCAATTCCCCCACCCCAACAGTTGCAGGTCAGGATTGGGAGTTTAATGGTGATAATGCGGAGTTCTAGGCCGTGTCTACCGTCAGCTTTGCCTGTGGTGTTGATTGGAGCTGCACATACATACCCTGTCGCTTATGCTGCATAGTTGCTTAGTTTGCTTAATTAGTTTATTTCCGCTGCATTAGTTGAACTTGTCATTTATATTCATTAGAGCTTGTATTCGAGGATAATATGGTTTGTGTAATAAATTTGATAATTAATCTTGTTATGTGGTAATTTTCTATATACTCTTTTGTGATTGCACTCGTGTATGTGTGTTGAACATCCTGGGCACACATATGCGTTAGATTGGTTCAGTTTTTGGAACCGGGCGTCACATTCGGTGAGCTCCTCCTCTCTCTTCAGGACGTCATCCCGCAGCTCAAGGAGTTTCTGCTCTTCATCTTCGAGCCTCTTCTCCCTCTCCTCAAGTGCCTCCCGGCGCTTGATGAGAGTAGTGTTAATGGCTTCCAGCCTTTCTTGGCGTTCATCAGCCGCACTATTAGCTGCTTTGGTCTGCTCATAAATGGATCGGGATTGAGCGTCGAGGGCGCGAGTCAGGCTCTCCCTGCCATCCAACAATTTGCCCCAGTATTCCAGGCGTACCTTCTCCTGCTTGATCCATTCTTTGTCATCCGCCAGCCTCGACTGCGCCAGCTTGGTCTCGAAGTAGAGCCGGTTACGCCACCGCCTAAGGGTGTGGCGCTCCTCTTCAAGAGCCTTGCTGTCGTGGAAGAACGCCAGCTGGACTTGACGTAGGCTGGAGCAAGCGTTGTCAATAGAAAACATCAGGGGAATGGGTTCCGGACCTGCTGGGGTCCCCTCCGCTGGTTCCAGCAGGTTCTCACTTACAAAAATTGGGTCCCACTCCACAAGAGTGGTCCCCTGAGCCTCCACGGCACTTGGGCCGTCCTCCGGGATAGCCTCAGTTGTCATTGAGGAGGGCCCTGAGGAAGAAGTTCCGACCTCTGGAAGTGGTTCCGAAGGCCCCGCCGCCAGGTCTTCATTTGCCCCCTCACGCAGGGGGCCAGCAACTTCGTCTGGGCACTCTGGCTCAGCCGCAGGTACCTCCGGCGTCGTCACTTCCAGAGCAGGGGCTGTTTTTGGCTCCGGCCTGGACACCTCCTCTACTGGGGGCTCGAGCGCTGACGCCTCTGCAACAACTGGCTCGGGAGCTAGAAGGTCTTCAACATCAAGCAGCCCTGCAGTCGGAGCTCCAACAACGACCGGCTTTTCGGCCGGTGCTTCAAAGGTAGCTGGTCCAACTGTCGGGACTTCCTCAACATCCGGCGCGCATGCCGAGACTTCAATTACCTCCGGCTCAACCGCCGGGGCTTCGACAATTTCCGGCTCTAGGGCCGGAATTATTGCTTCCTCTGGCTCAACGGCCGGAGCTTCCATCATCTCTGCACCAGGACCCGGAGCTTCAACCTCCGGGGCAGGCGCCGCTGGCGCATCTTCTCTCCCGCGGTCCAGCGTTACCACGGGAGTCTATGGGGATGAGTCGAGGTCCATGACCACGACTGCTGGCGTCGGAGCTGTCGCAGCTTCAGCCACCACTTGGGGCGGCGCCTGGACAGGAGCAGAAGCTTCCGCCCTCACAGCTTCAGCTGCAGTGGCTGAGGGTGGAGCCTCACTCCTCTTCTTGGGAACGCTGGAGATGATGGATGAAGAAACTTAAAAAACAGTTACTACAACAAAACCACTGTCTGAGGTAAAGATTAAAAATTACCTCAGAAGGCTTCCGCACCAGCTTGCGCGGAACCTCTTTCCCGGGCGTTCTGGGCTGACCATAGCTGCCGCCGGCGTGGAAGCTCCGGAAGGCCCCCCGGAACTTGTTGCAGCCATGGGCATTTCCTTAGTCGAGGCCCCCCTCGACCGGGAAGGACCTCCGGACCTAGAGGCCTCAACCGGCCCTGGTGCTCGAGTCGCATGCCCGGAGCTAGCACCCCGGGAGGACGCTGCCGCGGGTACAATTGACGCAGTTGTAGAAGACCTCCCCCTCCGGGGAGAAGGAGCTGAGGCAGAGGTTGCAGGCCTGACGAACCTTCCGTCGGCATGCTGCAGCTTCCTCTTCCGGCTCGAGGGTTCGTCTGTCGGCTCCTTGCCCTTGCCGATGACTTTGATCCTTGGCTTCAGGGCAGGGTCGGAGCCACCTTCGGAAGCCCCAGGGATCACCACCCTGGAGGTCGATCTTCTCTCGATGACACTAAGGTCGTCAAGCACAGGCATCTTCCGCCGGAGCTCCCTGCTGAACTCTACTTCCACGTTCAGAGGGAGAAAAGCTGATGGCGGAGTAAAGTCGTCACCCGCGACGTCGATGCCGTGCTGGAACTTCTTGAGATGAAACTCCAAGGTTGTCCCCGCCATGTTGGACTTCATCCCGGTCTCGACCCGGTCGTCGTCCATCATACAGTTAAGGGCCCAAGCGAGTTTTTCTCTCCTCTTCAGCGGTACCCACTTGTTGACCAGGAAGTTGCAAAGCACCGCTTGAGGAGTTAATCCTCCCTCCACGCACTGGTGTATCCTGGTCAAAGCAGGGTTGAAGGCATCCGCCAGCACCGGAGCTTCACTCCAGACTGTAGTGTCGATGTTGGGGAGGCCTTCGGGCAGCTCCAGCTTCTCGTGCTCCTCCACCCGTATGACTATCCAGTCCTTCTTCCAATCATCCCACTTCCCAGAGGGAAACGACCGGAGGTACTTGAATGGGCACTTCTTGCGCTTCACGAAGTAGTAGAAGCCAAGGTACTCATTGCTCCTACCGGTGGTATGGACGGTGAAAAAGGTCCGGAAGAGTTCAATGCAGGGGGGATGCCCACCCACATCTCAGAGAAGTGGACGAAGACTAACACAACAAGAATGGAGTGGGGGCCAAGGTGATACAGTTGCAGACCATAGAAGTCTAGCAGCATCAAGAAAAAGGAGGAAAAAGGTGGGATCAACCCCACCATGGCGTACGAAGAGAAGTAGACCATTTCGCCAGCGTGCTCCTTCTCGAACGGGAGCTCTCCCCCGTCGCGGACTAGACGGTTGAAGAAGTCCGGGGACCATCCCATGAGGGCCCGGACCTTCTTCAGGTCACCGTCGGTCTTCAAATGACTCTCGCGGAGACCCAACTCCATCGCAGCACAGCAAGGCAAGAGAGGAAAAGCGAGCACAAGTTGGGAGTTTGAGCGTAAGATCAGATGAGAGGCATAAAGAACTCCATATGGTGCGCGTTTTCCTTCTTAAGTAAGCCCTCGCAATGCTTGGATGGAAACCGCAAGGAAGTCGAAGGTACTACTCAAAAATTCCACCCAGCCAATGACAAGAGGGCCCAGGACCACCCGGACGATCAAGTCGAGGTTCTTACCCAGGCGAACGGTTGTCATCATGAGGCGGGAAGCCCGAAGGCGGCGGCCTGACAAGGCGCGCGGAACCAATACAATTTTCGTATCAGGAACCGGCGACCTTCAATTGCGTGAGATCCGCATGCCAAAGATCTCATCTGCCGCACACGGGATATGCCACGCGGCAAAGATTTAACTCCAAACCATCGCCAACTGCACATCCGAAGACCTTTGAAGACTCATTTCAAAAGTCGAAGGATGGACCCACCTCCAGTGGAATGACTTCACCCAAGGAGTCTTCCCCAGAGGTGGGCCCAGGGGGCCACTGTCGGTACCCTGGGTACCGTATACCCCTTGGGATTGCAAAGATCTCAAGGGAATATCATCTACTCAATCTGAAGACCTTCGGAGGCCCACATGTCAGACATAACCGGACCCGCTTCCCCAACTTGGTTAGTCCCAGGGTCGCCACGTGTAGTATCAAACCGGAGCTACCGCCCACAAGGGGGAAGCTCCAGGCTATGTACCATAGCGGCACCTCCGGACCTAACCCCAGACCGATGGAAGCTCCAGAACTGACACGTGTTAGGTAGCACCGGACCTACCTGTGCCCCACAGTATGCTCCGGAGCTGCCACGTGTCCAACCGTTAGACCTTCAGCCTCTAACCTCCGGAAGACTCCACAACGGCTCCGGATCTTCGAGGGGAATCAAGGACTTCAAGACCCGATTAAGTGTCATTAATGCTATATTAATAACACACGATCGGACGACCTTAACTACAGTAACGGTGCTATCAAAGCCCGTAACTCGGTTATTAAGGATAATTAAGTGCATTAAATGTGTATCAGTAGTAGTAACCGCCGGGGCCACATGTCAGGCCAGGCTAACTTGTAACGGCCTGCCCTTGTACTATAAAAGGACAGGCCGACGATACATAGAGGGGGACGCTGGAGACAGACTCTACGCGCTCACTCTACACTTTGAACTCACTTTGAGCTCATACGTCCAATACAACACCAACACACCCCGTGGAGTAGGGTATTACGCTCAGGCGGCCCGAACCACGTAAATCTTGGTGTCTCTTGTGTCATTTATACTTCACCTTCTTGAATCTCCGCGCGCCCACACCGAACCTCAAACTCCTCTAACACTTTAGTAGTGTCGGGAGATCTGCCGGATCAAAACCACCGACAAGAACAAATACTATCATCACTTGGGGTCTGCGGATATGCCCCCAAAGTCCAGAAATGGAATAAGATATTAGACGAAATTACCAGTAAGGGCAATCCTCACCCATTAGAAGGGTGCGATGAGCGAACTCAACGTTGGGTCTTTGCTCGGTCAGGTTTGACCAGTGAGGGCAAACTTGAAAAGCCCGACTCTCTGAATGAAGTAGAGGATAAAATGAAAGAAGTAATTGAAAAGCAACAGAAGGGTCTCTTCAAGCCGAAGAGGGAGAATGACCAACTTACCGCTATCTTAGGAAACCCTGAACACAGCGGACGGGTTCGAGCGGTCTCTTCTCAAATGTCTTGGCTAGATGGTTTCCCTAAAGATAAAGACACATATAGAAGACGTGAGAAGTTTAAGAAAAAACTTGATGAAACGATTGCTCAAAAGGTCAAAGAAAATATGCAAGAAATAATGGAACAACTTAGACAATCAAGACAATTAGTGGCACCGAGTACAGTGATGGTTCCGGTGCAAAAGGAGCAATTAGTATCTCCAACTGCCTACCCTAGCAGTGTTGGTTCCGTTCCAGGCTCAGGGTCAACCCAAAAGTTCCCTGTCGATGATATTGCTAACGACAAATCTTGTCGTCTTCTTGTCCCGATAGGCACAGCAGGGAACAAAACCAAACAGGTTGCCACTGCTATGGCAAAGCCTGATCGTGACTTCAACGGGAATCCACTCCCGTTGTATTATGCTGTGGTGCAAGTTCTTCAGATCATTGATAATGATTATGAAGATTATGAAATAGACCACGTCACACCTGAGGGGATCGCGACTCTGGGGCAGGCTATCAACCAATTAATCCTTTGGCACCGACGCGATATCGTGTTGGACGATGAGCCAATTTCTAGCCCCGTCGCATCTCCAAATACTACAACCCCATCTTCTAAGGCGAAAGTGCATGAAGATCCACTCCCAGTCCGGGAAGATCCACCCCCCCTATGTCTCAGCAAGGATGATATCCAAGAGCAACAAGTTGGACAACAGCTTCAAGCAGTACCAGAGCAAGTTGTTGCTAGTAAAGAGCAACCAGTTGAGCAACAGCTTGAAGTAGTACTAGAGCCAACTGCTGGGAGTAAAGAGCAATCAGTTGAACAACAGGTTCAACAACAAGCCAGTGTCCAACTTCCGACGACTACTCCTCGATCATCAGTGCCTATCAAAGTTAGCTCATACAAAATTAATAAACCTTCATCAGAAGTGTCAAAGTATTTGGAAGCTATGAAGGAAAATATTAGAAAATCGAGTGCATCTCGTTCTTCTCATGAGCCAGCATTAGAAGATATCGAGGAGTGGGAAGAAGACGGTGTCATGTATAATAGGTGGACTGCTTTAGTTAAACCAGGAGTTCCAATATACAAGCTTGAGGATGTTCCTCCTAAATTTGCGAATGGAAAGCCGTTCATGACATCCGTACAACTTAGCAAACAACCTGTCCAGCTCAGAAGAATGCATGAGTGGTACATCACTGCCAGCACAAAATATGGTCTTAATTGCGTCACATTTCGTATTCCAAAAGGAGCATTCTGGAGCACTGGAGTAGATAAACGAGTCATTTTATTTGAAGAGTTGCATTCCCTTTTCCATCGGGGCATGCTCAAAATCAACCTGCTGCTCGTCTGGTGCTTGTAAGTGCTCTAATATTTTGTATTTGCTTTTCTTACTACACGCATATGCATTTCATGAGATTATAACAATTCTGGACTTCTTCAATAGGATGCAATATATGGATAATGAAAAGTTGGAGCACAAGACAGGTATCCTTGACCCTACTAGGATTGCAAAGTCGCTATTCGACGTCCAGGAGAATCGAGACTCAGGACAGTACAAACACATGAACAAAAGAGATTTTGAAAAAGCAATTGCAAAACTTAAGAAGGATAGAAAGACAGAAGTTGCAGCTTACATAGGACATGCGATGTTTAACTTTGTCAGAGACGGCAAGGACTTCGTAAAGGCTCCGTACCACTTCGAGTAAGTTCGACACATGACATTGAAATAGCAATTATTGGTAATTGTTAACACGTGTGTTTGTATGTTTGCAGTAATCACTACATAATGATCTTCATCAAGCCAACGCAGGGAATGGCAACAGTCTTGGACTCAGCCAATTTCTCACCAGATAGTTACAAAGATTTCCTTTACATTTTGAAACTGTACATTTATTCAATAATTTTAATTTACGCACATTTAGAATGTGTTGACAAGTTTTATATGACATTTCTTGTATTACAGCGCTTGGCGGTTTTATGCGGAACAGCTTGACGGTCAGAGACCTCCTAATACGAATGCATTGAACATTAAAACGTATTATGCTTGTCCGAAGCAGCCTGCTGGGAGTGTCTTATGCGGGTATTATGTCTGCGAGCATCTTTGGACCGCCGGCGTATATAGAGTGAATTGTGAGGATGTAAGTTATCCTTAATGTCGATACCTTATTTTCTTACTTTTGTGTTTCATTTTCATTGTAACTAGCATAGTTTAATACTTATATTCTCTGCTGTTCAATATTACCAGAAACATTATTTTCATATTTTTATTCCAACTTCAAAAATCAATTGCTCATAGTACAACTGCTCCAAAAATACCAAATAAATTCATGTATACTTTCACTTTGATCTATACTTTGAGATTGTTCAAACCAATACATTCTAAACCTTGTTATGTGTTATATTGCAGCACACGAAGAATCTGAACGAAGAATGGCCGGTTTGTAGAAGTATTCCTAGTGGAGGAGCCGACAGGATTGCTGCTGAACTCTGTCAGTTCATTCGTCGTGAAATTTTGCACAAAAAAAGGAAGTTCTTTGATAAAAATTGTGCAGCAGCTGATGTTCCAGAACTTTGCGACTATGCCAATAGAAACATTTTTTAGTGAAAACTTGTAAACTTTGAGATGAATTGTATTTGTAACTTACACATATGTATATTTTTTAGTGAAATTGACTTCTGTGATGATAATATTGTTGACTTTTGTTCTTGTGATGATATTGTTGTTTTTTGTTCTGTGATTATATTGAATTGACCTGGAAATTAGAAATAACAGCAGTAGTATTGCATAGGTTATACCTTATGACAGGCGGTTATTAACCAACGGCTAGGCATGACTGTGAAAAAAAATTATCACAGGTGGCTAGATACAAGTAAAGAACCATCTGTGATAACCTAATTTTCACAGGCGGTGACTGTTATGGTAGAAACCGGCTACGTTAAAAGGTCTTCACAGACGGCTGATGTAGGTAAACGTCCGTCTGTGATAACACCATTATCATAGGCGGTTAGTTATGCTTCAATACCCGCCTGTGAAGACACATTATCATAGGCGGTTAGTTATGCTTCAATACCCGTCTGTGATAAGACATTTATCACAGGCGGTTATATATGTTGCACGACCCGTCTGTGATAAAATATCTTCACAGGCGGCTAGCCTAAGTAAAGAACCGCCTATGATAATGTGTCTTCACAGGCGGTATCACTTCTCCGCCTGTGAAATTGCGGATTATCAGAGGCTCTTAGTTTCAGGCGGTTTTAAAAGCCGTTTGTGATAATAGGTTTGGAGCCGCCTGTGATGAGGCTTATTATACTAGTGCACTCTGCAAGCAACCAATCAACAGCCCCATGTATGTGGCAAACTGGCCGAACCTAATACAGACAACCAAATCGTACGTACTAGAGTTACACTAAACAGTATGGTAGATGTGTAAGCATATTAGTACTAATAAATCTGATTAAATCTTGAGGGAGATTATAATGCATCTAAGAATGATAGGAGAATGGATGGAGATTGGGTACAAGCTATGCATTGTATTACTCACATCTAATTTAGGTAGATAGATAAAGAAAACATATCTAGTATAAATGATTCTTATTATGCTAATATGCATGTGTGATTATCAAATCTATCACACACATCATGATTAGGGATGCTGAAAGAATAATGTATCACTTAACTATTCTATGTGATAACTCACGATTAGGAGATATTTCATTTAATCAATATGTGTGTTGGATATTATATTTGGCATAAAAATTTATAGATGGAAGAATGAAGATGATTTGTTAGCTACTAGAGCTGGAGACTGTATGCATGTGGAATGTTTATACGCGGCCGTAGAGAGTATACATGCATGGCGTGAAGGAAGAAGACTCCTGTACAGGGTGGAAATCTATAAAGAGTGTTGCTGGCGTAATCACAAAGGACTATGTACGTGCAGTAGTGCATGTAAGACATGGAGCAATGAGTCCTGTACGTAGAAGATACATGTCAGACGTAAAGCAATGGAGACCATCCAGTACATGAAAGCTTGATCATTTTCCTGAAAGCATACTTGCCGTGAAACAAAAGCACTCTTATACACGGTATATGATCAAGCACTCCGTTGGGGACGACGATCGTCGTTCTTGAAGCGTAGAGACTGTGTATTGATCGGTATTCTTGACGCCAATCAGCAAGTCATCATGGAGGAATCGTCAAAGAAGAAGGCTGACAACATAATTGTAGATCCTAATAACATTATTGGGGTTCAGTTTGAAGATCTCATGGAGGAAGACAGGAAGAGGATTCAGGAGGAGATTGAGCATGAGATGGAGGAAGAAAGGGTGGCAAGATTACAGAGCAAGCTTGCTTGTTCTCAGAAGACGAGGAGTGGCGTGATCCAAAAGACAGATACGGTCGCAACTTCTAGCAAGAAGGTAAATCCCTCATTCACTCTGGAAGATCTCGTACATATGATTGATGTGTTTGTTGCTAGTAAATATGGTGCTGATCTTGAGAAACTTACACGCATGATGACTGAAGGATTGCATAATTCTTTTGATTCTTTTAAGACTGAGTTTCAAAAAAATATCCATAACAATTTGCCTAGACAAATTAGAACCGTGGTGCAGCAAACTCAGGAGCAGGTTAAGGGCAAGCGTGTAGAAAATAATGAAATTCATAGCTCGTCTAACTTGGCAAATATGACACTTGCACATAATATCCCTATTAAAAAATTAGGAGGAAATTTGCAGCAACCTTACTACCAGACTATAGCATACGGACCATCCATACCACCTACGGGAAACGGTATTCCACATGAGCCAAAACCAGATTCATTTTTTTCCTAGGACTTCCCAAGTGTCTAATATGTTTTGCGTTGCTAATGCTGCTAGCAATGGTGAGATATATAATAGTGTTAGAAGTCGCGAGGACCCTTAGAGAGTTTGGGTTTGCACCTAAGGGACATGCAAGGTCATACCAAAAGGCATACCCTGAGTATTTTGATACAGTGCCATATCCTAGAGGTTTTAGAGTCCCTGATTTAATTAAATTTACTGGTGAAGATTCTAAAACTACATACGAGCATGTTGGACAATTTCTGATACAGGTTAGTGATGTGGGTATTACTAATGTGCACAAAGTTAAGTTATTTCCATTATCATTGTCTGGTACAGCTTTTAATTGGTTCACTTCACTACCTCTAAATTCTATCGACACATGGGCATGTCTTGAACAAAAGCTTCATGATTATTTTTAACAATGGTGAAGTTGAGCTCAGATTATCACACCTTACCACAGTTAGACAAAAACATAATGAAATTGTTTCAAAGTATATGAAGAGGTTTAGCGAAACTAGGAACAAGTGTTATAGTCTAACCATTGGAGAAAAGGATTTGGCCGATTTAGCTCTTGCAGGTTTATCTTCATATTTGAGAGAAAAGCTTGAAGGGCAGGAATTTATGGATGTTAATCAAGTCATGCAACGATCCATATCTTATGAAAATCGTGCTAGGATAATTGATCATACAACCGGTTTAAAGAGGGGAAAAACAAGGAAAGAGAAAAATAAAACAATAATATTTTAGAGGAGGATTTGGCCAGTGATGATGATACTGAAATCTGTGTGGCCGAATGGATTTAGACATCAAAAAATAAACCTTTGGCTTGTTCTTTTTTGAAACCCAGTCCTGGGAAAAAGGAGGAAATAAAATATAAATTTGACATAACAAAGTGTGACAAACTTTTTGATGTATTGTTGCAGAATAAGGTTATTAGGTTGAAGGAAGGTCATGTTATACCAACTCTTGAACAACTGGCCAAGAGAAAATATTGTAAATGGCATAATTCATTTTCTCATACTACTAATGAATGTAACTATTTTCGTCGATAGGTACAATCGGCCCTAAATGACGGACGATTGACCTTGGAAGACGGTAGCAAGATGAAGTTGGACATCGACCCTTTTCCTGTTAATATGATTAATTTTGAGGAAAATAAAATATTGGTTCGGACTAATCAGGCCAACACCACTAAGGGAAAGAATGTTGTGGTTTCTAATGATCTGAAGCTTGAGATGATAAAGCCAAAAAGTCCTGAGATAGAAGTGTGGAAGGTTAATGAGAAAAGGAAACAAGCATCAACATTTAAACCAACATCAACTTTCCTGTTGGATAAATACATGAGGCGACAACAAAACAATGTGTTCCGGAGATTTAGTGGTTTTAAAAGAGAAATGTCTCCAACTTATAATTCTTTGCAGGAGCATCCAGGAAGAAGTTTGTGTGTGTTGATGCATAAAGAACAACAATTTAACCAACGAAGTACAGCAACAAGATTTTCTGAAAGTCCAGCAGCATATGTGTCATGGTGATCAGGTGGAAGAAAAAGATTTAGGACTGATGACATGGCATCACAGAGATGGAAACCAGGGCACTGAGATAGTGATGTTATTATATTATGCAATGGTGATAAGGATATTAATGTTGACCAGTTCTCAGATCAGGTTCTTCAAGAAGAAAAGAACATGAGTTCAAATAGGAAGGAAGCTACCATACTGGTCAGTACTATTCCCTACAAAATCAAATCCGAAGTGGCAACTACAGAACATTCTCCGGCTGAAAAGATATTTGTTAAAAACAGTATTGTCAACGTACCTATTGTTGCTGCTCACCGTGAAAAGGAATAAATTTATAAATTGGCAACGGGTGGAGAACCGGGTGATAAACGTTCACACATAATATCATCAGCTGGCCGTGAGATAGTTGGATCGGGTATTACTTCCAATCCATTAATTAGTGTGTCGGGTGCAGTTCATCACGTAAGGGACATGCCGGGTATGGTGCCCTTGACTGGACATGGTACGGTACTGCAATCGAGGCGCTCTACCAAGCAAAGGGATATACAAGAGAGCAGTTTGGGATTTTTTTTACAACAGAAAAGAGCCTGCAGAAAAAGAGTGGTAGAAGTTGAATATATAATACTGGGAAAAATATTGTTGGATCAGTAGCCCCGAGGACAAAACCTGCTCCTCAGTGGTCCCCGACTGGAATTAATCATACACAAAAGCGACGTGTTCAGCAGCTGCGAGCGACGGAGATTGCAGAAAAGAAAAAGGAGGAGGAGCGTGACCAGTGGTTTAATCAGGAACGACTGATTATGATCACTAAAAAGACTTGGAGAGAGAAGCGACTAGAAAGGGAAGACGCAAACAGTGACATGGAAAATAGTAGTGATTCGGATCAAGGGGTCAACAATGTGGATGTGAATATGGTGTTCCAGCTGCCAGCCGAGTTTTGTATCCCAGAAGTCGAAGTTGCTGAATTAAATTTGGGAGCAAAGAATGTCGTGTTTGAGAAACTAGAAAAACTCGATCAGCACATGAAACCATTATACATTAAAGGACACTTGAACGGAACACCAGTAGGGCGCATGTTGGTTGACAGAGGGGCTGGTGTCAATATAATGCCACTTTCTATGTTTGAGAAATTGGGTTATAAGAAGCATGAATTAATAAAAACTAATATGACACTAAGTGGATTTTAAAGAGAGCCGACCGAAGCTATGGGACTTATGTCTGCATAATTGATGGTGGGGAGTAAGTCTGTCCCAACATCATTTTTTGTGGTAAGTGTAAAGGGTCGGTACAATGTTTTGCTTGGTAAGGACTGGATATATGCTAACGGATGTGTATCCTCTACTTTGCACCATGTGTGATACAATGGGTTGGAGATGATGTGGAAGTAATAGAGGCAGATAATTCGGCTTGTGTGGCAATAGCCGAATCAGCATAGAATTACAAAATAGTGATATGAAGTGCTTGATAGGTAGAGATTTGACTGATTATGATTATGTAAGCGTGGGGAGGTTTGGTTTTGTACCTGTAAATGTAAAGCCGACCGATATGACTCGGCTGAATAATGTATCGTTATAATGTTAAGCAAAGAAGAAAGTATAACATAGCTGCAAAGGCGTACTCAAGAGTATCCTTCAGGTAAGAATGATATGGGTGAAACAATTGAAGATTTTGATGACATGGTGAAATTAGGACAGTGGTTTTCTTCTATTGATGAGCTTATAGAGATGGATATTGGAGATAAAGCCGTTCTTAGACCAACCTATGTGAATGCAAATCTGTCAACAGAGCAAAAGAATCAGGTATGTAATTTATTGAAAGAGTTTGTTGATTGTTTTGCTTGGGAGTATACTGAGATGCCTGGTTTAAGTAAAGAATTAGTTGAACATAGATTGCCAATAAAGCAGGGATTTAGGCCATATAAACAACTTGTTAGACGTTTTAATCCAGAGTTATTTGATAAAATAAAAGCAGAGGTTGATCGGTTGTTAAAGGAAAATTTTATTCAGCCATGTCGATTTGCAGAATGGGTGTCAAATATAGTGCCATTAGAATTTGTATTGATTTTCAAATTTTAAAATAAAGAAACACCTAAAGATGAATACCCAATGCCTATAGCTGATGTAATGATCAATAATGGGTGATTAGTTTTTTGGATGGAAATGTTGGCTACAATCAAATTTTTATGGCTGAAGAGGATACATCTAAAACCTCTTTTCGTTGTTCTGGATTTGTTGGGCTATTTGAATGGGTTGTAATGACGCTCGGGTTGACAAATGCAGGTGCTACATATCAACGAGCTATGAATCTAATTTTTCATGATTTGTTGGGTATTATTTTAGAGGTATATATTGATGATGTGGTTGTGAAATTGGCTAGTTTTCATGGTCATTTAGATGATTTGTGTTTCTCTTTTGAAAGGATGCGAAAATATGGGTTAGAAATGAATCCTTTGATGTGTGTGTTTGGTGTGTCGGGTAGATTCTTGGGATTTATTGTACATCAGCATCGTATAGAAATTGATCCTAAGAAAGTGATGGCTATTAAAAAAATGGAAGAGCCCACATGCAAAAAGGATGTGCAAAAGTTATTGGGGAAGATAAATTATCTGAGGCAATTTATTACTAATTTAGCGGATAAAATTGAGTCGTTTATGTAATATCCTGAATATTTTAGGAAAAAAATATTATAACTTTGCGGCACAAAAAAAAACATACGGTTGACCAAATTTTGACTTCCTGAAGCGTTGATCTGATTGACGATCGGAGACCGTAGATGCATAGGGCTCGTCGAGACGATTCCGTTTCACTATTTATACACTTGATTCGAGGATTGGATGAGTCGGTTATGAGCCGATTTAATTTCAACGATTGGATGGGCCACTAGGTCAACTATATATAAAAAGGAAACACCAATTTTTTTTCTTCCTGACCCAGTGCCGCCAGAACCTATTTTCAACCCCACCAACACCTTCAAAACCTATCGGTTCTTGTCCCTGCCCAAGTTCCAGCATCGCCGCTGCTTGATCTAGATCCCCTTCGGTTGCTGGCCTCACGTATCTTCCTTCGAACCTGCACTCTCACGTAGGATGTCTGCTGCCGCTGTTCCTTGCCAGGAGCTGTGAGTTTTCCACTGCTGATGTCTTCAATTTGGATTAGCATGCTGCTGCTTGGTTGATTAGAGGCGTGGACTGGTGCTCTGCAGGTTAGTATTTGCAGTTAATGGGGTAGTGCCTGCTGTTGTTGTTGCTACAAGGTGATGTTGTGGCTGCCGCTATTATTTTATTTGTAAGTCATTTTATTTTTAAGTCATTGTTGCCAGTTAATCTGGAGGTCAGGGCGAGTGGTGCCGCTGGAAGCCTTGATCTTGAGCGGTTGTGAGTCAGGGCTGCTGCTCGGTGAAGCAGTGCAACCAGCGTTGGATTTTTATTAAGAGGAAAAAAACAGTGGCTGCTGTTGCACTAATTGATTTGTTGCTGCTGTGCTGTCGTAGATTTAAGCTGAAAAAAAAATAGTTACTGCATTCAATGATTAAATTGATTTCTGCCATCACGATTTACTTAAGTGCTGCTGTCAAAGATTAAATTAATTTCTACTGCCACCAATTAATTTAATCGTTGCTGCCACTTCTTGTTTTGTTTGCCTGGCTGGATGATTTTGCTGTTGGCTGTTAGTGTTGCTAGGCGCTTTATTGTTTCTTACGACAGTTACTATCGGAGATAGAAAGCTTGCCTTGTTGATCTGTTCCCGCTGTGCGGTCGTAATAGTTGCTCTGATTTTAAATTCTCCCTTATCGTCTTGCTAATTATTAGCTACGCATTACCATGTAGACACTTATTTGGAGAGTTCTGGTGTCAAGAGGGTGTCTTGTGTTGATCGTCGAGGTTAAGGCAAGTGCATGACGAGTTCATTCTAATATGTGTGAATTATTTGTGGTTAAGCTTTCTGTGCTTTAATTCGATATTCGTGGGTTCAAGATTCATTTGCTTCATCACTCTATTTTTATTCTCATTCAAGATTCAATTTATTTATTTAATTGTCATTCAAGAACCGGTTAAGTCCGGAGTCGTTCTTATATTTAAGTTCATGTGAGTAAGTGTTGGCCTCACTTGCTCGGCTTTACCGGTAAATGCTAAGGAGAATTCAAGTGTCGTCCGTTTCAGACGGAAACTACTATTTCATTATTTCCTATTTCAAGTTCAAGTATCGCTATACTTCATTTAGTTGATTCTAATGTTCTTCAAGCTCTAAGTGTACTTGCTGAGTGTTTTTACTCACTCTTGTTTTATTTGGTTTTAGGTACCCGTTGATCAAGCATGCATTGGGAAGAGGGTAGCATATGCACTTGAGCACGCAAACTATTTAATAAGCTTAGTTTATCAATGTTCTTAGTTAAATGCATAATCTTGTGTCATTGAGATTGTGGCGTGATCATTTGGGTCTTTAATTCACTTGTGGGAATGAATTTGAGTTTAGTCGTATCGCCATATAATATTATGCCTATTATTGTGTTTTGTTGCTGTGGATGATTGAGGTTTCAAGGGAGACTATGACGAAATTTTTAATATTTCCCTTACCTACTAGGAATTATTTTAGATGGTTTTAGTAGCGTCCAGGTGTGTTCATACCTGGGGCGTTACAGTTGGTACTCAGAGCCTAGGTTTTATAGTTATTTATATATTTTAATGACCAGTGAGTAAAAATAATAATAATAATAATAAACTATATAGATCTGAAATTAAAATTTGACACACTTATGCACAATAGGACGGGTTCATGGGCATGCCTTTCATTCTTCTTTTTGTTGCATTTTTCTCATGTTTATTTCCGTTATGATGATATGTTATTTAATTATACTTTTCTTGTACTTAAGAATTATGCCGCCGCAACGGAGTGCACGTGTTGCCGCACGTGGAAGAGGTCGTGGTAGAGGTCGTGGTGGTGGTGGTCGTGGTAGAGGTGATGTTAACCAAGAGGTTGAGCACGAGCAAGTAAACCAAGTAAACGAAGAGGTTGAAGGAGGGGAGGAACACTTAGTGGCTGTTGAAGTTCCTATTGCTCGGGGTGGTAATGTCGTGGCTCAGACCATGACGTTCCCAAGGTGGATGTCTATGCGATTGGACACATTTGACGGTTCTGGAACACCTACTGATGCTGCTGATTGGCTACGTAAGATGGAGAAGGTCATGACTGCTTGTAGGATGACAGAGGAGGAGATGATCTTGTTCATTCCTCACCAGTTAACAGGCCAAGCTGATATTTGGTGGGTAGGAGTATGTGACGCTTGGACTCCTGCTCGTGGTGCTATCACTTGGGAGGTATTCTTAGCACAGTTCAGGGCTAAATATTATCCAGATTCCTTTAGAGACAAGATGAATGATGAGCTGAACCATATCCAGCAGGGGGATAAAACGGTGGATGAGTATGAGCGAGATTTCAGCAACATCGTTCGCTTTGTGCCTAGTGTTGCAACCAATGAGCGTGAGAAATCTAGGAAGTTTTTCATGGGGCTTAACGCTCGGTACAGAGAGGTGATGGTTAGAAACCCTCCCACTTCATACATCACAGCAGTCGAGGAGGCTAGAGGTATGGAGACTCGGTTTCAACTTATAGCTCTACAGAAGAAACATAATGGGAATGGGAGCAATACTGGAAATGATCATAAGAGGGTTCATCATGAGGGAGGAGAGTCCTCTCAGCATACCTCTTTCAAGAAGCCTAAGATCGACAATTCCTCTCAACAACCTTTCAAAACCAAACAGTCAGGTGCTCAATCTTCCATGGGGCAGCACACTTCGAGTGCTTCATTTATGCGTCCAGTTCCAGGGTAGGGTTTGATTTGTTTCAAGTGTGGGAAGCCTCATCGTGCTTCAGAGTGTGGTTTTTCTGTAACCTGCCGTCTCTGTGGGAGAGAGGGACATATGGCTCTAGTTTGCAAGAAAAATCCAGATTCGATTATCAAGTGGCAAAGGGAAAATTCTTCCTCACCAGGACCCATGTCTATGGCTAGCTCCAGGGGTTCAGCTCCGTCAGTCAATGCTCCTCGTGGCACCGTTCAGATGATGACTGGTCCTTCAGCTCCGCATTACCAGTTCCCTCAGCCGCCTTTTCCTCCATCAGGCTACTACTGGCCCGCGCCTCAGCTTCCTGTTCCACATGTTCCACTACAGCTGCCTGCTCCTCCTGCCCCTCCGGCTCAACCTGCTCAGCATGTTGTAGGCAGATCTTCTTCTGCTCCCGTTGGAGTCTACACCATGCCAACACCATCCTCTTTGGGTCGCCCAGATGTGGTTTCAGGTACTCTTATTGTTGACTCTCATGACGCTCATGTTCTATTTGATTCAAGTGCTACCTTTTCGTTCATTTCACTTGATTTCGTAAGAAAGACAAATATCTCTAGTCAAGAGATATCTCAGATAGTTCGTGTAAGATCTCCTGGGGGCTTGGTTTCTAGTTCTGTTGTGTGTTCTGGTTGCATTATTTCTATAGGAGATGACGAATTCATAGCTAATCTAATGGTAATTCCACTACCAGTTTTTGATGTTATCCTTGGGATGGATTGGCTATATCGCTATCGAGCCATTATATCTTGTTTTTGGAAGACCGTAACGTTAGAGGCGCCATCTGGGAACATTATCACTTTTCAAGCGGATGCACCTCTTCGTTCCTTATCTGTGATGGAAAATCTTTTTCCTGGTCGTTATCCTGTGAAGACTGGCTTTCTATGGAGCCTTGTTGGAAAACATACAAAGGCATTGGTGATTAAGGAGATTCCAATAGTGCGAGACTATCCTGATGTCTTCCCGGATGAGCTGCCAGGAATGCCACCTAAGCGAGAAGTGGAGTTTCGCATTGATCTTATACCTGGTACCCGCCCTGTATCCATAGCTCCCTACCGTTTATCTCGTCCTTTTCAAGAGGAGTTGAGGAAGCAGTTGGATGATCTATTGGCTAAGAAGTTGATACGCCGTAGTGTTTCACCTTGGCGAGCTCCAGTATTGTTCACTAAGAAGAAAGATGGAAGTTGGCATATGTGTGTGGATTATCGTGGTTTAAACGCTGTGACGATCAAGAACAAATATCCCTTACCCCGCATTGATGTGTTATTTGATCGATTAATAGGAGCAAGAGTCTTCTCCAAAATTGACCTTCAATCTGGTTATAATCAAATTCCTGTTCGAGAAGAAGATATTGAAAAGACAGCTTTTTCCACCATGTATGGTCATTATGAGTTCCGAGTTATGTCCTTTGGACTCACTAATGCACCCGCATACTTTATGGAGACGATGAATAATATGCTTCATGGATTGGAGGAGTTTGTAGTGGTATTTATTGATGATATACTCGTCTTCTCCAAGTCCGAAGTAGAACATGAGAAACATTTGAGGAGAGTTCTTGAGACACTAAGGAGTCATAAGTTCTATGCCAAATTGAAAAAGTGTGAATTTTGGCTCCCGGGAGTTGGTTTTCTAGGTCATGTAATTAATCAACATGGCATCTCAGTTGATCCAAGCAAAGTTTCTATAATAGTTGAATGGCAAAGACCAACCAATGTCAAGGAGGTTAGAAGTTTCTTGGGTATGGCTGGTTATTATCGACGCTTTGTAAAAGATTTTTCTCGCATTGCTAAGCCTATGACACAACTAACTCGAAAGAATGTCAAGTTCTTGTGGACTCAGGAATGTGAGCATTGCTTTCAATTATTGAAGGAGAAGTTGGTCACTGCCCCTATCCTTGCCCTTCCTGAGCCGGGTAGACGCTTCACCATTTATTCAGATGCCTCTCGGGTAGGACTTGGTTGTGTACTTATGCAAGAAGGAAAAGTGATTTCCTATGCCTCAAGACAGTTAAAGAGGCATGAGAAGAATTATCCCACCCACGATCTAGAGCTTGCTGCTGTAGTTTTTGCGTTGAAAATCTAGAGACATTATTTATATGGGGAGTCATGTGATATTTTCACCGATCATAAGAGTCTGAAGTATATATTCACTCAGAAGGACTTAAATTTGAGGCAACGGAGATGGTTGGAGTTGATCAAGGACTATGACCTGAATATCCAATACACACCTGTAAAGCAAATGTGGTGGCTGATGCATTAAGTCGTAGAGCTACTCCTCCTAATATGAATTCCCTAATAGCTGATTTTGAACGGATGGATATTTCTTATTGCTATGTTGGAGTTGCGGAGGTAGAGACTCAACTAATCTTATCATCAGATATTTCAGAATAAATCTTAGAGGCACAAAAACAAGATCGCTTGTTGCTAGACGTTAAGGAACGAATTCAGGAAGGAAAGGTAGGGGATTTCACTTTGGACGCTGTTGGGGCCGTTCGGTTTCGTGGTCACTTATGCGTGCCACAAAGATCTCAAGTTAAAGAAGATATTCTTAAGGAGGCACATCGTGCTCGCTATACCGTACATCCTGGGGAGAATAAGATGTACCATGACTTGAAAAAAAATCTATTGGGGGAAGAGAATGAAGGTGGATATAGCAAAGTATGTGGCTTCATGTGGGGTTTGCCAAAGAGTGAAGGCTGAGCATAAGAGTGTCGCTGGGAAATTACAACCTCTCGAGGTTCCCGTGTGGCCATGGGAGGATATCGCTATGGACTTTGTTGTTGGCTTACCACGTTCTCCAAGAGGACGAGATACTATTTGGGTCGTAGTTGATCGTCTTAGTAAGGTGGCTCATTTTATTCCTATTCGGTCAACTAGTTCAGCGAGCGATTTGGTGCCTATTTATATGAAAGAAGTAGTGCGACTACATGGTGTACCTCGCACTATTATTTCAGACAGGGATGCTAAGTTTGTCTCTAAGCTGTGGGAGAGCTTACAATTAGCGTTGGGCACAACACTAAGGATGAGCACCGCATTCCACCCTCAGTCTGATGGACAGTCAGAGCGTACAATTCAAACCCTGGAAGATATGCTTAGATCATGCGTACTGTGTTGGCAAGGAAGTTGGGAGGATCACTTATCTCTTGTGGAGTTCTCTTATAATAATAGCTATCACTCTAGCATTGGATGTGCACCATATGAGGCTCTTTATGGAAGGAAGTGTAGGTCGCCCCTTTGTTGGGACGCGGTCGGTGAGAAAGCTGTTTTGGGTCCAGATTGGGTTCAACAATCGACTCAGCGAGTTGCTGAAATTCGAGAACACATGCTGGCAGCACAAAGTAGGTAGAAGAGTTATGCCGACACTAGAAGGCGAGACTTGGAGTTTCAAGAAGGTGATGAGGTTCTTCTAAGGGTGTCGCCTACCAAGGGTGTTGTGAGATTTGGTACTAAGGGAAAGCTTAGTCCAAGATATATCGGACCTTTTGTTATCAAGGAACGAGTGGGAAAATTAGCATATCGATTAGAGTTGCCAGAGTCAATGAAAGGAATTCACAATGTATTTCATGTTTCAATGTTGAGAAAGTATCTGATGGATCCAGAGCATCACATAGTCGTAGAGCCAGCGACTATTGAACAAGATCTATCAGTTGAGTCATGTCCTGTGAGGATTTTGGAGGCATATGAGAGGGTGCTTAGACGCAAGTCAATCAAGTTTGTGAAGGTTCTGTGGACGAATTAAACTGAGCGTGAAGCAACCTAGGAGCTTGAGTCAAAGATGCGAGAGAAATACCCTGAACTATTCGGATCTGGTGAGCATTATAGTTTCTTCAAATTATAAGTTCATATCATTTTCCTATAATGATAATAAATAATTCGAGGGCGAATTCTATTGAAGGGGGGGAGAATGTAATATCCTGAATATTTTAGGAAAAAAATATTATAACTTTGCAGCACAAAAAAAAACATACGGTTGACCAAATTTTGACTTCATGAAGCGTTGATCCGATTGACGATCGGAGACTGTAGATGCATAGGGCTCGTCGAGACGATTCCGTTTCACTATTTATACACTTGATTCGAGGATTGGATGAGTCGGTTATGAGCCGATTTAATTTCAACGATTGGATGGGCCACTAGGTCAACTATATATAAAAAAGAAACACCAATTTTTTTTCTTCCTGACCCAGCGCCGCCAGAACCTATTTTCAACCCCACCAACACCTTCAAAACCTATCGGTTCTTGTCCCTGCCCAAGTTCCAGCATCGCCGCTGCTTGATCTAGATCCCCTTCGGTTGCTGGCCTCACGTATCTTCCTTCGAACCTGCACTCTCACGTAGGATGTCTGCTGCCGCTGTTCCTTGCCAGGAGCTGTGAGTTTTCCACTGCTGATGTCTTCAATTTGGATTAGCATGCTGCTGCTTGGTTGATTAGAGGCGTGGACTGGTGCTCTGCAGGTTAGTATTTGCAGTTAATGGGGTAGTGCCTGCTGTTGTTGTTGCTTCAAGGTGATGTTGTGGCTGCCGCTATTATTTTATTTTTAAGTCATTGTTGCCAGTTAATCTGGAGGTCAGGGCGAGTGGTGCCGCTGGAAGCCTTGATCTTGAGCGGTTGTGAGTCAGGGCTGCTGCTCGGTGAAGCAGTGCAACCAGCGTTGGATTTTTATTAAGAGAAAAAAAAAACAGTGGCTGCTGTTGCACTAATTTATTTGTTGCTGCTGTGCTGTCGTAGATTTAAGCTGAAAAAAAAATAGTTGCTGCATTCAATGATTAAATTGATTTCTGCCATCACGATTTACTTAAGTGCTGCTGTCAAAAATAAATTAATTTCTACTGCCACCAATTAATTTAATTGTTGCTGCCACTTCTTGTTTTGTTTGCCTGGCTGGATGATTTTGCTGTTGGCTGTTAGTGTTGCTAGGCGCTTTATTGTTTCGTACGACAGTTACTATCGGAGATAGAAAGCTTGCCTTGTTGATCTGTTCCCGCTGTGCGGTCGTAATAGTTGCTCTGATTTTAAATTCTCCCTTATCGTCTTGCTAATTATTAGCTACGCATTACCATGTAGACACTTATTTGGAGAGTTCTGGTGTCAAGAGGGTGTCTTGTGTTGATCGTCGAGGTTAAGGCAAGTGCATGACGAGTTCATTCTAATATGTGTGAATTGTTTGTGGTTAAGCTTTATGTGCTTTAATTCGATATTTGTGGGTTCAAGATTCATTTGCTTCATCACTCTATTTTTATTCTCATTCAAGATTCAATTTATTTATTTAATTGTCATTCAAGAACCGGTTAAGTCTGGAGTCGTTCTTATATTTAAGTTCCTGTGAGTAAGTGTTGGTCTCACTTGCTCGGCTTTATCGGTAAATGCTAAGGAGAATTCAAGTGTCGTCCATTTCAGACGTAAACTACTATTTCATTGTTTCCTATTTCAAGTTCAAGTATCGCTATACTTCATTTAGTTGATTCTAATGTTCTTCAAGCTCTAAGTGTACTTGCTGAGTGTTTTTACTCACTCTTGTTTTATTTGGTTTTAGGTACCCGTTGATCAAGCATGCATTGGGAAGAGGGTAGCATATGCACTTGAGCACGCGAACTATTTAATAAGCTTAGTTTATCAATGTTCTTAGTTAAATGCATAATCTTGTGTCATTGAGATTGTGGCGTGATCATTTGGGTCTTTAATTCACTTGTGGGAATGAATTTGAGTTTAGTCGTATCGCCATATAATATTATGCCTATTATTGTGTTTTGTTGCCGTGGATGATTGAGGTTTCAAGGGAGACTATGCTGAAATTTTTAATATTTCCCTTACCTACTAGGAATTATTTTAGATGGTTTTAGTAGCGTCTAGGTGTGTTCATACCTGGGGCGTTACAGTTTATGCCACTGTTGAGGTTGAAACAAGATAGTGAGTTTGTCTGGGGGGCAGAACAGAGAGAAGCTTTTGAGAGAATCAAATCATATTTGACCAATCCTCCAGTGCTGCGGGCACCCAAAATTGGTAAGGATTTCAAATTATACATTGCTGCTCAAGAGAATGTCGTAGATGCAGTTTTGACGCAAGAAGATGATGGAAAGGAATTTGCAGTTGCTTACGTGAGTCGACAATTATTGGATGTCGAGACAAGGTATTTATTTATTGAAAAATTATGCTTGTCTTTATATTATGCGTGTGCTAAGTTTTGACATTATATACTTTCTAGTACCTGCATAGTAGCGTGCCAGTACGATGTGATAAAATATATGCTGCAAAAACCTATCCATAGTGGGAGACTGGGAAAATGGGCATACTCTTTAGGGCCTGTTTGGCACAGCTTCTGCTGCAGCTTCTTCATAAAAACAAGCTGAGGGTGTGCCAAACAGGAAACTTCTCTAACATCTAATTAGTTCAGTTGCTTCTCAGAATGAACTAAAAGCAAGACATAAGCAGAAGCTGCTTTCCACCCGCTTTTCAAACAAGCTGTTTTTGTAACAAGTTACAGCTGTGCCAAACAGGGCCTTAGTTGAGTATGATTTGATATATGAGCCGTTACGATCAATGAAGGACAAGTAGTCGCTGATTTTATTGTGAATCATTATGTTAAAATTGATCATGACCTGTAATTAGTTGAGGTGTGCCCGTGGAAATTATTCTTTGATGGATCAGTTTGTGGGAGAGGTCAAGGGGGTTGGATATGTGATTATTGCCCCAAATGACATGGCGCATGATTTTTCTATTCGGCTACAGTTTACATGTACAAACAACCAAGCTGAATACGAAACATTATTAAATGGTTTAATACATTTGGTTGATATGAGGGTGAGAAGCATAGAAGCTTTTGGGGATTCCAAATTAGTTGTGCAGCAGATAAATGGAGAAAACCAATCAGATAAATGGAGAAAGCCAATGTTTAGATGGAGTATTGAATGAGTATCGTGAAAATTGCATGGATATTATAAGAAAATTGGACTGGTTTTGCATTGTTCATGTGCCGAGGGAAAATAATGTGAGGACCAATTTGTTAGCACAGCAAGCTTCAGGTTATGGAATTAGGCAAGGAAAGTTTTTAATTAAATCAAGGCCGGTGCTACATAGTGTTTTAGATATTGAGGGGGATCATAGTAATTCGGCCAAGAGTAATGAAAGTACAGGGAATGATTAGAGGCGTGTTTTAGTTGAGTATACAAAAGATCCTAGTACTTGTAGAAATAAAAAGGTTCGGCGTCAAGCATTGAAATATACTTTGATAAATGATGAATTATATCACCGAACCATAGATGGTCTTTTGCTAAAATGCTTAGGAGAGGAGCAGGCTAAATTAGCAATGGGAGAGGTACATGAGAGCATGTGCGGCACGCATCAGTCGGCCCATAAGATGAAGTGGATGTTAAAAAGAGCAGGTTTTTATTGGCCGGCTATGATAAATTATTGTTTTAGATACTATAGAGGACGTGAAGCTTGTCAAAAATTTGGGAATATACAACTGGCCCCGGCTAGCGTGGTACATCCTATTATAAAGTCATGGTCATTCAGAGGACGGGGTTTGGATTTTATCAGTGAAATATGTCCTTCATCATAAAGCGGCCGAGGCTGTACCATTGAAGAATATGACTCACAAAGAAGTTGTTTTGGTTGCAACCGATTATTTTACTAAGTGGACCGATGCTGTACCATTGAAGAATATGACTCACAAAGAAGTGATCAGTTTTGTATTGGAGCACATTATACATAGATTCGGCATCCCGCAAAAATTAATTACTGATCAGGGAGCTTCCTTCATGTCTCATAAATTTAGAGAATTTTGCCGAATCTTTTAATGTTAAGTTGTTAAACTCATCGCCATATTATGCTCAAGCTAATGAACAGGCCGAGGCTAGCAACAAAATTCTGATTGGGTTGATAAAAAAAAAGATAGAAGAAAATCCGAGGAGATGGCACGAGGTGTTGTCTGAAGCATTGTGGGCACATAGAATTTCCAAGCATGGCGCCACCAAGGTAAGTCCTTTTGAACTTGTTTGTGGGCAAGAAGTTGTACTTCCTATTGAAATTAATTTGCAAGCATCCAGAGTAGCACAACAAAATGCTCTATCGACTGTAGAATATAATGATTTAATGATGTATAGAATAGATGAGATACCTGAAAGCCGATTCAAAGCGTTGAGAGAAATTGAAAAGGAAAAAGTAAAAGTGGCTAGAACGTATAATAAGAAGGTCCGAGAGAAATCATTTCAGATTGGGGATTTAGTATGGAAAACGATTTTGCCTGTAGGGACAAGAGATAATAAGTTTGGAAAGTGGTCACCTAGCTGGGAAGGGTCATATGAAACTGATGGTATTGTTCCTGGAAATTCATACTTTGTGAAAACATTGCAAGGAGAAAAGGTACGCAGAGCTCTTAATGGTAAATATCTGAAACGGTATTATCCTAGCGTATGGCAAGGAGCATAATTTTGTTTCATATTTCATGGCCGATAAATATGTTATCGTCCGAAGTTTTGAATGTTTTATAAGTTTGAATGTCTTGATTAATTTGATTAAGTTGAACACAGCCGATTTATTTATTAAATCATTATATTGCTAGGAATATGTTTTTCGGCACACATTGTTTTGCCTAAAAACAGGGGGGCATGTGTTGGATATTAAATTTAACATAATGTTTTATAGATGGAAGAATGAAGATGATTTTGTTAGCTACTAGAGCCGGAGACTGTATGCATGTAGAATGTTTATACGCGTCTGTAGATAGTATAAATGCATGGCATGAAGCAAGAAGACTCCTGTGCGGGGTGGAAATTTGAAAATAGTGTTGCTGGCGTAATCACAAAGGACTATGTACGTACAATAGTGCATGCAATACATGGAGCAATGAGTCTTATAAGTAGAAGATACATGTCAGACTTAAAGCAATGGAAGCCATCCAGTACGTGAAAGCTTGATCATTTTCCTGAAAGCATAATTGTCGTGAAACAAAAGGACTCTTATACATGGTAAAGTTTGTTGCTTTCCATTCAAATAAATAGATTTGTGTGTTGTATGCATGAAGGCCAGCCAATAGACTTCACGTGCATGGATGACTTGAATCTCAAGGACTTCCTGTACACGTGATTAGATAATTAGTTTTATTATATTTAGCATAGGTTTTATTCTGTTTGGATGAGGTATAGTATGCAGTTAGGATTCTTCAAATACTTTATGTATATGGCAGCTTGTTGCCGTAGGCAGAGAAGACGTGAATCCAGTTTTCAATCTACTAGCTTTTTGCTTGCTTTTACACTTCATTCTTTTGGTGTTTTGCCGAGTAAAACATTTGTTCTTCTCCACGAAACGGAGAAAATTTTTGCTGGCTCGTCAAAAAAATTGTTCGCCTCGCTGTGCGTCATACATCAGTTTCTTCATCGATCGACACTTCGTGCGAGCAACAGGGTCTTCAATCACACCTAATCGTGATTTTTCGCAATGGATCTAATGGTCACGAATAATTATTAGAGTTTGTCTATTTGTCAAGCGTCTGAAATTTGAGAAAGAGTTAAGTGCATTAGAGGTACATGAACTTGTAAGGGTGTGTCACATAGGTCTATGAACTTTTAAAACGCTGTTACAGATCCTTAATCTAATTATTTGAGTCATTAGCAATCCAAATCTCGTCTGCCTTGACAACGTGGCAGACAGGTAGATGACACGTAGGATAGCACCTTTGCAAATTAGCCCTTTAGATTTCTCATATTGATTGGCTGATTTATGGTCGCATTCCAGATCTGAAACACTGTAGAAATCAGCAGGGCGGGCGCCATAGAAATCTGTAGGTCGAGCGCCCATCTCGTGAATCCCCGGTCTTGGCTCTTGGGCGCGATCTCCTGTTGCACCGATTAGCTGGAGGCGACTCTCGGCAGCAGCAAAGTCGGCTGGCTGCGATGTGGGTTGATTGCAATGGATTGTTCCGAATAAGTTTCATATAAGAGACATAAGTTTGCTAAGTATGGTAGGAAAGAACTAACTGTTGTAGTGGTTATGGCTTGACATTGTGAATGAGCTGGGCTGGGTTTTGATTCCCACCAGACTCATTTTTTGCCGCCTGAACCTGAATTTTCAGGTCTGCTTTAACAACAATTCTGCTTTCTGTCAAGATAATAACAGCACTGCTTTATGCCAACATAAGAACAGAATAATCACAATCAAAATATATAAAGCTTGTTGTAACTGATGACACCAAAGTTACAAGATATTTTGCACCAAAGTACTTCAACAAATTTCATATATCATATAATTGATCACAGAATCATAGCATGGTCAGTCCAGCAAGCTTTTTTTGTTCCCATCAAGCTTCATAATGTTTTACCCAGCAAAACAACACTAAAATATATACAAGTTGGTTATGGTTCATCCCAGCAAAAGAACTCTAAGACATGACAACATTCAGAATCTGGCAAGATTACTTCTTTTTTATTCCAGCTGCTACTTTCTTCACCCCTAGCTTTTTTTGTGCTTCAACAGCAGTCCTTCTCTTAGCAGCCGCAGCTCGGCCGTCCTTGGTTGCCGTCGAAGGTGGAATTGGTCTTCCTTCCGGCCGATTGTGATGCATGCAATAAACAGCAGTCCTTCTCTTAGCAGCCGCAGCTCGGCCTTCCTTGATGAAGAAAGAATCCGGCAAGGTTTGGACTTTCTGCTCCATAGGGGTGCATTGTGATGCCTGCAATAAACATGTACATGTAAATATTTGAATATTTGGAATGGTTACCAGTTTTACAGGAATGGTATACCTCTGCTGCCATTTGGGAGACCATTGTATCACTTCTCTCTACCAGATTTGGTTGAGTTGCAGGTTGAGACGACAGTGGTTCCTATAACAAGTGTTGTGTTACTTTACAATCTGTTAAATAATCGCTGCAAATAAATTAAATCAATCATAAAAAGTTACGTGTGTCATGAAATTTTGTTGTTCAACACAATCTGAATGGGATGCATTTGCAGTTTTCCTATGTGGTGTGAATTTTGGCCTTAGACCTGCCTTTTTTAGCTCACAACCAGCACGGTTGTGGCCCGAGCCACCACAATACCCACAAGTGATAATTATTCCATGTTTGACATTATCAAAGCACTATTTCTTCCTTCTTTCTCAAATGGTTGTTTTCTTCTTGACTTAGGTGGTCTGCCAGCCTTTTTCACATATACAGGAGGGAGCACTTTAGGACCATTCAAATTTTCCCAAGTTGTCTTATCATTGCATGGTCAGATGTTGCGCCCATAAGCTTGGAGATACCTTTCAGCACTATAGCACTCAGGAATAATTGATTCAGCGGGTATCCTCTCACTTCTCAAGCAGGCCATGCCATGAGGACAAGGGATGCCTGTGAGATCCCACCTTCTACAAGTACATTCTTTTTTTGTGATGTCAACAATATGTGAGAACCCCTTAACATCCACTTGGAATACTCCTTTACCAGCAGGCAGTGCATAACATGTGTTTGCCAATTCAATTGATTTATGCACCTCCTTTCTAATTTTAGGACAAATAGGAGCTGCCCACAATTCACCTACTTCTTTATATTTGTTATAGTGTCTAGTCATAAGCTGACATTTTATCCTTTCCAACATACTAAGTATTGGCATCTCTCTAGCATCTAAGATGTATTTGTTGAACACCTCACAACTATTGTTAAGAAGAATATCACATTTAGGAAATGTGCTAAAGAAGGCTCTTACCCGAGTATTTGGTGGCATTGTCTCTAACCAATCATAGGCTTGCTGGTTTAGAGCCTTCATGATCTCCATATTCTTATTCCACTCCACTACACTGTTGGACCTTGCAGATGCCCAAAGCTTATTCTCCAAAGTTTCTCCCTTGGAGTACTGCTGAAAGTTAGAGTAGAGGTGCCTCACACAAAACTGTGTTCAGATTCTGAGAACACTTGTTACACTGCTGGAATTAACCCTTTTTGCTTGTCTGTCATAACTATCCAGGGGAATGTGTTTTGTATGTCAAGGTCTTCTTTCAATGTCTGAAGAAACCACTCCCAAGAGCTGAAATTTTCTACTTCAACAACTGCCATTGCTATTGGGTATATGCAGTCATTAGGATCAATCCCAACTGCAGTTAATAGCTGACCTCCAAATTTAGTCTTAATATGGCAGCCATCAAGACAAAGGACACGTCTACAACCAGACATGAACCCAGTTTTGCATGCACTAATTGAGACATATAACCTGCTAAATCTAGGACCAACCATATTTATAAAGAAAGTGCTCCCAGGATTTGTTTTCCTCAGTTCATGTCCATAGTCCCATAATAGGTTGTACTGTTCAATCTCATCCCCATGAATCTGCTTCATTGCTAACCTTCTAGCCCTAGCAAGTTTGCTTCTTGATGGTGTGAGGTTCCAATCTTTCTGAACGGTCTTAGCAAAATTCTTAAGGCTCATCTTGTCATCAGCTCTGAAGGTGTCCAAATATTTCTCAGCTAGCCAAGTTGATGTGCATCTTTGAAATTCCTAGGATTTCTGACAATTGTGCTGACAGTTATATGTCTTCACTATCAAACCACCACACCTCTGTCATTGAACGCAAAAAGGTTCCATGAACAGTCTTGTTCACATATTGCATGAATTCTTTTCTTTTCATTCCTTGGCATTTTGATGTTTACCCTGTTCTTTAGAGAGTACTCAGCTATAACCTTTCTTAGTATCTCAGCTGTACCAAAAACCATTCCCACCTTGAAAACAGGATTGTTCATGTCTTCTAGCATCCATGATTTGAATTTAAACCTTGGCTCTCCCTCACCATCAGAATCTGGCAGCTGCAAATCATCATCATCAGAGGACATGTCACCAGATTCAACATCCTTAGTCATCGGCTCCTTGCCCTTGCCAATCTTCTTTCCCTTAGCCACCCCCTCATCAACTACTTCTTCATCTATGTTATCCATAAAAAGATCATCATCCTCATTGTGAAACTCATAGTCACTGTCAACAAACTCGTTGTCATTGTCACTGTCATTGTGAGTATCTTCAATTGGGTTCTCAAGCATAGCATCTAATGTTGTAACATCGGAGTAAACTGAAGGAAGCTTCTCTCCAATTTTCTTCTCCAAAGTCAGTCTTTTACATGGGCTCAAAACTTTAGGCAATTCTGAAATCGGATTTATCATAATGTCATCCCAATTTATATTTGAAATGTTGTCATCATGATCAAAGTAAATGATCAAATTCTTCACTTCTTCAACAATGCCAGCCATCACAAGTGTGTCAGCATCCGTCGAAATGATCATCAACCCATCTGCAAGTTTCTTCCCAGGCAGCAACCAGTAAACTCTAAAAGTTGGTGTTCGATGATAACCAAGTTGAGAAATAAAGTCATCAAACCATAGAGGAGACCAACTGTCTTTCTCACAATAATCGAACCAATTAACTTTCCCATCAATGTAGCCTCTGTTTTCTCCTTGCCCAACAAAGAATCCTCATGATGCACCTCAATTGAAAACATCTCATCACCAACACCTACAAAAGGAGTATTAAGGCTTATTAAGCTCATAGCATATACTGTAAAAACAGTTTCCAGTATGACTGATTAAGAGGACAAACGTATACATTACACTTTCATATTGATATCAACACTGAAGTTGTAACAAAGTGTACAATATTGCAACAAGAAGAAAATAGTGAAGAAAAGGATTACGTACCATACACTGGAGGTGATTCCCCTTCCTGCCGCAGTCGTGCCATCTATACGGTTGAGCCGGAGCTGAGCTGTGGGGGATTTCAGAGTCCAGATTTTCAACAAACGGCGATGCCTAGGTCTACAGACGGCGCAGAGGTGGTGCGATCAGGGGGTGCAGGCGCCGCGATGGCGGTGGAGTCGCAGGTCCAGGCGGTGCGGCAGCGGTGGGGATTAGAGGTGGAGGCGGCGCGCCGACGCTGGTGGACTCGCGAACGGAGGGCGCCGTGCCGGCGGAGGAGACTCGCGGGTGTGGAGGGCAGCGGGTCGGCTGAGAGGAGTTGCGACAGTGGAGGGCGGCGCGTCGACGCAGGGGACTCGCGGGTGTGGAGGGCGGCGCGTCGGCGCAGGTGAGTCGCGGGTAGAGGGAGGTGCGCCGGCGGTGAGGAGTCGCTGGTGGAGGACGACGCGCGGGACGGTGGGGAGTTGCGGGCGCCGCCGTCTCCCACGGGAGCTCCGCCCGTCTCCCTAGGGTTTGTTTCTCCAAAAGCTTGGTAATTGTTATTTTTCTGAGGGGCTAAATGCAAATAAGACCATCCAACGTGTCTTCTGCTTGGGGCTAATGTGTCCGCCACTTAGGCAGGCTGAACTGCTAATGACCCAAATAATTAGATTAGGGATATGTAACTGCGTTTTAAAAGTTCATGGACCTATGTGACACACCCTTACAAGTTCATGTACCTCTAGTGCACTTAACTCTTTGAGAAAATTTCAAGCACCGAGTATTTAGCGGCTAATTGCTATCATTAATCACTAATCATTTTAATTAATCATTAATCCTTACTTCTATTGGTCAATCAATCACACTTTTTTCCTTGTTTGATTATTTTACAATTGACATAACCCTACAAATTACAGATTAACAATCACAGATTAACAATTAACAAGAAAACTCACCTTTCTACCTCAGATCCGGCGCCGCCGCTGCCACCGTCGTGCCACGTTGCTTCATCGCCGTCCACCGAGTCGCACTGCTGCGGGCTCCGCTCGCCGCTCGCGGCCACAGCGTGCCGCTTTCGGCCTCCTCGCGTTGCGCCGCCGCCGTCCTCCGTGCAGCGCTCCACCGTCAGCCACCGCGCGCCACTCCGTCGTCGATCACTGTGTGCCGCTCCGTCGTCGACCCCTACGCGCCGGAGTAGAGGCATCGTCGATTGCTGGAACAAGGCGGCGGTTACGGCCTACCATAATAAGATGCTGGCTACGGGAGTTCTTGGGGTGCAAAAAGGGTTTGAGAGAAGAAAATGTCACTTAGCATGAATCTTAAAGAAAAATGAAGGCTGAGAGTATCGCATGATGTTTTGTAAAATTTCAGGCGCCTGCATAGGATTGTTATCGTATTACAACCACAAAAATCATTTACACTGAACATGTTCTCATGGATAAAAGCTGAGGCAAAGTAAATTACAGATATTTTTTAGTTGGTCGTGGCCAATTTTAAAGCAGCAAACATGGGTGTGGCACGAACCCGGATCCGGATCCAATCACAACCTCAAAAAAGACGCAAAGTCGCAAACCCCGGATCAAAGGTCATCCGAATGAGACGAAAGAAACAAACCAAAAACCAACCTTGTTTAAATCTGGGCATTAATTCGTCGAAATCCATCTCACCTCTCCTCGTCCCCTCCCACCTAAAACGAACCAAAACAAGCCGCCGCCGCCGCATTCATCTCCACCGCTGCATCCGCCTCCGTTGAATCTCCCCTGCCAAGCCGCGCCGATTCGCCTCTATCCGGCGCTAATCGGGCGGGTTCCTCCTCACCCTGCCTCCCCGTCTCCTGCTGAATCTTGCGGCTTCCCGGGGTCCTGCCATGGATTTTTTTGCCCCTCTGGCGGCCGAGGAGCGGTGGCTGTACCCAGCGTTCCTGGCCTTGTACGCTGCTATCTACTGCGTCGGCCACCTCGTGTTCCGGCGGTGGGAGCTGCGGCAGCGGCTGGACGGCGCCAGCTGCCTCATCTCGCTGTTCCATGGCACCCCCGCCACGCTGGCCGCCGCGGGCGCCGTCCTCGCGCTGCCCCCGTCAGCGCGGGGCTTCGTGTTACGGCGGCTGTTCTGAGAGGACCGACGGCGGACGGAGCAGAAGGGGAAGGAGAGAGCCTGGGAGAAGCGGTGCCTTGACCGGAAGCGGAGTCGCCGAGGAAGAGGAGTCGAAGGCAGCTGAAGGTTCGCGAAGTGGGTGGGTGCGTTGTGCGGTGTGGGTGAGTGCGTTGAGTAAATGTACCGAGTAGGCTGACATGTGGGGTCGGCGATGGGTCCCGCCCGGTGGGGTGGATATGTAGACTGGATGACAGCTGGAATGCACATCGAAGTATCCCGAATTCAGTTACGATCCGCCCCTCGTCGTCTCGCGCGCGCGCTCCTCCGCGTTGCCGCCGTCGCTGATCGCCTCACGCGGGTGGCCCGACGACCACCTCGCCACGGGACGTTACAGCTGGTATCAGAGCTCAGGTTCTCTCCCCGATCTCCTCTGTTTGTTCGACTTTTGGGGTGTTGAGAGGTTGGCAGGGAGTTGATCGGGAGATCGAGGTGTCCACGACGGCGCCTGTTCCGAAGCCCTCGGTGCAGACGAAGTTTGTGCTGCAAGCCATGGCGGAATCGTCGAAGGCGGAGGAGGAGAAGTGGGAGAAGGTGTTTGGGATGTTGGAGAAGTTGACACAGGGGCAGATGGAGTTGAAAGGTCAGCAGCTACTCACCACGGCGATGGTTGATGAGGCAGCCCAGGAGAGAGAGCGGTTGGCGAAGCAATTAGAGGAGGCGGAGAGGAAGATCGAGGCCATGAAGGTGGAAGGAAGGGTAGTAGATGCAGGACGGAGGTTAGAAGGAGGTCCCAGGTGGGAGACTTGGAGGAGGGAAGTTGGAGATGGAGGTGCTGGGCAGAGAGGGGCGATGGGTGATCGATCACTGTTGAAGCTGGCATTTCCTAGGTTCGACGGTGAAAACCCCACCATCTGGTTGGACAAATGTGAAGACTACTTTCACATCTTCAATGTTTCGGAGATGATTTGGGTGAGGGCAGCCAGCATCCACATGGAAGGCAAAGCTGCAAAATGGTTGCAGATGTACAAGTCAGTGGAGGGATTGAAGACTTGGGGAGAATTTGCTGGGGCGGTGAAGGAGAAGTTTGGGGACTACGAGTATCCCCAGGCGATGCACGATCTGCTTCATCTGCGGCAGACAGCAGGGTTGGAGGATTATATTACTGACTTTGAGGAGGCAAGGTATACGACATCGATGCACAATCCGGAGCTAGATGAAGTGTTCTTTGTCACCCAATTCATGAAGGGGCTGAAGTGGGAGTTGCAAGGGCCAGTCCAATCCCAGCTGCCGGCGACGGTGAACAGAGCTATTACCCTGGCTAGAGTGCAGAGGGATATTCAGGAGAAGGGCAAGGGCAAGGTGAATAGAGGAGTAGGAGGGAGCAGGGCTGGAGGTTGGAAGACTGAAGGAAGAACGGGAACAGGGGTTGGAGAGCTGACCAAGGAAAGACAGCTACGCGACTTCCGTAGGCTGAATGGGTTATGCTATGGCTGTGGAGAGCGGTTTGAACCAGGACACGCACTCAAGTGTCCCAAGAGAATGGGAGCACATGCCAACGCAGTGCTGCCAGAGGAAGAAGCTGAGTTGTCGGACGAGGTGTTACTGAGGTTGGAGAGGGAAGATGAAGAGATAGCAAAGTGCATGAGTATCACGGCACATGTTCTAGCGGGAACCCAAGGCCACAACAGTATGAGACTGAGAGGCAGGGTGCATAACAAGGTGTGTGTCATGTTGGTTGATTCAGGAAGCTCACAATCGTTCGTGAATTCGGCGTTTGTGGAAAAACTGGGTCTGCCAACTCAACCTTGCGAGCCCATCAGGGTGCAAGTGGCTTCTGGGGAGGTACTGAGCAGTGAAAGGGTGGTGGAGGATTTTGAATGGTGGAGCGGAGGGCAAACCTTCCGAGGAAACATACGGGTGCTGACGTTGGGGGCTTATGATGTACTGCTCGGTTATGACTGGTTGAGACAGTACAGTCCCATGCGTTGTGACTGGAGGAAGAAAAGATTGCAGTTCATGGTGGATGGAAGGAAAGTGGAATTGCGGGGTGATCAGGAGGAGGAAGAGAAGGAGGTGACAGCGGTATCACCAGAGCAGTTGAGGAAGTGGTTATGCGGCGAGGAGGTGTGGACCATGGTGCTGTTGGGGGTCCAAGAAGAGAAGCAAGGGGCAGGAGGAAAGACGGACAGTTTGGTGGGACTGGAAGAGTTGCTGGAGGAGTTCGAGATTGTGTTCAGCAAACCGCAGGGGCTGCCACCCTCCAGGCCGTTCGATCACGCCATTCCTCTGGTCCCAGGAGCTGTGCCGGTGAATTCCAGACCCTATCGGTACTCTCCACTGCACAAGAATGAGATAGAAAGACAAGTGGCCGATTTGTTAGCATCAGGACTGATCGAGCACAGCGTGAGCCCTTTTGCTTCACCCGTGTTGTTGGTTAAAAAGAAGGACGGAACCTGGAGGTTGTGCATTGATTACAGACGCCTCAACGACCTTACCATCAAGAACAGGTTTCCAATGCCTTTGGTGGAGGAGATTTTGGATGAGTTGGCTGGAGCCCAGTTCTTCACTAGCTTAGATCTGACGTCAGGGTATCATCAATTGAGGATGAGGGTCGGGGAGGAGCACAAAACAGCCTTCAAGACACACTGCGGGCACTACCAGTTTAGGGTTATGCCGTTTGGATTGACTAATGCCCCAGCTTCGTTTCAATGCGCCATGAACTCTATCCTGGAGCCATATCTGAGGAAGTTTGTGTTGGTGTTCATAGACGACATCCTAGTGTACAGTCCGGATAAGGAGAAACATGTTGAACACCTGAGGCTGGTACTGGAGACTCTAAGGGAGCATCAGTTCTTCATCAAGAGGTCAAAGTGCAGCTTCGCCCAAAGGGAATTGAGCTACTTAGGGCATGTCATCTCGGCCGAAGGGGTCAGAACCGAGGAGCAGAAAATTCAAGCCATGAAGGACTACCCTACCCCGAACAATTTCACCCAGCTGAGGGCGTTCCTGGGGCTTACAGGCTACTACCGTCGATTTGTAAAGGGGTATGGAATGATAGCAAAGCCTCTGACCAACTTGCTGAGACAAAAGGTGTTTAAGTGGTCGGAAGTGGCGCAGGAGGCGTTCGATAGACTGAAAGAGGCAATGAGTAGCACCCCAGTGTTGGCCCTTCCGGATTTTGCTGAACCCTTCGTGGTGGAGACGGATGCTTGTGAGACCGGGGTGGGAGCAGTGTTAATGCAGAAGGAGAGACCAGTGGCTTATCTGAGTAAGGCTATATCAGAACAACATCGACACTGGTCAATATATGAGAAGGAGTTTCTGGCGCTGATGTTAGCTGTGGGAAGATGGAGACAGTACCTGGAGCGTACCACCTTTGAAATCAGGACTGATCACAAGAGCTTAACGTTTCTGGATGAGCAGGTGCTGCAATCTGAGCTTCAACGAAAGGCAATGGCCAAACTTATGGGGCTCGACTTTAAGATAGTGTATAAAAAGGGGAAGGAGAATGTGGTGGCGGATGCACTTTCTAGGGTGGAACAGCTGATGGAGGTTAGGGAGGTGCAGGAGATAACTCCGGTGTGGATCCAAGAGGTCAGGAATTCCTACATGACAGATCGAACGGCTCAGGATCTATTGGCTGAGTTGTTGATAGCAAGTCCAAACGAACAGGGATTCTCTGTGCAGCAAGGAGTGATAAGGAAGCAAGGGAGAATCTGGGTAGGTGAGAATTCAGCATTAAGAAGCAAGTTGATTGCTGCTTGCCACAACAGTGCAGTAGGAGGTCACTCTGGAATCCAGAACACTTATCAAAGGGTTAAAAGGCTGTTTGCTTGGAAGGGTCTAAAAGGGGAGGTGGAAAACTGGGTGAAGCAGTGTCAGGTCTGTCAGCAGGCAAAGAATGAGAGGAGCCTTCCCTCAGGCCTATTACAGCCATTGGAAATTCCACAAGCCCCTTGGCAAGATATTACTATGGATTTCGTGGAGGGGTTGCCTAGATCAGAGGGTTATAACACCATATTAGTGGTGGTGGACAGACTGTCCAAATATAGCCACTTTATACCTCTGAAGCACCCCTACACTTCGGCTCAGGTGGCAACGGCCCTGATGGATCAAGTAATTAAACTACATGGACTACCAAAAACCATGATTTCAGACAGGGACAGGGTCTTTGCAAGTGCAGTCTGGAGATGCATCTTCAAAAGTATGAATATTAAGTTGCTGATGAGTACAGCTTACCACCCACAGACTGATGGACAAACTGAAAGAGTTAATCAGTGTCTGGAGGCATACCTGCGTTGTGCTGTTCATGAAACTCCCACCAGGTGGAAGGCGTGGCTCCCTTTAGCAGAATACTGGTACAACACTTCCCACCATTCGGCGCTAGGGTGTTCTCCTTTTCAAGCTCTGTATGGTTACTCCCCAAATCCGCTTTTGGCCCCAGTCATGCAACAAGTGGAGGATAGAACAGTACAAGAGATGTTAGCAGAAAGGGAAGCACATCTACAAATGCTTAAAGAAAAACTAGCTCGGGCACAAAACCGGATGAAACAACAGGCGGACAAAAGACGCAAGGACAGATCTTTTGGGGTGGGAGAGCTGGTGCTGCTGAAGCTTCAACCGTATGCCCAGTCGTCGGTGGTGAACCGGCCCTATCCAAAGCTATCTTACAAGTTCTATGGACCTTACAAAGTGCTGGAGAAGGTCGGCCGGGAGGCTTACCGTCTGGAGCTGCCGGAGGGGTCGTTGGTGCACCCAGTGTTCCATACGTCGCAACTGAAACCATTCACCCCAAACTACGCTCCGGTGTTCGCAGATCTGCCAAAAGTCGTCGACTTTACCGCCGGGGATCTCAAACCGGTAAGGATTCTGGAGAGGAGGCTGGTCAAGAAGGGGAACAAAGGCATACCTCAAGTCCGTGTAGCATGGTCCTTGCCGGAGGAAGCTGAAAGTTGGGAGGATTGGTACGTCCTCATCCGGAGGTTCCCGGAGTGTGCGGCTTGGGGACAAGCCGAATCTGGAGGGGGGGAAGATGTTACGGCGGCTGTTCTGAGAGGACCGACGGCGGACGGAGCAGAAGGGGAAGGAGAGAGCCTGGGAGAAGCGGTGCCTTGACCGGAAGCGGAGTCGCCGAGGAAGAGGAGTCGAAGGCAGCTGAAGGTTCGCGAAGTGGGTGGGTGCGTTGTGCGGTGTGGGTGAGTGCGTTGAGTAAATGTACCGAGTAGGCTGACATGTGGGGTCGGCGATGGGTCCCGCCCGGTGGGGTGGATATGTAGACTGGATGACAGCTGGAATGCACATCGAAGTATCCCGAATTCAGTTACGATCCGCCCCTCGTCGTCTCGCGCGCGCGCTCCTCCGCGTTGCCGCCGTCGCTGATCGCCTCACGCGGGTGGCCCGACGACCACCTCGCCACGGGACGTTACACTTCGCCGCGCCCAACGCCCGCCTCCAGGACCACGTGCTCGACTATAGTGTTGCCTACTTCACCATGGACTTACTCCACTACCTCACCTTCTTGCCAGGTGACAGCCTCTTCATCGCGCACCACATCGCGACGCTCTTCGTCTTCATCACATGCCGTTACCTCGTTCGCCACGGCGCCTTCGCGCTCCTCGTCCTCCTCGTGCTCGCCGAGGTCACCAGCCTGCTGCAGAACGCCTGGACGCTGGCCGGGATCTGGCGGGACCAATCCCCGAAAGCGGCGCGTCTGTATGGTGCCCTGTCGCCGCCATTTTACGTGTTGTACACCCTCGTCAGGTGCATTGCGGCCCCGCTCTTCTTCCTCAAAATGAGTGCATTCTACCTCTCCGGGCAGGCTGTTGATATCATCCCGTGGTGGGTTCGGATCTCCTGGGTCATAGTCATCGGTACCGCCATTGCGGTGAGTAACCTGTGGATTTGGAACCTCTGGAAGGAGCTGTTCAGTGAATGGAAGCAAGTCATGGCAAAGAAAGACATATAATTTGTCTAACTCTGACCATGTATGGTGTAACATGGATCTCTGAAAATTGTTGCGACAATTTACACAGATAATAAGGATGGTTGTTTTGATGATGTGGTAAAAAATTGATCTTGGGTGACATTGGTGCAAAATGCTTATATGTAAGATATATCTTCATTTTTTCATTGAAACAATTAGGTAAGAGATAGTGTCTTCTTCACATTGTCATTGCGTGGGGAAATTGTTAAGAGTACCGTCTTGTCTGAAGTGTTTGGTCAAAGTATATCTATAAAATACTTGATAAACAATGTCAAATGGATACGATGTTGTTTCTGCTATTTGCATTGGGTGAAACTTGATACTCTTATGTGAAGGAGGACACAGGTCGTCTAACAGTCGATCCTTGTTTATGCTGCACCATGTAACAGCTTAATTTTATGAACTTTCAGTGGCAATCTACACAGATGATCTGATAATGGGAGTGATGATTTTGATGGCCTCTTTAGAAACTAGATAACACTGAAAGAGTATGCTTAGTTTTCTAAATCGATTCTTTCACTTATTGAATTATCAAACCCTTTGGAGAAGGCACTACTTTATTGTCTTCAAATTAGCATTGTGTAGAGGAAAATGTTTGATTTGGTGTATAGATTCCTAGTTGTCATGTGGGGATTGCAATACAAGCACCATGCAAGGGATATACGCTGGCGCCGTGAATAATCAAGTCATCAATATTAGAGTTGGATTAGTTATTATGCTTGCCAAATTGTAATAAAGTCGGACTGAATAACAGTCCTAGACAAAGTCATAACAGAGCTAGAGTTGGATTGGTCTAAGAGTCGTTGAGTCATAATAGAATTAATCAGAGTCAGATTGTTTCTTAGAGATAAGAGTCCGCGTTGAATACTCAAACCTGTACACGTTTTGGTGGTTATTTAAAGCCACTGGATCTGATCAATAGAGGCAAGCAAATTCAGGTTTAGACATATACCTCCGGTCCTTGCTCGTTGGCGCTAGTGTTCCACCTCCGGTCCATCCATACAACCTGCGTTCTGACCGGAATTCAGTTAACCGCTGTGACACTAGTGTTGGTAAAATTGGACACATGTTATGCGCCGTCACTGGTGTTGAGTTTGACCAGACATTCCTCCCAACTTTTAAGTAATCCTTAGTTTACTGGTTTTCAGGTTGCTTCAGACAATTTAGTTGTTTGGTACGTTGCTGGTTGTGCACTATAACAAGTTAAATACCAGCAATGTTCTCGTGGACGCAAGAGATTGATTTGTTCTTATAAACTACTTCTTTCATTTCGTTTTATTTGTCACTGATTAGTTCAAAAATGGACTAGACGGTAACAAATAAAGTGAAACTAAGAGAGTATAATGTTTCACAGCAACAGGTCGTGTAGATATTTTATATTCTTAACAATACGACCCGAAGGGATGTTTTACTGAACGATTTGAACATATGTTGCACTAATTAGTTTTAAACTGAAGTGGGCCAACTGCTTTAATCCTTCATTTTACATAACGTAAATGATACTTTCAGATACTTCACTGATTATTAGCTAGCTAATAATTTATTAGCTGAATTGGACCAACTAATTATTAGCTAGCTAATTATTAGTTGCTGGTTGTTTGGAACCACTAAACTAATTTTGTTCTGGACACTAAAAGACTGTTGTACCCCTTAACTAAACCTTGCTGTTGTGATTATGGAAACGTAGTGATTGCTAATACTATCATCATAGATCCTGGCTCCACATCAGGCATTCGGCTCCAGCCAAGTCGAATCGAAGAGGCACGAAGTACCTTACGCGGCTGGGGCGGCGGGGAGAGACGGGGCGACGGGGCCGGCGGGCTACGGGGCGACGGGGCCGGAGGGCAACGAGGCGGCGGGGCCGGCGGGCGACAGGGCGACGGGGCCGACGGGCGACGAGGCGGCGGGGCCGGCGGAAGACGGGGCCGGCGTGCGGCGGGGCCGGCGGACGACGGGGCTGGCAGGCGACGGGGCGAGGGCCGACGGGGCGACAAGTTAGTACGGGAACCTTCGGGAGCAGATGGAGAGAGAGGAGCAGATGAGGAAGAGAGGGGTATTTTGGACTTTAACCAACTATTAGCTGAGATTAGCTGGGGTTGGGCAGCTAATGAAATAACTATTAGCTGGGTGGTTAGCTAATTTTTAGTCCTGCTATTAGCTGAGAGGTTTGGAACCTCTAGAGCTAATTTTAGCAGCTAACTATTAGTTTTAGGGGTTCCAAACAGGCTCTAAATTTCCTCAGATACCGGTAAAATACTACTGTTGTACACAGAAATGTTCCGTTTCCGGGAAAAAAAATGATTTTGCATTTAGGAGACAGACGGCGCAGTTAGCTCAAGTGCCTGACGCTTCTTGCTCCAGGCAGCTACCAATTCTTGTTGCTGCAGTTGCCGACTAATCGGGATATCTTCGTCTATTCCTTTTTTCGTGGGACCACGGGTCATACGTACCTTTTTAGGCAAGATTTTGCTCGGCTTATCAAACTCTCAATACTCTCTCTTCGTTTTTTTATTTATCACCAACTAATTTATTTTTGAACTAACTAATAACAAATAAAACAACGAAGAGTACCAGCGCTGCGTGTTAGCTGTGATGGTTTTTTCCCCTAGTGTACTGTTCAAGATTATCAGACATCATTATAGTATGCAAAGTACGAACCCCGATCTCATTCTTATACATTTCTTCTATTAGCTATTTATTTGAGCGGGAAACACTTTCACTTTGTCACAAAGTTAGTCCAGCCCAATTTAGCGCTGATTACAAATCTTAGATGTTGCAAGTTTTGTTGTAATAGCAAATTAAGTGTAGTTATGTTGGAATAAATGGGTTTGGCCTAATATTAATTCTGAATTAATTCCTAAAAAATCTCAAAGGCTCATTAGAGCAATAGAGGATGGTGCTAAATAGTTAGTCTCACTTCGGAAGTGGAAAGGGAGCAACCCCTACATATAAGGGAGGTTGTTCTTCCACTCCTTGAGTGAGAGAAGTGGAGAAGAGAGGGGTGGCTCACGCGCGCTCCTCCTCCTCCTCTTCACTCGCTCGCCTCGCCACGCTACGTCACGCCTCACCGAGTAAAGATTTTATATTTTGCAGAAAATTTAATCGGACTTTTAGGCTTCCGAATTTTGGGCTTCCAAGTTGGAGACAGATGCGTCGACAACAACCGAGCCGGTTCCGATGCGGATCCTCCGGATCGCAGCCGAACCGCATCTTGGGGACTTTATAAATACGGGCGTGTGCGGTAGAGCATATTATCTCACGATCAGATCGTTCCCACATTCGTGTTCCTTGCGCCGCCATCTAGTCTACTCCATCCTGAGCGCCAGCGTGCACCGACGGTCGGGAGAGCGGGTCTCCAGAACCGCTCGCTCTTGTGATCCTGCATCGGGAGAGAGCGAATAAGGTTTTTAGGAAGCGTTTCGCGCGACTGTTCGCGTTCTTCATCGGATTGTCTACCAAGGAGATCGAGCGTTGCGGCCCAACGTCGCCATCAACGCCTGCAGCGGCTATTCGTCGCCAGAACTACAGCGATTTCTCCGCGATATTTCTCGTCCCGTCTATCTGCCGGTGTTGGTCGCTGCTGCTTTTCGCGGAATTTTCTGGAATTGTTCAGTAAATTGACTCGTATTTTCTAACAAGCTAAGCTAATCCTAAACTCAACACAAATGTTTCATTTATCGCTAATTATTTTTTTAGGTGTAGGTGACAACCAGTCGATACTGAGTAACAGAGGTACGACCGCTCAGTAGGCTAAAATTGATCAACACTAAGAGTGTGTTTGGTTTACCTTTCGATTTTCAAAAATCTGATTTTAGCTAAGCTGTGAAAAACTTATTGTGAGCTGACAACTGTGAAAAAAATTACAATCTGTTTGGTTGAATAAAAATTGTCAACTGTAGAAAAGTTGGAACTTCCGGACGACATGTGGAGGATGGCTTCCATGGGCAGCCTCGCGGCGTCCTCCAGATGCTTGGCGAGCAGGTTGTAGAGGTCGAGCCCTTGAAGGAGTAGAAGTTGTCGCTGTTAATGACTACAACAAGGTGCTTGAGGGCGAGTGCAGCGTCGGTGGATGCGGGGGTCGGTGTTGGCAATTCAGCTAAGTGATTCTCATACTCTCTCTCCTCTGTTCTCACTCGAGCACAAAGGAATCGAGTTGCTGAACCGTGCAGCTAACAGTGAGTTTGATCCATTTATTTATAGTGGACAGGGAACCGGATTAAGCAGGTTTAACCTCTCTGGATTACAGGATCATTGGCTCACTAATCTGTTGACCAAGCCTCAAACGGCTACACCCTAATGAACATGTCTGTTACTTACTGGTTCTAACAGCCATCAGTTAACATCCAGACTACACAAAAGATTCTAAAACTACTAGACTTAACAACGTTTCACCCCCTAAGGCTAGTGTTTGAGACTGGTCATCATCTGAACCATTCCAATCCTAGCTCCCAGCTCTTGGACCTTCACTCTTCCATATGCCTTTGTTCCAATATCAGCCAGCTGATCCTTTAAGTTGATGAACTCCACAAGGATGCTTCCATTTTCAACACATTGCCTCACATAGTGGTAACGAACCCTTATGTGTTTGTTGCGCTCATGGAAGATTGGATTCTTCATGAGTGCAAGAGCAGATTTGTTGTCCACTCGAAGCTCCAAAAACTTGACATCTTTTGTCATAGATCGGCCAGCAGCCTTGCTAGCCAGACCGCTTGCGTTGATGCAGCAGTGGTGGTGATATGCCCTGCTTCGCACGACGACATGGCCACCACGCGCTGCTTGAGAAAATGCCACTAATCAAGCTTGCGCCAAGAAAGAAGAGAACACCGGAGGTGCTGTGACTGTTGTCAATGTCGTCGACTTAGTCATTATCGATGTAGCTGACCAATTTTGTACTGTCATGACTTGTCGATAGAAGCACTCGTAGTCAATCATCCTTGCCACATAGCGAAGGAGCCTCTTCAGTGTCGCCATGTGTTCCACCATCGGCCGTTGCATGAAATAGCTGAAATAGCCGACGACGAACACCAAATCCGGCCGCACCAAATAGCGCAAATTTTCGATCAAGCTTCGACACAGTGATACTTCTTCCTCTTTCGCCTTGAAATCACGGCTCAATTTCAGCCCCTGCTCCATCAGCATTTGAGCCGAATTGTAGTCCGCCATCTCCCCTGCTTCTAAAATCTTCTTGGCATAGTGCGATTGGCACAATCCAATCTCGGTGGAGCTCCATTTCACCTCCAATACGAGGTAGAAAGACAGCAATTCAAAATCCGCCATCTTGAATTGCTCCTTCATCTTCTCCTTGAAGAGATCAACTGCATCCGGAGCTGATCTCGTGATGATTAAATCGTCGACATAAACTCTGACAATGAGGTGGCTGCAATTCTTCCCTCTACAGTAGATGACAAGCTCGTTGTCGCTCTGGCGGAAGCCTAGTGGTCGAAGAGTGTAGCCAAGCTTGGCATACCAAGCTTGTGGCGCTTGCTGGAGTCCGTAGAACGTACATCGTAGACAAAGGACTTTGTCCTCCTCACCGGTGACGATGAAGCCTTGCGGTTTTCACACATATAACTCCTCAAATAGTTCTCCATTGAGAAATAAGGTCTTTACATCCATATTATGGAGCTCCTAATCTTCATCCGCAGTGAGCGCCAGGACCAATCGCATTGATTCCATGCATGCCATTGGAGCGAAGACCTCTTCAAAGTCGACGCTGGCTTGCTGCACATAGTCCTTCACAACGAGGTGAGCCTTTTGCTTACTCACAACACTGAAATCATCCCTCTTGAGTTTGAAGACCCATTTGAGACCAATTGTGTGATGTCTTGGTTGCAATTCGATCTATTCCCAAGTTTGATTGTCTTCAATTGAGGTGATCTCATCCTTTAGTGCCGATCGCCAGGATGAATCTTGCTCAGCCTCGGCGAATGTCGCCGGCTCAGCTCCTTCGGTTACCAATTGGAGTTCTTCTTGAACCTATCAAAGCCTTCCCCTTCACGGAACCTTCTGATGATCCTGTCCTGGAATGAGCTCGTCGTCGGCGATGATGATGTCCATCTGCTAATAACAAATCAAGGTCTCATCATGATAGGCGTATCCAATCCTCATCGTTTGTCCAATGGAGACACAATCACCAGCAGCACTTGCACTGCTGGCGGAGGTGGAGTCACTACTCTGGTTGCAGTGACCCATGAGCCGGCGACACAGGAAACACACCTCCTTGAGGTCCGTTCTCAACTTTGTTTTCCGGTGGCAGACAGACGGAGTAGAATTGTACTATGAAGTCTTGATCACCCACATATTTGTCGCCGGCGGACAAGCTCCAATTCAACCCTTGTCTTCATCAAACACAATGTCACGAAAGATTGTGATCTTCTCGGTCTTTGGATCAAGCATTTTGAATGCTTTGGATCCCTCCACATATCCGATGAAAACCATCGGCGAGCTCCAATCATCCAATTTCTTCAATCTTGGCCTGTTAATCTTGATGAATCCGACACAGCCAAATAGCTTGAGGAACCTGACGGAAGGCTTCCAACCGTAATAAGCTTCAAATGGCATCTTGCCATCCAGCGCCTTCGTCAGCGAGTGGTCCAGGAGGAAGACGATGGTGGTTATCGTTTTTTTGAAGTATTAATGCGACACTTCCCTCGGATCTGCTAAGGAGCAGCCCGTGGAGGTTCTTTGATCGGCAGGGCTTAGTCCTCTATCGAGTGATCGCGCGTATGAGAGTGTGAGACTGTGGTTTTTACGTGGTCCAGACCGCAAGAGCGTAAAACCCTACTCCACGGTGAGGCTGTATTGTTGGTGTGTGTGTGTGTGTGTGTGTGTGTGTGTGTGTGTGTTTGTGTGTGTGTGTGTTTATGTGTGTGTTTGTGTGTGTGTGTGTGTGTGTGTGTGTGTGTGTGTGTGTGAATGCGTAGATTGGGGATCCCCCAGTACGAGCGGACCAGAGAGGGGGTATCTAGTAATAGGTGCTGCCCAATCCTTTTATAATCAAGGCCAGACGGGTTACAAGTGGGGTACGGGGCCTGATAGGTGGCCCCACGGTGATCTTATCCTAAAGATATAAGTCTTCTTGCATAAGCTTCCTCTGACTATGGCTTAAAGACCCACCGTATTGCCGCCTCAGACACTAGTGGTCCGTGCGCAGTCGTTGATGATGGCTGTGAGACCTATGTGTGCTGAATACATTGGCTATGGCGATAAAAGTTTTGAATTATGCTAAAACACCTTTTTAGCAAATTCCGACTCTAGCTCCGAGCTACAACAAGGTCCGATGGTAGGTCTGGCTTGTTTTGGGTAGCTCCGGGTACGTCCGTTGCTACGTCCGATTTGCTAGCAAAGTCCGACTAGCTTTTGGTTAGCTCCGGTGAGCTTTGTCTTTAGCTCCGACATGTCTATGTTAGCTCCGGCATGTTTTTGATAGCTCCGACATGTTTTTGCTAAGCTCCGAGTTGCTTTTTCTAGCTCCGGTTTTTGGGTTGACTAGACCTGGTAGTTTTTTTTTGTAAGCTTTGGCGGGTGCTTGGTTCCACTAGCTTTGGTAAGTTCCGGCGCTAGGTTCTACTAGCTTTGGTAAGCTCCGGCTCAAGGTCCGGTTAGCTTTGGCAAGAACCGGAGCTTGACCGCAGTGTTGCTGCTTTTCATTTGCAAAGTTTCAAACTTGCTTTACATTGTTGGAAAGATTGCTTAGTATTCATTTGCTAAGTTTTCGGTGTGTTTTGGTTGATATCGTTTTACTGTGTTTTTGCAACATGCTTATGTGAGGTGCTCACGTAAGGTGTTGTGTTCGAAACTGACTTGAGTCAAGTCGAGGACTTGGGCTCGTACGGATTGGTTGTTTTTTCATGTGCAGGTGTTGCTTGAGTTCAAGTCATGGCTGGTGACAGGATCCTTTGGACTAGTGAGATGAGGTTCCAACAACCAAATTCAGGAGGAATTGTGGTTGAGCGGGTCAGGAGGTCGTGCAGGATGATTGAATCAAGGGCAGTGCATATAAAGGTTACTGGACGTCGAAGGAAGGTGTTTGCAAGTATGCATGCGGTGCATGACGTGGCAACATGGTTCCGAAGATGGTTTATGGATGAGAAGATCTGGTTGGAAGGATCGGATCATATCAGTTGATGACTCTGGTTGCGGCAGAGTCGGTTATGGCTCGGTATGGAAAGTATCGAGTTGGTTATGATAGGATTTCATGTGGTTCACGAATTTGAGTTGTTTTAGGAATGTGGGATACGTTCCTAAGGTGTTTGGAAGTCTTAAAATTGCTTCTATCTGCGTATAGAAGAGTCCTAAGTAGTTATGGAAAGTTTTGATTCGTGATCGGAGTAGGATTGGAGTCTTAGTTGAGATTGGGTTGGCCTAAGGGCTGGTTATATAAGCAAGGGAACCCAGAGCTGGTGGTAGACGACTTTGAGGCTGTTTCTCTTGTGTTTTATTGAATACAATTTGTAGTTTGAAGGAACTTTTGTACCTTGTTCGTCCGACTTGTTCCAGACAAGTTTACTCATCGAGTTTCTGGACAGCACTACCTTTCGTCGGTGGTTTTATCATAAGTTAAGTTTTACAGATCCAATTGACGTGATACTTTTTGGGTTGTCTTCAAAACTTGATTATCTATCATCTGTATAAATTTCAAGGTCAGTGGATTTGTTGTTTCTGATCTACACGAGTTTCTTTGCAGCGTTCCCGAAATGTTTTTCTCGGGTAGGACAGATTGACCTTTGTTCGATCTTTTGATCATAACTTGAGTTTCTCTCGATGGATTTGAGTGATTCTTATTGTGTAATCTTAGTGACTTGATTCTCTCTGATATATATCACTTTTGTCACGGTGAAACACATTTAGATTAGTCTTACACACGATTCTTTTAACAGATCGTTTTTCTGCCGAAGGGGTTTGGATTTAATTGTTTCCGTTGCGTAAGATTTTTAATCTACCATTCACCCCCCTCTGGTAGCTTTTCACGTGCTCTTCGATCCTACAATTGGTATCAGAGCCATAGTGCTCTAATCATTGTGATTTTCACGTATTTTTGACTAATCATCTTGGAGAAATACTCCACCAAACCGTGTGTGTTTGATGGTATTGATTTTCAGGTTTGGAAGGCATGCATGGAGGCTTTCATCTAGGCGCAAGGCTTCACAATATGAGAAAAGATGTACAAGCCTTACGAAGTGCCACCTAACGATCAAGTCACGGCTACAAACCTACGGGACATCGACAACAACAACAAAGCCCGAAACTTGATCATCCAAGGACTCACTCAAAGCGACTTTGATCGTGTCGCGCACCTCCGATCAGCATACGATGTTTGGAGAGCTCTCTATGATTATTATGAAGGATCCAACACAATCAAGGAGGTAAAACAAGATATGTTCAAAAAGGAATATATGCGTTTCGAGATGCAACCCGGTGAGTCCATCGATGACCTCTTTGCTCGCTTCAATAAAATTCTCAGCAACTTGCGTAGTGTCAATGTTAACTTTTCTGATGCTGAGAATGCTAGGCAACTTCTTAGTGCATTAGACATGTCAATTTGGGAGACGAAAGTAACATCGATTCGTGAATCAACTGTCATGAGTTCTCTTACATAAGATGTAATTTATTCTAAACTAAAAACTCATGAAATTGACATATTAGCACGTAAGAACCCAAATAAGTCTATTGCATTTGTCTCACAACGTGATATGCCTAGCTCCGGCCAATCATCATCTTGCAATACTCTTGCTTTGTTGTCCTCACTAACCCTGGAGCAGATCGAGGAATTTCCAGAAGAGGAGTTAGCACTCATCTCTACTAGATTCTCAAAAGCATTACAAAATGTGAGAACTAGAAGGAGAGGAAGCTTCAGATCTCAATGCTGTTTTGAATGTGGTAAGACAGGACACTTTCGTACAGAATGCCCTAACCTTTCAGGTCCTACTACTCGTGAAGAAAAAGAGAACAAGGTCAAAACCACCTCTGGAAATTCTAACAAGAAAAAAAAGGGTACCATAGGATGCAAGATGATTAAAAACTTCATCACCGCACTTCAAAAACTCAGTTCAAGTGATGTAGACTTTGAAAGTGATGAAGATGATAACGATCTGGCCAACTTATGTTTCATGGCGGTAAAACAAGATCAAGATCAAGTCAGGAGGATTCAGAACACAACAGTGACGACGATGAGGTATGTTCTACCTGCAATGAAATGTGTGATGCTATTTCTCGTGCCACTGTTATTGTCAAGAAAAAGGACAAAAAGCATAGGGGGAATGCTGCTAAAATTGAATCACTAGAATCTGAAATCAACCATCTAAAACTTTGATTCCTAGTGATGATGCATGTCCCTCATGTGACTTAATCTATGAACAATTGTCCACATTAAGAATTGCACATTCCTCTACTCTAGACAGATTTGAACTTGAAATTTAAAAGAACAGAGAGCTTGCTGCACTTAATGATAAAAACATGAAAATGCTAGTTGTTCTACAATTGATTTGTATTGTTCTACCTGTGATAATCTTGATAAGAAACTACAAAACACTATGAATGAAATTTCTATATTGAACAATGCTTTACATTCTCATGAAGTTAAATATTGTTCCAACTGCAAATTAAAAGGAAAAACTTCATGTGAAAATTGCCTTGATCTGTCCAATAAACTTGATAACATGCATAGGACACTAGATTAGTTTTGTAATGGGAATAAGAACCTAAACTTGCTGCTGAATTCTTCCAAGTCTTGCAATGATAAAACTGGTTTAGGTTTTGATTCTCATGCTCATGCTAAGGCACATCCACCTAAAATTGTAAAGTCATTAGGAAGTGGTTTGATTCAAATAGTTCCTAAACAAAAAGAAGTGTTTTCAAATCTGCAGGAGTGCTTTCTAATTTTGTTTCTAATGTTGGGTGCTCATCTAGACATGATTACAAAATTAAGTTTCATTGTACTTATTGTGATAAAGATGGTCATGTCGTAGATTTTTGTTATAGACTAGCTAAACAAATTAAAAAGGATAGAATGTCTGCTAAATCTCATAACTTTCATGCTAAACCTAATATTAGAAACATGCAACCTGCTTTAATGAGTCAGAAATTTGAAAAGGTAGCTTCCGGACCTTCGGGCAAGAAATCTACAAAGGCAGCTCCGATAGTTCCGATAGCTCTGAGAGCTCCCGGACATTCTGTTGTTCCCTCCAGAGCTTCAGTTTTTGCCTCCGGACCTTCTGCTTTTACCTCCAGAGCTACTGGTTTTCGCTCTAAACGAGTAACAACATCTAAATCAATTGTTAAGAATAGAAAACCTCAACCCTTGACTCATAAACCTGCTATTTTGTCTCAGCTTTCGCGTGTTGTCCCTACTGGACGTCGCATGACTCAGTACTGGATCCAAAAATGCTTATTGACTAACCCTAGTATTGAGTCATCGACGTATTGTGCTTCTATGTAGGTTTCATGCTTGTGGAAGGAGAACATATGGATGGTGGATTCGGGATGCTCACGCCACATGACCGGTAATAGAGAATGGTTCTCCTCCCTCTCTTTTATGTCACGTGTAGAGAATAGCACTTTTGCCGATAATTCTTCAACTCCCATAATCGCTAGAGAAAATGATCACTACACTTTGAAGGATGTGGCACTTGTCAAAAATTTGAAATACAACTTGCTTTCTGTCTCACAATTGCTAGATGAAAATCTGGAAATTATTTTCAATAAAAATTGTTGTAAAGTTGTAGGTTTAAATAGTGAGCTTATTTTTAACATGTCTCGTTTTGGAAGAGTTTTTAAATCTGATTTTGATATGTCTTCCTCTAAGCATAGGTGTCTAGTTGCTAATGATTCAAAGGACTTATATTTTTGGCATCGTAGACTTGGTCGCATAGGCTTTGATCACCTAACGCGTGATAGTGCTCTTGATCGCATACGTGGGCTGCCTAAGCTTAAAAGGGACAAAGAAATTGTGTGCTCTTCTTGTAGACATGCTAAGATGGTTGCAGGTTCACATACTCCTCTCACAATGATCATGACAACTGAACCGGGTCAATTTTTCCACCTTGACACCGTAGGACCTTCACGTGTTCAATCCTTCGGAGGTAAATGGTATGTTCTTGCTATTGTTGATGATTATTCTAGATACTCTTCGGTTTACTTTATGGTGTCTAAGAATGAAGCTTTTAGTCATTTTAGAACTTTATTTCTTAGATTATCAATTGATCACCCAGGATCCTTAAAAGCAATTAGAAGTGATAATGGAACTGAATTTAAAAATCAATCCTTTGATCATTTTTGTGCTGAAAATGGAATAGATCATCAATTTTCTTCACCATATGTACCTCAACAAAACGGTGTTGTAGAAAGAAAGAACATAACCTTAGTTGAGATGGCTAGGACTATGCTTGATGAATATCAAACTCCTAGGAAATTTTGGGCTGATGCGATTGCAACCGCTTGTTATGTCTCAAATCGTGTTTTCTTGCGCGCTAAGCTAGGTAAAAGCCCATATGAGCTCCGGTTTGGACATAGGCCTAGTGTTACGCACTTTCGAGTCTTTGGTTGCAAATGCTTTGTTAAGAAACATGGTAATCTTGATAAATTTGAACCTAGATCCATTGATGGCATGTTTCTTGGTTACCCATCTCACACTAGAGGATACCGTGTGCTCTTACTTGGAACTAACAAAATTGTGGAGACTTGTGAAGTTTCTTTTGGTGAAGCTAGCCCAGGTACTAGCTCTGGTGCTGCAGGACCAGATCCATATCCTCAGGGGGAAATTATTTTTGAAGATGAAGAAGAGCCGGTGATACTGCCTGGTAGTTCCGAAGTTGACACGTGTCCAGCTCCGAACTGTGAACAAGCTCCGACTACCACCTCTGCTTGTCTTGATCGTCCACAAGACACAAGCTCATCATTCTTCAATGACCCTGATGAAGAAGAAGCTTGTGAGACATCTGTTCCTTTACAGATCTTCAAGAATCATCTCCCACAACAGATTATTGGAAGCTTACATGAACGGGTCACACGGTCCAGGTTTTGTGATCCAAAATCTCATGCTCATTCTGCTTTTGTTGCTTCTTTTCAACCCAAAGATATATCACACGCACTCACTAATAAATCTTGGATTATTGCCATGCAAGAAGAGTTAGAAAATTTTGAAAGAAATAATGTTTGGAAACTTGTACCTCCACCTCAATATCACACTTTAATTGGAACTAAATGGGTGTTTAAAATAAACAAAGTGGGGATGGGGTTGTGGTTAGGAATAAGGCTAGGTTGGTTGCTCAAGGTTTCACTCAAGTTGAAGGTCTAGATTTTGATGAAACTTTTGCTCATGTTGCTAGATTAGAAGCCATAAGAATTTAGTTAGCTTTTGCTGCATCTAAAGGTTTTAAGCTATATCAAATGGATGTTAAAAGTGCTTTTCTTAATGGCTACATAGATGAGGAGGTTTATGTCAAACAACCATCGGGTTTTGAAAATTCAGATTTTCCTAATCATGTTTACAAACTGTCCAAAGCCTTATACGCTCTCAAACAAGCCCCTAGAGCATGGTATGATAGGTTAAAAACATTCTTACTTGAAAAGGGGTTTACCATGGGCAAGGTTGATAAAATTCTTCTTGTGCTTAAGCATGGCAATGACTCATTATTCGTTCAAGTGTATGTGGATGATATTATCTTTGGTTGTGCTTCTCATGATCTTGTGTCCAAATTTTCAGCTATGATGAGTTCATAATTTGAGATGAGTATGATGGGAGAACTCACGTACTTTTTGGGGCTGCAAATCAAGCAAACCAAGGAGGGTACCTTTGTGCATCAAACGAAGTATACAAAAGACCTCCTGAGGTGCTTCAACATGGACAAAAGAAAGCCTCTTCGGACACCAATGGGAACAACAACAACACTTGAACTTGATAAAGATGGTGAACCCGTGGATCAAAAAGAATACAGAAGCATGATCGGATCACTTTTGTACCTCACGGCATCAAGACCGGACATACAATTCAGCGTATGTCTTTGTGCACAGTTTCAAGCCTCCCCACGTGCTTTACATCGTCAAGCCGTCAAAAGGATTCTCAGGTACTTACATGGAACTCAAGAATTTGGCATTTTTCTTCATTCTTCCTCAACCGTTACTTTGAAAGCTTTTTCCAATGCTGATTTTGGAGGTTGTAGGATTGATAGGAAAAGTACTTTCGGCGCTTGTCATTTTCTTGGTAATTCACTTGTAGCTGCTGCTAGTGCTTGCTCACAAATTCTTTGGATTGTTCAAACACTTAAGGACTATGGGGTTGATCTAGATAGTGTTCCACTGTTTTGTGATAACACTAGTGTCATTTGCATTGCTAAAAACCCTGTGCAACATTCTAGAACTAAGCACATTGATATTAGGTATCACTTTCTCCGTGATAATATTGAAAAAGGAAACATTATGCTTCACCATGTAGATACCGAACAACAATTGGCTGACATTTTTACAAAACCTTTGGATTTCACTCATTTTTGTTTCATTCGTAGTGAAATAGGGGTTATGCATCCTCATGGCTTAAATTGAGGGGGAGTTTTTCAAACATGAGAAGTCTATGTATGAATCTGAAATTAAAATAATATGAGCATAGTATTTCATACATATATGACTTTGTGATTCTTTTTACATGCTGAAAGTTCTTACTACATTACTCGTGTTATACATTTTGTAGTTTTTGCCATGTCTAGTAATTGCAGTAATTACTTACACTAAATCTGGTCATGGTCAAACTTTCTTGTTGTTTTGAACTTGTTGCATGCTCACAAGTGCTTTTAATCATAAAGAATTAATCAAGTAATCAACTCACATGTTGAGATTTTGTGAACAAATATAAGTTGAGAAAAGATCAAGAGAATATGCATGCATCGCACTTCTTCTTTTGAGATGGCTTATCATTGCACTTAGATATGAACTTGGAAGAAGTTGTGTATGACTAAAGTCATGTACTTAAGCTTCTGATTGTCAAATGACATAGGCTTGGCTTGGTTGGTTAGAATAAGGCAGATACGCATATAATCTCTTGCAAATATCATATGATCTAAATTTGTGCCTTGAAAAATAATAAAATGCAGCAACAAGTGTCATGCTTTCAGGTATTGAAATAGTTAAGTTTGTGAGATCATGACTTGCTTGAATTGAAAATTACATTTGATCTCTAGCATGGCTTACACTACTTTATGTATCTCATTGTTGTGATAGTGTAAGTTACTTGATAGTATGACTTGGATGAGCTTTGTTTTATATGTATATGTTATAATATGCTCATAACAATTAAAATTTCTCCTTTTTTAACCTTGCTAAATACATTGTCAAAGGGGGGGGAGATAATGTGCAAGGAGAGATAATATGTGCATGGGGAGAGATTTGATTTTTAAAAAGGGAGAAATTGTTTTGGGAGAAATTGTTTTCAAAACTTCTAATTTGAATAAGCCAACGTTCGGATTTTAAATGGTGCTGCCAATGCATTCATCAAGGGAGAGGACCTATGTATGCTGAATACATTGGCTATGGCGATAAAAGTTTTGAATTATGCTAAAACACCTTTTTAGCAAAGTCCGACTCTAGCTCCGAGCTACAACAAGGTCCGATGGTAAGTCCGGCTTGTTTTGGGTAGCTCCGGGTACGTCCGTTGCTAGGTCCGATTTGTGTGAGACTGTGGGTTTTACGTGGTTCAGACCGCAAGAGCGTAACACCCTACTCCACGGTGAGGTTGTATTGCTGGTGTGTGTGTGTGTGTGTGTGTGTGTGTGTGTGTGTGTGTGTGTGTGTGTGTGTGTGTGTGTGTGTTTGTGTGTGTGTGTGTGTGTGTGTGTGTGTGTGTGTGTGTCTGTGTGTGTGTGTGTGTGTGTGTGAATGCGTAGATTGGGGATCCCCCCAGTACGAGCGGACTAGAGAGGGGGTATCTAGTAACAGGTGCTACCCAATCCTTTTATAATCAAGGTCGGATGGGTTACAAGTGGGGTCCGGGGCCCGATAGATGGCCCCACGGTGATCTTTTCCTAAAGATATAAGGCTTCTTGCATAAGCTTCCTCTGACTGTGGCTTAAAGACCCATCGTCTTGCCGCCTCAGACACTAGTGGTCCGTGCGTAGTCGTTGATGATGGCTGTGAGGCCTATGTGTGCTGAATACATTGGCTATGGCGATAAAAGTTTTGAATTCTGCTAAAACACCTTTTTAGCAAAGTCTGACTCTAGCTCCGAGCTACAACAAGGTCCGATGGTGGGTCCGGCTTGTTTTGGGTAGCTTCGGGTATGTCCGTTGCTAGGGCCGATTTGCTAGCAAAGTCCGACTAGCTTTTCGTTAGCTCCGGTGAGCTTTTTCTTTAGCTCTGGCATGTCTATGTTAGCTCCGGCATGTTTTTGATAGCTCCGACATGTTTTTGCTAAGCTTCGAGTTGCTTTTTCTAGCTCCGGTTTTTGGATTGACTAGCCCTGCTAGTTTTTTTTTTTTGTAAGCTCCGGCGGGTGCTTGGTTCCACTAGCTTTAGTAAGTTCCGGCGCTAGGTTCTACTAGCTTTGGTAAGCTCCGGCTCAAGGTCCGGTTAGCTTTGGCAAGAACCAGAGCTTGACCGCAGTGTTGCTGCTTTTCATTTACAAAGTTTCAAACTTGCTTCTTTACATTGTTGGAAAGATTGCTTAGTATTCATTTGCTAAGTTTTTGGTGCGTTTTGGTTGATATGGATGATATCGTTTTACTGTGTTTTTGCAACATGCTTATGTGAGGTGCTCACATAAGGTGTTGTGTTCGGAACTGACTTGAGTGAAGTCGAGGACTTGGGCTCGTACGGATTGGTTGTTTTTTCATGTGCAGGTGGTGCTTGAGTTCAAGTCATGGCTGGTGACAGGATCCTTTGGACCAGTCTCAGGGAGGAGATGAGGTTCCAACAACCAAATTCAGGAGGAATTATGGTTGAGCGGGTCAGGAGGTCGCGCAGGATGATTGAATCAAGGACAATGCATATGAAGGTTTCTGGACGTCGAAGGAAGGTGTTTGCACGTATGCATGCGGTGCATGATGTGGAAACATGGTTCCGAAAATGGTTTATGGATGGGAAGATCTGGTTGGAAGGATTGGATCGTATTGGTTGATGACTCTGGCTGCGGCGGAGTCGGTTATGGCTCGGTATGGAAAGTATCGAGCTAGTTATGATAGGATTTCGTGTGGGTCACGAATTTGATTTGTTTTAGGAATGTGGGATACGTTCCTAAGGTGTTTGGAAGTCTTAAGATTGCTTCTATCTGCGTATAGAAGAGTCCTAAGCAGTTATGGAAAGTTTCGATTCGTGATCGGAGTAGGATTGGAGTCCTAGTTTAGATTGGGTTGGCCTAAGGGCTGGTTATATAAGCAAAAGAGCACAGAGCTCGTGGTAGACGACTTTGGGGCTGTTTCTCCTGTGTTTTATTGAATAAAATTCGTAGTTTGAAGGAACTTTTGTGCCTTGTTCGTCCGACTTGTTCCAGACAAGTTTACTCTCGAGTTTCTGGACAGCACTACCTTTCGTCGGTGATTTTATCATAACTCGAGTTTTACAGATCCAATTGACGTGATTATTTTTGGGTTGTCTTCACAACTTGATTATATATCATCTTTCTAAATTTCACGGTCAGTGGATTTGTGGTTTCTGATCTACACGAGTTTCTTTGCAGCGTTCCAGAACTGTTTTTCTCGGGTAGGACAGATTGACCTTTGTTCGATCTTTTGATCATAACTTGAGTTTCTCTCGACGGATTTGAGTGATTCTTCTTGTGTCATCTTCGTGACTTGATTCTATCTGATATCTATCACTTTTGTCATGGTGAAACACGTTTATATTAGTATTACACACGATTTCTTTAACAGATCGTTTTTTTGCCGAAGGGGTTGGGATTTAATTGTTTCCGCTGCGTAAGATTTTTAATCTACCATTCACCCCCCTCTGGTAGCTTTTCACGTGCTCTTTGATGCTACAAGGGAATGTCACATCCATCTGTCTTGTCGCAGTAAGCTACCTACTTGGCGGAATGGGGTAGGCCTGCGGTGCCTTCCCTGCGATGTGATTGGATGCAACGGTACCTGACAGGGGTGCAAGTTGTGCCGCACCCATGCACCTGGGGAAGGCGTGTGTCTTCAATACGTGAGTGGACAAAGCATGCCGCTCTTAACTCCCGCAACCTACTGCTCATAGAGAGATTCGTTGGTCTCGTGGCAGGTCCGGATCCCACCTCTGAGAAGAGACGGGGTCTGGCTACGCGGGACACGTGGCAGGCCTGGAGCCCACCTCTGAGGAGAGACGAGGTTTGGATCCGCGGGACACGTGGCAGGTCTAGAGCCCACCTCTGAGGTGAGACGGAGTCCAAATCCACGGGACGCATGGCAGCATCGGAGCTCGCCTCTGCGGGGGAGGCGAGGTCCTTGGCCTTTTCATCTTGTGTGCGGGGGTAGCCGGTAATTCCGCGGGTGGGGCCTTCATTTTGTCTTGTAGAAGTGACGCCGGCGGGCCCCCTTGCGGGGCACCAGAGCTCGGAGAAGTGACAGCGGCGGCCCCCTCGAGGGGTGGCAGAGCTCTGAGAAGCGACGTTAGTGGCCCCCTTGGGGGCGCCAGAGCTCGAAAAAGCGACGCCGATGGCCCCCTTGGGAAGCGGCAGAGCTCAAAGAAGCGACACTGGCGGCCCCTGTCGGGGGCGTCGGAGCTTGAAGAAGCGACACCAGTGGCCCCCTTGGGAGGCACCGTAGCTCGAAGAAGTGACACTGGAAGCCCCCTTGGGGAGCGTCGTAGCTCGAAGAAGCGACGTCGGTGGCCCCCTTGGGAGGTGTCGTAGCTCGAAGAAGCAACACCGGTTTCACTTCCTGTATGACCTGCACACATCATAGACAAAAAGTAATTTTGCTCGCCTGTCACCACTTCCTTGCTCTTTAGTTTCGTTATGGCTTACGGTTCTTAGCTAAGATATGGGGCATGGGTAATTCGGTGCGACAACATTCAGGGTATGGTCACTGCCTAGCTCAGGGCATGAGCCGTCCGACCCCCTCTACTCAGCTGTTAGCATTGGGAGGCAACGCGCACAGGCTTAAGGTATGGAACCAGGCTAAGAAGGTTGCACACTCTGGACATCCAGCTCAGCGTTAGCCTTTCAGAGGTGAGAACCATTCGACACTATGGACCCTGAGCAAGAAAACGACCATCGAATCCTAAACACATTGCAGGTACCTCATGCAGGTCCGCCTTTAGTAGGATAGCACAACTCCAACTAGGGACGAGATAGGAGAAATGTAACCGGGCATATGGCGGATGACATGCGAAAGTAAGCAAAAGAATTAAAGCATAATGTAAGTAATTTTGCTCGTCGGTTACTTCGTTCCTGCTTTTAGTCTCGTTATGTCTTACATTCTCGAGCCGATCTTATGGTGCATGGGTAATTCAGTGTGATGGTATTCGGGTTATAGTTATCGCCCTGCTCAGAAGTGTGTGTTGTCTGGCCCCCTGTACTTAGCCGTTAGCACTGAAGAGGCAAAGTGTACACATTTAGGGTGCAAGACCAGGCTAAGCAGGTTGTACACTCTGGACCTCCCACGGGCGTTAGCTTTTCAATAGAGTGGCCATTCGGCGCCACGGGCTCCCGAGCAGGAAAACAACCAACGAACCCAAATACATCACATGAACCGCAAGCAGACCCGCCAGCAGTGGGATTGCATAACTCCACTAGGCACGAGACAGTGAGAGAGTGACCGAGCATATGACAGAGAATATGCGAGAACGAGCATGATTTGATGATCATAAAATTGATGCATAATTAAATGAACATAAATAGAGCATAGGGAAAGACAATGATTCTTCTAACTTGGTAATCATAGGAGGAGGCAGGCTTTACAAGAAGGCAACGACTCGCTTCAAATGACAAGGGAGGCAACATGTATAGGCTTGGGGTACGAAATCAGACTAAGCAGGCTGAACACTCTAGACCGGACCCCCCGGAGCTTAGTTGCTTTGAGCGCTGATCCTAGACGCTATGACACCCTTTTAAGAAAAAACAAAAACTATCCTACCACTACGCCCATGGTGAAGCTTTGCCGAAGTGGCGCTGGGGAGGCAAAGTGTACACGTTTAGAGTGCAGGACCAGACTAAACAGGCTGCATACTCTGGACCTCCCACTGTGCCAAAAGTAGAAGTTACAACTTTAACGCCAGGGAAGCAACATGTACCCGCTTATGGCGTTGGACCAGGCTAAGCATGTTGTACACGCTGGACCTCCCACACCGTCATGGGTTGAACTTACCGTAATGCTTTGGTGACGTCGTTGTCGTCGTGGTGGCGGGAAACCGCTTGACGTCCGGCCCATGAGACCCCTTAGAGGCCCCCTGGTAGGTGTAGCCAACTAGTTGGGCACACCTACCACTTAGTCGCAGAATGTCATTGACAGACCCCCGACGGAGCGTTGGAGCTTGGATAGTTGACTCCGACAGGCCCCCTGAGGAGCGCCGAACTTGAATTGAGATGTGTGATCGTTTTTGGAGAAGTCTCCTGCAGCGACGGCGACGAGGTGGCCGCTGAACCGAAGCGGCGCCCACCCTCCATGTGCCGTTGTCGTCCATCATCAACGAGAAGAACGTCGACAGAAGACCTCCTGGGTGGTGTCGGAGCTAGATGCTCTAGCGGCGCCTAACATCAATGCTAAGAAACATCAACGACATCGCCTTGGGAGGTTCCGGAGCTGGATGCTTTGGCGTCGCCCATCATCAACGAGAAGAACATCGACGGGGGCCCCCTGGGTGGTGTCGGAGGTGGATGCTCCAGCGGCACCCACCATCAACACTAAGAAACGTCGACAGCGGACCCCTTGGGAGGTGCCAAAGCTGGATGCTCCGGTGTCGCCCATTGTTGACAGATGTTATATACCAATTTCAGCCGTCAATATAACTCAATTTTGTGAAGGATTGATCATTTCTTACACACATCACCTTTCTACTTGACATATTTCCACTTGTACTTGGAGAAATATGTGTATGCAGATATTTATACAAGAATTGAGGAAAAGTATGGGGAACAATCCTATAAAATATCATCCCAGCCAATCAGGCGACGACACGTGGCACCACATGGATCAAATGGCCCACAAACAGAAGTATCTGAGGCCATCCAATGGTGTAGCACCAATATCAGTCAATGGGACCCACCTGGCAGCCACCTGGAGGAAGTATGGGCCGTTTGGAGCCCTGACCAGGTCGGCCGAACCAGGGGGTCGGCCGACCTGGTCCTGGTGCCAAACGCGGTCAACTTCCACATGTTGGCTCCTCCCGGCTCCCTAGAGTCAATGATGACTGATTCGCACTTTTGATGGCAGGAATCGACCTCAACACTAGTATAAATAGGACCCCATACCCCTCACTTGAACACACACCACTTGTGCATCATTCTATTGTATACACTATCTTCCATAGTCCTTAGAAGAGTTAGGATGTAGAGAGGAGATCCTCTAGTCCCAAGTCCAAATTGGGAAAGGAGTAGAAGGAGTCTCTCTTCCCAATTCCACATTGGTAAAGGTATGTCTCATGTATTCCTTCTTGTATTTGTGACTTTGTGCTCAATAAAGATATTATCTTTAGTCTTCTTTTATACGTATACTTGGACAAAGCGTTTCTTGTTTGATTGTTGAGTCCATGAAAGTGGAAGGTATAGTCTTTATGATTGTACTCTCATGATCACATCTTATGTTCATAAACACTATAGACCCCCCACTATAGTCTATGTAGTTATGATATGATTATGTTAATATGAATAAGCATGCTATGCAATCAACATTGGTTCAACGATGATTTAGTTCATTGCCTTAGGATGGCTTGTGCTGCAGCTATTAAGGTATTTTCTTAGTATGCTAGCATGGTGCTAGGGTATTTAAGTAGCGTTGGATGTCTCGTAGACCCACGGATTGAAGAGGTAGGCAGTAGGTGGTGACAGCCCTATCTGTCCTTTGTAATCCTCCACGTTCGGATATGCCACAAGCTCTTGGCGGGAGTCGCCCTAGTATTGCTAGGGGTAAGCTCGTGCCCGATGTGTTGAATAGCATTACATAGGAATTCATCATTGACATGACCATTAGTATCTACCTTAGGCTATGTATATATATTAGGAGCATTGTAGGAGCAACTCTCTAACTCTTAATCCAATCTCCCTCTAGGACCCATTTACCCTTTAGAATAGATTGCCTAGGTGTGTGTCACACTACCCCTATTATCAACTTACCCCTTGTACGGATAATTGATTAGTATCCCATAGCTTGACCATAAGAGTAGTATATACTTTACTCTATTGCCTTCCTTTGGGATAAATACGATACCCCTGGGAATACTCATGGGTGAAATGCTACAACGGTATCTTCTGTGCGCTTGTGGATCTCATCTCTTTCCCGGAGATGATCTGTGGTGTTAAGAAATACCAACAAGAATTTCTGGCGCCGTTGCCGGGGATGATTTGTTAGTATATCTTAGGAGCCGTCAACAAACATTTCTGGTGCCTTTGCCGGGGAAGGCAAAGGAAGTGAAGGATAGCTATCACTTGTGATTAATATATAGGTACTAATAGTTATTAGACAGGATTATCCTTGTTTGTTTTCTCCTTTGTGTGAAAACAGGGTAGTGTTGGCCAACCCATTGTATGGGATGGCCAATGAGGATGCAAGTGCTAAACTGCAAGATGATTCAAGGCGTGCCTCAATAAATGACCGCTAGGCAACACCATTGCCTTTTGCGAGAGAATTTCTGCTTTCAGTAGGAGCCAAAGTCATCCATACCCAAGCTTGGGGAAGGCTCCAAGAAGTTCTTCTTGGTTTGCCTCCACCATGGGGTGGATAGTTATCTCTTCATCCAACACTTGTGTCATGGGTTGGCTCCACCAATCCATGACCACATTCATGCTGGAGCTGAAGGAGTCCTATTCTCATTCATCATGGATGAGAAGAAGGTCTCCACTCAAGGGATGGATTGAAGAATGCTCGAGTTCCCATAGCTTGTCATGCACACCACATCACAAGGTGGATATGCTAGTTATGGAACTACACCTCCCATTGAAATATCATGAGTAGCCAAGTCGTTGGAGATTTGTTTGAATAATCCAAGTCGTGGATATTCACATGATTTGTGAAAATCCATGTCATCATGGGACGCGTTGGAATTATTTCCCTAAGACCCATGAGGACCTTTTTCAAACAACAACTCCAATGGCTACCATTACAAGGAGGTCAAGGGTGGAATTAACATCACCCTTGTATTCAAGGAGGCTATGGCTTTCCAAGGGATTTAAGTTCAACTAGCCTACCTTGAAGTATCTTGGCCAAACAGAAATCAAGACAACATTCACATGAAGATCTTGGCCAAGGACAAGAACTTAAGGAGCATTCAAAGTCTAAGATATCCCACATAACTTGTTGGGATTCCCACACTTCGACCAAATCCATTCAACCTAGGGCAAGTGACATTGTGGATGAAGCATTTCTTGTTTGATTGTGGAGTCCACATGTCATTATGCCCAAGGAAGCCTTTGATCCATGATCAAGGTATGGGTTTATTCAATGGAATATCAATATGGTCATATTGGCACCCCTAAGAAGGACAAAGCCTCACCATGCTCATGAAGGAATATATTCAAGAGGGACAACCCGTTGCTACAACAACATGTCTATATCAATACAACGGGGAGAGGCTAGGGCCACCAGGTGGCCCACATGTCCAAATGATAGCCAAATGAGTTTGGCATGTCAAAACAGAAGAAATCATCCACATCTTCAACTCTGGGATTGGACAACAAATCATCGCGCTGAACAAAACGGAGGTAAGTCCTACTCATCAGACTTCAAAAATTCGGTGAGTCCTTGCCAATAGGTTAATTGGTAGTTATCTCATATTTGTTTTCCAAATTGCATCAACCCTTGTATTTGCTTGTTTGAAATTCCACACTTGCATGTTGGAAAGTAAAATTTCCAACCATCACAAAACTAAAAATTTGAATTAGGGGAGAAATTTAATTGGATATGAACTACGTGCATGACCACTTGAATTTATATTCCTAGTTCAAACACAAAAGATTTGCTTTGACCCTCATTGCATTTACAAGTTATTTCAAGCTGGGCAAGACAATTTGAAAATTGGGTTCAATTTGCTTTTGGCTAACGTAACCCGTTTTCGAGTTGTTTTGTGTGTTCTTGATTAAAGTGCAGCTAGGTCAAAATTGTAAAGAGGTGGTATGGCAAGAAAGTGGAAGGTTTCATCAAGCTCAAGCCACCATTGGGAGGATTTGAGAACACTTCTCTCCTTCAAACTCATTTTGAGTTTGAGGAAGAGAAATGTTCAAGATGATGACCCAATGGAGGAGCCAGAACCAAATCCATTGCCAAATCCAATCTCAACTTGGCATTTGACATCAACCATCAAGCCTACGCCGAAAATCAAGGTTTTGAGTTTCTCACACAAAGACCTTCGTCACCAACTGCTCTTCAAATGAGGTATGAGTTTAGAATGTTTCATTGTTTGGTTTGCCATAGAATTGAATGTATTTGCTTGCATTTGTGAGGAAGGTTGACACTTTCTCATCATTTGATTCTCATGTGTCCTCACAAGAGTAAGTGTGGGTATTTACTTTTGGATCTCCAAAAGGAAATCCCACCTTACTTGGAAAAATCTAAAACAAGTACCTAGAATCCTTTAAGCATTGTTTTGTAGACTTAGTCATTTTTGTCAAGGTTTAGAAAATAAAACTTCTGGGCATGGCTTAATTGGTGAATTGGCATATAGAAACTTGGGCATAGTGACAACCATAAATTTTAATTGAGCTTCATGCATAGATGGTGTCACTAGATTTCAAACTCCTAGGAATAAGTGATATCCTTGCTCTAAAATTGAATTGCATTTTTGACCGTTAGAAAATATGCAACATGAATTATCCATAAAGCTCCACTCTTATCAATGAATAACACATTGATCATGGATACACTTGACATTAGAACCAATGCATCTTTGATTTTGTTCTTCCCCGTATGTATAAATGAAAGTTTGATTACCTAACCCAAACGTTCATTTGTACAAGTATCGGGAGCTAACCATCCCTCTCTATTCAAGAGAGGAAGTTTGCAGGAATAATATTACTATACAGGCATTCAAGAAGCTGATTGTTGGGATCCCTAGAGGATCCCATTTCAACATCTATTGGCCAAGAAGTAAATGAGGATGGTTGCTACCTATCGGAAATTATGCCCGAAGGTCAATCATAACTATACGAGGATAGAGATTTTAAATGGGAACCCTCCATGAGCAACCAATGGGCTGCCACGAATGGGTGAGAGCATTATGCTCTCAACTATTCTAAGCACTCATTTAAGCTCAAGGGATTTGCCACCATCATTGGGTGCAAGTTGTTCCTATGTGGCTAGAAGCCAAGGAATGACAAATCACACCCAAAACATGGAGACCCTGATGTGCGGACGATCAACATCGAAAACACTCTATTCAACCACACTCATGGTGTCCATGAGAGGCAACACAACAATCAACACTCAACCCCCCATTGTCAAAGCCACGCTGCAACAAGGATAGGGCAACTCATGACCTACCTCCGTCGTTAGGGTTTCAACCCCTATCACAGACCTTGATCAAGAATAAGCTTGGGGGAGGACCCCAACTTGAGGTAACTTGTATCACACCCACTGCATTTTTATTTCAAATCATCCATTGCATATTTACTTTCCATTCATCCACCATCCACCATGCATCTAAAAAAACATAAAAATAGGAACTTAGATTTGCTTTGCTTATCAAATAAAGATGTGCGGTAAGAATGATTTAGAAATCACATAGATGAAATGATAAATAGTTGCTCTGTTTTATTTTTCCTAAGTCCCTAGTTTACAACCTGCTACTCTCCGAATATTGCTTAAATTGGCTAAATTAACTTTGCCTTGATTTAGAAATTGTGGGTAGCAAAAGCTTAATCTACTTCTAGGTTGTTGGGAGATTTGAATTAGTAATAGGGCTGCTATTCCTATTTTGAAAGTGAAACTTGGATTTCCGGAGAAATTCTATCAAGATTTAAGTTTCCCTCATTTTATTGGAAATACCGACCAAAGCCATATGATATTCATACATAGACAACACCTTATGCATATGCTATTATCTTTCACATTGAGCCTAGTCAAACTAGTATAGACCTATGTGAGAAATCATTCAATTCTTTTTGAATTCAAGACTTCACTTGCACATGCTATACTTCTACACTAGAAGGAAGCAAAATTCCATCATATCCACCATTCCACAATAAAAAGAGAAACTCCATGCTATTAATAGTTAGCACTCTCTTCAAGTTATTGCATAAAAGGAGTAGAAGACATGGCTACAAGAAAAAGAAAAAGAAAATGCATGCTTATATCATAAGCATGAGAAAAAAAAGAAAAAATATGCTTACTCCATAAGCATAAAAAAAGGGGTAGCCATGTTTCATCCTTGCTATAAAGAGAGTCCACATCAAAAGGAGTCATCTCAATGTTTCCACATCCACCTCCATTCCATCACACATGCACAAGTCTTGATTCAAAAGTTTGAATTGATTTATCCTAAGGCTTGCTCTTTTGACTAAGCAATATTATGTGTTGCAAATATGCCTACTTACTTTCCCTACCAATCTCCACATACAAGCCATATTCAAAGAGTAGGAATAGTATAGGCATAATGCCTTGGTGAGGACATATTTCCACTATACACAAAGGAGTGATTGAGAGAATCAATTGAGGTACTTATAATCTAATTTAAATCTCTCCGGAATTTAAGTGGAACTTGATATCTAGGCTATGCTTGCTCCATTTGCTGTTCTATCTTTCAATTACCCATGAATAGGAGAAGGCATAACTCCCATAATGACTTAAGAAGGGTGAAGTACCATAACCACTTTTTGTAATACTAGGTAGAGTATTTTTTTGTGCACTTGGTACTTTCGAAAGGTAGAACATAGTAGCAACTCCTGATCATCAACCTAAAGTCTTGACTTTGCTCGGGACGAGCAAATGATAAGCTTGGGGGAGTTTGTTGACAGCTATTATATATCAATTTCAGCCATCAATATAACTCAATTATGTGAAGGATTGATCATTTCTTGCACACATCACCTTTCTACTTGACCTATTTCCACTTGTACTTGGAGAAATATGTGTATGCAAATATTTATATAAGAATCGAGGAAAAGTATGGGGAGCAATCTTATAAAATATCATCCCAACCAACAGGCGACGACACGTGGCACCACATGGATCAAATGGCCCACAAATAGAAGTATCTGAGGCCATCCAACGGTGTAGCACCAATATCAGTCAATGGGACCCACCTGGCAGCCACCTGGAGGAAGTACGGGCCGTTTGGAGCCCTGACCAGGTCGGCCGAACCAGGGGGTCGGCCGACCTGGTCCTGGCGCCAAACACGGTCAACTTCCCCGTGTTGGCTCCTCCCGGCTCCCTGGAGTCAATGACGACAGATTCGCGCACTTTTGGTGGCGGGAACCGACCTCAATACTAGTATAAATAGGACCCCATACCCCTCACTTCAACACACACCACTTGGGCATCATTCCATTGTATACACTATCTTCCATAGTCCTTAGAGGAGTTAGGATGTAGATAGGAGAGCCTCTAGTCCCAAGTCCAAATTGGGAAAGGAGTAGAAGGAGTCTCTGTTCCCAATTCCACATTGGGAAGGTATGTCTCATGTATTCCTTCTTGTATTTGTGACTTTGTGCTCAATAAAGATATTATCTTTAGTCGTCTTTTATACGTATACTTGGACAAAGCGTTTCTTGTTTGATTGTGGAGTCCATGTAAGTGGAAGGTATAGTCTTTATGATTGTACTCTCATATCACATCTTATGATCATAAACACTATAGACCCCCCACTATAGTTTATGTAGTTATGATATGATTATGTTAATATGAATAACTATGCTATGCAATCAACATTGGTTCAACGATGATTTAGTTCATTGCCTTAGGATGACTTGTGCTGCAGCTATTAAGGTATTTGCTTAGTATACTAGCATGGTGCTAGGGTATTTAAGTAGTGTTGGATGTCTCGTAGACCCACGGATTGAAGAGGTAGGCAGTAGGTGGTGACAGCCCTATCTGTCCTTTGTAATCCTTCACGTTCGGCTATGCCACAGGCTCTTGGAGGAAGTTGCTCTAGTATTGCTAGGGGTAAGCCCGTGCTCGATGTGTTGAATAGCATTGCATAGGAATTCATCATTGACATGACCATTAGTATCTACCTTAGGCTATGTATATGTATTAGGAGCATTCTAGGAGCAACTCTCTAACTGTTAATCCAATCTCCCTCTAGGACCTATTTACCCTTTAGAATAGATTGTCTAGGTGTGTGTCACACTACCCCTATTATTAACTTACCCCCTGTCCGGATAATTGATTAATATCCCATAGCTTGACCATAAGAGTAGTATATACTTTACTCCATTGCCTTCCTTTGGGATAAAATATGATACTCTTGGGGGAAATGCTACAACGGTATCTTCCGTGCGCTTGCAGATATCATCTCTTTTGATGAGGACATCACAACAACGGAGACACACATTGAACTGCAAGGACCAATCATAAGAGCACGAGCACGGTTAATAAATCAGCGGGTGAATTTGTTCCTAACTTCTTTTGCATGTGAGTTTGAGAATATATTGCTATGTGATGATTTAATTGTTATTAGGAATAATGGAGCAGATCAACAAGTGAAGGAAAGATGCCTTGGGAGCGTGGAGAACCAGCTGGGACATCCACAAGTTGATGGAAATAGTTTACAATTCGGACTCGAGTTCAACTCGGGGTCCAGGAGCAGTCCACCTTAAAACGGACGCCCAGGAGGCATACGGACTCCGTTTCCGTTGTTCTAAATATGCACGGAAGAGGAGAAGATAAACTTTCCAATGGTTCTGGTACCATCTCAAAATTCCTCCGAAGGAATTGGGAATAGTCAAAACAAGTCAAGTCTAGATATCTGTCCGGTGCTGCGCCACCGAATCGGGCCTTTGGGCCTTGTATCCCGTAAGAGTCCATTAGGGACGCGTCTAATCGTTTTTTGGTCGAACCCTAGCCTATAAATACTGCATACGCCAGTCATATTCAGTGGGTTTTGCTTAGATCAATAATATCGCTGTTCTACGGTTTGTGAAACCCCAACTTCGGGATTTCAGATCGTGTCTTCTACGTTCTTGCTTGTGTTCTCGATTGCACTTGCAGGGATTATCCTTCTTGGCGAGTTAAATCGTGTGAAACATAGTTGATAACCAATGGAGTGGTGGTGTAGTGATTGCAGGGGCTGTTCGTGTTCTACTCGAGAGTCTCGGATCATCAACGTGGAGATCTCCACATCAATCAACTTATAAATTACCTTTCGGAAGATCGGGACTCATCTTTTACTCATCAATTGGTATCAGATTTCCAGGTTTCCCATGAGGTATCTTTGTTTTCCTTCTGTTAGATAGATTTTGTTTCGTACCTAGAGTCCACAGAAAAGCCACAAAAAAATTTGATCGTTTTTACCGCTTCCCAGACTATAGTGCCTGCAGTTTTGTTTTTCAGTTTGCATGTTGAGTTTGCATTCGTGTGGTCGAGACTTGTTGCTAGTTTAGCTTTGTGTTTTGGGTCCTAGTTATCGTATTTCGTCCTTGTTTTCTTTCTGTTCGACACCTATTCTACAATCCCTAAATAACAAACCGATCCACCACATTCATCGGTTTTCCCTAGCTAGTCGCCTTGCGTGAACTCCCGCATCGCCAGCCCTAGATTACGTGACAAACCTTTGTGCCACTCATCCTTGAATCATCACACACCACCCCATTAGTTTTTGTGCAAATTCCCGACCGTTTTCATATCCGATTGCGAGTTCTGTTCTCAAACCGAGTTGGAATCAACATAAAAAAAAAACGTAACTCGGACAGCCTACCATAAAACGGCCATAACTTTCTCATACGAACTCGAAATCGGGCGAATTTTTTTTCAAATTCATCTATGCGAAATTTTGCATCTGATTTTCCGCAGCGTAGCCACGTTCGGCGAAATTAGATTGCCCAAATTCCCCTCAGAAGATAGGCTATCCGACCTCTGAAGTTTCAGCACGAATTTTAAAGAATCTTCTTGATTTTCTATAGGCTGCATATTACATTCAATTGAGCTGCAAATGTGTGTGTTCATATCTTCGTGCTCCTGAGTAAAGAAAAATATCAAAAAAATATTACAAAAAAGAAAAAAATAGTGAAGATCACACATATTAAAGCAATTGGCCTATACTACTACTTGTACTGTGATTGTTGGTTATATCATTCTGTCTTCCTTTTGCCTTGCTACTTCCTTGTGTTGTTCTAGGCCCTAGAGCACTTGGTTGACCAGCAACAGTTTCCTACATTGAATACTTATTCAACTTTGTTTACCTGTTAATGATTTCCTGCTTATTAGCCACCATATTGTGCCATCTAAGCTCCACCTTTCTCTTGAGCATAACAGGTACTTTTGCAATCACCCCACGCTTCATTGATTTATCTCATCGTCCACACCACCTGCTGTGTCGGTAAGAACACTTGTAAGAGCGTAGTAAGACACTTGAGCGAGAGAGATTGTTTTCTTCCACCTTTCACATTGTCACTGTAGTTGATAGGGATAACATATTTTTTTGTTGTCTTTTGTTTCCTACTAACAGTGGTAGGAGAAGACAATGATGACGAATGTGTTAAACATGCTGACTTACGTGATATGATGAAGACCATGACAGATATGTTCGCTAAATACAACGCATCAACGAAGGAGTCATTGGCGAACTTGACTCGCCAACTTGATGACCTTGCTCTTTGGATGAATACTTTTGAGGCTCGGTTGCCTCTCGCTGGAAGACAAGAAGACAATGCTTATGATGAACTGGAAGATCACAATAATCAACCAAGACTGCCACTTTATCGTCGGGGTATGGGAGGTAATAATCATAACAATTATAATCATCCTCTTGATGATCCTATTGCTAAAGTGAAATTTACTATACCCTCTTTTTCTGGTGCTTATGATGTTGAGGCTTATCTTGATTGGGAGATGACAGTAGAGAAAAAATTTAATTCCCATCTTGTTCCTGAACAACATAGAGTTTGTCAAGCCACTAGTGAGTTTAAGGACTTTGCTATCATATGGTGGAATGAACTTGTTAAAACTAGAAATGACCTCCCACATGGGATAGATTAAAGGAAGCTATGCGTGTTTGATTTGTTCCTCCATCTTTTCAGCAGGACCTTCGCAAAAAATTGCAGCGTTTAGACCAAGGTAACATGTCCGTAGAGGAGTATTATCAAGAGTTACAAAAGGGTATGTTGCGTTGTGGGGGAGTAGAGGACATGGATGATAAAATGGCTCATTTTTATGGGGGGTTGAGGCGTGAAATTCAGGACCTTGTTGATTACAAGGAATATGATATTGTTAACAGATTGTTTCAAGTTGCTATGTTGGCAGAAAAAGAATTGCAGGGCTGACAACAACAACAACAATGCACGAGGAGCAACTTCACGCCGCGTGCAGCGACTACACCATCCAAAACAGCACCATCTTCGACCAACCGTGCAGCGAGTACACCATCCAATGGCGGCCAACGAACTATACCTGTTGCTCCACCTTCTTGTGTGTCGGAAGGCAGCAAGGCGAGATCATTCAAGCCTTCATCGTCCACTCCTTCTACGGGTCGTACTTCCGACATTAAGTGTCACCGCTGCCATGGACTTGGTCATATGATGAGAGATTGCCCGAGCAAACGAGCATACATAACACGTGATGATGGCAGGTATGATAGTACTTTGGATGTTGAAGATGAATATTCTCTTGCTACTGACTTTACAGATCCAAATGATGAACACACCGAAGAAGAGGTACTTGGTACATCGGCAATGGAGAACTATAGGAGCATCATTGTGCAGCGTGCCTTGAGCTCCAAAGTGGAGACCGACGACAAGCTACAACGACACAACCTCTTCCACATGTTTCTTGTCGTCAAGGACTGTCGTGTACACACTATAATTGATGGAGGTAGCTGCAATAACTTGGTGAACACGGACGTCGTCAAGAAACTTGGTTTGACAACAAGAGCACACCCTCATCCGTACCACATTCAATGGTTCAACAACAGCGGTAGGGTTCGGGTAACACAAACAGTGAGAATACATTTTTCAATTGGTTCATACCATGATTTTGCTGATTTTGATGTTGTTCCTATGGATGCTTGCTCTCTTTTATTGGGTCGTCCTTGGGAATTTGATACAGATGCTATTCATCATGGTAGAACCAATAAATATACTCTCATGCATAAGGGAAAGAAAATCACTTTGCTCCCCATGACTCCTGCCGAAATTGTGAATTTTGAGAAGAGTAAAATTCGTGATGGCAAAGCAACAAAATTAGAATCAGAAAAACAGCAAGTTATTAAGTTAAAATCACCATTGTTGCTTGCAACTAAATCTGAACTTGCTGATTTATTCGATGCTAAGGGGATGTGCTATGCTTTAGTTTGCAAAGAAGCCTTGTTTTCACTTCATGAATTGTCTATTGCATTGCCCCCTGCTGTTGCTAACCTTTTGCAGGAGTTTGAGTATGTGTTTCCCTTCAAGATACCCCCTGGTTTACCACCGATGAGAGGCATTGAACACAAGATCGATTTGATTCCAGGAGCAAGTTTGCTAAATCGTGCAGCATACAGGGCGAATCCACAGGAAACTAAGGAAATTCAGCAACAAGTCCAAGATCTTTTGGACCGTGGGTACATTCGTGAAAGCCTTAGCCCTTGTTCCGTTCCTGTTCTTTTGGTTCCTAAGAAAGATGGTAGTTGGCGCATGTGTGTTGATTGTCGAGGGATTAATAACATCACGATTCGATATCGTTATCCTATTCCTCGCTTAGATGACATGCTTGATGAATTGAGTGGTGCTATCATCTTCACAAAAATTGACTTGCGTAGTGGTTACCACCAAATTAGAATGGCACTAGGAGATGAATGGAAAATAGCATTTAAAACCAAGTTTGGACTTTATGAGTGGTTAGTCATGCCTTTTGGTTTAACTAATGCACCCAGCACCTTTATGCAATTAATGAACGAGGACTTACGTGCTTTCATTGGACAATTTGTGGTGGTTTACTTCCATGATATCCTCATTTACTTCAAGTCATATGATGAACATCTTGATCATTTACGTGCTGTTTTTACTGTTTTGAGAGATGCACGTTTGTTTGGCAACCTCGAAAAGTGTGTCTTTTGCACCAATCGAGTCTCGTTTCTTGGCTATGTCGTTTCCTCGCAGGGAATTGAGATGGATGGGGCAAAAATTGAAGCAATCACTAGCTGGCCAGCCCCAACAACCGTCACACAGGTTCGTAGTTTTCTTGGTCTTGCAGGTTTTTATCGGCGCTTTGTGCGGGATTTCAACACCATTGCAGCACCTCTACATGAGCTAACAAAGAAGGGAGTGCCATTTTGATGGGGCGAACAGCAGAAACAAGCTTTTGATGCTCTTAAATCGAAGCTTACACAAGCACCATTGCTACAACTTCCTGATTTTGATAAGACCTTTGAGCTAGAATGCAATGCAAGCGACATTGGTATTGGAGGTGTTCTCATACAAGGAGGTAAACCCGTTGATTTCTTTAGTAAAAACTTCATTGTCCTTCTGTGAATTATTCTACTTATGATAAGGAATTGTATGCCTTAGTGCGTGTATTACAAACTTGGCAACATTATCTTTGGTCTAAGGAGTTTGTCATACATTCTGATCATGAATCATTGAAGTATCTTAAGTGTCAAACCAATCTGAATAAATGACATGCTAAATGGATTGATTTCATAGAGTCGTTTCCATACATCATTAAGAATAAAAAAGGGAAGGAAAATATCATTGCCGATACATTATCTAGGCGTTATACCATGCTGTCCCAACTTGATCATAAAATCTTTGGTTTGGAAACAATAAAAGCATTATATCCTACTGATTTGGACTTCAAATATGCTTTTGAAAATTGTAGAGAAGGAAGAACTTGGAATAAATATGTGCTGCGAGAGGGTCTCCTCTATCGTGCTAACAAGCTATGCATTCCAGCTAGCTCCGTTCGTCTATTACTTTTGCAGAAAGCACATGGAGGAGGTTTGATGGGACATTTTGGAGTGAAGAAAACTGAAGACGTGCTGTCCACACACTTCTTTTGGCCAAAGATGATGCGTGATGTCGAGCGCTACGTGTCACAATGCACTACTTGCAACAAAGCTAAGTCTCGCCTTAACCCACATGGTCTTTATATGCCTCTTCCTGTTCCTAGTGTACCTTGGGAGGATATTTCTACGGACTTTGTTTTGGGATTGCCTAGGACTAAGAGGGGGAGGGATAGTATTTTTGTAGTTGTTGATCGTTTTTCCAAAATGGCACACTTTATACCTTGTCACAAGAATGATAATGCCTCACACATTGCTGATTTATTTATGACGGAAATTGTTCGTTTACATGGTGTGCCAAATACCATTGTTTCTGATCGTGATGCAAAATTTTTAAGTCATTTTTGGAGAACTTTGTGGTATAAATTGGGAACCAAGTTGCTGTTTTCAACTACATGTCACCGACAAACGGATGGACATACCGAGGTAGTTAATCGTACTTTATCCACTATGTTGTGGGCTGTCTTGAAAACAAATTTGAAGTTGTGGAAGGAGTGTTTACCACATATAGAATTTGCTTACAACAGATCCGTTCACTCCACGACAAAGGTAAGTCCGCTACAGGTAGTGTATGGTTTCAATCCTCGTGCTCCTATTGATTTACTACATTTGCCTCCTTCTGAAACTATAAATTTGGATGCTACACACCGATCTAAATTCATTCTTAAGATGCATGAAACTACAAAGAAAAATATTGAAATGATGAATGAGAAGTATAGGATTGCACGTAGTAAAGGTAGAAAAGAAGTAAAACTTGAACCGGGTGATTTGGTGTGGTTACATATGAGATAAGAGTGATTTCCCGACTTGAGAAAATCTAAACTTATGCCACGAGCTGCTGGTCCTTTTAAGATTGTTGAAAAGATAAATGATAATGCATATAAGCTTGAATTGCCTCCCGATTTTGGGGTTAGTCCTACATTTAACATTTCAGATTTACGACCGTACTTGGGAGAAGAAGATGAACTTGAGTCGAGGACGACTCCAATTCAAGAGGGGGAGGATGATTAGGACATCACAACAGCGGAGACACACATTGAACTGCAAGGACCAATCACAAGAGCACGAGCACGGTTAATAAATCAGCAGGTAAATTCGTTCCCAACTTCTTTTGCATGTGAGTTTGATAATAGATTGCTATGTGATGATTTAATTGTTATTAGGAATAATGGAGAAGATCAACAAGTGAAGGAAAGAGGCCTTGGGAGCGTGGAGAACCAGCTGGGACGTCCACAAGTTGATGGAAATAGTTTACAACTCGGACTCGAGATCAACTCGGAGTCCAGGAGCAGTCCACCTTAAAACGGACGCCCAGGAGGCATACGGACTCCGTTTTTGACGTTCTACATATGCACGGAAAGAGGAGAAGATAAAATTTCCAATGGTTCTGTTGCCACCTCAAAATTCCTCCGGAGTCATTGGTAATCGTTGAAACAAATAGAGTCCGGATATCTGTCTGATGCTTCGCCACCGAATCGGGCCTTTGGGCCTTGTATCCCATAAGAGTCCATTAGGGATGCGTCTAATCGTGTTTTGGTCGAACCCTAGCCTATAAATACTGCAGCCGCCGGTGATATTCGGTGGGTTTTGCTTAGATCAATAATATCGCCGTTCTACGGTTTGTGAAACCCCAACTTCGCGATTTCAGATCATGTCTTCTACGTTATTGCTTGTGTTCTCAGTTGCACTTGCAGGGATAAACCTTCTTGGCGAGTTCAATCGTGTGAAACATGGTTGATAACCAACGGAGCGGTGGTGTAGTGATTGCAGGGGCTGTTCGTGTTCTACCCGAGAGCCTCAAATCATCAACGTCGAGATCTCCACATCAATCGACTTATAAATTACCTTTCGGAAGATCGGGACTCATCTTTTACTCATCATCTTTACCGGAGATGATCTGTGGTGTTAAGAAATACCAACAAGCATTTCTGGCGCCGTTGCCGGGGATGATTTGTTAGTATATCTTAGGAGTCGTCAACACCCATCATCAATGAGAACAACGTCGACGACGGGCTCTCTGAAGGTGCCGAAGCTGGGTGCTTCGGCGGCGATGGAGGAGCAACTTCCTAAGAGAAAAAATCCCCTTCCTGGCACGTCGAATGTCGAAGTATTAAGGAGCAGCCCGCGGAGGTTCTTTGATCGAAAGGGCTTAGTCCTCTATCAAGCGATCATGCGTATGAGAGTGTGAGATTGTTGTTTTTACGTGGTTCGGGCCGCAAGAGCGTAACACCCTACTCCAAGGTGAAGTTGTATTGCTGGTGTGTGTGTGTGTAGTGTGTGTGTGTGTGTGTGTGTGTGTGTGTGTGTGTGTGTGTGTGTGTGTGTGTGTGTGTGTGTGTGTGTGTGTGCGTGCGTAGATTGGGGATCCCCCTAGTCTGAGCAGACCAGAGAGGGGGTATGTGTGTGTGTGTGTGTGTGTGTGTGTGTGTGTGTGTGTGTGTGTGTGTGTGTGTGTGTGTGCATGCGTAGATTGGGGATCCCCCTAGTCTGAGCAGACCAGAGAGGGGGTATCTAGTAACGGGTGCTGCCCGGTCCTTTTATAGTCAAGGTCGGACAACTTATAAGTGGGGTCTGGGGCTCGATAGGTGGCCCCGGGGTGATCTTATCCTAAAGATATAAGGATTCTTGCATAATCTTCCTCTGGTCGTGGCTTGAAGACCCACCGTCTTGCCGCCTCAGACGCCAGTGGCCTGTGCGTAGTCGCTGATGATGGCAGGGGATGTATCATCCATCTGTCTTGTCACTGTAAGCTACCCACTTGGCGGAGTGGGGTAGGCCTGCAGCACCTTCACTACGATGTGACTGGACGCAGCGGTACCTGACAGGGGCGCAAGTTATGCCGCACCCATACGCCTGGGGAAGGCGCGTGTCTTCAATGTGTGCGTGGACAGAGCATGTCGCTCTTAACCCTCGCAACCTACCGCTCATAGAGAGAGCCGTTGGTCACGTGGCAGGTCCGGAGCCCACCTCCAAGGAGAGACAAGGTCCATCTCCGCGGGACACATGGTAGGTCCGGAGCCAACCTCTGAGGAGAGACGGGGTCCGGCTCCGTGGGACACGTGGCAGGACCGGAGCCCACCTCTGAGGAGAGACGGGGTCCGGCTCTGTGGGACACATGGCAGCATCGGAGCTCGCCTCTACAGGGGAGGCTATGAGACCTATGTGTGCTGAATACATTGGCTTTGAAAATAAAAGTTTTGAATGCTGCCATAACATCTTTTTAGCAAGGTCCGACTCTAGCTCCGAGCTTTTGCAAGGTTCGACAATAGGTCCGACTTTCTTTGTCTAAATCCGACATGTTTTTGGGTAGCTCCGGTGAGTTTTGTCTTTAGCTCCAGCATGTCTTTGATAGCTCCGGCATGTCTTTGTTAAACTGTGATATGTTTTGCTAGGTCCGACTTATGTTGTTTAGCTCCGACATGTTTTTTTTCTAGCTCCCACTTTTGGGATGACTAGTTCCGACTAGTTTTGGTTAGCTCCGGCGCTAGGTTGTACTAGCTTTGGTAAGCTCCAGCGCTAGGTTGTTCTAGCTTTGGTAAGCTCTGGCGCTAGGTTGTACTAGCTTTGGTAAGCTCCAACTCAAGCTCCGGTTAGCTTTGGCAAGGTTCGGAGCTTGATCGTAATGTTCCAAATTTTCATGTGAAATGTTTCGAACTTGTTTTACACTTTGGAAAGGTTGCTTAGTATTCTTTTACTAAGTTTTTGGTGTGTTTTGGTGGTTAAGGCTTATATCATTTTGTTGTGCTTTGCAACATGCTTATGTGAGGTGCTCACGTAAGGTGTTGTAGTTTCGGAACTAACTTGAGTCAAGTCGTGGACTTGGGCTCGTACGGATTGGTTGTTTGTTCATGTGCAGGTGTTGCTTGAGTTCAAGTCATGGCTGGTGACAAGCTCCTTTGAACTAGTCTCAGGGAGGAGATGAGGTTTCAACAACCAAGTTCAGGAGCAATTGTGGTTGAGCAGGTTAGGAGGTCGCACAGAATGATTGAATCAAGGGCAATGCATATGAAGGTATCGTGGATATCATTGGAAGATGTTTGCACGTGTGCAAGGAGTGCATGGACGTGGCTACATGGTTCTGAGGCGTGATTAAGAGATGTGGACGTAAAAAATTGGTCGGAAAGGTCCAACCGACTAGGTTATGGCTCAGGCTGCGGCTGAGTTCGGTTTGACTCAAATATGGAAAGATTTGAGTTGGTTATGTTAGGATTTCGTGTGGGTCACGAATTTGAGTTGTTTTAGGAATATGGGATATGTTCCTATTGTGTTTGGAAGTCTTAATATTGCTTCTATCTGCGTATAGAAGAGTCCTAAGCAGTTATGGAAAATTTCGATTCGTGAACGGAGTAGGATTAGGGTCCTGATTTGAGTTGAGTTGGCTTTCGAGCTGGTTATATAAGCAAGGGAGGCCAAAACTCATGGTGCACGACTTTGGGTGGTGTTCCTCTTGTGTTCTATTGAATAAAATTCATAGTTTGAAGGAACTTTTGTGTGTTGTTTGTCCGACTTGTTCCAGACAAGTTTTACTCGTCGAGTTTCTGGACAGCACTACCTTTCGTCGGTGGTTTTATCATAACTCGATTTTTACAGATCCAATAAATGTGATTCTTTTTGGGTTGTCTTCACAACTTTATTATATATCATCTATCAAAATTTCACGGTCATTATATTTGTGGTTTCTGATCTACACTAGTTTCTTTGCAGCATTCCAGAACTGTTTTTCTCGGGTTGGACAGATTGACCTTCGTTAGATCTTACGATCATAACTTGAGTTTCTCTTGAGGGATTTGAGTGATTCTTCTTGTCTTTTCTTAGTTACTTTATTCTCTATGATATATATCACTTTTGTCATGGTGAAACACGTTTAGATTAGTCTCACACATGATTTCTTTAACAGATCGTTTTTCTGCTGAAGGGGTTGGGATTTAATTGTTTCCACTGCGTAAGATTTTTTAAATCTACAATTCACCCCCCTCTCTGGTAGATTTTCACGTGCTCTTTGATCCTACAATTGGTATCAGAGCCACGGTGCTCTAATCTTTGTGATTTGCACGTAATTTTGACTAATCATCATGGAGAAATACTCCGCACAACATTGTGTCTTTAGTGGTATTGATTTTTAGGTTTGGAAGGCACGTATGGAAACCTTCATCCAGGTTCAAGGCTTCACAATATGGGAGAAGGTATACAAGTCTTACGAAGTGTCATTAAACGATCAAGTTACAGCTACAAATCTGAGAGATGTTGACAACAACGATAAGGCTCAGAACTTGATCATACAAGGATTAACTCAAAGCGACTTCGACCGTGTTGCACACCTCCAATCAGCATACGATGTGTGGAAAGCACTTTGTGACTACCACGAAAGATCCAACACGATCAAGGAGGTAAGGCAAGACATGTTCAAGAAAGAATACATGCGCTTCGAGATGCAACCCGGTGAGTCTATTGATGACCTTTTTGCTCGCTTTAATAAAATTCTCAGCAACTTGCGTAGTGTCAATGTTAATTTTTCAGATGCTAAAAATGCTAGGCAATTGTTAAGTGCATTAGATATGTTAATTTTGGAGATGAAAGTCACATCTATTTGTGAATCTACTGTCATGAGTACACTTAGTTTAGATGTGCTATATTCCAAGTTAAAAACTCATGAAATTGACATAATATCACGTAAGAACCCCAACAAGTCTCTTGCATTTGTTTCTCAACGTGATATGCCTAGCTCCGGCCAATCATCATCTTGCAATACTCTTTCTTTGTTGTCCTCACTAACTCTGGAGCAGATCGAGGAATTTCCAAAAGAGGAGTTAGCACTCATTTCTACTAGATTCTCAAAGGCATTGCAAAATGTGAGAACTAGAAGGAGAGGAAGCTCCAGACCTCAGCGCTGTTTTGAATGTGGTAAGACAGAACACTTTCGTACAGAATGCCATAATCTTTCAGATCCTTCTACCCGTGAGGAAAAGCAGAACAAGGTCAAGACCACCTCTGGAAACTCCAACAAGAAAGAGAAGGTACTATAAGACGCAAGATGATAAACAGCTTCATCACCGCACTTCAAGAACTTAGCTCAAGCGATGTGGACATTGGAAGTGACAAAGATGAAGATGATTTGGCAAACTTGTGCTATATTGCGGGCAAATCAAGATCAAGTGTGGAGGATGCAGAACACAATAGTGATAATGAAGAGGTATGTCCTACTTGCGAAGAAATGTGTGATGCTATTTCTCGTGCCACTATTATAGTTAACAAAAAGGACAAAATGCTTAGGGATAGTGCTGCTAAAATTGAATCATTAGAATCTGAAATCAACCACTTAAAAACTTTGATTCCTAGTGATGATGCATGTCCCTCATGTGATTTAATATATGAATAATTGTCCTCATTAAGAAGTGCGCACACCTCCACACTTGATAAACTTGAGTTAGAAATTGAAAAAATTGAGAGCTTGTTGCACTTAATGATAAAAACTTGAAAAATGTGTAACACCCTAAATTTTTGCATCATGCACTGCATACAAGATCATGCATTAACATTAGTAGAATAAAGAAAAAAAATAATAAAAGATGAAGTATATATACAAATGTATGTAGCAAAAGAAGAAAAATAAAATAATAGCATAAAACTTGTAATAGGGAATAAGTATAAAAATAATAATAATAAAAATATTTAAACATATATAAATAATATATATAAAAATTATATAAAAAATAAATAATATAAAGAATAAATAAATAATAATATATTTATAAAAAAAAGAGAAGAAAGAAAAAAAAGAAAAAAAAGGGGCACTGCCGGCCAGGCCAACCGGCCCAGCCCGCGTGCCCGGGGCCGAGCGCTCCGTCGCCCTCCCGCGCACGCCCCTGCACACTGGCCGCTGGGCCCCGCTCCCGCGTGTGCCCCGCGCTCCCGCCGAGCGCGCCCGCACCGCGTGACCGCAACGCCGCACGCCCGGGCCCCGCATGGCCCCACCCCGCCCGAGCCTCCCTCCCGCCGCGTTGACCCGCGCAGCGCTCCCGACTGCGCGATGCCCCGCACGCGCCCACGCGGCCCCGCAACGCGCGCGCGCAGCGCACACTCCCGCCCGCGCGCCTTGCGCAGCCGAGTCGGCCACGGCGCCGGCCCTAGCGCCGCGCCTGCGCCTATATATACAACCGGGGCTTCATATTTGCCCGACACCAGGAGCAATGCAGCAGCCCAGGAAACCCTATCCGCCGGAGCAAGGCAAGTGTCCTTGAAGCATATTGATCCTGTTTTTAAAATAAATGTTTTTGTTTGTAAAACTGCATGCTTGTGTCAATTTTGATGGGAATCCTATGGTAGGAAGTTTACTAGACTTGCTAAACCACCCTTGTCACCTGGAATTTATGGTAGAGCGTCGGGATGAACTTTTTACCTTTTGCTTCGCTTAATCAACTGGGATGGGAATAACTATACCACTTAATTTAATTATGCTAGTACTGTTTGGACCATTGTGGATGCTCGGGGAAGGGGTAGTCGGATTGGGTTTGTTGATGATTAGTGGGACTACCCTGGGATCCGAATGGCTCAAGAGGGGGCCCTTGGTTGAAGATGTGCTCAGTTGGAGGCATCGCCACCGGTGAAACCTCAGTGGGGTCTAAATAGACTAGTAATCCCTTTGTAAAGGCTATTTTGTGATCTCTTGGCCACACACCAACGGAAGTGTGTAATATGGCTGACGGGTCATGGGCATAAGGGAGATTCTTAGTCGCCGAAAGGTGATGAAATCACGAACACGTGGGTAAAGAGGTACAAACTCTGCAGAGTTAAATAAAACTATCATGATAGCCGTGCTCCCGGTTATGAGCACCTGGACAACTTCCATGATTAGAGGGAATTTGGTATTGGAATGGTTATGGTTTGGTAACGGTTATGGATTTAATTTCTGGTATTGAATATGGTTTTTGGAAATGGTGAAATCTAGAATCATGGATGATGGTAGTAAATTCAGTTTGGTATTATGGTATTACTTATGATTATGATGGGTTTGATTCATATAATTATAATATATTGCTTTTCAAATGTTTTAATGTACTTTTCAGCACTTAGCCATTATTACATCCGTCATTTGAATCAGCCACATGTCATACTTTCCACACTTGCTGAGTACGACATGTACTCACTCTTGCAATCCCCCCCCAACAGTTGCAGGTCAGGATTGTGAGTTTAATGGCGATAATGCGGAGTTCTAGGCCATGTCTACCGTCAACTTTGCATGTGGTGTTGCATGGAGCTGCGCTATCTCTTTTGCTTAGTTTGCTTAGTTGCTTAATTAGTTTATTTCCGCTGCATTAGTTGAACTTGTCATTAATATTCATTAGAGGTTGTATTCGAGGATAATCTGGTTTGTGTAATAAAATTTGGTTAATTAATCTTGTTCTGTGGTAATTTTTTGTATACTCTTTTGTGATTGCACTCGTGTATGTGTGTTGAACATCCTGGGCACACATATGCGTTAGCTTGGTTCAGTTTTCGGAACCGGGCGTCACAGATTGGTATCAGAGCCACAGGTTGACCGTAGGACGCAGCCTAGATAGAATGGACACTTTAGAGCACATAGGAGCACTCAGGAATTGATGTGTTTTTGCTTGGAGTGTTGTTTGCTATATATATTACTTGCTTGTGCGCTTAATAGAGGATTTTGGTATGCTTTAGCATTGCCATGTCCACCTAGGCTAGTATAGCTAGTTGATTAGCTTCATATCCCTTGATGCATATAGTTGGGGACGTTTCTTAATTCTTACCTATTGCTCTCCTTTAGATGGTGAGGACTCGCAATCAGAGGGATGTCAATGGTGAGGAGGAGAACCATGGAGTACCTCAAAATAACAATGGACAAGGACCTGCTCATGGAGCTATCAACATTGAGCAGCTATTGGCTATGCAAAACAGCTCATGCAGATCATGATACAGACTATGGGACAGCTGCAGGCTGGCAATAACAACAATCAGCCCCACATGCCTCCACCACCACCCCCGCCTCCTCATAACCGATTGGGAGAGTTCATGAGGACTAGGCCGCCAACCTTTGCTCAAGCTGCCGACCCTATGGAAGCTGATGATTGGCTCAAGTCCGTGTAGAAGAAACTTGTTATTGTCCAATGCAGTGACCGAGAGAAGGTCCTATTTGCTTCTCATCAACTCGTTGGAGCAGCTGCAGATTGGTGGGATGCTTATTGCAATGCTCATGAGAATCAAGAGAGAATTACTTGGGCCGAATTCAAGGAGAATTTTCATTCTCATTATGTGTCGGAGGGTGTTATGATTTTGAAGAGGCAAGAATTTGAGAATTTAAGGCAAGGAAGATCAAGCGTTAGTGAATATCTCAACAAGTTCACTCAACTCTCAAGGTACGCGCCTGAGGATGTTAGTCGGGACAGCCGGAAACAATACTTGTTCATGAGGGGCTTGAATAATGAGATCCAAGTGCAATTGCTCAATCGTGACTACGCAAATTTTCAGAAGCTTGTGGACAAAGCAATTGTGGTTGAGAACAAGATCCGTGAGATGGAGCAAGAAATCAAGAGGAAGGCGCCATATCAAGGACAGCAACAAGGAAGTAATGTGCGCCCTCGCCTTGCACCACCCAATGCACCCTATTACAGCTCCTCTATTCCTGCTCAGCGCCCTGGTTATGCACCGCGCCCAACTCAGTTTGTGCAGCAGTGCCCTCTTATGCAAGCACCTAGGCCTCCAATGCCTCATGCGCCTCGTGCTGATTTTCCTGGAGCCAATGCTCAAAACCAAGCTCGTCCCAATAATTCTGGTGGAGTTAAGAAGTGTTATACTTGTGGAGAAGCTGGACACTTTGCGCATCAATGTCCTAAGTCAGGCCTTGGTCAAGGAAGCAATGCGTCGAGGCAAAACCCAAGACCCAATGGAGGGCAGCCACAAGGAAGCCGTGGACAGCAGAATTTTGCTCGTGGCAATGTGAACCATGTCTCTATGGAGGATGCTCATCAAGCTGATGACGTCGTGATTGGTATGTTTCTTGCCAACTCCAACCCCGCGACTGTTTTATTTGATTCGGGAGCATCTCATTCATTCATCTCGTCAAAGTATGTTGCCAAGTACAATTTGCCTATATCTCATATGAAGCACACTATGCTAGTAAGTTCTCCTGGCGGAGAGATGAGGACAAATATAGTATGTCCGAAAGTAAGCATTAAAATAAGGGGGGTAGACTTTCTCGCAAACCTCATAGTCTTGGACTCCCAAGGAATAGATATAATACTTGGAATGGACTGGTTGAGCAAGTATAATGGAGTCATTCAATGTGCCGAGAGGATTGTGCAGTTGACAAGTGAACATGCTACACGCATCGAAGTTGAGGCAGCCCAACCTACAAGAGAGAAGGCAATGCTCAATCAAGTGGAAGGTGTGACATTGGAAAGCATTCCGATCGTTCGCGAGTACCCGGATGTGTTTCCAGATGAGTTGCCAGGTATGCCACCTGACCGTGACATAGAATTCGCCATTTAGTTGATACCCGGAGCTGCACCTATAGCTAAGAGGCCGTATAGGATGCCTCCTAAGGAATTAGCAGCTCAAGAAGCAAATTCAAAAGCAGCTAGAGAAGGGTTTTATACGCCCAAGCTCATCCCCGTGGGGACCCCCAGTGCTCTTCCTAGATAAGAAGGATGGAACCAGAGGATGTGTGTGGACTATAGGTCTCTCAACAAAGTGACAATAAAGAACAAGTACTCACTGCCCCGTATAGAGGATTTGTTCGACCAAATGAAGGGCGCCTGCATTTTCTCCAAGATCGACTTGCGGTTAGGATAGCTTTGAGGAGTTAAAGAAAAGGTTGACAACCGCGTCGATGTTAGTATTACCGGACGTGAGCAGGAGTTTTGATATATATTGTGATGCATCAAGACAAGGATTAGGATGTGTGCTCATGCAAGAAGGCCAAGTGGTAGCTTATGCATCGAGGCAACTAAAGAAACATGAGTTGAATTAGCCTACACACGACCTTGAACTCACAACCGTGGTACACGCCTTGAAGATATGGAGACACTATGTTTTTGGTCACCGATGTGAGATTATACGGATCACAAGAGTCTCAAGTACATATTTACGCAAACGGATCTGAATCTGAGGCAACACCGATGGTTGGAGCTCATCAAGGATTATGACGTGGGAATCAACTATCACCCAGGGAAGGCCAATGTAGTGGCCGATGCTTTGAGTCGGAAAGGAGTAAGTAATCAACTCACAGTTCGAGAGTTACCGTCCGAGTTATGTAAGGAGTTTGAACGGCTGAACCTCGGGTTTGTAAATGAGATGGAGATGATGGAGTTAAATCCGACCTTGGAGCAAGAAATTCGAGAGGCTCAAACCGCAGATGAAGAGATCAAGGAAATCAAGGAAAGGACTGAGGAAGGGAGAGAATTCATATTTGATGAGGACGAACATGGTACCTTATGGCTTGGAAAGAGAATTGTTGTGCCTAATGTAAACCGTATTCGGGAGACAATATTAAAGGAGGCACATGACTCGCCTTACTCGATTCACCCCGGATGTACGAATATGTACAAGGACTTGAAGGCTTGCTATTGGTGGGATAGCATGAAAAAGGACATAGTTGAATATGTGGCATTGTGTGATGTGTGTCAACGAGTCAAGGCGGAACATCAAAGGCCAGCTGGACTATTACAACCATTAAAGATTCCGGAATGGAAGTGGGAAGAAATTGGTATGGACTTCATAGTTGGGTTACCACGTACTCAGTCCGGGTATGACTCAATTTGGGTAATTGTGGATCGCTTAACCAAGACAGCTCATTTTGTCCCTGTGAAGACCAAATATACAGCTGCACGATTGGCCGAAATATACATGGAGCATATTGTGTGTCGACATGGAGTCGCTAAGAAGATAGTCTCGCATAGAGGTTCTCAATTTACCTCCAGATTTTGGCAAAATTTGCATGAAGCTTTGGGAACGAGGTTGAATTTTAGTTCAGCATATCATCCTCAAACGGACGGACAAACCGAGAGGACCAATCAAATTTTAGAGGACATGTTAAGAGCTTGTGCTTTAAAGCATGGGAAAAGTTGGGATAAGAGCTTGCCATATGCAGAATTTTCATACAACAATAGTTATCAAGCCAGCTTGAAAATGTCACCCTATGAAGCACTATACGGAAGGAAGTGTAGGACACCTTTGTTCTGGAATGAGACAGGAGAGAATCAAGTATTTGGTCCGGGTGTGTTACAAGACGCTGAAAGACAAGTTCAAATGATACGGGAAAACCTAAGGGTTGCTCAGTCGCGGCAGAAAGGTTATGCGGATAATAGGCAAAGGAGTCTGACATTTGAAATAGGAGATTTCGTATACCTCAAAGTGTCACCTATCCGAGGGCAACGCCGGTTTAACGTCAAAGGAAAACTGGCACCTCGCTATATCGGGCCATTTAAGATTTTGGACAAGCGAGGAGAGGTAGCTTATCGACTTGAGCTGCCGACGTATCTCTCCGATGTACACGACGTATTTCACGTCTCTCAACTCAAGAAGTGTCTCAGGGTACCGGAAGAACAAGTGCCGATAGACGAGTTAGAACTTCAAGAAGATTTGTCCTATGTCGAGCAACCTATCAAGATCTTGGACGTAACGGAAAGAGTCACGAGAAATAAGAGGATCCGTTGGTGCAAAGTGCAATGGAAACACCATACAGAAGCCGAAGCTACATGGGAACGTGAAGAAGACCTGAAGGCAGAATTCCCGCATCTTTTCTCCACGCTATCGAATCTCGAGGGCGAGATTCACTTTAAGAGGGGTAGGTTTGTAACACCCTAAATTTTCGCATCATGCACTGCATACAAGATCATGCATTAACATTAGTAGAATAAAGAAAAAAATAATAATAAAAGATGAAGCATATATACAAATGTATGTAGCAAAAGAAGAAAAACAAAATAATAGCATAAAACTTGTAATAGGGAATAAGTATAAAAATAATAATAATAATATATATATAAATATATATATAAATAATATATATATAAATTATATAAAAAATAAATAATATAAAGAATAAATAAATAGTAATATATTTATAAAAAAGAGAAGAAAGAATAAAAAAGAAAAAAAAGGGGCACTGCCGGCCAGGCCAAACCGGCCCAGCCCGCGTGCCCGGCGCCTAGCGCCCCGCCGCCCTCCCGCGCGCGCCCCCGCACACTGGCCGCTGGGCCCCGCTCCCGCGTGTGCCCCGCGCTCCCGCCGAGCGCGCCCGCACCGCGTGACCGCAACGCCGCACGCCCGAGCCCCGCATGGCCCCACCCCGCCCGAGCCTCCCTCCCGCCGCGTTGACCCGCGCAGCGCTCCCGACTGCGTGATGCCCCGCACGCGCCCACGCGGCCCCGCAACGCGCGCTGCGCAGCGCGCACTCCCGCACGCGCGCCTTGCGCAGCCGAGTCGGCCACGGCGCCGGCCCTAGCGCCGCGCCTGCGCCTATATATACGACCGGGGCTTCATATTTGCCCGACACCAGGAGCAATGCAACAGGCCAGGAAACCCTATCTGCCGGAGCAAGGCAAGTGTCCTTGAAGCATATTGATCCTATTTTTAAAATAAATGTTTTTGTTTGTAAAACTGCATGCTTGTGTCAATTTTGATGGGAATCCTATGGTAGGAAGTTTACTAGACTTGCTAAACCACCCTTGTCACCTGGAATTTATGGTAGAGCGTCGGGATGAACTTTTTACCTTTTGCTTCGCTTAATCAACTGGGATGGGAATAACTATACCACTTAATTTAATTATGCTAGTACTGTTTGGACCATTGTGGATGCTCGGGGAAGGGGTAGTCGGATTGGGTTTGTTGATGATTGGTGGGACTACCCTGGGATCCGAATGGCTCAAGAGGGGGCCCTTGGTTGAAGATGTGCTCAGTTGGAGGCATCACCACCGGTGAAACCTCAGTGGGGTCTAAATAGACTAGTAATCCCTTTGTAAAGGCTATTTTGTGATCTCTTGGCCACACACCAACGGAAGTGTGTAATATGACTGACGGGTCATGGGCATAAGGGAGATTCTTAGTCGCCGAAAGGTGATGAAATCACGAACACGTGGGTAAAGAGGTACAAACTCTGCAGAGTTAAATAAAACTATCATGATAGCCGTGCTCCCGGTTATGAGCACCTGGACAACTTCCATGATTAGAGGGAATTTGGTATTGGAATGGTTATGGTTTGGTAACGGTTATGGATTTAATTTCTGGTATTGGATATGGTTATTGGAAATGGTGAAATCTGGAATCATGGATGATGGTAGTAAATTCAGTTTGGTATTATGGTATTACTTATGATTATGATGGGTTTGATTCATATAATTATAATATATTGCTTTTCAAATGTTTTAATGTACTTTTCAGCACTTAGCCATTATTACATCCGTCATTTGAATCAGCCACATGTCATACTTTCCACACTTGCTGAGTACGACATGTACTCACTCTTGCAATCCCCCCCCCCCAACAGTTGCAGGTCAGGATTGTGAGTTTAATGGCGATAATGCGGAGTTCTAGGCCGTGTCTACCGTCAACTTTGCCTGTGGTGTTGCATGGAGCTGCGCTATCCCTTTTGCTTAGTTTGCTTAGTTGCTTAATTAGTTTATTTCCGCTGCATTAGTTGAACTTGTCATTAATATTCATTAGAGGTTGTATTCGAGGATAATCTGGTTTGTGTAATAAAATTTGGTTAATTAATCTTGTTCTGTGGTAATTTTCTGTATACTCTTTTGTGATTGCACTCGTGTATGTGTGTTGAACATCCTGGGCACACATATGCGTTAGCTTGGTTCAGTTTTCGGAACCAGGCGTCACAAAATGCTAGCTGTTATACAATTGATTTGCATTGTTCTACTTGTGATGATCTTGATAAGAAACTACAAGATGCTATGAATGAAATTTCTATATTGAATAATGCTTTACGTTCTCATGAAGCTAAATATTGTTCCAATTGCAAATTAAAAGAAAAAACATCATGTGAAAATTGCCTCGATCTATCGAGTAAACTTGATGACATGCATAGGACATTAGATCGGTTTTGTAATGGGAATAAGAACCTAAACTTGTTGCTCAATTCTTCCAAGTCTTGCAATGATAAAACTGGTTTAGGTTTTGATTCTCATGCTCATGCTAAGGGACATCCACCTAAAATTGTAAATTCATTAGGAAGTGGTTTGATTCAAACAGTTCCTAAACAAAAAAAATGGTTTTCAAATCTGCAGGAGTGTTGTCTCATTCGGTTTCAAATAAAAATGTTGCTTGCTCATCTAGACATGATCACAAAGTTAAATTTCATTGTACCTACTGTGGTAGAGATGGTCATGTAATAGATTTTTGTTATAGACTAGCTAAACAACAGAAAAAGGAAAGAATGATTGCTAGATCTCATAACTTTCATGCAAAATTTGCTGCACTTGCTAAACCGAATAATAGGAACATGCAATCTGCTGTAATGAGTCAAAAACATGCAAAGGTTGCTCCCAAACCTACTGTTTTTTGTGCTACACACGTAACATCTCGTAGGGCAGTAGTTGGGTACAAAAATTCTCAAGCTTTGGCTCATAAACCTGCTGTTTTATCTTAGCTTTCGCGTGTTATTCCTGATGGACGTCGTGTGACTCAGTACTGGATTCCTAAATGCCTTTTGACTAACCCCAGTATTGAGTCATCGATGTATTGTGCTTCTCATGATCGTGTGTCCAAGTTTTCAGCTATGATGAGTTCAAAATTTGAGATGAGTATGATGGGAGAACTCACGTACTTTTTGGGGCTGCAAATCAAGTAAACCAAGGAGGGTACCTTTGTGCATCAAACGAAGTATACAAACGACCTCCTAAGGCGCTTCAACATGGACAAAAGCAAGCCTCTTCGGACACCAATGGGAACAGTAACAACACTTGAACTTGATGAAGATGGTGAACCCGTGGATCGAAAAGAATATAAAAGCATGATCGGATCACTTTTGTACCTCACGGCATCAAGACCAGACGTACAATTCAGTGCATGTCTTTGTGCACATTTTCAAGCCTCCCCACGTGGTTCACATCGTCAAGCCGTCAAAAGGATTCTCAGGTACTTACATGGAACTCAAGAATTTGGCATTTTTCTTCCTTCTTCCCCAACCGTTACTTTGAAAGCTTTTTCGGATGCTGATTTTGGGGGTTGTAGGATTGATAGGAAAAGTACTTCTGGTGCTTGTCATTTTCTTGGTAATTCACTTGTTGCTTGGTCCTCTAGAAAATAAAATTCAGTTGCACAATCCACAGCCAAATCTAAATATGTAGCTGCTGCTAGTGCTTGCTCACAAATTCTTTGGATTGTTCAAACACTTAAGGACTATGGGGTTCATCTAGATAGTGTTCTACTGTTTTGTGATAACACTAGTGCCATTTGCATTGCTAAAAACCCTGTGCAACATTCTAGAACTAAGCACATTGATATTAGGTATCACTTTCTCCGTGATAATGTTGAAAAAGGAAACATTGTGCTTCACCATGTAGATACCGAACAACAATTGGCTGACCTTTTTATAAAAACTTTGGATTTCACTCATTTTTGTTTCATTCGTAGTGAAATGGGGGTTATGCATCCTCATGGCTTACATTGAGGGGGAGTTTTCAAACTTGAGAAGTCTATGTGTGAATCTGAAATTAAAATAATATGAGCATAGTATTTCATACATATATGACTTTTTGATTCCTTTTACATGCTGAAAGTTCTTACTACATTACTCGTGTTATACATTTTGTAGTTTTGCCATGTCTAGTAATTGGAATAATTAGTTACACTAAATCTGGTCATGGTCGAACTTTCTTGCTGTTTTGAACTTGTTGCATGCTCACAAGTGCTTTTAATCATAAAGAATTAATCAATTAATCAACTCACTTGTTGAGTTTTGTGAACAAATATAAGATGAGAAAAGATCAAGAGAATATGCATGCATTGCACTTTTTCTTTTAAGATGGCTTATCATTGCACTTAGATATGAACTTGGAAGAAGTTTTGTATGACTAAAACCATATCCTTAAGCTTCTGATTGTCAAATGACATAGGCTTGGCTTGGTTGGTTAGAATAAGACAGATGCGCATATAATCTCTTGCAAATATCATATGATCTAAATTTGTGCCTTGAAAAATAATAAAATGCAGCAACAAGTGTCATGCTTTTAGGTATTGAAATAGATAAGTTTCTGAGATCATGACTTGCTTAAATTGAAAATTACATTTGATCTCTAGCATGGCTTACACTACTTTATGTATCTCATTGTTGTGATAGTGTAAGTTACTTGATAGTATGACTTGGATGAGCTTTGTTTTATATGTATATTTTATAATATGCTCATAACAATTAAAATTTCTCTTTTGAACCTTGTTGAATACATTGTCAAAGGGGGAGAGATAATATGGTGAATTATGCAAGGGGGAGAAATATGTATAGGGGAGAAATTTATTTCTATCTGAAATTTATTTCTATGTCATTTGATTTTCAAAAAGGGGGGAAATTGTTCTGAAAACCTTTTCATGCCAATATTTGGATTTAAATGGTGTTGCCAATGCATTCATCAAGGGGGAGATTGTGAGACCTATGTGTGCTGAATACATTGGCTTTAACAATAAAAGTTTTGAATGTTGCCATAACATCTTTTTAGCAAGGTCCGACTCTAGCTCCGAGCTTTTGCAAGGTCCGACAATAGGTCCGACTTTCTTTGTCTAGATCCGACATGTTTTTGGGTAGCTCCGGTGAGCTTTGTCTTTAGCTCCGGCATGTCTTTGATAGCTCCGGCATGTCTTTGTTAAACTCCGATATGTTTTGCTAGGTCCGACTTATGTTGGTTAGCTCTGACATGTTTTTTTTTCTAGCTCCCACTTTTGGGATGACTAGTTCCGTCTAGTTTTGGTTAGCTCCGGCGCTAGGTTGTAGTAGCTTTGGTAACCTCCGGCTCTTGGTTGTACTAGCTTTGGTAAGCTCCGGCGCTAGGTTGTACTAGCTTTGGTAAGCTCCGGCTCAAGCTCCAGTTAGCTTTGGCAAGGTTCGGAGCTTGATCGTAATGTTCCAAATTTTCATGTGAAATGTTTCGAACTTATTTTACACTTATGGAAAGGTTGCTTAGTATTCTTTTACTAAGTTTTTGGTGTGTTTTGGTGGTTAAGGCTTATATCATTTTGCTGTGCTTTGCAACATGCTTATGTGAGGTGCTCACGTAAGGTGTTGTAGTTTCGGAACTAACTTGAGTCAAGTCGTGGACTTGGGCTCGTACGGATTGGTTGTTTGTTCATGTGCAGGTGTTGCTTGAGTTCAAGTCATGGCTGGTGACAGGATCCTTTGGACTAGTCTCAGGGAGGAGATGAGGTTTCAACAACCAAGTTCAGGAGCAATTGTGGTTGAGCAGGTCAGGAGGTTGCGCAAAATGATTGAATCAAGGGCAATGCATATGAAGGTAGCATGGACGTCATTGGAAGATGTTTGCACTGTGCAAGGAGTGCATGGACGTGGATACATGGTTCCGAGGCGTAATGAAAAGATGTAGACATAAAAAATTGGTCGGAAAGGTCCAACCGACTAGGTTATGGACTCAGGCTGCGGCTGAATTCGGTTTGACTCAAATATCAAAATATTTGAGTTGGTTGTGTTTGGATTTCATGTGGGTCACGAATTTGAGTTGTTTTAGGAATATGTATATGTTCCTAATGTATTTGGAAGTCTTAAGATTGCTTCTATCTGCGTATAGAAGAGTCCTAAGCAGTTATGGAAAGTTTTGATTCATGAACGGAGTAGGATTGGAGTCCTAATTTGAGTTGAGTTGGCTTTCGAGCTGGTTATATAAGCAAGGGAGGCCAAAACTCATGGTGCACGACTTTGGGGGGTGTTCCTCTTGCGTTATATTGAATAAAATTAGTAGTTTGAAGGAACTTTTGTGCCTTTTTCGTCCGACTTGTTCCAGATAAGTTTTACTCGTCGAGTTTCTAGACAGCACTACCTTTCATTGGTGGTTTTATCATAACTCGAGTTTTACAGATCCAATTGACGGGATTCTTTTTGGGTTGTCTTCACAACTTGATTATCTATCATCTATCAAAATTTCATGGTCATTGGATTTGTGGTTTCTGATCTACACGAGTTTCTTTGGAGCATTCCAGAACTGTTTTTCTCGGGTAGGACAGATTGATATTTGTTTGATCTTTCGATCATAACTTGAGTTTATCTCAACGGATTTGAGTGATTCTTATTGTCCGTGTGCAATACCCGCGGCGGACATCCCATCTTCAGTTCAGCCGCCGCCTTGGTCATAAGGAGTCTGATCCACATGAAGTTTTGTGTCATCGACGAGCAGGAGGAAGTATTGTCAACCACCCGGTGTTGCCGGAGTGATTGGCCCACATAGATCTTCATGGACCAAGTCGAGAGCCGAGTGGAGCCTTGTACTTAGAGTGGGCGAGAAACGGCGCACGTCGTTGCCTGGTGATGAGGCAGCCATCGCAAACACCTTCGCAACGGTCACTAAACTTCGGCAACCCGTTGACCATCCCGTGGTGGCTCGAGCGGCGTATCACTTCATAGCCAATGTGGTTGTAGCACATGTGCCAGCGATGTTGTTCCTCTTCGTGCCGCACGGTGAGACAGACACCATGGACGACTTCTGTCTGTAGCACGTATAGAGGCTCCTCTATTGATCTTGGCGAGAAGATGACGCTGGCAATCCCAAATCCTTAGCACCCCCATCTCAATTTGAACTTTTCATCCGTCGTGGTCCAATTTACCCAACAATATGATGCTATTTTTTTGAATAGGGTATGAGAAGGACCCTAGTGAGCTTGATCTTCTCTTCCGCCTTCGCCGTGAAGCTCCTCTTCCCTTGACCTGGACCATCAACCTGTCACCAAATTGCACCGTACCCTGTAATGTTTGATCAAGTTCAGAGAAGACCTCTGTCCTTCCCGTCGCACCGGTGTCTAGGTACCAGCCTTCTGCTTGGTCCCCATCGCTGTCAGAGCCAAGGAAAGCATGAGCTTCCGACTCATGCAGATAAACACCACTTGGCGGTGGCAACATCACAGAGTCATCGTCGACCTCTAAAACCCATGCCGTCAACAATGTCTCCTCCTCCTCCTTGCGGATGAGATTGACCTACTCCTTCCATGGAGCACAACAATCACGTGCCCAATGCCCTTTCTTGCCGCAATTGCGGCAAGAGACATCGTCATTCTTCTTCTTGGGCCCATGTTGGCAATTTTTCAATTCACCTTTGCTGGATCTCGATTTGGAGCTCCCTTGACTCTGTTTCTCCTTCAGCCACACCTGCCATTGCTCCTCAGTGGGCAATAGCTTGCCTCCCATCGCATAATCCTCCTCTTCATTGTCGCGGCTTTGGATTGCTCAAAGACGGATGGTGATTTCCTCAATTGACATCATCAAAATGTTGAGGACCGATTCAATTGTGACGGTGACTTGTGCATACTTATTCAGCACCACTCGTAGGTACTTGGCAACGACCTTCTTGGGATCCTCTGAGTCACCAAGGATCTCTAATTCTTGCACCATCTTATAGATACGTAGTGCAAAGTCATCAAGCAACTGCTGTCGAGAAACGTGATGTTCTTGTACTGCCTCCGGACACACTTCTTGCCACCCTTCTTGTGTGATCTGAGCCAAGGTGAAAGGTCTCTAGGTGATCCCAGACAACCTTCGTGGAGGGCTTCGTCACCAGCGTGGAGGCCATCTCCAGTGGTACACCACGGAGCAACGCCTCCATCGCCATCTGATCTTCCATCTCGCTGGTGGTGCTGACGCTGATGGCCATCCACTATCCACGCGAGCGCAGCATATCCCGCATCATCAACGACCAATCAGACTAATTGGTCTTTGTGAGCAGCCGGAATTGGTCGTTCACCTCCCGCACATACCTAGCTGGAGCTGGGCTCTGTGGACGGCCTTGTTGTCCACGGTGACGGATTGGAGACGACGACTGCGGCCGTCTCCTGATGGGGGACTGGTGTAAAAGCCCGCATTTGGAAAGAACATGAATGCAAAAATGTGAAGTTAATTTTTTTTTAGGAATTCAAATTCACCTGAACTATGTTCACTGATAAAGGAGATTAAAAATAGGACTTCTAAAAACTTCACACTAAAATGGGAGGTGTTAGTGTAGGTTTGCACTTAAGAAAATAGAGAGAGAGAGAAACAAAAGTATTTTAGTGCATAAGAGAGGAAAATAGAAACCAAACCCTAATTGGAGATGTTCATATTCAAATTTGAAATCCAAATATAAATTGGTCAAATGAAAAATTAGAGTGTACAAATGAATTCCTCATGTTTAAAAGGGCAGCCCCGCAATTTCTGAATATTTTTAGGCATCATTTACCATGTCAATTAAACCAAGCCACTAAAAAGTTTCAAATTTAAACTTCACATTCAACTTTTCCAAAACCCAAATTTGGATTTATTAGTGGACACACCATATACAAATAAAGCCTAGCTGCCAAGTTTAGTTAATTATAGAAAACCTTTGGCTAATTTTAATAAAAGGGGAAGAGAAGATAAGGGTGAGAATGAGGTGGGCCCCACCTGTCAGTTTTTCCTGCAAACCAGAGCAGAGCACATACGATTCACTTCTCTGTCCCTATCCTAAGCCACGGCAGAAAGATCTTTGCCTCTCCAGCTATTTTTATTCTCTACTTGAGTACAGCTCACTGGTCTTCAATTCATCCTAAGCTCCTCAATCCATCCCTATCTTGCAACCGAAGCAGAGCCTGCTTCTGTTCTTCCCTCACGCAAGTCTTGCTCTCTGCCTCTGCATCTTTTCCCCTCCCTGTTGCGAGCTGCCTTGGCCCAAGTTAGAGCTGTTCATGAACATTCCCTCCCTTTTCTCTCTACCGGCATGTTCATGAAAGCCGAAATTAGGTTTTGAGACAATTCCTTCTACACACCTAATTATCACTCAATCCCATTGAAGATTATCTTTCAGATGTCCTGGCGAATCCCTCCAAAGAAACCAATCTAAAAATAGTCAAGCCATCATGCCGAAACACAAATTTCCTCATTCCCAACCGCGAACCCTAGATCACCATCAATTCCTATTTTGCGGCCATGTTCCGTGTAATTGGAAATCAAATTCATGTTTCCCATCATCCAAGGATGCTGTAGGATCAATCTCCGAGCCGAATCGCCCCCTTCGGTGCAGTTTCCACCATGGCCACCGAGCTAGCAGTCGCCACCACAATCGGCAGACCTGTTCCCATAGCCGCCGCACCTGGAGATGTTGCCCAACGTGTGTTCCAGAGTCCGGAGAGCAATTCCCGTTTTTAATTACTGCCTTTTGTCCCATAGGCATGGGAACAGCCGAGTGAAGTCACTGGGAAGTCACCAATTCAAGTTGCCTGGAGGTAGAAGAAGAAGCTGACCCCTGGACCCCACTGGCAGCCGGTAATTAGAATTTCCCGCAGAGAAATAATTCCGAAATATGTGCAAACTTTGAAAAATCATAGATACCAGTATAAAACTCCAAAAATGCCCAAACAAATTTTGCTAGACTACTCTTCACATGAACTTTGCAATGGTGCAATTTATATGGTATGGAAATTACTGTGATTTTCTGATCAATTCATTTTCCATATTCCTCTAGGAACCAATTCCAGGAGATTCTCTCAATGAAAAATTCTCAAACTTGGTCAGAATATTCTTCACATTATAGTTGAATCCCAGTAAAAATTTGAGCACCAGTAACCTTTATTAAGTTATGTTAATTAATGATATTTGCTCAGCTCAATGGAAAATGCCAGAAAATAACAGTTACATTTTCAGAAAATGACCAAGACATTGTAAATTCCATATCTCCCTGTAGGAAGCTTATAAAATTGCGAAACCAATTTTGTTGGACTCAAAGTTACCCACAGTATCTTGAAAATTAACTTTTATGCATGACAAAGCTACAGAATTGCTCTGTTAATTCAGAGAAGGAGAAAGCATTGGAGAATTATGGAAGCCACATTCTTCAATACAAATGCTGAAACTTTGCTAGAATTCCACCTATGACCTGTAGAAGTCACTGAAAAATCCATAGCTCCAGTAGACCCTCTGAACCCCAGAAAGGGATGTTTGAATCTCAATGTCAATTTCAAAAGCATGTTGGACTTATACTTAAAACCCTATAATCCAACTTGTGTTTTTCTTTGGTTGTTGTGAACAACAGAGGCCAGAATTATCTCCCTAGTCACTCCCTAATCAATCTTTGAATTACAATGACATTCCTATATCATTCGGCAAAGTTGCATTTTGTTTTATATCCATGATCATATCAATAGCTTACACGTGATGGAGATCGATGAGACACACTGCTATGAGGAGGAGGCACGAGTATGGACTACGCTGCGAGCAAGGAAGTTCTGGAGCAGCAGTGAGGATGAGATCTACTCAGAGGGTCAAGCTACTAATATGCTAACATTTACTTAGTCGCAACCCAAGGCAAGTCCCGGTTTGCATATAAAAACTTTTATAAAGTTTTCTTTTGTATACACTATATGTATGAGGTGTGTATTGTGTATTAGATCAAGTTTTGATGATACTCCACATGTATGACCAAATAATCTTTAGAGTGGCTGGGTAGGACATTACTCTATCGTATTATATTGTTATGCTTAATTGTTTAGTTCACAGATTGGTAGAAATCGAGTAGTTAGAATCTACTCACGAGAATGGTCACATTTTATCAACCACAAGTCAAGTAGTTGAATTCTACTTGCGAAAGAAATCGGGTGAGGAAAACCTACTCGCGAGATGTCACCACAATGTTCACTCCTAAAGTTAAGATGTGGATGGGGATTTTTGTAAGAAGTGACACACAAGGTAAATTTCGGCCCGAAGGGTGAGAGAACGCTTGTGGCCACATCGTGCCTGGGTCGGTAATAGCGAGGCAGATGTTAGAGGTTGGTATGGTAGCCCCGTCCGTGTCGCTTAAGGACCGATCCATATGTGGCAGCGCTGGACAAGTTTGAGCTATACCGAATGCATACTGGTATATGGAACCCAGTAAACTGATGTAACTCGGGCAATCTCGCGTCGAAACATATACTGTGGTCCCTTAGAGGAAAGAGGACAATACGTGGAAATCTGCTAATGGGTGTTGGGAGATTGGCGGTACGCTACTCTAGCAACTCTACCGCATCACCCAGGAAACATGCGAGTACAGAGGTCATGGATAATTACCACTAGACGCGCAGCGCAGCGAAACGTAGATGCGCGTCGGGGTAGGGGAAGTAGACGATCTCGTTCGTCTCCTCCTCGTCCTCGTCACAACAGCAGGTAGACGATCACGATCGTCGTAGCCGATCAGCGCAGCAGTAGCAGCAGTGCCTCCACGGAGTCCACACGTACGGAGAGGAAAGTCGTGTGCCGATGTGCTAGCACCGCGCGCGCGACAAGGGTCTCGGCGTGAGGCCTTCGAGGGGTGGTGACTAGGGCTGTCACGTGGTGGGGTGATTAACCCCTAACCCTACCCATCATATTTATAGGCGTATTAATGGGCTTTTAGGTCGCAGGCCCATTAGTACCCTAATTGCTTATGGATCTAATATCCAATAGGCCTCAACCTGAATTGTTATGATTGCCTCTTGGGCACATCACCAACAATCTCCCACTTGCACTAGAGACAATCATCTAGCCAAAGATTTTCGATATTCCAACTCCTTAAGTGTGTGACCCATTAGGTTCATGTGCAGTCGGTTGTGAATGGAAACCATTTCCAACCACAAGTCAGTAGAGGTACCTAGTAGGACATACTGACTCCCGAATGTACATAAAGATCATATCGGGCGAACCTAGATACATTCAACATGCTAATCCCTTTGCCTCACGATACCAATCAAGCTCAAGGCGAGATGCGTGCCATCCTTGTGATAGCTCGACCATTCACTTGATCAAATAGTGGATTCATTCCGTGACTAACTTTTAGTCACTTTGATTAACCTTTAATCACCTTGGCATGGCCATGCACTTTCAAATACAACTATCTCGAGGGGCCCAGAGATATCTCTCCTGTTATTAAAGAGGGGCAAATCCCATCTTGATCTGCGCACATCCCATTCTATGTTTCATTATATACCCGAAGACTAATTTTATGACTACCCAGTTACGGAGTAGCATTTAGCAGTCTCAAAGTACACAACTATGCATAGTGAGAAGCAATGGCGATCTCAGGTCTAAGGATCTAGCAGGTGTATCCTCAAGACCAACTAATGGCACATATGAAAATAACAATCCCAGCAGTGTCTCGGAGTGGATCAATCTAATACCATGTTCACTAACATGTGTTCATATTATTAATTCGATATCTCCATATCTATGAACCGTGAAGCATGATCATCAATTAATACATGTGCTAGTCTGTATGCAATCATTATCTCATATAATGATATAGACTAGGGATTATCTGCAGTAACATTACTATTAATAAAGAGTTTCACGAACAAGTCACATACTTGATGATCAATGTAAATAATGATTACTCATATAACAATTTATTTAATAGTACATAAACATAGTTGTGACACAAGTCTCCCACTACACACTATGATCACTGATGTAAGTATCTAATACTCATAGATCTCATGTGTGCCTCATGCTTTGATTGTGGAAGAAGCTTTGTCAACGGATCTGCAACATTCAAATCCGTGTGCACCTTGCATATCTTCACATCACCTCGGTCGATGATCTCTCGAATGAGGTGATAGCGTCGTAGTATGTGTTTGGATCGTTTGTGTGATCTAGGCTCTTTTGCCTGTGCGATGGTTCCAATGTTGTCACAGTAGAGATCCACAGGACTGGACGCGCTAGGAACAACACCCAACTCATAAACAAATTTTCTGATCCAAACAACTTCCTTTGCAGATTTAGAAGTTGCAATGTACTCCGCCTCTGTGGTTGAATCTGCTACTGTATCTTGCTTGGAACTTTTCCAGCTCACTGCCCCTCCATTGAGGTAGAACACAAATCCAGATTGCGATCTAGAATCATCCTTATCAGTTTAGAAGCTGGCATCGGTGTAACCTTTTACAACGAGCTCTTCTTCACCTCCAAACACTAAGAACGCATCCTTAGTTCTTCTTAAGTACTTATGGATGTTTTTTACAACGGTCCAATGAGCCTCACCATAATCTGATTGTTATCTGCTCGTGATGCTTAGAGCATAAGATACATCTGGGCATGTACATAGCATGGCATACATGATGGATCCAATAGCCAAACCATAAGGAATCGCTCTCATCCTCATTTGCTCATCAGGTGTCGAAGGACACTGACTCTTGCTTAGAGTAATGTCATATGACATTGGTAAGAAACCTTTCTTGGAATCTTGCATATTGAACCGATTCAATATCTTGTCAATATATGTATCTTGGCTTAATCCAATTAGCCTTTTAGATCTATCTCTATAGATCTTTATGCCCAAAATATATGCTGCCTCTCCTAAATTCTTCATTGAGAAACTTTTTCTTAATGAGGATTTAACATCATCAAGCATTAGAATGTCATTTCCGATCAATAATATGTCATCTACATATAGGACCAGAAATACATGAGCGCTCCCACTAAACTTCTTGTAAATACAAGGTTCTTCTACATTCTTGATGAAACCAAACCCTTTGATTACTTCATCAAAACGCAGATTCCAACTCCGAGATGCTTGCTTCAGTCCATAGATGGACTTTTGAAGCTTGCCTATTTTACTAGCATTTTTAGGATCGAAAAAACCCTCAGGTTGTGTCATGTACACATCCTCAGTCAGACTTCCATTAAGAAAGGTTGTTTTGACATCCATCTGCCATATTTCATAATCAAAATATGCAGCAATTGCTAGAAGAATCCAAACAGACTTAAGCATTGCAACAGGTGAGAAAGTTTCATCATAATCAACACCTTGAATTTGTTTGAAACCTTTTGCCACCAATCGCACTTTATAAATGTGAATATTTCCATCCATATCAGTCTTTTTCTTGAAAATCCATTTACAATCGATATGTCTCACACCTTCGATTGGATCAACCAAGTTCCAAACTTGATTCTCATGCATGGATTCAATTTCGAATTCTATGGCTCCAAACCACTTCTCAGAGTCGGGTCCCATCATTGCTTCGGTATAGGTCGTGGGCTCATTATTGTCCAACAATACCATGTCAAGTTGCTCCGTGGTTATAAGCGTTAACTTTTCAGTTGCACGACGTACCCTCGTAGACCTTCGTGGGGCTGATGTTTCATCAACTGGTTGCACAACATCTTGTACATCATGTATAGGATCAGTGGATGCTGAAACATTTTCAGGTATTTCTCGAATTTCTTCAAGATGCACCTTGCTCCCACTAACTCCTTTTGAGAGAAACTCTTTCTCCAAGAAGACACCATTGCGAGCGGTAAACACTTTACCCTTTGTTTTATTATAAAATTAATATATGTCGGTACCCTGGGTACAATATACCCCTTGGGATTGCAAAGATCTCAAGGGAATATCATCTACTCGATCTGAAGACCTTCGGAGGCCCACATGTCAGACATAACCGGACCCGCTTCTCCAACTTGGTTAGTCCCAGGGTCGCCACGTGTACTATCAAACCGGAGCTACCGCCCACAAGGGGGAAGCTCCGGGCTATGTATTATAGCGGCACCTCCGGACTTAACCCCAGACCGAGGGAAGCTCCAGAACTGACACGTGTTAGGTGGCACCGGACCTATCTGTTCCCCATAGTATGCTCCGGAGCTGCCACATGTCCAACCGTCGGACCTTCAGCCTCTAACCTCCGGAAGACTCCACAACGGCTCCGGATCTTCAAAGGGAATCAAGGACTTCAAGACTCGATTAATACTATATTAATGACACACGATCGGACGACCTTAATTACCAGTAACGGTGCTATCAAAGCCTGTAATTCGGTTATTAAGGGTAATTAAGCGCATCAAATGTGTATCAATATTAGTAACCGTCGGGGCCACATGTCGGGCCAGGCTGACTTGTAACGGCCTGCCCTTGTACTATAAAAGGACAGGCCGACGATACATAACGGGGACTCGAGGCGCTCACTCTACACTCTCAACTCACGTTGAGCTCATACATCCAATACAACACCAACACACCCCGTGGAGTAGGGTATTATGCTCAGGCGGCCCGAACCACGTAAATCTTCGTGTCTCTTGTGTCATTTATACTTCACCTTCTTGAATCTCCGCGCGCCCACACCGAACCTCAAACTCCTCTAACAATTTAGTAGTGTCGGGAGATCTGCCGGATCAAAACCACCGACAGTTGGCGCGCCAGGAAGGGGCGCCTGAGATTTCAAGAATGGTGAACTCAGCTGCTGGATCATCCAACGGTCATCCCGCTGTTCAAGCTGTTGGGGGCAATCCCTCCAATATGCAACCACCAGCAGGAGCCTCAATTCCAGCAGGAGTAACACTACCACCACCGCCGCCTCCACCAGCAAATCAAGCTGGGCAGCGCGATGGTGCACCGGCGTCAATCACTGCGTCGGCAAATCATGACCACCCAGAACACGCGCTCCATGCAGCACGTGCTCTTCTTCAGTGCCCACCACCTCCGGATGCATTTCGGGATGCAATGGAGCAGTGGAGGGCCGATGTGGAACACTTGGTTGCAGCAGCAGCCGATCGCATCAGCAACCAGGGTCCTCCTCCTTCAGGACAGGCCCTGTCGCAGTGACGGACCTTGTCTGGCAGACTTGCTCCGCACGTTTCCAACAATAGGAGACGTGCTGCATCGCAGCAAGTGACGTCATTGCCCCCCGGGGCACGACGCACTCACACGGTGTCAAGGCTTTCAACTAATGACCTCCGGACGGAGCTTGATCGCTGATACCGTCAACAAGACGGTCGAGTCCATATTGAGCGTGCTCGTGAAAGACGGGAAGCTCAGGACATTCCTGCTCCTGAAGGAGTAGGAGGAGGCTGTTCGGCCCTGGCCATGCATCTGCATATGGTCAGGTGGCCACAGAAATTCCGGCCTCACCTGCCGGAGAAGTTTGACGAGACCGTTAATCCCGTTGAATTTCTTCAGATTTACTCCACTGCTATCCTGACAGCTGGAGGAAATGAGGTCGTAATGGCCAATTATTTTCCTGTGGCTTTAACTGGGACTGCCCGGTCCTGGTTTATGAGCCTTCCACCCAACTCCATCAACAGTTGGAGGAGTTGTGCCGGCAGTTCACCGCCAACTTTGGGAGTTCATACACCCGACCAGACACTGAACTGGACCTTTTTGCAGTTGTGCAAAAAGGGGGAGAATCCCTGCGATCATTCATCCACAGATTCTCTCAGGTACAAAACACTATCCCTTCTATCTCTAGCGCTTCTGTCATTGTGGCATTTAGACAGGGTGTACGGGATAAGAAGATGTTGGAGAAACTGGCGATCAAGGAGATCACCAGTGTCACAGAACTCTTCAGCTTGGCTGACAAATGTGCCAGAGCTGCGGAGGGCTGTGAAATGCACTCCAAACCACCTCTGGAGGATCACAAAAAATCCTCCAAAGGCAAAGCCACTACCTCTGGGAGTGGCAAGAAGAAGAAAAAGACCAACGGCAAGAAAAAGTCGTCAGCCGGCGCATCTAATGTTGCAGCTGCCGCAGCTCCGGGTGGTCGGGGGCCACGCCCCGAGAAGCGACCTCGAGCGTCTTCTGAAGATGGTGGCAAACCCAAGGTGTGGTGTTAAATTCACAAAACGGACAACTACAGTTTGGAGGACTGCCGGGAGGTCCAAAACCTTGCCGAGCGCTACAACAAGCACCGGGAAGAAGCTCCTATCCGACAGAGGGAAGGAAAACAAAAAGTTTACGAAGCTCCGGCTGAAGAGGAGTTAGGTTTTCAGGATCCCAAAAAGGTCCTGAAGGCCGTCTACACCTCCGTCGACGACGATTCTGACGTCTCTGACAACGAGCGTCGGAAGACCATGAACACCATTTTTGGTGGATCATGGGACATCACCTCTCGCCGCATCCTCAAGACAATGCATTGGGACATGGCTGTTGTAGCTCCTACAGCCAGGGTGGAGCCTCATCGGAAGTGGATGGACACAACCATCACTTTTGATGCTTCGGACTGCCCTCGAAGCATGGTTGGAGCAGGACAGTTACCTTTGATGGTATCTCCTACCATCAATAACATCCAGCTCCACCACGTTATGGTAGACGGAGGTTCGGGGCTCAACCTCATAAGCTTCGAAGCTTTTACCAAGCTTCAGCTCCGGCCTTCGGATCTTCACCCCTCCCGACCTTTCTCCGGAGTAGGTCCGGGAGCCATTACCCCACTCGGTGCTATTACCCTCCCCGTTACCTTTGGGACCCGGGAGAAGTATCGCATCGAGAAGTTGGTCTTTGACGTTGCTCAGATCAACTTACCCTTCAATGCCATCTTGGGTAGGCCTGCTTTGAACAAATTCATGGCAGCTGCTCATTATGGCTACTTGGTGTTAAAGATGCCAACACCAGTAGGCGTTCTCCGGATCCGTGGAGATCGTACTGCTGGAGTAACTGCTCTGGAAGAACTTCATCCGCTTACTACGGCGCAAGAGGAGGACTCCAGGCGGGAACAAGCTCCAAAACCCCCGAGCATTCGTCAGCGGGGCTCGACTTCTGCACCTCGTGTGCAGCCAAGCGGCGACACCGACATTCCCGTCAAAGTCGTCCAAATCGGTTCTGATGCCGCTCAGACCACCCGTATATCGGGAGGACTGAATGACAAATAGGAACTCACGCTCATCGCTTTCCTCCGGGCTAATGTCGACGTGTTTGCCTGGCAACCATCACAAATGACTGGGATCCCCAGGGAAGTGATTCAGCACAATTTGAAGATCTACCCTGACGCCCGGCCCGTACACCAGAAGCCTCGGAAGCAATTCGTGGAGCGACAAAACTTCATTCGACAAGAAGTGAAGAAGTTGCTCGAAGCCGGATTCGTCCGAGAAGTCTTCCATTCAAAATGGCTGGCAAACCCAGTTGTTGTGCCCAAGGCTGGCGGGAAGCTTCGGATGTGTATCGACTACACAACATTAAATAAGGCATGCCCAAAAGATCCATGCCCACTACCTAGAATAGATCAGATAGTGGATTCCACCTCCGGGTGTGAATTACTGTGTTTCCTAGACGCATATTCTGGGTATCATCAAATTAGAATTTCTAGGGAAGAGGAAGAGCATACCTCTTTTATCACAGTAGATGGATTGAACTGTTATACAGCCATGCCATTTGGTCTCAAGAATGCAGCTTCAACCTTTGTACGAGCTATGTACATAACTTTTGAAGAACTCATTAGAGACATAGTGGAAGTGTACGTCGATGACATCGTGGTCAAAGTCAAGAACAAGGAGTCACTCCTTGACACCTTACAGGCTGTCTTCGACAAGTTGCGGGTCACGCACACAAAGCTAAACCCAGACAAGTGTGTCTTCAGAGTTAGCTCCGGAAAACTTCTTGGTTTCCTGGTAAGTCACTGGGGCATAGAAGCTAATCCGGCGAAGATCAAAGCCATTGAAGACATGCGGGCACCAGCCCGCATCAAAGATGTCCAAAAGCTGGCTGGATGTCTAGCAGCCCTTAGCCGGTTCATTTCAAGACTGGTGGAACGGGCACTTCCCTTCTTCAAGTTATTGAGGAAGTCCGGACCATTCCAATGGTCTGAAGAAGCAGAAAAGGCGTTCCAGGAGCTAAAACAGTTCCTCACCACCCTACCAACTCTGGTAGCTCCGAGCCCTGGTGAGCCTTTGCTGCTTTACATTTCAGCAACTGACAAAGTCGTCAGTATGGTACTGGTTGCGGAGAGACCAGAACTATCCCATGCTCAGAAATCTAGACCCCTCCGGGAGGGTCCGGAGGTTCCTGAAAGCGAGTCTGGGTCCCAGCTCCCAGACTTGAGTTCACAAAAAGTTACTTCAGAAAACTTTGACCCCTCTGGGAGGGTCCAGGTCGCTTCTGAAGAAGCTCCGGGTCCCTCCAGCCAGGACCCAGAGGTCCCCGAAGAAGGTCCGGATCCCTCGGGGAGGATTCGGGTCAGTGAAGAGGAAGCTCCGGGCCCCTCTGGGAGGGTCCGGACCATCCAGCGCCCAGTGTACTTCATCAGTGAAGTACTTCATGACGCCAAGACTCGGTACCCAGAGGTGCATAAGCTGCTCTATGCAGTTCTCATTGCCTCCAGGAAGCTTCACCATTACTTCCAAGCTCACAAGATTTCAGTGGTGACCTCTTACCCACTTCGAGCAATCTTGCATAATCCCAATTCAACTGGGAATATTGCAAAGTGGGCAGCGGAATTGGCTGAATTCGATCTCAAATTCATTTCAAGGCAAGCAATCAAGAGTCAAGCGTTGGCGGATTTCGTGGCGGAATGGACTCCCTCTCCATCAAACCCTGGGGCCCTAGTGAGCAGAAGCCTGAACACAAAGCTCCAGTCTTCACCGAGCCTCACTGGACCCTCTACTTCGACGGCTCCATGCAAAAGCAGGGGGGCGGAGCTGGAATCCTTCTCCTCGCACCAACCGGAGAGAAGGTAAAATACATGGTACACCTTGACTTCAAGGCGACCAACAACATGGCGGAATATGAAGCACTCATTTACGGACTAAGGGTGGCACTGTCATACGGTGTCAAGCAACTGCTGGTCAAGGGAGATTCACAGCTCATCATTAAGCAAGTGAAGGGTGAATGCTCCTACAACAATCTCCAGCTAGCTGCTTACCTCCTTGAAGTCCAGAGGCTTCAGAAGGACTTCGAAGTCCTAGATCTCCACCATGTCCAGCGTGCCCACAACGTTGAAGCCGACGAACTCTCGACGAAAGCGTCAACCGGAGCTCCGGCTCCTGACGGAACTTTTGTTCAGAGGTTGTCAAAACCCACAGCTCAGCCTGCCGAACTGAGCGAAGGGGGCAAGATCAGCATCCCAAAGCTGACGGTCCCGATGGCCCTGTTACCATGGCAGCCATCAAGGGTCGTAGGTGCTGCCGGAAGCTCCGAGCAACCCAACACGCAAGACTCAAATGCTCAAGTTAGCTCCGACGCATGGATCTCAGAGATCCGGAGCTACTTGAAAGACAACACCCTTCCTGACGATGATGTATCCGCTGACCGGATAGTCAGATTGGCTAAAAGATACACGTTGGTAGAAGGGGATCTCTACCGACGCGGTGCCAACAGCGTCCTAATGTGGTGCATCACAAGGGAAGAAGGCTGCGAGCTCCTCGCAGAAATCCATGGAGGCGAGTGTGGGAACCACGCGTCTTCCCGCATGCTGGTCGGTAAAGCCTTCTGGCATGGCTTCTACTGGCCTACAGCACTCCAGGATGCAACTGAGGTGGTGAAGAAATGCGAAGCATGCCAATTTCATGCAAAGCAAATTCACACACCGGCTCAGCCTCTACAAATGATACCTCCTACATGGCCCTTCGCCGTGTGGGGGATGGACATCTTTGGACCTTTCCCAAGAGCCGTCAGAGGTTACAAGTTCCTGTATGTCGCCATTGACAAGTTCACCAAGTGGCCGGAAGCAACTCCAGTTGTGACAATAAACAAGCAATGTACTATCAACTTTCTGCAGTCCATCGTATGCAGATTTGGAGTCCCAAACAAAATCATTACTGATAACGGGACCCAATTCACGAGCTCTGCATTTCAAGGATATTGCGAAGACCTCGGCATTCAAGTTTTCTACGCCTCCGTAGCTCACCCGGCAAGCAATGGACAGGCCGAGAGAGCAAATGCTGAAATCCTGAAAGGACTCAAAACGCGCACCTATGAGCGCTTGAAGAAACATGGAGCCAACTGGATTGAAGAGCTTCCGCCCACTCTATGGGCCAACAGGACAACTCCAAACCGGTCAACTGGAGAGACACCCTTCTTCCTGGTGTACGGAGCTGAAGCAATCCTTCCTCCGAAAATCTCCTTGGGGTCACTCCGGGTCCGGACCTTCGACGAAGCCACGCAGGACCAGCTCCGGCGTGAAGACCTAGACCTCCTCGAGGAGGGAAGGTGCCAAGCCGCTGTTCGGAATGCCCGATACTGCCAAGCCCTTCGGCGCTATCATCAGTGGCATGTACACAATCGACAGCTCGAGGAAGGCGACCTGGTGCTACGGAGAATACAATCCAGAGAAGGTTAAACAAACTCTCCCCCAACTGGGAAGGACCCTTCCTAGTGATTAAAGTATCCCGTCTCGGAAGCGTTCGCTTGGCAAACGAGGATGGGACACCTCTCCCAAATCCTCAAAACATTGAGCACCTCCGTAAGTTCTACACCTAATATCACGGAGGTGAGTCTGTTGTAACTTGAGGTGTATGTTATAGAGTCATTGTACAGAGTCGGGTAGTTCCTCTGGGAGAAGAGCCGAACCTTTCCCGAAAGGTCTACAAAGTTCATGCAACGCTTGTCACAGTCTCAAGACTAAAAGTGTGGCTAGCTACCCTGGGTTAAACGATAAATGAAACACGCTTAGCCTGGTTCCGTACCCTAAGAGTGTACTTGTTTCCCCTTGTACCCCGGACCTATAATGAAAGACATCTTCATGTGAAACAGACTCCACGTGCATTTACTTTGTACAGGCTCAACATTTTTTATTTTTCTCTTTCTTGTCTATAACAAGGACGTGTAATTCTTAAGAAATTTTAGTTTGATCGGTTCATATACGATTTGAGCTGTATTGTCGATTCTTTTGGATTCAAATATTGTTCATGGCCCACTCACCTGAATGCCGCCAAGCCAATCTAGGGCCGGAGTGTGCTATCAACTTAGCCTAGTCAAGCACCCTAAGTACGCCACTCTACCTACACCTCGGCAGGCCGAAGTAAGGCGGGTCCAAGTACAGTTGGATCCGGAAGAAAGAAGGCAATGCATTCGGTTTCATTCAGAATCGAGTTTGACCTAAAATTTTCTTGGAATCGTAAGTCACGACAAAGTTATAGGCAAGGAGCAAATTTTACTATTTTTCTTGGCTTCAGTGTGCAGGAAAAATAAAGAATCCACGTTGATGGAGAGAAGCCGGAGCTGACGAAGCTCTGACTCCCCCTAGGTGGCTTATAATCGATGTTAAACATTGAAAACGAGCATCACCGGAGCAACCAAGCTCCGGTAAAGCTAGGGGGCCAGCCGTCGATGCAGAATAAAAGATGGTGAGAAGATTCCACAAACGGAGTCTGCTGCCGACAAACTACGCGTTGGCAAAGGTCACTGTCGGAGCTACTAATCTCCGACACCCCAGAGGTATAACAATCGATGCTCTACGCGTTGATAGGAACTATTGTCGGAGCTACTGAGCCCCGACGGTAGTCAGTACCGGAGAGCTCCGACAATCTCAGGGGGCCTTCACTATCGAAGACTTCAGACCTACATTCTACAAGTTCGAAGCAAACGAGTCTTCAACAAAACACAATATCCTCTTGGTACATGTTCACAATCTACCAGGGGGCCAAGTGAAGACAAAAAAATGAAATTCGCAAAAATTTGGATTTCACTCATTTGGAGACAAGGGATTACAAAATTGGGGAAGAAAAAGAGAGAATACAAGTGGGAGCTACAGAGATGGTCCTAGACCCAATGGAAGAATTGGGTGACCTTCTGAGCAACCTCCGACACGTTGGCTCGGGTGGCTTCACCTTCTCCTTCGACAGGACCTTCAAGCACCGGGTCCAGGGGGAATTGGGGATCCCGGCTGGTGTAGCACGTCAGCACATATTCTGCGACGTTCTTCGCCAGGGACTGCCCCTCTACATCCAACTGATCCGCGATGATGTCACCCACCTTGGAGAGTTTGCTACCCGCCAAGCTCAACGCCTGCAACACCAGGTCTGGCTCCGGCTCCGGATCATCTGGATGCACGGGACTGAAGCCCATCGGTGTCAGCGCGTCGTTGGCTTTGTTCAGGAACTCCCAAACCTGTCGGGAGTCCGCAGCCCTCAAGTCCTTCAGTTCTTCCAAGGATCTTTTGGCCGCTGCCACTTCAGAATTCTCGCGAGCGAGGCGCTCAACCTGTTTGGCATTTTGCTGAATCTTTTCAGCAACCTGCTTCTCGAGTTTTCCGAGTTCCTCCTCCTGGAGGTAGATCTTGTTTCGGCGGTCAACCAGTTCCTTCTCTCTGCCCCTCACTTTCTTCTCCCTGGCAGCGATGGCACACTCTTGCTCGTAGAGTTCCTGCCCCCGCACCCAGGCCTTCTCCTCCTCCTCAGCGCAGCGCTCTTCCAATTTCTTGGTGCGCTCCTCGAGGCCCTTGTCAGCCAGAGCCACCTTTTCGGTGAGATCCTCCTCCCTCTTCAAGACGTCATCCCGCAGCTCAAGGAGTTTCTGCTCTTCATCTTCGAGCCTCTTCTCCCTCTCTTCAAGTGCCTCTCGGCGCTTGATGAGAGTAGTGTTAATGGCTTCAAGCCTTTCTTGGTGTTCATCAGCCGCACTATTAGCTGCCTTGGTCTGCTCATAAATGGCCCGGGATTGAGCGTCGAGGGCGCGAGTCAAGCTCTCCCTGTCATCCAATAATTTTGTCCAGTATTCCAGGCGGACCTTCTCCTGCTTGATCCATTCTTTGTCATCTGCCAGCCTCGACTGCGCCAGCTTGGTCTCGAAGTAGAGACGATTACGCCACCTCCTAAGGGTTTGGCGCTCCTCTTCAAGAGCCTTGCTGTCGTGGAAGAATGCCAGTTGAACTTGACGCAGACTGGAGCAGGCGTTGTCAATAGACAATGACAACAGGATAGGATCCAGACCTGCTGGGGTCTCCTCTGCTGGTTCCAGCGGGTTTTTAGTTACAAAAATTGGGTCCCACTCCACAAGAGTGGTCCCTTGAGCCTCCACGGCACTAGGGCCGTCCTCCGGGATGGCCTCAGTCGCCATCAAGGAGGGTCCCACTGATGAAGTTCCGACCTCCAGAAGTGGTTCCGAAGGACCAGCCGCCAGATCTTCGTTCGCCTCCTCGGGCAGGGAGCCAGCGACTTCATCAGGGCACTCCCGCTCAGCCGCGGGTACCTCCATCATCGTCACTCCTGGAGCAGGGGCTGCTTCTGGCTTCGGCCTTGGCACCTCCTCTACTGGGGGCTCGAGCGCTGACGCCTTCGCAACGACCGGCTCGGGCGCCGGAAGATCTTCAACAACAGTTGGCCCTGCGGCCGGAGCTTCAACAGCAACCGGCTTGGGAGCCGAAAGGTCTTCAACATCAACCGGCCCTATGGCCAGAGCTCCAGCAACAACCGGCTCTGCGGCCGGTGCTTCAGAGGTAGCCGGCCCAACTGCCGGGACTTCCTCAACATCCGGCGCGCACGCTGGGACTTCAATTACCTCCGGCTCAACCGCCGGGGCTTCGACAATTTCTGGCTCTGGGGCCGGAATTACTGCTTCCTCCGGCTCAACGGCCGGAGCTTCCATCATCTCTGCACCAGGACCCGGGGCTTCAACTTCCGGGGCAGGTGCCGCTGGCGCATCTTCTCTCCCGCGGTCTGGCGCTACCACGGGAGTCTCTGGGGATGAGTCGAGGTCCATGACCACGACAGCTGGCGCCGGAGCTGTCGCAGCTTCAGCCACCACTTGGGACGGCACCGGGATAGGAGCAGGAGCTTCCGCCTTCACAGCTTCAACTGCTGTGGCTGAGGGTGGAGTCTCACTCCTCTTCTTTGGAACGCTGCAGATGATGGATGAAGAAACTTAAAAAACAGTTACTACAACAAAACAACTGTCCGAGGTGAAGATTAAAAATTACCTCGGGAGGCTTCCGCACCAGCTTGCACGGAACCTCTTTCCCGGGCATTCTGGGCTGACCATAGGCGCCATCGGCATGGAAGCTCCAGAAGGCCCCCCGGAAATCGTTGCAACCACGAGCATTTCCTTAGTCGAGGCCCCCCTCGACCGGGAAGGACCTCTGGACCTAGAGGCCTCAACCGGCCCTGGTGCTGGAGTCGCATGCCCGGAGCTAGCACCCCGGGAGGACGCCACTGCGGGTACAGTCGCCGCAGTTGTAGAAGACCCCCCCCACCGGGGAGAAGGAGCTGAGGCAGAGGTCGCAGGCCTGACGGACCTTCCGTCGGCATGCTGCAGCTTCCTCTTCCGGCTCAAGGGTTCGTCCGCCGGCTCCTTGCCCTTGCCGATGACTTTGATCCTTGGCTTCAGGGCAGGGTCGTAGCCACCTTCGAAAGCCCCAGGGATCACCACCCTGGAGGTCGATCTTCTCTCGACGACACCAAGGTCGTCAAGCACAGGCATCTTCCGCCAGAGCTCCCTGCTGAACTCTACTTCCACGTTCAGAGGGAGAAAAGCTGATGGCGGTTTCAAGTCGTCACCTGCGACGTCGATGCCATGCTGGAACTTCTTGAGATGAAACTCCAAGGTTGCCCCCGCCATGTTGGACTTCAGCCCGGTCTCGACCCGGTCGTCGTCCATCACACTGTTGAGGGCCCAAGCGAGTTTTTCTCTCCTCTTCAGTGGTGCCCACCTGTTGACCGGGAAGTTGCAAAACACCGCCTGAGGAGTTAATCCTCCCTCCATGCATTGGCGGATCCTGGTCAAAGCAGGGTTGAAGGCATCCGACAGCACCGGAGCTTCACTCCAGACTGTATTGTCGATGTTGGGGAGGCCTTCGGGCAACTCCAGCTTCTCGTGCTCCTCCACCCGGATGACTATCCAGTCCTTCTTCCAATCATCCCACTTTCCAGAGGGAAACGACCGGAGGTGCTTGAATGGACACTTCTTGCGCTTCACGAAATAGTAGAAGCCAAGATACTCATTACTCCTACCGGTGGTATGGACGGTGAAGAAGGTCCGGAAGAGTTCAATGCAGGGGGGATGCCCACCCACATTTCACAGAAGTGGACGAAGACAGACACAAGAAGAATGGAGTGGGGGCCAAGGTGGTACAGCTGCAGACCATAGAAGTCTAGCAGCATCAAGAAAAAGGAGGAAAAAGGTGGGATCAACCCCACCATGGCGTACGAAGAGAAGTACACCATTTCGCCGGCGTGCTCCTTCTCGAACGGGAGCTCTCCCCCAGCGTGGACCAAGCGGTTGAAGAAGTCCGTGGACCATCCCATGAGGGCCCGGACCTTCTTCAGGTCACCTTCGGTCTTCAAACGGCTCTCGCGGAGACCCAACTCCATCGCGGCACAGAAAGGCAAGAGAGGAAAAGCGAGCACAAGTTGGGAGTTTGAGCGCAAGATCATATGAGAGGCGTAAAGAACCCCAGACGATGCACGGTTTCCTTCTTAAGTAAGCCCTCGCAACGCTTGGATGGAAATCGCAAGGAAGTCGAAGATACTACTCAAAAATTCCACCCAGCCGATGACAAGAGGGCCCGGGACCACCTGGACGATCAAGTCAAGGTTCTTACCCAGGCGAACGATTGTCATCATGAGGCGGGGAGCCCGAAGGCGGCGACCTTACAAGGCGCGTAGAACCGATACGATTTTCGTATCGGGAACCGGCGACCTTCAATTGCGTGAGATCTGCACGCCAAAGATCTCATTTGCCGCACACATGATATGCCACGCGGCGAGGATTTAACTCCAAACCATCGCCAACGGCACATCCGAAGACCTTTGAAGACTCAGTTCAAAAGTCGAAGGATGGACCCACCTCCGGCAGAATGACTTCACCCAAGGAGTCTTCCCCAGAGGTGGGCCCAGGGGGCCACTGTCGGTACCCTGGGTACCATATACCCCTTGGGATTGCAAAGATCTCAAGGAAATATCATCTACTCGATCTGAAGACCTTCGGAGGCCCACATGTCAGACATAACCGGACTCGCTTCCCCAACTTCGTTAGTCCCAGGGTCATCACGTGTACTATCAAACCGGAGCTACCGCCCACAAGGGGGAAGCTCCGGGCTATGTACCATAGCAGCACCTCCGGACCTAACCCCAGACCGAGGGAAGCTCCGGAACTGACACGTGTTAGGTGGCACCGTACCTATCTGTTCCCCATAGTATGCTGCAGAGCTGGCACGTGTCCAACCGTCGGACCTTCAGCCTCTAACCTCCGGAAGACTCCACAACGGCTCCAGATCTTCAAAGGGAATCAAGGACTTCAAGACCCGATTAAGTGTCATTAATACTATATTAATGACACACGATCGGACGAGCTTAATTACCAGTAACGGTGCTATCAAAGCCCGTAATTCGGTTATTAAGGGTAATTAAGCGCATCAAATGTGTATCAATATTAGTAACCGTCGGGGCCAAATGTCGGGCTAGGCTGACTTGTAACGGCATGCCCTTGTACTATAAAAGGACAGGCCGACGATACATAACGGGGACTCGAGGCGCTCACTCTACACTCTCAACTCACGTTGAGCTCATACGTCCAATACAACACCAACACACCCCGTGGAGTAGGGTATTACGCTCAGGCGGCCCGAACCACGTAAATCTTCATGTCTCTTGTGTCATTTACACTTCACCTTCTTGAATCTCCGCGCGCCCACACCAAACCTCAAACTCCTCTAACACTTTAGTAGTGTCGGGAGATCTGCCGGATCAAAACCACCGACAATATCCTTTGGTTTTCCTAGGATATCCCACAAAGAAGCATTTGTCTGATTTGGGAGTGAGTTTGTCTGACATCAAACGTTTGACATAAGCATCACACCCCCAAACTTTGAGGAAAGACAATCCGGGACATTTTCCGATTCATATCTCATATGGTGTCTTCTCAACAGACTTAGTTGGGATCCTGTTTAGTGTAAACGCAGCAGTTTCAAGAGCATAACCCCAAAAGGATAGTGGAAGATCTGCTTGTCTCATCATCGACCTAACCATGTCCAACAAGGTTCGGTTCCTCCGCTCGGACACCCCATTCCATTGAGGCGTTCCAAGTGGAGTCAACTGTGGAACAATTCCACGTTGTTTTAAATGATCACAAAATTCATGGATCAAATATTCACCCCCACGATGAGATCGTAGAAGTTTAATTGTCTTGCCAAATTGATTTTGTACTTCATTCTGAAATTCTTTGAACTTTTCAAAGGATTTAGACTCGTGCCTCATTAGGTAGACATAACCATATCTACTAAAGTCATCGGTAAATGTGATGAAGTACTGAAAACCACCTCTGGCAATTGAACTCATTGGTCCACATACATCTGTATGTATAAGTCCCAACAAGTCAGTCGCCCTCTCACTTTGACCAGTGAAGGGTGCTTTGGTCATCTTCCCAAGCAAACAAGATTCACATGTGTAAAGTGATTCAAAATCAAATGAGCTTAGTAATCCATCTTTATGGAGTTTTTCAATGCGTTTCTCATTTATATGACCTAAGCAACAATGCCAAATAAAAGTAGGATTTAGATCATTTTGTCGAGCCCTTTTGGTATTAATGTTACAGAAAGTTTTATCCTCAAGATCAAGAACATATAATCCATTCACCAATGGACATTGAGCATAGAAAATATTATTGTAATAAATAGAACAACATTTGTTCTTTATTACAATCTCATAACCATCAACTTCTTCTAAACATGAAGAAGAGATAATGTTCTTGCTCAAAGTAGGTGAAAGCATCTAGGCCCCCATGAGGTATGGTTTTAGTGATTAATGACAACCGTTGGATATTACTAATGAGTTTGTGGATGCAAGGTCTCTCATATCACTCAATCACACTTAATGAAATCTATATGAATATCATCTATTGCTCATTGGATATAATTGGAGACCCCTTAACAAATCATTCTATGAGGTCAATCAATTTTTATGAAGATTAGAAGAAAAAGCTCATATGTCAAAATTATTAAACCAAAATTGACAGCACTCAAGACTTTGTAATCATCAGAAGAATATTTCAAACCAATGTAGAAGAGGTCACTCGAGCAAATTCAAAAAGAATCACTTAGAACAACTCGAAGTAGACAAAATCAACTCACTGGCAACCGATGTTTCCAGAAAACAATACATCAGTCGAGTTGGTTTAGCAGAAGAAGAAGACCTCAGAACTAAGTACTCACCGGATCATCCGATGATGAAGAAAGTGTTACGTCGGTCGATCAATACAGTAAGCAATTACCCTGGACCAAGTGTAACACCGAATCATCCGATGTACAACTATAACACATCGGTTGATCACTCCAGTAAGCATTAATTCTGAACCAATCCTGGATGAAGTGTCACCGGATCATCCGATGATGAGGCAAGTGTTACATCGGTCGAACAACGGTCATATCCGACACAGTGACATCAGCTAATTTGGATTCGACCGATGACAACTGAAGGGGGAACATCGGATCATCCGGTGTTCGCAGAACAGTGATGTCAGCCTACTTTTCCAACGGCTATTTCGTGGAGGCTGGCTATTTATACCCCTTCAACCAGTCATTTCGACAAGTCTTGACAACCAGAGCTACTCTACACATTCTCAAGCATTAAAGACATTGAGCTACCACTTCTACATCATTTACACCACTTGTACACCAAGAGATAGGCTAGAACTTGCTAGAGATAGTGCTTGTGTGCTTCCATTCTTGGTGATTGGAGTCTCTAGCATAGTGAGAGCTGTAAGGGAGTGTCTCTTGATGATTGTACTCACCGTGTAAGAGTCGGTGATTGGAGAGAGCCTTCTGGAGCTTGCCAAGACGGTTGTGGAAGCCCGGAGGATCCAACTTGTACAAGGATTGAGCTCCACCTTGCCGAGGTTGGTGAACGGAGAAGTTTAGTGAAGATCCCTGGTCTCGGTGACTTGGGAGTGGCTATACCCTTTGGTGGGTGCCACAACGTGGATGTAGGAAGATCTTGACAATCTTGCCGAACCACGGGATAAATCTACGTGTCTTCGTGTCTCCTCGGGAGTTTGCGCTTTCTTCCTCTCCCCTTACACTTATGCATTTCATATACCGCAAAGTTACTATTCACTTGAATGCATAGGTTGTTTGCATAGGGAATTGGGCTTTTAGTAATTAATTTTTATTGTTTTAATTTTTGAAAAGAAGCCCAATTCACCCCCCCTCTTGGGCATTCGATCCTTACAGTTGGTATCAGAGCTTGGTTGCTCATTGGATCATTCTAGCTTCACCGCTAGAGAGCTAAAATGGCCATGATTGGGGGTTCGGTTCCCATCTTTGAGGGCAAGAACTTTGCCTATTGGAAAGCACGCATGCGTGCTTATCTAGAGGCTATTGCTCCCGAGGTATGGGAAGCGACCCATGTAGGATTCGGTGAGCACAACTATATGGGTGATCAAGTCAAGTGGGATGCAAAAGCTAGAAATGCCATTTATGAATGCATTAGTCAAGATGTGTTTGCTAGGATTGCTAGCAAAGAAAAGGCTTGTGAAATTTGGGCTTGCTTGATTGAAATTCATGAGGGTTCTTCTCGTGTTAAAGAACTAAAATATCATATGCTTAAGGCCAAATATGATGAGTTCAAAATGCTACCTCATGAAAATGTCAATAAAATGTTTTCTCGCTTGAATGTGCTGATTGAGGAAATTAATGCTCTTGATATTGCTTCTCTTGGCAAGGTACTCATCAACCGCAAGATTATTATGCTCCTTCCTAAGCCAAAGTACAACATCATCAACTTCATGCTTCAAAAGGAATCTCTTGATCACATTGAAGTTTTGGAACTTATTGGAGAGATTCACGCTCATGAGATGAGTGTACTTGGGATGATGGAGGAATCATCTTCAAAGACAATTGCTCTAAAGGCTTCCACCAAGAAAACAAGTCTCAAGAAAAAGAAAGTGGTTGAGCCTAGCTCAAGTGAAGAAGAGCAAGCATAAAGTGAAGATGAAGATGATGAGCTTGCATTGATGATGAGAAAGTTCTCTCGCTTGAACTCCAAGATTGCCAAGAAGGGATACACCTTTGATCCCAAGAAGAAAGCTTTTCTACCAAGGAGAGATGACAACAAGACTTGCTACAATTGTGGTGATCAAGGACACATCTCCTATGATTGTCCAAAACTGTACAAAAGAAGAGAGAACCACAAGGGCAAGCATCGCAAGCTTGAAGATAGTGAAGATGATGAAGAAGAGATCAAGCCCAAACTAAGATTCTTTGGGAAGAAGAAGCATGACAAAGGCAAAAAGGCAAAACTCTTCCCAAAGAAGAGAAAAGGTCCACAAAAGGTGTTCATGTGTGAGGCAAATGAATGGATCACCGACGAAGAATCAAGTGATGAAGAGAGTGAAGCGGAAGAAGAAAGCTTGGCCGGCCTTGCCATTGCCAACAATGATGATTCATCTCTTCATCCACCCCCCATGTGCCTCATGGCTAAAGGTAACACCAAGGTATGTGATGACTCTAGCGATGATGAGCTTTCCTCTTATGACTTAGCTTCATTAATAAATGAATACCACACTATCATTAAGAGGGAAAAGAGTAAGGTCAAGGCTCTTGAAGAAACTCGTGCTAAGCTTGAGAGTGCTAACCTCGATTTGCTTGACAAGTATGAAAGCATACTTAAGGAGCATGACACGCTCAAATCTCATGTCAAGCAAGTTGAGGAGGATAAGGCTCAAATCAAGCTAGATCATCATGAGCTTGACATAGCACACCAAGCACTCTTGGGAAAGCACAATGAGTTAATTCAAGAGCATGAAGTACTTAACCTTACTTATGAAGTTCTTGATCAAGAATTGAAAACTATAAAGAAAGAAACCCTTAATGATAAGGTATCTATTATTTCTCATGTCACTAATGTCTTGCATAAGTATTTGCCTTTGAAAGATAATGCTAGGGAAAAGGACTTATTGGAAGAAATTGAAAGTCTTTGCACTAGTGTGGCAAGACTATCTAAGGGAGAAGTCAAGCACAAGGAAATCCTCTTCCAACAAGCAAAGGTCTTCAACAAAAGAGGACTTGGATCCTTTCCGGTGCCTAACAAAGGAAGGGTGCCCTCACCGGAGCTTAGAACAAGCTTCATCAAGGAAGTTGGTTCCTATTGCCAACTTTGTGAGGTCATCGGTCACCATACAAGGGAGTGTCCTGTTCCTAACCGACCTTCTCCAAAATTGCCCACTAACTATAAGTCTACTTTTAATGATCACTATATCTCTTGAGTAAAGTAGATGGCAAGGTGAAGGCAAGGTTCATTGGCAAGGACATGAAGGGCATGAAGGGGAAGCTCCCCAAGCAACTTTGGGTCCCAAAAACACTTGTATCACACATACAAGGACCTAAGTTGGCTTGGGTGCCTAAAGTCAAAAATTGAATTCATGTGTGTAGGTGAACTACAAAGCCGAAGGAAAGCATTGGGTACTCGATAGCGGGTGCACTCAACATATGACCGGCAATGATGGTATGTTCACCACCATATAAAACCCCGGCAATCATGAACAAGTCACCTTTGGTGATAACTCTAAGGGGAAGATAATTGGGTTAGGTAAGATTGCAGTTTCAAATAATTTATCTATTTATAATGTATTGTATGTTAAGTCACTTAGTTTCAATTTGCTTTCCATTGCACAATTATGTGATCTTGGACTAACGTGCACCTTTAACAAGAATGATGTTGTTGTGACTAGTGAAACAAGCCAAGAACTAATCTTCAAAGTATTTTGGCATGGACATCTATACCTAGTAGACTTCTCCAACAAGGATGCTAGCTTGACCACTTGTCTTTTCACCAAGACGAGTTTGGGTTGGCGATGGCATCAACGCATAGCTCACATAGGAATGAGAAAGCTCAAGAAGTCATTCAAGCTCGGGATGGTGACCGGCGTGAAGGATGTCACATTTGAGAAGAACAAGCTTTGTACGCTTGTCAAACCGGGAAACAAGTTGCTTCACACCACCCGATGAAGACAATGGTGTCAACCTCCAAGCCACTTGAGTTGCTCCACATGGACCTCTTCGGACCGTCCACATATCAAAGTTTTGGCGGTAATCTCTATTGTCTTGTTATAGTTGATGACTACTCCTGCTATGCTTGGACTTTGTTTCTAGGTGACAAGAGTGAAACTCCGGAAGTTTTCAAGACCTTCGCTAACCGTGCCCAAAGGGAATTTCAACTTCCCATCATCAAGGTCCGGAGTGACAACGGCACCGAATTCAAGAACTACAACATTGGGGAGTGGTGTGATCGTGAAGGCGTGAAGCATGAATTTTCAGCCACATACACTCCTCAACAAAATGGTGTCGTTGAAAGGAAGAACAAGACTCTCATCACTCTTGCGCGAGCAATGCTTGATGACTATGGCACGTTCGAGAAGTTTTGGGCCAAAGCAATCAACACAGAGTGCCATGCCGCAAATCGGGTCTACCTACATCGACTACTTCAAAAGACCTCGTACGAACTTCTCATTGGGAGAAAAGCCCAACATCTCCTATTTCCGAGTCTTCAGGTGCAAGTGCTACATCTACCGCAAGAAAAGGCTCGGTAAGTTTGAAAGAAGATGTGATGTTGGTATCTTTCTTGGTTATGCATCAAACTCAAAAGCATATCGAGTATTCAACCAAACCTCCAGTTTAGTTGAGGAAAGTTGTGATGTTGAGCTTGATGAAACTAATGGCTCCCAAGAGGAGAGTTTTGGTAATGATGAAATAGATGATGGGCCTCTACGAGAAGCTATGAAGAACATGACCATTGGAGACATGAAGCCTAAAGTTGAGGAGAGCCATGATCAAGGGGGAGCTTCAAGTTCCAACATCAACACATCTATGGCACCTCAAGTTGACGAAGAAGACAAAGATGATCCATTGCCGACACAATATTCACAAGCTACACAACATAAAGAAGAAGAACATGTCCATGATCAAGTCCAACCACAAGAGGAGCAACACGCATCACCACCGCCAAGTGCTTCACAACCACTTATGAGGCATGGACGCATCTCCAAGGCGCAACATATTGATCAAATCATCGGAAGTCCGTCAAGGAGAGTAAGTACATGTTCTCGCCATTTTGCTACGTTTTGTGAGCATTACTCGTTTGTTTCATGTGTAGAACCCACTCATATTGAGGAAGCACTCCAAGATCCAAATTGGGTGATGGCCATGCAAGAAGAACTCAACAACTTCATCCGCAATGAAGTTTGGGTGTTGGAGGAGCGACCCAAGGACAAGAACGTCATCGGAACAAAGTGGGTGTACCGCAACAAACAATACGAGAACGGCGTTGTGATCCGCAACAAGGCAAGACTTGTGGCCAAGGGTTTCTCGCAAGTTGAAGGACTAGACTTTGGAGAGACATTTGCTCCGGTCGCTCGACTAGAAGTCATCCGTATACTTCTTGCCTTTGCATCACATCATAACATAAAGCTTTATCAAATGGATGTGAAAAGTGCCTTTCTTAATGGTTATATTAACGAGCTTGTTTATGTTGAACAACCTCCCGGGTTCGAAGATCCGAGGAATCCTAATCATGTATTTAGGTTGCACAAGGCGCTCTACGGGCTCAAGCAAGCACCTAGGGCGTGGTATGAACGACTACGGGATTTCTTGATCATGTAAGGATTCAAGATCGGGGGGGTGGACACTACACTCTTCACCAAAGACATCGACGGAGAATTATTTATTTGTCAAATTTATGTCGATGATATTATTTTTGGTTCAACTAACGAAGCTCTTAGCCATGAGTTTGGCAAAATGATGTCTAGGGAATTTGAGATGTCGATGATTGGAGAGCTCAACTTCTTCCTTGGATTTCAAATCAAGCAACTTCGAGAGGGAACCTTCATCTATCAAGAAAAGTATACCAAGGACCTCTTGAAGAAATTTGAGATGGGAGATTATAGCTAAAGAAGTACTCCAATGGCAAAAAATTGTCATCTCAACGCGGATAAGGACAGTAAACCTGTTGACCAATCTAATTACCATTCTATGATTGGCTCATTGCTTTAAATTACCGCATCTAGGCCCGATATCATGTTTAGTGTATGATTGTCTGCTCGCTTTCAAGCGGGACCTAAAGAATCGCATCGAAAGGCGGTCTTTAGGATATTTCGGTATCTCAAGCATACCCCTAGTGTTGGCCTGTGGTACCCTAAAGGTGCAAAATTCCATCTCTTAGGTTACTCGGATTCGGACTTTGCCGGATGCCGTGTGGATTGCAAGAGTACCTATGGTGGGTGCCACTTGCTTGGGCGTTCCCTAGTATCTTGGTCTAGCAAGAAGCAAAATTCCGTTGCTTTGTCCACGGCGGAAGCGGAATACATAGCGGCCGGTGCATGTTGTGCCCAAATTCTTTATATGAAGCAAACCCTTTTGGACTTTGGTATTAAACTTGGTTGTGTGCCTCTCCTTCATGACAATGAAAGTGCGGTTAAGATTGCTAAAAAACCCGTTCAACACTCCCGCACTAAGCACATTGATATTCGACATCATTTCTTGAGGGACCATGAAGCTAAGGGAGACATCTCCTTGCGAGGTGTTAGGTCCGAAGAACAATTGGCGGATATCTTCACTAAACCACTTGATGAGAAAACTTTTTATAGACTAAGAAGTGAATTAAATGTGCTAGATGCATCGAACATCATGTAAGTTGCCATGGTCATGTAAGAATGCATCACATATAGGTCTTTTCTAACTTTCAAAGGATAGGGGTGAGCAATGGTTAGCTTGGGATGGAGGTTCTTTTGGGTTTCCCCAAGGCTTGGAGAGTGGCTCTCCCTGAAGAAGCCTTTGAAAGGTTCAAATTGGCAAGATAGATTTAAATTTATGTCTTGCATGATGCCTGCCATATAGACTTGCACTCATGTTTAATTTCCTACATTATAAATTGTTTGGCATTGCATACGGTAGATTGGCACAAAGGGGAACCCACTTCATGAGAAAGAGACTTGTTTGAAATGCAATATCTCAACTCATATGATGTGGAAAGAACAAAATATTAGGTGTGTTAATGCCTAAAGGAACATGCTTTAAAGAGATAGAAGTCTTCATCCTCTAGCTCACAAAGCATGGGCCTTACATTTTATTTGGATGTTTTCTTCCTTGATTTTTTGGTGTTCTATTTGTCTTAGGGCTTAGCCAAGTTATTGGCAACTAGTCTTTTTGAGGGGTAAGGGGTTGCCCAAAAAGTCCTAAGACATGTGTTTCTCATTGTTTGTTTGTTTGTTTGAGTCAAAGGATATATATGGGATGTTGCTGTTTTGTAGTCATCGGATTATCCGATGCTTAGGGCAGAACCTTCATCGGATCAGTTTGTGCTTAAGTTCAAGGGTCAGCTCAGTCAGAAAGTCAAATCAACCGATGAGTTCATTCTGAGAAACATCGGTGCATCTGATGTTCACTTTTCTGGAGTTGAGGTAAATTCAACCGATGCAAATCATTTACACGTCAGATCATCCGATGCCAATGGTGCCTCTGGAAAACCCTTACTGTATCATTCGACCGATGCAGCCCTCATCTAACGTCGGTTCATCCGATATTAAAATTTGAGCTAGGATTTGGGCCCCACCTTTTTAGCGCGCCCCTTCACTTCTTTCTCTCTCTCCCCGACACCTCCTATCCCTGATGCCGCTTCGCGCCCTCACCTCCGCTGCCGCTGCTCCGCGCCCTCCGGCCACCGCCGTTCTCCGGCCGCCGCCACCCTCCGAGCCGCCGCCACCGCTGCTCACCCTGCGCCCCATGCAGCGACGCCACCGCCGCTCCACGCAGCGTTGTCGTCACCCTGCACCGCCGTGCCGCCGCCCTCTGTGCCACCGCACTGCTGCCCACCAGCCGCCACCACTCCACTCCACGCGCCCAGCCTTTGCCGCTAGGGTTCACCCGGCCGTGATGATCTTTGCGTCGCCGTCTCGTGCGCCCGAGCTCGCTGTCCCGCGTGCTCATCTTCGTCGTCGTCATGGGCCGTGACAATAAGGGAAAGGGCAAGGCTATTGAGGAGCCGGCCGCTAAGAAGCAGAAGTTGTCAAAGGAGGAGAAGAAAGCCCTGATGGCCGCTCGCGCCGCTGAGGAGCGAGAGCGTGGCTGAGGAGGATTGCTGAGGATCTGGGAGGCCCGACAGAGGCAGCCTTCGGTGCCTGAGGAGCCAGAGGAGGAAGAGGAGCCTGAAGTGCCACTTGTTTGCCGGTGCTCAGTCAGGACCCGTGGGGGTCATCCAGCTGCAGCCTCGAGACCGAGACCGTCAGCAGCTGACCTTCGGGAGGACAGGGCGGCCCAGAGAGCCGTCTATGAGATGGACACCAACGTCCGTGTTGGTGAGGGTGTCCGCCTGACAGATTACAGGAAGTTGAAGGCTAAGCAGCTCAGGAAGCTCAGGTGGATAATTTTACTTGAGGAGTGGTCCCCGCAGCCCAGAGAGTCACTTGTGGACAACCGCTTTTGGACCCTGACACGGGCGTCGATGTACGAGACTTACAGACGTTGGGGCCATAAGCTCTTCCAGCATAACTTTCTTGACTCGTATCAGCTCGCACTTGCAGTCGCGACTGAGATACGCCCTTACTTTGAGCGGTACAGAAGGCTAGTGGAGCTGATGTCTTATCAGAGGGATGCCTACGTGGAGGACTGGGTCCGAGTATTCTATGCCACACTCTACGTTTCTGAGGGCCGCAGATCTATTGACTTCATGTTCATGGGCCAGCATCATCACTTGACTCGACAGACTTTGGGACAGCTGCTAGGCGTGGATCTTCACAACACATGCCTACACGAGAGAGTATATGGACAGGTTGACCCACCGAGGAGGCCACTCACTGGAGGTGTGGCACCACCTTATGAGGAGATACTGTCACTATTTGCTCAGCCCTTCTCTCCTAACCAGCCAAGGGTACCGGCTCTACTCACTCCAGCTGCGTGCACTGTGCATCTTGCCTTGCACCGCACACTTCTGCCGAGGTCCGACTACCTTGAGGGGTTCACCAGCTTGCAGTAGACCCTCCTGTTCTATGTCATGAAAGGGATGGAGTTCGACATTGTGGATATCCTGATTTGTGAGATGGAGGACGTCATTACTGATGGAGTTGGGATGATGAGGCAGCTTGTGTTTGGTCACTGGATCAGTCACTTGCACTACTTGATAGCTCTAGAGGGGTCCGCCGTGCGTGACAGTCTCACCGACGAGAGCGCCACACGGTTCGGGCACTATCGTGCTCCAGCTCCTGGAGACCGCTGCCTTGGTCGTCCAATTGAGCATCAGGTCCGTGCTCGTCTCTTAGAGGGAGACTGGTCAGACATGGAGAAGGAAGACGAGATCCTAGCACAGGCTGAGGCTCAGGGTGGGGGTCTGTAGCACATCTGGTCCGAGAGTGACACCAGCGACAGTGTCGAGGAGTACTTCCCACCTCCTCCCTCACTCAGGCAGCACGACGCGGAGGCTGGAGGCTCGACTGCACCACCTCCTACTCCACCTCCGGTGTTAGAGGCACGGGTCTCTCAGCTGTCCGAGCTTACCTCTCTTCTCCAGCAGATAGTTGAGCAGCAGCGTCTGGATTGGCTTGCAGCTGAGCAGGCCAGAGCTGAGCAGGCTGCACGTCTTTTGGAGCTCCAGGAGCAGCAGCAGGAGATGCAGCGACAGATTGCCTGCGAGAGGTGAGAGGACACTGACAGGCTCACTGGGCTAATTCACCAGATGCATCAGTGTTCTCTTGACCAGCAGCAGCAGACGCAGCAGGCTATGATGGGCATCTTGGGGTTGATCACCAACCTCTACACTCAGACCGGGATTGCTCTGCCGTCACAACTTCCGGGTCTAGCTCCAGGTCCGCTTGTTCTAGCTCCAGTTTCAGCTCCAGTGCCGACGACGTCGATCCCGACGATCAGCATGTCACCTCTGCTAGCTCCAGGCGCACCTATCCACTCTCCCTTGCCGGCTTCGACACCTTTCTAGCAAATTCCGGCGTCTGTTGTCAGTGCCCTGCTACCTGCAGTCCAGACTCAGCAGGCACTGACAGCAACTCCCGCAGCACCCGTCACTTCCACTCCTCCCTCAGTAGCAGCAGGCAGCGGCTCCGATGACAGCACCCCCGACGGTGACCAGTTCATCATCGCCCCAAGCGCTCAGGATCCTTAGGCACTCGGCTTCCTTTTTGGTGTCTTGATGCCAAAGGGGGAGAAGAGTCAGGGGGAGGGTTAGCTTAGTCCCAGGGGTAGTCCTAGTTGTAGGGGGAGTATATCTTTTTGGGAGTCCTTTTGTAATTTGGTGATTTGCTACTCTTTTACTATTCTTGAGTTATCCTTGTGCCACTTAATTCTCTCATGTGGTATTGATCATTGTGCTTTCGAGTTATTAATCGCTTTTGAATCTTCAAGTTTCGTGTGCTAAATCTTGTACTTATTGCATATCCTTTTTGAGTATCGGATTCATAAATTCATTACAATTATGCTTTACTCGTTGTGTTGTCATCAATCACCAAAAAGGGGGAGATTGAAAGCATCTAGGCCCCCATGAGGTATGGTTTCGGTGATTAATGACAACCATTGGATATTACTAATAAGTTTGTGGATGCAAGGTCTCTCATATCACTCAATCACACTTAATGAAATCTATATGAATATCATCTACTGCTCATTGGATATAATTGGAGACCCCTTAACAAATCATTATATGAGGTCAATCGATTTTTATGAAGATTAGAAGAAAAGGCTCATATGTCAAAATTATTCAACCAAAATTGACAGCACTCAAGACTTGGTAATCATCAGAAGAATATTTCAAACCAATGTAGAAGAGGTCACTCGAGCAAATTCCAAAAGAATCACTTAGAACAACTCGAAGCAGACAAAATCAACTCACCAGATCAACTGATGTTTCCAGAAAACAATGCATCGGTCGAGTTGGTTTAGCAGAAGAAGAAGACCTCAGAACTAAGTACTCACCGGATCATCCGATGATGAAGAAAGTGTTACGTCGGTCGATCAATACAGTAAGCAATGACCCTGGACCAAGTGTAACACCGGATCATCCGATGTACAACTATAACACATTGGTCGATCACTCCAGTAAGCATTAATTCTGAACCAATCCTGGATGAAGTGTCACCGGATCATCCGATGATGAGGCAAGTGTTACATCGGTTGAACAATGGTCATATCTGACACAGTGACATCAGCTAATTTGGATTCGACCGATGACAACTGAAGGGGGAACATCGGATCATCTAGTGTTCATAGAACAGTGATGTCAGCCTACTTTTCCAATGGCTATTTCGTGGAGGCTGGCTATTTATACTCCTTCAACCAGTCATTTCGACAAGTCTTGACAACTAGAGCTACTCTACACATTCTCAAGCATTCAAGACATTGAGCTACCACTTCTACATCATTTACACCACTTGTACACCAAGAGATAGGCTAGAACTTACTAGATAGTGTTTGTGTGCTTCCATTCTTGGTGATTGGAGTCTCTAGTATAGTGAGAGCTGTAAGGGAGTGTCTCTTGGTGATTGTACTCACCGTGTAAGAGTCGGTGATTGGAGAGAGCCTTCCGGAGCTTGCCAAGACGGTTGTGGAAGCCCGGAGGATCCAACTTGTACAAGGATTGAGCTCCACCTTGCCGAGGTTGGCGAACGGAGAAGTTTAGTGAAGATCCCTGGTCTCGGTGACTTGGGAGTGGCTATACCCTTTGGTGGGTGCCACAACGTGGATGTAGGAAGATCTTGACGATCTTGCCGAACCACGGGATAAATCTCTGTGTCTTCGTGTCTCCTCAGGAGTTTGCGCTTTCTTCCTCTCCCCTTACACTTATGCATTTCATATACCGCAAAGTTACTATTCACTTGAATGCATAGGTTGTTTGCATAGGGAATTGGGCTTTTAGTAATTAATTTTTATTGTTTTAATTTTTGGAAAGAAGCCCAATTCACCCCCCTCTTGGGCATTCGATCCTTACAGTAGGAATGCAATAACAATTATTCAATTCCAAAACTAATCCTGAGGGTAATGACAAGTGGTAGGTTCCGATAGCTATGACCGCAACCTTTGCTCCATTGCCGACGTGAACATTCAACTCGCCTTTTGCAAATCTTCTAGTCTCATTTAGACCCTGCAGTGATTTGCAAGTGTGAATCATCGATCCGGTATCAAATACCCATGATTCACTAGAAGATAATGCAATATTAATTTCTATAACATTTATACCTGAAGTGGAAGTCTCACTTCCCTTATTCTTCTTATCCTCTAAGTATTTCTTGCAGTTCTTAGACCAGTGCCCCTTACCATGACAGTGAAAGCATTCATCATCAGGAGAAGGACCAGATTTGCCCTTTGTTTTAGACTTTGAGCTTGAAGGCTCATCGGGAACCTTTCCCTTACCTTTACCTTTAGGATGTGTCACACGCTTCCTCTTTTTATTCTCCTTTTGCACCATCATCACATGAGTGGCGTTTTTCTTAATGCTTTCTTCGGCTCTTTTAAGCATCCCATGCAATTCAACCAAAGTTTTCTCCATGTCGTTCATTTGAAAATTCAATATGAATGGCTCGTAGCTCGGTGGGAGCGACTAGAGAACAACGTCAATAGTCAGATCATCCTTGAGTTCAGAACCAAGTTTGCCCAAAGTTTCAATGTAACTAATCATCTTGATTACATGAGGGCTGACCGGGCTACCCTCCGCCAGCTTGCATGAGAACAAGGACTTTGAGATGTTGTATCTCTCAGCCCTTGCTTGATTCTCAAACATTCCACGCAGTCCCTCAATCATAGAATAAGCATTTGTATGCTCATACTGTTTTTGCAGATCAGGGGACATAGTGGCGAGCATGAGGCAACTTACATTAAGCACATCATCGCAGTGCTTCGTATAAGCTCTACGTGTTGCATTAGTTGCATCAACTGGGAGGTCATCAGGGTAAGGCTGCAGAAGAATGTACTCGGTTTTCTCTTGCCTAAGAACAATTCTCAGGTTGCGGTACCGATCGATAAAGTTAGCTCCATTGAGTTTTTCCTTTTCAAGCACATATCGCAAATTGAAACCGGAATTGTTACTAGCAGACATTATCTACAATAGAAAATAAATATGCAAGGTTTAGCACTATGTTATGTACGAATATTCTATTAACAGTTTAATAAAAGATATCACCACTATATGATCACCATCTTCCCTCTAACGACATATAGTGGTTCAAGATCCATATTCACTAATTCCTAGTGAGCTTTGGCTTCACTGCTAGGAAATTAGTGACATAGGTAAACAACCATTGTTAATCATATTCCTATATGACTCTTGTTTGTTGGGTGACATCCAATGCCCCGACTCCCAACTCTATGCCATAAAGCCCAAAACCGTTTTGGTAGCTTTGTTGAGTAAACCAGCACTATGCATGTGAATGTCCAACATTCACTCTATGCATTATGATATATGATGGTACTTTGCTTTGGCAAACCTACCACACAACGATAAAAAAAACATAGATGCAGTTATTGGTAAGTCACATCAAATACTCAACTTTTTCGAGGGAAGCTATTCTATCATGACAAAACATCCACCATATGAAAAGCATGAAAAGAATAGTAATATGTAAATATCACAGGTATATGATCATATCACATTGTGAATAGTATGGCCTTTAGAATCATAATGGTCTCCATCACCATGGTTCCATCAAGATCTGAGCTGCCATGACTCTCTTCTTGTGGTGATCTCCATCTCCACCATACTTGAAGACATATCCATGATAATAAAAGAAGCTAATACAACTAATAGCTACCAAATAAATTACATGAGAGATCAAGCATCACAGGTCGACACACATGTCGTTATACAATTATGTGACAACCTCAATCCGGTTGTGTTACATTTGCAACACGCAGGCTGCACGAATTTACACACAGATCATCACATTACATTAAGACCATACCATTCACATTATTCCGTGCAAAAACGAGTTAAGCGTAGAACAATTTCTAGCGCGAAACTATATTATGTAATCGCTATAGCAGACAGCAAAACAGCGGTGCCCTGAACACCAAACGGAATTAATAGATCACATCTATGAAGTCACTATGAAAATCTCATCGGATTGATCAAATCAACCCGAATTCGAGTCATTCAGAATGACTCAATTTTCAATGTGAGACCGTGGTCTGTTGGCTCAATCTGTTAGCTATGTACGTGATTAGCCCCAATGGTGATTCCAGCCGGTAGGGTTGCACACACAACAGAGAAGGAGCACGAACTGACCCTTTAGTCATATACGATCACAATCTACTCTAACCAATTCCAAACCCCAAAAACCGTACGATAAAATTCATCGTATGAATGTCTGCAGTAGATCCCATCTACTAACAAGATCCAGACAAAAAATTACGCAAGTCGGCTCTGATGCCGCTGTTGGGAAATCGGCGGTACGCTACTCTAGCAACTATACCGCCTCACCCAGGAAACATGCGAGTACAGAGGTCATGTATCATTACCACTAGACGCGCAGCGCAACGGAACGTAGATGCGCATCAAAGTAGGGAAAGTAGACGATCTCGTTCGTGTCCTCCTCGTCCTCGTCACAATAGCAGGTAGACGATCACAATCGTCGTAGCCGATCAGTGCAACAGTAGCAGCAGCGTCTCCACGGAGTCCACACGTAGGAGAGGAACGCCGTGCGCCGGTGTGCTAGCACCGCGCGCGCGCGACAAGGGTCTCGGCGTGAGGTCTTCGAGGGGTGGCGGCTAGGGCTGTCACGTGGTGGGGTGATTAGCCCCTAACCCTACCCCTCATATTTATAGGCGTACTAATGGGCTTTTAGGTCGCAGGCCCATTAGTACCCTAATTGCTTATGGATCTAATATCCAATAGGCCTCAACCCGAACTGTTATGATTGCCTCTTGGGCACATCACCAATAGTGGGCAACTCCAACATGTCCGTTTAGTGTACCTTCTGTGAGGATCATAGAACTGGTTCGGCGTTGGAATGACGGGTGAAAGGTGGCCACGTATGGCGTGATGAGAAGAGCACTGACGTGTCTTCTAAACGGGCGTATGTGTTGTGCATTTCAGATTGTTATTGATTTGAATCACCTTCGCTCGTGGTTATAGATTGAGTATACTTGTTCACTGTATCGTGACATAGTAATAAAGAGTAGTTGAATTATTAATTTGCTGCAATGAACATATTATTGTATTGCAACTTTTATGGCTTAGGAGTAGCACAAATAAATTTATCTTTCCCAAAAAGTTAATTTGTATGCAGCCTATGCAACTTTGAGCATGTAACATCGTAGACGAAGTGTTTCTTGTTTGATTGTGGAGTTTATGATGTGCTATGCACATGGAATGCTCTTCTACTTAAAATCTGAAAATAAGAATTTACGATTAGGCGAGTCTTTTATGCAATTCCGCTTTTCTATATTAAAAGTCTCAAGCATGTAGAGTTCCATATTTAGTGGAGACGGTTAAGTCTTGCTGACCCATCGTGCTCACGGTTGCTATATATGTGATTTTGCAAGTAATAGTTAAACTGCTGCTTTTGTGGTTGCTCGTGAGATCTCGGACTTTTCGAGGTGTATGTCTCACGAGAGACTTCGCCGCTGCTTTATCTTCTTTGTGTTGCTAGCAAAGAAGCATCCGTGAGCATAGACGTCTTCTCTCGTACTTAGGTAGGTTGAGAGTTTGAGTATATTCTTTTCGCTACTTATGTACTTATTATGTACATTATGTTGTAAACTTGAATATCTAATAAAATAAATATTTATATGTTTCACATATTCTTTTCGTGTGTTGTTGGGTGTCGAATCGCACGTCACCATCCAATATGATTCCTCAAATATCAAGACCTCAGTCCTCACAAGTGAAGGCTCTTGGGGGCTGCGACATCACCACGGATCAGAACCTGAAGCTCTGAATCCAATTGTTGACAATTCAGCTAAGTGATTCTCACACTCTCTCCTCTTCTCACTCAAGCTGGTGAACGGTGCAGCTAACAGTGGGGTTGATCCCTTTATTTATACTGGGCAGAAAATTGGATTAAGCCGGTTAACCTCCCTAGATTACAGAATCATTGGCTCACTAACCTGCTGACTAAGCCTCAAACGGCTACACCCTAAGGGACATGTATGTTACTGACTGGTTGTAACAGCCATCAGTTAACAGCCATATACTGTCGTCTGAGATAGTTTATTCATTCAGACTAAGCAAAAGACTCAAAAACTACTAGACTTGACAACAGTTGGACCGGCGCAGGGGTGTGCACCGATCCTTGAAGCAGCCCCCCATTGAACCCTGACCACCTCGGGCTCACGGAGGACGAAGGAGGTGCCGCGCTAGAAGGACCAAAGCAGGAGTCGAGTTGGGAATAAAGAAAAAAACAATTTGGATGTGTAACCAGTGGCACATGGTATTTTAAAAGTTCAATGATAAATCTGTTGGAATAAATGAGCTAGGCCTATCTAATATTCAGAATTAAATCCCAATAAATCTCAAAGGCCTATTAGGTTAATAGAGAGTGGTGTTAAATGTTTAGTCTACATGGGAAGTGAAAGTGGAGCAGCTCCTACATATAAGGGAGGTTGCTCTTCCACTCCTTGAGTGAGAGAGAAGAGAGGAAGAGAGGGGTGGCCCACACACGCTCCTCCTCCTCCTCGCTCGCTCGCCTCGCCCCGCCACGCAGACGTGCGCGCGCGTGCGTGTGAATTCAAGTCGAGCCCAGATTTTATATTTTTGCAGAAAATTAAATTGGGCTTTAGGCTTTTGGACCTCTGAATTTTTTAGACTACCGAGACAGAGTCCAAGTCATTGAAGACGGACGCGTCTACGACTGCGGAGTCGGTTCGAATCCGGATCCTCCGGATCGTACACGAACCGCCTCCGTGGGGCTCTATAAATACGGGCGTGCGCGGTACGGCAGAGGACATCTCACGATCAGATCGTTTCTCACGTTCGAGTTCCTTGCGCCGCCTTCTAGTCTATTTCATCCCAAGCGCCGGCGTGCACCGACGATCGGGAGAACAGGTCTTCGGAACGCTCGCCCTTGCGATCCTGCACCGGGAGAGGGTGAATAAAGTTTTTTAGAAGCGCTCCGCGCGACTGCTCGCATTCTTCACCACGGGTCGTCTACCGAGGAGATCGGACACTGCAGCCCAACATCGTCACCAACGTCTGCAACGACTGTTCGCTGTCAGATCTACAGCGGTTCAACCGGCTTCAAATCGGTACGCGATATTTCTCGTCCCGTCTGTCTGTCGGTATTGATCGCTGCTGTTTTCGCGTGTTTTTCCGGAATTGTTCAGCAAATTGCGATCTACCTTCTAGCGTCTATCCGCTTGTTTGTTAGTTTTAGAGTCCATCAGAGCCACCACCACTTCTCTCTGCTGCTAGCCTGCACGATCAGACTTTTGCTAGCACAAACTGAACACGATCTCATTCAATGGCTGAAAATTGATCCCTGACACTCTGTATTACATCTGGAGACTTTGAACGATCACCAGTTGTATTGCTTGAATTAAGCTTCTTTTGGAGAGATCGTCGGTAGCAAGATGAGCTTGGAGATACTCGACGGGAGGACGATGCAGAACTTCCTGGAGGACGAACGCGCCTTCAACTCATCTGTGGCAACAACGAGCGCCAATGAGCGCGGCCCTGTTCGTGCGCTGCGATCGATGAATTTGACAAGGGTGATGAGGGTCCAATTTAGAGGTACAATAGTCAATTAGTATCTAGAGACAAAATTAGCTCTAGTGATTCCAAACAATCTTCAGCTAATAATTAGCTAGCTAATAATTAATTGACTCAATTCAGCTAATAGATTATTAACTAGCTAACAATTAGATCTAGAAGTTCCAAACAATGCCTAATTTAAAAAAAAAAAGACATAGGAAAACCTGTGCCACGCCACCACTGACATATTAGCCTTGGATATGATGTCCGTTCGTTCATTGGCAGCGCACCTCATCGCCCCTTCCCACTCCCCAGAGCCTGTGAATCCACCGCAGATTTCTAGTGATTCATGATCCGTACGGTTCCAAATTCACTCAAAATTAGAAACCATTCAGTTTCAATCAGAAATGGTTTCAGAACATGAAACGGACTCACTGTAGAAACCATTTAATTAGCTTTGTGATTTCAGTTTCAGTAGAGATAAGAAAATGATTGAATTGACTAGTTTACCCCCAGCTGTAACATTCTATTTTTTCATAAGCTAATAAATCAAACTTATATAATTAATCACCAAAACACATTTATGCACACTAGAAAAATTAAAATATCAAATGATAAATAATAATAAAATTAAATAAAATATAAAGAGAAAAATAAGATAAAAAATGAAAAGAAGAATGAAATGGATTGACACCCTCCTGGCCCATTCCAGACGTTCCGTCAATCGAACTTTCCCAACAGCCCTCTTTCTTTCTTTAACTGCAAAACCCCCCTTACACCCTTCTTCCTGGAACAGACCAGAAAACACTCGACACAAGCTCACCATTCATAGCAGCTAGCAAGCACACATTCTCTTCTCTCTCCTTCTTGCTTCTCCGTGGGAGGAGACTTGGCCGCAGCCTCGGGGGACGTGTTAGCGGCGGCCGCGGCGAGGATTTGGGCATTTGGCGGTGGCCTTAGGGAGGCGAGTTGGCACCAGCCTGGAGAGGCGAGGTGCTGGCCGCGCTTCGTCGAGGATGGAGATCCATCTTTTTGCGCAATGAAACCTTAGCAGTGGCAGATGCACGTAGTTTCTCTCAAACTTGGAGCCGAGATACAATCTACCAAAGTGTTTCGAAGTGTATAAGGCCCTTTGCCCCGTTTCACATGCGTAGTTATATTTTCAAAAGCGTTTCAGGCTGATTCACATGTTAGAAAATAGGAGACAATTTACTGAATAATTCCGGAAAAACACGAGAAAACTGCAGCGATCGGCAAACCGACAGGACGAGAAATAACGCGTACCGATTTGAAGCCGCATGAACCGCTGTAGATCCGACGGCGAACAACCGCTGCAGACGTTGGTGACAACGTTGAGCCGCAACGCCTGATTTCCTCAGTAGACGAGCCGCGATGAAGAATGCGAGCAGTCGCGCGGAGCGCTTCTCAAAAACCTTATTCGCCCTCTCCCGGTACTGGATCGCAAGGGCGAGCAGTTCTGGAGACCTGCTCTTCCGATCGTCGGTGCACGCCGGCGCTCGAGATGGAGTAGACTAGAAGGCGACTCAAGGAACGCGAACGTGAGAACGATCTGATCGTGGGATGACTGTCGTACCGCGCACGCCTGTATCTATAGAGTCCCACGGAGGCGGTTCATATGCGATCCGGAGGATCTAGATACGAACTGACTCCGCAGTCGTAAACGTGTCTGTCTCCAACGACTTGGACTCTGTCTCGAGTAGCCCATAAAATTCGGAAGACAAAATCCCAAAGCCCAATTTAATTTTCTGCAAAAATATAAAATTTGGGCTCGGCTCGAGGCTCGAATTCACACGAACACGCGCGCGCGTGTCTGCGGGGCGGGGCGGGGCGAGGCGTGGTGTGGCGTGGCGAGGCGAGCCAGCGAGGAGGAGGAGGAGGAGGAGCGAGCGTGGGCCGCCCCTCTCTTCCACTCTTCTCTCTCACTCAAGAAGTGGAAGAGCAACCTCCCTTAATATGTAGGGTTACTCCACTTCCACTTCTTATGTGTAACTAAACACTTAGCACCACTCCCTCTTGTCCTAATGAGCCTTTGAGATTTTCTAGGATTTATTTCTGAATTAGTATTGGGCCAAGTCCATTAATTCCAACAATCCCCTACCAAATCTCAAAGCTATTAGAAGAGAGGTCATTCTCGTTCCTTATTTGATATACTAGTGTTTTCGGCAGAGGCTGTGAAGTTGAACTTCTGCCTAGATCTTCAAGTTTCATCAGGTCACAACTTGAACAATGGACTACGCCTTGAATTGCAAGTTTTGTGTGAACTTACTTCACTTAAAGACCATTAACAGTACCTGACTACCAGTAGTCTACCCCGCGGGTGGAGCATATGCGTCATACTCCCTGGTCTCTTCATGAGCTTTTCAGAGATCATCCAAATCTCGCAGACTGTGACGTTAGACAGTTGGAGCTCATATACGTGTGTTTCCTTCAAGACTGCCCTGTAAGACGGCATCTTTGCTACACATAGGCAACAGAAACACATTAAGGCAAATCACCAACCTGCCTTACAGTTTGAGAGTACAAGTGTGCATCTTCACATAGAGAGGGTCTAAAGAAAGTACTCTCCTTGGTGAACCACTAGCTTATTTTCCGAGATCCTAATTCATGGGATCTCCGATCACATAGGTTGGGTTACTACTATGGTGTCACATCAATGGGTCTCAAACCCATCTCTCTCGATGCACTTTCTATCACATTACGTGATAGACCCTTCGTAAAGGGATCTGCCAGATTTTTGTCTGTTTGTATGTACGAAACAGTAATAACTCCGGAGTTTCTTATTTTCCTAATAGATTTTAAACGTCTCTTGACGTGTCTTGATGATTTTGCATTATCCTTAGAACTGGTCACTTTGGCAATCACCGTCTGATTGTCACAGTTCATAAGGATTGCCGGCAATGGTTTCTCAACTATAGGCAAATCCATCAAGAGCTCTGCAGCCATTCTCCCTCTCCAGTTGCTGTCTCTAAAGCAATGAGTTCTGTTTCCATGGTTGACCTCGTCAAAATGGTCTGTTTGCAAGATCTGCATGATATAGCGCCACCGGCTAGAGTGAACGCATATCTACTCGTGGCATAGAGTTCATCAACATCAGAGATCCAGTTCAAATCACTATAACCCTCAGGCGTGGTCGGATGCCTAATATAGTGAATTCCATAACTCATTGTACCTCTCAAGTAGTGCATAACCTTTTCAAGTGCATGCCAATGATCTGTGCCCGAGTTTGACATGAACCTGCTTAGTTTGCTCACAGCAAACGAGATATCAGGACGGGTTGCGCTAGCTAAGTACATGAGTGAACCGATCAGCTGAGAATATCTGAGTTGATTTCTTGACTCTTTCTTGTTCTTTCTAAGTATCACATTGAGATCATAAGGTGTTGGAGAAATCTTGCTATCCATAAAGCCGAACTGGCTTAAAATTTTCTCAACATAGTGGGATTGACTTAAATTAATTCCACTCTCATCCTTATTCAGCTCAATGTTCAAAATAACATTAGCTTCTCCCAGATCTTTCATATCAAAACACTTTGATAAAAAAGACTTGACCTCAGAAATTATATTAATACTCGTACCAAAAATGAGTATACCATCTACATACAAGCATAATATAACGCTATCGCCCCCACCATGGCGATAGTACACGCACCGATCAGCCTCATTAATGACAAAGCCCGCAGATGTCAAAGTACTATCGAACTTCTCATGCCATTGCTTAGGTGCTTGTTTTAGGCCATACAAGGATTTCAACAATTTGCACACCTTTGTCTCTTCGCCTTTTACTACGAACCCTTCAGGTTGTTCCATATAAATCTCTTCTTCCAACTCTCCGTTCAGAAAAGCTGTCTTTACATCCATTTGATGGATGATTAGATCATAAGAGGCAGGCAAAAAAAATAGTACACGAATTGTCGTCATTCTAGCGACAGGTGAATATGTGTCAAAATAGTCTTCACCTTCCTTTTGAATATAGCCATTTGCAACTAGTCTTGCCTTGTACTTTTCAATAGTACCGTCAGGCCTGAGCTACTTCTTGAACACCCACTTGCAGCCTACTGGTTTGCACCCGTATGGCCGTTCAGTTAACTCCCAGGTTCCATTGGAAAAAAATTGAGTCCATCTCACTATAAACTGCTTCTTTCCAGTCATCTGCATCAGGTGATGCATATGCCTCTGCTATGGATTTAGGAGTATCGCCCAAAAGGTACACAATGAAATCATCACCGAAGGATTTTGCAATCCATGGTCTCTTACTTGACTAAGTTATTTTATTGTGTTTCTCCTCTGGGACATTCTCAAACGGTGTATCAAGAAACTCGCTAGTTGTGGTGGATTCAGGACAAATTTCAGAAGAGATCCTAGCAGTGCTATGCATATCTTTTATAGGAAAAATATTCTCAAAAAATGTTGCATCATGAGATTCTATAATAGTATCAACATGCATATCAGGTACCTCAGATTTAATTACTAAAAATCTATATGCGATGCTCCGATGAGCATAGCCTAGAAAGATACAATCCACTGTCTTTGGTCCCAACTTGCGTTTCTTGGTAATTGGAACATTGGCTGTCGACTGTTGGAGTCGGCAGATCTCCTGACACTACTAAAGTGTTGAAGGAGTTTGTAGTTTGGTGTGGGCGCGCGGAGACTCAAGAAGGTGAATCACGATTGGACACGAGAGACACAGTGGTTTACGTGGTTCGGGCCGCCTGAGCGTAATACCCTACTCCACGGGTGTGTGGTGTTGTATTAGTTTATGTATGAAAGCTCACGTCAATGCGTGTGTGCCTGAGAGCGTTTGAGAGCCTTTCCGTGTATCGTCGGTCTGTCCTTTTATAGTACAAGGACAAACCGTTACAAGTTAGCCTGACCCGACATGTGGCCCCGGCAGTTACTAGTATTGATACACGATTAATTGTTGTTAATAACCCTGTAACGGGCTCCGACAGTGCCGTTACAGGTGTTAAGATTGTCCGATTAAGTGTCATTAACATGGAATTAATGACAATTAATCGGGTCTTGAAGTCCGCGGCTATCCTTTGAAGATTCAGAGTCGTTACAATGTCTTCCGGAGGTTTGAGGCGGCCAGCTCTGACGTTTGGACACGTGGCAGCTCTGGAGCTTGCTTGTGGGGAGCGGGAAGCTCCGGGGTGGCCTGGCACGTGTCAGGTCCGGAGCTTCTCTCGGTCAGGGGTTAAGTCCGGAGGTGCCGTTTCGGTACCTAGCCCGGAGCTTCACCCTTGTGGGTAGTAGCTCCGGTCTGGCAGTACACGTGGCAACCTAGGGGTTAACCATGTTGGAGAAGCAGGTCCGGTTATGTCTGACAAGTGGGCCTCCGAGGGTCTTCAATTTGAGTAGACGTCCTTCCCTTGAGATCTTTGTAACCTCAGGGGGTGTATGGTTTTTAGGGTACCGACAGTGGACCCCTGGACCTACCTCCGGGGAAAGTCACCGGGGTGAAGTCATTCCGTCGGAGGTGGGTCCATACTCGCGACTCTTGAACTGGGTCTTCAAGGGTCTTTGGAGGTGCCGTTGGCGGGGCTTTACGGTTAAATCCCGACGCGTGGCGCACCTCAGGCGGAAGATAAGATCTTTGACGTGTGGATCTCTCGCAATTGAAGGTCGCCGGTTCCCGATACGAAAACCATATCGGTTCCGCGCGCCTTGTCAGGTCGCCGCCTTTGGGTTTCCCGCCTCGTGATGACAACTGTTCGCCTGGGTAAGAGCCTCGACTTGATCGTCAGGGTGGTCCCGGACCCTCTTGTCATCGGCAGGGTTGAATTCTTGAGTAGTATCCTTGACTCCCCTGCAGTTTCCATCCAAGCGTTGCGAGGGCTTACTTAAGAAGGAAAGCGCACCGTCGGGAGTTCTTTACGCTTCCCATCTGTTCTTGCGCTCAAACTCCCAACTCGTACTTTGCTCCTCTTCTCTTGCCTAGCTGTGCTGCGATGGAGTTGGGTCTGCGTGAGAGTCGCTTGAAGACTGACAGCGATCTGAAGAAGGTCCGGGCCCTCATGGGGTGGTCTTCGGACTTCTTCAACCGCTCGGTCCGCGCCGGCGGAGAGCTCCCCTTTGAAAAGGAGCACGCTGGCGAGATGGTGTACTTTTCCTCGTACGCCATGGTGGGGCTGATCCCACCGTTTTCTTCTTTCTTCTTGATGCTGCTGGACTTCTATGGTCTGCAGCTGTACCACCTTGGCCCTCACTCCATTCTCCTTGTGTCCATCTTTGTCCACTTCTGCGAGATGTGGGTGGGCATCCCTCCCTGCATCGAGCTCTTCCGAACCTTCTTCACCGTCCACACCACCGGCCGAAGCAATGAGTATCTTGGCTTCTACTACTTCGTGAAGCGCAAGAAGTGCCCATTCAAGTACCTCCGGTCATTCCCTTCCGGGAAGTGGGATGACTGGAAGAAAGATTGGATAGTCGTCCGGGTGGAGGAGTATGAGCGGTTGGAGTTGCCAGACGGTCTGCCCGGCATTGACACGTCGGTATGGAGCGAAGTTCCGGTGCTGGCGGAAGCTTTCGACCCTGTCCTGACCAGGATCCGCCAATGTGTGGAGGGAGGATTGACTCCCCAGGCGGTGTTCTGCAACTTCCTGTCCAACAGGTGGGCGCCGCTGAAGAGGAGGGAGAAGCTCGCCTGGGCCCTCAACAGCGTGATGGACGAGGACCGGGTTGAGACCGGGTTGAAGTCCAGCATGGTGGGGAAGACCTTGGAGTTTCACCTCAAGAAATTCCAGCACGGCATCGACGTTGACGGAGATTACTTGACTCCGCCGCCGGCCTTCCTCCCTCTGAACGTGGAAGTTGAGTTCAGCAGGGAGCTCCGGCGGACGATGCCCGCGCTTGACGACCTTGGTGTCGTCGAGAGAAGATCAACCACCCGGTTGGCGATCCCCGGGTTGTCCGAAGACGGCTCCGCCCCTGTCCCACAGCCAAGAGCTGAGGTCATCGGCAAGGGCAAGGAGCTGGCGGAGGAGCCGGAGAGCCGGAAGAGGAAGCTGCGACATGCTGACAGAAGGTCCATCGGGCCTGCCACTTCCCCCCCGGTTCCCCCTCCTCAGGAAGGAAGATCCTCCGCCGCCGTGGCGACTGTCCCCGTGGTGGGGTCCTTCCGGAACGTTACTGTTCCGGCGGTGGGATCCTCCCGGAGTGCGACTGTCCCCGTGGTGGATCCCTCCTGTGGTGCTAGCTCCGGGCGCGCGACTCCGGCATCTGGAGCGGTGAGGGCCTCCAGGTCCAGGAGTTCCTCCCGATCAAGGAGAGCTCCGACCCGGAAAACGCCCGCGGTTGTGGCAAGTCCTGGGAGTCCTCCCGGAGCTCCTACGCCGACCGTGGCTAGCCCGGATCGTCCGGGAAAGAGGTTCCGCGCAAGCTGGTGCGGGAGCCTCCCAAGGTAATTTTTCTTTTTTACCTCGATTAACTTTTTAATTGTAGCATCTGTTTGCTCAATTTCTTCGTTCTTCATCTGCAGCGTTCCCAAGAAGGGGAGTGAAGCTCCACCCTCAGCCACAGTGTCTGAGGCTGCGAGGGCTTCTGCTCCAGTCCCGGTGTCGCCCCAAGCGGAGGCTGCGACAGCTCCGGCGCCGGCTGTCGTGGTCATGGACCTCGACTCGTCTCCAGAAGTTCCCGTGGTAGCGTCGGACCACGGGAATGAAGATGCGCCAGCGGCACCCGTCCCGGAAGTGGAAGCTCCGGGTCCTGGTGCTGCAGTAGTAGAAGCTCCGGCTGTTGAGTCGGAGGAAGTAGCAGTCCCGGCTTCGGAGCCGGAAAGTGCTGAAGCCCCGGCGATTGAGCCGGAGGTGGCTGAAGCCCCGGCATGCGAGCCGGAAGTCGAAGTAGTTCCGGCAGTTGAGCCGGTTACTTCCGAAGCTCCGGCCGCAGAGCCGGTGATTGTTGGAGCGCCGGTCACAGAGCCGGCGGTTAAAGAGGTGAGGGGGCTTGAGCCTCCCTCAGAAGAGGTGTTCCGGCCGGAGCCAGTAGCGACTCCTGCTCCGGAGGCGACGACGTCTATGGTACCTGTGGCAGAGCCAGAGTGCCTGAACGAAGTCGCCGGCCCCCCGCCTGAGGGGGCGAATGAAGACTTGGCGGCGGGACCTTCTTCGATGGCGACTGAGGTCATCCCGGAGGAAGGCCCTAGCGCTTTGGAAGCTCAGGGTTCCACTCTCATAGAGTGGGACCCAATTTTTGTATGTGAAGACCCGCTGGAACCAGCGGAAGAGATCCCAGCAGGTCCGGAGCCCATCTCGCTGTCGATGTCCATCGACAACGCCTGCTCCAGTCTACGTCAGGTCCAACTGGCCTTCTTCCACGACAGCAAGGCTCTTGAAGAGGAGCGCCAAACCCTTAGGCGGTGGCGTAATCGGCTCCACTTCGAGACTAAGCTGGCGCAGTCGAGGCTTGCGGATGACAAGGAGTGGATCAAGCGGGAGAAGATCCGCCTGGAGCTCTGGGATAAGCTGCTGGACGAGAGGGAGAGCATGACTCACGCTCTCGATGCTCAATCCCGGGAGTTCCACGACCGAGCTAAGGCTGCTAACGACGCGGCCAATGCTCGGTTTGATCAGCTCGAGGCCATCAGCACCGCACTCATCAAGCACCGAGAGGCACTTGAAGGGAGGGAAAGACGGCTCGAGGACGAGGAGCAAAAACTCCTAGAGCTACGGGATGACGTCTTGCGACGGGAAGAAGAGCTCGCCGAGAAAACAGCTCTGGCGGACAAGGGCCTCGAGGAGCGCACTAAGAAATTGGAAGAGCGCTGCCTCGAGGAAGAGGAGAAGACCTGGGTGCGGGGGCAGGAACTCTACGAATACGAGTGTGCCCTTGTCGCCCGGGAGAAGAAAGTGGAGGCTAGGGAGAAGGACCTGGTCGACCGCCGGAACAAGATCCACCTCCGGGAGGAGGAGCTCGGAAGACTTGAGAAGCGGGTTGCTGCGAAGATCCAGCAAAACGCCAAAGAAGTTGAGCGCCTCGCCCGCGAGAATTCGGAGCTGACGGCGGCCCGGAGATCCCTGGAAGAGATGAAGAACTTGAGGAAGGCGGACTCCCTGCAGATTTGGGAGTTCCTGGGCAAGGCTGACGACGCGCTGACGCCGATGGGTTTCAGCCCCGTGCACCCGGATGATCCGGAGCCGGAGCCGGACCTTGCGTTGCAAGCGTTGAGCGCTGCAGGCAGCAAGCTCTCCAAGGTGGGCGACGTCATCGCGGACCAGCTGGAGGTCGAGGGGCAATCCCTGGCTAGGAACATCACAGAATATGTGTTGACGTGCTACACCAGCCGGAACCCTCGATTTCCTCTGGACCCGGTGCTTGAAGGCCCCGTCGAAGGAGAAGGCGAAGCTACCTGAGCCTGCGTGTCGGAGGTCGCCCAGAAGGTCGCCGAGTTCTTCCATAGGGTCTAGGAACGTCTCTTTTAGCCTTTACTTGTATCTTCTCTTCTTCCTCAATTTTGTAATCCCTTGTCTCCAGATGTAATCTCCGGTCTTCAGATGAAATGAAATCCCCAATTTTTTGCGAATTTCATTTTTTTTTGTCTTCAACATCTTTATCTTCACTTGGCCCCCTGGTAGATGTGCACAATTTGATTGTGGACATGTACCAAAAGGATGTTGAGTTTTGTTGAAGACGAATTTGCTTCGAACTTGTGGAATTTAGGTCCGAAGTTTTTGATAGTGAAGGTCCCCTGAAGTTGTCGGAGCTTAGAAGCTCCGGCACTGTCCATCGCTGGAGCTTAGTAGCTCCGGCAATAGCCTCTATCAACACGTTGAGCGTCGGTAGTTAATACTCCAAGGTGTCGGAGCTTAGCAGCTCTGGCAATGACCTTTGCCACACTTGGTTTGTTGGCAACAGACTCCAGTGACGGGGTCTTCTCACCATCTTTTAGTCAACGCCGACGGTTGACGCCCTGGTGGGAGTCGGAGCTTGGTTAGCTCCGGTTTTTCTCCATCAACGTAGGGTTCATTTTTCCTGCACACTTAAGCCAAGAAAAATAGTAAAATTCGTTTCTTGTCTATAACTTCGTCGCGGCTTACGGTTCTCAAGAAAATTTTAAGTTGAACACGATTTTTAATACGACTGGATGAATTGTCTTTTCTTTTAGATCCAATTGTCCATGGACCCATCTTACTTTGGCCTGCCGAGATGTAGGTAGAGTGGCGTAATTAGGGTGCTTGACCAGGCTAAGTCGATAGCGCACTCTGGCCCTAGAATGGCTTGGCGGCTTTCAGGCGAGTTGGCCACAGACGATATTTAAATCCAAAAAATCTGACAATTCAACTCGAATCGTATGTAAACCGGTCAAACTAGAACTTCTTAAGAATTGCACGTTTCTGTTATAGACAAGAAAGAGAAAAATAAAAATGTCGAGCCTATGCAAAAATGAATGCACGTGGAGTCTATTTCACATGAAGATGTCTTTCATTATAGGTCCGGGGTACAGGGGAAACAAGTACACTCTTAGGGTACGGAACCAGGCTAAGTGTGTTTGGTTTCTCGTTTGACCCAGGGTAGTTAGCCACACTTTTAGTCCGGAGACTGTGTCAAGTGTTGCATGAGCTTTTCAAACCTTTCGGGAAAGGTCCAGCTGCTCTCCCGGAGGAACTACCCGACTCTGTACAATGACTCTATAACATACATTTCAAGTTACTTAAGACTCACCTTCGTGGAATTAAGTGTAGAACTTACGGAGGTGCTCGATGTTCCAAGGATTTGGGAGATGTGTCCCATCCTCGGTGGCCAAGCGAACGCTTCCGGGACGGGATACTTTGATCACTCGAAAGGGCCCTTCCCAGCCGGGGGAGAGTTTGTTTTGCCCTTCTCTGGATAGTATTCTCCGTAGCACCAGATCGCCTTCCTCGAGCTGTCGGTTGTGTACATGCCGCTGGTGATAGCGCCGTAGAGCTTGGCGGTATCGGGCATTCCGAACAGCTGCTTGGCACCTTCCCTCCTCGAGGAGGTCTAGGTCTTCGCGCCGGAGCTGGTCCTGCGCGGCTTCGTCGAAGGTCCGGACTCGGAGGGAACCCAAGGTTATTTCCGGAGGAAGGATCGCTTCAGCTCCGTACACCAGAAAGAAGGGTGTTTCTCCAGTTGCCCGACTTGGAGAAGTCCTGTTGGCCTATAGAGTGGGCGGAAGCTCTTCGATCCAATTGGCTCCGTGCTTTTTCAAGCGCTCATAAGTGCGTGTTTTGAGTCCTTTAAGGATCTCTGCATTTGCTCTCTCGGCTTGTCCATTGCTGGAAGGATGAGCTACGGAAGCGTAGCAAACTTGTATGCCGAGGTCTTCGCAATATCCTTGAAATGCGGAGCTTGTGAATTGAGTCCCATTATCAGTGATGATCTTATTTGGGACTCCGAATCTGCTCACGATGGATTGTAGAAAATTGATTGCAGATTGTTTGTTGATCGTCACAACGGGAGTTGCTTCCGGCCACTTAGTGAACTTGTCGATGGCGACGTACAGGAACTTGTAACCTCCGACGGCTCTAGGGAAGGGTCCCAAGATGTCCATCCCCCACACAGCGAAAGGCCATGTGGGAGGTATCATTTGTAAGGACTGAGCAGGTGTATGAATTTGCTTTGCATGAAATTGGCATGCTTTGCATTTCTTCACCAGCTCAGTGGCATCCTGGAGCGCTGTAGGCCAGTAGAAGCCGTGCCGAAAGGCTTTTCCGACCAGCGTGCGGGAAGATGCGTGGTTCCACACTCGCCTCCATGGATTTCTGCGAGGAGCTCGCAACCTTCTTCCCTTGTGATGCACCGCATTAGGATGCCGTTGGCACCGCGCCGGTAGAGATCCCCTTCTACCAACGTGTATCTTTTAGCCAATCTGACTACCCGATCAGCGGATACATCATCGTCAGGAAGGATGTTGTCTTTCAAGTAGCTCCGGATCTCCGAGATCCATGCATCGGAACTGACTTGAGAATTTGAGTCTTGCGTGCTGGGTTGCTCGGAGCTTCCGGCAGCACCTACGACCCTTGATGGCTGCCATGGTAACAGGGCCATCGGGACCGTCAGCTTCGGGATGCTGATCTCGCCCCCTTCGTTCAGTTCGGCAGGCTGAACTGTGGGTTTTGACAACCTCCGGACAAAGGTTCCATCAGGAGCCGGAGCTCCAATTGACGCCTTGGTCGAGAGTTCGTCAGCTTCAGCGTTGTGAGCACGCTGAACATGGTGAAGGTCTAGGACTTCGAAGTCCTTCTGAAGCCTCTGGACTTCAAGGAGGTAAGCAGCCAGCTGGAGATTATTGCAGGAGCATTCACCCTTCACCTGCTTGATGACGAGTTGTGAATCTCCTTTGACCAGCAATTGCTTGACACCGTATGATAGTGCCACCTTTAATCCATAGATGAGTGCTTCATACTCCGCCATGTTGTTGGTTGCCTTGAAGTCAAGGTGTACCATGTATTTCACCTTCTCCCCAGTTGGTGCGAGGAGAAGGATTCCAGCTCCGGCTCCTTGCTTCTGCATGGAGCCGTCGAAGTAAAGGGTCCAGTGAGGCTTAGTGAAGGTTGGAACTTGAGGTTCCGTCTTCTGCTCGCTAGGGCCCCCAGGGTTTAATGGAGAGGGAGTCCATTCTGCCACGAAATCTGCCAACGCTTGACTCTTGATTGCTTGTCTCGGAATGAATTCAAGATCGAATTCAGCCAATTCCGCTGCCCACTTTGCAATATTCCCAGTTGAATTGGGATTATGCAAAATCACTCGAAGTGGATATGAGGTCACCACCGAGACTTTGTGAGCTTGGAAATAGTGTCGAAGCTTCCTTGAGGCAATAAGAACTGCATAAAGCAGTTTATGCACCTCTAGGTATCGAGTCTTGGCATCATGTAACACTTCACTGATGAAGTATATCGGGCGTTGAATGGTCCGGACCCTCCCGGAGGGGTCCGGAGCTTCCTCTTCATTGATCCGGACCCTCTCGGAGGGGTCCAGACTCTCTTCGGGGACCTCCGGGTTCTGGGTGGAGGAACCCGGAGCTTCTTCAGAAATGACCTGGACCCTCTTAGAGGGGTCCGGGTCCTCTGAAGTGGCTTCTTGTGGGTTTGAGTCTGGGAGCTGGGACCCATACCCGCTTTCAGGAACCTCCGGACCCTCCCGAAGGGGTTTGGATTCCTGAGTATTGGGTAGTTCCGGTCTCTCCGCAACCAGAACCATACTGACGACTTCGTCAGTAGCTGAAATGTAAAGTAACAAAGGCTCACCAGGGTTCGGAGCTACCAGGACTGGTAAGGTGGTGAGGAACCGTTTCAGCTCCTGGAATGCCTTCTCTGCTTCTTCAGACCATTGGAATGGTCCGGACTTCCTCAATAACTTGAAGAAGGGAAGTGCTCTTTCCGCCAGTCTTGAAATGAACCGGCTGAGGGCTGCTAGACATCCAGTTAATTTTTGGACGTCTTTGATGCGGGTTGGTGGTCGCTGGAGAAGAGCACGCGCTGCATGGAGCGCGTGTTCTGGGTTGTCATGACTTGCCGGCGCAGTATGTGACGCCGGCGCACCATCATGTTGCCCGGCACGTTTTGCCGGAGAAGATGGTGGTGGTGGGAGTGTGGCTCCTGCTGGTGCTGAGACTCCTGCTGGTGGCTGCATGTTGGAGGGATTGCCCCCGACAGCCTGAGCAGCAGGTTGCCCGTTGGATGATCCAGCCGCAGAATTCACCATTCTTGAAAATCTCAGGCACCCCTACCCGGCGCGCCAACATGTCGACTGTTGGAGTCGGCAGATCTCCTGACACTACTAAAGTGTTGAAGGAGTTTGTAGTTCGGTGTGGGCGCGCGGAGACTCAAGAAGGTGAATCACGATTGGACACGAGAGACACAGTGGTTTACGTGGTTCGGGCCGCCTGAGCGTAATACCCTACTCCACGGGTGTGTGGTGTTGTATTAGTTTATGTATGAAAGCTCACGTCAATGCGTGTGTGCCTGAGAGCGTTCGAGAGCCTTTCCGTGTATCGTCGGTCTGTCCTTTTATAGTACAAGGACAAACCGTTACAAGTTAGCCTGGCCCGACATGTGGCCCCGGCGGTTACTAGTATTGATACACGATTAATTGTTGTTAATAACCCTGTAACGGGCTCCGACAGTGCCATTACAGGTGTTAAGATTGTCCGATTAAGTGTCATTAACATGGAATTAATGACAATTAATCGGGTCTTGAAGTCCGCGGCTATCCTTTGAAGATCCGGAGTCGTTACAATGTCTTCCGGAGGTTTGAGGCGGCCAGCTCCGACGTTTGGACACGTGGCAGCTCCGGAGCTTGCTTGTGGGGAGCGGGAAGCTCCGGGGTGGCCTGGCACGTGTCAGGTTCGGAGCTTCTCTCGGTCAGGGGTTAAGTCCGGAGGTGCCGTTTCGGTACCTAGCCCGGAGCTTCACCCTTGTGGGTAGTAGCTCCGGTCTGGCAGTACACGTGGCAACCTAGGGGTTAACCATGTTGGAGAAGCAGGTCCGGTTATGTCTGACAAGTGGACCTCCGAGGGTCTTCAATTTGAGTAGACGTCCTTCCCTTGAGATCTTTGTAACCTCAGGGGGTGTATGGTTTTTAGGGTACCGACATTGGCCTTTGCCAAACATCCCCAAGTACGCAAGTATGAAAGTGATGATTTTCTCCCAACCCACTCCTCATAAGGGGTTTTCTCTTTATTCTTGTTTGGAACGCGGTTTAGGACATGACATGAAGTCAATAGAGCCCCCCACCATGCCTTAGATAAACCGGACGTGTCTAACATGACATTCACCAAGTCACACAATGTGCGGTTTTTCCTCTCGGCTATCCCGTTTGATTGGGGTGAATAGGGAAGCGTCCTCTCATGTATAATACCATGTTCCGCACAAAAAATCATCAAATATTTTGGAAAAATACTCACCACCACGATCTGACCTAAGACGTTTGATCTTTCTCTCTAATTGAGTTTCTACTTCAGATTTATAGATTTTAAAATAGTCTAAAGCTTCATCTTTAGTTTGCAACAAGTAAACATAGCAGAATCTAGTAGAATCGTCTATTAATGTCATAAAATATTTCTTTCCACCTTTTGTCAACACACCATTCATCTCGCAAAGATCAGAATGTATGAGTTTTAATGGTTCCAAATTTCTCTCCTCGGCTGCCTTGTGAGGCTTTCGAGGTTGCTTTGACTGCACACAACTATGACACTTAGAACCTTTGACAATGGTGAATTCCAGAATTAATTTGAGACTAGATAGCCGATTCATTAAACCAAAATTAATATGAAATAAACGAGAATGCCAAACACTTGCATCATCATTAATACTGCCACAAATATGGTTTAATGACTTATTATCAAACTTCGAAAGAGAAAAGCGGAACATGCATCCGCATTCATAGCCTTAACCAATAAATTGTTCATGCTTGGACACAACTATTTTATTGGACTCTAAAACTACTTTAAACCCATAACTACATAGAAGGGTACCACTAACAAGATTCTTGTTCAAAGTAGGGACATGCTGCACGTTCTTTAGCTGGACAATCTTTTCCCGAAGTGAACTTCAGATTGATCGTGCCAACATCACGAACAAAAGCATGTGACTCATTCCCCATTAGGACGGCAGAATCCCGGAAGAACTGTTAAGAAGTAAACATAGACATGTCAGAACATACATGAACATTACCACACATATCAAATTACCAAGATGATGTTTGAGAAACAGAAAGAACATTAAAAGAATTACCGTACCCAACTGCATTGCTAGAGATATTCTTTTTCCCTCTGCGTTCTGCCCTCTCAGAACAGTCCTTGGAAAAATGTCCCTGCTCCCTACAGGTGTAGCAGCAGCCATCATTGGCTTTGTTTGACTTCTTCTTCTTCTTGAAAGCAGTAGTTTTGTTTGGCTTAGATTGAGACTTGTTCCCTTTGTTCTTGACATTAGGTTTCTGCACCATATTAGCATTGGCACTAGATTGACCCTCACCTCCATTCTCGGTAGCGTCTTTAGCCCGAGCCTTCTCCTTAACATCAAGAGATGCTATCAGGTTTTCAACTGATATTTCCTGTCTCTTGTGTTTGAGAGCTGTGGCGAAATTCCTCCATGAAGGAGGTAACTTTGCAATAATGCACCCAACCACAAACTTGTCGGATAAAGGACACTTAAGGAGATTGAGCTCTCTTGCAAGGCACTGTATTTCATAAGCTTGTTCAACTACAGGACGATTGTTAACCATCTTGTAGTCATGAAAATTCTCCATGATATACAGTTCGCCGCCTACATCGGCTGCACCATACTTAGCGTTTAGTGCATCCCAGAGCTCCTTACCATCTGTGACTGTCAGATAGATATCACAGAGTTTATTATCAAGAACACTTAAGATGCATCCTCTCAGTACATAATTGGCTTCCTCGAACTTTGTCTGTTCTTCAACAGACAAATGACCTTGAGGTCTGCCCTCAGTTACCCAGAAGATCTTAAGCGATTGGATCCAGAGCGTGGCCTTAACTTGCCACCTCTTGAAGTGCACGCCGGAGAGTTTCTCTGGCCTTACCCAGAAGATCCGACGGCGAACATCCGCTGCAGATGTTAGTGACGACGTTGAGCCGTAGCGCCCGATCTCCTCGGTAGACGAGCTGTGGTGAATAACACGAGCAGTCGCGCGGAGCGCTTCCCGAAAACCTTATTCGCCCTATTCCGGTGCAGGATCGCAAGGGCGAGCGGTTCCGGAGACCTGCTCCCCTGATCGTCGGTGCACGCCGGCGCTCAGGATGGAGTAGACTAGAAGGCGGCTCAAGGAACGTGAACGTGGGAACAATCTGATCGTGGGATGACTGCCGTACCACGCACGCTCGTATTTATAGAGTCCCACGAAGGCGGTTCGTATGCAATCCGGATGATCCGGATCCGAACTGACTCCGCAGTCGTAAACACGTCCGTCTCGAACGACTTGAACTCTGTCTCGGGTAGCCTCAAAAATTCTGAAACCCAAAAGTCCAAAATCCAATTTAATTTTCTGAAAAAATATAAAATTTGGGCACAACTCGAATTCACACGAACACGTGCGCGGGTCGGGGCGCGGCGTGGCGAGGCGAGCGAGCGAGGAAGAGGAGGAGCGCACGTAGGCCCCCCTCTTCCTCTCTTCTCTCTCACTCAAGGAGTAGAAGAGCAACCTCCCTGTAGGGGTTGCTCACTTCCACTTTCCATGTGAGATTAAACACTTAGCACTACTCTCTCTTGACTTAATGAGACTTTGAGATTTTCTAAGATTTATTTCTGAATTTGTATTGGGTCAAACTCATTAATTCCAACAGGTGAATCATTTGGCCCTTTTAATTATTTGGCACCGTTTCATGAGTATCAGCAGAGAAACGGTACTGTTTCGGTCATCCAAACGCACTCTCAGTGGACCCGCGCCGCAACGCTCCAATACGGCTACTAAGTGGTCCCAGCAGGTGGCCCCACCTGCCGGCAGCGAGGAAGAAGGTCCCCGCCCGTTTCCTTGGGCCGCTCGCGGATGCGGGCGAGCGGCGGTCACATTCTTCTCAGTGCCTCCGCGGGCGAGCGGCGTCCAGCCGCTTCCAGAACCTGGCACCCGCTCCGGGAAGCGATGAGGCCAGCCACAGCTTCGTGGGCCTCTGGAAAACAACAAAATCCAAGGAGCCCCGGGGGTGAGACACGCCACATGCTTGCCACCAGAGTTGCCTCGCCGCACGCGAGCACTGTAAAACTCTCCCACCCTCACTTTTCTCTTCCCCGACCTCTCGCCGCGAATCCTTCCTAGGGTTTTCGAGAACCTGCTTTCCTCAGCAAGCTTCCACTTCCTACACGGCGCTCTAGAGCTCGTCAGTCATGGCGACCACGACGTTCCCAACCTCGACCCCCTTCTTCGCGCACAACGGCCGCCGGACCCACTCCGCAGCCTCCGTCTCCGCCCGCACCGCGGCGGTCGTGTACGAACGCCGCGCCGTCGGGGGTCGGCGGTGGCGCCCGCTGCGTGTGGCGTGCGAGAAGGTGGTCGGCATCGACCTCGGCACCACCAACTCCGCGGTGGCGGCCATGGAAGGCGGCAAACCCACGATCGTCACCAACGCCGAGGGCGCGCGGACCACGCCCTCCGTCGTCGCCTACACCAAGTCCGGGGACCGCCTCGTTGGCCAGATCGCCAAGCGTCAGGCCGTTGTCAACCCGGAGAACACATTCTTCTCAGTCAAGCGCTTCATCGGCCGCAAAATGAACGAGGTCGACGAGGAGTCCAAGCAGGTATCCTACCGTGTCATCAAGGACGACAATGGTAACGTCAAGCTAGACTGCCCCGCGATTGGCAAACAGTTTGCTGCCGAGGAGATCTCCGCGCAGGTATACAACACTAAATTCAATAGTGTCTTGGTTAATTGCTTTTATTTTGCTGCTAATATTGTAAATTTATCTTGAGATGCTGGTACATTAATTTTATTTTGCATAACTTTGATTTGTAGTGTTAAAGATTTGGCTTAGATTTCAGCTGCGCCATCTTGATATAATTCTCTTCCCTCAATTTCATCTGCAAAAGACTGATTTTTATTTTAATTTACATGCCCTTCTTTGAACTTAATTATCACGAAAGATGGATTCCATCCTGGTCAAGTTTCTGTTGCATATTTGCCCCAGTAAGATTGCCTTAGATTTGCTGTATGCGCCTGAGCTGAATCTGAATGCACATCTTTGATAATTGTATCTCCATTCGAGTCATATCTGACTGTATATTATTTTTATGTCAGTTCGTCATTAACACATTTTCTGTTATTTTAATGGAAAACTTTTTGTGACGTATTCACAAAGACGTAATCTGCAAAATTTGACGGAGTTTCTGAAACAGTTTGGATTCTGCATACTGTTTCTGACAAGGCTGTTAAACATTTTTTTTTATCCAGGTGCTGAGAAAGCTGGTGGATGACGCATCAAAGTTCTTGAATGACAAGGTCACAAAGGCTGTGATCACCGTCCCTGCATACTTCAACGACTCACAAAGGACAGCAACGAAAGATGCTGGCCGCATTGCTGGGTTGGAGGTTCTGCGCATTATAAATGAGCCTACTGCTGCATCACTGGCATATGGTTTTGAGAAAAAGAGCAATGAAACTATCCTGGTTTTTGACCTTGGAGGAGGCACCTTTGATGTTTCAGGTATCTCTTCTGTTTTACATTTCTGCTAATTCACCCTCACCCCATCAAGTTTGTTGAATTTGAGGCCGAGTTATTCCTGCATATTTAATCCTCTCCCCACCACTACCTATGCATTCATCACATGTCTAAAATCTAAATCCGGAATATGTAACTAGATTATCCCTGCACACTCCCACTATAAAAAGGCACTATACAATACTACCTTTACTCTCTTTTATATGACATCTAGGACAGCTGATCTGGTATATCCTGCACTTTGGCTAGCGAGGTCCGAGGTGTCAGCAGAACTGCAATATCATCTACCTTCAGAATCGAATACTCTGCATTTGATTAGTGATGTTTACATATTCAGATTTGTTGGATAAAAATCATGCATCGTATGCACTTGTAAGGAGTGCATCTGAAGCATTGAACTAAAAAAGGTAAGAAAGTGAGCATAGGTAATAGAATGTTATGTCCATGGAATCCTTTCGACATAGTTCAACAAGATTTTTGGGAAAGTCATTGCTTTAGTAAAGAGAAGTTAGGAAGATAGCATGAATTGGACTTCCATAAGGAAACTAAATGAGCCTTGAAATATTGTTTCTGGGAGTTGTAGCCATGGGAAACCATTTTACAGGATTTTGCAGCTCCTTTCCCATGTCTCAAACAAAACCCTCAAGGGTTAAGAGCCTCCAAATTTGTGTGGAAGTGCTATAATCCAAAAACAGGATAAAGTCAATTTGCATTTAAAAATTTGAATTGTACTGTCCTACATGTGGTACTACCTCTAATTCTAGCTTATTTTTTGAGATAATCACGTTTTCTAGAAGGTAGGGAGGCGTCCAGATCCGGACACACCTAAAAGTGTTAGATTGAGTCCAAGTTAAGATTAAGAGTCCTAGTCAAGTTTGTTTAGGACAGTCCAATTCGGGTTAGAATAATAGTTAGAGTCGAATTTTGCAATCGTAAGGGGTTCTTATATATAGCTGCCTACCCCCGACCGAATCAATAAGGAAAGGACGAGGCATTCGCGGCGTGCTCGGTTTTGGAGCCCGACAGCGTTCGTTAGGAAGGGGCGAAGAGAACTCTGGGCCAGGATTTTGGCTGGGATAGCAGAGTTGGGCCGAGTACCGGTGCGGGCCTATCTGATTTCCACAAGCTGGGCCGATCGGGAAAATAGAACTCTCTAGGCCGACTACCTTATTTGGGCTGCAGGATTGAGGAAGGATTGGGCCGGCTTGATAACTGAATTTTGCTAGGTACATCCAAGGTGTACCCATAGCTCTATGTTCCAGTTGCTAAGAGTACACAAGAGGTGTACACGAGACATGGAGAATAAAATGGCGCTGCAATATCCTCTGGTAATGAAGACCAACTATACAACATGTGCTATCCAAATGAAAGTTTTTTAGAAGGTGCGGGGGGTATGGAAAGCTGTGGAGGTGATAAAGGACAAGCTTGATCCAAAACAATATCAGTTAGCTCTTGCAACCATCTATCATGTTATTGATGAAGACGCTCTCATGCGAATTTCCGAGGAGATGATGAAAGATGCTTGGGAGATGATCAAAACAAAATTCTTGGGTGAGGAACATGTGATGGAAGCAATAATTCAGATTCCAGAACGAGCTTGATGTGATGCGCATGAACGAGGGATACTTCATCGACGACTTTGTCACAAGAGTGATGATAATTGTCACAAAAATGCGTGATCTTGGTGGAAAAGTTGAAGAAAGTTATATTGTGAAGAAATTGCTACGTGATCTGACTTCGAAATTTCTCCACATTGCATCCATTATTGAGTAATTTGTTGACTTAAAGATGATGATTGTGGAGGAACTCGTTGGCACACTCAAGGCGCATGAGGAACGAGCGCATGGTTTCAACAACGAAGAGCGTGAGAAACTCCTTTCAACAAGGGAGGATTGGAAATCAAAAGAAGCAAAAGATGACGGTCAAAAGGAGAGGAAGAAATTTGACAAGTCAAAATTTGATGGTTCAATTGTTAGAAGCATGTACACTTTGTCAGTGAGTATACTAAGAAAGAGGAAGATGAGAGGGTGCTCTTGTGTACGTGGGAACTTTGTTCTAATCTTACATCAAGGAGTGCTCCAAGTGTAGATGCGCCCCTTCCAAGGTCGTGTGCATGATGAAGATGAGGGCATCCTGAGGTTGAAAATGCGTCCAACCTGAATTTGTGTGCGGGTTGAATATGAGCCCATCTCGGAGGTGAAGATGTGTCCATCCCAAAAATTGTGCAGGGTGAAGATGTGACCATCCTAGGGGTTTAGTTGTGTCGACTCCAAAATCAGGTGTGTTCGGGATGTAGTTATGTCCATCCCAGGGGTGTAGTTGTGTCCATCCAAATTGTCTAGGATGAAATATGTGTGTCTCCATCCTAAGCAGGTGTGTCCTATAAAATATGATTAGGAGGTGATTGTCGAGATAATCATGTTTTTTAGAAGGTAGGGAGCAGGCGGCGCCTAGGCGTCCAGTCGGTCCAGGCCGAACGCCATGACCGGTTGCCTCGCCTGGAAGGAGCGCCGCCGCCGTCCGCCGCCGCTGCCGCCGTCGTCCGCGTGGAAGGAGCGCCGCCGTCGTCGTCCCCTTGCGCCGCCGCCGTCAGTCGCCCCATGGCCGCAGTGAAGCGGCCGTCGCCGTTGTTCGGCGTGGGTGCGGCCGCCGCCGCCGGTGGAGGAGAGAAATGACAGAGGATGAGAGAAGAAATGGTTAGGGTTAGGGTAGGAACCGTTTTATACATCCCCATCTGAAAATCCAACGGCTGAGATTAAATGGGCCGACTTATGGCCCAACTTGCCCGCCTGGCTCACTGGACGCCCCTCCCGCCGCCACTCCTGCCCGACTCTGCTCCCGCCGCCCTCCCGCTGCCGCCGCCATCGGCCACCGCCGCCGCCGGCGAGCGCCTGGCCGGACGCCTAGGTGCCTAGGCGGTCTCCTGGGCGTCCAGGCGCCTCCCGGGCGCCTAGGCGTCTGGGCGCTCATTTACAACCCTGGTAGGGAGGCGTCCATATCGAACTCACCTAAAAGTGTTAGAGGTTGAGTCCAAGTCAAGATTAAGGATCCTAGTCAAGTTTGTTTAGGAGAGTCCAATTCGGGTTAGAGTAAGAGTTAGAGCCGGATTTTGCAATTGTAAGGGATTCATATATATATCAGCCTACCCCTGGTCGAATTAATCAAGAAAATTAGTCCCAAAAATCCAACATTATTGAGGGATGATTAGATTATTGATTTCTGTTGGCTTATATTTCGTATTAATTTTATTATGTTTTTGGGGGTGACTTCAGTTCTTGAAGTTGGTGATGGTGTTTTTGAGGTGTTGTCCACGTCAGGTGATACTCACCTAGGTGGTGATGACTTTGACAAGGTCGGTCCTTCTCCCTTTTCGTCTTCATACGGTAGATGGCTATTTGTTATTGTGTTTTTGTGTATTATTTGGATTAATCATCTGCAGGAACCTCTGTTAGCAGTTCTATATTGCTTACAAGTCTTTCCTTGTTAACATTTAGGAAAGTGATGAGCCATTGAGGAATTTAGGCACCCTGCATATTTATGATCTTTTCCCTTTCAAATGAGGTTATTTAACTCTGCAATCACAAATTTTAGGATCCATATTTGGCTGAACACAGAAAAACTAGACTGTCTTGCGGACTTAGCTAAGGCAATAGCTCATCATATTTCAGACTTAATGATATTAACTTTCCTGTTGAACTGTTGGAACTAAGGTACTTTGTATGGAATGATCAATCCTTGAAACAAGAGATGTTCTTACAAAACTATATCATTGCCAGAGAATTGTCGATTGGCTAGCAGCAGACTTCAAGAACAGTGAGGGTATTGACTTGCTGAAAGATAAGCAAGCTCTGCAGCGACTGACGGAAGCTGCTGAGAAAGCAAAGATGGAGCTATCGTCCTTGACACAAACAAATGTTAGGTTAGCTTCCACAGCCAAACAAATACTAGGCCACATTTTTGCTTGTTCATATCAGATATGACCTCTATTTCTGCTTCTTTCAGCTTGCCTTTTATTACAGCTACCGCAGATGGCCCCAAGCATATCGAGACAACTCTTACCAGGGCCAAATTTGAGGAGCTATGCTCAGATCTCCTTGACAGGTAAATGACTTGGGCTCATGCTAATGCTCTGCTGAAAGCTTACAGTTGAATTGTATTCCTTTGTGCCTACATCACTTTAGGGCACTTCTGATAGCTATGCATCTGCACATTTGCTATACATAGCCTGATCGGACTGAAGAAAGAAACGATGTTGCTGAAAGGGCATACGCATACCCAGTGCTGAAAGCTCCCACACATTGTGGGGTTTGGGGATCGGAATTTCTAGACAACCTTCCCCTTATTCTGTAAGGAGGCTGTTTCAAACCTAGGACCTCCAGGATATGAGTGGAGACTCTCACTAGCCAGGCTCCCACCGAAGAAAGAAACATGTTGCTAACGAAACCTTTTTAAACTGTCATTCAGGCTGAAGACTCCTGTGGACAATGCCCTTCGAGATGCAAAGCTGTCCTTCAAAGACATTGACGAGATAATTCTTGTTGGCGGGTCGACAAGAATCCCAGCTGTCCAAGAGCTTGTCAAGAAAATGACGGGAAAGGACCCCAATGTAACGGTCAACCCTGATGAGGTTGTTGCACTTGGAGCAGCCGTGCAGGTTAGATCATGATGAATCTCTGGTTGGTCAAATAAGTCAATATTTTAACATGTCTAGACCAGTGTACTGTTAACGTGTTATTAGGACAATGTTATTTCTACAAGTGTCTCCAGTGCACAGCCACGTTGGGAACTCAACATTTTAACTTTGAGTTGCAAAATTGTGGCTACAGGCTGGAGTTTTGTCTGGTGATGTCAGCGACATTGTCCTCCTTGATGTTGCCCCTCTATCCCTTGGTTTGGAGACATTAGGCGGCGTCATGACCAAGATTATCCCAAGGAATACGACACTGCCTACCTCTAAGTCGGAGGTCTTCTCAACTGCTGCAGACGGACAGACCAGTGTAGAGATCAATGTCCTTCAAGGAGAAAGAGAGTTTGTCAGGGACAACAAGTCACTCGGTAGCTTCCGGCTTGATGGAATCCCACCTGCTCCACGTGGTGTTCCACAGATCGAAGTTAAGTTTGATATCGATGCCAATGGTATCCTCTCTGTCACGGCGGTGGACAAGGGGACCGGGAAGAAACAGGACATTACAATTACTGGTGCCAGCACGCTGCCGAAGGATGAGGTGCGTCTTAAGCAAGAATCAGCCTGCCAATTTTTTTTAAACAACTGTTATACTATCCAAGTCTCATAAGTTTTGTGATTTGTGATCTAATTAGTCTTTTATCTGTGAAAAACGTCTCAGGTCGCGAGGATGGTTACTGAAGCTGAGAAGTTTGCAAAGGAGGACAAAGAGAAGAGAGATGCCATCGACACCAAGAACCAGGCTGAGTCAGTCATCTACCAGACTGAGAAGCAGCTGAAGGAGCTCGGTGAGAAGGTCCCAGGCGATGTCAAGGAGAAGGTCGAGACAAAACTGAAGGATCTTAAGGACGCCGTTGCTGAAGGATCAACAACACAGGCAATCAAGGATGCACTGGCCGCATTGAACCAGGAAGTCATGCAGCTTGGGCAGGCAATCTACAGCCAGCAGGGTGCCCCTGGAGCAGGTCCGACACCTGGGGGTGACGCCGGCGCCGGAGCTGCTGGTTCTGGCGCATCCGAGAAGCCTGCAGATGACGGTGATGTCATTGATGCTGATTTTACTGACAGCAAATGAGCTCGTGATGCTAGATTGACACCGTTGCAGGGGTCATATAGCATGACTGAGGACTTTGTTCCACAAAATTGCGTAGGATGTGGGGTCTACTTTTTTTTAGATTGGCGCTTTGTTTCCTCTGTTGGATGAACGACGCGAGATCTGGAAAGTTCAGTTTTAACTGCGAAATGAATACACATTCCTTCTTTGTTTTTCACGTTTCTTCACTGCAAGTGCTGTACTGTATGTGTGGCACGTTATGGCGTTGGTCGCTGCGACTTGCAAGGAACATGGAGAGTACATGTCATTAGCTCTTACGTATAGAAGCAGCACTAGTGGCAAAACACTTGGGGAAAGTTCCTTCAGCGTAACTGATTGTCTCCCGATCCTTTAAACGTCAACGTCATTGGTAAAATAGTAATTCCTTCGCTGTCAGGCTTTTTCAATCTTCTCCCTCTATATACCATCGTAGCTAGTTCTGTTAGGCTCCGTTATCGTCGATTCTGCCTGAATTTCCGTAACGCCAAAGTTGCCGTTGTGGTTGAGTGGGCTGTGCAGTAGGGACAATGGGAAATAAGACACTGATCCATGGGCATCTCCGTTTGGGCCCTTCTTGGAACATGAATGAAAACAGAGGAACACTAACAAATGTAGGAATAGAAAACATACAAGAATAGAAAAAGTGACGACCACAGGAATTAAAACCAGAGGAATGAAAAATTTATTATTAAGGTATTTGAAATGGAGGAATAGAAACACATGAAAAAATGTTCATGTAAGTAAATAAAAATGTTTATGAGCTATATTATTTTTGGTACTTCCACCTGCTCTCCTTTTCTAATACTTCCGCCTGTCCTCCGTGTTCTTCTCTCTTGGCTGCAGCTCATCTTCCACATTTCTACCCTTTTCTCTCTCGTGTCTTCCTACGGGTCTTCACAAAACATCACGGATGGATGTGTCATTTGCATTTTGTTGAAGCTCAAGCAAGCAGCGGCTTCAAGCACCCTCTCTCACCTCTGGGCTTCAACGAAAACTTTAGTTTTGAGTAGATTTTCTGATTGAGTAAAGTGCATCATCGGTTTTTGAATTTGTCTAGATATATCATTTAAGTTCATGAATTTTTGAAATGCATATTTGGATCTATGAATTTGTTAAATCATCTATGCCTGGAATACAGAAAATACTCATATGGCTATTGACATAACTGTTGCTTAAGTTTTATTTTCGTATTTATTTTCTCCTCAAATCGTTAACCTCGAATATGAATTATGATACCAAAGTTGATTTTGGAAGAGAATTAATATGAAAAATAGAACTCAAGTAACACTTATATCAATAGCCATAGGGGTATCGGTTTTGTACCTAGATGACACACTTTAACAAATTTATAGGCATAAATATGCATTTTAAAAGTTCGTGTACCTAGATTACACACTCAAACAAGTTCATGAACTGATGATATACTTTACTCTTTCTGATTCCTCCGCCTTTTAGTGAAAATGATGCCTTTTCTGACCAATGGGGCGCTTCATTCCTGCAATCCAAACACTATACGATGTCATCAAAACATAGTAATACCATCCCTTTGAAAATCCTTCAATTCGAACTGCACATTAGCATGTTTGTTAAGGCCTCGTTTAGTACTTCGAATAATCATCCACGTGTTCCGTTGTTTATCTATTTAGGTACCAGATTGTATTTTTGAACTGTGATAATAATATAACCGTGACATAAAAACATAATTTTTTTTTAAAAAATGAGGAAAAACAAAAGTGATTCTTGAACATGCTGCAACTCAGATTTTCTGAAGCAACTGTGGTTGGTAGCATGAGGTAAACGTGACATAAAATTAAAGAGTGTATAATTCTTTAAAAGAATGAGAAAAAATAAAAAATTCTTGAACATGCCATACTGCTTTGTCAGTACACTCGTACATCACTTCACATCGTACATTACTTCACAAACATTGTGATTAAAGCACTATGAAATATGTCGGGCCTGTTTGGTTTGAACCCAAAATTTGCCACATTTTGCCACGCCTAAGTGTAGTCAAGTTTGACCAACTTAGTCACTGTTTGGTTCATAGCCATAATTGTGGCAAGATTTGTTGCCATCTAACTGGGTCCTACATGTCAAGGACTCACAAAAGTGCGGCAAGATTCCCTTAGGCTTGTCAAGTTGTGGCTGAAAATTTAAGCACCTAACCTTAGTCAAGTTAGGTAAAAATTTATAGCAAATTGTGGCAACCTTAGTATATAAACCAAACAGCCCCGTCATCTTTCACACTGAAGAATTAAGACGACTAATAAAGCATGTACCAATGGACAACCTTACTTTGAGAAGCAATAAAAAAATAACCTGACAAAGAAACTACAGCTCAACATTGTTTCATACTGTCTGAATATGAAACACTAGTATGAAGAAACTACAACTTTTATAGACTCAAAGACCATACACTGAATAAAAAGTTGCCAACAAACAAATGACCACAGTGTTGTAATCTAATAACGTAAAAGCAGTACCAACAAACTGTGATCTCTAGTCACCATCTAACGTGAGTTGATCAGCCTCTACTCTAAAATGAATGCAACATCCTGATTTAGGATTTTATATTAAGGAGAATTTTTTATAAAATAAAAATCTAAAATTTGTGCATCATATGCATATAACCAATTATTTTCATGCATAGAATGTGTGACCAGAGTTTATTTGAATCAAAATTTAATTTAAATGCATCAAAGAAAACAAACAGGAGAAAAGGAAAACAGAAAATAAAAATAAAAGCCAAACTGGCCATAGGTATTTTCCCTTCCCCCGACCCGTCTCCCATTTTCTTCGTTCTCGCGCATGGTCCACTCGACCTCCTCGTCCGGCCCGTTTCTTTCTCTCGGCCCACCAGCGCCAGCCTCTTCTCACACCGTAGCCTGGCTCGCCTCCTTCGCTCGCTCTGCGGCCCAACATCCATGCACGCATCTCGGTCCGTTTGCCCAGCATGCACACATGTAATTAAATATTATTCACTATAATAGTTGTATACATGCATTCATGTTATCTCATATTGATTGAAATTATTTACACTGCATTTAGTTTGTATGTTTGCTTGTGTATGTGCTTGATTACGTGTAGAAGAGTATGTTCAAAAGCATACATTTGAGAATATTCAGTGGCAAGACTTTGCGTTGCTTGAGTATCAAAACCCGCATTAGAAAGGCTAGTGCCCTCGACTGTATTGATCCTATTTTGAAAATTGTTTTGTTTACGAACTTATATGCTTGTGTTAATTTGACAGGTAAACTTATTGATAGGGTTTACTGGCTTTGTCTGTTTTTTCCTTATGGTTGCCTTTCCTTATCACCTGAGATTTGGCAAAGAGTCGGGTATAGTTATATTCTTCTTGTTTAGCATGCTTAGTTGGGAATGGGAAATTAATTAACTTGTCTAATAAACTTTTAATCATATTGATAATGGTGAACCCCCCTTTTTAGCAACATGAAACTTAGGGATATAAGCAAACAGGGTTTGCTGATTGGGTTGGATGGCATAGTGGTATGCTTGCTTTATATCTAAGGACCTATTCGGGGAGCACCACCTAGGACAGCAGTGTCAGCACAAGGTCGATATGGGTAAGGATTAGCTGAATAATTAGATGTAGTATCTATATTGTATGGACCAGTTGAGGGATCGTGGAATAGAAGTTGGTAGAGGATTGTCCTAGGATCTGAACAACAGAAGAGGGGCCCTTGGGATGGATGGTATTCAGTAGGAGTCACCACCCTCCGGTGAAATTTTATTGGATCCGTACATGATGTTAGTCTCTTTGTAAAGCCTATTTCGTGATCTCTTGGCCATTCTCCAAAGGTAGTGTATATGTGGCATAATAGATGTTCTTTAGTCGTTGACCGGTGATGAAATCATAAACTTGTGGATAAAGTGGTGCTACCTCTGTAGAGTGTAAAACTATCATGACATTCATGATTCCGGTTACAAGTGGTCTAGACCCTCATATGATTAGAGTTATGGACTTGGGTAATGGTTTGACTAATGATTGAGATTGGTTATTAGTCGTTGATTATTGGTTATGGTTGGTAATGGCTGATGGTTATGGTTGGTTAATGATGACTGGATGATGATGATAGCTATGAATTGTTTTTGATGATGGAAACCGATGGTCTATGGAATTATGTTGGAAATTGGTTACTGGTGATGGATATGTATGATGATTTAAATTGATGTTGGTTGGTTATGTCAGAATTAACCTCACCTAGTAATTGTAGGCTGCATTTAGAATATTGTGAACTAAAACTTGCTTATGACGTGATAAATGTACATATTTTATTCATGATATGGATGTATTCTGGTTTATCATTTTATGATGCCATTTTGTATGTGTGAAACGGTATCCGGGGTACATATACACTACACCTGGTTTGTTTCCAAAATCGAGTGTGATAAAAGTAGTATTAGAGCTATATCAGTTGTAGGATGCAAGCCTAGTTAGAATGAATGTCATTAAGGACATAAGATTTTTTTTTTGTGAAAATCATTCTTTCAAAAATTTCCCCTTCTCACCTTTGCTTTTGCTTTTTTACACTTTCCTCCATTAATACCCTACACAACTCTTTTGCAAAAATTATATATGGTCACCAGTAAATATATCATTTGTAAACGTACTAGAGGATGCGTGTTAGACGCCTTCCCCTAGACACGTAGAGCCTGAATGACCAATGCATGAGGATGATGTAGTAGCACCTCCGAGAAGGACACACAAGAGAGTAGGAAACCAAGAAGTATGAACCTTAAGGAGAGGAAGACCTTCCAAATGTATCTCAGGAGGAGCCTTATATGGAAGAACAACCATTTGCTCAACAAGAGGAAGAGCATGATGATCCCATCTTTCGCGTAGCCTTGGAGTCTTATAATACTCTGGGAGCAGAAGGAGGACACGTAGCACAAGAGTTAGTGTATTCCTTTTCAGAATTCGCCCAGACATGTACCCGGAGTACTACCTCAAGAGAGTGCCCGAACAGGATGTGACGTATGGAGAGTTGTTGTTCACATCTTCTCCAGCGATGACGTTCAGGCAAAGAACACGGCACCTGCTTGGAGAGTCACTCGCGAGGATGCTGTTGCTGAAGTCCCATGGGAAGCATTGACGGTACTATGCCATGCCTATTGCACTGGAATTAGAGCCACCAACTTTGCACTTCACCCTCACTAGAAGAAAGGTACGAGAAGAATCATTGGACCACTCAAGAGAACCCGCATGACTCTAGGGCGACTGATAGATCCCCGAAGATGCTAATATACGTGGGCAATTGGTTGACAATTAGATTGCCCTTCACTACCATCTGAAATGCAAGTTGGAATAACCGTCAACCCAAAAATGACTCCCACTCCCACCTGAACTGCCTCTTCACTAATTCGTGACCCCATATCCATCTCATCGATATAGAACAATATGCATTCACCATCCAGTATCTACAATAGTGTTGTGTCTCGTAATTAGGATTTATGACTACCTTTGAATAAAATTGTAATAAACACTTAGTTTGTTAGCGCGGTTGCCTGGTGTGGTGTGATGACTTATGTTTGATTACTTGAGTATGTGTTTGTGTGTGCGCTTGGATGTGAGTTGTGGAACGTTTTAGCATTCGTACAAATCCTCATTCTTTATCTATTAAATATATAAATAAAGCGTTATCTAGAATCATATACGCTTATGCATATAGATGGCAATTTCTTCTATCTCTCTCCATTCCTATCTCATCTCATTTCCGTCTCGATCTCTCTCTACTTCCATGGGAGATGATCACTACTAGAAGATTAACACCATCAGGATCAGTACTGAGGATTCTTTCTTATTCGTTAGAGGAGGGTTGTTCTTATCAACGAACAATTTCCAATGCTTGGCCCAAGCCAAGACAAGATGGTTGTGCAATATTGTTATCAACATTGTGTGTCCAAAAGTAACCTTTAAAAAGTAGTGAAATTAATTATTTTTTTAAAGTGAACAATGATAAAGGAGAATAAAATTAGGAACTTGTTAAAACATTAAATATTCTTTGATATAAAAGAGTACTTTTCAAGAAAAATATTTTTTCAGAGAAAGAATTCCAAAGGAACCAAAAATGCAAAAAGGGAAGATAAATTAATTTCAAACCATATTATGGAAGGTTCAAATTCAAATCCAATGTTGAAACAAAAAGTAGTCAAACATCAAATTGGAATCACATTGAAATTCTCCATATCCTAATTAGCCTCCATGTCAAGTTTCATAATATTTGAATGGCATTTGCTATTTAATTCAATGAAGCCATTGAAATGTCTGTGAGTTCAATCTCAAATTTGGATTCAGATTCAAACTTTTTTCATTCCCAATTTTGAGTTCATATTTCGAATCTGCATAATTGATTCAGCCTACCTGACAATTTTGGGCATTTTTGGACAAAGTTTGGTCGGGAGTTTGTTTTAACAGAGAGGATAAGGGAGGGGTGCTGTAGGCCCCACATGTCAGCCTCACACTAGTTCAACCGACTCTGTACTTTCATTCTCAGAGAGCCACCACAATGTGCATGTTGCCACCTCCTGCTAGGTTGCTAGCTGTGGAAGGGTTCTTATCATCCATACGCTGCCCTGAGTGGATTTCATCGTACCCAAGCGGCAGAACAGAGCACAGCACCGAGAGCTAAACTCTCCGGGCGCGTCACCATGTCCGCCATCTTGCCAGGCCGTCGCGCTGCATCTCTGCTGCCTCGTGCGCGAAGCTGAGAGCACCACAAGTTGCGCCGTGTCTTCCTCCATCTCCCAAGACTGCTATCGCCTCGTCTCCATCACCTTTGGTTTGCTACTTCGGCCGCACACCACGAAGCCGCACCGCACCATGGCATGGCCGCCTCCTCCTCTCGGCCGAGCCCATATGCTACTGCACATGCGTGTGGGTTACTTTATCCACCATCTCACTCTTCATCTCCAGTGAGGATCATGAACCGAGGCACTCTGTTTTGGAGCAGAACAACCGCCGTTGCCGCACCATTGCGTGACTTGTGTCCTGAGGTGAGTGATCTTCGGGTTTAACTAAACACTGGGCTTGCAAACTTCCTCATGTTCCTATTTGATCAATGTTTATTATTTATCATTGAACACGAACAACAAATTTGAAGTCGCCATCGCCGCGGTTCTGTTCCTCCGCTGGCACTTCATTATTTTCCCGTTGGTACAACCATTTTCCCAAGCTTCCTAGACTACCTCAGGTTCGTGTGACAGTGCTCTAGCTTTTCCTCATGCATGTGCTGTATGTTAATCTTCGTAAAACAAGCATCAATCACTTTTGTTCCATCGGCCTCATAAGAAACCCGGTTAGAAAAACCCGAAATTCATTATGCTTAGTAATTATCGCACCAATCCCATTAGTGAGTATGTTCTACATCCCCTGTAGAGTTTCAGCACCAACCAATTAGAAAATAATCGTCTCTTCAGGTTGGGTGACGGTTTTTCCCCTTTACAACTGCCGAAACCCGAGGTCATGGGTGGAAGCGTTGTTTCAGTCATTCACACCCCGATTGAAGTGCATTTTAATGATACTCATGCTTCCAGCCAACTTTATGATTAATTTTGGGTTGTTTAGTGCCGCCGTTGAGGGGGGGGGGGGGGGGGGGGACACCTCGCCAGAGTGTTGCCTCCGCCGCCTCCCGGCGCACTGTTGATTCCGGCCATCTCCTCCGCGTTCGAGCCTCTCCAAGGCATTGACCTTGTCGTAGAGGTGGTTTTGCTCTAATATCCCTTGAATTTCTCCAATGGGAGCACTATTCCGGTAGCAGCGCTGCTGGTGGCTGCCGCCAGGCACTGCCAATCGGGTTCAGCCCGGGGAGGAAGAAGGTCCTCCCGGGTCCCACCTCCCATACACCGGTTCCCTTCTCCCTTATTCTCGGTGGCTAGGGGTGGGCATTCGGTTAACCGACACATTTCGGTTCGGTTTTTAGGTTATTTTTGAAATCCGGTTTCTGAAAAATAGAAACCGAAATATGTAATTCAAAAAGAAAAACTGGGCCACCGGTTAACCGGTAATTTCGGTTCGGTTTTCGGTTAACCGAACAAAAACCAAACTTCAACCCTAACCTTCGATCTCTCTCGATAGGGTCATCCTGGGCATGGGCCAGGGCGCGGTCGCCGCCGGAAACAGCCGCGGGGCGCGCGGAGGCCTTTGTCGGCTAGGAGGGCACGAGGGATCAGTGCGAGGAGGCGGGGCGAGGAGGCCGTGGGGCGGCAGGACGATGAGACCCCGGGCGGTTGGGCGATGCAGTTCGACGAGGCCAACAGGACTCGCGGCAGCCGTGGGCGACGGGGCGCGGCGGTCGACGGGTGACCTGGCTCGGCGGCTGATGGGGTTGGGGCGCGGCGGCTACATGCGATGCGGTAGGCTTGGCACGGTGAGGCGAGGAGAAGCAGTCGTGGGGCGACAGGAGTCGGCGGCCAAGGGCGACGGGGCTTCACGCGGCGGCCAGGTGTGAGTTCGATTGTTGTGGGATTCGGGTGACGGCGTAAGGCTAGGGTTTGGAAGTCGGGCTGGGCCAAATTGATGGTTTGTGGGGACGGTGTAGTGTTTTTTATGGGCTTTGCCGGTGGGCCGAGTTTGGGTTGTGTTTAATTCGGTTAGTCCGGTTAACTGGAATATAAAACCGAACCGAAAAAAAGTTCGGGTTTTGCTACTTAGCGACCGAAATTTGTCCGATTTGGACCGGTCGGTTAATTCGGTTTCGGTTCCGGTTAATTCGGTGTCAGTTTTTGGTTTTTGATTTTTTTGCCCACCCCTATCGGTGGCAAATGATCTTTTGTGCCGTTGCCCATTTAAACAGTGTGGCATCCATGTTGCCTCTCCCTCATTGGCCCATTTAAATCAAGTGGGCCCAGCCCCTGTTAAATCCTTTTTTCCTATTAGAAAACAAATCCAGAAACTATTCAAACTTCCAAAAATCATTGCTCCTACGAGATTTGACCAAAAGTCCCAAACAAATTTTGTTGGATTCCTTTCAACTTGTACTTTGCACTTGTGCAATTGTATTGGTATGAAAATCCATGGAATGGTCTGCATAATTCCTTAAAGTCAGCACTTTGGGAATTATTTCCAAGAGATTACCATTATGGAAAATTTCCAATTTTGGAAGGAAGGTCTTTCATAAATACCTTGATATTAATTTAAAATTTCAGCTTCATTGGAATTAATTCGACCATTCAAACTGTGTTACTTTTTCATATGTCCAGGAAAATTGTAAAAACAACAGGAACTGTTTCAGAAAATATTCTAAAATGAAAAAAATTATATCTCCCTCTAGGAATCTTATACAAATGTGAAACCAATTTTGTTGTACTCATAGTGATCAACCCTATCTGAAAAACCAACTTTTATACATGTCAAAGCTACAGTTTTTCCAGGAAAATTCAGTGGAGGTGAAAGCTTTGTAGATTTTTGTAGACCACATTCTGTCAAATCTTCAGCTGAAATTTGGTTAGCACCTTTTTTATGACATATGTGTATTTCGGCAAAAATCCCAGCATTATTACACTTTGTCTTCACCAGATAATGACAGTAGTATGTTTCATCTACGTCTATGTCATAATGAAGTTCAAAATTACCTTACCCCTCAAATCAACTTGGTAAACCCATCCTTTCCACCAAAATTAAAATGCAACCTAGACCCTGCCCGTGTACTTATACATCATACTTAGTCATATTAAGATTCATCAAGTTTTCTCTCTTTTCTAAGTCCTAGTTCTTATATGTGCATTTCATATCGATAGTTATCGAGACGAGGGACTTGGAGGACTTGGAGGAGGGATTTCTTCTGGATGGACCAGCAGCTGATCACATATACACTCTCGCTGACTTTGACTAACCGTTGAGCAAGGCAAGCCCCGGTTTGTATTTAAGAGCTTTTATAAAATTTTGCTTTGTATCACATTACGTGTTGGAGATGAATTGTGCATTGAGTCTAGATGATTTTGATACTCCACTTGCATAAACACTCATGGAGTATTTGGGTAGCTGTTAAGTCCTCGTGTAGCTGTTGCTATGCTAAATATTGTATAAAAATCCGGTAGAAGTCGAGTAGTTAGAATCTACTCGCGAGATAGGTTTGACCTCACATGGGATTTGTTTATGGTAGAGAATGACTTATGGAAATGAATATGAGACCGGACAGCGAGGTAGGATGTGTAGTCCTGCCTGTGTCGATTGAGGACCGATCCGTGTGCAGTCCTATTGGGCAAGTTTGAGTTGTACCGGATGCATAATGGTATATGGGACCCAAGAAACTGATGTAACTCGTGGACCTTGGTGTGGAAACTTCTCTGCTGTCTTTGAATGGGGTTGAGAAGGCATAAAGGTGTGAATCTTCTAGCGGGCAACTTCGACGTGTCCGTGTAGGGGACTTTTTGTTTGGGATGGAGAGTTGATTCCATATTAGGGCGTCTTGTGAAAAGTGGTGCATATGGCGTAGAGTGAATCGCACCGACGTGGCTTCCTTGCGGGCGTATGTGTCGTGCATTCCGGTATTATTGATTGCAATCACCGTCGCTTGCGATTATGGACTGAACATACCTGTTCGCTGAGTCGTGACGTAATAAATTAAAAATAACGGAATCATATGAATTATGCTCTATGCTTAGTCATTGTTTACTACTTGTATGCTATAGTTATATTGCTAACTAAATTTGTTTTTATGAAACTGTAAACTGCTGCTAAAATTTGAAAATAAAGGACATACATTAGGCAAGTTTCTTTTATGCAAATTCAGCTGCCTATGTAATAGAGTTTCTAACATGTAGAGTTGCATGTTTAGGTGAGACGGTTAAGTCTTGCTGAGCATTAAGCTCACGGTTTGTGGATTAATGTTTTTATAGGTAACATCGCATATGACGGGTTCCATAGTGCGGCATCACCCCTCTCGGGTTGTATTGCCGAGCGGAAACACCACGAGCCGCTGCTTTGCTTCGTGTTGCTGGTGTGAGGTATTCCGGGCTGAATACTCTCACTTGTGCAGTAGCTAGGTTCGAGTGAGTGTATTATGTATCTTCTGCTGCTTACGTACTCCTTATGTACATTATTACTTAAACTCGCATATCTTATGAAATAAAACTTTAGTATGTTTCACGTATTTTTTCGTGTGTGCTGTTGAGTGTCGCATTGCGCGACACTACCCAATGTGATTCCTGGAATGTCGGGACCCCGATCCTCACAACCTGGTATCAGATCCGCGTTTGGAAGCATGCGTGAAAAGAGCCTATTTTTGAAAACTTCTAAGTAGTTGAGTGAGAATTCGTGACTATGCCCACATAAGGTCTATCATAGTATTAGTTACATAAGGTGGCAAGCTAACATATGTGTTACTATATTCTGTAACAACGCTTTGACATCAGGTAAGAGGTAAGGTACGCCACCGCAAGCGGATCAATTGCGGTAAGCTCACCATGCAAGAGGTAGCATGTGATTGTTCCTCGTGGCTTGGCACGGGAGTTAATATGAGTCTCTGAACTTTCTCATGGTTCTGAGAACATATGAAAACATTGTTCCCCGGCGTGCTTTAGGCAAAAGCGTGGATACCCCATCGTGTGGTCAAAAACAAGAAGCATGCAACTCTTTAACGTTCAATGTAAAGGGCCATAAGCAGCGCTGATCCCTAGCGCAAGAGATAAATTACGTGGCCACCTATCATGCGGTTGAAAAGCACGTAGTGTGTTTTTTAATAAACATGTGAAAGCACCTCATACTGGTGCAGCATTAGACAAAGACGTGGGACCCCGTCGGGTGGTACATAACCTGATGCCTCCTACTGGTGAAGCATTATGCAAAGACGTGGGACCCCCGTCGGGTGGTAGAATACCCGGTCATGTACCTGGAGATGTGGCTCAGCTCGGGGCGGCCCACATGGAATGATACGGGATGAATGTCTTACTTTCATATATATTATTGTGACTGCCTAAAATGATCGCCCGTGCGGGCCGTGCCGTACAACACCATAATGAGTGTTTTGTAAATTGAGTGTATTATGCAGGTACACTAACCGCAATATCGTACTGCGCTTAGAAAACATTTGTGAGTGACCGTTTATAGTGCCACCAATTTAGACGTATATGCCTTTATAATCCGGTTAGGATTTTCACTTTTGTAAGGCACGTAGTACCGACATGTGTCCCATCAATGCATTATGAAGATCACTGTAATGTGAACTCAAGAAGGTGCAAAAATACATTTATTATCTATTGATCTATGATTTTTAACTATGTTTTTCAAAGTTGGAGTAGGTTTGAACTCAAGTGATTCAAAAAGCAGAGTCTCTGTTTTCTGTCAGGAATATAACCTGCCTTTAAAAATCCATAACTCCCAGAAGAAAAGTCTAATGAAGGTTAATTTTTACATTTATGGAAATATTAGGAAGTCTTCTACAACTTTTATATTGAACTCCAGAGCAGAATCCCCTTCTAACCCATTCAAAAATTCAAAGTTCCAAAGTCTGCCAAACTGGACAGAAACTGGAACCCCTCTCTATACCTGTTACTATTTTTGTCATATCTATTAGTAAAAAATCAAATGGCTTCATGTGATACATTTCTGGAATCCTTGTGATGTATATTAAAAATTTTTAATTTAAAGTTTTGGCAAATTTTTATATTATATATTTGTAAAACTGTGGCCAAATCCACAATATACAAAGGAGGTGCTGTCAAAATTTCCCTTGAAATCTAGGAACTTTGTCAAACTTTAAAAATTCATTTCTCCTCAACCAGAGATGATATTAAGGCATATAAATACTTTTTGGACATATATTGAAGTCTTCTACAACTTCTGTTTGGACCTAAAGATTAGATTTCCAATTTAATTTAGTGTTTTGATCAATGGAACGAAAACTGTTCCTAACTGCAGAACGCAGAATTGAATTTCTGTACTTTGCAGTGAATTGGTCATAACTTGCATTACACAAGGGACCATGGGTTGTCTGATACCTTTCCGGAAATCTTACTGCTTATGCTACAACTTTTTAGTTTTGAGTTTTATAAGATTTGAATTGAAATTTTATAAAACATGTGAATCAAAGTTGGTACCTCCAAATGGAGCGCTGCTGAAATTTTTCCAGCAGTTGTGTCCACTTTGAACTGTGATAACTTTTGATCCCAACATGATCTGGAGGAGAGAGAATACTCGTTGGAAGTATGATCGAGTTAAGTTCAACTCTTATTTTTGGGTCAAGGCATGAAAATGCTGTTAGCATGATCAAACTTAAGTTTTTGTGAAACTGGTCCAGTCTGCCAGTGTTGTGACCGGTTCCACTAGTTTTTGTCTTGGACAGCGTTGAACCTGGAGTTGTTAAAACTTTTATGCATTCACACAATCCTAGGTTCTGCTATCCGCAGTTATTCACCAAATTTACTCATCTTTCCCAAGGCCATCGCTTTTGGCATAATTGGCATTAGGGTGCATATGTATGCACGTTGGAAAGATTTAACACTCTTCTTTGCACAAGCATCTTTTGCTCGGCCTATAGCTAACTTGAATGTTTCCGTCAAGTTATCTATCCAGAATTGCTGGTCCGGAAATGTCGGCACCCAACCAACTTCCCAACCGCCCTAATAGTGGCTTCATTACTGTCTACCGGCAAATCAAAAGACCATGGTAAAGGCACATGGGTTATCTTTTATTTTGCTTAATCAACAAAGGTGTTGATTATGCTTCCACAAATATCACCGTTTCAATTTCCAACTGTTGTGCAGTTGGTATAGATTTATGCAAGTTTTTGGTCAGTTAAACAAATTACGGAGGTGATACTCTAGTAGAGTCTTAGCTGATTTTTACGCTTGCTTGAAGAGATATTTATATCATACTCAAGGGCTGCTGACCTCTAGTGTGACACAAGCAGTGACATTTTCATTTCCATGATTCAAAATTTCTTTTTGGAAGAGTATAAACAAGTGACCAAGCCATTTAACTCGTGTGGTTGATAACTCCTAACAACGGAGTTCACGCGCGACGTCTTCTCGAAAGTGGGAGACTTTAGCAAGGCAGAGTTTATCTGTCACAATTAACCTTGTTGACGAAGGCTGGTTACCACTAACCTAAGAGATAATCAGAACATATCCTTTTACTACCTTTTCCATCAACCAACGATGATATGTCTCAGCATTATGAGACCGCTGTGGCACATCACCTTTCCCAGTAGAATTTTTTTTTTGAGAAAAAATTTTCAAGCTCCTAGACTGGAACTTAAAGGGGAAGGCATAACCTTCATTTAACTTTGGTGTTTGATTACCAAAACTCATTTGCATCGGGGGACGTCAGCACCAAAGCGACGATGAAATATGTTATTTTCATGTGGGCAAAGTCGGAACACCTGACCGATTCACCCTACAGGATGATAGTAGCTGCCACATTTTATCGTTCTCGAGAAAACTACTAGCATGATCTCGACAGGAGTCTGCTACAACAATGGTCATATAAGAGTATTGATTTTAACAGTATGGTCATCATCGCAGTACGCACACGGAGCATGAAGTAAATGCTTGTGAGTACTAGACGACCTATTCAAAAAGACTGCATTTTACCATCGACTTTTCCTTGATGGATTGTTTGACCAACGTTAAGTGTGGTATGACCTTGATACCCTATTGTGGTTGTATAAGTTGTTGGAAAAAAACCATACGTGATCTTTACCGCCTAGCAAAAGGGATGCTCATTACAAACTCTTCAAAAATTACTCTCTTTACCACTTCACAAGGCAACCCAACCACATTCACTAATGAATAGAGATCGTTAGTAAGGACATTTCAAGATGAGACACCTGACCCTTGGCTATTAAACCACAATTACATTTTTAAGTTGTGGTTAGAAGGTTTCATGCAGTGCAACCTCATCGGCAAGTTAATCCTTCAACTCATTTGTACTCATTACATTCATTTGGGCTGAGTTCCATCTGTCCTTGTGATATTGTTATCTTGTATTCCACGATATTGGTCAAAGTTAGGCAAGATGTATTCCTTGTCCAGCACCTTTCAAGACCAAGTTTGTCAAACCTTGTGAATCTTGAGATGCATCTCATCATGTTTGAATTGTCTTGCATACTTTTGTTCAAACCATAAAAGCAAATGCATCATACCGTATACATCTATATCATGGGTTACGTTGTATATGCACAACATCCCACAAATTCCGACGCATCATGATTCATTGCTCACTAAGGACCTGAAAAATGATTAATAATGAACTTTGAGCAATAATATGTATCTCCATCCAAATATTTGAGTAGTATCTAATATTCTTGAGCTATGGACAACTTGATCGTTCATAACTTTATTTTCTTGATTCATCATGATTGAGTAATACATGGAGCACTGATTACTCGAGCTCCTTGTGATCAATGAAGATTCGAGCAGCTAGATCTCGAAGCTAGGAACAGTATAGAGGAACCACATGGAATCTGAAGATTATCGCATATCAAATCACTTCAAAGTTGTTAACATCTTTTTTCGGTTAACGACTATCTTTTACCAATCATCCCCTATCAACTCTCTTCTTTATTTCATAGAATCTCAGGACAAGATTCCTTTAAGGGGGAAGGATTGTGAAGTCCCGTACTCGAGAAAAACAAGAATGAAAAATAGTGAAGTTAATTTTTTTTAAAGTGAACTAAGAAATTCAAACTCCAATGAACTAGGTAGATGATAAAGGAGAATAAAATTAGGAACTTGTTAAAATATTAAATATTCCTTGATATAAAAGAGTACTTTTCAAGAAAAATATTTTTTCAGAGAAAGAATTCCAAAGGAATCAGAAATGCAAAGGGGAAGATAAATTATTTTCAAACCATATTATGGAAGGTTCAAATTCAAATCCAATGTTGAAATGAAAATAGTCAAACATCAAATTGGCATCACATTGAAATTCTCCATATCCGAATTAACCTCCATGTCAAGTTTCATAGTTTGTGAATGGTGTTTGCAATTTAATTCAACGAAGCCATTGAAGTGTCCGTGAATTCAAATTCAAATTTGAATTCTGATTCAAACTTTGTCCATTCCCAATTTTGAGTTCATATTTCGAATCTGCATAATTGATTCAGCCTACCTGCCAATTTGGGGCATGTTTGGACAAAGTTTGGTCGGGAGTTTGTTTTAACAGAGAGGATAAGGAAGGGGTGCTGTGGGCCCCACATGTCAGCCTCACACTAGTTCAACCGACTCTGTACTTTCATTCTCAGAGAGGCACCGCGATGTGCATGTTGCCACCTCCTGCAAGGTTGCTTTGTGCCGTGAATCCAGTCAAACAACAGCTGAGGAGGTGTTCTTATCATCCGTACGCTGCCCTGAGTGGATTTCATCGTACCCAAGCGGCAGAACAGAGCACAGCACCGAGAGTTAAACTCTCCGGGCGCGTCACCATGGCCGCCATCTTGCCAGGCCATCGCACTGCACCTCTGCTTCCTCGCGCGCGAAGCAGAGAGCACCACAAATTGCACTGTGTCTTCCTGCATCTCCCAAGACTGCTATTGCCTTGTCTCCTTCACCTCTGGTTTGCTACTTCGGCCGCACACCACGAAGCTGCACCGCACCATGGCATTGCCACCTCCTCCTCTCGGCTGAGCCCATCTGCTACTGCACGTGCGTGTGATACTTTATCCACCATCTCACTCTTCATCTCCAGTGAGGAACATGAACCGAGCCACTCTGTTTTGGAGCAGAACAACCGCAGTTGCCACACCATTGCGTGACTTGTGTCCTAAGGTGAGTGATCTTCGGATTTAACTAAACACTGAGCTTGCAAACTTCCTCATGTTCCTATTTGATCAATGTTTCTTATTTATCGTTGAACACGAGCAACAAATTTGAAGTCGCCATCGCCGCGGTTCTGTTCCTCCGCCGGCACTTCATTATGGTCCCGTTGGTACAGCCATTTTCCGGAGCTTCGAAGACTACCTCAGGTTCGTTTGAAATTGCTCTAGCTTTTCCTCATGCATGTGCGGCATGTTAATCTTCGTAAAGCAAGCATCAATCACTTTTGTTCCATCGGCCTCATAAGAAACCCGGTTAGAAAACCTGAAATTCCTCATGCTTAGTAATTATCGCACCAATCCCATTAGTGAGTATGTTCTACATCCCCTGTAGATTTCCCAGCACCAACTAATTAGAAAATAATCGTCTCTCCAGGTTGGGCGACGGTTTTTCCCCTTTACAACTGCTGAAACCCTAGGTCATGGGTGGAAGCGTTGTTGCAGTCGTTCGCACCGTGATTGAAGTGCATTTTAATGATCCTCATGCTTCCAGCCAACTTTATGATCAATTTTGGGTTGTTTAGTGCCGCCGTTGGAGGGGAAACACCTCGCCGGAGTGTTGCTGCCACTGCCTCCCGGCTCACCGTCGATTCTGGCCATTAACTCCGTGTCTGAGCCTCTCCAAGGCGTTGACCTTGTCATATAGGTGGTTTTGCTCTAGCATCCCTTGAATTTCGCCGACGGGAGCACTATTCCGGCAGCAGCGCCTCTGGTGGCCGCCGCCAGGCACCACCACTCGGCTCAGCCCGGGGAGGAAGAAGGTCCTCCCGGGTCCCACCTCTCATACACTGGTTCCCTTCTCCCTGATTCTCTGTGGCAAATGGTCTTTTGTGCCGATACCCATTTAAACCGTGTGGCGTCCATGTTGCCTCTCCCTCATTGGCCCATTTAAATCAAGTGGGCCCAGCCCCTGTTAAATCCTTTTTCCTATTACAAAACAAATCCAAAAACTATTCAAACTTCCAAAAATCATTGCTTCTACTAGATTTGACCAAAAATTCCCAAACAAATTTTGTTGGATTCCTTTCAACCTGTACTTTGCACTTGTGCAATTTTTTGGTATGAAAACCCATGGAATGGTCTGCAAAATTCCTTAAAGTCAGCACTTTGGGAATTATTTCCAAGAGATTACCATTATGGAAAATTTCCAATTTTGGACAGAAGGTCTTTCATAAATACCTTGATATTAAGTTAAAATTTCAGCTTCATTGGAATTAATTCGATCACTCAAACTGTGTTACTTTTTCATATGTCCAGGAAAATTGTAAAGCAACAGAAACTGTTTCAGAAAATATTCTAAAATTGAACAAAATTCATATATACCTCTAGGAATCTTAGACAAATGTGAAACCAATTTTTTTGGACTCATAGTGATCAACCCTATCTGAAAAACCAACTTTTATACATGTCAAAGCTGAAAGCTTTGTAGATTTTTGTAGACCACATTCTGTCATTGCTTTAGCTGAAATTTGGCTAGCACCTTTCTTATGACATATGTGGATTTCTGCAAAAATCCCAGCGTTATTACACTTTGTCTTCACCTAGTATATTTCATCTACTTCTATGTCATATTGAAGTTCAAATTTCCTTACTACTCAAATCAACTTGGTAAACCCATCCTTTCCACCAAAATTAAAATGCAACCTAGACCTGTCTGTGTACTTATAATCATACTTAGTCATATTAAGATTCATGAAGTTTTCTCTCTTTGCTAAGTCCTAATTCTTATATGTGCATTTCATATCGATAGTTATCGAGACGAGGGACTTGGAGGACTTGGAGGAGGGATTTCTTCTGGATGGACCAGCAGCTGATCACATATACACTCTTGCTGACTTTGACTAATTGTTGAGCAAGACAAGCTCCGGTTTGCATTTAAGAGCTTTTATAAAATTTTGCTTTGTATCACATTACGTCATGGAGATGAATCGTGCATTAAGTCTACATGATTTTGATACTGCACTTGCATAACCAGAACACCCATGGAGTATTTTGGTAGCAGTTAAGTCCTCGTGTAGCTGCTGCTATACTAAATGTTGTATAAAAATCTGGTAGAAGTCGAGTAATAGGAGTCTACTCACGAGATAGGTTTGACCTCACACGGGATTGGTTTATGGTAGAGAATGACTTATGGAAATGAATATGAGACCGGGCAGCGGGGTAGGATGTGTAGTTCTGCCTGTGTCGATTGAGGACTGATCCGTGTGCAGTCCTGTTGGGCAAGTTTGAGTTGTACCGGATGCATACTGGTATATGGGACCCATAAAATTGATGTAACTTTTAGACCTTGGTGTGGAAACTTCTCTGCTGTCTTCGAATGGAGTTGAGAAGGCATAAATGTGTAAATCATCTTGTGGGCAACTTCGACGTGTTTGTGTAGGGGACCTTTTGCTCGGGATGGAGAGTTGATTTCATATTAGGGACTCTTGTGAAAAGTGGTTGCATATGGCGTGGAGTGAAGCACACCGACGTGGCTTCCTTGCGGGCGTATGTGTCGTGCATTCCGTATTGTTATTGATTGCAATCACCGTCGCTCGCGGTTATGGACTCAATATACTTGTTCGCTGAGTGGTGACGCAATAAATTAAGAATAATGGAATCATATGAATTATGCTCTATGCTTAGTCATTGTTTACTACTTGTATGCTATAGTTATATTGCTAACTAAATTTGTTTTTTTTGAAACTGTAAACTACTGCTAAAATTTGAAAATAAAGGACATACATTAGGCAAGTTTCTTTTATGCAAATTCAGCTGCCTATGTAATAGAGTTTCCAGCATGTAGAGTTGCATGTTTAGGAGAGACGGTTAAGTCTTGCTGAGCGTTAAGCTCGCGGTTTGTGGATTAATGTTTTTATAGGTAACATCGCATATGACGGGTTCCATAGTGCGGCATCACCCCTCTCGGGTTGTATTGCCGAGCGGAAACACCACAAGCCGCTGCTTTGCTTCGTGTTGCTAGTGTGAGGTATTCCGGGCTGAATACTCGCACTTGTGCAGTAGCTAGGTTCGAGTGAGTGTATTATGTATCTTCTGCTGCTTACGTACTCCTTATGTACATTATTACTTAAACTCGCATATCTTATGAAATAAAACTTTGGTATGTTTCACGTATTCTTTTCGTGTGTGCTGTTGAGTGTCGCATAGCGCGATACCACCCAATGCGATTCCTAGAATGTCGGGACCCCGGTCCTCACAAAGTGAAGTGGAACATGAGGAGCATATAAAGTTGTCATTACACAAGTCCATCAGTTGTATGCTAATTTTAGCAAGTGTCAATTCTGGTCAAGTGAGATATAGTTTCTAGGACACATCATCTTAGTTAGAGAAGTATCAGTTGATCTTGCAAAACTGAAGCATGTGTTGAAATAGAACCAACCTCATTGAATAAAGGATATTAGGAGTTTCTTTGGATTGTACGGGTATTATTGCCGATTCACAAAGGACTTCAAAATAGCAAATCTTATGAACGAACTATTAGAGAAAAAAAGAGTTTAAATGGACTCAAGCATGTTAGGATGGCTTTGAAGAATTGCAGAAGAGGTTGACAACCGCAGCATGTTAACCCTACTAGATGTCAATATGAGTTTTGACATTTAATTTATTTAATAAAAAAGGACTTGGATGTGTGCTCATGCAAGAAGAACAAGCCGTGGCTTATGCTTCGAGGCCATCTCATGACCCCGAGTTAGAAACTGTAGTTCATACTTTAAAGATCTAGAACCACTACATCCTGAACATAGATGTGAGGTCGATACAGATCATAAGAGTCTCAAGTATACATTCAAACAAACTGATTTGAATTTGAGACAATGCCATTGGATATAGTTGATCAAGGACTATGATGTAGGAATCAACTACCGTCCAAGGAAGATGAATGTTGACGGTCGCTAAGTACCATTTTTGATCGTCAATCTACCTCAATTATGTGAGGAGTAAACATTTCTTACATGTATTATCTTTATAAATAATGTAGTTTTACTTGAATTTGGAGAAATTGTGCATGCAAGTATTTTTATACAGAATAGATGTGAATTCAAGGGAGCAATCCTAAAAATACCACTCCTAGCCAATCAAAAGCTGACACGTGGCAGTACATGAATCAAAGGGCCCACTTCCTGGCGTATCGGAAGGAATCTAACGGGAATTCATCTGGAAGAACAAAAAGGGCCCACATACCAATCTCCAGGAGAAAGCACAAGCCACGATCCAGTTCGGTCTTCCCTCCTTACTCGGTCTCCTTCCATGTGTCGACTCCTTGTGGCTCCCTAATGGAGGCAACGACTGCTTCCTGCGTGAACTATGGTGCGAACCACCTCCGGCAGTAGTACATATAGCACTCCTCACTCTCTCACTCTCACACACATAATTTCAGCATCGCTCTCTTGTGTACACACTTCTCCTAGTCCTTAGTGGAGTTTAGGCTGTAGAGAGAAGCCTCTCTAGTTTCCAAATCCATTTTGGGATATATATGACTTATGTATCTTTTCTTTTATTTGTGATTTTATGCTTATCAATAATATTATGTTTTTCATGTTTATATGCTTGGATGAAATGTTTCTTGCTTGATTGTGGATTCCATATATGTAGTAGGACTAGTTATTATTATGATAGTGTAGTAATGCTGTTATTAGGTTATCATAAACACCATAGGTCTCCACTATAGTCTAATTGTGTAAGGTATGAATATATTAGTATGAACAACTTAGTGCTTAGATCCATCATTGGTTCAATGATGTTTAGGTTAGAAATTGACTTAGACTGATATTTGTACCATGGCTTCTGTCGGTACCCTGCGTACCGGGTACCCTATGATACCGCAAGAAGTGCAAAAGAGTTCTGCCCGTAAAAATTGAAGGCCTCCTCAGTCCCCACATGTCGTATTACACCGGACCCACATCCCTCATATGGATAGCTCCGAAGATTGACACGTGTAATGTAAATCCGGAGCTAACCTCTCAACACATGGGAGCTCTGCGATCAACACATGCATAATAACTCCGGACCTAACCCCCAGCAGAGGGAAGCTCTGGTGATTACACGTCTACAGTGGTGTCGGAGCTTCCTCCCAACAATGGAAAGCTCCAAAGCTGCCACGTGTGGGGCCTCCAGATCTTCATCAACGTATAAACTGGTAGATCTCCTTCAACACGAACATTCAAGGGACAACCAAAGCGGCAATTACAAGACTTGATTACGTGTCGTTAATGTTGTATTAATGACACACGATTAGAGCACTGTTAATAGAGATAACGCAGCCATTAAGGCACGTTATCACACAATTAACCATGCTTAATACCCGTAGACAGTGTATTAGGCAATTTAATACACTAGGGCCACATGTCGGGCCAGGTGAATGATGTAACGGTCAATCCTTGGACTATAAAAGGACTGAGACGCACGATACAAAGGACAACTAAGTCTAAGTTGAGCGAACTCTAGGCTGGACAATAGAGTACGCTTCCGAGCGATTCATAATACAACACACACACACACACACACACACACACACACACACACACACACACACACACACACACACACACACACACACACACACACACACACACACACACACACACACACACACACACACACACACACACACACACACACACACACACACACACACACACACACTCCGTGGAGTAGGGTATTACACTCAGGCGGACCGAACCACGTAAATCTCCGGTGTCACCATCTTGATCTTGATCTCTGTGTGCCCTAACCATAACACAAACCTCCGCGGACTACACTTTAGTAGTACCGAGAGAGGTGTTGTTGCTACACTTCGACATTTGGCACGCCAGGTAGTGGGTTAGAGATATCGTCACCTGAGATCTCAAGATGGTGAATTCCGCCGCAGGATCTTCCAACGACCATCGAGCTAAACAACCTACTGGTGGCAATACCCTAAATGTGCCACAACCGGCAGGTGTTGTTGTTTCAACAGGCACTATGGCACCACAACCACCATCTGTTCCGGCAAACAATGCTAGTCAACAAGATAGGACATCTGTGTCGATCACTGCATCGACTAACAACAACCCTGAGCACGCGCTCATTGCTGCGTGAGCTCTCCTACAACACCCACCGCCTCCAGGAGCACCCCAGGGTGCTATGGAGCAGTGGAGGGCTGATGTTGACCATTTGGTTACAGCTGCAGCCACTGGCATCAGCAATCAAGGTCCCCTCCCCCCCTTCGGGGCGAGCACCATCACAACGACGGACCTTGTTAGGCCGACTTGGTCCACAAGTCTCGCAGCACAGGAGACGTGCTGCATCGCAACAGGTGACCTCGTTGCCTCCCGGGGCATGACACACTCACACCATCACCAGGATTCTGACTCATGACATGCGGTCGGACTGGATCGCCGTTACCAGCAGCAAGACGACCATGTCCATATCGAGTGTGCTCGAGAGAGGCAGGAGGCTCGAGACAACCCTGCTCCTCAGGGAGTAGGCGAAGGCTGTTCTGCCCTAGCCATGCATTTGCGCATGGTCAGGTGGCCACAGAAGTTCCGGCCTCACTTGTCAGAAAAATTCGACAGGACTGTCAACCCCACCGAATTCCTTCAAATCTACTCTACTGCCATACTGGCAGTAGGGGGTGATGAGACTGTGATGGCCAACTACTTCCCGGTGGCCTTAAATGGGACTACAAGGTCTTGGTTCATGAGTCTTCCACCCGACTCCATTAATAGTTGGGCAGAGCTATGCCAACAATTCACTCTCAACTTCCGGAGTTCTTACACCTGGCCTGACGCTGAATTGGATCTGTTTGCTAAAAAGCAGACATCAGGGGAATCACTACGATCCTTCATCCAGCGGTTTTCTCAGGTACGGAATACTATTCCTTCAATCTCGAGCTCTTCTGTTATCATCGCATTCAGACAGGGTGTTCGAGATAAAAAGATGCAGGAGAAGCTGGCTATCAAAGAAGTCACCAGCGTTATGGAACTCTTCAGCCTAGCAGACAAATGTGCTAGAGATGCGGAGGGCCATGAAATACACTCCAAGCCAACTTCGGAGGCCAACAACAAGTCCTCCAAGGCTGAAGTCACTACCTCCGGTAGTGGCAAAAAGAAAAATAAGCCCAACGGCAAGAAGAAGCCGTCGGCTGGCGCACCAGCCGCCGCAGCTGCTGCAGCTCCGGGTGGCCGGGGGCCATGCCTCAAGAAGCGACCTCGTCCTTCGTTAGAAGACGATAACAGTTCAAAGGCGTGGTGTCCGATCCACAAGACGGATAGACACAACCTGGAAAATGTTGGGAGGTCCAGAACCTTGCCGAGCGCTATAATAAGCACTGGGAAGAAGCTCCTTTCCGTCAGCGGGAAGGAAAGCAAAAAGTTGACGAAGCTCCGGCTGAAGAGGAGCTAGGTTTCCAGGATCCCAAGAAGGTCCTAAAAGCTGTTTACAACACTGTCAACAACGACTCTGACATCTCTAACAACGAGCGCCGGAAAACCCTAAACACCATATATGGTGGTTCTTGGGACATCACCTCTCGCCGCATCCTCAAGACAATGCGACATGACATGGCCGTGGCAGCTCCCACTGCTAAAGCAGAGCCTCATCGGAAGTGGATGGATACTCCCATCATTTTAGATGCTTCAGACTATCCCTGAAACATGATCGGCGCTGGCCAACTCCCGTTGATGGTATCACCCACCATTAACAATATTCAAATCCACCATGTAATGGTGGACGGAGGTTCAGTGCTAATCCTCATAAGCTTTGAAGCTTTTGTAAATCTTCAGTTCCGGCCTTCGGACATTTGTCCATCCTGACCTTTCTCTGGGGTACGTCCGGGAACCAATACCCCTCTTGGTTCCATCACACTCCCAGTGACCTTCGGGACTCGGGAGAACTACATAACTGAGAAATTGGTCTTCGACATCGCGCAAATCAGTTTGCTGTTCAATGACGTTCTGGGCAGGCCAGCTTTGTACAATTTTATGGCCACCGCTCATTATGGTTACTTGGTATTGAAGATGCTAACACCTACAGGCGTTCTCCGGATCCAGGGAGATCGAACCGCAGGAGTTACTGCTTTAGAAGAACTCTATGCGCTTACCACAGCGCAAGAGGAAGCATCCGGTAAGGAGCCAACTCCGAATCCTCCGAGCATTCATCATAAAGGCTTTACTTCTGCACCCCGCGTGCAACCAAGCAGCGACACCGACGTTCCTGTCAAAGTCATCCAAATTGGTTCCAACACTGCTCAGACTACCCGTATATCTGGATGTCTGAACAACAAATAGGAACTCGCGCTCATCACTTTCCTTCGGGCTAATGTCGACGTGTTTGCCTGGCAACCGTCACAAATGCCTGGGATCCCTAAAGGGGTGATTGAGCACAATCTGAAGATTTACCCTGATGCACGCCCTGTACACGAAAAGCCCCGGAAACAATCAATCGAGCGACAAAACTTCATCCGACAGGAAATCAAGAAGTTGCTCGAAGCTGGATTCATCCGGGAGGTCTTCCATCCTAAATGGCTGGCAAACCCAGTTGTTATACCCAAGGCTGGCGAGAAGCTTCGAATGTGTATCGACTACACCACCTTAAATAAGGCATGTCCAATAGATCCATTTCCACTACCTAGAATAGATCAGATAGTGGACTCCACCTTTGGGTGTGAGCTATTGTGTTTCTTAGATGCATATTCTGGATATCATCAAATTCAAATGTCTAAGGAAGATGAAGAGCATACTGCCTTCATAACAGTAGATGGATTGTACTGTTATACTACCATGCCATTCGGTCTTAAAAATGTTGCTTCAACATTTGTGCGAGCTATGTACAAAACATTTGGAGAGCTAATTAGAGACTTGGTGGAGGTGCACATCGATGGCATTGTTGTGAAGATCAAAAACAAGGAGTCACTCCTTGACAACTTACAAGCTGTCTTCGACAAGCTGCACACCATGCATACCAAGCTAAACCCGAAAAAGTGTGTCTTCAGGGTTAGCTTTGGGAAGCTTATGGGTTTCTTGGTGACTCACCGAGGAATTGAACCAAATCTGGCGAAGATCAAGGCAATAGAATATATGCGGCCCACAACCCGCATTAAGGATGTCCAGAAGTTAACTGGATGTCTAGCTACACTCACCTGGTTCATCTCAAGACTGGCAGAACGGGTGCTACCCTTCTTCAAACTGCTGAGGAAGTCCGGACCATTTCACTGGTCTGAAGAAGCACAAAAGGCGTTTCAAGAGCTAAAACAGCTCCTCACCACACTTCTGATATTGGTAGCTCCGAATCCTAGTGAACCTTTAGTGCTTTACATTTCGACAACCACCGAAGTTGTCAGTATGGTCCTGGTCGCGGAAATACCGGAGCCACATCTAGTCCAGGAACCCAAACCCCTCCGGGAGGGTCCGGAATCACCTGAAGGCACGTCTTGGTCCCAACCCCCAGATACGGAGCATCAAAACGAAATGCTAGGAGATCAACCTCATTCGTCTGAGGAGGTTCACCTGGCTGACCAAGATGATCTGGATCCTTCAAGCGAGATCCGGGTCGAACAAGAAGAAATTTTAGACCCTTCCGGGATGGTCCAAGAAGCACAACCTGAAGGTCCGGAACCCTCGAGCAGGGTCTGGGTGGATGGAGAAGAAGCTCCGGGTCCTTCTGAAAGGGTCTGAACCATCCAACGCCTCGTGTACTTCATCAGCGAAGTCCTCCACGATGCCAAGACAAGATACATTGAGGTGCATAAGCTGCTTTACACAGTTCTTATTGCCTCAAGGAAGCTTTGTCACTACTTACAAGCCCACAAAATATTAGTGGTAACTTCTTTTCCACTGCGTGCTATTTTGCATAACCCTAATTCTACAAGGAACATTGCAAAGTGGGTAGCGGAACTGGCTGAATTTGATCTAGAATTCGTGTCTTGACAAGCAATCAAAAGTCAAGCCTTGGCTGACTTTGTGGTGGAAAGGACTCCCTCTCCCTCAAACCCTGGGGGCCACAATGAGCAGAAAACCAAACCAAAGGTTCCAATCTTCACCGAGCCTCACTGGACACTCTACTTCGACGACTCCGGGCAAAAGCAGGGGGCTGGAGCTGGAATCCTTCTCCTGGCTCTGACTGGGGAGAAGGTCAAGTACATGGTACACCTTGATTTCAAGGCAACCAACAACATGGCAGAGTATGAAGATCTCATCTACGGACTCAAGGTGGCACTATCTTATGGTGTCAAACAACTATTGGTGAAGGGAGATTAACAACTCATCATAAAACAAGTAAAAGCTGAATGCTCCTGCAACAATCCTCAACTAGCTGCTTATGTCCTTGAAGTCCAGAGGCTTCAGAAGGACTTCGAAGTCATGGATCTCCACCATGTTCAGTGTCTTCACAACGCTGAAGCTGACGAACTCTCGACGAAAGCCTCAACTAGAGGTCCGACTCGTGACGGAATCTTCGTCCAGAGATTGTCAAAACCAACACCTCAGCCTGCCAAACTGAGTGAAAGGGGTGAGACCAGCACCACGAAGCTGGCAGTCCCGGTGGCCCTGCTACCATGGTGTCCACCAAGTGTCGTAGGTGTTGTTGGAAGCTCCGAGCAACCCAACACGCTAGACTCAGAAGCTCAAGTAAGCTCTAATGCATAGATCTCGGAGATCCGGAGCTACTTGAAAGACAATATCCTTCCTGAAGACAGTGTATCCCCTGACCGGATTGTCATATTGGCTAAAAGATACACGTTGGTAGAAGGAGGTCTCTACCGGCGCGGTGCCAATGGCATCCTAATGCGATGCATTGCAAGGGAAGAAGGCTGCGAGCTCCTCGCGGAAATCCATGGAGGCAAGTGCGGGAACCATGATTCTTCTCGCACGCTAGTTGGTAAAGCCTTTCTGTATGGCTTTTACTGGCCTACAACACTTCAAGATGCTGTTGAGCTAGTGAAAAAATGTGAAGCATGCCAGTTTCATGCAAAACAAATTCACACACCAGCTCAGTCACTACAAATGATACCTCCTACATGGCCATTCGCTGTGTGGGGAATGGACATCTTGGGACCTTTCCCAAAAGCCGTCGGAGGTTACAGGTTCCTGTACGTCGCCATTGACAAGTTCACTAAGTGGCCGAAAGCAACTCTAGTTGTGACAATCAACAAGCAATCGACAATCAAGTTCTTGAAGTCCATTATATGCAGATTTGGAGTTCCAAACAAAGTCATAACCGACAACGGAACTCAATTCACAGGTGCTGTATTTCAAGAATATTGCGAAGACCTCGGCATTCAACTCAGCTACGCCTTAGTAGATCATCCAGCAAGCAATGGTCAAGCCGAGAGAGCAAATGCAGAAATCTTAAAAGGACTCAAGACGCGCACATATGAGCACCTGAAAAAGCATAGAGATAACTGGATTGAGGAACTTCTGTCCACACTATGGGCGAACAGGACAACTCCAAATCAGTCAATCGAAGAAACTCCATTAATCCTGGTGTACGGAGCTGAAGCAGTCCTTCCTCCGGAGATCACCTTGGGGTCCTTCCGGGTCCGGACCTTCGACGAAGCCACGCAGGACCAACTCCGGCGTGAAGACCTTGACCTCGTCGACGAGGGAAGGTGCCAAGCAGCTGTTCGGAATGCACGTTATCGCCAAGCGCTCCGGCGCTATCATCAAAGGCATGTGCACAACTGACAACTCGAGGAAGGCGATCTGGTGCTTCGGAAGATACTAACTCATGAAGGAATGAACAAACTTTCCCCCAGCTGGGAAGGTCCATTCCGAGTGATCAAAGTATCCCGTCCCGGATGCGTTCGCTTGGCAACTGAGGATGGGATTCTGCTTCCTAATCCTTGGAACATCGAGCACCTCCGTAAGTTTTATGCTTAGAATCACGAAGGTGAGTCTGTAATTACACATGATGTATGTTATAGATTCAATAAATAGATAGGGGTAGGTCCTCCGGGAGAACATCCGGACCCCTCTGGGAGGGTCCGGAAATTCAAGTACACTTCATATAGTCATTGCAGTAAAAGTGTAACTACCTACCCTGAGTTAGTACAAGATGTATAGCGCACTTAGCTTGGTCCCGCACCCTAAGTGTGTACTTGTCTTCCCTGTAATCTAGACCTATAATGAAAGCCATTATTGTGTAAAAACAGACTCCACGTGCATTTATTTTTGTACAAGGCTCAATCTATCAATTTATTGTTTTTAACCTTCTTGTCTATAATGAAGTTGTGCAATTCTTCTTGAGTTTTTACCCAAGTTATTCATATGCATTGCAAGTTATAGTGTTGATCTTTTTGGGTCTTAACATGCAGTATAGTCTACTTGCCTGAACGCCAAGCCAACATAGGTCCGAAGTGAGCTATCGACTTAGCCTGGTCCTGCACCCTAAGTACGCCACTCTACCTACACTCCAGCAGGCCTTAGTAGGGTGAGTACTAGAAAACATAAGAGTCCGGAAGGGTTATATAAATATACTTGTTACTGTATCAAGTTACTTCGGAATAAAACTCAAGTAAGAACAATAAGTCACAAACAATTTATAGACAAGAGGACGAATTTTACTTTTTTCTTGTATTTAATGTGTAGGAAAAACAGAAATTCAAAGCAGTGGTGGTTGACGTCGGAGCTACTAAGCTCCGACAACCCCTGGGGGGCCTAAATTCAACTATTCGTGCGGCGACATCAGGAGCTACCAAGCTCCGATCGTCAACGTTTATATGTTGATACTGGGTACTATCAGAGCTACAAAGCTCCGCCAATCCCAGGAGGCCTGCCGTCGACGCCTAAGAATTGAAGACTTCGTACCTAAAATCTACAAGTGCAAATCGTTCAAGTCATCAATATACTGTCAAAACCTTTGGTACATGTACACACTTCAATTGTACACATGTACCAGGGGGACAACAAGACAGAGCACACTATATTGAAGACAAAAATAAAGTGAAGTTCATGGCAAAATGGATTTCATTAATTTGAAGCACTGGATTACAAAATTGGGATTACAGTAGAAGGCAAAAGGAAGACGTCCTAGCTACTGGAGGATCTAAGTCCCACGGAAGAATGTGGTGACTTTCTAGGCAACATCTTGGATGCTGGCCTTGGTGGCGTCTTCCTCTTCAGCAATGGGACCTTCAAGCACCGGGTCCAGGGAGAATTTGGGGTCTCGGCTGACATAACACGTCAGCACATATTCTGCGACGTTAGTAGCCAAAGACTTCCCCTCTGTATCGAGCTGGTCCGCAATAACGTCGCCCATTGCATTGAGTTTGCCGCTAGCACCATTGAGGGCCACCAGAGCACGGTCCAAGTCTAGCTCCGGGTTGTCCGGACTTACGAGACTAAAGCCAAGTGGTGTCAGTGCATCGTTGGCCCGCCCCAAGAAGTCCCACACTTGAATGGACTCCGTCTCCTTCAAGCTCGGCAGCTCCTCAAGTGACTTCCGAGAGGCCGCAAGCTCCAAACCTCCCCGAGCGAGGCGCTCAACCAATTTAGCATGTTGCTGCATACTCTCAGCATCTTGCTTCTCACAGTCGGCCAGCTCCGTCTCTCGGAGGTGGATGCGGTTCCGCCTTTCCGCTAAGTCCTTCTCCCTGCCTTTCACCTTCCCTTCCCTGGTGGCAGCGTCATCCTCTCTTTTCGAGAGCTGCTGGCCCAGTTTCCAGTACTTCTCTTTCTCTTCTTTGCTCCATAGATCCAACTTTTTGCTGCGATCTGCCAAATTATGTTCACCCAGAGTCAACTTCTGGGTGATCTCCGCTTCCCTCTTCACAACATCCTCCTGCTGCTCAAGGAGCTTCTCTTCCCTCGCCTCCAGGTCCGCCTGACACTTCAGGAGAACCTCGTTCAATTCATTAAGGTTTTCGTGATGCTCATCAGTAGCATCACGCCTCTCCTTGGCTTGCTCAAGAATTTCCCTGGAGTTAGCGTCGAGCGCCCGGATGGCGGCTTCCTTCTCCTCAAGCAGCTTGTCCCAGTATTCTAACCGGGCCTTCTCCCTCTTTATCCACTCCTTCTGGTCAGCTAGTCTCGTCTGGGCAAGTCTTGTCTCAAAATGGAGTCTATTGTGCCAACGCCTCAAGGTGTTGCGCTCCTCCTCTAGGGCTTTGCTCTCATGATCAAAGGCGAGTTGGACTTGTCGGAGACTGGAGCAGGCGTTGTCTATGGACAATGCCAGAGGGATAGGATCCGGACCTGCTGGGACCATCTCTGCAGGCTCCAGAGGGTTCTACATTACAAAAATAGGGTCCCACTCTACAAGAGAGGACCCTTGAGCTTCTGCGGCACTGGGACTGCTCTCTAGGAGCCCTTCAGCAGTAGCAGAAGAGGAACCCACTAGAGGAACACCACCCTTCGGAGCAAAAGTTGAAGGTGCTACCTCTGGGCTTTCAGTTGTTGGCTCTGAGGGTGGAGGACCCGTTGCTACTTCTCTGTGCTGCTCCAGCTCTGACCCAGGCACCTCTGGGACAGCTACTTCCGGGGCAGCGGTCGGGGCTTCATCCAGCACCCCTGCCACAGCCGGCTCAGACATCGGCGCGTTGGTCACTTTCGGTCCAACGACCGAAACTACAAGCATTTCCGGCTCAGCCGCCGGAACTTCAACATCTTCTAGCCCAAGGGTCGGACCTTCAACCATTTCCGACTCAATGGCCGGGCCTTCGATTACCTCTAGCTCAGAGGCCAGGGCTTTGACAACTTTTGGCTCAAAAGCCGGAGCTTCTGGCATCTCCAGTACTAGAGCATCAGCCTTTGCCACCGATGCCAGAGGTACATCTTCAACTTCTTCCCTGTGGTCCCGCGCTACCACGGGAGCTTGAGGCGAGGACTCCGAATCCAAGTCCACGACAGCTTGCGCCGGAGCTGTCGTGACTTCTACCTCCACTTGGGGAGGAGGCTCGATGCTTGAAGCCAGAGCTTCAGCATGTGCAGCCCCAGTCGCTGCGACAAGCACCGAAGTCCCAGACCCCTTCTTCGACACCCTATAAATAAAGGGAAGAGAAGATTAAAGACAAATAAAAAACAATACTAGCATTTTAAGGAGCAATCAATGCTTACCTAGGGATGCTACCACCCCAATCGCCTCAGAACCTCTTCTTCTGAGGCCCAGAGACAGAGCCCACCAAGTCTGGTGAGACAACGGCTTCGGACCTCAGTTGAGGGCCACTTGCAGCAGCCGGAGTCTTCTCGACCGGAGCTTCTCTTGGCCAGGAAGAACTCCTGGACCTGGAGCTTTTAGTCAGCACTGAGGCCAGGGTAGACTGCCCAGAGCCGGCGCCTCTTGAAGACGCCTGCGTCGAAGAAGGTGTAGTCACAGAGGATCGACCCCGTCGGGGAGATGGAGCCGTTGTAGAAGGAGCAGTCCTGACGGACCTCCCGTCAGCATGCTTCAGCTTCCTCTTCTGGCCGGAGGGTTTGGCTGGCTCCTTGCCCTTGCCTTTGCCTGTGTCTTCAACCCTCCGGCTCGGGGCGGAGGCGGACCCTCCTTCGGAAGCTCCAGGGATTACCACCCTGGAGGTCGGACGCCTTTCCACCTCACCAAGGTCATCAAGCGCCGACATCTTCCTCTGGAGCTCTCTGCTGAACTGCGCCTCCATGTTTAGGGGGAGGAAAGCTGCCAGTGGAACTAAGTCGTCACCATCGATGTTTATCCCATGATGGAATTTCTTGAGATGAATCCTCAAAGCTTCATCATCCAAGTTGGATTTCAGACCAGTTTCAATCCGGTCGTCATCCATGACGCTGTTGAGGGCCCACGCGAGCTTCTCCCTCTTCCTCAGCGGAGCCCATCTGTTGACAAGAAAGTTACAGAAGACCATCTGAGGAGTCACTCCACCCTGCACGCTTTCGCAGATCCTGGTCAAGACGGGCTTGAAGGCATCTGACAACACCGGAACTACACTCCAAGTGTCGGTGTTAACGTTGGGGAGGCCTTCGGGCAGCTCCAACTTCTCGTGCTCCTCCACTGCAATGATGACCCAGTCTTTCTTCCAGTCATCCCATTTGCCAGAAGGAAATGACTTCAAGTATTTGAAGGGGCAGTTCTTGCGCTTCACGAAATAGTAGAAGCCAAGGAGCTCAGTCCCCTTGCCGGTGGTGTGGATGGTGAAGAAGGTGCGAAACAGCTCGACACAGGGGGGAACACCCATCCGCATCTCGCAAAAGTGGACGAAAGTCGCCACTAGAAGAAAAGAATGGGGGCCAAGGTGATACAGCTGGAGACCATAAAAGTCTAGCAACATCAAAATAAAGGTAGAAATAGGTGGGATCAATCCTACCATGGCATACGTTGAGCAGTACACCATGTTGCCACTACGCTCCTTCTTGAACAGGAGGTTGCCGCTGGAGATCAGGTGGCTGAAGGAGTCACTGGACCACCCCATGTAGGTCCGGACCTTCATCAAATCGTCCTTGCTCTTGAGGCGGCTCTTGGGAAGACCCAACTCCATCATGGAAAAGTGGAGCGAAGGAAGAGAAAGCTAGGCGAAATTTGGGAGGCTCAGAGCACAAGTTTGATCGAAAGCATAAAGAGCCCTCAAACCGTGCACACTTTCCTTCTTAAGTAAGCCCCCGCTATGCTTGGATGGAAACCGCCACAAGAGTGGGGTCACATTTCAAAAATCTACCCCGTCCATGATGAATGGGCCCGGGGCCACCCCGACGAAGACATCGAGGTTATTACCCAGGCGAACCGTTGTTATGATGGACAGCGGGAGACCCAAGGGTGGCACCCTGACAAGGCGCTCGGAACCGATACGGTTTTTGTATCGGGAACTAGCGACCTTCAATTGCGTGAGATCCACACTCAAAGATCTCATCTGCCGCATTCATAACAAGCCACGCGGCGATTGTTTAACCCAGGACTATCACCCCAATGGCACACTATGAGACTTTTTAAGTCAAAGCGCGGGAATCAAGGATGGCCCCACCTTTGGTAGAATAACTGAACCCAAAGGGTTTCTCCCAAAGGTGGGCCCGGGGGCCACTGTCGGTAGCCTGCGTACCGGGTACCCTATGATACCGCAAGAAGTGCAAAAGAGTTCTGCTCATCAAAATTGAAGGTCTCCTCAGTCCCTACATGTCCTATTACACCGGACTCACATCCCTCATATGAGTAGCTCCAGAGATTGACACATGTAATGTAAATCCGGAGCTAACCTCTCAACACAGGGGTTGCTTCGCGATCAACACGTGCATAATAACTTCGGACGTAACCCCCAGCAGAGGGAAGCTCCAGTGTTGACACATGTACAACGGTGCGGGAGCTTCCTCCCAACAATGGAAAGCTCCGAAGTTGCCACGTGTGGGGCCTCCGGATCTTCATCAACGTATACACTGGCAGATCTCCTTCAACACGGACATTCAAGGGACAATCAAAGTAGCAGTTACAAGACTTGATTATATGTCATTAATATTATATTAATGACACACGATCAGAGCACTATTAATAGAGATAATGCAACCATTAAGGCACGTTATCAAACTATTAACCATGCTTAATACCCGTAGACAGTGTATTAGGCAATTTAATACACCAGAGCCACATGTCAGGCCAGGTGAATGATGTAACAGTCAGTCCTTGGACTATAAAAGGACTGAGCTGTACGATACAAAGGACAACTAAGTCTAAGTTGAGCGAACTCCAGGCTGAGCCATAGACTACGCTTCGGAGCGATTCATAATACAACACACACACACACACACTCTGTGGAGTAGGGTATTACACTCAGGCGGCCCGAACCACGTAAATTTTTGGTGTCGCCATCTTGATCTTGATCTCTGTGTGCCCTAACCATAACAAGAACCTCCGCGGACTACACTTTAGTAGTACCGGGGGAAGTGCGTTGCTACTTTTCGACAGCTTCTAAGATATCTACTTAGTGTGCAAACATGGTGTTTGGATACTTAACTAGCATTGGATGTCTCGTAGACCAACGGGTTATAGGGGTAGACGGTAGGTGATGATAGTCCTATCTGTCCTTCGTAATCTCCCACATTCGGCTATGCCACACGCTCTTAGCGGAAGTCACCTGGCAGACCAGGTGTAAGCCCGTGCCGGATATGAATGGATCATTAAACACTAGGACTCATCACTAGCATTTTCACATATACACTATTAGGATATGCATATGTGTATTTGAAGCACAATAGGAACGACTCCCCCTTAGTCTCACTTTCACTAGGATTAATTATCTTAATAAGAGTAAGTGCTTAAGTGTGTGCCACACTACTCCCATTATCATTAGTTATTTTCCTACTTGTATACTTATTAGGAAATGTAACACCCTCATTTTTAGTATCATGCATTGCATACTTTTTCATGCATAAATTATTAGTAGAGCAAAGGAGAAGAAAAAATAAATGAGTGTATTAAATAAAAGAATAGTGATTAGTAAGTAATAAAGAAAGAAAATAAGAGGAAAGGAATATATATATATATATATAAATATATAAGATAATAAGAGTATGTATAATATACAAAAAATTATATATATATGAAATAAATAAATAAACAGAAAAGAAAAATAAGAAAAAAACCAACCGCCGGCCACCACCGAGTCTGAGTGGACTCAGTCTCTAGAACCACTTGCGCACCCGGGGTGGGGAGTCCGCACCCGAGCGGGGCTCCCACCCGCGTTTGGCCCGTGGCCGAGCGGGACTGGGTCCCAAGTCCCGTAGCCGCTCGGGACTCTCCTGTAGGCCTGCCTCCCTGCCGCTATAAAAAGGCACCGATGCCTCGATCCCGCATGCCCCTATGTACATAAACTCCAGCCCATGTAGAAAAAAAGGAGAGAAACCCTAGCCGCCAGGGAGCAGAAGGAAGGAAGGCCATGTCAAGGAAAAAAAAAGAAGAGATAAAGGGAGAAGAAGAGAAGGAGAAAGAAGGAGCTGGCGGACGATCGTCGCGCCGCCGTCGTCTCTTCACCGGAGGATCGCTGCACCGTCTACTTCGTCTATGCTATGCTTCCGTCCCAGGACCCTCGAAGCTGCTGCACCGACGGTAGTACACGTTTTCTGAGACAAATTTTAACGCCGTAATAGATCTAATACCCGGAGTTAAATGACAGGTGCACCTATTTTATTTCAGCAGCAACAACTATCGCTAAAACCCCCATAAACTCGCCTGACACATATGAACTAGTTTCATCTAATTAATAAACATCCGTAGATAATTGATTATCGAACCTTGCATGCATTCACATCATTGCATATTGATTAATATGTGTGCATTGTATTGATTCGTATGTGTTTTCTTGTATGTGTGTGATCGTGAGTAGAGGGACGTGCTCTAGAGGCCGTGTACGAGGATTTTCAGAACCAAGACTACGAAGCGCTTGAGGAACCCAATCCGTCGGAGCAAGAAAAGTGTCCTTGATCATATTATACCTATGTTTTAAATGTTTTGTTTGCGAAATTGCATGCTTGTGTCAATATGATGGGAAACCCATATGTAGGAGTTTACTAGTGTTGTATGCCGCTCATGTCACTGGGATATTCATGATGAGTTGGGTATGGGTATTTTTTTCTCTTTTGCACCGCATCGCTGCACGGGTTATGGGTAACATAAAATAATATGCTTGACAACTTTAATTATGAGAATTTGGGATGGTAATGTGATGATGACTAATTTAGCAACATGGCACCTAGGTGATCTAAGCAAGCATGGTTTTGTGGAATGGGTTGGATGGTACGGTGCGTTGATTGCCTTAGATCTAAGGACCGGTTCATGCGAGAACATACCAGGACAACAGTGCCATCACAAGGCAAAGTATGGGTGTGACATAACTGAATAATTAGGTGTGCTGCTAGTATTGTATGGACTATTGGATGGTGCGGGGACTGGGAGTCGAGTAGCGCTACCCTGGGATCCGCATGGCACATGAGGGGGTCCGTGGGTGGGAGAATGGAGATTCAAGCCTGCCGATGAAACCTTAGTGGGTCTGTACATATTAGTAGTCCCTTTTGAAAGACTCTTTTGTGATCTCTTGGCCACACACCAACAGAAGTGTGAATAGGCAACATAGAGGTTCTTAGTCATTGAAAGGTGATGAAATCAGGAACATGTGGGTAAAGTGGTACAACCTCTGCAGAGTGTAAAACTCACATGATAGCTGTGCTCCCAGTTAAGAGCACCTGAATGACCTACACGATTAGAATTGGACTTGGGTTATGGGGATGGGTATGGTATTGTCACATGATCATGAAGGGTTATGAGAAGTTATGAAATTGGCATATGGTTATGATATCAATTGTTGACTGGTTATAAATGAATTATGATGGTAAATGAGGATGTCGGTATGTGATATGATAATTACTTTGGTTATGTTGGGATTTAAACACCCCTAGACATTGTAGGATGCTTTTATATGTTGCGAACTAAAAATGGCTTTCTGCAATGAATCATTTATATTCCATCCTTTCTTAGCTACATGTCATACTTTCCCACACTTGCTAAGTATGATATGTACTCACCCTTGCTATTCCCACACTAAACAGCTATAGGAGACACTTGGGAGTACCCTGACGATCACATGGAGTACTAGGTTGCGTGCTGCCATCAATTGCCTATGGAGTGGAGTTGTGCTACTTAGTTTATGTTTCGCTGCAATAATTAGAGGCTTGTCATTCATGAACCATTGAATTATTGTAATAATGTACTTATTTACTATTTGAGACGTGGTTAAATTCTGAATATCGTTTGCGAAATTGCCGTGTATGTGTGATGAACGTCCTGGGCACACATATACGCTATACTTGGTTCGTATTCAGAATCGGGTGTCACAAATTGGCATCACGGCCACGTTGACCGTAGGATGCAAGCCTAGGTACAATGAACACTCTAGATCACAAAGGAATACTAATCTAATATGCTATTTTCGAAATTTCTTGCTGCTGTTTTGATTTTTTCGTTTCAGCCACCGGAAAGTGCTGATTGCTGCTGCGTTTTCAATGCGATTTCAGCCACGGTTTATTGCGCTTGCTGCTGTAATTGCCAATCATATTTTTGTGTAAAGTTCGTGCTTTTGCTGCTGCTATGCACGGGTAAACTTATTTTGCGATCTGCTGCATTTTTCCTCTCTTTTCCTTTCTTTTGGACAGTCGCACCCCTCTTTTCGTTTATGTTCTGGCTGCTGCAATTTTCAGATTATATTACCCTCTCTTCTAATGTTCTCATGTTCTCTCCATAGATGCCAATCATTGAGAGTGACACACAACCGGGTGCTGATCCGCTGCCCCTTGGATGCGCGAGTAACCCCATCAAGATTCCCGACGTCCGATTCAAGTGGAGGAGGCTGATCAATCAAGCACTATGGAGGAGGATCCGAAGGAGCTTGAACCGTATGAAGATGATATGGAAGATAAACTATATGAGGAGGAGTATTACGTACCAGCCCCACAAGAGGAGGAAGATGGAGGTGAACATGAAGGGGAGTCACAATTTGGTGCGAACGAGAATGGACACAACAACCCAGAGTTCCGCCAAGTTGAGGAGTTTCAGACCACCGGAGCCGAAGGGGGACACACATCGCTGGAACTAATGGGATTCCTCTATTCCCATGGCATGTATGCGGATTACTTCATGAAGAAGTCCCTCGTCCCGGATGCGATGAACGGCATGCTGAAGTTGTCATTTTCTTCACCAACAAGGTGGTCTCACGCCACTATGCTCCCACCTGGAGGTCTACTCAAAAGGATGCTACGGATGATGCTGTGTGGGAAGCACTCAGAAGTTTGTGCCGTAGTCACCACTTTGATCTTGAGGATACCACGTTTGAGCTGCACACTCAGCGGGAGAGTGGTACAGGGAAGATAATTGGACCACAAGAAGCTACAACTAACTTGCTAGCGATGGATAGGTCTCAAAGGGCACTACCGGACATGAGCAATCGCTATGCAACCGCACAACGAGAGATCCACTACCTTCGCAAGGAGCTAGCTCGTTTGGAAACCAGCATGGAGATGAAGGAATGTGATGAAAGAGGAGAACTGTGGTCACCCAAGTCAATTTGGTCACCTACATCACCATGGCGCAATCCTATCACATCCGCGCGACCAAGGACGACCCCACCGCCTCACAATTAGGAATTTAAGTCCCCTATGAGTAATTTGTAATAAAAACACTTAGATCGTATTAGTTTTAAATAGTGTGGTGTGCTGAATTTTATATGGTGTTTGCTTGTGCTTTTGTGCTTCTGCGCTTGGTTGCGAGTTGTGGGACGCCTCGGCTAATGTCCACATCCGCATATAGTAGAGAGTTGTGGGATGCTTCGGCACTTTTCCACATTCTCGTATGGGTTTATATTAACAAAAGATTGATTAGTGTCATATACCTTGATGCATATAGTTGGGGAATCGTTCTCTCAAATCTGAATTCTATATCATCCCTTCCTCTCTCACAGACGAGGGGATATGCTACCCGCAAATAAAGGAACACTCGTGGTGCTGGAACTAGCGGAACACACGAGGGTGATGATGACAACATGGAAGTTCCTCAGAACTTTAACCTTGGACATGATGCAAGCAACCTTGAGCGCTTGATGGCTATGTAGAACCAGCTCATGCAAATTATGATGCAAACTTTGGGTCATCTGCAAGCAAACAACAACAACCTCCACTGTGTTACTGCACCACCACCACCACCACCACTGCCACTGCCACTGCCACCACCACCACCGCCTCACAGCAGATTGTGAGAGTTCATGAGGACTATACCACCCACATTTGCACAAGCCAGTGACTCTATGGAAGCTGACGATTGGATAAAGTCTGTTGAGAAGAAGCTTGCTATTGTTCAATACAGTGATCGAGAGAAGGTTCTCTTTGCATCACATCAACTAGTTGGAGCAGCTGTGGATCGGTGGGAAGTCCTTTGCAACGCTCATGCTAATCAGGAGGCAGTCACTTGGGCTGAATTTAAGGAAAGTTTCCGTTCTCACTATGTTCCTGAAGGTGTCATGATACTAAAAAGACAAGAATTGAGGTTCTGAGGCAAGGGAGGATGAGCGTGAATGAGTACTTGAACAAGTTCAAGCAATTTTCAAGGTATGTGTAGGATCAAAGAGCATGTGAAAAGCTACCAGAGGGAGGGGGGTGAATGGTAGGTTTTACCTTTTTCAGCGGAAGCAACAAAAACCCCCAACAGAAAATTGATCTGTTAAAGAAATCGTGTGTGTGACTAATCTAAACATGATCAATTGTGACCAAACCATTATATATTGTGGATAATCAAGTCACAAAGACGTCACAACAAGAATCACAAACATCCATCAAGAAAAACTCAAGTTACGATCGAAAGATCGAACAAAGGTAAATATGTTCTACCCGAGAAAAACCACATATGCAACACTGCAAAGAAACACGTGTGGATCAAAAATAACAAATCAAATGACCGTGAAATTTTCCCAGATGATAGAAAATCAAGTTATAAAGACAACTTGAAAAGAATCACATCAATTGGATCGGTAAAACTCGAGTTATGATAAAACCACCGAAGCAAGGTAGTGCTGTGCAAAAACTCGACGAGAAAAACTTGTCTGAAACAAGTCAGACGAACAAGACACAAAAGTTCCTTTAAACTACGATCTTTATTCAATATAACACTAGAGGAACAGCACAAAATCTGTACACCATGAGCTCTGGCCTCCATTGCTTATATGACCAGTCATGAGGCCAACCCAAACAAAACTAGAACGCGTATCCTACTCAGTTTCCACCGAAACTTTCCATAACTGCTCAAGACTCTTCCATACGCAGATAGAAGCAATCTTAAGACTTCCAAACACCTTAGGAACATTTTCCACATTCCTAAAACAACTCAACTTCGTGACCCACATGAAAACTTAGCATAACAACCTCAAATCTTTCCATATTTGAGTCAAACACGACTCAGCCGCACCCTGAGTCCATAACCTAGTCGGTTGGAACTTTCTGACCAATTCTTTATGTCCGCTTCTCTTCATCACGCCTTGGAACCATGTTGCCACGTCCATGCACTCCTTGCACGTGTGCAACCATCTTCCAACAATTTCTATGATACCTTCATATGCAGTGTTCTTGATTCAAACATGCTGCACAACCTCCCGATCAACTCAACCACAATTCCTACCGAACTTGGTTGTTGAACCTCATCTTCTCCCCAAGAATAGTTCAATGGATCCCATTACCAGCTATGTCTTGAACTCAAGAAACACCTACACATGAATAAACAATGGATACTTCCGAGCACAAGTCCTCGACTTGACTCTCGTTAGTTTCTAAATCACAACACCTTACGTGAGCACCTCACATAAGCATGTTGCAAACCATAGCAAAATGATATCAGCCATAACCACCACACCAAAAACTTAGTAAAGGAATACTAAGAGAGCTTTCCATAATCAGAAAAGCATGTTCAAAACATTGCAAGGTAAAAGAAAAACCATTGCAATCTAGCATCGGACCTTGCCAAAGCTAACCGGACCTTGAGAAGGAGCTTACTAAAGCTAGCAGGACTTAGCGCTGGAGCTTACCAAAGCTAGTTGGACCTAGCGCCGGAGCTTACCAAAGCTAGTTGGACCTAGCCACAACAAGTCGGACCTAACCAAAATAAGTCGTACCTAGCCAAAATATGTCGGACCTAGACAAAAAGTCGGACCTAGCAAAAGCAAGTCATAACTTACGTCGAACCTTGCCAGAGCTACCCAAAACAAGCCGGATCTATTGTCGGACCTTGCAGGAGCTCGGACCTTGTTAAAAGGGTGTTTAGGTAGTATTCAAAACTTTTGTCGTCATAGCCAATGTATTCAGCACACATAGGTCTCACAATCTCCCCCTTGATGAATGCATTGTCAACACCACTTAAAATCCGAACATTGACTTATTCACATGAAAAGTTTTAAAAACAATTTTCTCCCCTAAATATTTCTCCCCCTTTGTAAATCAGAAATAAAATGAGAAGACAAAACACTTGTGAATGTGTGCAATGTGTGATCAATTTCTCGCCCTTTGACAATGTATTCAGCAAGATGCAAAAGAGAAATTTTAATTTGTTATGAGCATATTATAACATATTCATATAAAACAAAGCTCATCCAAGTCATACTATCAAGTAACTTACACTATCACATCAATGAAATACATAAAGTAGTGTAAGCCATGCTAGAGATCAAATGTAATTTTCAATTTAAGCAAGTCATGATCTCACAAACTTAACTATTTCAAAACTAGAAAGAATGACACTTGTTGCTGCATTTTCCATTTTTCAATATTATTTAAAGCACAAGTTTTGATCCTATAACATTTGAAAGAGATTATATGCCACATCTACCTTATTCTAACCAACCAAGCCAAGCCTATGTCATTTGACAATCAGAAGCTTAAGGACATGGTTTTAGTCATACACAACTTCTTCTAAGTTCATATCTAAGTGCAATGATAAGCCATCTCAAAAGAAGAAGTGTGATGCATGCATATTATTTTGATCTTTTCTCATTTTTATTTGATCATAAAAGCTCAACATGTAAATAGTTGATTGCTTGGTTAATTGTTTATGACTAAAACACTTGTGAGCATGCAACAAGTTCAAAACAGCAAGAAAGTTCAATCATGACCAGATTTAGTGTAAGTAATTATTCCAATTACTAGTCGTGGCAAAACTACAAAATGTATAACATGAGTAATGTAGTAAGAACTTTCAGCATGGAAAAAGAATCACAAAGTCATATATGTATGAAATACTATGCTCATATTATTTTAAATTTAGATTCACACATAGACTTTCCAAGTTTCAAAACTCCCCCTCAATTTAAGCCACGAGGATGCATAACCCCTATTTCACTACAAATGTAACAAAAACGAATAAAATCCAAAGGTTTGTAAAAATGTCAGCCAATTGTTGTTCGATATCTACATGGTGAAGCACAATGTTTCCTTTTTCAACATTAGCACGGAGAAAGTGATACCTAATGTCAACGTGCTTTGTTCTCGGATGTTGCACGGAGTTTTTAGCAATGCAAATCGCACTAGTATTATCACAAAACAGTGGAACACTATCTAGATCAACCCCATAGTCCTTAAGTGTTTGAACAATCCAAAGAATTTGTGAGCAAGTGCTAGCAGCAGCTACATATTCAGATTCGGCTGCGGATTGTGCAACTGAGTTTTGTTTTCTAGAGGACCAAGCAACAAGTGAATTACAAAGAAAATGACAAGCACCCGAAGTTCTTTTCCTATAAATCCTACAACCCCTAAAATTAGCATCCGAAAAAGCTTTCAAAGTAACGTTTGAGGAAGAAGGAAGAAAAATGCCAAATTCTTGAGTTCCATGTAAGTACTTGAGAATCCTTTTGACGACTTGACGATGTGAAGCATGTGGGGAAGCTTGAAAATATGCACAAAGACATACGCTAAATTGTATGTCCAGTCCTAATGCCGTGAGGTACAAAAGTGATCCAATCATGCTTCAATATTCTTTTTGATCGATTGGGTCACCATCTTCATCAAGTTCATGTTTTGTTGTTGTACTCATTGGTGTACAAAGAGGCTTGCTTTTGTCCATGTTAAAGCGCTTGAGAAGGTCTCTTGTATACTTCATTTGATGCAAAAGGTACCTTCTTTGGTTTGCTTGATTTGCAACCCCAAAAAGTATGTGAGTTCTCCCATCATACCGATCTGAAATTATGAACTCATCATAGCTGAAAACTTCGACACAAGATCATGATAAGTACAACCAAAGATAATATCATCCACATACACTTGAACGAATAATGAGTCATTGCCATGCTTAAGCACAAAAAGAGTTGTATCAACCTTGCCCAAGGTAAACCCCTTTTCAATTAAGATTGTTTTTAACCCATCATACCATGCTCTAGGGGCTTGTTTGAGACCGTACAAGGATTTGGACAGTTTGTAAACATGATTAGGAAAATCTGGATTTTCAAAACCAGGTGGTTGCTTACATAAACCTCCTCATCTATATAGCCATTAAGAAAAGCACTTTCAACATCAATTTGATATAACTTGAAACCTTTAGATGTAGCAAAATCTAGAAAAATTATTATGGCTTCTAATCTAGCAACATGAGCAAAATTTTCATCAAAATCTAGACCTTCAACTTGTGTGAAACCTTGAGCAACAACCCTAGCCTTATTCCTAATTACAACCCCATCCTCACTTTGTTTATTTTTAAACACCCATTTAGTTCCAATTAAATTGTGGCCTTGAGGTGGAGGTACAAGTTTCCAAATATTATTTGTTTCAAAATTTTCTAACTCTTCTTGCATGGCAATAATCAAAGATTCATTAGTGAGTGCGTGTGATATATCTTTGGGTTCAAAAGAAGCAACAAAAGAAGAATGAGCGTGAGAGTTTGGAACGCAAAACCTAGACCGTGTGACTCATTCGTGCAAGCTCCCAATGATTTGTTGTGGAGGATGACTTTTGAGGATTCGGAGGGGAGTATACACTTCACAAGCTCCTTGTTCTTCATGTTCATCACCGATCGAAGAACTTGTGGCTTGGGGACGATCTATACCAGCTGCAGTAGTTGTTGGTGCTGGTTGTGGTGCAAAATCAGCAGCGTGATCAAAGCCATTTGCTTCTGAATTTTCGGGCAGCAACACCACTTCTTCGTCTTCTTCGATGAAAATACTATCCCGCTGCGGATATGGATCTGTACCTGCAATATTAGAGCCAGTACCTGGGCTAACTTCATCAAAGGAAACCTCACAAGACTCCACAATTTTGTTAGTGTCAAGTAAAAGCACACGATAGTCTCTAGTATGAGATGGATAACCAAGAAACGTGCCATCAAAAGATCTAGCTTCAAATTTATCAAGATTACCATGTTTCTTAACAAAGCATTTACAACCAAAGAGCTAAAAGCGTGTGACACTAGGCCTATGTCCAAACCAAAGTTCTTATGGTGTTTTTCCTAGCTTAGCACGCAAGAAAACACGATTTGAGACATAATAAGTGGTTGCAATTGCATCTGCCCAAAATTATTTAGGAGTTTGATATTCATCAAGCATAGTCCTAGCCATCTCAACTAAGGTTCTGTTCTTTATCTCTACAACACCGTTTGCTGAGGTACATAAGGTGAAGAAAATTGATGATCTATTCCATTTCCAGCACAAAAGTGATCAAACGATTGATTTTTAAATTCGGTTCTGTTATACTTCTAATTCCTTTTAAAGATTCTGGGTGATCAATTGATAATCTAAGAATAAAGTTCTAAAGTGACAAAAAGCTTCATTCTTAGATGCCATAAAGTAACCCAAGAGTATCTAGAAAAATCATCAACAATCACAAGAACATACCATTTACCTTCGAAGGATTGAACATGTGAAGGTCCTACGGTGTCAATGTGCAACAGTTGACTCGGTTCAGTTGTGCTGGTCATTGTGAGAGGAGCATGTGAACCTGCAACCATCTTAGCATGTCTACAAGAAGAGCACACAATTTCTTTGTCCTCTTTAAGATTAGGCAGCCCACGTATGCAATCAAGAACACTAACACGCGTTAGATGATCAAAGCCTATGTGTCGACTGTTGGAGTCGGCAGATCTCCTGACACAGCTAAAGTGTTGAAGGAGTTCGTGGTTCGGTGTGGGCGCGCGGAGACTCAAGAAGGTGAATCGCGGTTTAACACTGGAGACACTAGGATTTACGTGGTTCGGTCCGCCTGAGCGTGATACCCTACTCCACGGGGGTGTTGATGTTGTATTGGCTTATCACGTATGATCTCCCGTCTGTCTCTGTCTCTGTGTATCGTCGGCCTGTCCTTTTATAGTACAAAGACAGACCGTTACAAGCTACCTGGCCCGACATGTGGCCCTGGCGGTTACTAGTATTGATACACGATTAATTGTTGTTAATGATCCTGTAACGGGCTTCGACAGTGCCGTTACAGGTGTTAAGATCATCCGTTTAAGTGTCATTAATATGGCATTAATGACATTTAAATAGGTCTTGAAGTCCTTGGCTCTCCTTTGAAGATCCGAAGCAGTTACAAGGTCTCCCGGAGGTTAGAGGCGGCTTGCTCCGATGTTTAGACATGTGGCAGCTCCGGAGCTTGCTGCGGGGAGCAGGAAGCTCCAGGACTACTTGACACGTGTCAGGTCCGGAGCTTCTCTCGGTCAGGGGTTAGGTCCGGAGGTGTCGTTTCGGTACTCAGTCCGGTGCTTCTCCCTTGTGGGCGGTAGCTCCGGTTCGGTAGTACACGTGGCGACCTAGGGATTAACCATGTTGGAAAAGCTGGTTCGGTCATGTCTGACATGTGGGCCTCCGAGGGTCTTCAACTCGAGTAGTCGTCCTTCCCCTGAGATCTTTGTAATCTCAGGGGGTGTACGGTTTTTAGGGTACCGACAGTGGCCCCCTGGACCTACCTCCGAGGAAGGTCACCGGGGTGAAGTCGTTCCATCGGAGGTGGGTCCACCTTTGCGACTCTTGAACTGGGTCTTCAAAGGTCTTCGGAGGTGCCGTTGGCAGGATTTTACAGTTAAATCCCGACGCGTGGCACACCTTAGGCGGCAGATAAGATCTTTGGCGTGCGGACCTCACGCAATTGAAGGTCGCAGGTTTCCGATACAAAAACCGTATCGGTTCCGCGCGGCTTGTCAGGCCGCCGCCTTTGGGTTTCCCGCCTCATGATGACAACCGTTCGCCTGGGTGAGAACCTCGACTTGATCGTCGGGGTGGTCTCGGGCCCCCTTGTCATCGGCTGGGTTGAACTCTTGAGTAGTATTTTCGACTCCCCTGCAGTTTCCATCCAAGCGTTGCGAGGGCTTACTTAAGAAGGAAAGGGCGCACCGTCGGGAGTTCTTTACGCCTCCCATCTGATCTTGCTCTCAAACTCCCGACTCGTACTTTGCTCTTCCTCTCTTGCCTAGCTGTGCCGCGATGGAGTTGGGTCTGCGCGAGAGTCGCCTGAAGACCGACAACGATTTGAAGAAGGTCCGGGCCCTTATGGGGTGGTCCTCGGACTTCTTCAGCCGCTCGGTCCGTGCCGGCGGAGAGCTCCCCTTTGAGAAGGAGCGCGCTGGCGAGATGGTGTACTTTTCTTCGTACGCCATGGTGGGACTGATCCCACCATTTTCTTCTTTCTTCTTGATGCTGCTAGACTTCTATGGTCTGCAGCTATACCACCTTGGTCCCCACTCCATTCTCCTTGTGTCCATCTTTGTCCACTTCTGCGAGATGTGGGTGGGCATCCCCCCCTGCGTCGAGCTCTTCCGAAACTTCTTCACCGTTCACACTACCGGCCGGAGTAACGAGTACCTTGGCTTCTACTACTTCGTGAAGCGCAAGAAGTGCCCATTCAAGTACCTCCGGTCGTTCCCTTCCGGGAAGTGGGATGACTAGAAGAAAGATTGGATTGTCGTCATGGTGGAGGAGCATGAACGGTTGGAACTGCCAGACAGTCTGCCCGGCATCGACACGTCGATATGGAGTGAAGTCCCGGTGCTGGCGGAAGTTTTCGACCCTGTCCTGACCAGGATCCGCCGATGTGTGGAGGGAGGATTGACTCCCCAGGCGGTGTTCTGCAACTTCCTGACCAACAGGTGGGCGCCGCTAAAGAGGAGGGAGAAGCTCGCCTGGGCCCTCAACAGCGTGATGGACGAGGACCGGGTTGAAACCGGGTTGAAGTCCGACATGGTGGGGAAGACCCTGGAGTTCCACCTCAAGAAATTCCAGCACAGTATCGACGTCGACGGAGATTACTTGACTCCGCCGCCGGCCTTTCTTCCTCTGAACATGGAAGTGGAGTTCAGCAGAGAGCTCCGACGGAAGATGCCTGCGCTTGACGACCTTGGCGTCATCGAGAGGATACCAACCACGCGGGTGGCAATCCCTGTGGTGCCCGAAGATGGCTCAGTCCCTGCTCCACAGCCGAGGGTTGAAGTCATCGGCAAGGGCAAGGAGCTGGTGGAGGAGCCGGAGAGTCGGAAGAGGAAGCTGCGGCATGTCGACGGAAGGTCCGTCATGCCCGCTGCTTCTACCTTGGCTCCTTCTCCCCAAGGGGGAAGATCTTCTGGTGCCGTGGCAACTGTCCCCGTGGTGGGGTCCTCCCGGAAGGAGACTGTTCTTGCAGTGGGATCCTCCCGAAGCGCTTTTGTCTCCGTGGTAGAGCCCTCCGGTGGTGCTAGCTCCGGGTGTAGGACTCCGGCCCCCGGGGCGGTTGGAGTCTCCAGGTCTAGGGGTTCCTCCCGATCGAGGAGAGCCTCGACCCAGGAATCTCCCGTGGCTGTGGCGAGTTCTGGGGGGCCTCCTAGAGCTCCTACGCCGACCCTGGCCAGCCCGGAACGTCCGGGAAAAAGGTTCCGCGTGAACTGGTGCGGGAGCCTTCCAAGGTAATTTTTGATGTTTACCCTGGTTAACTTTTTAGTTGTAGTGTTTGTTTGTTAATTCTCTTTATCCATCCTCTGCAGCGTCCCTAAGAAAGGGAGTGAAGCTCCACCCTCGGCCACGGTTTCTGAGGCCGTGGGAGCTTCCGCTCCTGTCCCGGCTCCGCCCCAGATGGTGGCTTAGGCTGCGACAGCTCCGGCGCCGGCTGTCGTGGTCATGAACCTTGACTCGTCCCCAGAACTTCCCGTGGTAGCGCCGGACCACAGGAGTGAAGACATGCCGGCGGCACTTGTCTCGGAGATTGAAGCTCCAGGTCCTTGTGCTGCAGTAATGGAAGCTCCGGCTGCAGAGCCGGAAGAAGTAGTAGTCCCGGTCTCAGAGCCAGAACTCGTTGAAGCCCCGACGATTGAACCGGAGGTGATAGAAGCTCCGGCGTGCGAGCCGGAAGTTGAGGTAGTTCCGACAGTTGAGTCGGTTACCTCCGATGCACCGGTCGCTGAGCCGGTTGTTGTTGGAGCGCCGGTCGCAGAGCCGGCGGTTGAAGAGGCGAGGGAGCTCGGGTCTCCCTCAGAAGAGGTGCCCCGATCGGAGCCAGCAGTAGCTCCTGCTCCGAAGGCGACGACATCGATGGTACCTGTGGCAGAGCCAGAGTGCCTAAACGAAGTCGCCGGTCCCCTGCCTGAGGGGGCGAATGAAGACTTGGCGGCGGGGCCTTCTTCGATGGCGACTGAGGCCATCCCGGAGGAAGGCCCTAGCACTTTGGAAGCTCAGGGTTCCGCTCTCGTAGAGTGGGACCCAATTTTTGTATGTGAAGACCCGCTGGAACCAGCGGAGGAGACCCCAGCAGGTCCGGAGCCCATCCCGCTGTCGATGTCTATCGACAACGCCTGCTCCAGTCTACGTCAAGTCCAACTGGCCTTCCTCCACGACAGCAAGGCTCTTGAAGAGGAGCGCCAAACCCTTAGGCGGTGGCGTAATCGGCTCCACTTCGAGACTAAGCTGGCGCAGTCGAGGCATGCGGATGACAAGGAGTGGATCAAGCGGGAGAAGATCCGCCTGGAGTGTTGGGAGAAGCTGCTGGATGAGAGGGAGAACATGACCCATGCCCTCGACGCTCATTCTCGGGAGTTCCATGATCAGGCCATGGCTGCCAACGACGCGGCCAATGCTTGGTTCGAGCAGCTAGAAGCCATCAACGCAGCTCTCATCAAGCGCCGAGAGGCACTCGAAGGGAGGGAGAGACGACTCGAAGACGAAGAGCAAAAACTCCTGGAGCTGCGGGATGACATCCTGAGAAGGGAAGAGGAGCTCGCCGAGAAAACAGCTCTGGCAGACAAGGGCCTCAAGGAGCGCACTAAGAAGTTGGAAGAGCGCTGCCTCGAGGAAGAGGAGAAGACCTGGGTGCGAGGGCAGGAACTCTACGAATACGAGTGTGCCCTTGTTGCCCGGGAGAAGAAAGTGGAGGCTAGGGAGAAAGACCTGGTCGACCGTCGGAACAAGATCCACCTCCGGGAGGAGGAGCTCGGAAGACTTGAGAGGCGGGTTGCTGCAAAAATTCAGCAAAACGCCAAAGAAGTTGAGCGCCTCGCCCGTGAGAATTCCGAACTGACGGCGGCCAAGAGATCCTTGGAAGAAGTGAAGAGCCTGAGGACAGTGGACTCCCTGCAGATTTGGGAGTTCCTGGGCAAAGCCAACGATGCGCTGACGCTGATGGGTTTCAGCCCCGTGCGCCCGGATGATCCGGAGCCGGAGCCAGACCTCGCGCTGCAAGCGTTGAGCGCAGCAGGCAGCAAGCTCTCCAAGGTGGGCGACGTCATCGTGTACCAACTGGAGGTCGAGGGGCAATCCCTGGCGAGGAACGTCACAGAATACGTGTTGACGTGCTACACCAGCCGGAACCCTCAATTTCCTCTGGACCCGGTGCTTGAAGGCCCCATCGAAGGAGAAGGCGAAGCTACCCGAGCCAGCGTATCGGAGGTCGCCCAGAAGGTCGCTGAGTTCTTCCATAGGGTCTAGGATCATCTCTTTAGCTCCCGCTTGTATTTTCTCTTCTTCTTCAATTTTGTACTCCCTTGTCTCCAGATGTAATCTCCTGTCTCCAGATAAATGAAATCCCCAAATTTTTGCGAATTTCATTTTTTGTCTTCAACATCTTTATCTTCTCTTGGCCCCCTGGTAGATGTACACAATTTGATTGTGAACATGTACCAAAAGGATACTGAGTTTTGTTGAAGACGAATTTTCTTCGAACTTGTAGAATTTAGTTCCGAAGTCTTTGATAGTGAAGGTCCCCTGAAGTTGTCGGAGCTTAGAAGCTCCGGTACTGTCCATCGCTGGAGGTTAGTAGCTCCGGCAATAGCTTCTATCAACACGTAGAGCGTCGATAGTTAGTACTCCAAGGTGTCGGAGCTTAGTAGCTCTGGCAATGACCTTTAGCAACACTTGGTAAGTTGGCAACAGACTCCATGTACGGGGTCTTCTCACCATCTTTTACTCAGCGCCGATGGTTGACCCCATTGAGGGGGTCAGAGCTTGGTTAGCTCCGGCTTTTCTCCATCAACGTATATTTTATTTTTCCTGCACACTTAAGCCAAGAAAAACGATAAAATTTGTTCCTTGTCTATAATTTCATCGCGGCTTACGATTCTCAAATAAATTTTAAGTTGAACGTGATTTTAAATACAACTGGATGTGTTGTCTTTTCACTTAGATCCAACTGTCCATGGACCCGCCTTACTTTGGCCTGCCGGGGTGTAGGTAGAGTGGCGTACTTAGGGTGCTTGACCAGGCTAAGTCGATAGCGCACTCCGGCCCTAGATTGGCTTGGCGGCTTTCAGGCGAGTTGGCCATAAACGATATTTAAATCCAAGAGTTCTGACAATTCAACTCGAGTCGTATATAAACCGGTCAAACTTAAATTTCTTAAGAATTGCACGTTTCTGTTATAGACAAGAAAGAGAAAAATAAAAATATCGAGCCTGCACAAAATGAATGCACGTGGAGTCTTTTTCACATGAAGATGTCTTTCATTATAGGTCCGGGGTACAGGGGAAACAAGTACACTCTTAGGGTACGGGACCAGGCTAAGTGTGCTTGGTTTCTCGTTTGACCCAGGGTAGTTAGCCACGCTTTTAGTCCGGAGACTGTAACAAGTGCTGCTTGAGCTTTACAGACCTTTCGGAAAAGGTCCGGCTGCTCTCCCGGAGGAACTACCCGACTCTGTACAGTGACTCTATAACATACATCTCAAGTTACTCAAGACTCACCTCCGTGGAATTAAGTGTAGAACTTACGGAGGTGCTCGATGTTCCAAGGATTTGGGAGAGGTGTCCCATCCTCAGTAGCCAAGCGAACGCTTCCGGGACGGGATACTTTGATCACTCGGAAGGGCCCCTCCCAGCCGAGGGAAAGTTTGTTTAGCCCTTCTCTGGATAGTATTGTCCGTAGCACCAGATCGCCTTCCTCGAGCTGTCGGGTTTGTACATGCCGCTGGTGATAACGCCGTAGAGCCTGGCGATATCTGGCATTCCGAACAGCTGCTTGGCACCTTCCCTCCTCGAGGAGGTCTAGGTCTTCACGCCGGAGCTGGTCCTGCGCGGCTTCGTCGAAGGTCCGGACCCGGAGCGAACCCATGGTGATTTCCGGAGGAAGGATTGCTTCAGCTCCGTACACCAGAAAGAAGGGTGTTTCTCCGGTTGACCGGTTTGGAGAAGTCCTGTTGGCCCATAGAGTGGGCGGAAGCTCTTCGATCCAATTGGCTCCGTGCTTTTTCAAACGCTCATAGGTGCGCGTTTTGAGTCCTTTAAGGATTTCTGCATTTGCTCTCTCAGCTTGGCCATTGTTGGCGGGATGAGCTACGGAAGCGTAGCAAACCTGTATGCCGAGGTCTTCGCAATACCCTTGGAATGCGGAGCTTGTGAATTGAGTCCCATTATCAGTGATGATCTTATTTGGGACTCCGAATCTGCTTACAATGGATTGCAGAAAGTTGATAGCAGATTGCTTGTTGATTGTCACAACTGGAGTTGCTTCCGACCACTTGGTGAACTTGTCGATGGCGACGTACAGGAACTTGTAACCTCCAACGGCTCTTGGGAAGGGTCCCAAGATGTCCATCCCCCACACAGCGAAGGGCCATGTAGGAGGTATCATTTGTAAGGGCTGAGCGGGTGTATGAATTTGCTTTGCATGAAATTGGCATGCTTCACATTTCTTTACCAGCTCAGTGGCATCCTGGAGTGTTGTAGGCCAGTAGAAGCCATGCCGGAAGGCTTTTCCGACCAGCGTGCGGGAAGATGCGTGGTTCCCACACTTGCCTCCATGGATTTCCGCGAGAAGCTCGCAGCCTTCTTCCCTTGTGATGCACCGCATTAGGATGCCGTTGGCACCGCGCCGGTAGAGATCCCCTTCTACCAGTGTGTATTTTTTAGCCAATCTGACTACCCGGTCAATGGATACATCATCGTCAGGAAGGATGTTGTCTTTCAAGTAGTTCCGGATCTCCGAGATCCATGCATCGGAACTGACTTGAGCATTTGAGTCTTGCGTGCTGGGTTGCTCGGAGCTTCCGGCAGCACCTACGGCCCTTGATGGCTGCCATGGTAACAGGGCCATCGGGACCGTCAGCTTCGGGATGCTGATCTCGCCCCCTTCGTTCAGTTCGGCAGGCTGAACTGTGGGTTTTGACAACCTCCGGACAAAGATTCCGTCAGGAGCTGGAGCTCCGGTTGACGCTTTGGTCGAGAGTTCGTCAGCTTCAGCGTTGTGGGCACGCTGAACATGGTTGAGGTCTAGGACTTCAAAGTCCTTCTGAAGCCTCTGGACTTCAAGGAGGTAAGCAGCTAGCTGGAGATTATTGCAGGAACATTCACCCTTCACTTGCTTGATGATGAGCTGTGAATCTCCTTTGACCAGCAGTTGCTTGACACCGTATGACAGTGCCACCTTTAGCCCGCAGATGAGTGCTTCATACTCCGCCATGTTGTTGGTTGCCTTGAAGTCAAGGTGTACCATGTATTTTACCTTCTCCCCAGTCGGTGCAAGGAGAAGGATTCCAGCACCGGCCCCCTGCTTTTGCATGGAGCCAACAAAGTAAAGAGTCCAATGAGGCTCGGTGAAGGTTGGAACTTGATGTTCCGTCTTCTGCTTGCTGGGGCCCCCAGGGTTTGATGGAGAGGGAGTCCATTCCGCCACAAAATCTGCCAACGCTTGACTCTTGATTGCTTGTCTTGAAATAAATTCGAGATCGAATTCAGCCAATTCCGCTGCCCACTTTGCAATATTCCCAGTTGAATTGGGATTATGCAGGATCGCTCAAAGTGGATAAGAGGTCACCATCGAGACTTTGTGAGCTTGGAAGTAGTGTCGGAGCTTCCTAGAGGCAATAAGAACTGCATAAAGCAGCTTATGCACCTCTAGGTATCGAGTCTTGGCATCATGTAATACTTCACTGATGAAATATACCGGCCGTTGAATGGTCCGGGCCCTCTCGGAGGGGTCCGGAGCTTCCTCTCTATTGATCCGGATCCTGTCGGAGGAGTCCAGATTCTCTTCAGGGACCTCCGGGTTCTGGCTGGAGGAACCTGGAGCTTCTTCAGGAATGACTTGGACCCTCTCGGAGGGGTCGGAGTCTTCTGAAGTGACTTCTTGTGGATTTGAGTCTGGGAGCTGGGACCCAGACTCACTTTCAGGGACCTCCGGACCTTCCCGAAGGGGTCTGGATTCCTGAGTATGGGATAGTTCTGGTCTCTCCGCGACCAGAACCATACTGACAACCTCATCAGTAGCTGAAATGTAAAGTAGCAAAGGCTCACCAGGGTTTGGAGCTACCAGAATTGGTAGGGTGGTGAGGAACTGTTTCAGCTCCTGGAATGCCTTCTCTGCTTCTTCGGATCATTGGAATGGTCCAGACTTCCTCAACAACTTGAAGAAGGGGAGCGCCCATTCTGCCAGTCTTGATATGAACCGTCTGAGGGCAGCTAGACGCCCAGTTAACTTTTGGACGTCTTTGATGCGGGTTGGTGGCCGCATCTCTTCAATGGCTTTTATCTTCGCCGGATTAGCTTCTATGCCCCGGTGACTTACCAGGAACCTGAGAAGTTTTCCGGAGCTAACCCCGAAGACACACTTGTCTGGGTTTAGCTTCGTGCGGGCGACCCGCAGCTTGTCGAAGACAGCCTGCAAGGTGTCCAAGAGGGACTCCTTGTTCTTGACCTTGACAACGATGTCATCGACGTACACTTCCACTATATCTCTGATGAGTTCTTCAAAAGTTTTGTACATAGCTCGTACAAAAGTTGAGGCTGCATTCTTGAGACCAAATGGCATGGCTGTGTAACAATACAATCCATCTACTGTGATGAAGGAAGTATGCTCTTCATCCTCCCTAGACATCCTGATTTGATGATACCCAGAATATGCGTCTAGGAAACACAGTAACTCACACCCAGAGGTGGAATCCCCTATCTGATCTATTCTAGGTAGTGGAAATGGATCTTTTGGACATGCCTTATTCAGTGTGGTGTAGTCGATGCACATCCGAAGCTTCCCGCCGGCCTTGGGCACAACGACTGGGTTCGCCAGCCATTTTGGATGGAAGACTTCTTGGATGAATCCGGCTTCGAGCAACTTCTTCACTTCTTGTCGGATGAAGTTCTGCCGCTCTACGGATTGCTTCCGAGGCTTCTGATGCACAGGCCGAGCATCGGGGTAAATCTTCAGATTGTGCTCAATCACTTCCCTGGGGATCCCATGCATTTGTGACGGTTGCCAGGCAAACACGTCAACATTAGCCCGGAGGAAAGTGATGAGCGCGAGTTCCTATTTGTCGTTCAACCCTCCCGATATACGGGTGGTTTGAGCGGCATCGAAACCAATTTGGACGACCTTGACGGGGATGTCGGTGTCGCCGCTTGGCTGCACACGTGGTGCAGAGGTTGAGCCCCGTTGACGAATGCTCGGGGGTTTTGGAGCTTGCTCCTGTCTAGAGTCCTCCTCTTGCGCCGTGGTTAATGCATGGAGCTCCTCCAGAGCAGTTACCCCGGCGGTGCGATCTCCGCGGATCCGGAGAATGCCTACCGGTGTTGGCATCCTCAACACCAAGTATCCATAATGAGCAGCTGCCATAAATTTGTATAGGGCAGGTCTACCCAAGATGGCGTTGAATGGTAAGTTGATCTGAGCGACGTCGAAGACCAACTTCTCGGTGCGATACTTCTCCCGTGTCCCGAAGGTAACGGGGAGAGTTATAGCTCCGAGTGGAGTAATGGCCCCCGGACCTACTCCAGAGAAAGGTCGAGAGGGCTGGAGATCCGAAGGTCGGAGCTGAAGCTTGGTAAAAGCTTCAAATCTTATGAGGTTCAGCCCCGAACCTCCGTCCACCATAACATGATGAAGCTGGATGTTATTGATGGTGGGAGATACCATCAAAGGTAACTGTCCAGCTCCAACCATGCTTCGTGGATAGTCCGAAGCATCAAAAGTGATGGATGTGTCCATCCACTTTCGATGTGGCTCCGGTCTAGCTGTGGGAGCTACAGCGGCCATATCCCGCCGCATAGTCTTAATGACGCGACGGGAGGTGATATCCTATGACCCACCAAAAATGGTGTTCATGGTTTTCCGACGCTCGTTGTCAGAGACGTCAGAGTCATTGTCGACGGAGGTGTAGATGGCCTTCAGGACCTTTTTGGGATCCTGAAACCCTAACTCCTCTTCAGCCAGAGCTTCGTCGACCTTCTGTTTTCCTTCCCTCTGTCGGAAAGGAGATCCTTCCCGGCGCTTGCTGTAGCGCTCGGCAAGGTTTTGGACCTCTCGGCAGTCTTCCAAACCGTGGCTGCCTGTTTTGTGAATGGGACACCACACTTTGGGTTTGCCACCGTCTTCGGAAGACGGTCGAGGTCGCTTCTCGGGGCGTGGCCCCCGACCACCAGGAGTTGCAGCAGCTGCAATGTTGGATGTACCGACCGACGGCTTCTTCTTGCCGTGGGTCTTTTTTTCTTCTTGCCACCCTCGGAGGTAGCAGCTTCTTCTTTAGAGGATTTCTTGTGATCCTCCGAGGCTGGTTTGGAGTGCATTTCACGGCCCTCCGCAGCTCTGGCACATTTGTCTGCCAGGCTGAAGAGTTCCGTGACGCTGGTGATCTCTTTGATCGCCAGCTTCTCCAACATCTTCTTGTCCCGTACGCCCTGTCTGAATGCCACAATGACAGAAGCGCTTGAGATAGAAGGGATTGTGTTGCGTACCTGAGAGAACCTCTGGGTGAAGGACCGCAAAGATTCTCCCCCTTTTTGCACGACTGCAAAAAGATCCAGTTCAGTGCCTGGTCGGGTGTATGAACTCCCGAAGTTGGCAGTGAACTGACGGCACAACTCTTCCCAACTGTTGATAGAGTTGGGTGGAAGGCTCATAAACCAGGACCTGGCGGTCCTGGTTAAGGCCACTGGAAAGTAGTTGGCCATTACAGCCTCGTTTCCTCCAGCTGCCAAGATTGCAGTGGAGTATATCTGAAGGAATTCAGCGGGATTGACAGTCCCGTCGAATTTTTCCGGCAGGTGTGGCCGGAACTTCTGTGGCCATCTAACCATGCGCAGGTGCATGGCTAGGGCTGAATAGCCTCCTCCTACTCCTTCCAGAGTAGAAAGGTCCTGAGCTTCCCGTCTTTCACGAGCACGCTCGATGTGGACACGGCCATCCTGTTGGTGGTATCGGCGATCCAACTCCGCCCGGAGGTCATGAGTTGAAAGCCTAGATACCGTATGGGTACGTCGTGCCCCGGAGGGCAACGATGTCACCTGCTGTGACGCAGAACGTCTCCTATTGTTGGAGACATGCGAACCAAGTCTCCCAGACAAAGTCCGCCGATGTGACGGGGCTCGTCCGGAAGGAGGAGGTCCCTGGTTGTTGAGGCGTTCGGCCGCTGCTGCGACCAAATGCTCCACATTGGCCCTCCACTACTCCATTGCATCTCGAGATGCGTCCGGAGGTGGTGGTCGTTGGAGAAGAGCACGCGCTGCATTGAGCGCATGTTCCAGGTTGTCATGACTTGCTGATGCAGTCAGTGACGCCGGAGCACCATCACGTTGTCCAGCACGATTCGCCGGAGAAGACGGTGGTGGTGGGAGAGTGGCTCCTGCTGGTGGCTGCCTGTTGGAGGGATTGCCCTCAACAGCTTGAGCAGCAGGTTGGCCATTGGATGATCCAGCCGCGGAGTTGACCATTCTCGAAAATCTGAGGCGCCCCTTCCTGGCGCGCCAACTGTCGACTGTTGGAGTTGGCAGATCTCCTGACACATCTAAAGTGTTGAAGGAGTTCGTGGTTCAGTGTGGGCGCGCGGAGACTCAAGAAGGTGAATCGCGGTTTAACACTGGAGACACTAGGATTTACGTGGTTCGGGCCGCCTGAGCGTAATACCCTACTCCACGGGGGTGTTGATGTTGTATTGGCTTATCACGTATGATCTCCCGTCTGTCTCTGTCTCTGTGTATCGTCGGCCTGTCCTTTTATAGTACAAAGACAGGCCGTTACAAGCTACCTGGCCCGACATGTGGCCCTGGCGGTTACTAGTATTGATACACGATTAATTGTTGTTAATGATCCTGTAACGGGCTTCGACAGTGCCGTTACAGGTGTTAAGATCATCCGTTTAAGTGTCATTAATATGGCATTAATGACATTTAAACAGGTCTTGAAGTCCTTGGCTCTCCTTTGAAGATCCGGAGCAGTTACAAGGTCTCCCTTAGGTTAGAGGCGGCTTGCTCCGATGTTTAGACATGTGGCAGCTCCGGAGCTTGCTGCGAGGAGCAGGAAGCTCCGGGGCTACTTGACACGTGTCAGGTCTGGAGCTTCTCTCAGTCAGGGGTTAGGTTCGGAGGTGTCGTTTCGGTACTCAGTCCGGTGCTTCTCCCTTGTGGGCGGTAGCTCCGGTTCGGTAGTACACGTGGCGACCTAGGGATTAACCATGTTGGAAAAGCTGGTCCGGTCATGTCTGACAAGTGGGCCTCCGAGGGTCTTCAACTCGAGTAGTCGTCCTTCCCCTGAGATCTTTGTAATCTCAGGGGGTGTACGGTTTTTAGGGTACCGACACTATGTAACCAAGTCTATGATGCCAAAATATAAGTCCTTTGATTCATTTGCAACTAGACACCTATGCTTAGAGGATGACACATCAAAATCAGCTTTAAAAACTCTTCCAAAGCGAGACATGTTAAAAATAAGCTCACTGTTTGAATCTACAACCTTGCAGCAATTTTTAGTGAAAATAATTTCCAAATTTTCATCTAGCAATTGTGAAACAGAAAGCAAGTTGTATTTCAAAATTTTGACAAGTGCCACATCTCTCAAAGTGTAGTGATTGTTGACGGCTGTTATATACCAATTTCACCCATCAATATAACTCAATTATGTGAAGGAAATATCATTTCCTGCACATATCACCTTTCTATTTAACCTATTTCCACTTGTCTTTGGAGAAAGTAGTGCATGCAGGGATTCTATGCAGAATTGAAGTGAAACAAGGGGTTGGATCCTATAAAATATCATTCTAGCCAATCAAGCGATGACATGTGGCACCACATGGATCAAATGGCCCACAAACAGAAGTATCCGAGGCCATCCAATGTTGTAGCACCAATATCAGTCAATGGGACCCATCTGGTAGAGAACTGGACGAGGCACACTGCAAAAGAAGCCAAGACCAGGTCGGCCGACCCCCCTAGTCGGCCGACTAGGTCCTGACACCAAACGCGGTCAAACGCCACATGTTGGCTCCTCCCGGCTTGGCGAGGTCATGGGTGACTAATATCCGCACTTTTGGTGGCAGGAACCGACCCTTCTCCAAGCTATAAATAGGACCCCTCACCCCTCACTTCAACACACACTACTTGAGTATTCATCCAATGTATCCTCTACTCTCCATAGGTTTAGAGGAGTATGCTGTAGAGAGGAGAGTCTCTAGTCCATAGTCCAAGTAGGAGAGGAGTAGAAGGACTCTCTTTCCAATTCCTAATTGGGAAAGATATGGCTTTTATATTCCTATTTGTATTTGTGACTTTGTTCTTAATAAAGATGTTATCTTTAGTCTTCCATTGTTCATATACTTGGATGAAGCGTTTCTTGTTTGATTGTGGATTTCATGTATGCAGTAGGAGTTGTATTTATGATTATGCTACAAACCCACACTATAGTCTAATTGGCTATGACATGATTATGTTAACATGAATCACTTATGCTATGAATTAACATTGGTTCAACGATGATTTAGTTCATTGCCTTAGGATGGCTTGTGCCTAGGCTTCTAAAGTAATTACTTAATATGCTAGCATGGTGCTATGATAGAGAGTAGCGTTGAATATCTCGTAGACCCACGGATTGAAGAGGTAGACAGTAGGTGGTGACAACCCTATTTTGCTTTGTAATTCTCCACGTTCAGCTATGACACATGCTCTTGGCGGGAGTCATCCTAGTATTGCTAGGGGTAAACCCGTGCCCGATGTGTTAATCCACTCAGCATGAGAATTCATAATTGACATGATCATTAGTAACTAAGATAGGCTATGTATATGTACATTAGAAGCATAGTAGGACTCTCTACCTAACCCTTAGCCTAGTCCCTCTTTATCTCATTTATCCTCTTAGGATAGAATGCTCTTGTGTGTGTCACACTACTTCCACCCTCAAGGGTTCAACCCTCATCACGGAGGTGAGTGAAGAACAAGCTTGGGGGAGGACCCCCACTTGAGGTAAATTGTATCAACCCCTTTGCATATTTATTTTCCATTCACCCATCATCCGCCTTGCATATATAAAAAGTATAGGATAGATCTGCTTTCAAATAAATAAATGATGTGCGGTAAGAATGATTTGGAATTCACACAGATGAAATGATGAATAGTTACTCTGTTGTAATTTTCCTAAGTCCCTAGTTTACAACTTACTACTCTCCAATATATTGCTCTCATTGGCTAAAATTGCTTTTGCCTTGATTTGGAAATTGTGAGTAGCAAAAGCTTAATTCATTTTAAGTTGTTGTGAGATATGATATAGTGATAGGGCTGCTATTCCTAGTTTGAAAGTGAAACTTAGATTTTTGGAGAAATTCTAAAAAGATTTAAGTTACTCTCATTTGAATGGAAATACTACCAAAGCCATATGTTACATTACGTCGACAGACCTTATGCATATGCTATTTGTCTTCACATTGAGCTTTGTCAAACTAGTATAGACCTATGTGAGATTTTATTCATTACTTTTTGAATTCAAGACTTCACTTGCACATGCTATACTTCTACACTAGAAGTAAGCAAAATTCCACCATACCACCATTCCAAAATAAAAAGAGAAAACTTCATATCATTCATGCTTAGTACTCTCTCCAAAATTTATTGCATAAAAGGGAGTAGAAGACATGGCTACAAGAAAAAAAAAATGCATGCTTACATCATAAGCATGAGAAAAAAGAAAGTAGCCATGTTTCATCTCTGCAAAAAGAGAGTCCACTCAAAAAGGAGTAATCTCAATATCCACATCCACTCCATTCCATCACACATGCACAATCTTGAATCAAATTGTTTTGAATTGTTTTCTCCTAAGGCTTACTCTTTTGACTTAGCAATACTATGTGTTGCAAATATGCCTACTCTATTCCCTACCAAGATCCACATACAAGCCTTATGTAGAGGTAGGATGAATTTGGTCACAATGCCTTGGTGAGGATACGTTTCCACTACACATAAATGAGAGACCGAGAGAATCAAATTGAGATACTTAAAATCTAAATTGAACTCTCTGAAATTTGAGTGGAACTTGATTTCTAGGGTATGTGTGCTCCATTTGTTGTTCAATCTTTCAACCAACCATGAATAGGAGATGGCATAAGCCCCATAATGACCTAAGATGGGCGAAGTAACATGTCAATTTTTGCAATACTAGGTCGAGTATTTTTTTGTGCACATAGTACTTTAGAAAAATAGAACATTGCAGCAACTCCTGATCATCAACCTAAAGTCTTGACTTTGCTCAGGACGAGCAAAGGATAAGCTTGGAGGACTTTGCTCATTTCTTGCACACATCACCTTTCTATGTAACCTATTTCAACTTGTCTTTGGAGAAAGTAGTGCATGCAGGGATTCTATGCAGAATTGAAGTAAAACAAGGTGATGGATCATATAAAATATCATTACAGCCAATCAAGCGATGACATGTGGCACCACATGGATCAAATAGCCCACAAATAGAAGTATCCGAGGCCATCCAACGGTGTAGCACCAATATCAATTAATGGGACCCACCTGACAAAGACCTGGAGGAAGCACACCGCAAAAGGAGCCAAGGCCAGGTCAGCCGACCCCCCTAATCGGTCGGGTAGGTTCTGGCACCAAACGCGATCAAACACCACGTGTTGGCTCATCCCGGCTTCAACAGGTCATGGGTGACTGATTCGCGCACTTTTGGTGGCCGGAATCGACCCTTCTCCCAGCTATAAATAGGACCCCTCACCCCTCACTTCAACACACACCACTTGAGTATTCATCCATTGCGTCCACTACTCTTCATAGGTTTAGAGAAGTATAGGCTGTAGAGAGAGAGTCTCTAGTCCATAGTCCAAGTAGGAGAGGAGTAGAAGGTGTCTCTTCCCAATTCCTAAATAGGAAAGGTATGTATTTTATATTCCTACTTGTATTTGTGACTTTGTTCTTAATAAAGATGTTATCTTTAGTCTTCCATTGTTCATATACTTGGATGAAGCGTTTCTTGTTTGATTGTGGATTCCATGTATGTGGTAGGAGATTATGCTATACCATTGTCATTATATCATCATAAACACTACAAAACCCACTATAGTCTAATTAGCTATGACATGATTATGTTGACATGAATCCTTATGCTATGAATTAACATTGGTTCAATGATGATTTAGTTCATTGCCTTAGGATGGCTTGTGCCTAGGCTTCTAAGGTAATTACTTGATATGCTAGCATGGTACTAGGATAAAGAGTAGCGTTGAATGTCTCGTAGACCCACAGATTGAAGAGGTAGTAATCCTCCACGTTTTGGCTATGCCACAGGCTCTTGGCGGGAGTCGTCTTAGTATTGCTAGGGGTAAACCCGTGCCCGATGTGTTAATCCACTTAGTATGAGAATTCATAATTTACATGATCATTAGTAACTAACTTAGGCTATGTATATGTACATTATAAGCATAATAGGAGTCTCTACCTAATCCTTAGCCTAGTCCCTCGTTACCTCATTTATCCCCTTAGGATAGAATGCTCTTGTGTGTGTCACACTGCTTCCACTATCATTTATCCATCCTTGCTAGAACCTTGCCTAGATGAACCTAGCCTCTCCACTTTATGATTGTTTTACTCCCATCTAGCCTTCCTTTGTGAGAATATATATGACACCCTCTGGGAATACTCCTAGAGGGGAAATGCTACATCGATAGTTTCCGTGCGCTTGCGGATTTATATGTATAATCTAAAACCTATTAATAAGCATTTCTGGCACCACTGCTAGAGATGAATTGTTAGTAGTGCGTAGGAACTGTCAACAAGCATTTTTGGCGCCGTTGCCGCGGAAGGCAGCTGAAGTATTGCATGATTGAGTGAATAGGATAGGACCCTGATAAGTTTTAGTAGGATGACCCTTCTTTGTTTTCCCATTTATGCAAAAATAGGGTAGTGTATGTCTGATTTCCGCTTGCCGAAAAACTTTGTTGGAGATCGACCTCATGTCGTTACTCCTTAGAAGCTTTGAGCGGAAAACTAAGCTAGCACAACCGCACCAACAACTAAAACTCTAATGGCCCAGAAGACCCTTCGTGAGTTTTTGGCTCCCTTTGCTAACAATGTGCCTGTTGGGTCCACTGTTAACACGGGAGACATAAACTTCAAAATTAAGACTAGCCTTATCACTATGTTGCAAGACAAACCATTTTGTGGGAAGGCTAACGAGGATGCAAGTGCTCACCTGCAACAATTCCTTGATATATGCAACACTTTAAGATCAAGGACGTATCTCCTGATGCTGTCCGCCTTAGGCTGTTTCCATTCTCTCTTCTTGGGAGAGCGAAACAGTGGTTCTACGTGAATCAAAGTGTTGTAGGTACTTGGGAGAAGTGTTCTACAACATTCCTCGCCAAGTTTTTCCTGTTGGGCAAGACCAATGCCCTACGTGGAAGAATTTTGAACTTTTAGCAAGATGCCAAGGAATCTATTCCCGGGTCTTGGGAAAGGCTTCAGGAGTACATCCTAGTTTGTCCCCACCATGGGATGGATGATTGGCTCATCATCCAAAACTTCTACAATGGGTTGATCCCTTTCACCCGTGACCATGTTGATGCTGCTGCTAGAGGTGCCTTCTTCTCATTGACGGTGCCCAAAGCCAAAGATTTAATTGGGAAGATGTTGTCAAACATGGGATGGAGCTACGAGCGTCTCCATACCCGCAAGCATGGCATGCACACCTTGAAGGAGGTGGACATGATCGCTGCTAAATTGGACCTCCTTATGAAAAAGATTGATGGACAAAGTAATGGTGAGGTATGTGGCAATGCCTATGTCTTAGACTCTCACATCACATGTGAAGTATGTGGCAACATGGGCCATTTGGGTAATGACTAGCCAGAAAACCGTGAGGATTCCCTATACGTAGCCAGCAATGGAAACAACAATGGCTATCGTGCAGGAGGTCAAGGGGGGGCCAACCACGCCCATTCTTTCAAGTAGGGTACACCAACAATGGTAGCAATGAAAATCAACCCAACTCGAGAGAACTTGGCATTGGCCAACTGAAGATCAATGAGGCCATATCCAATGAGTTGTCGGCCAATGACAAGACCCTAGAAAGCATTATGTCAAGATTGAAGGACTATCCTCAACCTTCAAGAATCAATTGAGTTTCAATAAGATGTTAGAAACTCAGTTGGCTCAACTGGTAGCTGCTGTTCTTCCAGTGGAGAATGGCAAGATGCCATAACAGCCCGAACCTCCCGTGGAAAGTGCCAACATGATTTCTCTACAAGGAGGCAACTGGCTGAAGGACCCTGGATGTCCTACAATATCATGCTCAATTGGGGCACACCACTTTGACAAGGCCCTTTCTGACCTTGGAGCAAGTGTGAGTGTGATGCCCAATGTGGTTTTCGACCAGCTAAACTTCATGGAGCTTACTCCAACACCAATGCAGCTCCAACTGGCTGATTCTTCAGTCTGTTATCCGGCGGGTATCGCTGAAGATGTTCTGGTGAAAATTCGGAATTGCTTCATACCCATGGATTTTGTGGTGCTCAACATGGAGGTAGAGAAGGATACACCACTCATTCTTGGTGACTATTCCTTAGCACCGCAAAGGCTCGCATAGATGTGGGAGCTGGAGAAATCCACTTCCATATCAATGGCAAGGAGGAGAAGTTTAACTTTCGCCCATAGTTGGAGCAATGCTCCATGATCCGTATCAAGTATGGGCCGAATGTTAAAAACATTCAGGAGGTTGAAATCACACCTCCAACGGTAGACCCGCTCATTGCATTCATAAGGAATTTGATGTATATGGAAAACTTGTCTTATCTTCCACGCCAACACCCCAAGAAGACAGAGAAGTCCGGGCCTCCCCAAAGGCCCAAGTCCACCAATCTTCCAAAGAAGGTATGGAGGAAGAAGCAAGACAAGCCGTCCGAACCAATCCCTCCGGGCTCGGATGTCAAGAAATGTAGAAGGAGGAATGTCCATCTCATCGGACGGTGGTGAGACCTAGTCAATAAGTTAAATTGGTAGTTATCCTTTATTTGATTTTTCTTTTCTCTTCTCTTTATTTGATTTTTCCCCACTTAGTTATTTTCCCCACTGCATGTTTGGTTTTTCATAGCAAGTTGAGAATCTTATATTCTCAACTATCATTTTTATTTCTTTATTTTTCACAAAAATAAAATTGTTGGGTTTTGAAAAAAGAGTTTTTGTTTTGAAAACAATTTTTCTGAGCTGCAAAAGTGGTAATTCACCAACGTGCTAATCCCATAGTCGTTGGGGAGCCACCTGCCAAAAGGGGGAACAGGGGGGCCCACTTGTTAGTTCGGACGACCCCCTGTTCGGCCGACTAAAGGAAGGAGCCATTTTGGCTCTCTCTCCTCCAACGACTACAATTGGTACCCTAGTGACCGTTGGGGAGTGCACACTATAAATGGTGGCCTTGAGGGTCACTTCTCCTCACACTTCACCTCATTTCATACCTCCCCAATGTCACTATTGCTCACATTGTTTTTCTTGCTCTTTATTGAAGTACTCTTGATCAATTCCCAACTCAAAAACATTTGCTTTTGCTTGCATTTGCAATTTGCTCTCAAGTTCTTCAATGGAAAATTCGTCGGGGGTTTTGCTTTTGCTAACATCACCTCTTTCGCGTTTTTTCCTTGTTGTGTTCTTGTTTGTTGTGGCCATGAAAGGGATGAAGAGGTTGTTTGGAAAGAGGAAGGAGGCTGCAAGCTTGAGCCATGGCAGAGACTCAAGTGCACGCCCCTCTTCCGTTGCTACACCAAGTTCGCAGAGGAGGAGTGTAGGTGAATACACTCCCATGGGTGAGAGAAGCAACCCTCATCAACTTCTTCACGACGACGACCTCGACATACAAAGTGAAGTTGAAGATTAAGAACGCAAGCTCCTCTAAGATCGTGAGTTTTCTCATACGAAAGCTTATGATCTGGATTTGATCTCAAAAATAGGTATGAATTTTGAATTCTCTTCCATTTGGCGTGCACTAGGATGGGAAAACTTTGCTCACATAGAGGATAGAGGTTCACGCCTTCTCTCAATACAATTCTTTTGCACACTCAAAATAGGATTTGATGATATTACTTTTAGATTATTTCAAAAAGAATATAATATCCTATGGAAAGAATTAAGTGAAATCCTAGGCTTCCATAGACGATGTTTGCTAGATTTAGACACTTTTCCTAAGTTTAAAAAAACATAGTTTTTTGCAAGATTTAACTTGTGAGGTCAAATGTAGTGCACCTAGGAATAACCACTTACACAACCCCACTTTACGCTTCATGCATAGATAGGTGCCTATGACTATGTTCCGTAGAGGAGATGTAAGAATAGTGCGTGATGATGAGCTGAAAATTTTATCCGCCATGAATAAAAAGATAAAAGTTGCTCCAGTTATTGCCATGATGACACAATGGTTAGATTACATTTCAAGAACAGGGCCAATTGAATGCACTTCATTGATTACTCGTATTTCTACTAGGGTAGGAGCACTAGAATATTCTTCATTTGAGTATATTGAAAATGAAAGAGAATAAATTGATGAATATTATTTAGTGCAAGGACATACCCTTAAGCATGATCAAGATGGCTCTTTGTTATTTTATTATCCTAGCTTTGTAAATGAAATTCGGTTACCTAACCCAGATTATCATTTGTACAAATGCTGGAGGCAACCATTGACCTTCTTCCCATCGAGGAAGCACAAAAAAGCAATGTCTCTGGTAGGCTAACTAGAAGCCGTGCAAGGAGAGCGGCCATGCCTCCGACAACCTCCACGGTCCATGAGTATGAAGAGGAAGAGAACCCAATGGGTGATGCACTCGAATGGACTCAACCTCCATCGTATGAGATGGAATGTCCGTCTTGGCATGGATGGCCAGGTGTCACATGAGAGCCACCCCTATCCACTTCAAGCTCTAGCAGCTTTCCTCCAACGTCGATGAGAAGATGTCATTCCTCTTCGACTAGAAGTCATCATGACTATAGGCAAGGAATGACGGATCTCACTAGATGTATGAGAGAGCTTGAAGTGAGAACGGATGACATCTACAACACTCTCTAAGGGCATGCCCAAGGTAACCAAGATTGGCAACAACACATGGATGCTCAATTCACCCACTTCAACTCCACGCTACAACAACAACAAGCCGATCTCGCGACATACTTCCATCATCAAGGGTTCAACCCTCATCATGGAGGTGAGTGAAGAACAAGCTTGGGGGAGGACCCCCACTTGAGGTAAATTGTATCAACCCCTTTGCATATTTATTTTCCATTCACCCATCATCCGCCTTGCATATATAAAAAAAGTATAGCATAGATTTGCTTTCAAATAAATAAATGATGTGCGGTAAGAATGGTTTGGAATTCATATAGATGAAATGATGAATAGTTGCTCTGTTCTAATTTTCCTAAGTCCCTAGTTTACAACTTACTACTCTCCAATATATGCTCTCATTGGCTAAAATTGCTTTTGCCTTGATTTGGAAATTGTCGGTAGCAAAAGCTTAATCCATTTTAAGTTGTTGTGAGATATGATATAGTGATAGGGCTGCTATTCCTAGTTTGAAAGTGAAATTTAGATTTCTGGAGAAATTATAAAAAGATTTAAGTTACTCTCATTTGATTGGAAATATCTACCAAAGCCATATGTTACATTACATTGACAGACCTTATGCATATGCTATTTGTCTTCACATTGAGCTTTGTCAAACTAGAATAGACCTATGTGAGATTTTATTCATTACTTTTTGAATTCAAGACTTCACTTGCACATGCTATACTTCTACACTAGAAGTAAGCAAAATTCTACCATACCACCATTCCAAAATAAAAAGAGAAAACTTCATATCATTCATGCTTAGTACTCTCTCCAAAATTTATTGCATAAAAGGGAGTAGAAGACATGGCTACAAAAAAAAATGCATGCTTACATCATAAGCATGAGAAAAAAGAAAGTAGCCATGTTTCATCTCTGCAAAAAGAGAGTCCACTCAAAAAGGAGTAATCTCAATATCCAAATCCACTCCATTCCATCACACATGCACAATCTTGAATCAAATTGTTTTGAATTGTTTTCTCCTAAGGCTTACTCTTTTGACTTAGTAATATTATGTGTTGCAAATATGCCTACTATATTCTCTACCAAGATCCACATACAAGTCTTATGTAGAGGTAGGATGAATTTAGGCACAATGCCTTGGTGAGGATACATTTCCACTACACATAAATGAGAGACTGAGAGAATCAAATTGAGATACTTAAAATCTAAATTGAACTCACTGGAATTTGAGTGGAACTTGATTACTAGGGTATGTGTGCTTCATTTGCTGTTCAATCTTTCAACCACCAATTAATAGGAGATGGCATAAGCCCCATAATGACCTAAGATGGGTGAAGTACCATTGAAAGCATCTAGGCCCCCACGAGGTACGGTTTCGGTGATTAATGACAACCGTTATTTACTACTAATGAGTTTGTGGATGCAAGGTTTCATGTACAATGAATCAAACGTCGATCAATCACTCATAAATGTCATCTACTGCTCATTGGATGCAAAAGGAGACCCCTCAACGAACTAACCTAAGGGGTTAATCGGAAACAAATGAGGAACTCGTACAACGACGCAACCTTATCAAAATTGGCAACACAAGAAGCTTCATATCCATCAGAAGAGCCATACAAACAAGTGTTCAAGAGGTCACAAGTCCAAAATCCAAAAGATCAGTCCAACTCAACTCGAAGGAAACAAATTGTACACACCGGATCATCCGGTGATCTGAAGAATGACTGCATCGGTCGATTTGGACTCAACAGAAGAAGAAGACCTCAGAATGAAGTACACACCGGATCATCCGATGTGTATCAAGTGAACATCGGATGAATACAACAGTAAGCAAATTTTCTGAAGTGTTCTGAAGGACTGAACACCGGATCATCCGATGTTGAAGGCAGATGCACATCGGTCGATTACAACAGAAGCAAATTATCAGCTCAACCAGATTGAAGATCTATTCATCGGAGCCTCCGATGATGAAGGAGGTGAAGCATCGGTCTAATAACGGTCATTTCTGACAGAATGACGTCAGCCAATCTAATTAGACCGATGCTCATAAAAGGGGGTCATCGGATCATCCGATGTACACAGAAAAAGTAATCAGCCCACTTTTCCAACGGCTAATTCGGTTGGGCTGAGTATTTAACCCCCTCCCACCAGTCATTTCGAACAGGCTGAACAACAAGAGCACCACTACACATTCCCCAAGTGTCCAAGACTTAGAATACTCATTTTCACACTCTTGTAACCCTTTCACACCTCAAGATATAGGCTAGTTCCTCTTAGAGTTAAGCTTGTGTGCGTCCTCTCTGGGTGAGTGGAGACTCTAGAGTAGGGAGAGCCGTGAGAAAGTGCATTCTTGGTGATTGCATTCACCTTGTATCAAGAGGAGAGTGAAGAGATCGCTCCGGAGCTTGCCGAGACCATTGTGGAAGCCCGGAGGATCGAAGTTGTACAAGGCTTGAGCTCCACCTTGCCAAGAATGGCGAACGGAGGAAGTTAGTGGATTCCCTCGTCTCGGTGACTTGGGAGTGGCGATACCCTTAAGTGGGTGCCACAACGTGGACGTAGGTGGATCCTAGTGATCTCACCGAACCACGGGAAAAATCGACGTGTCCCCGTGTCTTCGAGCGTTTGCATTCCTCCTCCCTACTCCCTTTACGATTACGCAATTCTCAATTCCGCACTTAATTCTCTTAATTGCACTATTGGCTTGCTTAGAGAATTAGATTTCACTTAAGCTTTAAATTGACTTAAAATTTGAAGTAGCCCAATTCACCCCCCCCCCCCCTCTTGGGCATTCGATCCCTACAATTGGTATCAGAGCAAGGTTGCTCATTGGATCTTTCTAGCTTCACCGCTAGAGAGCAAAAATGGCCAAGAATGGGGGTTCGGTTCCTACCTTCGAGGGCAAGAATTTTGCTTATTGGAAAGCACGCATGCGCGCTTACCTTGAGGCAATTTCTCCCGAAGTGTGGGAAGCGACCCATGCGGGGTTTGGCAACCATGAATATATTGGTGATCAACTAAAATGGGATGCTAAGGCTAAGAATGCTATTTATGAGTGCATTAGTCAAGATGTATTTGCTAGAATTGCTAGTAAGGAGAAAGCTTGTGAAATTTGGGCTTGCTTGATTGAGATCCATGAGGGTTCCTCTCGTGTCAAAGAGCTCAAATATCACTTGCTTAAATCCAAGTATGATGATTTTAAAATGCTTCCTCATGAGAATGTTAATCAAATGTTTTCTCGCTTAAATGTACTCATTGAGGAAATTAATGCTCTTGACATTGCTTCTCTTGGCAAGGGACTCATCAACCGCAAGATCCTCATGCTACTTCCCAAGCCCAAGTACAACATCATCAACTCAATGCTCCAAAAGGAGTCACTTGACAACATTGAGGTTTCGGAGCTCATTGGAGAGATACATGCTCATGAGATGAGTGTGCTTGGAATGATGGAGGAGTCATCATCATCAAAGACCATTGCTCTCAAGGCCTCAACCAAGAAGACACATACCAAGAAGAAGAAAGTGGTTGAGCCTAGCTCAAGTGAGGAAGAACAAGCTACAAGTGAAGATGATGATGATGATGAGCTTGCATTGATGATGAGGAAGTTTTCACGTCTCAACTCAAAGATTGCCAAGAAGGGATACTCGTTTGATCCCAAGAAGAAAGCCTTCTTGCCAAGGAGAGATGAAAACAAGACGTGCTACAATTGTGGCGATCAAGGCCACATATCATATGATTGTCCAAGACCGGACAAGAGGAAGGACAAGGGCAAGCATCGCAAGCTAGAAGAGAGTGACGATGATGAAAATGCAAAGCCCAAGCACACCTTTGGAAAGAAGAAACTTGACAAAGGCAAAAAGACCAAGCTCTTTCCTAAGAAGAGAAGAGGACCTCAAAAGGTCTTCATGTGCGAAGCAAATGAGTGGGTCACCGATGAAGAAACAAGTGATGATAGTGAAGATGAGGAAGAAAACTTGGCAAGCCTCGCTATCGTCAACAAGGATGACTCACCCCTTCCTCCACCGCCTATGTGCCTCATGGCGAAAGGTAACACAAAGGTATGTGATGACTCAAGTGATGATGAACTTTCTCCCGATGAACTAGCATCTATGATTAATGAATATCATGCCATTATCAAAAGGGAAAAGGCTAAGGTTAAGGCACTTGAGCTAACTCGCGCTAAGCTAGAGGGTGCCAACCTCGATTTGCAAGACAAGTATGTCACCATACTTAATGAGCATGAAACGCTCAAGTCACATGTCAAGCAAATCGAGGAGGAGAAGGCTCAAATCAAGCTCGAGTTCCATGAGCTTGACTTAGCTAACTCGGCACTATTGGCTAAGCATAACGAGTTAGTTCAAGAGCATGAGACACTTAGTCTTTCCTATGAAGCAATGGAACTAAAATTGAATAACTTGAAGAAAGAAACTCTTGATGGCAAAACACCCGCTAGTTCACATGCCACTAACAATTTGCATGAGTCTTTGCCATTGAAAGCTAATAGGGAGAAGGAGCTAATGGACGAGATCGAAAGTCTCCGCACTAGTGTGGCTAGACTTTCCAAGGGAGAGGACAAACACAAGGAGATCCTCTTCCAACAAGCTAAAGGCTTCAACAAGAGGGGACTTGGGACCTTTCCTACGCCCAACAAGTGGAAGGTGCCCTCACCGGAGCTTAGGACAAGCTTCATCAAGGAAGTGGGATCCTATTGCCAACATTGTGAGGTCACCGGACATCACACTAGGGAGTGCCCCCTTCCCACTCGTCCTTCTCCAAAATTACCTCCTAACTATTCATCTACTTTCAATGATTGTCACTATCTATTGAGCAAAGTAGGTGGAAAGGTGAAGGCGAAGTTCATTGGCAAAAACATCAAGGGCATGAAGGGGAAGCTCCCCAAGCAACTTTGGGTCCCAAAATCACTTGTATCACACATACAAGGACCTAAGTTGGCTTGGGTTCCTAAACTCAAAAACTAACTTCATGTGTGTAGGTGAACTACAAAGCCGGAGGAAAACATTGGGTACTCGATAGTGGGTGCACTCAACACATGACCGGCAATGATGGTATGTTCACCTCCATAGAAGACCCCGGCAATCATGAACAAGTCACCTTTGGTGATAACTCAAAGGGGAAGGTAATTGGTTTAGGTAAAATTGCAATTTCTAATGACTTGTCCATTTCGAATGTGCTTTACGTTAAGTCTCTTAGCTTTAATTTGCTCTCTATTGCTCAACTTTGTGATCTTGGACTAACGTGCACATTTGACAAAGATGGTGTTGTGGTGTCTAGTGTAGCTAGCAAAGAGCTAATATTCAAGGGCTTTAGGCATGGTCATCTATATTTGGTGGACTTCTCCAACAAGAGCGCAAGCCTAACCACTTGTCTTTTCACCAAGACAAGTTTGGGGTGGCTATGGCATCGGAGGATTGCTCACATAGGAATGAGCAAGCTCAAGAAGTCCTTCAAGCTAGGGATGGTGACCGGCGTAAAGGACGTGACGTTTGAAAAGAACAAGCTATGTAGCGCATGTCAAGCCGGGAAGCAAGTGGCTTCGCACCATCCGATGAAGACAATGGTGTCTACCTCCAAGCCGCTCGAACTACTTCACATGGACCTCTTCGGACCGTCCACCTACCAAAGCCTTGGCGGTAATCTCTATTGTCTCGTTATTGTTGATGATTACTCTCGCTATGCTTGGACTTTGTTTTTAGGTGACAAGGGTGAAACCCCGGAAGTCTTCAAGACCTTTGCAAAACGAGCTCAACGGGAATTCCAACTTCCCATCATCAAGGTCCGGAGTGACAACGGCACCGAGTTCAAGAACTACAATATTGGGGAGTGGTGTGACCGTGAAGGAGTCAAGCACGAATTTTCGGCTACATACACCCCTCAACAAAACGGTGTTGTTGAGAGAAAGAACAAGACACTAATCACCCTCGCGAGAGCCATGCTTGATGATTATGGGACGTCGGAGAAGTTTTGGGCGGAAGCGATCAACACGGCATGCCATGCCGCAAATAGAGTCTACCTTCATCGACTTCTCCAAAAGACTCCCTACGAGCTCCTCATTGGGAGAAAGCCCAACATCTCCTACTTCCGGGTCTTCGGATGCAAGTGCTACATCTACCGCAAGAAAAGACTTGGTAAGTTTGAAAGAAGGTGCGATGTTGGTATTTTCCTTGGTTATGCGTCAAACTCAAAGGCATATCGAGTATTCAATCAAACCTCCGGGTTAGTTGAAGAAAGTTGTGACGTTGAGTTTGATGAGACTAATGGCTCCCAAGAGGAGAGTTTTGGTCATGATGATATAGATGATGAGCCTCTACGAGAAGCTATGAAGAACATGACCATAGGAGACATCAAGCCCGAAGTTGAGGAGAGCCATGATCAAGGGGGAGCTTCAAGTCCGAACATCAACACCTCCATGGCGCCTCAAGTGGATGAAGAAGAAGACAAAGATGATCCATTGCCTATGCAAGACCAACAAGCCACACAACACCAAGATGAAGATGAAGTCCAAGATGAAGTCCAACCACAAGACGAGCAAGATGCTTCACTACCACCAAGTGACTCACAACCGTTGATGAGACATGGGCGCATCTCCAAGGCACATCCAATGGATCAAATCATTGGAAGTCCTTCACGGGGAGTAAGTACTCGTTCGCGTCATGTTGCATCTTTTTGTGAGCACTACTCTTTTGTGTCGTGTGTAGAACCCAAAAGCATTGAGGAAGCTCTCCAAGACTCCAATTGGGTGATGGCTATGCAAGAGGAACTCAACAACTTCACCCGCAATGAAGTTTGGGTGTTGGAGGAGCGACCCAAGGACAAGAATGTGATTGGAACGAAGTGGGTCTACCGCAACAAGCAAGATGAGAATGGCGTGGTGGTCCGCAACAAAGCTAGGCTTGTGGCAAAGGGATTTGCTCAAGTTGAAGGTTTGGATTTTGGGGAGACATTCGCCCCGGTAGCACGGTTAGAAGCTATCCGCATACTCCTTGCTTTTGCTTCTCATCATAATATCATGCTTTATCAAATGGATGTTAAGAGTGCATTTCTCAATGGCTATATTAATGAACTTGTGTTTGTTGAGCAACCTCCCGGGTTTGAGGACCCAAGAAACCCTAACCATGTCTATAGGCTAAACAAAGCACTCTATGGACTCAAGCAAGCTCCAAGGGCATGGTACGAGCGCTTAAGGGACTTCCTCGTCATGCAAGGTTTCAAGATTGGGAGGGTGGACACTACACTCTTCACCAAGGACATCGACGGAGACTTATTTCTTTGTCAAATTTATGTCGATGATATTATTTTTGGCTCAACTAACAAAGCTCTTAGCCATGAGTTTGGCAAAATGATGTCTAGGGAATTCGAGATGTCAATGATTGGAGAGCTCAACTTCTTCCTAGGATTTCAAATCAAGCAACTTCAAGAGGGGACCTTCATCCATCAAGAGAAGTACACTAAGGACCTCTTGAAGAAATTTGAGATGGGAGATTGTAGCTCAAGAAGCACTCCAATGGCGACAAATTGTCATCTCGACGCGGACATGGACGGTAAAACTATTGATCAATCTCATTACCGTTCCATGATTGGTTCATTGCTATATCTTACCGCATCTAGGCCCGATATTATGTTTAGTGTGTGCTTGTGTGCTCGCTTTCAAGCGGCACCTAAAGAATCGCACAAGAAGGCGGTCTTTAGGATACTTCGGTATCTCAAGCATACCCCAAGTGTAGGTTTGTGGTACCCCAAGAACGCTAGTTTTCATCTCTTAGGTTACTCGGATTCGGACTTTGCCGGATGCCGTGTAGACCGCAAGAGTACCTCCGGGGGTTGCCACTTACTTGGGCGTTCCCTAGTTTCTTGGTCGAGCAAGAAGCAAAATTCCGTGGCTTTGTCCACCGCGGAGGCGGAGTATATAGCGGCCGGTGCATGTTGTGCCCAAATCCTATATATGAAGCAAACCCTTTTGGACTTTGGAATTAAGTTTGGTTGTGTGCCTCTCCTTTGTGACAATGAAAGTGCGGTTAAGATAGCTAGAAACCCCGTTCAACACTCCCGCACTAAGCACATTGATATTCGCCATCACTTCTTACGGGACCATGAGGCTAAGGGAGAAATCTCTTTGCAAGGTGTTAGGTCCGAAGAACAATTGGCGGATATCTTCACCAAACCACTTGATGAGAAAACTTTTTCTAGGCTTAGAAGTGAGTTAAATGTGCTAGATGCATCTAACGTCATGTAAATTGCCATGTTCATGTAAGGTTGCATGTCATATAGGTCTTGCCTAACTCCCAAAGGATAGGGGCGAGCTAGAAATAGCTTTCCCTGAGTAAGCCTTTGGCAGGTTTAAACTTGGCAAGATAGATTTATTTTATGCCTTGCATGATTCCTGTCATATAGACTTGCACTCATTTAATATCTTGCATTATAATTTGTTTGGCATTGCATAACGGTAGATTGTCACAAAGGAGAACCCACATCATGAGAAGGAGACTTGTTTGAAATGCAATATCTCAACTCATATGATGTGGAAAGAGCAAAATTCTAAAGGAACATGCTTTAATGAGATAGAAGTTTCCATACTCCACCTCACAAAGCATGGGCCTTACATTTCATTTGGATATTTTTCCTCCACTTTTCTTGGTGTTCCGTTTGTGTTAAGGTCTAGCCAAGCTATTGGCATATTAGCTTCTTGAGGGGTAAGGAGTTGCCCAAAAAGTCCTAAGACATGTGTTTCTCCTCAAATTGTTTGTTCGGTCGAAGGACATATATGGGATGTTTTCGTTCTGTTGTCATCGGATTATCCGATGCCCCTGTCAAACCCTCATCGGTCAAATAGGTGTTCAATCCTCAAAGCCCAACTCTGTCAGAACCTCAAATGATCCGACGCGTTCATCCTGGAAAACATCGGTCCATCCGATGTTCACCCTTCTGGAGCTTTGATATATTCAACCGATGTCTACCTCCCTCTAATGTCGGATCATCCGGTGTCAATTTCACTCGGTTGAACACCCTTACTGTGCTATTCGACCGATGTTCAAAACCCTAATCATCGGTTCATCCGATGTCAACTGCAATTCTTGAATATCCTTACTGTTGCGATTGACCGATGTTCACTGCTTCTATCGTCGGTCCATCCGGTGTTTGTAAAACGGCTAGGGTTTGGGCCCCACTATTTAAACTCCCGCGCCGCCGCCGTTCCTTCTCTCTCCCCGATTCTTCTCTCTCACCGCCGCCGCTCGCCCTACTCGCCGCCACCTCCGCCGCCGCACCCAAGCACCGCCTCCCTAGGTGCCGCCGCCGCCGTCCCCTGCTCGCGCCACCGCCGCCGGCCACCTCTCCCGCGCGCCGCCGCCCTTCCCTTGCGCCGCCGCCGCCGTGCTCCACCCGCAGCACCGCCGCCGCTGCCTCCCCACGCGCCGCCGCTGCCTCCCCACGCGCCGCCGCCGCTTCTCCTCTAGTCGCCGCCACCACCTCCTTCACCAGCCTCCACCGCCGGCAGTTCTCCCTGCTAGGGTTTCTCGCCCGAGCCATCGATCGTCGCCGTTCGTCACCTTTCATCGATCTCGTGTCTTTTCGTCGACGAGGTTTGTTCCGTGCAGCGCGACGTCCTTCATTGTTCCCGTCATCTTTTTGCTAACCCTTGCTCTCGAATTTCTTGAAGATGGCCCGTGATCGCAAAGGCAAAGGCAAGGCTATCGCGGAGCCCGCCGCGAAAAAGCGGAAACTTTCGAAGGATGAGAAGAAGGCCTTGATGGCCGCTCGCGCCGCCGAGGAGCGTGAGCGCGGCCGTGGGGGTTCCTTGAGGATCCGTGAGGCCCGTCCGAGGCCGCCTCCAGTGGTCGACGACTCCGACGCCGAAGAGGAGCCCGTTGAGCCCCTCGTCCGCCGGCGCTCAGCCCGGACGCGTGGGGGTCACACCGAGGCTGCTCCTCGTCCGAGACCGACGGCCGCCGACCGTCGTGAGGACAGGGAGGCTGAGAGGGACATCCATGAGATGGACACGGCCGTCCTGGTCCGTGAAGGAGTCCGTCTTGTGGACTACCGGAAGATGAAGGCGAAGCAACTCCGGAAGCTCAGATGGAGTGTTCTTCTTGAGGAGTGGTTCCCACAGCCCCGAGAGCTGCTTGTTGACAGTCGCTTCTGGACTGTCACCCAGGCGTCTCTCTATGAGACCTACAAGCGCTGGGGGCACAAGCTCTTTCAGCACAACCACTTGGACTGGAGGCAGCTTGCAGTGGCAGCGGAGACTGAGATCCGCCCCTTCTTTGAAAGGTACAGAGGCTTGGTAGAGCTACTGGACTATGAGAGGAGTGCCTATGTGGAAGAGTGGGTCCGTGTCTTCTACGCGACCCTATACATCTCCGAGGGCAGAAGATCCATTGCATTCATGTTCAATGGTCAGCACTACCATCTCACGAGGCAGACTTTGGGGCACATCCTTGGCTTGGACCTGCACGACACTAGCATACACGAGAAGGTCTATGGGCAGGCAGATCCACCGAGGAGGCCACTTACTGGAGGGGTAGCACCTCAGCTGGACGAGATCCGCTCCTTGTTTGGCCCCACATTCTCTCCAGATCAGCCGAGAGTCCCAGCACTCCTGACCCCAGCTGCGCGCATTGTGCACCTCGCCTTGCGCCGCACGCTCCTGCCGAGGTCAGGATACTTGGAGGGGTTCACGAGTCTCCAGCAGACCCTCCTGTTCTACATCATGAACGGGATGGACTTTGATATAGTGGATATCATTATCTGCGAGATGGAGGACGTTATTACAGATGGAGTGGGCATGATGAGGCAGATGGTCTATGGGCACTGGATTAGCTTCATTTGCTCTATGGTGGTGCCAGAGGGACATTCAGCACAGGCCCGACTTGCTGACGAGAGCGTGACCCGCTTCGGCCACTACCGTGCGTCCGCTCCGGGAGACCGCCGTCTTGGTCGTCCAGTTGAGCGCCAGGTCAGGGCGCGCTTGACTGAGGAGGATTGGTCTGACCTCGAGAAGGAAGATGAGCGTCTGGCTGAGGCAGAAGCTCAAGGTGGAGACTTACAGCACGTCTGGTCCGAGAGCGACACAGACGACAGTGTCGAGGAGTACTTCCCTCCTCCTCCACCTTCACCGAGGCAGCACGACGCCGAGGCCGGAGGATCAGCTGCTCCGCCACCGACACCACCTCCTGTGTCCGAGGCGCAGGTGACGCAACCGTCTGAGCTGACGTTGCTTCTTCAGCAGATGATCGAGCAGCAGCGCCAGGACAGGCTCGCTGCTGAGCAGGCCAGGGCAGAGCAGGCTGCGCGGCTCGCAGAGCTTCAGAGGCAGCAGACAGAGATGCAGCTAGAGATGGCCCGCCAGAGGCGCGAGGACACGGACCGGTTCACGAGTCTGGTGGACCAGATGCACCAGAGGACACTGGACCAGCAGCAGCAGACCCAGCAGGCGATGATGGGTATCCTGGGGTTGATCACCAACCTCTACCAGCAGACCGGGATAGCCCTTCCGCCACAGCACACCGGTCTCAGTCAGCCTCCAGCAGCACCTCCTCTGGCTCCAGCTTCAGTTCCAGCACCGGCGTCGCCGATCCCGAGCTACAGCATGTCTCCACTGCTGGCTTCGACGGTGCCGTTCCAGTTCTCGCCTCTCCCGGCCGTGCGTTCTCCACCAGCAGTTCCAGCTCCAGCTGACCCTCCAGCAGCTCCAGCTCCAGCCACGTCAGCACCTCCGGCTCCTCCCGCTCTAGCACCAGCTCCGGCGACGTCTACCTCGAGCAGCTCCGACACCGCCGACGTCGTCCGCTTCACCGTCGCCCCGAGAGCTCCGGAGTCCTAGGTACTCCTCTTCCCTTTTTGGTGTCTTGATGCCAAAGGGGGAGAAGAGTTAGAGTTAGGGGGAGTGTCTTGGGCTCAGGGGGAGTGCTAGTTATCTATTTGCTTTCAGTCTTGTTATCACTTGCTTCTATTTGAGACTTTATTGTTATCATTTGCTACTATTTGTAATTCAGTATGCTACTTCACTCTTATGATTTATAGTTGATCACTGTTTGAGCCTTCGAGCTCCTTGTGTTGCATGTTGTTCCGATTACATTTCTTTATGAGCATTGCGTTTGCGTTTCAAATTCCATGCGTTTCAACTTCCATTACTTTTATGCTCTACTCGTTGTGTTGTCATCAATCACCAAAAAGGGGGAGATTGAAAGCATCTAGGCCCCCACGAGGTACGGTTTCGGTGATTAATGACAACCGTTATTTACTACTAATGAGTTTGTGGATGCAAGGTTTCATGTACAATGAATCAAACGTCGATCAATCACTCATAAATGTCATCTACTGCTCATTGGATGCAAAAGGAGACCCCTCAACGAACTAACCTAAGGGGTTAATCGGAAACAAATGAGGAACTCGTACAACGACGCAACCTTATCAAAATTGGCAACACAAGAAGCTTCATATCCATCAGAAGAGCCATACAAACAAGTGTTCAAGAGGTCACAAGTCCAAAATCCAAAAGATCAGTCCAACTCAACTCGAAGGAAACAAATTGTACACACCGGATCATCCGGTGCTCTGAAGAATGACTGCATCGGTCGATTTGGACTCAACAGAAGAAGAAGACCTCAGAATGAAGTACACACCGGATCATCCGATGTGTATCAAGTGAACATCGGATGAATACAACAGTAAGCAAATTTTCTGAAGTGTTCTGAAGGACTGAACACCGGATCATCCGATGTTGAAGGCAGATGCACATCGGTCGATTACAACAGAAGCAAATTATCAGCTCAACCAGATTGAAGATCTATTCATCGGAGCCTCCGATGATGAAGGAGGTGAAGCATCGGTCTAATAACGGTCATTTCTGACAGAATGACGTCAGCCAATCTAATTAGACCGATGCTCATAAAAGGGGGTCATCGGATCATCCGATGTACACAGAAAAAGTAATCAGCCCACTTTTCCAACGGCTAATTCGGTTGGGCTGAGTATTTAACCCCCTCCCACCAGTCATTTCGAACAGGCTGAACAACAAGAGCACCACTACACATTCCCCAAGTGTCCAAGACTTAGAATACTCATTTTCACACTCTTGTAACCCTTTCACACCTCAAGATATAGGCTAGTTCCTCTTAGAGTTAAGCTTGTGTGCGTCCTCTCTGGGTGAGTGGAGACTCTAGAGTAGGGAGAGCCGTGAGAAAGTGCATTCTTGGTGATTGCATTCACCTTGTATCAAGAGGAGAGTGAAGAGATCGCTCCGGAGCTTGCCGAGACCATTGTGGAAGCCCGGAGGATCGAAGTTGTACAAGGCTTGAGCTCCACCTTGCCAAGAATGGCGAACGGAGGAAGTTAGTGGATTCCCTCGTCTCGGTGACTTGGGAGTGGCGATACCCTTAAGTGGGTGCCACAACGTGGACGTAGGTGGATCCTAGTGATCTCACCGAACCACGGGAAAAATCGACGTGTCCCCGTGTCTTCGAGCGTTTGCATTCCTCCTCCCTACTCCCTTTACGATTACGCAATTCTCAATTCCGCACTTAATTCTCTTAATTGCACTATTGGCTTGCTTAGAGAATTAGATTTCACTTAAGCTTTAAATTGACTTAAAATTTGAAGTAGCCCAATTCACCCCCCCCCTCTTGGGCATTCGATCCCTACAACCATGCCAAATTTTTGCAATACTAGGTCGAGTATTTTGTTGTGCACATAGTACTTTAGAAAAATAGAACATTGTAGCAACTCCTGATCATCAACCTAAAGTCTTGACTTTGCTCAGGACGAGCAAAGGATAAGCTTGGAGGACTTTGTTGACAGCTGTTATATACCAATTTTACCTGCCAATATAACTCAATTATGTGAAGGAAATATCATTTCTTGCACACATCACCTTTCTATGTAACCTATTTCAACTTGTCTTCGGAGAAAGTAGTGCATGCAGGGATTCTATGCAGAATTGAAGTGAAACAATGGGATGAATCATATAAAATATCATTCCAGCCAATCAAGCGATGACATGTGGCACCACATGGATCAAATAGCCCACAAATAGAAGTATCTGAGGCCATCCAACGGTGTAACACCAATATCAGTTAATGGGACCCATCTGGCAAAGACCTGGAGGAAGCACACCGCAAAAGGAGTCAAGACCAGGTCAACCAACCCCCCTAGTCGGTCGGGTAGGTTCTGGCGCCAAACGCGGTCAAACACCACGTGTTGGCTCATCCCGGCTTGAAGAGGTCATGGGTGACTGATTCGCGCGCTTTTGGTGGCGGGAACCGACCCTTCTCCCAGCTATAAATAGGACCCATCACCCCTCACTTCAACACACACCACTTGAGTATTCATCCATTGTGTCCACTACTCTTCATAGGTTTAGAGAAGTATAGGCTGTAGAGAGGAGAGTCTCTAGTCCATAGTCAAAGTAGGAGAGGAGTAGAAGAAATCTCTTCCCAATTCCTAATTAGGAAAGGTATGTATTTTATATTCCTACTTGTATTTGTGACTTTGTTCTTAATAGAGATGTTATCTTTAGTCTTCCATTGTTCATATACTTGGATGAAGCGTTTCTTGTTTGATTGTGGATTCCATGTATGTGGTAGGAGTAGTATTTATTATTATGCTATACTATTGTCATTATATCATCATAAACACTACAAAACTCACTATAGTCTAATTAGCTATGACATGATTATGTTAACATGAATCCTTTATGCTATGAATTAATATTGGTTCAATGATGATTTAGTTCATTGCCTTAGGATGGCTTGTGCCTAGGCTTCTAAGGTAATTACTTAATATGCTAGCATGGTACTAGGATAGAGAGTAGCGTTGAATGTCTCGTAGACCCACAGATTGAAGAGGTAGGCAGTAGGAGGTGACAAACCTATCCGTCCTTTGTAATCCTCCACGTTCGGCTATGCCATAAGATCTTGGCGGGAGTCGTCTTAGTATTGCTAGGGGTAAACCCGTGCCCAATGAGTTAATCCACTTAGTATGAGAATTCATAATTTACATGATCATTAGTAACTAACTTAGGCTATGTATATGTACATTAGAAGCATAACAGGAGTCTCTACCTAATCCTTAGCCTAGTCCCTCGTTACCTCATTTATCCCCTTAGGATAGAATGCTCTTGTGTGTGTCACACTGCTTCCAGTATCATTTATCCATCCTTGCTAGAACCTTGCCTAGATGAACCTAGCCTCTCCACTTTATGATTGTTTTACTTCCATCTATCCTTCCTTTGGGAGAATATAAATGACACTCTTTGGTAATACTCTTTGAGGGAAAATGCTACATCGATAGGTTCCGTGCGCTTGCAGATTTATATGTACAATCTAAAATCTATTAACAAGCATTTTTGGCACCATTGCTAGAGATGAATTATTAGTAGTGCGTAGGAACCATCAACATTGATCATTTACCATAACCGAACCCTTAGCAATTATAGGAGTTGAAGAATTATCGGCAAAAATAACATTCTCTACACGTGACACAAAAGAGAGGGAGGAAAACCAATCTTTGTTACTAGTCATGTGGCGTGAGCAACCCGAATCGACAATCCGAATGTTCTCCTTCCTAAAACGTGTAACCTACACAGAAGCACAATACATCGATGACTCAATACTGAGGTTAGTCAAAAGGCATTTAGGAATCCAATACTGAGTCACACGACGTGTAGCAGGAAAAACACGCGAAAGTTGAGACAAAACAACAGGTTTATGAGCCAAAGTTTGAGGATTTTTGTACCCAACTACTGACCTATGAGGTGTTACATGTGTAGCACGAAAAACAGTAGGTTTGGGAGCAACCTTTGCATGTTTTTGACTCAAAACAACAAGTTGCATGTTCATGATATTTGGTTTAGCATGTGCAACAGATGTTGCATGAGAGTTATGTGATCTAGCTTGTATTCTTTCCTTTTTCTGTTGTTTAGCTAGTTTATGACAAAAATCTATGACATGACCATCTCTACCACAGTGGGTACAATGAAATTTAACTTTGTGTTCATGTCTAGATGAGCAAGCAACATATTTATTAGAAATTAAATAAGACAACGCCCCTGCAGATTTGAAAATCGGTTCTTTTTGTTTAGGAACTATTTGAATCAAACCACTTCCTAATGACATTACAATTTTAGGTGGATGTGGCTTAGCATGAGCATGAGAATCAAAACCTAAACCAGTTGATCATTACAAGACTTGGAAGAATTCAGCAGCAAGTTTTGCTTCTTATTTGCATTACAAAACCGATCTAATGTCTTATGCATGTCATCAAGTTTATTGGACAGATCAAGACAATTTTCACATAAAGTTTTTCCATTTAAGTTGCAATTAGAACATTTTTTAACTTCATGAGCAAAGCATTGTTCAAAACAGAAATTTCATCCATAACATCATGTAGTTTCTTATCAAGATCATCACAAGTAGAACAATGCAAATCAATTGTAGAACAACTAGCATCTTTCAAGTTTTTATCATTAAGTGCAGCAAGCTCTCTGTTCTTTTCAATTTTTAACTCAAGTTTACCAAGTGTGGAGGTTTGTGCACTTCTTAGAGAGGACAATTGTTCATATATTAAATCACATGAGGAACAAGAATCTTCACTAGGAATCAAAGATTTCAAACGATTAATTTCAGATTCTAGTGACTCAATCTTAACAACATTGTCTCTAAGCTTTTTGCCCATTTTCTTAACTATAACAGTGGTACGAGAAATAGCATTACACATTTCTTTGCAAGTAGGACATACCTCTTCATTGTCTCTGTTGTGTTCTGCCTCCTCCATACTTGATCTTGACTTGCCGGCCATGAAGCACAAGTTTGTGAAATCATCTTCATCTTCGTCACTTCCGATGTCCACATCGCTCGAGCCAAGTTCTTGAAGTGCAGAGATAAAACAATTTACCAATTGGCATGCTATAAAACTCTTCTTTTTCTTGTTGTTGTTTATAGAGGATTGCTTCGTGCTTGTTTGCTTTTCATCACGGGAAGTAGTACCTGAAAGGTTAGGGCAGTCCGTGCGAAAATGTCCCGTTTTACCACATTTGAAGCATCGTTGAGGTCCGACACTCCCTCTCCTTCTAGTTCTCACATTTTGCAATACTTTTGAGAACCGAGTAGAGATGAATGCAAGTTCTTCCTATGGAACTCTTCAATCTGGTCAAGGGTTAGAGAGGACAACAAAGCAAGTGTTCCACATGATGAAGATTGGTCGGAGCTAGGCATGACACATTGAAAAACAAATGGAAGAGACTTGCTGGGGTTCTTATGTGAGATTATGTCAATTTCATGAGTTTTCAATTTATAATATAGAACATCTAAAGTAAGTGTACTCATGACAGTAGATTCATGAATAGATGTGACTTTCATCTCCAAAATTGACATGTCTAATGCACTTAGTAATTGTCTAGCATTTTTAACATCTGAAAAATTAACATTAATGCTACATAAGTTGCTGAAATTTTTTATTAAAGTGAGCAAAGAGGTCGTCGATGGACTCACCTGGTTGCATCTCAAAGCGCATGTATGTGAGGATCAAGGTCCCGACATTCTAGGAATTACATTGGGTGGTGCCGTGCAATGCGACACCCAACATCACACACAAAAAGACATATAAAAATACAAAGTTTTTATTTCATAATAAGATATTGTTTAAAAATTAGTGTACAACAGCAGTACACACATAACGGAAAGTACATACTCACACTCTCAACCTATCTAAGCACAATTCTAGTTGTCCATGCCCGCAGACGCTTCTCACTAGCAACACAAAGATCATAAGGCAGCAGTGTGGGGTCATACGAGAGATACATCTCGACAGCTCGAGGTCTCACAGACCACCCATAATAGCAATAATATAAGTAAACATGCAAAACCACAAATATAGCACCCGCGAGCACAAAGGCTCAACAAGACTTAACCGTCTCACCTAAGGCATGAAACTCTACATGCTGGAAACTCTAAGGACTGGAAGCTGAAATTTGCATAAATGAACTCGCCAAAACTAAATCCTTAGTTATCAGTTTTTAGAGTAGCAAATGCGAGATCAGTGATCATGCATTATAATGAACTCCACAATCAAACAAGAAACGCTTCATCCACGATGATACTTGCCCAACGCTGCATAATCTTCATTCAAGTTAAATATTTGGAAACGATAACTTTAATTATGCTACTTCTAATTCAGCCAATGTAACAATACAAAAGATTATTCATTGCATCATATTCATATTCTTCCAACTACTCTTTATTACTACGTCACAACTCAATGAACAAGTGGTACTCATAACCACGAGGGACGGTGATTCGAATCAAGATACTCGGAATATACGACACGTACGCTCGTACTGAAGTCATGTAGGTGCACTGCACAGACGTCGTACGTGACAACCTTTCCCAAGTTCTTCCCAAGTTGAATCGATTCAATTGTCTAGGACAGTATTCCCACCCACGGTGCACGTTTCCGTGTGAAGATGTCGTTGGCGAGTTTTCGTCTACTGTGCTGCGGCCAAAAGCCTGAGGCGATCGAAAAAGCCTCAACAAGGGCTTCCCAAGGTACATCGGTTTCCCGAACCCCATATATCCAGTATGACTCCAGTACAGTTCAAACTTGCTCAACAGTGCGGCATACGGATCGGTCCTTAAACGACACATGCAGGACTACACATCCTACCCCGCTGCCCGGTCTCATATTCAGTTCATAAACCATTCTCTAAATAGCCAATCTCAAGTGACAATATCGCTATCTCGCGAGTGGATTCCAACCACTCGACTTCTACCGAGTTCCCTACAACATTAGCATGACAATTCTATGCGTTGAGCTATAAATCTACCCATACACTCCATGGGATTTTGGGTCATACATTTGGAGTATTCGAACATAATAGACCTAATGCACAATTCATATACTAGTCAAAATAGTAATAAAAGAAAAACTTTAGAAAGACACTTAAATGCAAACTGGAACTTGTCTTGGTTACGCTAAGTAAATGTCAATATAGTCAGTGCTTGAGCTTCGAAATACAGCTTCTCGTCCAGTTCTTCATTTTCTTGCTGCTGCTCCAATTAACTTTGTTCGCATCAGATTCATGCTTGTTTCATCTCCTCCCTATGGTACGTCTTGTCGATCTTCATCTTTACAATCTATCGGTATGACATGCACAATTTCAAAATGGAACTTAGCAACGAGAGCACACTTATTAAGCACATGAGGAATTCACATGCTGTACAGAAAATAGAGACGGATCTCTGCTGTGTTTAATTTCTGGTGGGGAGGTGGAGTTGAACAAAGTTGAAATGGAAGCCATAGAATCATGAACTCCAATATGACATTCATGTAAAGGAAAGGTTCTAATGAGATAAACTGATGAAGCTCAAACCTAATGGAGTAGTAAATATTTTGAGAAGGATCAAGGCATGACAAAGACGGAAGCTGCTGTCTTTGTGGTCTACAGCAACAGAGAGGAAAACGAAGTCGAAATGGAATAAGATTAAGCATCCTGTCAATTAGAGTTGGTGATGGACATATGGAATCAATCGGGGTTCTCAAGGCTCACTTCAGTGGTAATAAACTAAATAAGGACCAAGACCGGATTAAGAAGAAAATTACTGACTCTGCTGTTCCCAGCAACAGAGAAACAATGGAGTGGAAATGGAACAGAATTAAGGCGATGTCAACTTATGCATCATACGTACCCATGCACATAAAACTGAATACTCAATGATAGATAAATCTAACAGGGCCGTGAATTTTACGGAAGCTGCTAGAGATCATATTTAAACTATGTGCAATGTTTGAGAATTTTCTACAACTTGGTGTGGTCACAATAATTCCATATGTGTTTCTCATTCTCTAAATTTACAAAGCAAATTCTGAGGCTTGTCATACATGGAAGTATGTTTGTCATATAGGGCTGGTCACCTGGAGTTTAGGGAAGTTGGTTTTACATTTTTCTAAGCCTCCTACATAGAAATATGAATTTTACAAGTTGAAAGCATTTTCTGAAATAATTTCTGTTGTATTTTGGTATTTTTCTAGACATAGAGCAAAACACTAGCATTTGACCTACTTAGCTATGTCCAATGGTTATGAAATTTTTACTGGAAGTCAATGATCATATAAGGAATGATTTGGCCAAGTTTGATAATTTCTTAATTATTTGGTCTTCTATAAGTATTTTACAAAGGTTTAAGACTAATGAAATTTTACATACAATTCAGAGGCTTCTCATATCAATTAAACTGGACCATTGCAATTTAAAGATAATTAGGAGACTAAAAAAATTTATATTATTATTTTTTGAGGTTTCCACTATCTGCTATAAATTTTCAAAGTTTGGATAAAATCTGGATTTATTTGGCTACGGAAAATTCGAATTATTGCTGCCAGAGGGGTCCACTGTCAGATCCTTCTTTCACCTCTGGACAGGACGAACTGGTGGCTTCAGAGTAGCTTTGCTCGTCTGTTCCCGTGGCTGGGGGCGATAAAAGGCAGCGACTTAAACACAAGATATGATACTCAGATCCAGGAACACATGCTGGGCGTTGTTTGCAGGTGTGGTGGCCATGGGAACGGGACTGCTGTCTGTGGCGACGGCTGCTAGCTCAGGGGCTATGGTGGAACTGTGTGGAGACTAATCTACTTAGCTAAGATTTAGACCCTAGAGTACCTTTGCACTGTGGGGAACTCGAATCCAAACTTTAATTGCAAGGAAATCGACCACAACGTGGTGTTCTTCGATGACCTAGGGTTTCATGGCGGAATTGGGGAAATTTTGTGCTTCAGCGTCGTTCCTCCACGTTTTTCTAATTCGTTTGATCGTGGTTGTGCGCCAGGGCATCCATAATCTATCCTCTAATAGTAATCAACTACACCATACGGTTTAGGGAGAATTTCACCGGGGACAGTGTGAACTTAGGTTGAACACCGGCGGTAAAACTCGAAAACTGACGGCTACGGTCTATAACTCAACGAACAAAGTTCAGAAGAAGCAATATCATGAGCGTGCAGAAACGTTGTGATTTGGCAGGAACGCAAGGGCGACGCCCAGAACAGAGGAAAACAGCCGGCCGTCGATGCTCTTGCTCGAGGATGACGAAGAACAGAGGAAAATCACCTTTTTCTGGTCAAGAAACATATCAGAGATATGCGCCATATAAAGAAGAAGGTCATAGCATGAAAGAAATGAGCACTCCACACCTAGCTGCTCGGATTTCACCAAAACAGGAGAGGAACAAGGGTGGCCGTAGCTTCTTCAGCCAGGGAAAGAAAGAGAACAGAGCTGCTGCTCGGCTTGTCTTGGCAGAGGAATGAGAAGGAGGAAAGGAGGCTTAGGGCTGCCAGGATATTTGATGGAGTCGGTTACATGTGGGAGCAGGAGGTGGCAATCGGGAGAGCTCGGTGGCGCCTGGAGAGAAGAAGCAAAACAGAGCACACAAGCATGAGGCTGACTAGTGGGCCCCACAAGCTCCAACTCAAAACTTCCTTGCTGAATTTAAATGCAATTAAAATTAGCTCTAAAAATTCTGAAAATATGCAACTACAGTAATTCATCTATGGGGAATTCAAATGTGAAATCAGATTTTGCATTTGAGAAAGTTGACAGTGGAAATTGAATTCAAATTCGACTTTGAATGCTCTTCATATTGATTGATTTAAATAAATGGCAAGTGAATTCAAAACCCATCAGATTGGCAGAGATGCAATTTGATTTATGGTGAACCTAGTGGTGACCTCTAATTTAGGAATTGCCAGCTTTGAATAAATAATTTGGAATTCAAATTTGAATTCAACCCTTTCATATGGCTTGATGGAAATACATAGCAAAAGAGGTCCAAAACTTATCAAACTTGGCAGGTGATTTCTTTGAATTCTAAGCATGACATTAGTGAACTAAATTTTGTATTTTGAAGGAACTGGATTAGAACAATTTGTTTTGGTTTCTAAACTCTCTTGTATGGCTTCATTTAAATATTCCATGAGCACTATTGCTACTTCCACAAAAAAAAAAAAATTACGTTCACATTTTTCTTTGAATTCACGTTCTTTTAAATGTGGGATTTTACAATGTACTCCTTTTTAAACATGTCTTGCCTTACTTCCTTGGTCATGTTGGATCCTTTGTAGTAATCACATAGAGATTTCCAAACATCATACGCAGATCGGAGGTGAGCAACACGACCGAAGTCGCTTTGAGTTAGTCCTTTTATGATCAAGTTCCGAGCCTTGTTGTTGTTGTCGACATCTCTTAGATTTGTAGCTGTAACTTGATCATTTGGCGGCACTTCGTAAGGCTTGTACACCTTTTCCCATATTGCAAAGCCTTGCGCCTGGATGAAAGCCTCTGTCGACTGTTGGAGTCGGCAGATCTCCTGACACAGCTAAAGTGTTGAGGAGTTCGTGGTTCGGTGTGGGCGCGCGGAGACTCAAGAAGGTGAATCGCGGTTTAACACTGGAGACACTAGGATTTACGTGGTTCGGGCCGCCTGAGCGTAATACCCTACTCCACGGGGGTGTTGATGTTGTATTGGCTTATCACGTATGATCTACCGTCTGTCTCCGTGTGTATCGTCGGCCTGTCCTTTTATAGTACAAAGACTGGCCGTTACAAGCTACCTGGCCCAACATGTGGCCCTGGCGGTTACTAGTATTGATACACAATTAATTGTTGTTAATGATCCTGTAACGGGCTTCGACAGTGCCGTTACAGGTGTTAAGATCGTCCGTTTAAGTGTCATTAATATGGCATTAATGACATTTAAACAGGTCTTGAAGTCCTTGGCTCTCCTTTGAAGATCCGAAGCAGTTACAAGGTCTCCCGGAGGTTAGAGGCGGCTTGCTCCGATGTTTAGACATGTGGCAGTTCCAGAACTTGCTGCGGGGAGCAGGAAGCTCCGGGGCTACTTGACACGTGTTAGGTCCGGAGCTTCTCTCGGTCAGGGGTTAGGTCCGGAGGTGTCGTTTCGGTACTCAGTCCGGTGCTTCCCCCTTGTGGGCGGTAGCTCCGGTTCGGTAGTACACGTGGCGACCTAGGGATTAACCATGTTGGAAAAGCTGGTCCAGTCATGTCTGACAAGTGGGCCTCCGAGGGTCTACAACTCGAGTAGTCGTCCTTCCCCTGAGATCTTTGTAATCTTAGGGGGTGTAGGGTTTTTAGGGTACCGACAGTGGCCCCCTGGACCTACCTCCGAGGAAGGTCACCGGGGTGAAGTCGTTCCATCGGAGGTGGGTCAACCTTTGCGACCCTTGAACTGGGTCTTCAAAGGTCTTCAGAGGTGCCGTTGGCAGGATTTTACAGTTAAATCCCGACGCGTGGCACACCTCAGGTGGCAGATAAGTTCTTTGGCGTGCGGATCTCACGCAATTGAAGGTCGCCGGTTTCCGATACGAAAACCGTATCGGTTCCGCGCGCCTTGTCAGGCCGCCGCCTTTGGGTTTCCCGCCTCGTGATGACAACCGTTCGCCTGGGTGAGAACCTCGACTTGATCGTCGGGGTGGTCCCGGGCCCCCTTGTCATCAGCTGGGTTGAACTCTTGAGTAGTATTTTCGACTCCCCTGCAGTTTCCATCCAAGCGTTGCGAGGGCTTACTTAAGAAGGAAAGGGAGCACTGTCGGGAGTTCTTTACGCCTCCCATCTGATCTTGCTCTCAAACTACCGACTCGTACTTTGCTATTCCTCTCTTGCCTAGCTGTGCTGCGATGGAGTTGGGTCTGCGCGAGAGTCGCCTGAAGACCGACAATGATTTGAAGAAGGTCCGGGCCCTTATGGGGTGGTCCTCGGACTTCTTCAGCCGCTCGGTCCGTGCCGGCGGAGAGCTCCCCTTTGAGAAGGAGCGCGCTGGCGAGATGGTGTACTTTTCTTCGTACGCCATGGTGGGACTGATCCCACCATTTTCTTCTTTCTTCTTGATGCTGCTAGACTTCTATGGTCTGCAGCTATACCACCTTGGTCCCCACTCCATTCTCCTTGTGTCCATCTTTGTCCACTTCTGCGAGATGTGGGTGGGCATCCCCCCCTGCGTCGAGCTCTTCCGAACCTTCTTCACCGTTCACACCACCGGCCGGAGTAACGAGTACCTTGGCTTCTACTACTTCGTGAAGCGCAAGAAGTGCCCGTTCAAGTACCTCCGGTCATTCCCTTCTGGGAAGTGGGATGACTGGAATAAAGATTGGATTGCCGTCAGGGTGGAGGAGCATGAGCGGTTGGAACTGCCAGACAGTCTGCCCGGCATCGACACGTCGATATGGAGTGAAGTCCCGGTGCTGGCGGAACTTTTCGACCCTGTCCTGACCAGGATCCGCCGATGTGTGGAGGGAGGATTGACTCCCCAGGCGGTGTTCTGCAATTTCCTGACCAACAGGTGGGCGCCGCTGAAGAGGAGGGAGAAGCTCGCCTGGGCCCTCAACAGCGTGATGGACGAGGACCGGGTTGAAACCGGGTTGAAGTCCGACATGGTGGGGAAGACCCTGGAGTTCCACCTCAAGAAATTCCAGCATGGTATCGACGTCGATGGAGATTACTTGACTCCGCCGCCGGCCTTTCTCCCTCTGAACGTGGAAGTGGAGTTCAGCAGAGAGCTCCGGCGGAAGATGCCTGCGCTTGACGACCTTGGCGTCGTCGAGAGGAGACCAACCACGCGGGTGGCAATCCCTGGGGTGCCCGAAGATGGCTCAGTCCCTACTCCACAGCCGAGGGTTGAAGTCATCGGCAAGGGCAAGGAGCTGGTGGAGGAGCCGGAGAGTCGGAAGAGGAAGCTGCGGCATGTCGACGGAAGGTTCATCATGCCCGCTGCTTCTACCTTGGCTCCTTCTCCCCAAGGGGGAAGATCTTCTGGTGCCGTGACAACTGTCCCCGTGGTGGGGTCCTCCCGGAACGAGACTGTTCCTGCAGTGGGATCCTCCCGAAGCGCTTCCGTCTCCGTGGTAGAGCCCTCCGGTGGTGCTAGCTCCGGGTGTACGACTCCGGCCCCCGGGGCGGTTGGAGTCTCCAGGTCCAGGGGTTCCTCCCAATCGAGGAGAGCCTCGACTCGGGAATCTCCCGTGGCTGCGGCGAGTTCTGGGGGACCTCCTAGAGCTCCTACGCCGACCCTGGCCAGCCCGGAACGTCCAGGAAAAAGGTTCCGCGCGAGCTGGTGCAGGAGCCTTCCAAGGTAATTTTTGATGTTTACCCTGGTTAACTTTTTAGTTGTAGTGTTTGTTTGTTAATTCTCTTTATCCATCCTCTGCAGCGTCCCTAAGAAAGGGAGTGAAGCTCCACCCTCGGCCACGGTTTCTGAGGCCGTGGGAGCTTCCGCTCCTGTCCCGGCTCCGCCCCAAATGGTGGCTGAGGCTGCGACAGCTCCGGCGCCGGCTGTCGTGGTCATGAACCTCGACTCGTCCCCAGAACTTCCCGTGGTAGCGCCGGACCACAGGAGTGAAGACATGCTGGCGGCACTTGTCTCAGAGATTGAAGCTCCGAGTCCTTGTGCTGCAGTAATGGAAGCTCTGGCTGCAGAGCTGGAAGAAGTAGTAGTCCCGGTCTCGGAGCCGGAACTCATTGAAGCCCCGGCGATTGAACCGGAGGTGATTGAAGCTCCGGCGTGCGAGCCGGAAGTCGAGGTAGTTCCGACAGTTGAGTCGGTTACCTCCAATGCACCGGTCGCTGAGCCGGTTGTTGTTGGAGCGCCGGTCGCAGAGCCGGCGGTTGAAGAGGCGAGGGAGCTCGGGTCTCCCTCAGAAGAGGTGCCCCGATCAGAGCCAGCAGTAGCTCCTGCTCCGAAGGCGACGACATCGATGGTACCTGTGGCAGGGCCAGAGTGCCTAAACGAAGTCGCCGGCCCCCTGCCTGAGGGGGCGAATGAAGACTTGGCGGCGGGGCCTTCTGCGATGGCGACTGAGGCCATCCCGGAGGAAGGCCCTAGTGCTTTGGAAGCTCAGGGTTCCGCTCTCGTAGAGTGGGACCCAATTTTTGTATGTGAAGACTCGCTGGAGCCAGCGGAGGAGACCCCAGCAGGTCCGGAGCCCATCCCGCTGTCGATGTCTATCGACAACGCCTGCTCCAGTCTACGTCAGGTCCAACTGGCCTTCTTCCACGACAGCAAGGCTCTTGAAGAGGAGCGCCAAACCCTTAGGCGGTGGCGTAATCGGCTCCACTTCGAGACTAAGCTGGCGCAGTCGAGGCATGCAGATGACAAGGAATGGATCAAGCGGGAGAAGATCCGCCTGGAGTGTTGGGAGAAGCTGCTGGATGAGAGGGAGAACATGACCCATGCCCTCGACGCCCATTCTCGGGAGTTCCATGATCAGGCCAAGGCTGCCAAAGACGCGGCCAATGCTCGGTTCGAGCAGCTTGAAGCCATCAACGCAGCTCTCATCAAGCGCCGAGAGGCACTCGAAGGGAGGGAGAGGCGACTCGAAGACGAAGAGCAAAAACTCCTGGAGCTGCGGGATGACATCCTAAGAAGGGAAGATGAGCTCACCGAGAAAACAGCTCTGGCGGACAAGGGCCTCGAGGAGCGCACTAAGAAGTTGGAAGAGCGCTACCTCGAGGAAGAGGAGAAGACTTGGGTGCGAGGGCAGGAACTCTACGAATACGAGTTTGCCCTTGTTGCCCGGGAGAAGAAAGTAGAGGCTAGGGAGAAAGACCTGGTCGACCGTCGGAACAAGATCCACCTCCAGGAGGAGGAGCTCGGAAGACTTGAGAGGCGGGTTGCTGCAAAAATTCAGCAAAACGCCAAAGAAGTTGAGCGCCTCGCCCGTGAGAATTCCGAACTGACGGCGGCCAAGAGATCCTTGGAAGAAGTGAAGAGCCTGAGGACAGTGGACTCCCTGCAGATTTGGGAGTTCCTGGGCAAGGCCAACGATGCGCTGACGCCGATGGGTTTCAGCCCCGTGCGCCCGGATGATCCGGAGCCGGAGCCGGACCTCGCGCTGCAAGCGTTGAGCGCAGCAGGCAGCAAGCTCTCCAAGGTGGGCGACGTCATCGTGGACCAACTGGAGGTCGAGGGGCAATCCATGGCGAGGAACGTCACAGAATACGTGTTGACGTGCTACACCAGCCGGAACCCTCAATTTCCTCTGGACCCGGTGCTTGAAGGCCCCGTCGAAGGAGAAGGCGAAGCTACCCGAGCCAGCGTATCGGAGGTCGCCCAGAAGGTCGCCGAGTTCTTCCATAGGGTCTAGGATCATCTCTTTAGCTCCTGCTTGTATTTTCTCTTCTTCTTCAATTTTGTACTCCCTTGTCTCCAGATGTAATCTCCTGTCTCCAGATAAATGAAATCCCCAAATTTTTGCGAATTTCATTTTTTGTCTTCAACATCTTTATCTTCTCTTGGCCCCCTGGTAGATGTACACAATTTGATTGTGAACATGTACCAAAAGGATACTGAGTTTTGTTGAAGACGAATTTGCTTCGAACTTGTAGAATTTAGTTCCGAAGTCTTTGATAGTGAAGGTCCCCTGAAGTTGTCGGAGCTTAGAAGCTCCGGTACTGTCCATCGCTGGAGGTTAGTAGCTCCGGCAATAGCTTCTATCAACACGTAGAGCGTCGATAGTTAGTACTCCAAGGTGTCGGAGCTTAGTAGCTCCGGCAATGACCTTTAGCAACACTTGGTAAGTTGGCAACAGACTCCATGTACGGGGTCTTCTCACCATCTTTTATTCAGCGCCGATGGTTGACCCCATTGAGGGGGTCGGAGCTTGGTTAGCTCCGGCTTTTCTCCATCAACGTATATTTTATTTTTCCTGCACACTTAAGCCAAGAAAAACGATAAAATTTGTTCCTTGTCTATAATTTCATCGCGGCTTACGATTCTCAAATAAATTTTAAGTTGAACGCGATTTTAAATACAACTGGATGCGTTGTCTTTTCTCTTAGATCCAACTGTCCATGGACCCGCCTTACTTTGGCCTGCTGGGGTGTAGGTAGAGTGGCGTACTTAGGGTGCTTGACCAGGCTAAGTCGATAGCGCACTCCGGCCCTAGATTGGCTTGGCGGCTTTCAGGCGAGTTGGCCATAAACGATATTTAAATCCAAGAGTTCTGACAATTCAACTCGAGTCGTATATAAACCGGTCAAACTAAAATTTCTTAAGAATTGCACGTTTCTGTTATAGACAAGAAAGAGAAAAATAAAAATATCGAGCCTGCACAAAATGAATGCACGTGGAGTCTATTTCACATGAAGATGTCTTTCATTATAGGTCCGGGGTACAGGGGAAACAAGTACACTCTTAGGGTACGGGACCAGGCTAAGTGTGCTTGGTTTCTCGTTTGACCCAGGGTAGTTAGCCACGCTTTTAGTCCGGAGACTGTAACAAGTGCTGCTTGAGCTTTACAGACCTTTCGGAAAAGGTCCGGCTGCTCTCCCGGAGGAACTACCCGACTCTGTACAATGACTCTATAACATACATCTCAAGTTACTCAAGACTCACCTCCGTGGAATTAAGTGTAGAACTTACGGAGGTGATCGATGTTCCAAGGATTTGGGAGAGGTGTCCCATCCTCAGTAGCCAAGCGAACGCTTCCGGGACGGGATACTTTGATCACTCGGAAGGGCCCCTCCTAGCCGGGGGAAAGTTTGTTTAGCCCTTCTCTGGATAGTATTCTCCGTAGCACCAGATCGCCTTCCTCGAGCTGTCGGTTGTGTACATGCCGCTGATGATAACGCCGTAGAGCCTGGCGATATCTGGCATTCCGAACAGCTGCTTGGCACCTTCCCTCCTCGAGGAGGTCTAGGTCTTCACGCCGGAGCTGGTCCTGCGCGGCTTCGTCGAAGGTCCGGACCCGGAGCGAACCCATGGTGATTTCCGGAGGAAGGATTGCTTCAGCTCCGTACACCAGAAAGAAGGGTGTTTCTCCGGTTGACCGGTTTGGAGATGTCCCGTTGGCCCATAGAGTGGGCGGAAGCTCTTCGATCTAGTTTGCTCCATGTTTTATCAAGCGCTCATAAGTGCGCGTTTTAAGTCCTTTAAGGATTTCAGCATTTGCTCTCTCAGCTTGGCCATTGCTGGCGGGATGAGCTACGGAAGCGTAGCAAACCTGTATGCCGAGGTCTTCGCAATACCCTTGGAATGCGGAGCTTGTGAATTGAGTCCCATTATCAGTGATGATCTTATTTGGGACTCCGAATCTGCTTACAATGGATTGCAGAAAGTTGATAGCAGATTGCTTGTTGATCGTCACAACTGGAGTTGCTTCCGGCCACTTGGTGAACTTGTCAATGGCGACGTACAGGAACTTGTAACCTCCGACGGCTCTTGGGAAGGGTCCCAAGATGTCCATCCCCCACACAGCGAAGGGCCATGTAGGAGGTATCATTTGTAAGGGCTGAGCGGGTGTATGAATTTGCTTTGCATGAAATTGGCATGCTTCGCATTTCTTTACCAGCTCAGTGGCATCCTGGAGCGCTGTAGGCCAGTAGAAGCCATGCCGGAAGGCTTTTCCGACCAGCGTGCGGGAAGATGCGTGGTTCCCACACTCGCCTCCATGGATTTCCGCGAGAAGCTCGCAGCCTTCTTCCCTTGTGATGCACCGCATTAGGATGCCGTTGGCACCGCGCCGGTAGAGATCCCCTTCTACCAGTGTGTATCTTTTAGCCAATCTGACTACCCGGTCAGCGGATACATCATCGTCAGGAAGGATGTTGTCTTTCAAGTAGTTCCGGATCTCCGAGATCCATGCATCGGAACTGACTTGAGCATTTGAGTCTTGCGTGCTGGGTTGCTCGGAGCTTCCGGCAGCACCTACGACCCTTGATGGCTGCCATGGTAACAGGGCCATCGGGACCGTCAGCTTCAGGATGCTGATCTCACCCCCTTTGTTCAGTTCGGCAGGCTGAACTGTGGGTTTTGACAACCTCCGGACAAAGATTCCGTCAGGAGCTAGAGCTCCGGTTGACGCTTTGGTCGAGAGTTCGTCAGCTTAAGCGTTGTGGGCACGCTGAACATGGTTGAGGTCTAGGACTTCAAAGTCCTTCTGAAGCCTCTGGACTTCAAGGAGGTAAGCAGCTAGCTGGAGATTATTGTAGGAACATTCACCCTTCACCTGCTTGATGATGAGCTGTGAATCTCCTTTGACCAGCAGTTGCTTGACACCGTATGACAGTGCCACCTTTAGCCCGCAGATGAGTGCTTCATACTCCGCCATGTTGTTGGTTGCCTTGAAGTCAAGGTGTATCATGTATTTTACCTTCTCCACAGTTGGTGCAAGGAGAAGGATTCCAGCACCGGCCCCCTGCTTCTGCATGGAGCCATCAAAGTAAAGAGTCCAATGAGGCTCGGTGAAGGTTGGAACTTGATGTTCCGTCTTCTGCTTGCTGGGGCCCCCAGGGTTTGATGGAGAGGGAGTCCATTCCGCCACGAAATCTGCCAACGCTTGACTCTTGATTGCTTGTCTTGAAATAAATTCGAGATCGAATTCAGCCAATTCCGCTGCCCACTTTGCAATATTCCCAGTTGAACTGGGATTATGCAGGATTGCTCGAAGTGGATAAGAGGTCACCACCGAGACTTTGTGAGCTTGGAAGTAGTGTCGGAGCTTCCTAGAGGCAATAAGAACTGCATAAAGCAGCTTATGCACCTTTAGGTATCGAGTCTTGGCATCATGTAATACTTCACTGATGAAATATACCGGATGTTGAATGGTCCGGACCCTCCCGGAGGGGTCCGGAGCTTCCTCTCTATTGATCCGGATCCTGTCGGAGGAGTCCAGATTCTCTTCAGGGACCTCCGGGTTCTGGCTGGAGGAACCTGGAGCTTCTTCAGAAATGACTTGGACCCTCTCGGAGGGGTCAGAGTCTTCTGAAGTGACTTCTTGTGGATTTGAGTCTGGGAGCTGGGACCCAGACTCACTTTCAGGGACCTCCGGACCTTCCCGAAGGGGTCTGGATTCCTGAGTATGGGATAGTTCTGGTCTCTCCGCAACCAGAACCATACTGACAACCTCGTCAGTAGCTGAAATGTAAAGTAGCAAAGGCTCACCAGGGTTTGGAGCTACCAGAATTGGTAGGGTGGTGAGGAACTGTTTCAGCTCCTGGAATGCCTTCTCTGCTTCTTCGGACCATTGGAATGGTCCAGACTTCCTCAACAACTTGAAGAAGGGGAGCGCCCGTTCTGCCAGTCTTGATATGAACCGACTGAGGGCAGCTAGACACCCAGTTAACTTTTGGACGTCTTTGATGCGGGTTGGTGGCCGCATCTCTTCAATGGCTTTTATCTTCGCCGGATTAGCTTCTATGCCCCGGTGACTTACCAGGAACCCGAGAAGTTTTCCGGAGCTAACCCCGAAGACACACTTGTCTGGGTTTAGCTTCGTGCGGGTGGCCCGCAGCTTGTCGAAGACAGCCTGCAAGGTGTCCAAGAGGGACTCCTTGTTCTTGACCTTGACCACGATGTCATCGACGTACACTTCCACTATATCTCTGATGAGTTCTTCAAAAGTTTTGTACATAGCTCGTACAAAAGTTGAGGCTGCATTCTTGAGACCAAATGGCATGGCTGTGTAACAATACAATCCATCTACTGTGATGAAGGAAGTATGCTCTTCATCCTCCCTAGACATCCTGATTTGATGATACCCAGAATATGCGTCTAGGAAACACAGTAACTCACACCCAGAGGTGGAATCCACTATCTGATCTATTCTAGGTAGTGGAAATGGATCTTTTGGACATGCCTTATTCAGTGTGGTGTAGTCGATGCACATCCGAAGCTTCCCGCCGGCCTTGGGCACAACGACTGGGTTCGCCAGCCATTTTGGATGGAAGACTTCTCGGATGAATCCGGCTTCGAGCAACTTCTTCACTTCTTGTCGGATGAAGTTCTGCCGCTCTACGGATTGCTTCCGAGGCTTCTGATGCACAGGCCGAGCATCGAGGTAAATCTTCAGATTGTGCTCAATCACTTCCCTGGGGATCCCAGGCATTTGTGACGGTTGCCAGGCAAACACGTCAACATTAGCCCGGAGGAAAGTGATAGCGCGAGTTCCTATTTGTTGTTCAACCCTCCCGATATACGGGTGGTTTGAGCGGCATCGGAACCAATTTGGACGACCTTGATGGGGATGTCGGTGTCGCCGCTTGGCTGCACACGTGGTGCAGAGGTTGAGCCCCGTTGACGAATGCTCGGGGGTTTTGGAGCTTGCTCCTGTCTGGAGTCCTCCTCTTGCGCCGTGGTTAATGCATGGAGCTCCTCCAGAGCAGTTACCCCGGCGATGCGATCTCCGCGGATCCGGAGAACGCCTTCCGATGTTGGCATCTTCAACACCAAGTATCCATAATGAGCAACTGCCATAAATTTGTATAGGGCAGGTCTACCCAAGATGGCGTTGAATGGTAAGTTGATCTGAGCGACGTCGAAGACCAACTTCTCGGTGCGATACTTCTCCCGTGTCCCGAAGGTAACGGGGAGAGTTATAGCTCCGAGTGGAGTAATGGCCCCCGGACCCACTCCAGAGAAAGGTCGAGAGGGCTGGAGATCCGAAGGTCGGAGCTGAAGCTTGGTAAAAGCTTCAAAGCTTAAGAGGTTCAGCCCCGAACCTCCGTCCACCATAACATGATGAAGCTGGATGTTATTGATGGTGGGAGATACCATCAAAGGTAACTGTCCAGCTCCAACCATGCTTCGTGGATAGTCCGAAGCATCAAAAGTGATGGATGTGTCCATCCACTTTCGATGTGGCTCCGGTCTAGCTGTAGGAGCTACAGAGGCCATATCCCGCCGCATAGTCTTAATGACGCGACGGGAGGTGATGTCCCATGACCCACCAAAAATGGTGTTCATGGTTTTTCGACGCTCGTTGTCAGAGACGTCAGAGTCATTGTCGACGGAGGTGTAGACGGCCTTTAGGACCTTTTTGGGATCCTGAAACCCTAACTCCTCTTCAGCCGGAGCTTCGTCGACCTTCTGTTTTCCTTCCCTCTGTCGGAAAGGAGATCCTTCCCGGCGCTTGCTGTAGCGCTCGACAAGGTTTTGGACCTCTCGGCAGTCTTCCAAACCATGGCTGCCCGTTTTGTGAATGGGACACCACACTTTGGTTTGCCACCGTCTTCGGAAGACGGTCGAGGTCACTTCTCGGGGCGTGGCCCCCGACCACCAGGAGTTGCAGCAGCTGCAACGTTGGATGTACCGGCCGACGGCTTCTTCTTGCCGTGGGTCTTCTTTTTCTTCTTGCCACCCTCGGAGGTAGCAGCTTCTTCTTTAGAGGATTTCTTGTGATCCTCCGAGGCTGGTTTGGAGTGCATTTCACGGCCCTCCGCAGCTCTGGCACATTTGTCTGCCAGGCTGAAGAGTTCCGTGACGCTGGTGATCTCTTTGATCGCCAGCTTCTCCAACATCTTCTTGTCCCGTACGCCCTGTCTGAATGCCACAATGACAGAAGCGCTTGAGATAGAAGGGATTGTGTTGCGTACCTGAGAGAACCTCTGGATGAAGGACCGCAAAGATTCTCCCCCTTTTTGCACGACCGCAAAAAGATCCAGTTCAGTGCCTGGTCGGGTGTATGAACTCCCGAAGTTGGCAGTGAACTGACGGCACAACTCTTCCCAACTGTTGATAGAGTTGGGTGGAAGTCTCATAAACCAAGACCTGGCGGTCCCGGTTAAGGCCACTGGAAAGTAGTTGGCCATTACAGCCTCGTTTCCTCCAGCTGCCAAGATTGCAGTGGAGTACATCTGAAGGAATTCAGCGGGATTGACAGTCCCGTCGAATTTTTCCGGCAGGTGTGGCCGGAACTTTTGTGGCCATCTAACCATGCGCAGGTGCATGGCTAGGGATGAACATCCTCCTCCTACTCCTTCCAGAGTAGAAAGGTCCTGAGCTTCCCGTCTTTCACGAGCACGCTCGATGTGGACACGGCCATCCTGTTGGCGGTATCGGCGATCCAACTCCGCCCGGAGGTCATGATTTGAAAGCCTAGATACCGTATGGGTACGTCGTGCCCCGGAGGGCAACGATGTCATCTGCTGTGACGCAGAACGTCTCCTATTGTTGGAGACGTGTGGACCAAGTCTCCCAGACAAAGTCCGCCGCTGTGACGGGGCTCGTCCGGAAGGAGGAGGTCCCTGGTTGTTGAGGCGTTCGGCCGCTGCTGCGACCAAATGCTCCACATCGGCCCTCCACTGCTCCATTGCATCTCGGGATGCGTCCGGAGGTGGTGGTTGTTGGAGAAGAGCACGCGCTGCATGGAGCGCATGTTCCGGGTTGTCATGACTTGCTGACGCAGTCAGTGACGCCGGAGCACCATCACGTTGTCCAGCACGATTCGCCGGAGAAGACGGTGGTGGTGGGAGAGTGGCTCCTGCTGGTGCTGAGGCTCCTGCTGGTGGCTGCCTGTTGGAGGGATTGCCCTCAACAGCTTGAGCAGCAGGTTGGCCATTGGATGATGCAGCCGCGGAGTTCACCATTCTCGAAAATCTGAGGCGCCCCTACCTGGCGCGCCAACTGTCGACTGTTGGAGTCGGCAGATCTCCTGACACAACTAAAGTGTTGAAGGAGTTCGTGGTTCGGTGTGGGCGCGCGGAGACTCAAGAAGGTGAATCGCGGTTTAACACTGGAGACACTAGGATTTACGTGGTTCGGGCCGCCTGAGCGTAATACCCTACTCCACGGGGGTGTTGATGTTGTATTGGCTTATCACGTATGATCTACCGTCTGTCTCCGTGTGTATCGTCGGCCTGTCCTTTTATAGTACAAAGACTGGCCGTTACAAGCTACCTGGCCCGACATGTGGCCCTGGCGATTACTAGTATTGATACACGATTAATTGTTGTTAATGATCCTGTAACGGGCTTCGACAGTGCCGTTACAGGTGTTAAGATCATCCGTTTAAGTGTCATTAATATGGCATTAATGACATTTAAACAGGTCTTGAAGTCCTTGGCTCTCCTTTGAAGATCCGGAGCAGTTACAAGGTCTCCCGGAGGTTAGAGGCGGCTTGCTCCGATGTTTAGACATGTAGCAGTTCCGGAACTTGCTGCGGGGAGCAGGAAGCTCTGGGGCTACTTGACACGTGTCAGGTCCGGAGCTTCTCTCGATCAGGGGTTAGGTCCGGAGGTGTCGTTTCGGTACTCAGTCCGGTGCTTCCCCCTTGTGGGCGGTAGCTCCGGTTCGGTAGTACACGTGGCGACCTAGGGATTAACCATGTTGGAAAAGCTGGTCCGGTCATGTCTGACAAGTGGGCCTCCGAGGGTCTACAACTCGAGTAGTCGTCCTTCCCCTGAGATCTTTGTAATCTCAGGGGGTGTACGGTTTTTAGGGTACCGACAGCCTCCATGCGTGCCTTCCAAACCTAAAAATCAATACCACTAAACACACAAGGTTTGGCAAAGTATTTCTCCATGATGATTATTCAAAACACGTGCAAATCAAAAATATTAGAGCACCGTGGCTCTGATACCAACTGTAGGATCGAAGATCACGTGAAAAGCTACCAGGGGGGTGAATTGTAGATTCTACCTTTTTCAGCGGAAGCAACGAAAACACCCCTCGGCAGAAAACTGATCTGTTAAAGAAACCGTGTGTGCGACTAATCTAAACGTATTCAACTGTGAAAAAACTAGTATAGATTATAGAGAATCAATTAGAAAAGACGTCACAACAATAATCATGAAAATCCATCGAGAGAAACTCAAGTTACGATAGAAAGATCGAACAAAGGTCAATCTGTCCTATCTGAAAAAAATAGTTCTGAAACACTGCAAAGAAACTCGTGTAGATCAGAAACCACAAATCCAATGATGGTGAAATTTTTACAGATGATCGAAAATTAAGTTGTGAAGACACCCCAAGAAGAATCACGTCAATTGGATATGTAAAACTCGTGTTATGATAAAACCACCGAAGAAAGGTAGTACTGTGCAGAAACTCAACGAGAAAGACTTGAAGAAAACAAGTCAGACGAACAAGTCACAAAAGCTCCTTTAGACTATGAATTTTGTTGGTCAAAACTTACAAGGAACGACCCCAAAGTCATGCACGATGAGACCTGGCCTCCCTTGCTTATATAACCATCCCTTAGGCCAACCCAAACCTAAATAGGACTCTAATCCTATTCAATTCACGAATTTAAACTTTCCATAACTGCTCAAGGCTCTTCTATATGCAGATAGAAGCAATCTTAAGACTTCCAAAGACCATAGGAACGTATCTCACATTCCTAAAACAACTCAAATTCGTGACCCACATGAAATCCTATCATAACCAACTCAAAACTTTCCATATTTGAGTCAATCACGACTCAACCGCAGCCTGAGTCCATAACCTAGTCGGTTGGACCTTTCCGACCAATTCTTTACGTCCACATCTCATCACAACGTCTCGGAACCATGTAGCCACGTCCATACACTCCTTGCACACGTGCAAACACCTTCCAACGACGACCACAATACCTTCATATGCATTGTTCTTGATTCAAACATGTTGCGCAACCTCCCGATCAAATCAATCACAATTCCTCCCGAACTTGGTTGTTGAACCTCATCTTCTTCCTAAGACTAGTTCAATGGATCCCATCACCACCCATTTCTTGAACTCAAGAAACACCTGCACATGAATAAACAAGCGATACTTCCAAGCACAAGTCCTCGACTTGACTCTCGTTAGTTCCGAAACCACAACATCTTACGTGAGCACCTCACATAAGCATGTTGCAAACCATAGCCATTTGATAACAGCAATAACCACCAAAACACACCAAAAACTTAGTAAAAGAATACTAAGCAAACTATTGATATTCCAAAAAGCAAGTTTGAAACATTGCAAATTAAATGCAGAACCACTACGATCAAGCTCTGAACCTTGTCAAAGCTAACCGGGCTTGGAACTGGAGCTTACCAAAGCTAGCAGGACCTAGCGTCGGAACTTACCAAAGCTAGTCGGACCTAGCACCGGAGCTTACCAAAGCTAGTCATACCTAGCGCCCGAGCTAACCAAAGCTAGTCGGACCTTACGTCGGACCTTGCGGGAGCTACCCAAAACAAGCCAGACCTATCATTGAACCTTGTTGGAGCTCGGACCTATAATCGGACCTTAATGATAAAGGTGTTTTGGTAGTATTCAAAACTTTTATTGCCATAGCCAATGTATTCAGCACACATAGGTATCACAATCTCTACCTTGATGAATGCATTGGCAACACCACTTAAAACCCGAACATTGGCTTAATCATATGAAAAGTTTTAAAAACAATTTCCCCCCTTTTTGAAAATCAAATGAGATAGAAATAAATTTCTCCCCCTATACATATTTCTCCCCCTTGCATACTTCTTGCCCTTTGACAATGTATTAAACAAGGCACAAAAGAGAAATTTTAATTTGTTATGAGCACATTATAATGTATACATATAAAATAAAGCTCATCCAAGTCGTACAATCAAGTAACTTACACTATCACAACAATGATATACATAATGTAGTGTAAGCCATGCTAGAGATCAAATGTAATTTAAAATTTTAGCAAGTCATGATCTCACAAACTTAACTATTTCGAAACCTGAAAGCATGACACTTGTTACTACTTTTTATAATTTTTCAAAACACAAATTTAGATCATATGATATTTGCAAGAGATTATATGCGCACCTGCTTTATTATAACCAGGTCAAGCCTATGCCATTAGACAATCAGAAGCTTAAGGACATGATTTTATTCATACACAACTTCTTCCAAGTTCATATCTAAGTGCAACGATAAGCCATCTCAAAAGAAGAAGCGATGCATGCATATTCTCTTGATCTTTTCTCAATTTATCTTTGTTCATAAAACTCAACATGTGAGTTGATTACTTGATTTATTCATTATGATTAAAAGCTTTTGTGATCATGCAACAAGTTCAAAACAACAAGAAAGTTTGATCATGGCCAGATTTAGTGTAAGTAATTATTCTAATTACTAGTCATGGCAAAAACTACAAAATGTATAACATGAGTAATGTTGTAAGAACTTTCAGCATGTAAAAGGAATCACAAGTCATATATGTATGAAATACTATGCTCATATTATTTTAAGTTCAGATTCACACATAGACTTCCCAAGTTTCAAAACTCCCCCTCAATTTAAACCATGAGGATGCATAACCCCTATTTCACTACGAATGTAACAAAAACGAGTGAAATCCAAAGGTTTTGTAAAAATGTCAGCCAATTGTTTTTCGGTATCTACATGATGAAGCACAATGTTTCCTTTTTCAACATTATGACGGAGAAAGTGATACCTAATATCAACGTCCTTAGTTCTAGAATGTTGCACGGGGTTTTCAGCAATGCAAATGGCACTAGTGTTATCACAAAATAATGGAACATTATCTAGATCAACCCCATAGTCCTTAAGTGTTTGAACAATCCAAAAAATTTGTGAGCAAGCACTAGCAGCAGCTACATATCCAGATTCGGATGTGGATTGTGCAGCTGAGTTTTGTTTTCTAGAGGACCAAGCAACAAGTGAATTACCAAGAAAATGACAAGAATCGGAAGTACTTTTCCCATCAATCCAACAACCCCCAAAATCATCATCCAGAAAAGCTTTCAAAGTAACGGTTGAGGAAGAAGGAAGAAAAATGCCAAATTCTTGAGTTCCATATAAGTACTTGAGAATCCTTTTGATGGCTTGACGATGTGAAGCATGTGGGGAAGCTTCAAACCGTGCACAAAGACATACGTTGAATTGTATGTCCGGTCTTGATGCCGTGAGGTACAAAAGTGATCCGATCATGCTTCTATATTCTTTTTGATCCACGGGTTCACCATCTTCATCAAGTTCAAGTGTTGATGTTGTTCCCATTGGCGTCCGAAGAGGCTTGCTTTTGTCCATGTTGAAGCGCTTGAGAAGGCCCCTTGTATACTTCGTTTGATGCACAAAATTACCTTTCTCGGTGTGCTTGATTTGCAGCCCCAAAAAGTAAGTGAGTTAACCCATCATACTCATTTCAAATTATGAACTCATCATTGCTGAAAACTTGGACACAAGATCATGAGAAGCACAACCAAAGATAATATCATCCACATACACTTGAACGAATAATGATTCATTGCCATGCTTGAGCACGAAAAGAGTTTTATCAATCTTGCCCTTGGTAAACCCCTTTTCAAGTAAGAATGTTTTTAACCTATCATACCATGACCAGGTGGTTGCTTAACATAAACCTCCTCATCTATGTAGCCATTAAGAAAAACAGTTTTTACTTTCATTTGATATAACTTGAAACCTTTAGATGCAGCAAAAGCTAACAAAATTCTTATGGCTTCTAAACTAGCAACAGGAGCAGAAGTTTCATCAAAATCTAGACCTTCAATTTATGTGAAACCTTGAGCAACCAATCTAGCCTTATATCTAATCACAACCCCATCCTCACTTTGTTTATTTTTAAACACCCATTTAGTTCCAGTTAAAGTGTGATCTTGAGGTGGAGGTACAAGTTTCCAAACATTATTTCTTTCAAAATTTTCTAACTCTTCTTGCATGGCAATAATCCAAGATTCATTAGTGAGTGCATTTGATATATCTTTGGGTTCAAAAAAAGCAACAAAAGCAGAATGAACATGAGAATTGGGGTTGGAAAATGTGGATCTTGTAACTCGTTCATGCAAGCTTCCAATTATTTGTTGCGCGGAATGATTCTTGTAAATCTGTAGGGGAACAAATGTCTCACAAGCTTCTTCTTCATCATGTTCATTGCAGATTGATAAGCTTGTGGCTTGTGGACGATTAGGACCAGCAGAGATGGTAGTCAGAGCTTGTTCAAAGTTCGAAGTTGGACACGTGTTAGCTTCAGAAGTATCAGGCAATATCACCGACTCTTCTTCTTCTTCTTCTTCAAAAATACCCCCCCTGAGGATATGGATCCGGACCTGCAATGTTCTAGCTAGTACCTGGGCTAGCTTCATCAAAAGACACCTCACAAGTCTCCACAATTTTGTTAGTGTCAATTAAAAGCACACAGTAGCATCTAGTATGAGATGAATAACCAAGAAACATGCCATCAATGGATCTAGGTTCAAATTTATCAAGATTACCATGTTTCTTAACAAAGCATTTGCAGCCAAAGACCTGAAGGTGTGTAACACTAGGCCTATGTCCAAACCGGAGCTCATATGATGTTTTACCTAGCTTAGCACACAAGAAAACACAATTTGAGACAAAACAAGCGGTTGCAATTGCATTGGCCCAAAATTTCCTAGGAGTTTGATATTCATCAAGCATAGCCCTAGCCATTTCAACTAAGGTTCTGTTGTTTCTTTCTACAACACCATTTTGTTGAGGTACATATGGTGAAGAAAATTGATGATCTATTCCATTTACAACACAAAAGTGATCAAAATATTGATTTTAAAATTCAGTTCCATTATCACTTCTAATTGCTTTTAAAGATCCTGGGTGATCAATTGATAATCTAAGAAATAAAGTTCTAAAGTGACTAAAAGATTCATTCTTAGATGCCATAAAGTAAACCCAAGAGTATCTAGAATAATCATCAACCATCACAAGAACATACCATTTAACTAAAAAGGATTGAACACGTGAAGGTCCTACGGTGTCAAGGTGCAAAAGTTGACCCAGTTTAGTTGTCATGATCATTGTGAGAGGAGTATGTGAACCTGCAACCATCTTACCATGTCTACAAGAAGAGCACACAATTTCTTTGTCCCCTTTAAGCTTAAGAAGCCCACGTATGCGATCAAGAGCACTAACACGCGTTAGATGATCAAAGCCTACATGACCAAGTCTACGATGCAAAAAATATAGGTCCTTTGAATCATTAGCAACTAGACACCTATGTTTTGAGGAAGACATATCATAATCAGCTTTGAAAACTCTTCCAAATCAAGAAATGTTAAAAATAAGCTCACTATTTGAATTTACAACTTTGTAACAATTTTTAGTGAAAATAATTTCCAGATTTTCATCTAGCAGTTGTGAAATAGAAAGCAAGTTGTATTTCAAATTTTTAACAAGTGCCCCATCCTTCAAAGTGTAGTGATCATTTACTCTAACCGAACCCTTAGAAATTAAGGAGTTTATGAATTATCGGCAAAAGTAACATTCTCTACACGTGACACAAAAGAGAGGGAGGAGAACCATTCTTTGTTACCGGTCATGTGGCGTGAGCAACCTGAATCCACAATCCAAATGTTCTCCTTCCTCAAGCGTGTAACCTACATAGAAGAACAATACGTCGATGACTCAATACTGGGGTTAGACAAAAGGCATTTAGGAATCCGGTACTGAGTCACACGACGTGCAACAGGAAAATACGGGAAAGCTGAGATAAAACAACAGGTTTATGAGTCAAAGTTTGAGATTTTTTGTTCTTAACTACTGACCTATAAGGTGTTAATTGTGTAGCACAAAAATCAGTAGCTCCTGAGGTAAACTTTTAATGTTTTTGACTCATAACAGCAGGTTGCATGTTACTGACATTCGGTTTAGTATGGCCAACAAATTTTGCATGAGAGTTATAAGATCTAGCTTCCATTATTTTCTTTATATGTTGTTTAGCTAGTCTACAACAAAAATATATGGCATGACCATCTCTACCACGATAGGTACAATGAAATTTAACTATGTGTTCATGTCTAGATGAGCATGCAATATGTTCATTTGAACCCGAACGTGACAATACTCCTGCAGATTAAAAACCACCTCTTTTGATTTAAGAACTATTTTAATCAAAACACTTCCTAATGACTTTACAATTGTAGGTGGATGTGCTTTAGCATGAGCATGAGAATCAAAACCAAAACCAGTTTTATCATTGCAAGATTTGGATGAATTCAGTAGCGAGTTTAGATTTTTGTTCCCAATACAAAACTGCTCTAGTGTCCTATTCATGTCATCAAGTTTCTTAGACAATTCTAGGCAGTTTTTACATGAAGTTTTTCCTTTTAATTTGCAATTAGAACAATATTTAACTTCATGAGCATGTAAAGCATTGTTCAATATTGAAATTTCATTCATAGCATATTTTAGTTTCTTTTCAAGATCATTACAGGTAGAACAATGCAAATCAATTGTAGAACAAGATCATCTTTTAAGTTTCTGTCATGAAGTGCAGCAAGCTTTTTGTTCTTTTCAATCTCTAACTCAAGTTTATCAAGAGTGGAGGAGTGCACACTTCTTAAGGAGGAGAATTGTTCATATATTAAATCGCATGAGGAACAAGAATCATCACTAGGAATCAAGGTTTTCAAACGATTAATTTCAGACTCAGGTGACTCAATTTTAACAGCATTGTCCCTATGCTTTTTGTTCTTTTTCTTAACCATAACAGTTGCACGGAAAATAGCATCAAACATTTCATCACAAGTAGGACATATCTCTTCGTTGTCACTGTTGTGTTCTGCATCCTCCATACTTGATCTTGATTTGCCCGCCATGAAACACAAGTTTGCTAGATCATATTCATCTTCGTCACTTCCAATGTATATATCACTCGAGCCAAGTTCTTTAAGTGCAGTGATGAAACTGTTTATCAGTTTGCGTCCTGTAAAACCCTTCTTTTTCTTGTTGATGTTGCCAGAAGAGGACTTGACTTTATTTTGCTTTTCATCACGGGTAGAAGGACCTGAATGGTTAGGTCAATCTGTACGAAAGTGTCCTGTCTTACCACATTCAAAGCATCATTGAGGTCCGGAGCTTCCTCTCCTTCTAGTTCTCACATTTTGCAATGCTTTTGAGTACCGAGTAGAGATGAGTGCTAGCTCCTCTTCTGGAAATTCTTCAATCTGTTCCAGGGTTAGTGAAGACAGCAAAGCAAGTGTATTGCTAGATGAAGATTGGTCAGAGATAGGCATATCACGTTGAGAAACAAATGCAAGAGACCTGTTGTGGGGACCGGAGTCCACACTTTCCAGGAATCGCATTGGGTGGTGCTGTGCGATGCGGCACCCAACAACACACATGTAAAGGAACACATATTACATAAATCATTTTCTGAATTTTACCAAGATGTTCCGTTTACAAATAGTTTATAAAAATAAACTACAGCAGAAGATAAGATTACAACTCTTGTACTCAAGTCTAATAAGCAAAAGAGAAACCGTACAGCCCACGGACGCTCCTCACTAGCCACGAAGACCAAACAGCTGCGGCATGGTTACCACATGAGTATATCACTCGGAGAGTTCCGAGTCTCATCGGACAACCATAAACATAAGCACAAAAGCTAGTACCCGCAAAACAACTTATATAGCAACCGTGAGCACGAAGGCTCAACAAGACTTAACCATCTCACCTAAACATGAAACTCTACATGTGGGTAAAGACATAAACATAGGATGGCTGATTTGCATAACGGACTCGCCTAAATGTGGGTCCTTATTTTCAAATTATAGCAACAGCTTAAACCTTGTGCGGGGCAACATCGTAACTCCACAATCAAACAAGAAACGCTTCATCACGATGCTGCATGCCCAAGGTGGACATTAAACTTAGTGAGCACTATATTAATACATACAACATAGCAATACCATGATAATATAATGTTCATAACAGCAGCAATTAATTCTCATCTCAAGTGCAAGTATTTAACTACGTCACAACTCAGTGAACAAGTGGTACTCATATAAGCGAGGGACGGTGATTCGAATCAATGATACCCGAAATACACGACACATACGCCCGTACTTTAAGTCACATCGGTGCACTCCATGGACATCATACGCAACCACCTTTCTCAAGTTCCGCCCAAGTTGAATTGATTCAATCGTCTAGGATAGTATTCCCACTCAAGGTGCACCCTTCCGCTATGAAGATGTCGTGACCAAGTTTTCGTCTACTGTGTTGCGGCCAAAAGCCTGAGGCGATCGAAAAAGTCTCAACAAAAGCTTCCCAAGGTACATCGGTTTCCTGGACCCCATATATCCAGTATGACTCTGGTACAGTTCAAACTTGCTCAACAGGGCGGCATACGGATCGGTCCTTAACTGACACAGGTAGGGCTACGCACCCAAGACCACGTCTTGCTGCATCCTACGCCCCTGCCCGGTCTCATTTTCAGATTACTACTTCATTCTTTCTGAACCAATCCCGTGTGAAGAAGTCCTAGCCATGCGAGTAGATTCCAACTACTTGACTTCTACTGAATCCTATACAACATTTAGCATAGCATAGTCTACACGATGACTTGACAAATAACCAAATACTCCATAGGTTGATCTGGTCATGCAAGTGGGTTTTCAAACACCTTAGCCCTAATGCACAATACTCACCCTAGACATAGGTGATACAAATCAAAATTTTGTAATAGCGCTTAAATGCAAACCGGGGCTTGCCTGGTTCTGAGACGCTATCAAATTTAATCTCCAGAGGGATGACTTCAAGTAGCTCCAGGGTCCTCTTGAGCTCAGCAACTAATCGATATGCAAAGAATTATGCAAGTTAATCAATACTGGTATTATATTATAGTTCAAAGGAAAGACAGTTAAGTATATAAATTTAAGCTTAATGGTTCTAGAAATTTTACAGGGGACATAGGTACTATGGGAAGATCGGGACCAAAAATTGGAGATGTTCAAGGAAACTTGTTGTCTCTAAAATTCCAACACGTATAAGCTTTCTCTGAATTTTGGTTGTAATTCTGGAGGTCTATCATGGCTACCAGTGGTTGCACCATACAGAGGGGGTCTCACTAGTTCTAGGAAAATTTGTTTCATAATTTTCTAAGCATTATAATGTGAGGTATTGAATTTACATGTTTGGATAATTTACTGAAATGTTTCCATTGTTTTTGGGTTATTCTATGACCAGTTAGGAAAAACTCTAGATTGAACTAGGTTAATAAAGTCCAATGAAGCTGAAATTTTTACAGGTATTCTGAAACTAACTAGATATAATTTTGGAAAAATTTCAGATTTTTCTATGACGTGAATCATCAGATAAAAATCAAACATGATTTTTCTTTAAAGGTCTCTACAGGAAAATCTAGGGATTTTCATGAGGATTGGATTGTATTTCTGGTTAGTGTGGATAAATAGAAAACCGACAAGTTGGTTTGACAAATTTTGAAGCTTTATACTGAGAGATATTTAGTTTAGAAATTTGTACAAGTTTCTTTACAAATTCCAAATGAATTTGAATATTTTTATGCGCATAGAGAATACACAGGTAATAAGACCATGTAAATGAAGTCTAATGACCCTGAAATTTTTATTGGGGTTCAAGGATATTGGAGTTAAGGTTATGGGTAAATTTGGTAATTTTCCTAAGAGCAAAACTATAGTAATTAATTCTATAAGTATTTTTTTAGTTGAATTATGGAGAAATTCCTATGTACTTTCGTATAAATCCAAGTGAACCACTGGAATGTATTCTTCATGCTGGTTCTAACAAAATTTATTTGGGAATTTTCGGACAATTCTTCTAGGAGTTATGGATTTTCCAAGTTGGGGCAAAATCTAGAATTAAGTTTAAATGGGAAAGTTTAAATAATCCAGGGGGCCCACGGGTTTAAAATGGACCAATCGCTGAGCGGCAACACGGAGGGTTACTGGGTTAACCGTGTGGTGACAAACGATCTCCGAGCCGCAGCTGATCCGGGTGCGCCGCTTCTTTGGCTGACAGCCGGGGCCCGCGGGGTTCGTCTTCTACCTCGCGACACCGTCGGTTCCGACGGCGGCCCCTCGCTGCAGCCCGCGCCAGGGCACGGCGGCACTCCAATCTCGCTGCCCCCACCTAAAATCAGATGAGACACACGGTGGTGCAGTCCTCGACGGCGATAGGTGGCCGGAAATGGCAGCGCGATGGCGGCGGCGGCGATTAGGGTTTCTGCCATGCCGGCCGAGCCCTACTATGGGCTAAATTGGGAAGACATCTGGAAGCTTCATGGAAGCATGGGGAACAAGAATCTGGCCATAGGAAGGAGAGAAATGGCTTGGAGAATGGTAGCACCGATGGACCGAGGAAGGAAGGACCGGCGGTTGGGGAAAAATTGTATTCCGGCGTGAATACTCGATGAAACTCGATGGATCTTCTTCGAGGTGATGCGCCTGGCTATATAGAACTACGTAGCACAAGTGCTCAAGGAATAATTAACTGTATAAAAGGAATTTCATGCGTGAAGCAACTCTACTCATAACCAAAGTTCGTCGGAAGAGAAGCAAATACGGGGGCTAGGAGGCATGGCATGGGCTCAAACTTTACGAGCAGCTAGAACATGAGTAGACAAACCTTTTTTCCTTCTAGGAGGCGAGATAATGGCCGTATCGTCAGGTCGACAATGAGCAGAGGCGTGGCAAATCAGGGGAGATTTCCGGTGGCCTCGGTTTTGAAGTTAACAGCTTTGAGGATGGCCTAGCTGTGCACAAATTTGATCACAAAGCTGTGCAAGAGCTTGGGGAGTGAATAGAGGCAAAGAAAAGTGCTCAACACAGAGTACCTTTGCTGCAAATCGGCTGGAGAGAGGAGGAAACGGGAGAGAAGCAAATATGGCGCTAGAAACTTGAAGGTGAAGTGGTCAACTCAGGGCCATGGAGGGGAGATAAGGAGGAGGCCTGGTGGTGCTGGGGCAGCTGGAGTCGACCACAACAGTGCAAGCAGCTGCCTGGACACTGCATGGCATGTGGTGTCACTTAGAGAGCCAAAACAGCACTTTGCTTTGGATGACAAGTGGGTCCCACCTCATCCTTTCTCCATCAATTCTACCACCTAATTCATTCCAAAATTTGCTAGATATTTGTGGGATGGCTGGATTAATCATATATAATTTGATTTTGAATTCCCATAGTTAATTTGACAAAGTTTCATTTAAATTCAAACTTGAATTTGAATTTGAGTTGAATTCAATGTAGCTATTGAATTAAATAGCAAACTTGCTTCAAAATTTATGAAAATTCGCAGGGAGGCTATTTGAAATATTTGGAATCCATTGGTCAACTCAAATCTTCATGTTAAATTCATTTGAACAGTAGCTAAGTTTATTTTTTTGAATTCCCTCATTTGGAGTTTGTATTAATTTGTTTTTCTCAATTCCTTTTTTCTTTTATTTTTAACATTCAAAATTTCTGTCCTAACTGAACTTTGAATTATGGAAATTAGGGCTTTTACACTTGTTGGGTTTCTTACGTGAGATTATGTTAATTGCATGAGTTTTCAATTTAGAATATAGCACATCTAATGTAAGTGTACTCATGAGAGTAGGTTCACGAATAGATGTGACTTTCATCTCCCAAATTGACATGTCTAATGCACTTAGTAATTGCCTAACATTTTCAGCATTCGAAAAATTAACATTGACGCTACGCATGTTGCTGAGAATTTTATTAAAGCGAGCAAAGAGGTCATCAGTGGACTCACCGGGTTGCATCTCAAAGCGCATGTATTTTTCTGGAACATATCCTGTCTTACCTCCTTGATTGTGTTGGATCATTCATGGTAGTCACAAAGTGCTCTCCACACATCATAAGCCGATCGGAGGTGTGCAACAAGGTCGAAGTCGTTCTGAGTTAGTCCTTGGATTATCAAGTTGCGGGCTTTGTTATCGTTGACGACATCTCTTAAGTTTGTAGCCAAGACTTGATCGTTCGGCGGCACGTCGTAAGGCTTGTACACTTTTTCCCATATCGCAAAGCCTTTGCACCTGGATAAAAGCTTTCATGCGTGCCCGCCAAACCTGAAAATCAATACCAACAAACACACAAGGTTTTGCCGAGTATTTCTTCATGAGGATTAGTCAAAAACACGTGCGAATCATAAATATTAGAGCACCATGGCTCTGATACCAATTGTAGGATCGAAGAGCACGTGTAAAGCTACCAGAGGGGGGGTGAATGGTAGATTAAAACTTTTCAGTGGAAGCAACAAAAACACCCCTCGGCAGAAAACCGATCTATTAAAGAAACCGTATGTGTGACTAATCTAAACATGTTCAACTATGACAAAACTAGTATAGATTATAGAGAATCAAGTCACGAAGATGTCACAACAATAATCACAAAAATCCCTCAAGATAAACTCAAGTTACGATAGAAAGATCGAACAAAGGTCAATCTGTCCTACCCGAGAAAAACAGTTCTAAAACACTGCAAAGAGACTCGTGTAGATCAGAAACCACATATCCAATGACGGTGAAATTTTTATAGATGATCGAAAATTAAGTTGTGAAGACAACCCAAGAAGAATCACATCAATCGGATCAGTAAAACTCGAGTTATAATAAAACCACCGAAGCAAGGTAGTGCTGTTCAGAAACTCGACGAGAAAGACTTGAAGAAAACAAGTCAGACGAACAAGGCACAAAAGCTCCTTTAGACTATGAATTTTATTGATAAAAAATCACAAGAAACAGCCCCAAAGTCATGCACCACGAGCTCTAGCCTCCCTTGCTTATGTAACCAGCCCTTAGGCCAACCCAAACCTAACTAGGACTCTAATCCTACTCAATTCACAAATCGAAACTTTCCATAACTGCTCAAGGCTCTTCTATACGCAGATAGAAGCAATCTTAAGACTTCCAAACACCTTAGGAACGTATCCCACATTCCTAAAACAACTCATATTTGTGACCCACACGAAATGTGCTCTCATAACCAACTCAAAATTTTCCATATTTGAGTCAAACACGACTCAGCCGCAACCTGAGTCCATAACCTAGTCGGTTGGACCTTTCCGACCAATTCTTTATGTCCACTTCTCATCATGATGCCTCGGAACCATGTAACCACGTCCATGCACTCCTTGCGCACGTGCAAACACCTTCCAACGACCTCCACAATACCTTCATATGCATTGTTCTTGATTCAAACATCCTGCGCAACCTCCCAATCAACTCAACCACAATTCTTCCCAAACTTGGTTGTTGAACCTCATCTTCTCCCTAAGACTAGTTCAATGGATCCCGTCACCAGCCATGTCTTGAACTTAAGCAACACTTGCACATGAATAAACAAGCGATACTTTCGAGCACAAGTTGTGACACCCGGTTCTGAAAATGAACCAAGTGAACGCATATGTGTGCCCAGGACGTTCAACACACATACATGAGTGCATTCACAAAAAGATATACAGAAATTACCACGAAACAAGACTAATTAACCACAATTTATTACACAATTCATAATATTCTCGAATACATGCTCTAATAAATATTAATGACAAGTTTCAACTAATGCAGTGGAAATAAACTAATAAGCAACTAAGCAAAAGGGATAGCACAGCTCCAACACTCCACAGGCAAAGCTGACTGTAGACACAACCTAGAACTCTGCATTATCATCGTTAAACTCCCAATCCTGACCTGCAACTGTTTGTGGGGGAATTGTAATGGTGAGTACATGTCGTACTCAACAAGTGTGGAAAGTATGACATGTAGCTGATACAAATGACGAATATAATAATGGCTAAGTGCTGCAAAGTACATTAAAACATTTGAAAAGCAACATATTATATGTATTTAAAGTAAACCCATCATAAACCATAAAGTTACCGTAATACAAGCCCATATTTCATTACCATCATCCATATACTAGATTCCTCATTACCATAAACCATATCCATTGTCATACACCATGATTCAATTCATAACCAGCCATAACCATATTATCAACCATAACCTGTACCAAACCATCCCAATCCCAGGTTCCCTCTAATCATGTAGGTCATCCAGGTGCTCATAACCGGGAGCACGACTATCATGATAGTTTTATTAGACTCTACAGAGTTTGTACCACTTTATCCACGTGTTTGTGATTTCATCACCCGTCGGTGACTAAAGAACCTCCTTTACGCCAATTACACTTCCTTTGGTGTATGGCTAAGAGATCACAAAATAGCCTTTACAAAGGGATTACTAGCCTATTTAGACCCCACTGAGGTTTCACTGGTGGCGATGCCTCCAAGTGAGCACATCTTCAACCAAGGGCCCTCTCTTGAGCCATTCGGATCCAAGGGTAGTCCCACCAATCATCAACAAACCCAATCCGGCTACCCTTCCCCGAGAATCCTTAATGGTCCAAATAGCACTGGCAAAGTCCTAATTAATCAGCTATGCTGCACCCATACTTGGCCTCGTGGTGGCACTGTAGTCCTGGCTTATTCTCGTATGAACCGGTCTTTAGATCTAAAGCAAACAAACCACCATAACATCCAACCCATCCACATACCGGGCTTGCTTAGATCACCCATTACCATATCACACTAACTTGTTCATATTAACCATAATCTCATCAATGTATAATTAATGGTATAATTGTTTTCCCATCCCAAATAATTAAGCAAAGCAAAAAAGGTAAAAAGCCCTTCCCGACCCTCTACCATGAATTCCAGGTGACAAGGGTGGTTTAACAAAGCTAGTAAACTCCCTATCATAGGATTCCCATCAAATTGACACAAGCATGCAGTTTTGAAAACAAAACATTTATTTCAACTGGATCAATATGTTCAAAGACACTTGCCTTGCTCTTGAGCTTGGTTAGATCAAAGACTTCAAACTCTTGGTGCTATAGATCCTCCGCGGCACTCTCTGGCGGAAATCCGTCTAAACCGCGCAACGAACCTACAAGACAAGAAACACAATCAAAGAGTGCACAAATATTACTTATTATGACATGACATGCATGATTGTTGCAAATGCGAAGTAAAACTTGTTAACGAGTTGTTAATGATGTTTACTAACTAGTTCTGATAGTTTTTAACAAGTTTGAACAGGTTCAAAATGAAACAATTTAGATTTAAATCAACAGGAATCCGATTGCAAAATCGGACAAGTCCGCAGGAGGCCGGACTAGTCTGCACTGCGCAGGGACAACAAATTAGGGTTTTCTAGATCGACGTGAATTTGGAGATTTGGGGTTGAATTCATGTAAGGAAAAGGAAGTAGAGGGCATACCAGGTGTCTAAGACTCCAAAGAATCAAGAGTTTTGGAGACAACACTTGGATTTTGAAGATCTAGGGTTGATGAAGAACTTGATGGTGAATTGTGGACGAAGAACGCGAAGTGGATGGAGATCTTGATCCTCTTTCGTTTCCTCCTCTTCTTCTTCTTGCTCTAGATCTCCTTCTCCCTCCTTGGTGGTGGCTATCCACAAGCTAGGGTTTGGGTGTGATGGAAAAGTGGCAAATAGATGTCAAGCTAAGGGATGGAGTTGTTTATATAGAGGTGGAGGGCTAGGGTTGGGTGGATTTCGAGTTTGAGATGAGCAGGAATCGGTCTACAGTCCCACCTGGGTTATAAGAGAGTTAGGCACGATGTCCCTAGGCCCACTTAACGTAAAAGCCAAGAAACAAGTCATGAAACAAAAGATCAACTCGAAGTCATGATTTATCTGACAAGTCCAAAAAGGGTCGGATTAGTCCGAAGTTAGACAGAGAGATATCGGACAAGTCCGGACAGGACATCGGACCAGTTCAAACTTATCCAAAGGGGGAAAACAGACAAGTCTGGCCAAAATCGGACAAGTCCAACTTTAGTCAGAGGAGAAAATGAACAAGTCCGCTGGAGTACCAGACTAGTCCGAAAAAGTCCTGAGACTTGGTAAAATTTCAAGGAATCCTGGAATACCAGAGTAGTCCGCAATGGGCCGGACAAGTCCGAATGTGTCCAGAGAGAAAAACAGACTAGTCCGTAGAGAAACGAACAAGTCCGATGGAAGTCAGAGAGAAATCAGACTAGTCCGCTAGGGATCAAACTAGTCCGCACTTCCCAGAATTCTTAAGTGTAGTTTTTGTTTCTAATTCATTTTAAACTTGTTCCTTTTTATGTTTCTCAATGTTAAGCATATTTAATGATGGATGTATGGCATGATGCATGCAAATGAGGGTGTTACACAAGTCCTCGACTTGACTCTCATTAGTTCCGAAACCACAACACCTTACGTGAGCACCTCACATAAGCATGTTGCAAACCAAAGCAAATTGATAACAGCAATAACCACCAAAACACACCAAAAACTTAGTAAAAGAATACTAAGCAAACTTTCCATAATCCAAAAAGCAATTTCAAAACATTGTAAGTTAAAAGCAGAACCACTGCGATCAAGCTCCGAACCTTGCCAAAGCTAACCGGACCTTGAACTGGAACTTAACAAAGCTAGCAGGACCTAGCGCTGGAACTTACCAAAGCTAGTCGGACCTAGCGCTAGATCTTACCAAAGCTAGCCGAACCTAGCGCTGGAACTAACCAAAGCTAGTCGGCCCTTACATCGGACCTTGCCGGAGCTACCCAAAACAAGCCGGACCTATCGTCGGACCTTGCTGGAGCTCAGACCTAGAATCAGACCTTGATGATAAAGGTGTTTTGGTAGTATTCAAAACTTTTATCGCTATATCCAATGTATTCAGCACACATAGGTCTCACAAAAAGCACTTTTAACATCCATTTGATATAACTTGAAACATTTAGATGCAGCAAAAGCTAACAAAATTCTTATGGCTTCTAATCTAGCATCAGGAGCAAAAGTTTCATCAAAATCTTGACCTTCAATTTGTGTGAAACCTTGAGCAACCCACCTAGCCTTATTCCTAATCACAACCCCATCCCCACTTTGTTTATTTTTAAACACCCATTTGGTTCAAATTAAAGTGTGACCTTGAGTTGGAGGTACAAGTTTCCAAACATTATTTCTTTCAAAATTTTCTAACTCTTCTTGCATGGCAATAATCAAAGATTCATTAGTGAGTGCATGTGATATATCTTTGGGTTCAAAAGAAGCAACAAAATCAGAATGAGCGTGAGAGTTTGGATGGCAATACCTGGACCATGTGACTCGTTCATGCAAGCTTCCAATAATTTGTTGTGGAGGATAACTTTTAAGAACGCAGTGGGGAGTGGACACTTCACAAGCTTCTTCTTCTTAATGTTCATCACAAATTGATGAGCTTGTGACTTGAGGATGATCTAGACCAGCAACGGTGGTCGTTGGTGCTGGTTGTGAACAAAAATAAGGAGCTGGAACAATGTCATTAGCTGCTGAATTTTCAGGCAGCAGCACGTATTCCTCCTCATCTTCAACGAAAATACTCTCCCTCTGTGGATATGGATCCGGACCTGCAATATTTGAGCTAGTACGTGGGCTAGCTTCATGAAAAGAAACCTTACAAGTCTCCACACAATTTTGTTAGTGTCAAGTAAAAGCACACGGTAGCCTCTAGTATGAGATGGATAACCAAGAAACATGCCATCAACAGATCTAGCTTCAAATTTATCAAGATTACCATGTTTCTTAATAAAGCATTTGCAACCAAAGACCCTAAAGTGTGTGACACTAGGCATATTCCCAAACCAAAGCTCATATGGTGTTTTTCGTAGCTTAGAACGCAAGAAAACACGATTTGAAACATAACAAGCGGTTGCAATTGCATCTGCCCAAAATTTCCTAGGAATTTAATATTCATCAAGCATAGTCCTAGCCATCTCAACTAAGGTTTTGTTCTTCTTTCTACAACACCATTTTGTTGAGGTATATATGGTGAAGAAAATTGATGATCTATTTCTTTTTCAGCACAAAAATCATCAAAGGATTGATTTTTAAATTCAGTTCCATTATCACTTCTAATTGCTCTTTAAGATCCTGGGTGGTCAATTGATAATCTAATAAATAAAGATCTAAAGTGACTAAAATATTTATTCTTAGATGCTATATACTAAACCCAAGAGTATCTAGAATAGTCATCAACAATCACAAGAACATACCATTTACTTCTGAGGGATTGAACACGTGAAGGTCCTATGGTGACAAGATGCAAAAGTTGACCCGGTTCAGTTGTCATGGTCATTCTGAGAGGAGCATGTGAACCTGTTAGCATGTCTACAAGAAGAGCACACATATTCTTTGTCCCCTTTCACCTTAGGCAGCCCACGTATGCGATCAAGAGCACTAACACGCGTGAGATGATCAAAGCCTACGTGACCAAGTGTACGATGCCAAAAATATAAGTCTTTGGAATCATTAGCAACTAGACACCTGTGCTTAGAAGAATACATATCAAAATCAGCTTTAAATACTCTTCCAAACAGAGACATGTTAAAAATAAGCTCACTATTTGAACCTACAACTTTGCAACAATTTTTATTGAAAATAATTTCCAGATTTTCATCTAGCAATTGTGAAACATAAAGCAAGTTGTATTTCAAATTTTTGACAAGTGACACATCCTTCAAAGTGTAGTGATCATTTACTCTATCCGAACCCTTAGCAACTATAGGAGTTGAAGTATTACCGGCAAAAGTAACATTCTCTACACGTGACACAAAAGAGAGAGAGGAGAACCATTATTTGTTACAGGTCATGTGGGTCGAGCAACCTGAATCCACAATCCAAATGTTCACCTTCCTCAAGCTTGTAACCTACATAGAAGTACAATAAGTCAATGCTCAATACTGGGGTTAGTCAAAAGGCATTTAGGAAACTAGTACTGAGTTACACGATGTCCAACAGGAATAACACGCGAAAGCTGAGATAGAACAACATGTTTAAGAGCCAAAGCTTGAGGATTTTTGTACCCAACTACTGACCTACGAGGTTTTACATGTGTCGGACAAAAAACATTAGGTTTGGGAGCAAACTTTGCATGTTTTCGACTTATTACAACAGGTTGCATGTTCCTATCATTCGGTTTAGCATGTGCAGCAAATTTTGTATGAAAGTTATGAGATCTAGCAATCATTCTTTCTTTTTTTCTGTTGTTTAGCTAGTCTATAACAAAAATCTATGACATGACCATCTCTACCACAGCAGGTACAATGAAATTTAACTTGGTGTTCATGTCTAGATGAGCAAGCAATATTTTTATTTGAAACAGAATGAGACAACACTCCCGCAGATTTGAAAACCACTTCTTTTTGTTTAGGAACTGTTTGAATCAAACCACTTCCTAATGACTTTTACAAATTTAGGTGGATGTGCCTTAGAATGAGCATGAGAATCAAAACCTAAACCCATTTTATCATTGCAAGATTTAGAAGAATTCAATAGCAAGTTCAGATTCTTATTCCCATTATAAAACCGCTCTAGTGTCCTATTCGTGTCGTCAAGTTTTATAGACAAATCTAGGCAGTTTTGACATGAAGTTTTTCCTTTTAGTTTGCAATTGAAACGATATTTAACTTCATGAGAACGTAAAGCATCGTTCAATATAGAAATTTCATTCATAGCATCTTGTAGTTTCTTATCAAGATCATCACAAGTAGAACAATGCAAATCAATTGTAGAACAACAAGCATCTTTCAAGTTTTTATCATTAAGTGCATCAAGTTTTTTGTTTTTTTCAATTTCAAGTTCAAGTTTATCAAGTGTGGAGATGTGTGCACTTCTTAGAGAGGACAATTGTTCATATATTAAATCATATGAGGAACAAGAATCATCACTAGGAATCAAATATTTCAAACGATTAATTTCAGATTCTAGTGACTCAATTTTAACAGCATTGTCCCTAAGCTTTTTATCCTTTCTCTTAACTATAATAGTGGCACGAGAAATAGCATCGCACATTTCTTCGCAAGTAGGACATACCTCTTCATTGTCGCTGTTGTGTTGTGCCTCCTCCATACTTGATCTTGACTTGCCCTCCATGAAACACAAGTTTGACAAATCATCTTCATCTTCATCACTTCCGATGTCCACATCGCTCGAGCCAAGTACTTGAAGTGCGGAGATAAAACTATTCACCAATTGGCGTCTTGTAAAACCCTTCTTTTTCTTGTTGTTGTTTGCAAAGGAGTGCTTCTTCCTTGTTTGCTTTTCATCACGGGAAGTAGCACCTGAAAGGTTAGGGCAATCCATGCAAAAATGTCTTTTATTACCACATTCGAAGCATCATTGAGGTAAGACACTTCCTCTCGTTCTAGTTCTCACATTTTGCAATGCTTTTGAGAACCGAGTAGAGATGAGTGCAAGTTCTTCATCTGGAAACTCTTTAATCTGTTCAAGGGTTAAAGAGGATAACAAAGCAAGTGTTCCACAATATGAAGATTGTCCGGAGCTACGCATGTCACGTTGAGAAACAAATGCAAGAGACTTGTTGGGGTTCTTACGTGAGATTATGTAAATTTCATGAGTTTTCAGTTTAGAATATAGAACATTTAAAGTAAGTGTACTCATGAAAGTAGATTCACGAATAGATGTGACTTTCATCTCCCAAATTGACATGTCTAATGCACTTAGTAATTGCCTAGCATGCTCAACATCTGAAAAATTAACATTGACGCTATGCAAGTTGCTGAGAATTTTATCAAAGCGAGCAAACAGATCATCAATGGACTCACCTAGTTGCATCTTGAAGCGCATGTACTCCTTTTTGAACATGTCTTGCCTTACCTCCTTGATAGTGTTGGATCCTTTGTGGTAGTCGCTGAGTGCTTTCCACATATCATATGCAGATCGGAGGTGAGCAACACGGTCGAAGTCGCTTTGAGTTAATCCTTGTATGATCAAGTTGCGAGCCTTGTTGTTGTTGACGTCGATATCTCTCATGTTTGTAGCCGTGACTTGATCATATGATGACACGTCATAAGTCTTGTACAACATTTCCCATATTGCGAAGCCTTGTGCCTGGATGAAAGCTTCCATACGTGCCTTCCAAACCTAAAAATCAATACCACTAAAGACATAAGGTTTTGCGGAGCATTTCTCCATGATGATTAGTCAAAAACACGTGCCAATCACAAAGATTAGAGCACCGTGGCTCTGATACCAATTGTAGGATTGAAGATCACGTGAAAAGCCACCAGAGGGGGGGTGTGAATGGTAGATTTAAAACTTTTTCAGCAGAAGCAACAAAAACCCCTCGATAGAAAATCAATCTGTTAAGAAATCGTGTGTGAGACTAATCTAAACGTGATCAATCAAGAGAAAACCAGTATAGATTATGGAGAATCAAGTAAGGAAGACACAACAACAATAATCATGAAAAACCGTAGAGAAATCTCAAGTTACGATCGAAAGATTGAACAAAGGTCAATCTGTTATACCCGAGAAAAACCACGACACTGCAATGAAACTCGTGTAGATCAAAAACCAAAAATCCAATGACCGTTAAATTTTCACATATGATATATAATCAAGTTGTGAAGACAACCCAAAAAGAATCACGTCAATTGGATTTGTAAAACTCGAGTTATGATAAAATCACCAAAGCAAGGTAGTGCTGTGCAGAAACTCGATGAGAAAAACTTGTCTGAAACAAGTCAGACGAACAAGGCACAAAAGTTCCTTTAAATTACGATCTCTATTCAATAGAACACAAGAGGAACAGCCCAAAATCCATACACCACGAGCTCTGGCCTCCCTTTCTTATATAACCAGACATGAGGCCAACCCAAACCAAAATAGGACTCGTATCCTACTCAGTTTCCACCGAAACATTCCATAACTGCTCAAGACTCTTCCATACGCAGATAGAAGCAATCTTAAGACTTCCAAACACCTTAGGAACATATCCCACATTCCTAAAACAACCCAACTTCGTGACCCACATGAAATCCTATCATAACCAACTCAAATCTTTCTATATTTGAGTCAAACACAACCCAGCCGCAACCTGAGTCCATAACCTAGTCGGTTGGACCTTTCCGACTGATTCTTTACGTCCACATCTCTTCATCATGCCTCAAAACCGTGTATCCACGTCCATGCACTCCTTTCACACATGCAAACACTTTCCGACGATGTCCACGGTACCTTCATATGTATTGTTCTTGATTCAAACATGCTGCGCGACCTCCCGATCAACTCAACCACAATTCCTCCCAAACTTGGTTGTTGAACCTCATCTTCTCCCTAAGACTAGTTCAATGGATCCTGTCACCAGCCATGTATTGAACTCAAGCAACACCTTCACATGAACAAACAACCAATACTTTCGAGCACAAGTCCTTGACTTGACTCACGTTAGTTCCGAAACTACAACTCCTTACTTGAGCACCTCACATAAGCATGTTGCAAACCATAGCAAAATGATATCAGCCATAACCGCCAAAAAACACCAAAAACTTAGTGAAATAATACTAAGCAAACTTTCCACAAGCGTAAAGCAAGTTTGGTACATTTGCAAGGTAAAAGCGTAACCGTTTCAATCTAGCTCTGAACCTTGCCAAAGCTAACCGGACCTTAGACCGGAGCTTACCAAAACTAGCAGGACCTAGCACTGTAGCTTACCAAAGCTATTCGGACCTAGCGCTGAAACTTACTAAAGCAATTCAGACCTAGCATCAGAACATGTCAGACCTAGACAAAGCAATTCGGACCTTACGTCGGACCTTGCTGGAGCTACCCAAAGTTGGACCTATTGTCGGACCTTGCAGAAGCTCGGACCTAGAGTTGGACCTTGATGGAAAAGTTGTTTTAGTAGTATTCAAAATTTTTATTGTCATAGCCGATGTATTCAGCACACATAGGTCTCACAATAGTTCTCTCAACAAAGTGACGATCGAGAACAAGTACTCGCTGCCTTGTATAGAGGGTTTGTTCGGCCAAATGAAGGGCACCTGTATTTTCTCCAAGATCGACCTGCGGTCAGGTACATCCAAATGAACATTAGACCATCGGATCTACCCAAAACAGCTTTTCAGACACGGTATGGATCCTATGAGTACACCGTTATGTCATTTGGATTGACGAACGCGCCTGCGTACTTTGTGTATCTCATGAATAAGGTCTTCATAGAGTATCTAGATAAGTTCGTCATGGTGTTCATCAATGGTATTATGATATAATCGAGAAGCGAGGAAGAACATGAGGAGCACTTGAAGCTTACATTGCAAAAACTACAGGAACACCAGTTGTATGACAAGTTTAGCAAGTGTCAATTCTGGTTAGGGGAAGTATCATTCTTGGGCCATATCATCTCTGGAGGAGTAGTATCAGTCGACCTGGGGAAGGTGAGTGATGTGCTAAAGTGGGAGCCACCATACTTTGGAACGGCTGTATATAATCGCTGATTCATCAAAGATTTCTCCAAAATAGTGAAGACCATGATTGAATTACTAATGAAAGTGAAGGCATTCCAATGGACTCAAGCTTGTCAGGATAGCTTTGAGGAGTCAAAAAGGAGGTTGACAACCGCACTGATGTTAGTATTTCCAGATGTGAGCAAGAGCTTTTATATATATTGTGATGCCTCAAGACAAGGACTTGGATGCATTCTCATGCAAGAAGGCCAAGTGGTAGCTTATGCACTGAGGCAACTAAAGAAACATGAGCTGAATTATCCAACGCACGACCTTGAACTCGCAGCCGTGGTGCATGCCTTGATGATATGGAAACACTATATTTTTGGTCACCAATGTGAGATTTACATGGACCACAAGAGCCTCAAGTACATATTCACACAAATGGATCTGAATTTGAGACAACACGATGGTTGGAGCTCATCAAAGATTATGATGTAGGGATCAACTACCACCCGAGGAAAGCCAATGTAGTAGCAACCACCTTGAGTCGAAAGGGAACATGTCACCAACTCACAGTCCGGGAGTTACCACCCGAGCTATGCAAATAATTTGAATGGTTGCATCTTGGGTTCATAAATCAAATGGGAGTAATGGAGTTAAATCAGACACTAGAACAAGAGATACGGGAAGGTCAAATGACGGACAGAGAAATCCAGAAGATCAAGGAAAGAATTCAAGAAGGAAGAGAATGGAGGTTTGACAAAGAAAACAATGGCACACTATGGTTGGGAAAGCGGATTTATGTGCCTAACGTGAAGCACATCCATGACACAATATTAAAAGAGGCACATGACACGCCCTATTCCATTAATCCCGGATGTACAAAGATGTTCAAGGAACTAAAGACTCGCAATTGGTGGGATGGGATGAAGAGGGACACAACCGAATATGTTGCCCCATGTGACACATGTCAATGAGTAAAGGCTGAGCATAAGTGACCTGCTGATTATTGCAGCCGCTGAAAATACCCGAGTGGAAGTGGGAAGAAATCGGCATAGACTTCATAGTTGGATTGCCATGTACTCAGTCCGGTTATGACTCTATATGGGTTATTGTGGATCGCCTGACCAAGTCAGCTCACTTCATTCCAGTCAGAACCACATATACCACATCAAAGCTCGCAGAGCCATATATGGAGCATATTGTATGCCGACATGGAGTTCCGAAGAAAATAGTGTCTGACTGAAGTTCTCAATTCACCTCTAGATTCTAGGAGAAACTGCATGAGTCTATGGGTACCAAGTTAAATTTCAGCTCCGTGTATCATCCACAGACCGACGGGCAAACCGAGAGGACAAATCAAATATTAGAGGACATGTCGAGGGCTTGTGCTTTGAAACATGGACGTAGCTGGGACAAGAGTTTGCCGTATGTTGAATTCTCATACAACAATAGTTACCAAGATAGTCGGTCCTTCAAATAATAAGTTAAATTATGTGTGGTAAACTAGGTTGTACTAGCTTTGGTAAGCTCCGACTCTTGGTTGTACTAGCTTTTGTAAGCTCTGGCTCAAGCTCCGGTTAACTTTGGCAAGATTCAGAGCTTGATCGCAATGTTCCTGCTTTTATTCTTAAATGTTTCGAACTTTCTTTACATTGTTGAAAAGATTGCTTAGTGTTCATTTGCTAAGTTTTTGGTACGTTTTGGTTGATATGGTTGATATCATTTTTCTATGGTTTGCAACATGCTTATGTGAAGTGCTCACGTAAGATGTTGTAGTTTCAGAACTAACGAGAGTCAAGTCGAGTACTTGTGCTTGGAAGTATTGGTTATTTGTTCATGTGCAGGTGTTGCTTGAGTTCAAGACATGACTGGTGACGGGATCCATTGAACTAGTCTTAGGGAGAAGATGAGATTCAACAACCAAGTTCTGGAGGAATTGTGGTTGAGTTGATCGGGAGGTTGCGCAACATGTTTGAATCAAGAACAATGCATATGAAGGTATCCTGGACGTCGTTGGAATATGTTTGCACGTATGAAAGGAGTGCGTGGACATGGCTACATGGTTCCGAGACGTGATGAAGAGATGTGGACGTAAAGAATTAGTCGAAAAGGTCCAACCGACTAGGTTATGGACTCAAGTTGCGGCTGAGTCGTGTTTGACTCAAATATGGAATGATTTGAGTTGGTTATGATATGATTTCGTGTGGGTCACAAATTTGAGTTGTTTTAGGAATGTGGGATACGTTCCTAAGGTGTTTGGAAGTTTTAAGATTGCTTCTATCTGCGTACAGAAGAGTCCTAAGCAGTTATGGAAAGTTTCGATTCATGATTTGAGTAGGATTAGAGTCCTAGTTGAGATTGGGTTGGCCTAAGGGCTGGTTATATAAGCAAGGGAGGCCAGAGATCTCAATAGATGACTTTGGGGCTGTTCCTCTTATGTTCTATTAAATAAAATTCATAGTTGAAAGGAACTTTTGTGCCTTGTTCGTCCGACTTGTTGCAAACAAGTTTTTCTTGTCGAGTTTTCTGCACAGCACTACCTTTCTTCGGTGGTTTTATCATAACTCGAGTTTTACAGATACAATTGATGTGATTCTTTTTGAGTGGTCTTCACAACTTGATTATATATCATCTGTAAAAATTTCACGGTCATTGGATTTGTCGTTTCTAATCTACACGAGTTTCTTTACAGCGTTCCAGAACTGCTTTTCTCGGGTAGGACAGATTGACCTCTGTTCGATCTTTCAATAGTAACTTGAGTTTCTTTCAATGGATTTGAGTTATTATTGTTGTTTCGTCTTTGTGACTTGATTCTTGGCGAAACACGTTTATATTAGTCTCACACATGATTTCTTTAACATATCGTTTTTCTGCCGAAGGTGTTGGGATTTCATTGTTTCTGCTGCATAAGAATTTTTTAATTTACCATTCACCCCCCTCTGGTAGCTTATCACGTGCTCTTCGATCCTACAATTGGTATCAGAGCCACGGTGCTGTAATCATTGTGATATGCACGTGTGTTTGATCATCATGGAGAAATACTTCGCCAAACCTTGTGTGTTTGCTGGTATTGATTTTCAGGTTTGGAAGGCACGCATGGAGGCTTTCATCCAGGTGCAAGGCTTTGCAATATGGGAGAAGTTGTACAAGCCTTACGAAGTGCCGTCAAACGATCAAGTTACGGCTACAAATTTGAGAGATGTCGACAACAACAACAAGGCTCGAAACTTGATCATACAAGGATTAACTCAAAGCGACGTCGACCGTGTTGCACACCTCCGATCTGCATACGATGTGTGGAAAGCACTTTGTGACTGCCACGAAGGATCCAAAATGATCAAGGAGGTAAGGCAAGACATGTTCAAGAAAGAATATATGCGCTTCGAGATGCAACCCGTTGAGTCAATTGATGATCTCTTTGCTCGCTTTAATAAAATTCACAGCAACTTGCGTAGCGTCAATGTTAATTTTTCAGATGCTGAAAATGCTAGGCAATTGTTAAGTGCATTAGACATGTCAATTTGGGAGATGAAAGTTACATCCATTCATGAATCTACTATCATGAGTACACTTACTTTAGATGTGCTATATTCCAAGTTAAAAACTCATGAAATTGACATAATATCACGTAAGAACCCCAACAAGTCTATTGCTTTTGTTTCACAATGTGACATGCCTAGCTCCGGTCAATCTTCATCTTGTGGTACACTTGCTTTGTTGTCCTCTCTAACCCTTGAACAGATTGAGGAGTTTCCAGAGGAGGAGCTAGCACTTCTCTCTACTAGGTTCTCAAAAGCATTGCAAAATGTGAGAACTAGAAGGAGAGGAAGCTCCGAACCTCAACGATGCTTTGAATGTGGTAAGACAGGACACTTTCGTACAGATTGCCCTAACCTTTCAGGTTCTACTTCCCGAGAAGAAAAACAATCAAGGACGAAGCACTCCTCAACAAATGATAAGAAGAAGAAGAAGAAGAAGAAGAAGAAGAAGAAGAAGAAGAAGAAGAAGAAGAAGAAGAAGAAGAAGAAGAAGAAGAAGAAAAAGAAGAAGAAGAAGAAGAAGAAGGGCTTTACAGGTCGCCAACTGGTGAACAGTTTTATCTCTGCACTCCAGGAACTTGGCTCAAGCGACGTGGATATTGGAAGTGACGAAGATGAAGATGATTTGGTAAACTTGTGCTTCATGGCAGGCAAGTCAAGATCAAGTATGGAGGAGGCTGAACACAACAGCGACAATGAAGAGGTATGTCCTACTTGCGAAGAAATGTGTGATGCTATTTCTCGTGCCACTATGATAGTTAAGAAAAAGGAAAAAAAGCTTAGGGACAACGCTGTTAAAATTGAGTCACTAGAATCTGAAATTAATCGTTTAAAATCCTTGATTCCTAGTGATGATTCTTGTTCCTCATGTGATTTAATATTTGAACAATTGTCCTCATTAAGAAGTGTGCACACCTCCACACTTGATAAACTTGAGTTAGAAATTGAAAAGAACGAAGAGCTTGCTGCACTTAATGATAAAAACTTGAAAGATGCTAGCTGTTCTACAATTGATTTGCATTGTTCTACTTGTGATGATCTTGATAAGAAATTACAAGATGCTATGAATGAAATTTCTATATTGAACAATGCTTTATGTTCTCATGAAGTTAAATATTGTTCCAATTGCAAATTAAAAGGAAAAACTTCATGTGAAAATTGCTTTGATATGTCCAATAAACTTGATGACATGCATAGAACATTAGATCAGTTTTGTAATGGGAATAATAACCTAAACTTGCTGCTGAATTCTTCCAAGTCTTGCAATGATAAAACTTGTTTAGGTTTTGATTCTCATGCTCATGCTAGGGCACATCCACCTAAAATTGTAAGAAAATCAGGAAGTGGTTTGATTCAAACAGTTCCTAAACAAAAAGAAGTGATTTTCAAATTTGCAGGAGTGTTGTCTCATTCGGTTTCAAATGAAAATGTTGCTTGCTCATCTAGACATGAACACAAAGTTAAATTTCATTGTACCTACTGTGGTAGAGATGGTCATGTCATAGATTTTTGTTATAGACTAGCTAAACAACAGAAAAAGGAAAGAATGGTTGCTAGATCTCATAACTTTCATGCAAAATTTGCTGCACATGCTAGACCGAATGATAGGAACATGCAACCTACTGTAATGAGCCGAAAACATGCAAAGTTTGCTCCCAAAACTTTTGTTTTTTGTGCTACACATGTAACATATCGTAGGGAAGTAGTTGGGTACAAAAATCCTCAAGCTTTGGCTCATAAACCTGCTGTTTTATCTCAGCTTTCACGTGTTATTCCTGCTGGACATTGTGTGACTCAGTACTGGATTCCCAAAAGCCTTATGACTAACCCCAGTATTGAGTCATCGATGTATTGTGCTTCGATGTAGGTTACACGCCTGAGGAAGGAGAACATTTGGATTGTGGATTAAGGTTGCTCACGCCACATGACAGGTTACAAAGAGTGGTTCTCCTCCCTCTCTTTTGTGTCACGTGTAGAGAATATTACTTTTGTTGATAATTCTTCAACTCCTATAATTGCTAAGGGTTCGGTTAGAGTAAATAATCACTACACTTTGAAGTATGTGGCACTTGTTAAAAATTTGAAATACAACTTGCTTTCTGTTTTACAACTACTAGATGAAAATCTGGAAATTATTTTCACTAAAAATTGCTGCAAAGTTGTAAATTCAAATATTTAGCTTATTTTTAACATGTCTTGGTTTGGAAGAGTTTTTAAAGCTGATTTTGATATGTCTTCCTCTAAGCATAGGTGTCTAGTTGCCAATGATTCAAAGGACTTATATTTTTGGCTTTATAGACTTGGTCACGTAGGCTTTGATCATCTAACACGTGTTAGTGCTCTTGATCGCATACGTGGGCTGCCTAAGCTTAAAGGGGATAAAGAAATTGTGTGCTCTTCTTGTAGACATGCTAAGATGGTTGCAGCTTCACATACTCCTCTCACAATGTTCATAACAACTGAACCGTGTCAACTTTTGCACCTTGACACAATAAGACCTTCACGTGTTCAATCCTTCGAAGGTAAATGGTATGTTCTTGTGATTGTTGATGATTATTCTAGATACTATTGAGTTTACTTAATGGCATCTAAGAATGAAGCTTTTAGTCACTTTAGAATTTTATTTCTTAGGTTATCAATTGATCACCCAGGATCTTTAAAAACAATTAGAAGTGATAACGGAACTGAATTTAAAAATCAATCTTTTGATCACTTTTGTGCTGAAAATGGAATAGATCATCAGTTTTCTTCACCATATGTACCTCAACAAAACGGTGTTGTAGAAAGAAAGAACAGAACCTTAGTTGAGATGGCTAGGACTATGCTTGATGAATATCAAACTTCTAGGAAATTTTGGGCTGATGCGATTGCAACTGCATGTTATGTCTCAAATCATGTTTTCTTGCGCGCTAAGCTAGATAAAACACCATATGAGCTCCGATTTGGACATAGGCCTAGTGTTATACACTTTCAGGTCTTTGGTTGCAAATGATTTGTTATGAAACATGGTAATCTTGATAAATTTGAACCTAGATCCATTGATGGCATGTTTCTTGGTTATCCATCTCATACTAGAGGCTACCGTGTGCTTTTACTTGACTCTAACAAAATTGTGGAGACTTGTGAGGTGTCTTTTGATGAATTTAGTACAGGTACTAGCTCAAACATTGCAGGTTCGGATCCATATCCGCAGGGGGAGAGCATTTTCGTTGAAGATGAGGAAGAGGTGGAGCTGCTGCCCGAAAATTCAGCAGCTAATGACATTGTTCCAGCTCCTTATTTTGATTCACAGCCAGCACCGACGACCACCATTGCTGGTCCAGATCCTCCTCAAGTCACAAGCTCATCGATTTGTGATGAACATGAAGAAGAAGTTTGTGAAGTGTCCACTCCCCTCCGGGTTCTCAAAAGTCATCCTCCACAACAAATTATTGTAAGCTTGCACGAACGAGTCACATGGTCCAGGTTTTGTGACCCAAACTCTCATGCTCATTCTGCCTTTGTTGCTTCTTTTGAACCCAAAGATATATCACACGCAGTCACTAATGAATCTTGGATTATGGCGATGCAAGTAGAGTTAGAAAATTTTGAAAGAAATAATGTTTGGAAACTTTTACCTCCACCTCAAGGTCACACTTTAGTTGGAACTAAATGGGTGTTTAAAAATAAACAAAATGAGGATGGGGTTGTGGTTAGGAATAAAGCTAGGTTGGTTGCTCAAGGTTTCACTCAAGTTGAAGGTCTAGATTTTGATGAAGCTTTTGCTCCTGTTGCTAGATTAGAAGCCATAAGAATTTTGTTAGCTTTTGCTGCATCTAAAGGTTTTAAGCTATATCAAATGGACGTTAAAATTTCTTTTTTTAATGGCTACATAGATGAGGAGTTTTATGTCAAACAACCGGGTTTTGAAAATCCAGATTTTCCTAATCATGTTTACAAACTGTCCAAAGCCTTGTACGGTCTCAAACAAGCCCCTAGAGCATGGTATGATAGGTTAAAAACATTCTTACTTGAAAAGGGGTTTACCATGAGCAAGGTTGATAAAACTCTTTTTGTTCTTAAGCATGGCAATGACTCATTAATAGTTCAAGTGTATGTGGATGATATTATCTTTGGTTGTGCTTCTCATGATCTTCTGCCCAAGTTTTCAGCTATGATGAGTTCATAATTTGAGATGAGTATGATGGGAGAACTCACGTACTTTTTGGGGCCGCAAATTAAGAAAACCAAGGAGGGTATCTTTGTGCATCAAACGAAGTATACAAAAGACCTCCTAAGGCGCTTTAACATGGACAAAAGCAAGCCTCTTCGGACACCAATGGGAACAGCAACAACACTTGAACTTGATGAAGATGGTGAACCCGTGGATCAAAAAGAATATAGAAGCATGATCGGATCACTTTTTTACCTCACGACATCAAGACCGGACATAAATTAAGTGTATGTCTTTGTGCATGGTTTCAAGCATCCCCACGTGCTTCACATCGTCAAGCCCTCAAAAGGATTCTCAGGTGCTTACATGGAACTCAAGAATTTGACATTTTTCTTCCTTCTTCCTCAACTGTTACTTTGAAAGCTTTTTCCGATGCTGATTTTGGGGGTTGTAGGATTGATAGGAAAAGTATTTCCGGTGCTTGTCATTTTCTTGGTAATTCACTTGTTGCTTGGTCCTCTAGAAAACAAAACTCAACTGCACAATCCACAGCTGAATCTGAATATGTAGCTGCTGCTAGTGCTTGCTCACAAATTCTTTGGTTTGTTCAAACAATTAAGGACTATGGGGTTTATCTAGATAGTGTTCCACTGCTTTGTCATAACACTAGTGCCATTTGCATTGCTAAAAATCCCGTGCAACATTCTAGAACTAAGCACATTGACATTAGGTATCACTTTCTCCGTGATAATGTTGAAAAAGGAAATATTGTGCTTCACCATGTAGATACCGAACAACAATTGGCTGATATTTTCACAAAACCTATGGATTTTATTCGTTTTTGTTACATTCGTAGTGAAATAGGGGTTATGCATCCTCATGGCTTAAATTGAGGGGGAGTTTTTGAAACTTGAGAAGTCTATGTGTGAATCTGAAATTAAAATAATATGAGCAAAGTATTTCATACATATATGACTTTGTGATTCCTTTTACATGCTGAAAGTTCTTACTAAATTACTCGTGTTATACATTTTGTAGTTTTTGCCATGTCTAGTAATTGGAATAATTACTTACACTAAATATGGTCATGGTCGAACTTTCTTGCGTTTTTGAACTTGTTGCATGCTCACAAGTGCTTTTAATCATAAAGAATTAATCAAGTAATCAACTCACATGATGAGTTTTTATGAACAAATATAAATTGAGAAAAGATCAAGAGAATATGCATGCATCGCACTTCTTCTTTTGAGATGGCTTATCATTGCACTTAGATATGAACTTGAAAGAAGTTGTGTATGACTAAAACCATGTTCTTAAGCTTCTGATTATCAAATGACATAGGCTTGGCTTGGTTGGTTAGAATAAGGCAGATGCACATATAATCTCTTGCAAATTTCAAATGATCAAAATTTGTGTTTTGAAAGAAAATAAAATTGCAGCAACAAGTGTCATGCTTTCAGGTCTTGAAATAGTTAAGTTTGTGAGATCATGAGTTGCTTAAATTGAAAATTACATTTGATCTCTAGCATGGCTTACACTACTTTATGTATCTCATTGATGTGATAGTGTAAGTTACTTGATAGTATGACTTGGATGAGCTTTGTTTTATATGTATATGTTATAATATGCTCATAACAATTAAAATTTCTCTTTTGAACCTTGCTGAATTTATTGTCAAAGGGGGGGGGGGAGAAAATATGTGAATTTTCTAAGAGAAGTATGCAAGGGGGATAAATTGATTACACATCACATATTCACAATTGTTTTGGCACGATTCTTCTCAGGGGGAAAATTGTTTTTCTTCTCATTTTATTTTTGTTTTACAAAGGGGGAGAAATCATTTTCAAAACTTTTCATGTGATTAAGCCAATGTTCAGATTTTAAGTGGTGTTGCCAATGCATTCATCAAGGGGGAGATTGTGAGACCTATGAGTGCTGAATACATTGGTTTGTGCTGAATACATTGGCTTTGATGATAAAAGTTCTGAATATTGCCAAAACACCTTTTTAGCAAGGTCCGACTCTAGGTCTGAGTTTTTGCTAGGTTGTACTATCTTTGGTAAGCTCCGGCGCTAGGTTGTACTAACTTTTGTAAGCTCCAGCTCATTCTTTGGTTAGCTTTGGCAATATTCAGAGCTTGATCGCAATGTTTCTGCTTTTACTATGAAATGTTTCGAACTTGCTTTACATTGTTGAAAAGATTGCTTAGTATTCATTTGCTAAGTTTTTGGTGCATTTTGGTTGATATGGTTGATATCATTTTGCTATGGTTTGCAACATGCTTATGTGAAGTGCTCACGTAAGATGTTGTAGTTTCAGAACTAACGAGAGTCAAGTCGAGGACTTGTGCTCGAAAGTATTGGTTGTTTTTTCATGTGCAGGTGTTGCTTGAGTTCAAGACATGGCTGGTGATAGGATCCGTTGAACTAGTCTTAGGGAGAACATGAGGTTCAACAACCATGTTCTGGAGGAATTGTGGTTGAGTTGATCGGCAGGTTGCGCAACATGTTTGAATCAAGAACAATACATATGAAGGTATCGTGGACGTCGTTGGAAGATGTTTGCACGTATGCAAGGAGTGCATGGACGTGGCTACATGGTACTGAGACGTGATGAAGAGATGTTGACGTAAATAATTGGTCGGAAAGGTCCAACCGACTAGGTTATGGACTCAAGCTACGGCTGAGTCATGTTTGACTCAAATATGGAAAGATTTGAGTTGGTTATGATAGGATTTCATGTGGGTCACGAATTTGAGTTGTTTTAGGAATGTGGGATAAGTTCCTAAGGTGTTTGGAAGTCTTAAGATTGCTTCTATCTGCGTATAGAAGAGTCCTAAGCAGTTATGGAAAGTTTCGATTCGTGATTTGAGTAGGATTAGAGTCCTAGTTGAGATTGGGTTGGCCGAAGGGCTGGTTATATAAGAAAGGGAGGCCAAATGTCGTGGTAGACAACTTTGGGGCTGTTCCTCTTATGTTATATCAAATAAAATTTGTAGTTTAAAGGAACTTTTGTGCCTTGTTCGTCCGACTTGTTCCAGACAAGTTTTTCTCGTCAAATTTTCTGCACAGCACTACCTTTCTTCGGTGGTTTTATCACAACTTGAGTTTTATAGATCCAATTGACAAGTTTCTTTTTTGGTTGTCTTCACAACTTGATTATCTATCATCTTCAAAAATTTCACGGTCATTGGATTTCTGGTTTCTGATCTACACGAGTTTCTTTACAGCATTCCATAACTGTTTTTCTCGGGTAGGACAGATTGACCTTTGTTTTATCTTTCAATCGTAACTTGAGTTTCTCTCAACGGATTTGAGTGATTCTTGTTGTGTCTTCTTCGTGACTTGATTCTCTCTGATATCTATCACTTTTGTCACGGTTAAACACATTTAGATTAGTCTCACACATGATTTCTTTAACAGATCATTTTTCTACCGAATGGGTTGGAATTTAATTGTTTCCACCGCGTAAGATTTTTTAAATCTACCATTCACCCCCTCTGGTAGCTTATCACGTGCTCTTAGATACTACACAAGGGGATAGATCCTATAAAATATCATCCTAGCCAATCAAGTGCCGACATGTGGCACCACATGGATCAAATGGCCCGCAAACAGGAGTAACCGAGGCCATCCAACGGTGTACACCGTTTATCAGTAAAGGGGACCCACCTGGAAGTCACCCCAAGAAAGCACAGACCATTTGGAGGACTTACAATGTCGGCCGACCCCTCTAGTCAGCCGACCTGGTCTTTGCTCCAAACTCGGTCAGCTTCCACGTGTTGGCTCCTCCCGGCTTCAAAAAGTAGTTGATGACTGATTCACATGCTTTCGGTGGAGGGAACCGACCCTTCTGCAAGCTATAAATAGGACCCCTCACCCCTCACTTCAACACACGCCACTTGAGCATTCACTCTCTTATATACATTAGTTCTCCAAGTCCCTAGTGGAGGTTAGGCTGTAGAGAGGAGCCTATAGTCCCAAGTCCAAATTGGGAAAGGTATGACTCATGTATATTTTCTTGTATTTTTGACTTTATGCATTATAATAATAGTATTATTATTATCTCTTTATTCATATTCTTGGGAAAAGTGTTTCTTGTTTGATTGTGGAGTCCATGTACGTGTTAGGTGTAGATGTTGTTATGATATAGACATAATGTTATTATCATGTTTTCATAAACATCATACACCTTCACTATATTCTAATTAGGTAATAATATGATTATGTTAATATGAATATGTTAGTGCTTGGATCCAACATTGGTTCAACAATTTTTAGGTTAGTCATTTCCTTAGGATGAATATTATGTTGCAACTCCTAAGGTATTTACTTAGCATGCAAGCGTGGTGCTTGGATAGTTAAGTAGCGTTGGATGCATCGTAATCGATGGGTTGTAGAGGAAGGCAGTAGGTGGTGACAACCCTATTCATCCATTGTAATCCTCCATGTTCAGCTATGATGTAGGCTCTTGGCGGGAGTCACCTGATAGACCAGGGTAAGCTCGTGCCCGATATGTTGGACCACCCAACCCTAATATTCACTATTAGCATATTCATGTGTACTTTATTAGCCTATGTATATGAGTAATTAGAGTGTAGTAGGAGTAGCTTTGTCTCATAGTCTAACCCTTACTAGGAGAACCTTACCCTTAGAGTAGAATGCTTAGGTGTGTGTCAGACTCCGCTTATTATCATCTTACCCTTGTTCTGATAAACACTTAGTACCATACACCTTGATCATAACAATAGTGTTTACTTTACTTCATCATGTTCCTTTAGAATAAATACGATACCCTTGGGAATACTCTTGGGTGAAATGCTACAATGGTATCTTCCGTGCGCTTGCGGATCTCATCTCCTATTGTAGATGATCTGTGGTGTTAAGAATCGCCAACAAGTATTTCTGGCGTCGTTGCCGGAGAAGGCAAAGGAAGTGAAGGATAGCAATCACTTGCGATTAAGCTATTGGTACTAATAGTCATTAGATAGGATTACCCTTGTTTGTTTTCTCCTTTTGTGTGAAAACAGGGTAGTGTTGGCTAACCCATTTTATGGGATGGCCAACGAGGACGCAAGTGCTAAACTAGATGATTCAAGGCGTACCTCAACAAATGTCCGCTAGGCAACACCCTTGCCTTTCGCGAAATAATTTCAGCTTCTAATAGGTATCAAATACATCCATTCCCAAATCGGGGGAAGGCTCCAAGAGTTCTTCTTGGTTTGCCTCCACCATGGGGTGGATAGTTGGCCCTTCATCCAACACTCGTGTCATGGGTTGGCTCCACCAATCCATGAACACATTTGTGCTGGAGTTGAAGGAGTACTATTCTCATTCATCATGAATGAGAATGTAGGATCAAAGAGCACGTGAAAAGCTACTAGAGGGGGGGTGAATGGTAGATTTAAAAATCTTACGCAGCAGAAACAATTAAACCTCAACCCCTTCGGCAGAAAAACGATCTGTTAAAGAAATCGTGTGTGAGACTAATCTAAATGTGTTTCATCGTGACAAAAGTGATAGATATCAGATAGAATCAAGTCACGAAGACAATACAACAAGAATCACTCAGATCCGTCGAAAAAAACTCAAGTTATGATCGAAAGATCAAACAAAGGTCAATCTGCCGTACCCTTGAAAAACAGTTCTGGAACGCTGCAAAGAAACTCATGTAGATCAGAAACCACGACCGTGAAATTTTTACAGATGATAGATAATCAAGTTGGTAAGATAACTCAAAAAGAATCACGTCAATTGGATCTGTAAATCTCGAGTTATGATAAAACCACCAACGAAAGGTAGATCTGTCTAGAAACTCGACGAGTAAAACTTGTCTGAAACAAGTCGGCGAACAAGGCACAAAAGTTCCTTCAAACTACGAACTTTATTCAATAGAACACAAGAGGAACAGCCCCAAAGTCGTGCACCACGAGCTCTGGGCTCCCTTGCTTATATAACCAGCTCGAAAGCCAACTCAACTCAAATCAGGAACCTAATCCTACTCTGTTCATGAATCATAACTTTCCATGACTGCTTAGGATTCTTCTATACGCAGATAGAGGCAACCTTAAGACTTCCAAACACCATAAGAACGTATCCCACATTCTTAAACAACTCAAATTCGTGACCCACACGAAATCCTATCATAACCAACTCAAATCTTTCCATATTTGAGTCAAACCCGACTCAGCCGTAGCCTAAGTCCATAACCTAGTCGGTTGGACCTTTCCGGCCAACTCTTTACAATCTCCTCCTTGATGAATGCATTGGAAACACCATTTAAAATCCGAACATTGGCTTATTCACATAAAAGTTTTGAAGGCAATTTCTCCGCCTTTGTAGATCAAAAGTAAAATGAGAAGAAAATCCAAAAATTATCCCATATTATCTCTCCTTATGCACATATTCTCTTTCTCTTCATGCTTATCTCTCCCCCTTTGACAATGTATTCAACAAGTCATGAGCATATAAACAAATTATCTCTCCCCCTTTAGTTGTTATGAGCATATTATAACATATACATATAAACAAAGCTCATCCAAGTCATACTATCAAGTACCTTACATTATCACATCAATGAAATACATAAAGTAGTGTAAGCCATGCTAGAGATCAAATGTAATTTTCAATTTAAGTAACTCATGATCTCACAAACTTAACTATTTCAAAACCTGAAATCATGACACTAGTTGCTGCATTTTATTATTTTTCAAAGCATAAATTTAGATCATATGATATTTGCAAGAGATTATATGTGCAGCTGCCTTATTCTAACCAACCAAGCCAAGCCTATGTCATTTGACAATCAGAAGCTTAAGGACATGGTTTTAGTCATACACAAACTTCTTCCAAGTTCATATCTAAGTGCAATGATAAGCCATCTCAAAAGAAGAAGTGCGATGCATGCATATTCTCTTGATCTTTTCTCAATTTATATTTGTTCATAAAAACTCAACATGTGAGTTGATTACTTGATTAATTCTTAATGATTAAAAGCACTTGTGAACATGTAACAAGTTCAAAACAGCAAGAAAGTTCGACCATGAGCAATTTTAGTGTAAGTAATTATTCCAATTACTAGACATGGCAAAAACTACAAAATGTATAACACGAGTAATGTAGTAAGAACTTTCAGCATGTAAAAGGAATCACAAAGTCACATATGTATGAAATACTATGCTCATATTATTTTAATTTCAGATTCACACATAGACTTCCCAAGTTTCAAAACTCCCCCTCAATTTAAGCCATGAGGATGCATAACCCCTATTTCACTATGAATGTAACAAAAACGAGTGAAATCCAAAGGTTTTGTAAAAATGTCAGCCAATTGTTGTTCGGTATCTACATGGTGAAGCACAATGTTTCCTTTTTCAACATTATCTCGGAGAAAGTGATACCTAATGTCAACGTGCTTAGTTCTAGAATGTTGCACGGGGTTTTTAGCAATGTAAATGGCACTAGTGTTATCACAGAACAGTGGAACACTATCTAGATCAACCCAATAGTCCTTAAGTGTTTGAACAATCCAAAGAATTTGTGAGCAAGCACTAGCAGCAGCTACATATTCAGATTCAGTTGTGGATTGTGCAACTGAATTTTGTTTTCTAGAGGACCAAGCAACAAGAGAATTACCAAGAAAATGACAAGCACCGGAAGTACTTTTCCTATCAATCCTACAACCCCCAAAATCAACATCTGAAAAAGCTTTCAAAGTAACGGTTGAGGAAGAAGGAAGAAAAATTCCAAATTCTTGAGCTCCATGTAAGTACTTGAGAATCCTTTTGACAGCTTGACGATGTGAAGCACGTGGGGAGGCTTGAAAACGTGCACAAAGACATACGCTGAATTGTATGTCCTGTCTTCATGCCGTGAGGTACAAAAGTGATCCGATCATGCTTCTATATTCTTTTTGATCCACGGGTTCACCATCTTCATCAAGTCCAAGTGTTGTTGCTGTTCCCATTGGTGTCCTAAGAGGCTTGCTTTTGTCCATGTTGAAGCGCCTTAGGAGATCTTTTGAATACTTCGTTTGATGCACAAAGGTACCCTCCTTAGTTTGCTTGATTTGCAGCCCCAAAAAGTAAGTGAGTTCACCCATCATACTCATTTCAAATTCGGAACTCATCATTGCTGAAAACTTGGACAGAAGATCATGAGAAGCACAACCAAAGATAATATCATCCACATACACTTGAACGAATAATGAGTCATTGACATGCTTAAGCACAAAAAGAGTTTTATCAACCTTGCCCATGGTAAACCCTTTTTCATGTAAGAATGTTTTTAACCTGTCATACCATGCTCTAGGGGCTTGTTTGAGACCGTACAAGGCTTTGGACAGTTTGTAAACATGATTAGGAAAATCTGGATTTTCAAAACTCGGTGGTTGTTTCACATAAGCCTCCTCATCTATGTAGCCATTAAGAAAAGCACTTTCAACATCCATTTGATATAGCTTAAAACCAATAGATGCAGCAACAGCTAACAAAATTCTTATGGCTTCTAATCTAGCAACAGGAGCAAAAGTTTCATCAAAATCTAGACCTTCAACTTGAGTGAAATCTTGAGCAACCAACCTAGCCTTATTCCTAACCACAACCCCATCCTCGCTTTGTTTATTTTTAAATACCCATTTAGTTCCAACTAAAGTGTTACCTTGAGGTGGAGGTAAAAGTTTCCAAACATTATTTCTTTTAGAATTTTCTAACTCTTCTTGCATGGCAATAATCCAAGATTCATTAGTGAGCGCGTGTGATATATCTTTGAGTTCAAAAGAAGCAACAAAAGCAGAATGATCATAAGAGTTTGGACTGCAAAACCTGGACCGTGTGACTCGTTCGTGCAAGCTTCCAATCATCTATTGTGGGGAATGATCTTTGAAAAACCGTAGGGGAACAGATGTCTCACAAGCTTCTTCTTCTTCATGTTCATCACAAATCGATGAGCTTGTGACTTGAGGATGATTGGAATCAGCATTGATGGTTGTCGGTGCTGGTTGAGAATTAACATCCGGAGCTGAACCAAAGTCTTTAGCTGCTGAATTTTCGGGCAGCAGCTCCAATTCTTCCTCATCTTCAACGAAAATGCTTCCCCCCTGCGGATATGGATCTGGACCTGCAATGTTTGAGCTAGTACCTGGGCTAGCTTTATCAAAAGACACTTCACAAGTCTCCACAATTTTGTTAGTGTCAAGTAAAAGCACACGATAGCCTCTAGTATGAGATGGATAACCAAGAAACATGCCATCAGTGGATCTAGGTTCAAATTTATCAAGATTATCATGTTTCTTAACAAAGCATTTGCAACCAAAGACCCGAAAGTGTGTAACACTAGGCCTATGTCCAAACCGGAGCTCATATGGTGTTTTACCTAGCTTAGCACGCAAGAAAACACGATTTGAGACATAACAAGCGGTTGCTAACGCATCAGCCCAAAATTTCCTAGGAGTTTGATATTCATCAAGCATAGTCCTAGCCATCTCAACTAAGGTTCTGTTCTTTCTTTATACAATACCATTTTGTTGAGGTACATATGGTGAAGAAAATTGATGATCTATTCTATTTTCAACACAAAAGTGATCAAAAGATTGATTTTTAAATTCAGTTCCATTATCACTTCTAATTGCTTTTAAAGATCCTGGGTAATCAATTGATAATCTAAGAAACAAAGTTTTAAAGTGACTAAAAACTTCATTCTTAGACGCCATAAAGTAAACCCAAGAGTATCTAGAATAATCATCAACAATCACAAGTACATACCATTTACCTCCGAAGAATTGAACACGTGAAGGTCCTACGGTGTCGAGATGCAAAAGTTGATATGTTTCAGTTGTCATGATCATTGTGAGAGGAGTATGTGAACCTGCAACCATCTTAGCATGTCTACAAGAAGAGCACACAATTTCTTTGTCCCCTTTAAGCTTAGGCAGCCCATGTATGTGATCAAGAGCACTAACACGCGTTAGGTGATCAAAGCCTACGTGACCAAGTCTACGATGCCAAAAATATAGGTCCTTTGAATCATTAGCAACTAGACACCTATGCTTAGAGGAAGACATGTCAAAATCAGCTTTAAAAACTCTTCCAAACTGAGACATGTTAAAAATAAGCTCACTATTTGAACTTACAACTTTGCAACAATTTTTATTGAAAATAATTTCCAGATTTTTATCTAGCAATTGTGAAACAGAAAGCAAGTTGTATTTCAAATTTTTGACAAGTACCACATCCTTCAAAGTGTAGTGATCGTTTACTCTAACCGAACCCTTAGCAATTATAGGAGTTGAAGAATTATCGGCAAAAGTAACATTCTCTACACATGACACAAAAGAGAGGGAGGAGAACCAATCTTTGTTACCGTTCATGTGGTGTGAGCAACCTGAATCCACAATCCAAATGTTCTCCTTCCTCAAACGTGTAACCTACATAGAAGCACAATACGTCAATGACTCAATACTGGGGTTAGTCAAAAGGCATTTAGGAATCCAGTACTAAGTCACGTGACGTGCGGCAGGAAAAACACGCGAAAGCTGAGACAAAACGGTAGGTTTATGAGTCAAAGTTTGAGATTTTTTATTCTTAACTATTGACCTATAAGGTGTTACTTGTGTAGCACAAAAATAAGTAGCTCCGGAGGCAAAAATAGAAGGTCCGGAGGTAATCTTTGAATGCTTTTGACTCAAAACAGCAGGTTGTACATTCGGTTCAATATGTGCAGCAAATTTTGCATGAAAGTTATGAGATCTAGCAACCATTCTTTCCCTTTTCTGTTGTTTAGCTAGTCTATAACAAAAATCTATGACATGACCATCTCTACCACAGTAGGTACAATGAAATTTAACTTTGTGTTCATGTCTAGATGAGCAAACAATATTTTTATTTAAAACCGAATGAGACAATACTACTGTAGATTTGAAAACCACTTCTTTTTGTTTAGGAACTATTTGAATCAAACCACTTTCTAATGACTTTACAATTTTAGGTGGATGTGCCTTAGCATGAGCATGAGAATCAAAACCTAAACCAGTTTTATCATTGCAAGACTTGGATGAATTCAGCAGCAAGTTTAGGTTCTTATTCCCATTACAAAACCGATCAAATGTCTTATGCATGTTATCAAGTTTATTGGACATATCAAGGCAATTTTCACATGAAGTTTTTCTTTTTAATTTGCAATTGGAACAATATTTAACTTTATGACAACGTAAAGCAATGTTCAATATAGAGATTTCATTCATAGCATCTTGCAGTTTCTTATCAAGATCATCACAACTATAACAATTCAAATCAATTATAGAACAAGAAGCATCTTTTAAGTTTCCAATATTAAGTGCAGCAAGCTTTTTGTTCTTTTCAATTTCAAGTTCAAGTTTACCAAGTGTGAAGGTATGTGCACTTCTTAGGGAGGACAATTGTTCATATATTAAGTCACATGAGGAACAAGAATCGTCACTAGGAATCAAGGATTTCAAAGGATTAATTTCAGATTCTAGTGACACAATTTTAACAGCATTGTCCCTAAGCTTTTTGTCCTTTTTCTTAACAATAACAGTGGCACGAGAAATAGCATCACACATTTCTTCGCAAGTAGGACATACCTCTTCATTGTCGCTGTTGTGTTCTGCCTCCTCCATACTTGATCTTGACTTGCCCGCCATGAAGCACAAGTTTGCCAAATCATCTTCATCTTCATCACTTCCAATGTCCACGTCGCTTGAGCCAAGTTCCTGGAGTGCTGAGATAAAACTGCTCACCAATTGACGTCCTGTAAAACCCTTTTTTTTTTCTTCGTATCTTTTGCAGAGGAGTGCTTCGTTCTTGTTTTCTTTATATCCTGGAAAGTAAGACCTGAAAGGTTAGGGCAATCTGATCGAAAATGTCCTGTCTTACCACATTCAAAGCATCGTTGAGGTCCGGAGGTTCCTCTCCTTCTAGTTCTCACATATAGCAATGCTTTTGAGAACCGGGTAGAGATGAGCGCTAGCTCCTCCTCTGGAAACTCCTCAATCTGTTCAAGGGTTAGAGAGGACAGCAAAGCAAGTGTACCACAAGATGATGTTTGACCGGAACTAGGCATGTCACGTTGAGAAACAAAAGCAATAGACTTGTTGGGGTTCTTACGTGAGATTATGTCAATTTCATGAGTTTTTAACTTGGAATATAGCACATCTAAAGTAAGTGAACTCATGACAGTAGATTCACGAATAGATGTGACTTTCATCTCCCAAATTGACATATCTAATGCACTTAGCAATTGCCTAGCATTTTCAGCATCTGAAAAATTAACATTGACACTACGCAAGTTGCTGAGAATCTTATTAAAGCGAGCAAAAAGGTCATCATAGACTCACTGGGTTGCATCTCGAAGCACATGTATTCTTTCTTGAACATGTCTTGCCTTACCTCTTTGATCGTGTTGGATCCTTCATGGTAGTCACAAAGTTCTTTCCACATATCGTATGCAGATCGGAGGTGTGCAACACGGTCGAAGTCGCTTTGTGTTAATCCTTGTATGATCAAGTTCTAAGTCTTGTTGTTGTTGTCAACATCCCTCAAATTTGTAGCTGTAACTTGATCGTTTGATGGCACTTTGTAAGACTTGTATACCTTCTCCCATATTGCAAAGCTTTGTGCCTCGATGAAAGCCTCCATGCGTGCCTTCCAAATCTGAAAATCAATACCAGCGAACACACAAGGTTTGGCAGACTTACTTCTCCATGATGATTAGTCAAAAACACGCGCAAATCACAAAGATTAGATCGCCGTGGCTCTGATACCAATTGTAGGATCGAAGAGCACGTGAAAAGCTACCAGAGGGGGGGGGGGGTGAATGGTAGATTTTAAAATCTTACGCAGCGGAAACAATTAAACCCCAACCCCTTCGGCAGAAAAACGATCTGTTAAAGAAATCATGTGTGAGACTAATCTAAACGTGTTTCATCGTGACAAAAGTGATAGATATTAGAGAGAATCAATTCACGAAGACAATACAACAATAATCACTCAAATCCGTCGAAAAAAACTCAAGTTATGATCGAAAGATCAAACAAAGGTCAATCTGTCCTACCCGAAAAAAATAGTTCTGAAACGCTGCAAAGAAACTCGTGTAGATCAGAAACCACAAATCCAATGACCGTGAAATTTTTACAGATGATAGATAATCAAGTTGTGAAGACAACTCAGAAAGAATCACGTCAATTGGATCTGTAAAACTCGAGTTATGATAAAACCACCAACAAAAGGTAGTGCTGTCCAGAAACTTGACAAGTAAAACTTGTCTGAAACAAGTCGGACGAACAAGGCACAAAAGTTCCTTCAAACTACGAATTTTATTCAACAAAACACAAGAGGAACAACCCCAAAGTCGTGCACCACGATATCTGGGCTCCCTTGCTTATATAACAACCTCGAAAGCCAACTCAACTCAAATCAGGAACCTAATCCTACTCTGTTCATGAATCGTAACTTTCCATAACTGCTTAGGATTCTTCTATATGCAGATAGAAGCAATCTTAAGACTTCCAAACACCTTAGGAACGTATCCCACATTCCTAAACAACTCAAATTCGTGAACCACATGAAATACTATCATAACCAACTCAAATCTTTCCATATTTGAGTCAAACCCGACTTAGTCGTAGCCTAAGTCCATAACCTAGTCGGTTGGACCTTTCTGACCAAATCTTTACGTTCACATCTCTTCATTACGTCTTGGAACCATGTAGCCACGTCCATGCACTCCTTGCACATGTGCAAACATCTTCCAACGATGTCCATGATACCTTCACATGCATTGTTCTTGATTCAATCATGCTGCGCAACCTCCTGATCAGCTCAACCACAATTCCTCCTGAATTTGGTTGTTGGAACCTCATCTCCTCCCTGAGACTAGTACAATGGATCCCATCACCATCCATGTCTTGAACTCAAGCAACACCTGCACATGAACAAACAACCAATCCATACGAGCCCAAGTCCTCGACTTGACTCAAGTTAGTTCCGAACACAACACCTTACGTGAGAACCTCACATAAGCATGTTGCAAAACCACAGTAACACGATATCATCCATGTCAACCAAAAACGCACCAAAGACTTAGCAAATGAATACTAAGAAATCTTTCTAGAGATGTAAAGCAAGTACAAAACATTGCAAATGAAAAACAGAAGCAATGCAGTCAAGTCCCGGACCTTGCAAGAGCAACCCAGACCTTGAGCCGGAGCTAACAAAAACTAGTAGAACCTAGCGCCGGAACTTACCAAAACTAGTATAACCAAGCTCCCGCCGAAGCTTACAAAACTAGCAGGACCTTAATGAAAAGGTGTTTTGGTGATGTTCAAAACTTTTATTGTCAAAGCAAGTGTATTCACTACAAGCCAATGTATTCAGCACACATAGGTCTTACAGAGAATATGGTCTATACTCAATGGGTGGATTGAAGAATGCTCTAGTTCCCTTAGCTTGACATACACACCATTTAACAAGGTGCAAATGCTAGCTAAGGAACGATACCTCCTATTGATGAATCATGAACATCAATTGAATGGAGAAGTGTGGGGATGATCCAATACACGGATATTCACATGATTTGTGAAAATCCATGTCAACCTGGGCCACTTGGGGAATCATTTTCCTAAGACCCATGAGGATACTTCTTTTCAAACAAACCTCCAATGGATATCATTCACAAGGAGGTCAAGGGTGGAATCAACATCACTCTTGTAATCAAAGAGGCTATGGGGATTTCGATGTATTTAAGTTAAACTAGCCTACCTTGAAGTATCTTGTCAATGGCCAAGCAAGAAATCACGACAACATTTACATGAAGCTCTTGGCCAAGGACAAGAAATTTAATATGGGGACCGGAATCCCGACCTCCAAGGATCTCATTGGGTGGTGTCCTGCGATGCAACATCCAACAGTTTACAAGAAAAGAACGAGAACAATTTACAATACCAAGTCTTTATTGAAAAGCACAACGGAAGTTTAAAAGTACTAATAGAAGGAAAGAGAATTATACATCATAGCTACGCTCTCAGCACTAGCTATGCAAAAGCAAAGTCATCCATGCCCTGGATACTTTGCACTAGCAACACACTATTCATGGCGGCGTGCAGAGTTCCCACTCGGCTGTAAACCCTGTAGGGGGTGCAGCCTCGTCATCAAACCCGTCATCAGTCGTATAATCTGCAAACTTATTAATTGCAAACGTGAGCATAAGGCTCAGCAAGACTAACCCGTCTCATTAGACATATGCAAAGGTGAATGCCAAACATAGGTAGAGTAAAGCATAAGGACTCTCCTACAAGTGGATCCTTATAGTCATGTTTTAATTAGCACATGCCATTCCTCAGGCACGACACATCATAGACTCCACAATCAAACAAGAAACGCTTTTCCGATGATATGACGTGCACAAAGCACATAATGCTATTACAGGTAAAGTACGAGGAAACTGTAAACTTTTAATTGTACTATCTCTAAGCCAAACAAGGTTGTCCAAGAAATTCATAAACCAATATATCATATTCTCCTGACTTCTTTAGTATTTACTACATCACGGTGCAGTGAACAAGTGGTACTCTATTAACGCGAGGGACGGTGATTGCAATCAGGACATACCCGGAACAAAATGACACATACACACTTTCAGAAATGCCAGCGAGTACTTACAGCAGTACCTACATAACAATTCAGTACTAGTCGTATATGGCCACCTTTCACTAAACACTCGAATGTCGAACCGGTCGATCCGTCACGAGCAGGAGGTCACTTCATGGGGCGTACTCTGACGTGCCCACCAGCTGATTTACACCTTGCTGCCCTCAACCCACGCCTATAAAACGGAACAGAATGCCTCGACAAACCAGTATCAAGATACGTCAGTTTACTAGAGCCCATTCCTCCAGTATGTCACCGGTACAATTAAAGCTTGTCCAGCAGGACCGCACACGAAACGGCCCTCAATCGACACAAGCAGGGCTACACGTGAGACCATGTTTTACTGCATCCTATCCACTGCTCGGTCTTAATTTCATATTCATAAACCATTTTCTTATTCCAGAATCTCCCGTGTGACAAAATTCCTATCTTGCGAGTAGATTCCAACTACTCGACTTCTACCAAATTTCTATGAGTTAAGCATAGCATGTCTACTCAACGGGCCGTAGACCTACCCAAGACTCCATAGGATTTGTGGGCCATGCAAGTGGATGTCAAACACCTTAAATGTAATGCACAATCATCTGAAGACGTAAGGTGAAATAAAACTGCAAAACACTGTAAGGAACTTAAATGCAAATCGGGGCTTGCCTGAATGCGAGTCTGAGCCTATGTTAGTTCCTGGCAGCTGGACCTCCAAGGCTTCCGGATGCTCCGACTTCAGCTACTACACGATATGTATATACTAGTTATGAATTATTTTGTGAATAATTAATATGCTTAAGGTGGTGTGAGTATATTAGGATAAAATAAGATAATTATCTTAATTGGCTTTGGGATTTTTATGGTGGGTACTAGAAACTATAGAGAAGACTCTTGCAAAGAACAGGAGATGATCAAGGAAGTTTTTTGTTCCTAAAAATTATGGTAAGCAATAATCTTCTCTGAATTTTGGTTGAACTTCTAGAGATGTATCATGGTTATCGGGGGTTGTATCATGCAGAGGGGGTCTTAGTGGTTCTAGGAAAATTTGTTTCACAATTTTATGAGCTTCCTACAGGGAGAAATTGATTTTTCAAGTTTGGGTAAATTTTGGGAAATTGATTTTCCATTTTTCTTAATTTATAACTACATAAAGGTTTGGAACATTGATCAACCCAGTATTTTAAGTCCAAAGAGCTTGAAACTTTTACTGGATATCAAGGGTATTAACAGTAGTCTTCTGACCAAAATAGGAAATTTTCCAATTAACGGAACTGTGGGAATAAATTCTTTAAGCATTTTTCTTATCTGAATTATGGAGAAATTTATATGGCTTTTCATACAAATCCAAGTGAACCACTGGATATTATTCTTCATGCTGGTTCTAACAAAATTTATTTGGGAATTTTTGGATAATTCTACTGGAAGTTATAGATTTTCTAAGTTTGGATTGAATCTAGATTTATTTTTTTATTGGAAAATCCAAATAAAGGGGCCGGTCCCACTTCATTTGAATCGGGCCAATTAGAATGGAGCCACAACAGGATCCACGGGGTTAACCCGCACTGTCACACCGGATCTTGTCCACAACTGATCCCACGCGAGCGGGTGTCGATGGCAGGTGGGACCCACGCCTTCGTCTACCTCTCGATGCGGCGGCGCTTCTCGCCGGAACTGCGGTGGTGCTTCGCCGGACTTAGGTGCATCGACCTCCTTTCGGCCTTGCCGTGACCGCTCAACCCAAAAATCGACCGCGCAAGCCGATGGTGGTGTCCAATCACGTCGGCGATGGCCACAGACGGCGGCGCGACGGTGACGGCGGAGCTAGGGTTTTGGCCTTCATCGGAAATTCTCAGAAATAGCTCAATAGGCTCGTGAAAAGGTCGGGGAGATCCTGGGAGTACCAGGAGTATGATTTGGGGGTCAGATTGGGGTGAAATCGCCGGCAAGGCTGAGTTCGATGGTGAAGTGCGGTTTTTCAATCGGCGGCCGCAAAAACTTGAAATCTAAGATGCTCGGTTGATAACTTTCAGGGTTTTTGGGCATGGAGCTTCCTTAGGACACATAGAAGCTATTTTCTAACCAGATTAAAGGATGATTGCAAGAATGAAATGAATTTAAGCGCGAAGCTTTGTTGTTCTATTGAGAAATCGTTCGGTTCTCGAACAAGAACTCAAGTTACACTTCAGGTCATAAGCTTAGATTCTGCGAGCATGAACTAGAGAGGATTGCGAACCTTTTTGCTTAAAGTATTGAGGCTGGAGATGGCCTAGAACTGGAGTTCGACAGCGAGATAGTGAAGGTTCTCGGTGGCTTCCTCGACGACGACTGGGAAACTTCAAAATATGCCAAGCAGAAGCTATGTCACGATCAACGACCAAAGAGAATACGTAGAGAGTTTGTGACAAGGCTTTTATCTACTTATAGCTCGGGGAGAAACGTGGTCATTCGTCGGCAAAAGCTCGGTGAAAATGACGTGAACCTAGATGGAGCTCAACGGCGACGACCAAGGGGGTATTTATAGGGGCCGAGGGGTGAGGGGAGCGCGCCACGGTGCAAGCAAGCAGGCAGCTCGGTGGATGCATGTTGCGTCGCAGTGTCGCGCGCTGTCGGCATCGATTAGCGGAGCGAGCTGGATACAGAGCACCCCCGTGGGTTTCACTCGAGTGCTTAGGCTGACAGTGGGCCCCACCTCCTCTTATCCACTTTCCTTCTTTGTAACTTCAATTCTCCTACCAAACTTGATCCAAAAATTCTAGATTTTTGTGGAGAGGCTCAAATAAATATCTAGAATTTGATTCTGCATTTGGGTTTTTAATTGGAGCAAGTTTCAATTGAATTCCAAATTCAAATTTGAATTTGGATGAAATTCAATGATGTCACTGATTTAAATAGCAATTGAGTTCCAAAAAATTGTAACTATGAGGATAAGTCAAGCAAGTTATGCTAACCATGAGAGTGTGTTCAAATCCTGATGTTCAGTCTAGTTGAACAGAATTCAAAATTTGAATTCAAAACATGGTTCGAATTTGCTAAGCGTCTCAATTAAAATAGTAAATGGAGTTCAAAATTTATGAAACTTTGCAGGAAGTCTATTTGGAATATTAGAAAACCATAGAAAAATTTATGGCCTCTGAATTGAATAATTTTGATAGGGCCAAATATACAGTAGTATATATTCAATTTATATTAATTTGAATATCTATTTGGTACTGCATATTTATTTGACCTAGCAATCTTTATTCAATTAATTCCAAACTTTGAAGAGAGGTCAAAAGAATTAATCTAAGTGTATTGGGGAAGTTCATTCCTCATGTTAATAAATTTAAGCATGAGTAGAAGAAGAGATTTGATGAGATCAAGTTTATAAGCATGGCTATAATTGGTCTCCATTAGGGTTAACAACCAACTTACAACTGAACCTCATTTGAAGTAAAATGTGGGATTTTACATTTAAAAGAGCATTCAAGATCCAAGATGTTCTACAATCACTTGTTGGGATTCCTACCCATCAATTAAGCTTATGCAACATAGGGCAAGTGACATTGTGGATGAAGCGTTTCTTGTTTGATTGTAGAGTCCACATGTCATCATGCCCAAGGAAGTCCTTGATCCATGATAAAAGTATGTGTTAACTCAGATGGGACATCAAGAAGGTCGAAGTGGCACCCCTAAAGAAGGACAAGCCTCACCATGCTCATGAGAGAATATCTTCAAGAGGGAAAAGCCGTCACTAGATCAACAAGTCTTCGTCAATATGACGGAGAGGCTAAGGCCATCATGTGGTCCACATGTCCAACTTATATGCCAAAGGAGATTTGGTATTTCAAGCAAGACAAGTTTTCCACATCTTCAACTCTAGGATTGGACAACAAATCATCACACTAAACAGGACTGAGGTAAGTCCCACTCATCGGACTTCGAAAATTCGGTGAGTCCTTGCAAATAGGTTAATTGGTAGTTATCTCATATTTGTTTTCTTAATTGCATGTTTGAATTTCCCATCAAATCTTGCACCTGCATTTAGAATGTTTGAATTTCCACACTTGCATGTTGGAAAGTAAACTTTGCAACCAACATAAAACTCAAATTTTGAATTAGGAGATAAATTTTATTTGGATATGAACCTTGGGCGTAACCACTTGAATTCATCTTCCTAATTCAACCCAAAGATATTTCCTTCAATATTCATTGCATTTGCAAGTTCTTTCAAGTTGGGCAAAACAATTTGACAAAGGGCACAATATGATTTTGAGCTAATGTCACCCGTTTTTGAGTTGTTTTGTTTGTTCTCGATTTTAGTGCAGCCAAAATGTGCAATGAGGTTGGAAGGCCTCATCAAGTGCATATCTCTCCATCAATCTCATTTTGAGTTCATGGTGGAGGAATGCTCAAGATGGTGGCCCAATGGAGGAGCAAAATAAAGCCCACTTAAGTCCAACCTCAACTTGGGGGAAGACATTGAACATGAAGTCTACACCAAAATCCATGGTGGTGAGTTTCTCACAAAATGACCTTCAACCTGGACACCTCTTCAAGTGAGGTACATGTTTAAAATGTTCCGTTGTTCGAATTGCATGAGGTTTGAATGATTTTTGCTTACATTGGTAAGGGAGGTTTATACCTTCTCATCATTCAATTCTTATGCATCCTCACGAGAGTAAGTGTTGGCATTGCTCTTTTGATACTTAGAAAAGAAATGTCACCTTACATGGGAGTAAATTTAAACAAGTACCTTGAATTTCATAAGCCTTGCTAAAGTTGACTTAGACATATCGGGCCTAGGTAATGCTTATGGAATGACTTAATAGTTGAATTGGTATGTAGCAGCATAGGAATAGTGATGTCTATAATTTTGATTTGAAATTCATTCATACATGACTCACTAAATTTCAAATTCCTAGGCAAGAAATTAAAAATGTTGAGGAGGATAAAATTGAGAATCTTGTTTGCCATGATCCACATGATAAATATTTGCTCTTGCAAAAAACTATGATGGTTAGAAATTTACAAGATGAAGGGATCCATATAGTGTATTTATACCACTTGTATTGCTATGAGTAAGAGCTTTAGAAAATGTGCAAATTGAATTATTCATAAAGCCCCACTCCTATCAATGAATAATACATTGTTCATGAATACACTTGAAATTGGACCCAATGCATCTTTGGTCTTGTTCTTCCCTGTACGTACAAATGAAGATTTGGTTACCGAACCCGAAAATTTATTTGTACAAGTATCCGGAGCTAACCATCCCTCTCTATCATAGAGGGAAAGTTTTTAGGAGTAAAATAACTATGAAGGCATTCAAAGATCCGACCGTTGATATCCCTAGAGGATTCCATTTCAACATCTCTTGACCAAGGAATAAATTAGGATGGTTGCTACCTATCGGAAATTAAGCCCGAAGGTCAACCATAACTATACGAGGCCAGAGATTTGAAATGGAATCCATGAGCAACCAATTGGCTGCTGCGAATATATGAGAGCATTATGCTCTCAACTACTCTAAGCACTCATTCAAGCTCAAGGGAATTGCCAGCGTCATTGGGTGTAAGTTACTCCTTCGTGGATAAAATGTATGATGTGCTTTAACCAAGGAATGAAAAGATCACATCCAATGTATATTGGGTGCAATTTGTTTCTATGTGGCTAGAAGGTATTTTATACCTTAGTCAAGGAACAACGGATCAGAATCAACCCATGTTGAGTGCATGCCATCCCTTTCTGGTTATAGGTATGTTATACGTTAGCCAAAGAATAACGGATCGTACTCAACACATGTTGGATACAAGTAACTCCTTTGTGGCTAAAGGTTATCATTACCTTAGCTAAGGAATGACGGATCACACCCAATGCATGAGGTACCGGTAATTCCTTTATGGCCAGAAGGTATGATACACCTTAGCTAAAGAATGACAGAACACACTCAACGCTTGTTGAGTGCACGTCATTCCTTTGTATCCAAAGGTTATCATTGCCTTAGCCAAGGAATAACAAGGTACATCCAACCTATGGAAAACTTGAGACATGGATGAGCGACATCGACAACACCCTCCTCGACCACACTCATGGAAACCATGGAAGGCAACCCGACATCGACACTCAACCCTCCAATGTCAAAGCCATGTTGCAGCAAGGTTAGACCAACCTCAAGACCTACATCCTTCGTTAGGGTTTCAACCGCTATCGCGGACCTTGACCAAGAACAAGCTTGGGGGAGGACCCCCACTTGAGATAACTTGTATCACATCCCAATTGCATTCCATTATTGTATTTATTTCGTTCCACCACATTTGCATCTAAAAAAAGAAGAGATTAATAATAATTTAGTATAGCTTAGGTTAATAAACTAAAAGATGTGCGGTAAGAATGATTTGGGATTCACATAGATGAAATGATGAATAGTTGCTCTGTTTTGATTTTCCTAAGTCCCTACTTTACAACTTACTACTCTCCAAAATATTGCTTTCATTGGCCATAATTACTTTTGCCTTGGTTTAGAAATTGTGGGTAGCAAAAACTTAATCCAATTCCAAGTTGTTGTGAGATATGATATAGTGATAGGGCTTCTATTCCTAGTTTGAAAGTAAAACTTAGATTTCCATAGTAATTCTAAAAAAATTTAAGTTACTCTCATTTTATTGGAAATACCTACCAAATCCATATTATATTCTTACATTGATAGACCTTATGCATATGCTATCTGTCTTCACATTGAGCCTAGTCAAACTAGTATAGATCTATGTGAGAATTCATTCATTTCTTTCTGAATTCAAGACTTCAATTGCACATGCTATACTTCTACACTAGAAGTAAGCAAAATTTCATCATACCATCATTCCATAATAGGAAAAGAAACTCCATATTCTTCGTTCTTAATACACTCTCCAAGTTCATTAAATAAAAAGGGAGTAGAAGACATGGCTACAAGAAAAAAGAAAAAAGAAAATGCATGCTTACATCATAAGCATGAGAAAAAAAAGAAAAAGAAAAAGAAAAAGAAAAGTAGACATGTTTCATCCATGCAAAATAAGAGAGTCTACATAAATAGGAGTCATCTAAAATATCCACATCCACTTCCATTCCACCACACATGCACAAGTCTTGAATCAAATAGTTTGAAATGATTTCTCCTAAGGCTTGCCTTTTTGACTTAGCAATATTATGTGTTGCAAATATGCCTACTATACTCCCTACCAAGCTCCACATACAAGCCTTATTTAGTGGTAGGATGAATTTAGGCAAAATGCCATGGTAAAGACATATTTCTACTACACATAAAGGAGAGACTGAGAGAATCAAATTGAGGAACTTATAATCTAAATTGAACTCTCCAGAATTTTAGTGGAACTTGATATCCAAGATATGTGTCCTGCATTTGCGGTTCTATCTTTCAACCACCCATGAATAGGAGATGGCATAAGCCCCATAATGACTTAAGATGGGTGAAGTAACATGTCAATTTTTGCAATACTAGGTAGATTATTTTGTTGTGCACATGGTACTTTGAAAAGTAGAAAATTGTAGCAACTTCTGATCATCAACCTAAAGTCTTGACTTTGCTCGGGGCGAGCAACGGATAAGCTTGGGGGAGTTTGTTGACGGCTGTTATATAACAATTTCACCCGTCAATATAACTCAACTGTGTTACGGAAATATAATTTCTTGCACACATCACCTTTCTATTTATCTTATTTCCACTTGTACTTGGAGAAATTGGTGCATGCAGGTATTTTATACAGAATTGAAGTTAAACAAGGGGATGGATCCTATAAAATATCATCCCAGCCAATCAAGTCCCGACATGTGGCACCACATGGATCAAATGGCCCACAAATAGAAGTATCCGAGGCCATCCAACGGTGTACACCCTATATAAATAAAGGGGACCCACCTGGAAGTCACCCCAAGAAAGCACATACCGTTTGGAGGACTTAATAGGTTGGCCGACCACCCTAGTCAGCCGACCTGGTCTTTCCTCCAAACTCAGTCAGCTTGTACGTGTTGGCTCCTCCGGACTTCAAGAAGTTGTTGATGATTGATTTGTGCGGTTTTGGTGGAGGGAACCGACTCTTCTTCAAGCTATAAATAGGACCCCTCACCCCTCACTTCAACACACACCACTTGAGAATTCACTCTCTCGTATACATTAGTTCTCCAAGTCCCTAGTGGAGGTTAGACTGTAGAGAGGAGACTCTAGTCCCAAGTCCAAATTGGGAAAGGTATAGTTCATGTAATTTTTTTTTGTATTTGTGACTTTATGCGTTATAATAATAGTATTATTAGTCTCTCTTTATTCATATACTTGGGCAAAGCGTTTTTTGTTTGATTGTGGAGTCCATGTATATGTTAGGTGTATACGTTGTTATGATCTAGACATAATTCTATTATCATATTGTCATAAACATCATACACCTTCACTATAGTCTAATTAGGTAATAATATGATTTTGTTAATATGAATATGTTAGTGCTTGGATCCAACATTTGTTCAATGATGTTTAGGTTAGTCATTGCCTTAGGATGCATATTACATTGCAACTCTTAAGGCATTTACTTAGCTTGCAAGCGTGGTGCTTGGATAGTTAAGTAGCGTTAGATGCATTGTAGTCCACGAGTTGTAGAGGAAGCGTCACCTCAGAATGAAAGGGATGATCTCATAGTTCTTGGTCCGTGAAGATGCGTTGTTAGGTGATCCATTTTCCCATTGAGGACGAACCTCAACCTATGCTCGAGAGATAGCTCTCCATACACTGACAAGGGATGTATGGATTCTCGAGAATAGAGGTGCCGCGGTGCCCCCCCCCCCCCGGACCGCCTGGATCCCACGATTGAATAGAAAGTTCGATCTACATGGGATCTCACCTGAATTGCCCCATCTATCCTCCTGAGGAGAAGTTTGTTTGGTTTTGGTAGGTGGTGATAGCCCTATCTATCATTGTAATCCTCCATGTTCGGCTACAACGTAGGCTCTTGGCAGGAGTCGTCTTGCATACCATGGTAAGCTCGTCCTCGATATGTTGGACCACTAAGCTCTAGTATTCACTATTAGCATATTCATGTGTACTTTATTAGGCTATGTATATGAGTAATTAGAGCGTAGTAGTAGTAGCTCCATCCTGTAGTCTAAACCTTACTAGGACAACCTTACCCTTAGAGTAGATTGCTTAGGTGTGTGTCAAACTACTCTTATTATCATCTTACTCCTGTTTTGATGAACACTTAGTACCCTATACCTTGATCATAAGAATAGTGTTTACTTTACTTCTCCGCCTTCTGTTGGGATAAATATGATACCCTTGGGAATACTCTTGGGTGAAATGCTACAACGGTATCTTCTATGCGCTTGCGGATCTCATCTCCTATCGGAGATGATCTGTGGTGTTAAGAACCGTCAACAGGCAACATGTAGGGCTCCTAGAAATAGCTATCTACAAAGTTTCACATTACGTTTCATGCATAGATGGGTGGCTATGACTGTGTTCCCTAGAGGTGATATTAGGATTGTACGTGAAGATGAACTGAATATCTTTTATGCCATAGTTAAAAAGAATAAAATCTCTCCCATTAAGGCCATGATTTCACAATTGTTAGAAAAAGTTTAAGACCATAGGACCCATTTGGTGTACATCATTGATTACTCAAATTTCTATGAGAATAGGGGCATTAGAAGATGTGCTTATCTTTTGTATTCCAGACCCTCATTCTCTAATCGATGATGAGTATCTTGTTAATAGAAACACTCAAAGCATGGAACCGATGGATTTTTATTATCTTTCTTTTCTTGTTATGTTAACAAAATTCGATTCCCTAACTTGGATCTTCATTTATATAAGTGCCGGACGCTAAGCATTGCTTTCCTACCCATAGAAGAGCTTCGTAGGAGTAGTGTTTCTAGTAGGACCACGATAAGTCAATCAAGAAATGGAACCAACCTCGACAAACCCCCGCCTATGAGTACCAAGGGGATTGGAACCCGTTAGATGGTGCACCCATTGAACCGAAACCCAAAAATATGAGGTGAAGGTTCATCATGGTCAACAGCAAGTAGCGATGAATGGACTACTACAGGAAGACGGTATCCATATGGGTCCAACAATTCAAGTACCCATTCAAACTCATGTAGCTTACCTCCACCACAATTGGGAGCCCGTCGTTCCTTCTCGCTTAGAGGTTATCGTGACCTTAGCCAAGGAATAATAGATCTTTACCAACAGGTGGGAGACCTTAATGTGAGGACGGGTGACATCCTCCACGCTCTTCAAGAGCATATCCAAGGTACTCATGATTAGCAGCAACAAATTGACACGCAATTGAACAACATCAATGCAACCATCAACAGCAACAGGCTGATCTCATGGCCTTTTTCTGTCTTCAAGGATTCAACCCTTATCACAGACATTGATAAAGAACAAGCTTGGGGGAGGACCCCCATTTGAGGTAATTTGTATCATGTTTACCTTTCCATCATTTGCATTAAAAAAACCTTAGAGTAGGATAAAATGAAGTAAAATAAAATATGCACAGTAAGAATGTTTTATCCATCAATAAGTTGAAATGATGAATAATTACATAGTTTTATTTTTCAGTGCTTAGTTTGCAACTTAGTGTTCTCTAAGTAATGAGTTTATTGGCTTTTAAATATCTTGCATTGAACTTGGAAATTGTGGGTAGCATGAGCATGATGAAATTCTAGGTTGTTGTGAGGTATGATATAATACATATAGCTGCTAAATTCCTAAGAAAAATGAAACTAGATCTCCGGAGGATATTCAAAATGATTTAAAATGGAGTTCCTTATTTGATTTTAATTTCCTAGCAAAGCCATATGATATTTTTAATTGATAAACCATATACATGTGCTATTTGTTTTCATATTAAGCCTGATCAAACTAGTATAGGTCTATGTGAGATTCTTTTCATGTGTTCATGATCAAGATTGCACGTGCACATGCTAAACTTCTATACTAGAGGTTAGCAAAATTTCATCATTCCACTACAAAAAGGTAACCCGTATTCTAATCGCCAAGTACTCTCTTCCAAATTTATTGAAAAAAGGAGTAGAAGACTGTTGACAGTCGTTGTATACCAATTTTGACTGTCAATATAACTCAATTATGTTAATAAATAAATAGTTCTTACACACATGACCTTTACATTTACAATAATTCCACTTGCAATTGGAGAAATGGTGCATGCAAGTACTTTATTGCAGGAATGAGGAGAAATGATGGGAGCAACCCTAAAAAGTGACATCCCAACCAATCACGTGATGACATGTGGCATCACATGGATCCATGGACCATTCCTAGGCGTATTCGAAGGAATCCAACGTCGATGAACACAGAATGGGAACCAAGGCCCACCAATCATTCACTAGGAGAAAGCACAGCCGAAGAGGGGCCACGACCAGGTTGGCCGACCACTGGCTTGGCCGACTTGGTATGGTGCCATTCTCGTTAAACTGACGCGTCACGCTCTCTTGTGACTCTTTGATGCGGTTAAGCTTGCTTTATGCGCAATTAGTATCAGGAACCGACTGAACTTCGTTTTTAAATAGGATCCCTCACCCCTCAGTTCAACACACACCACTTCAGGATTCACTCAATTGTATACACTAGTTCTCTTAGTTATTAGTAGAGGTTGGGCTGTATAGAGGAGCCTCTAGTCCCAAGTCTAAATTGGGAAAGGTATGGCTCATGTATATTTTCTTCCTTTTGTGACTTTATGCGTATTAATAATATTATTATCAGTCTCTCTTTATTTGTATACTTGGGCGAAGTGTTTCTTGTTTGATTGTGGAGTCCATGTATGTGATAAGTGTAAGCGTTATTATGATCTGAAAGTAATGTCTTTATTGTGTTATCATAAACACCATATACCTCCACTATTTTCTAATTAGGAAATAACATGATTATGTTAATATGAATAAGTTAGTGCTTGGACCCAACATTGGTTCAACGATGTTTAGGTTAATATTACCTTAGGATGATATTTGTACCACGACTCTTAAGGTATTTACTTAGCATGTAAGCATGGTGCTTAAATAGTTAAGTAGCACTGGATGTCTCGTAGACCCACGGGTTGCAGGGGTAGGCGACATGTGGTGACAGCCCTATCCCTTCTTCGCACTCCCCCACGTTCGGCTACGCTATAGGCTCTTAGCGGGAATCATTCTGATTTTGCCAGAGGTACACCCGTGCCCGATGTTTTGGACCACTAAGCCCTAGTATTTACCATACACATGTTCATGTGTACATTCTTAGGCTATGTATATGAGTAATTAGAGCACAGTAGGAGTACTCCCTTCTCGTAACTTAAACTTCACTAGGACAACCTTACCCCTTAGAGTGGATTGCTTAGGTGTGTGTCACACTACCCAATTCCATTATATATTCATCCTTTTAGAATCCTCACTAGATCATTCTACTATACCTATGATTTTTCCACACTTCACTTGCCTTCCTTTGGGATAAAATAAATACAATACCCTAAGGAATACTCTCGAGTGAAATGCTTCAACGATACTTTCCGTGCATTTGAGGAACTCATCTTGCTTTGGCTTAGATTAGCCTAGTGCCAACTGCATGTGTAACATTCATTGTTAGGATGACCTGTATATGTTAAGAAATACCAACAAGCATTTCTGGCGCAGTTGATGGGGAAGCTCAGAAGTATGGCATGATTACGGTAGATAGGACTCTAGTAGTTTTTTAGTGGGATAACCTTTCTTTGCTTTTGCATTCTTTTGATGTGAAAATAGGGTAGTGTATGATCGGTTTCCGTCTGTCGGCAAACTACATTGAAGATCCCTAATTATTGCTGAGAAGAGTTCGATCTCGTGTCATTCCTCCTCAGATGATCATGTCAGCAAGGAAGCCAATAATTTTCGCACCATCACGCTGCAAGCCAATGGCCCAGAAGATCCTTCATGAGTTTTTGGCTTCCTCTGCTGATAATGTGCCTACTGGAGCCAATGTCAACACGAGAGATGTGAACTTCGAAATCAAGAGACCTAATTGCCATGGGTGCAGGCTAATCCCTTTTGTGGGGAAGCCAACAAGGATGCAAGTTCCCACCCACAGCAACTCTTGGAGATTTGTAGCACTTTCAAGATCAAGGATGTCACTTTAGATGCCATCCGTATTTGACTTTTTCCGTTCTCACTCCTTGGGAGAGCGAAGCAGTGGTTCTATGTTAACCGAAGTGCTATAAACAATTGGGAAAAGTGTTGTTTGGCATTCCTCGTCAAATTCTTCCCATTGGGCAGGACCAATGCCCTACGTGGAAGAATTTCATGCTTCCAGAAAGAGCCCAAGGAATCCATTTCCGAGGCTTGGGAAAGTGTTGACGGTCGTTAAGTACCAATTTTGACTGTTAATATATCTCAATTATGTGATAGAATAGACATTTCTTGCACGCATTACTTTTAGAAATAACCTAGTTCCACTTGTACTTGGAGAAAATGGTGCATGCAGGTATTCTATGCAGAAATGAAGTGAAACCAAGTAAGGAATCCTAAAGAATACCTTCGCAGCCAATCAGGTGTCAACATGTGGCATCACATGGATCAAATGGCCCACTTATTGATGTATATGAGGAGATACAACGGTGTATCACCAATATCAGGCATCAGGACCCACCTGGAAGACACCACAAGGAAAACCCACCTTAGAGGACCAAGTCCCAGGTCGACCGACCTGGTAAAGGCACATTTCTCGATCAACTTCAACGTGACACTTGCATGTAGCTTGGTGATAAGAATGGTGACTGATTCACGCGCAAAAGATGGCGGGAACCTACCTCAACACTAGTATAAATAGGACCCCTCACTTCAACACACACCGCTCAAGCATTCTCTCTTGTATACACTAGTCCTCTCGTAGTCCCTTAGTGGAGGTTAGGCTATAGAGAGGAACCTAAAGTCCCAAGTCCAAATTGGGAAATGTATGGCTCATGTATCTTGTCTTTATTTTGCGACTTTGTGCTTTATAAATATATTATTATTAGTCATTATTCATATACTTGGACAAAGTGTTTGTTGTTTGATTGTTGAGTCCACGCATGTGCTAGGTGTAGATGTTACTGTGGTCTAGTCATAATGCTCATATCATGTTATCATATACATCATACACCACCACTGTTGTATAATTAGGTATTAATATGATTATGTTAACATGAATATGCTAGTGCTTGGATCAAACATTGGTTCAACGATGTTTAGGTTAGTCATTGCCTTAGGATTGTGCTTGTACCTAGGCTCTTAAGGTATTTGCTTAACATAGAAGCGTGGTCCTTAGATTGTAAAGTAGCGTTGGATGTCTCATAGACCCACGTGTTGTATGGGTAGGAAACAGGTGGTGACAACCCTGTTCGTCCTTCGTCATCCCCCATGTTCGGCTATGCCACAAGCTCGAGTTGGGAATCATCCTGATGTTGTCAAGGGTAAACCCATGCCTGATATATTGGAACACTAAGGCATAGTATTCATCGTTAGCATACTCATGTGTACACTAATATGCTATGTATATGAGTAATTAGAGCACAATAGGAGTAGCTTCATCTCTAAATTGACCTTCACTAGGACATCTTTATCCTTAGAGTAGATTGCTTAGGTCTGTGTCACACAACCCCTATTATCATCTTATCCCTGTTCTGATAATTGCTTAGTACCCTATGTCTTGATCATAAGAATAGTGTTTACTTTACTTCACTGCGTTTCTTTGTTATAAATACGATACCCTTGGGAATACTCTTGGGTGAAATGCTGCAATGGTATCTTATGTGCGCTTTTGGATCTCATCTCTCAACGGAGATGACCTGTGATGTTAAGAAGTACCAACAAGAATTTATGGCGCCGTTGTCGGGAAAGGCAAAGAAAGTGAAGGATAGCTATCGCTTATGATTTAGCTATAGATACTAGTATTATTGGACAAGATTACCCTTGTTTTGTTTTCTTTGTTGTCTGAAAACAGGGTAGCGTTTTGCTAGCCCATCCCGTGGGAAAGCCAAAGAGGATGCAAGAGCTCAACTCCAATAGTACTTCAAGGCGTTCCTCAACAAATTCTTCCCATTGGGCAACAACATTGCCCACAACGGGAGGATTCTCCAGCTTCAAGCAGGAGCCGAAGGGATCTATCCCCAAAGCTTGGGGTAGGCTCCAAGATTATATCTTGGATTGCTTCCATGTGACACCCGGTTACAAGATTGAACCAAGTGTGACACATATGTACACACATACATAAGTGCATCACAAACGATATTCAGATAATAACCATATTTCCAATAATAAATAGTACCTTATTATAATATCCAAATAGACTCGAATACAAGTTCTATTAACATTGCAGCGGAAAAACTAAGCACTAATAGACTCCATCTCCACAGGTAATTTTATGGTAACACGCACGCCTAATACTCCTTATGGTCCTCCGAATACTCCAAATTATCGCCTATTACTGAATTAATGTGGGAATAGCAAGGGTGAGTACATGTCATACTCAACAAGTGTGGGAAAGTATGACATGTATCTTAAACAAGGACGGAATAAATGGTTTATTGCGGAAAAGTACATTTCATTCATAAAAAGTAAAAAGATGCGACGTATGATTACTATGTGAGGTCAAATCCATAATAACCTGAATACCATCAGTACTTTATCCAATATCATTAATTCGACATAATTAACCATAAACATCCATAATTATACATAACATCCATATCCAACTCATCAGAACCAAACCCATATTCCAATCCCAATTTCATATCCAATTCCAACCATTCTTCAATACAAAGGTCCATAAATCTAATCATGTTAGGGTCCAGGTCGCTCGTAAACGGGAGCACGGCTATCATGATAGTTTTACACTCTGCAGAGGTGGCACTACTTTACCTACAAGTTCGTGATTTCATCACCTTTCGGTTACTAGGAACCTCCATTATGCCGACTCACACTTTCCATAGGTGTGTGGCCAAGGGATCACAAATTTGCCTTTACAAAGTGACTACTGGCATGTTGCGGACAACTAAGGTTTCACCGGAGGGATGTCTCTAACTGAGCACATCTATCCAAGGGTCTCTTCTTGTCCCGTTCGGATCCCAGGGTAGTCCTGCCACTATTGCAAACCCAACCGACTCCCAATCCCTGAGCCTTCCATATGATCTGAACGATACTAGCAATACACTAATTAATTGGCTAAGCCGCACCCATACTTGGCCCTGTGGTGGCACTGTTATCCTGGGTGGTCGCTCCACGGACTGGTCTTTAGATCTAAAGAAAGCAAAATCACCAAATCATCCAACTGATTCCACATAACCCACTTGCTTAGATCCCTAGGTTCCATGTTGCTAAAGGGTCATTACCATCAATTCACATATTTCATATGTTCTTTAGTTCATAATTAGGTCATTTGGTTATTCCCAGTCCCAATTAAGTAAAGCGCAACAAAAGTGTATAATACCATTTCCTACTCTCTATAATATATATCGAGTGACAAGGATGCGCATACAAGTCTAGTAAACACCTATCATGGGTTTTCCCATGAATTTGACACAGGCAAGCAAGTTCGAAATAAAACATTTCAAAACAGGATCAAAATATTCAAGGGTGAAATTCACTTGGGGGGGGGGGGGTGAATAGGCAATAAGACCTGAAATGGCTTAATCAAAAGAGATTAAATTATTGAGGCCGGACTTGTCTGGACAGGGCCGGACTAGTCCGCTCAGCACAGGTTGAAAACCTAAAAACTTGATTTCTATAAGTTATTTGCGCAATTTAAGAAAACTTGATTTCTACAAGTTATTTGCGCAATTTAAGTTCACTAAAGATGTATAAAATGTATAGTAACCTAGTACAACTTAGAATGACAATTGTATGCCAATAGGTTACAAGATTTCAATAAGATCAAAGTGAAGAGCAATATGAACCCTAAAAGCAATTCTAGTGATTATCGAATGTAAAGCCACAAGAGAGACACGATGTATCCCGTGGTTCAGCTCCAAGAAGAAGCCTACATCCAAGTTGAGAATTTCACACAAGGACCGGGTCTCACTTGACCCTTCTCTTACCAAGCCACCACAATGGCCGGCTTGGTTTCCACTATATCAATGGGTAATCACAAAGTTTGATTGGGGCTGCTCACAAGTGGAGGCTCCCACAAATCAATACAATGAGGAGCACACGAAGCACAACTCACACAAGCCACAAAACACAACACAATGTGCAAGAGATCAAATCGAGAGCCCATGTGCGATGATCTTGCTTCACTCTCATCCCCAAACCCTAATGTCTTCAAGATTTGGTCTTAGAGGGCTAGTAGGACGAGTGGAAGGCTTTGGAAGGCTCTAGGTCACTTGTGGCGGCGCTAGGGTTCAAAAGATCTCAAATAGGGGCCAGGGGTCCCCTTTTTATTGGGGTCCCGACAACTAACCGTTGCCACCAGGACAAACCCGAACTAGTCTGGCTCTGTGCCACCGACTATTCTGACCTTCTGGGACCACCAAAAATTTCACGTCATCGATCGAAAAAACAGATGACGTGCGCGCCAACATTTGAATTTCAAAAGGCCACTGACAATAAGGACTAGTCCGCTAAAAAATGGACTAGTCCGAAGTAGGACATAATGGTTTGGTCTATCCCAAAACAGACACAACTGGGTATGGCTGGACTAGTCCGGCCCTCTAGGGTTCTCTCTCGGTTAATATCACCAAGTATCAAACGGACTAGTCCGCACCACCATGGACAAGTCTGAATTTTTCCAGAGAGCTTTGGTCCGTTCCAAAATAGACAAGTCCGATCTACTGGGAAGTGAAGAATGGACTAGTCCTTACCCATATAGACAAGTCCGATCTCCTCCAGCGATCTTTAGTCCATCCCAAAGCGGACTTCTCTGCCTGGCCGGACTAGTCCGACCCTAAGGCCCGGACTAGTCCGACCTCCTAGGTTTTTTTTCTCATTTTTTGCTTCTCACTTAGGTTTTTCTCTCAACCACCACTTTGAGCCCTCTAGAATGATATCAATGCACATGATACATCCACCCTTACACATGATACGGCTCACTTAAGCTCAATATCATAGAACCTCTAATTTCTATGCTGGAGTCCCGTTTTGATACTTTCTTTTTGAGGATTTTCGTCTCATTTCAACCATTACACTTGTGCTTAAGATCAACTCAGATCATTAGTCTTCTAATTGTCGTCATCACTCATCCAAAACCCACGGGGATGCCTAGATGCACTTTCAATCTCCCCCTTTTTGGTGATTGATGACAACACATTAAGACTTCAACAAAAAAGGGTAATAATTTGCTTTCATAACATGTATTTGTATGAGTGACTCCCCCTCAGTTTATGCATCATGAGTAAGATAAATTGAGAGAGTTCTCATACATATACATGTTATGGTGGGGTGCCTAAGTGATGTGCTCATAAATTGTGATAAGGCAACAAATATGCAAGATAAACATGTAATTGACACAACACATCACAATTTATACAAAATACATGAGAATATAGATTAAGTCTTACAACAACTTGAAATGAGAGTTTTAAAACATAAGTCCATAGTGGATCAATCTCTCCATGAAACTATCTAAGTACCCCTGTTTTAAACCCCCTTTCCAATCTCCGCCCCCCCTTTGGCATCAATACACCAAAAATGAAAAGAAAGAAAGAAGAGTCGTAAGGTATACTCCTCATCATCATTATCATCGTTGTCGTCGTTGTCTCGCCCTTGGTGCCCGTTGTCGCTCTTCGTGGCCTCCGGATCATCATTAACATCATCTTCGGACAGAGCTGCAGTGGAGGTACCAACTTCACCAAATTGAGCAAGCTCCTCGGTGGTGAACTCTGGGAATGGAGTCAACTCCCCATCACTCTCCGCTACGGGAGACATAGTGATGTCCAGCTTCTCCCACATTGCCTTGAGATACTTCTCTTGGCGATGCTCCACACGACATTACCGAACTTCCGCCTTTCGACAAGAGGAAAATATGGCTTTGAATCACTCGAGGAATCCACTGCCACATTGTGATGAGGAGGAGGTGGTGGAGGAGGTGATGGCACAAAGTTTGAAGAAGAAGCCGGAGGATCCGCATTCTTCCTACAAGGGGCAGCCGGCTCCAGAGGTGGAATTTGAGGATGAAGCCTTCTATGAATGATATCCTTCTTGAAGTTGAGCCTGGACACCTTCTCGATTATGTACATGATGTATGGAGCATAGCCACATGATCGGTTTTGTGAGACCTATGTGTGCTGAATACATTGGCTTGTACTGAATACATTGGCTTTGTCAATAAAAGTTTTGAATGATGCGGTAACATCTTTTTAGCAAGGTCAGACTCTAGCTTCGAGCTTCTGCAAGGTCTGATGTAAGGTCCGACTTGCTTTGTCCAGGTCCAACATGTTTTTGGGTAGCTCCGGTGAGCTTTGTCTTTAGCTCCTGCATGTCTTTGATAGCTCCAGCATGTCTTTGTTAAGCTCCGATATGTTTTGCTAGGTCCGACTTATGTTGGTTAGCTCTGACATATTTTTCTAGCTCCGACTTTTGGGATGACTAGTTCCGACTAGTTTTGGTTAGCTCTGGTGCTAGGCTCCGGCGCTAGGTTGTACTAGCTTTGGTAAGCTCCAGCGCTAGGTTGTACTAGCTTTGGTAAGCTCCAGCGCTAGGTTGTACTAGCTTTGGTAAGCTCCTGCTCAAGCTTCGGTTAGCTTTGGTAAGGTCCGGTGCTTGATCGCAATGTTCCGGCTTATAATGTGAAATGTTTCGAACTTACTTTACATTGTTGGAAAGATTCCTTAGTATTCATTTGCTATGTTTTTGGTGCGTTTTGGTTGATATGGTTGATATCATTTTGCTATGGTTTGCAACATGCTTATGTGAGGTGCTCACGTAAGGTGTTGTGTTCGGAACTGACTTGAGTCAAGTCGCAAACTTGGGCTCGTACGGATTGGTTGTTTGTTCATGTGCAGGTGTTGCTTGAGTTCAAGTCATGGCTGGTGACGGGATCAATTGGACTAGTCTCAGGGAGGAGATGAGGTTCCAACAACCAAGTTCGGGAGGAATTGTGGTTGAGCGGGTTAGGAGGTCGCGTAGGATGATTGAATCAAGGGCAGTGCATATGAAGGTTATCGGACATCGAAGGAATGTGTTTGCACGTATGCATGCGGTGCATGATGTGGCAACATGGTTCCGAAGATGATTTATTGATGGGAAGATCTGGTTTGAAGGATCGGATCGTACCGGTTGATGACTTTGGCTGCGGCGGAGTCGGTTATGGCTCAGTATGGAAAGTATCGAGTTGGTTATGATAGGACTTCGTGTGGGTCACGAATTTGAGTTGTTTTAGGAATGTGGGATACATTTATAAGGTGTTTGGAAGTTTTAATATTGCTTCTATCTGCATATAGAAGAGTCCTAAGCAGTTATGAAAAGTTTCAATTCGTGATCTGAGTAGGATTAGAGTCCTAGTTGAGATTGGGTTGGCCTAAGGGCTGGTTATATAAGCAAGGGAGGACAGAGCTCGTGGTGCACAACTTTGGGGCTGTTCCTCTTGTGTTCTATTGAATAAAATTCGTAGTTGGAAGGAACTTTTGTGCCTTGTTCGTCCAACTTGTTCCAGACAAGTTTTACACGTCGAGTTTCTGGATAGCACTACCTTTGGTCGGTGGTTTTATTGTAAATCGAGTTTTAAAGATCCAAATGATGTGATTCTTTTTGGGTTATATTCAAAACTTGATTATCTATCATCTGTCAAAATTTTACGGTCATTGGATTTGTGGTTTCTGATCTACACGAGTTTCTTTGCAGCGTTCCAGAACTGTTTTTCTCGGGTAGGACAGATTGATCTTTTTTCGATCTTTCGATCATAACTTGAGTTTCTCTTGACAGATTTGAGTGATTCTTCTTGTGTGGTCTTCGTGACTTGATTCTTTCTGATATATATCACTTTTTTCATAGTGAAACACGTTTGGATTAGTCTCACACATGATTTCTTTAACAAATCGTTTTTCTGCTGAAGGGGTTGGGATTTAATTGTTTCCGCTGCGTAAGAATTTTTAAATCTACCGTTCACCCCCCTCTGGTAGCTTTTCACGTGTTCTTCGATCCTACAATTGGTATCAGAGCCACGGTGCTCTAATCATTGTTATTTGCACGTGTTTTTGACTAATCATCATGGAGAAATACTCCGCCAAACCTTGTGTGTTTGCTGGTATTGATTTTTAGGTTTAAAAGGCACGCATGGAGGCTTTCATACAGGCGCAAGGCTTTGCAATATGGGAGAAGGTGTACCAGCCTTATGAAGTGCCGTCAGATGATGAATTTACAGCTACAAATCTGAGAGATGTTGACAACAACAACAAGGCTCGAAACTTGATCATACAGTATTAACTCAAAGCGACTTCGACTGTGTTGCACACCTCCGATCTGCATACGAGGTGTGGAAAGCACTTTGTGACTACCACAAAGGATCCAACATGATCAAGGAGGTAAGGCAAGACATGTTCAAAAAATAATACATGCGCTTCGAGATGCAACCCGGTGAGTCCATTGATGATCTCTTTGCTCACTTTAATAAAATTCTATGCAATCTGTGTAGTGTGAATATTAACTTTTCTGATGCTGAAAATGCTAGGCAACTTCTTAGTGCATTAGACATGTCAATCTAGGAGATGAAAATTACATCTATTCGTGAATCAATTGTCATGAGTACACTTACTTTAGATGTGCTTTACTCTAAACTCAAAACTCATGAAATTGACATCTTATCATGTAAGAACCCAAATAAGTCTATTGTATTTGTCTCAAAATGTGATATGCCTAGCTCCGGCCAATCATCATCTTGCAATACTCTTGCTTTGTTGTCCTCACTAACCCTGGAGTAGATCGTGGAATTTTCAGAAGAGGAGTTAGCACTAATCTCTACTAGGTTCTCAAAAGCATTGCAAAATGTGAGAACTAGAAGGAGAGGAAGCTCCGGACCTCAACGCTGTTTTGAATGTGGTAAGATAGGACACTTTCGTACAGAATGCCCTAACCTTTCAGGTCCTACTACCCGTGAAGAAAAACAGAACAAGGTCAAGACCACCTCTGGAAACCCCAACAAGAAAAAGAAGGATACCATAGGACGCAAGATGATTAACAGCTTCATCACTGCACTTCAAGAGCTCGGTTCAAGCGATGTAGACTTTGAAAGTGATGAAGATGATGACGATCTGGCCAACTTATGCTTCATGGCGGGCAAAACAAGATCAAGATCAAGTCAGGAGGATGCAGAACACAACAGTGATGACGATGAGGTATGTTCTACCTGTAGTGAAATGTGTGATGCAATTTCTCATGCAACTATTATTGTTAAGAAAAAGGACATAAAGCTTAGGGATAATGCTGCTAAAATTGAATCACTAGAATCTGAAATCAACCATTTGAAAACCTTGATTCCTAGTGATGATTCTTGTCTCTCGTGTGATTTAATCTATGAACAATTGTCCACATTAAGAACTGCACATTCCTCTACTCTAGATAGACTTGAACTTGAAATTGAAAAGAACAAAAAGCTTGTTGCACTTGACATTGGAAACTTAAAAGATGCTTCTTGTTCTACAATTGATTTGCATTGTTCTAGTTGTGATGATCTTGAAAAGAAACTAAAAGATGCTATGAATGAAATTTCAATATTGAATAATGCTTTACATTCTCATGAAGTTAAATACTGTTCCAATTGCAAATTAAAAGGAAAAACTTCATGTGAAAATTGCCTTGATCTGTCCAATAAACTTGATAAGATGCATAGGACATTAGATCGGTTTTGTAATGGGAATAAGAACCTAAAATTGCTGCTGAATTCTTCCAAGTCTTGCAATGATAAAACTGGTATAGGTTTTGATTCTCATGCTCATGCTAAGGCACATCCACCTAAAATTGTAAAGTCATTAGTAAGTGGTTTGATTCAAACAGTCCTTAAACAAAAAGAAGTGGTTTTCAAATCTGCAGGAGTGTTGTCTCATTCGGTGAAAGCATCTACGCCCCCATGAGGTATGGTTTCGGTGATTAATGACAACCATTGGATTTTACTAATGAATTTGTGGATGCAAGGTCTCCCATATCACTCAATCAAATGAAATCTATATGTCATTGGAGATTACTAAACAATCAATTTATGAGATCAATCAATGTTGTGAAGATAAGAAGTAAAAGCTCTTATGTCAAAGTCATTCAACCATAATTGATGACACTTAATGCTTCACAACCATCAGAAGTACATTTCCAACAAATGTCTAAGAGGTCAATCGAGCAAAGTTCAAAAGAATCACTTAGAAACAACTCGAAGCAAACAAAATCAACTCACCGGATCAACCGATGTTTCCAGAGAACAACACGTCGGTCGAGTTGGTTTAGTAGAAGAAGAAGACCTCAGAACAAAGCACTCACCGGATCATACGATGTTAAGGGCTAAGCTACATCGGTCCATCAGTACAATATGCAATATCCTTGTACCAAGTGTAGCACCGGACCATCCGATGTACAACAATATACACATCGGTCAATCTCTCCAGTAAGTATCAAGTTTGAGCCAATCCTGGAGGAAGAGCCACCGGATCATCCGATGAGAAGACAAGTGTAACATCGGTCTAACAATGGTCATATCTGACACAATGACGTCAGCTAAAGTGAACTTGACCGCTGATAACTGAAGGGGAGACACCAGATCATCCGGTGTTCGCAGAAAAGTTCTGTCAGCCTACTTTTCCAACGGCTATTTCGTGGAGGCTGGCTATAAATACCCCCTAAACCTGTCAAATCGACAAGTCTTGATCACCAGACATAATCTACACATCCACAAGCATTCAAGACAAAGAGCCATCACTTCTACATCATTTAGACCACCTACACACCAAGAGATAGGCTAGAGCTAGCTAGAGAGAGAGCTTGTGTGCCTCCATTCTGGGTGAGTGGAATCTCTAGGGTAGTGAGAGCCTTAAGGGAGTGTCCCTTGGTGTTTGTAACTGAGATAGACTTCCGAAGCTTGCCAAGAGGATTGTAGAAGCCCAAAGGATCGAAGTTGTACAAGGCTTGAGCTCCACCGTGCCGAGGTTGGCAAACGGAGAAGAATAGTGGATATCCCTTGTCTCGGTGACTTGGGTGTGGCTATACCCTTTGGTGGGTGCCACAACGTGGATGTAGGAAGATCTTGACGATCTTTCCGAACCACGGGATAAATCCTCGTGTCTCCTCGGGAGTTTGCGTCCTCTTCCTCTCCCTTACATTTATGCATTTTATATTCAGCGAAGTTGCTATTTACTTCAATGCATAGATTGTTTGCGTATGGAATTAGGCTTTTAGGAATTAAGTTTTATTGCTTAGATTTTTCAAAAAAAGCCCAATTCACCCCCCTCTTGGGCATTCGATCCTTACAATTGGTATCAGAGCGAGGTTGCTCATAGGATCATTCTAGCTTCACCGCTAGAGAGCTAAAATGGCCAAGGTTGGGGGTTCGGTTCCTATCTTTGAGGGCAAGAACTTTGCCTATTGGAAAGCACGCATGCGCGCTTATCTAGAGGCTATTGCTCCCGAAGTATGGGAAGCGACCCACGCGGGGTTTGGAGAACACAACTATGTTGGTGATCAAATTAAATGGGATGCTAAAGCTAGGAATGCAATCTATGAATGTATTAGTCAAGATGTGTTTGCTAGAATTGCTAGTAAAGAAAAAGCTTGTGAAATTTGGGCTTGCTTAATAGAGATTCATGAGGGTTCTTCTCGAGTCAAGGAACTTAAATATCAAATGCTTAAAGCAAAATATGATGAATTTAAGATGCTACCTCATGAAAATGTCTATGAGATGTTCTCTTACTTGAATGTACTTATTGAAGAAATTAATGCTCTTGACATTGTTTCTCTTGGCAAGGGACTCATAAACCGCAAGATCCTCATGCTCCTTCCCAAGCCAAAGTACAACATCAACAACTCCATGCTTCAAAAGGAGTCTCTTGACCACATTGAAGTTTCAGAGCTCATTGGAGAAATTCACGCTCATGAGATGAGTGTACTTGGGATGATGGAGCAATCATCTTCAAAAACAATTGCTCTAAAGGCCTCCACCAAGAAAACAAGCCTCAAGAAGAAGAAGGTGGTTGAGCATAGCTCAAGTGAAGAAGAGCAAGCATCAAGTGAAGATGATGATGATGAGCTTGCATTAATGATGAGAAAGTTCTCACGCTTGAACTCCAAGATTACTAAGAAGGGATAGACATTTGATCCCAAGAAGAAAGCGTTTCTACCAAGGAGAGATGATCACAAGACTTGCTACAATTGTGGTGATCAAGGCCACATCTCCTATGATTGTCCAAAACAGGACAAAAGAAGAGAGAACCACAAGAGCAATCATCGCAAGCTTGAAGAAAGTGATGATGATGAAGAAGAGGCCAAACCCAAACCAAGATCCTTTGGGAAGAGGAAACATGACAAGGGCAAGAAGACAAGACTCTTCCCAAAGAAGAGAAATGGCCCACAAAAGGTGTTCATGTGTGAGGCAAATGAATGGGTCACCGATGAAGAAACAAGTGATGAAGAGAGTGAAGTGGAAGAAGAAAGTTTGGCCGGCCTCGCCATTGCCAACAATGATGACTCACCTCTTCATCCACCGCCCATGTGCCTCATGGTGAAAGGTAACACCAAGGTATGTGACGACTCTAGCGATGATGAGCTTTCCCCCGATGATTTAACTTCTTTAATAAATTAATATCATGCTATCATTAAGAGGGAAAAGAGTAAGGTTAAGGCTCTTGAAGGAACTCGTGCTAAGCTTGAGAGTGCTAACCTTGATTTTCTTGACAAGTATGAAAGCATACTCAAAGAGCATGACACGCTCAAATCCCATGTCAAGCAAGTTGAGGAGGATAAGGCTCAAATCAAGCTAGATCATCATGAGCTTGACTTAGCCCACCAAGCACTCTTGGGAAAGCACAATGAGTTAATCCAAGAGCATCAAACACTTAACCTTGCTTATGAAGTGCTTGATCAAGAGTTAAAAACTATGAAGAAACAAACTCTTAATGATAAGATATCCATTACTTCTCATGCAACTAATGTCTTGCACAAGTCTTTGCCTTTGAAAGAGAACACTAGGGAGAAGGACTTGTTGGAAGAAATTGAGAGTCTCCGCACTAGTGTGGCTAGACTATCAAAAGGAGAAGTCAAGCACAAGGAAATCCTCTTCCAACAAGCAAAGGCCTTCAACAAGAGAGGACTTGGATCCTTCCCGGTGCCTAACAAAGGAAAGGTGCCCTCACCGGAGCTTAGAACAAGCTTCATCAAGGAAGTTGGTTCTTATTGCCAACATTGTGAGGTCACCGGTCACCACACAAGGGAGTGTCCTCTTCCTAACCGACCTTCTCCAAAATTGCCTACTAACTACAAATCTACTTTCAATGATCATTATTATCTCTTGAGTAAAGTAGATGGCAAGGTGAAGGCAAGATTCATTGGCAAAGACATGAAGGGCATGAAGGGGAAGCTCCCCAAGCAACTTTGGGTCCCAAAAACACTTGTATCACACATACAAGGACCTAAGTTGGCTTGGGTGCCTAAAGTCAAAAATTGAATTCATGTGTGTAGGTGAACTACAAAGCCGGAGGAAAGCATTGGGTACTCGATAGCGGGTGCACTCAACATATGACCGGCAATGATGGTATGTTCACCACCATAGAAAACCCCGGCAATCATGAACAAGTCACCTTTGGTGATAACTCTAAGGGTAAGGTAATTGGGTTAGGTAAGATTGCTATTTCAAATGACTTATCTATTTCTAATGTTTTGTACGTTAAGTCATTAGTTTTAATTTACTTTCTATTGCACAACTATGTGATCTTGGACTAACATGCACATTTAGCAAAAATGATGTTGTTGTGAGTAGTGAAACAAGCCAAGAACTAGTATTCAAAGGGTTTCAGCATGGACACCTCTACCTAGTGGACTTCTCCAACAAGAATGCTAGCTTGACCACTTGCCTTTTCACTAAGACAAGTTTGGGATGGCTATGGCACCGACGCATAGCGCACATAGGGATGAGAAAACTCAAGAAGTCATTCAAGCTTGGGATGGTGACCAGCATGAAGGATGTCACTTTTGAGAAGAACAAGCTTTGTAGCGCTTGTCAAGCCGGGAAGCAAGTTGCTTCACACCACCCAATGAAGACAATGGTGTCAACCTCCAAGCCACTTGAGCTACTTCACATGGACCTCTTCGGACCATCCACATATCAAAGCCTTGGTGGTAACCTCTATTGTCTCATTATAGTTGATGAATACTCTCGCTATGCTTGGACTTTATTTCTAGGTGACAAGATTGAAACTCCGGAAGTGTTCAAGACCTTCGCCAACCGCGCTCAACGGGAATTTCAACTTCCCATCATAAGGTCCGGAGTGACAACGACACCGAATTCAAGAACTACAACATTGGGGAGTGGTGTGACCGTGAAGGTGTGAAGCATGAGTTTTCGGCCACATACACTCCTCAACAAAATGGTGTTGTTGAAAGGAAAAACAAGACACTCATCACTCTTGCGCGAGCAATGCTTGATGACTACGGCACATCGGAGAAGTTTTGGGCCGAAGCAATCAACACGGCGTGCCATGCCGCAAATAGGGTCTACCTACATCACCTACTTCAAAAGACCCCGTACGAGCTTCTCATTGGGATAAAGCCCAACATCTCCTACTTTCGAGTCTTTGGGTGCAAGTGCTACATCTAACACAAGAAAAGGCTCGGTAAGTTTGAAAGAAGATGTGATGTTGGTATATTTCTTGGTTATGCATCAAACTCAAAAGCATATCGAGTATTCAACCAAACCTCCGGTTTAGTTGAGGAAGGTTGTGATGTTGAGTTTGATGAATCTAATGGCTCCCAAGAGGAGAGTTTTGGTCATGATGAAATAGAGGATGAGCCTCTACGAGAAGCCATGAAGAACATGACCATTGGAGACGTCAAGCCTAAAGTTGAGGAGAGCCATGATCAAGGGGGAGCTTCAAGTTCCAACATCAACACCTCCATGTCGCCTCAAGTTGACGAAGAAGAGAAGGATGATCCATTGCCGACTCAAGACTCACAAGCCCAACAACATCAAGAAGAAGAAGAAGTCCATGATCAAGTCCAACCACAAGAGGAGCAACACGGATCACCATCGCCAAGTGCTTCACAACCACTTATGAGGCATGGACGCATCTCCAAGGCGCATCCGATGGACCAAATCATTGGGAGTCTGTCAAGGGGGTGTAAGTACACGTTCTCGCCATTTCGCTTCATTTTGTGAGCACTACTCGTTTGTTTCATGTGTAGAACCCACTCACATTGAGGAGGCACTCCAAGACCCAAATTGGGTGATGGCTATGCAAGAAGAACTCAACAACTTCATCCGCAATGAAGTTTGGGTGTTGGAGGAGCGATCCAAGGACAAGAATGTCATCAGGACAAAGTGGGTGTACCGCAACAAACAAGACGAGAATGGCATTGTGGTCCGCAACAAGGCAAGACTTGTGGCCAAAGGGTACTCGCAAGTTGAAGGACTAGATTTTGGGGAGACATTTTCTTCGGTCGCCCGGCTAGAAGCCATCCGTATACTTCTTGCCTTTGCATCACATCATAATATTAGACTTTATCAAATGGATGTGAAAAGTGCCTTTCTTAATGGTTACATTAACGAGCTTGTTTATGTTGAACAACCTCCCGGGTTTGAAGATTCGAGGAATCCTAATCATGTGTATAGGTTGCACAAGGCGCTCTACGGGCTCAAGCAAGCACCTAGGGCGTGGTATGAACGACTATGGGATTTCCTTATCATGCAAGGATTCAAGATCGGGAGGGTGGACACTACACTCTTCACCAAAGACATCAACGGAGATTTGTTTATTTGTCAAATTTATGTTGATGATATTATTTTTGGTTCAACTAACGAAGCTCTTAGCCATGAGTTTCACAAAATGATGTCTAGGGAATTTGAGATGTCAATGATTGGAGAGCTCAACTTCTTCCTTGGATTTCAAATCAAGCAACTTCAAGAGGGGACCTTCGTCTATCAAGAGAAGTATACCAAGGACCTCTTGAAGAAATTTGAGATGGGAGATTGTAGCTCAAGAAGCACTCCAATGGCAACAAATTGTCATCTCGATGCGGATAAGGACGGTAAACCTATTGACCAATCTAACTACTGTTCTATGATTGGTTCATTGCTTTATCTTACCGCATCTAGGCCCGATATCATGTTTAGTGTATGCTTGTGTGCTCGCTTTCAAGCGGCACCTAAAGAATCGCATCGGAAGGCGGTCTTTAGGATACTTCGGTATCTTAAGCATACCCCTAATGTGGGCTTGTGGTACCCTAAAGGAGCAAAATTCCACCTCTTGGGATACTCGGATTCGGACTTTGCCGGATGCCGCGTGGATCGCAAGAGTACCTCCAGTGGGTTCCACTTGCTTGGGCGTTCCCTAGTATCTTGGTCTAGCAAGAAGCAAAATTATGTCGCCTTGTCCACGGTGGAGGCGGAATATATTGCGGACGGTGCATGTTGTGCCCAAATTCTTTATATGAAGCAAACTCTTTTGGACTTTGGTGTTAAACTTGGTTGTGTGCCTCTCCTTTGTGACAATGAAAGTGCAGTTAAGATAGCTAAAAACCCCGTACAACACCCCCGCACTAAGAACATTGATATTCGCCATCATTTCTTGAGGGACCATGAAGCTAAGGGAGACATCTCATTGCGAGGTGTTAGGTCCGAAGAACAATTGGTGGATATCTTCACTAAACCACTTCATGAGAAAACTTTTTCTAGGCTAAGAAGTGAATTAAATGTGCTAGATGCATCAAACGTCATGTAAGTTGCCATGATCATGTAAGAATGCATATCATATAGGTCTTGTCTAACTTTCAAAGGATAGGGGTGAACAAGGGTTAGCTTGGGATGGAGGTTCTTTTGGTTTGCCCAAGGCTTGGAGAGTGGCTCTCCCTGAAGAAGCCTTCGAAAGGTTCAAATTTGGCAAGATAGATTTACTTTATGCCTTGCATGATGCCTGCCATATGGACTTGTAATTTCTTTCATTATAAAATGTTTGGCATTGCATACGGTAGATTGTCACAAAGGGGAACTCACCTCATGAGAAAGAGACTTGTTTGAAATGCAATATCTCAACTCATATGAGGTGGAAAGAACAAAATGTTAGGTGCGTTAATGCCTAAAGGAACATGCTCTAAAGAGATAGAAGTCCTCATACTCTAGCTCACAAAGCATGGGCCTTACATTTTATTTGGATATTTTTTCCTTCCCATTTTCTTTGGTGTTCTATATGCTTTTAGGCTTAGCCAAGTTATTGGCATATTAGTATTTTTAAGGGGTAAGGGGTTGCCCAAAAAGTCCTAAGACATGTGTTTCTCATTGTTTGTTTGTTTGCTCAAAGGACATATATGGGATGTTGCTGTTTTGTAGTCATCGGATTATCCGATGCTTAGGTTAGACCATCATCGGATCAGTTGGTGTTCAAAGACCAACAGTCAGTTCAGTCAAGTGTGACAAATCAACCGGCGAGTTCATTTTGAAAAACATCGGTCCATCCGGTGTTCACATTTCTGGAACTGTGCTGAAATCCACCGATGCTATTCCTTTCCACGTCGGATCATCTAGTGTGAACGGCACCTTTTTGAATATCCTTACTGTGGCATTCGACCGATGCCTCTACCTTTCAACATCGGTCCATCCAGTGTTAAAGTTTCGGCTAGGGTTTGGGACCCACTATTTAAACGGTGCTTCGCCTCCCGTTTTCTCTCTCCCCGACCCCGACTTCACCTCCGCCGCCGATCCTCTCGCCCAAGCGCCGCCACCACCGACCGCCGCCGCCGCTGCCCTCTGGCCTCTTGCGCCGTCGAGGAGCGAGAGCGTGGACGAGGAGGATCAATGAGGATCCGCGAGGCTCGTCCGAGGCAGCCTCCCGTGATCGATGAGTCCGAGGCGGAAGAAGAGCCAGAAGTGCCACTCATTCGCCGGCGATCAGCCAGGACCCGTGGGGGTCCTCCCGTGGCAGCACCACGTCTGAGACCAACTGCTGCCGATCGCCGTGAGGACAGGGAGGCCCAGAGAGCCATCTACGAGATGGACACCACCGTCGACGTTGGTGAAGGTGTCCGGTTGACTGATTACCGGAAGATGAAGGCCAAGCAGCTAAGAAGACTCAGATGGAGTGTCTTGCTTGAGGAGTGGTACCCGCAGCCCAGAGAGGCTCTTGTGGACAGTCGTTTCTGGACCGTGACACAGGCGTCTCTATACGAGACCTATAGACACCAAGGCCACAAGCTATTCCAGCAAAACTTTCTGGATTGGGATCAGCTCGCCCTGGCAGCAGAGAGAGAGATACGCCCATACTTTGGGAGGTATTGAGGGCTGGTGCAGTTGATGTCCTACGACAGGAGTGCATATGTGGAGGATTGGGTCCGCGTATTCTACGCTACCCTATATGTCTCTGAGGGCCGTAGATCGATAGACTTCATGTTCATGGGCCAACACTATCACTTGACGAGGCAGACATTGGCACAACTGCTCGGAGTGGACCTGCACGACACTTGCGTGCATGAGAGAGTATATGGACAGGCAGACCCGCCGAGGAGGCCGCTCACTGGAGGAGCGGCACCACCACTGGAGGAGATCCACTCTCTGTTTGGACCGACCTTCTCTCCAGACCAGCCGAGGGTACCGGCACTACTGACTCCAACTGCGCGCACAGTGCACCTTGCCTTGCGCCGCACTCTCCTGCCAAGGTCCGGATACTTAGAGGGGTTCACCAGCCTGCAGCAGACCCTCCTGTTCTACATCATGAATGGGATGGAGTTTGATATTGTGGACGTCCTCATATGCGAGATGGAGGATGTGATCACCGATGGAGTGGGCATGATGAGGCAACTTGTTTTTGGACACTGGATCAGCTACCTGCTCTCCATGATGGTTCCTGAGGAGTCCGCCGTGCGTGACCGTCTCACTGACGAGAGCGTCACACGGTTCAGCCACTACCGAGCTCCAGCTCCTCGAGACCGCCACCTTGGCCGTCCAGTCGAGCGTCAGGTTCGTGCTCGTCTATCTGAGGAGGACTGGTCGGATCTGGAGAAGGAAGATGAGAGGCTGGCAGAGGCAGAAGCTCAGGGTGAGGACCTGCAGTATATATGGTCCGAGAGCGACACGGATGACAGTGTCGAGGAGTACTTCCCACCTCCTCCCTCACCCAGGCAGCATGATGCGGAGGCTGGAGGCTCTATAGTGCCACCCCCTACTCCACCTCCCGTCACAGAGGCACAGGTCTCTCAGCTGTCTGAGCTCACCTCACTCCTGCAGCAGATGGTTGAGCAGCAGCGCCTGGACCGGCTTGCAGCTCAGCAGGCCCGAGCGGAGCAGGCAACACGTCTTCTGGAGCTCCAGCAGCAGCAGCAGGAGATGCAGCGCCAGATCGCCCGTGAGAGGCGAGAGGACACTGACCGGTTGACTGGGCTAATCGACCAGATGCACCAGCGCTCCCTCGACCAGCAGCAGTAGACGCAGCAGGCAATGATGGGCATCCTTGGGTTGATCACCAACCTCTACACCCAGACCAGGATTGCCCTGCCATTGCAGCTGCCAGGCGTCGCTCCACCTCCACATGTCCTTGCTCCAACTGCAGCTCCGGTGCTGACCACGCCTATCCCGTCGTTCAACATGTCTCCACTGCTGGCTCCAGGTGCACCGATTCACTCTCCACTGCCGGCTACAACGCTGTTCTAGCAGACGCCGACATCCGTCGTCAGTGCCCCCTTGCCAGAAGCTACTACTCAGCAGGCACCGACGGCGGCTCCTACGGCTCCGACAGCTCCTTCCACCTCTACTCCAGGCAGCAGCTCCGACGACAACACTTCCGACGGTGACTAGTTTGTTATCGCGCCTAGTACTCAGGGTCCTTAGGCACTTGGATCCCTTTTTGGTGTCTTGATGCCAAAGGGGGAGAACAGTTAGAGAGTCAGGGGGAGGGTTGCTTAGAGGGTTGCTTAGTCTCAGGGGGAGTCTGTTTCTCTATCTTTTGTATTTTGGTGCTTATATTTTGTAATTCGATGTTTTTGCTACTCATTTGGTGTTTATTGAATACTCTTAAGTTATTAATCGATTGAGCTTATTTGGTGTCTATCTATATCTTATTATCACATATTCACTTGAGTTATTCCTTGATTGAGCTTTCAAATTCATTACTATCAAGTGTGATAATCTTGTATTCATTGCATATCCTCTTAAGTTTCGTACTATCAAATTCATTACTATTGTGCTTTAATTGTTGTGTTGTCATCAATCACCAAAAAGGGGGAGATTGAAAGCATCTAGGCCCCCATGAGGTATGGTTTCGGTGATTAATGACAACCATTGGATTTTACTAATGAATTTGTGGATGCAAGGTCTTCCATATCACTCAATCAAGTGAAATCTATATGTCATTGGAGACTACTAAACAATCAATTTATGAGATCAATCAATGTTGTGAAGATAAGAAGTAAAAGCTCTTATGTCAAAGTCATTCAATCATAATTGATGACACCTAATGCTTCACAACCATAAGAAGTACATTTCCAACAAATGTCTAAGAGGTCAATCAAGAAAAGTTCAAAAGAATCACTTAGAAACAACTCGAAGCAAACAAAATCAACTCACCGGATCAACCGATGTTTCCAGAGAACAACATGTCGGTCGAGTTGGTTTAGTAGAAGAAGAAGACCTCAGAACAAAGCACTCAGTGGATCATCCGATGTTAACGGTTAAGCTACATCGGTCCATCAGTACAATATGCAATATCCTTGGACCAAGTGTAGCACCGGATCATCCGATGTACAACAATATACACATCGGTCAATCTCTCCAATAAGCATCAAGTTTGAGCTAATCCTGGAGGAAGAGCCACCGGATCATCCGATGAGAAGACAAGTGTAACATCGGTCTAACAACGGTCATATCTGACACAATGACGTCAGCTAAAGTGAACTTGACCGATGATAACTGAAGGGGAGACATCGGATCATCCGGTGTTCGCAGAAAAGTTCTGTCAGCCTACTTTTCCAACGGCTATTTCGTGGAGGCTGGCTATAAATACCCCCTAAACCTGTCAAATCGACAAGTCTTGATCACCAGACATAATCTACACATCCACAAGCATTCAAGACAAATAGCCATCACTTCTACATCATTTAGACCACCTACACACCAAGAGATAGGCTAGAACTAGCTAGAGAGAGAGCTTGTGTGCCTCCATTCTGGGTGAGTGGAGTCTCTAGGGTAGTGAGATCCTTAAAGGAGTGTCCCTTGGTGTTTGTAACTGAGATAGACTTCCGGAGCTTGCCAAGAGGATTGTGGAAGCCCGGAGGATCGAAGTTGTACAAGGATTGAGCTCCACCTTGCCGAGGTTGGCAAACGGAGAAGAATAGTGGATATCCCTCGTCTCGGTGACTTGGGTGTGGCTATACCCTTTGGTGGGTGCCACAACGTGGATGTAGGAAGTTCTTGAAGATCTTGTCAAACCACGGGATAAATCCTCTTGTGTCCTCGGGAGTTTGCATCCTCTTCCCCTCCCTTACATTTATGCATTTTATATTCCGTGAAGTTGCTATTTACTTCAATGCATAGATTGATTGCGTAGGGAATTGGGCTTTTAGGAATTAAGTTTTATTGCTTAGATTTTTTAAAAGAAGCCCAATTCACCCCCCCCTCTTGGGCATTCGATCCTTACATTCAGTTTCAAATAAAAATATTGCTTGCTCATTTAGACATGAACACAAAGTTAAATTTCATTGTACCTACTGTGGTAGATATGGTCATGTCATAGATTTTTGTTATAGACTATCTAATCAACAGAATAGGGAAAGAATGATTGCTAGATCTCATAACTTTCATACAAAATTTGCTGCATATATTAAACCGAATGGTAGGAACATGCAACCTGTTGTTATGAGTCAAAAACATTCAATGTTTGCCTCCAGAGCTACTGATTTTTGTGCTACACAAGTAACACCTGATTGGTCAGTAGTTAAGAATAAAAAACCTCAAACTTTGACTCATAAACCTGATGTTTTATCTCAGCTTTCGCATGTTTTTCCTGCTGCATGTTGTGTGACTCAGTACTGGATACCTAAATGCCTTTTGACTAACCCCAGTAGTGAGTCATCGATGTATTGTGCTTCTATGTAGGTTACATGCTTAAGGAAGTAGAACATTTGGATTGTGGATTCAGGTTGCTCACGCCACATGACCGGTAACAAAGAATGGTTCTCCTCCCTCTCTTCAGTATCATGTGTAGAGAATGTTACTTTTGCCGATAATTCTTCAACTCCTATAATTGCTAAGGGTTCGGTTAGAGTAAATGATCACTACACTTTGAAAGATCTGGCACTTGTCAAAAATTTGAAATACAACTTGTTTTTTGTTTCACAATTGCTAGATGAAAATATGGAAATTATTTTCACTAAAAATTGCTGCAAAGTTGTAAATTCAAACAATGAGCTTATATTTAACATGTCACGATATGGAAGAGTTTTTAAAGCTGATTTTGATATGTCTTCCTCTAAGCATAGGTGTCTAGTTGCTAATGGTCAAAGGACTTATATTTTTAGCATCGTAGACTTGGTCACGTAGGCTTTGATCACCTAACGCCTGTTAGTTCTCTTGATCGCATACATGGGCTACCTAAGCTTAAAGGGGACAAAAAATTGTGTGCTCTTCTTGTAGACATGCTAAGATGGTCGCAGGTTCACATACTCCTCTCACAATGATCATGACTACTGAACCGGGTCAACTTTTGCACCTTGACACCGTAGGACCTTCACGTGTTCAATCCTTCGGAGGTAAACGGTATGTTCTTGTTATTGTTGATGATCATTCTAGATACTCTTGGGTTTACTTTATGGCATCTATGAATGAAGATTTTGGTCACTTTAGAACTTTATTTCTCAGATTATCAATTGATCACCCAAGATCTTTAAAAGCAATTAGAAGTGATAACGGAACTGAATTTAAAAATCAATATTTTGATCACTTTTGTACTGAAAATGGAATAGATCATAAATTTCCTTCACCATATGTACCTCAACAAAATGGTGTCGTAGAAAGAAAGACAGAACCTTAGTTGAGATGGCTAGAACTATGCTTGATGAATATCAAACTCCTAGGAAATTTTGGGCTGATGCAATTGCAACCGCTTGTTATGTCTCAAATCGTGTTTTCTTGCGCGCTAAGCTATGTAAAACACCATATGAGCTCCGGTTTGGACATAGGCCTAGTGTTACGCACTTTTGGGTCTTTGGTTGCAAATGTTTTTTTAAGAAACATGGTAATCTTGATAAATTTGAACCTAGATCCATTGATGGCATGTTTCTTGGTTATCCATCTCATACTAGAGGCTACTGTGTGCTTTTACTTGACACTAACAAAATTGTGGAGACTTGTGAAGTGTCTTTTCATGAATCTAGCCCAGGTACTAGCTCAAACATTGCAGGTCCAGATCCATATCTACAGGGGGGAGCATTTTCGTTGAAGATGAGGAAGAGGTGGAGCTGCTGCCCGAAAATTCAGCAGCTAATGACATTATTCGAGCTCCAGATTTTGATTCACAGCCAGCACCAACGACCACCATTACTGGTCCAGATCCTCCTCAGGTCACAGGCTCATCGATTTGTGATGAACATGAAGAAGAAGAAGCTTGTGAAGTGTCCACTCCCCTCCGAGTTCTCAAAATTCATCCTCCACAACAGATTATTGGAAGCTTGCACGAACGAGTTACACGGTCCAGGTTTTGCAATTCAAACTCTCATGCTCATTCTGCTTTTGTTGCTTCTTTTGAACTCAAAGATATATCACACACACTCACTAATGAATCTTGGATCATTGCCATGCAAGAAGAGTTAGAAAATTTTGAAAGAAATAATGTTTGGAAACTTGTACCTCCTCCTCAAGGTCACACTTTAATTGGAACTAAATGGGTGTTTAAAAATAAACATAGTGAGGATGGGGTTGTGGTTAGGAATAAGGCTAGGTTGGTTGCTCAAGGTTTCACTCAAGTTGAAGGTCTAGATTTTGATGAAACTTTTGCTCCTGTTGCTCGATTAGAAGCCATAAGAATTTTGTTAGCTTTTGCTGCATCTAAAGGTTTTAATATATATCAAATGGATGTTAAAAGTGCTTTTCTTAATGGCTGCATAGATGAGGAGGTTTATGTCAAACAAGCACCGGGTTTGAAAATTCAGATTTTCCTAATCATGCTTACAAACTGTCCAAAGCTTTGTACGGTCTCAAACAAGCCCCTATAGCATGGTATGATAGGTTAAAACATTCTTACTTGAAAAGGGGTTTACCATGGGCAAGGTTGATAAAACTCTTTTTGTGCTTAAGCATGGCAATGACTCATTATTTGTTCAAGTGTATGATGACGATATTATCTTTGGTTGTGCTTCTCATGATCTTTTGTCCAAGTTTTCAGCTATGATGAGTTCAGAATTTGAGATGAGTATGATGGGAGAACTCACATACTTTTTGGGGCTGCAAATCAAGCAAACCAAGGAGGGTACCATTGTGCATCAAACAAAGTATACAAAAGACCACCTAAGGCGCTCCAACATGGACAAAAACAAGCCTCTTCAGACACCAATGGGAATAACAACAACACTTGAACTTGATGAAGATGGTGAACCCGTGGATCAAAAAGAATATAGAAGCATGATCGGATCACTTTTGTACCTCACGACATCAAGACCGGACATACAATTCAGCGTATGTCTTTGTGCACAGTTTCAAGCCTTCCCACGTGCTTCACATCATCAAGCCATCAGAAGGATTCTCCAGTACTTACATGGAACTCAAGAATTTGGCATTTTTCTTCCTTCTTCCTTAACCGTTACTTTGAAAGCTTTTTTCGATGCTGATTTTGGAGGTTGTAGGATTGATAGGAAAAGTACTTCTGGTGCTTGTCATTTTCTTGGTAATTCACTTGTTGCTTGGTCCTCTAGAAAACAAAATTCAGTTGCACAATACACAGCCGAGTCTAAATATGTAGCTGCTGCTAGTGCTTGCTCACAAATTCTTTAGATTGTTCAAACACTTAAAGACTATGGGGTTGATCTAGATAGTGTTCCACCGTTTTGTGATAACACTAGTACCATTTGCATTGCTAAAAACCCTGTGCAACATTCTAGAACAAAGCACATTGATATTAGGTATCACTTTCTCAGTGATAATGTTGAAAAAGGAAACATTGTGCTTCACCATGTAGATACCGAAAACAATTGGCTGACATTTTCACAAAACCTTTGGATTTCACTCATTTTTGTTTCACGTAGTGAAATAGGGGTTATGCATCCTCATGGCTTACATTGAGGGGGAGTTTTCAAACTTGAGAAGTCTATGTGTGAATCTGAAATTAAAATAATATGAGCATAGTATTTCATACATATATGACTTTGTGATTCCTTTTACATGCTAAAAGTTCTTACTACATTACTCTTGTTATACATTTTGTAGTTTTTTCCATGTCTAGTAATTGGAATAATTACTTACACTAACTCTGGTCATGGTTGAACTTTCTTGCTGTTTTGAACTTGTTGCATGCTCACAAGTGTTTTTAATCATAAAGAATTAATCAAGTAATCAACTCACATGTTGAGTTTTTGTGAACAAATATAAGTTGAGAAAAGATCAAGAGAATATGCATGCATCGCACTTCTTCTTTTGAGATAGCTTATCATTGCACTTAGATATGAACTTGGAAGAAGTTGTGTATGACTAAAACCATGTCCTTAAGCTTCTGGTTGTCAAATGACATAGGCTTGGCTTGTTTGGTTAGAATAAGGCAGATGAACATATAATCTCTTGCAAATATCATATGATCTAGATCTGTGCTCTGAAAAATAATAAAATGCAGCAACAAGTGTCATGCTTTCAGGTTTTGAAATAGTTAAGTTTGTGAGATCATGACTTGCTTAAATTAAAAATTACATTTGATCTCTAGCATGGCTTACACTACTTTATGTATCTCATTGTTGTGATAGTGTAAGTTACTTGATAGTATGACTTGGATGAGCTTTCTTTTATATGTATATGTTATAATATGCTCATAACAATTAAAATTTCTCTTTTGAACCTTGCTGAATACATTGCCAAAGGGGGAGAGATAATATGTGAATTTTTAAAAAACAAATATGCAAGGTGGAGACATTGATTACACATTGCACATATTCAGTTTTTGGCACGATTCTTCACAGGGGGAGAACTTCTTTTTCTCATTTTATTTCTTTTTTACAAAGGGGGAGAAATTATTTTTAAAACTTTTAATGTGAATAAGCCAATGTTCGGATTTAAAGTGGTGTTGCCAATGCATTCATCAAGGTGGAGATTGTGAGACCTATGTGTGTTGAATACATTGGCTTGTACTGAGTACATTCTCTTTTTCAATAATAGTTTTGAATTCTACGGTAACCCCGATGTAAGGTCCGACGTAAGGTCCGACTTGTTTTGTCTAGGTCCGACATGTTTTTGGGTAGCTCCGGTGAGCTTTGTCTTTAGCTCCAACATGTCTTTGATAGCTCCGACATGTCTTTGTTAAGCTCCGATATGTTTTGCTAGGTCCGACTTATGTTGGTTAGCTCCGACATGTTTTTCTAGATCTGACTCTTGGGATGACTAGTTCCGACTAGTTTTGGTTAGCTCCGACACTAGGCTCCAGCGCTAGGTTGTACTAGCTTTAGTAAGCTCCGGCGCTAGGTTTTACTAGCTTTGGTAAGCTCCGACGCTAGGTTGTACTAGCTTTGGTAAGCTCCGGCTCAAGCTTCGGTTAGCTTTGGCAAGGTCCGGTGCTTGATCGCAATGTTCTGGCTTTTAATGTGAAATGTTTTGAACTTGCTTTACATTGTTGGAAAGTTTGCTTAGTATTCATTTGCTAAGTTTTTTGTGCTTTTTGTTTGATATGGTTGATATCATTTTGCTATAATTTGCAACATGCTTATGTGAGGTGCTCACGTAATGTGTTGTGTTCGGAACTGACTTGAGTCAAGTCGCGGACTCGGGCTCGTACGGATTGGTTGTTTGTTCATGTGCAGGTGTTCCTTGAGTTCAAGTCATGGCTGGTGATGGGATCCATTGTACTAGTCTCAGGGAGGAGATGAGGTTCCAACAACCATGTTCGGGAGAAATTGTGGTTCAACGGGTCAGGAGGTCGCGCAGGATGATTGAATCAAGGGGAGTGCATATGAAGGTTACTGGATGTCAAAGGAGGTGTTCGCACGTATGCATGCGGGGAATGACGTGGCAACATGGTTCCGCAGGTGGTTTATGGATGGGAATATCTGGTTGGAAGGATGGGATCGTACCGGTTGATGACTTTGGCTGCGGCGGAGTCGGTTATGGCTCGGTATAGAAAGTATCGAGTTGGTTATGATAGGATTTCGTGTGGGTCACAAATTTGAGTTGTTTTAGGAATGTGGGATACGTTTCTAAGGTGTTTGTAAGTCTTAAGATTGCTTCTATCTGCGTATAGAAGAGTCCTAAGCAGTTATGGAAAGTTTCGATTCGTGATCTGAGTAGGATTAGAGTCCTAGTTGAGATTGGGTTGGCCTAAGAGCTGGTTATATAAGCAAGGGAGGACAGAGCTCGTGGTGCACGACTTTGGTGCTGTTCCTCTTGTGTTCCATTGAATAAAATTCGTAGTTTGAAGGAACTTTTGTGCCTTGTTCGTCCAACTTGTTCCAGACAAGTTTTACTCATCGAGTTTCTGGACAGCACTACCTTTTGTTGGTGGTTTTATCATAACTCGAGTTTTACAGATCCAATTGATGTGATTCTTTTTGGGTTATCTTCACAACTTGATTATCTATCATCTGTCAAAATTTCACGGTCATTGGATTTGTGGGTTCTGATCTACACGAGTTTCTTTGCAGCATTCCAGAACTGTTTTCTCGGGTAGGACAGATTGACATTTGTTCGATCTTTCGATCATAACTTGAGTTTCCCTCGACGGATTTGAGTGATTCTTCTTGTGTGGTCTTCGTGACTTTATTCTCTCTGATATATATCACTTTTGTCATGGTGAAACACGTTTAGATTAGTCTCACATATGATTTCTTTAACAGATTGTTTTTCTGCCGAAGGGGTTGGGATTTAATTGTTTCCGCTGCGTAAGAATTTTTAAATCTACCATTCACCCCCCCTCTGGTAGCTTTTCACGTGTTCTTCGATCCTACAGATATGGAGTATGTGATATGTTGAAGATGTAATCAAAAATTAGTCCACCACATTGAGACGGATATCTCCATAAATTAGCACCATCAAGTGCCTCAAGTTACCTTGAATAATCCCCATATCTCCATCCTTGGGGGCAATAGTCTTCCGTAGCACTCGGTTGAGGACACTGTAGAAGGGCTTGATGTTCCTATATTCCCGACCTCAAAAGGTACATGGCTTGGTTACATGTACTCCAAAGTGTCTCAATCAACTGGCCTTAGATTGGAGATGATGATCTTTTTGTCCAGTTGGTCCTGCAAGTCAAGTAACTGAGCAAACTCCCAGTAGGTGGTGGAGTATTTCTCTACGTGAGTCACCCAAGTGATCCTCCTGTCTCTATCAGTGTGGAAGTAGATAGTGGAGTAAAACTGGGCAATGGATTCCACATTCCAGTCATATTGAAAGCCCATGAGCTTCTTCAATCCATGGCGCTCTATGGCCTCAATCACAACATTGAAGGCCAAATCATCCTTTTGGGCCATGTAATCCCAGTCAATCCACTGAGCATCAGTCACAGGTGTTTACTTGGACATATAAACTGTCCTGTAGTAGTCACAGTGGAAGTCATACCAAAAGCGGGGATCCACTGTGCTCCTCTACATTTGATAGACATTGAGCTTCCTGAGCTTCCTAGCCTTCTCAGCCCTTATGCCTTTGAAGATGTTGGCATGAAAGGCAGCTGCACGGTTGGGGTTCTATGTGGGTGAAGACATCCTCAAAGGACCTACGGGTTGAGAGGCTCCCTTCTTGGCCTTGCTTGCAGGCTTCTTAGCAACAAGGACCCTCTTCTTGGGTGCAGCATCCACTGGTGCGTTGCCCTTGTCCTTGGAGGTCCTTGCCTCCTAGGATTTTGCCTTCTCCCCAGCAGTCACAAATCTTTTCTTCTTGGGAGCTGCCTCGGCTGTAGCTGAGTTATGAGCCTCTCGTTGTGTCTTCTTGCTAGCTTCTGACAGAGAGTCGAGATATGCCATGACAAGTTCGTCCTCTTCGCGCTTTCGGAGATATAGTGCTTGCGTTCCCGCCTCGGCTTTAGAGTCAGAGAGGGGAATGTAGTTGGAATCTGACATGGTTACTGATAAGACATGCAAAGGAATGTGTATAAGTCCAAGGAAGTAGAGATATGGTGGTAGAATTAACAAAATCAATTTTGTTTAGGGTTTTTACTGTGTAACCCGGAATTGTCCGCACAGGGCCAGACTAGTCCGCACGAAGCCAGACTTGTTCGCCCTGTGGCCTGACTAGTCCAGTTCACACAACAAGAACCCTAATCTAGAGAAATTTTGCAAAAACTATGGATCCTACCACCAAAATTGAGGTACATGATCACAATGATGTGGACAACAACATTTGTGAAGAAGTTTCTATCAATAGACCTAAAAGAATTAAATTTTGGAGATTTTGGGGTTAGGTCAAGAATAACTCTTCAAATCTTTGATTCGACGAAATGTGGGCGAGGAGTCGGCCTCCGATGCTTGGAGAAGAGTACCCACACACCTTAGGGGTTCAATCCACCAATTGGAGTCAAGATTTGGTGGTTGGAATAAAAAATCACCGATTTTGTGGCGGTTTTCGTGCATTGGAGGAGAGAGAGAGAGCGTTTGAATGAAGTGGAGAGGTCGAAGGGCTCTATGGGGAGGTTAAGTCCCCAAGGGCCGGACTAGTCCGGTTGGGGACCTGGACTTGTCCGTCTAGCGGACTGGGTCCGGACTATTTTGAACCACCGAACTAGTCCGGTTTGGGGGCGGACTAGTCCGGTCCTAAAGCTGAAAACTCCTATATATTGAGTTTTTAGTGGATATTTGATCCTATTGGACTATATTTTCACAAAAAGAACTTTGTAAACATGGTCAGTAAGCAATCAATAATCAAACTAAGACCACAATTGATAAGGATTCAATAATTTCAAAATAATTTGTAGAAAAATGAGGAGGATGAGTTTTTCGCAAGCATGTGTGAATTTTGAATATAACAATCAAATGTGCAAGGCTCAAGCCACATTTCGAGAATCTAAGATATTGAGCTCACTCCTAAGTTCACAAAATCTTTTCTCACTTAGGGGTTTGGCAAAAATATCGGCCAATTGTTTTTTGGTTCTCACATGGGAGGTTGCAATGTCTCCTTTGATGGAGTGATTTCTCAAGAAGTGATGGCGGATATCAATGTGTTTGGTTCTTGAATGCTCAACTGAATTGTGGGATATTTTGATGGCACTCTCATTGTCACATAAGAGGGGAATATGGCGCAAGTTTATGCCATAGTCCCTATGATTTTGTCGCATCCAAAGAAGTTGTGCACAACAACTTCCGGCGGCGACATACTTCGCTTCGACTGTGGAAAGAGCAGTGGAGTTTTGTTTCTTTGAAGACCAAGATACTAGAGATCTACCAAAGAATTGCAAAGTTCCAGAGGTGCTCTTCCTATCAACTTTGCACCCCGTATAGTTTGCATCGAAATATCCAATGAGGTTAAACTTAGAGCCTTTGGGGTACCAAAGTCCTAGGCTTGGTGTGTGAACAAAATATCTAAAAATTCTCTTAACGGCGATTAAATGACACACCTTAGGAGCAGCTTGAAATCTAGCACACATACGCACACTAAGCATTATATCGGGCCTAGATGCACATAAGTAAAGTAATGAGCCTATCATGGAATGATATACCTTTTGGTCCAGACTTCGACCATCTTCATTTAGATTGAGATGCCCATTGGTTGCCATAGGAGTCTTGATGGGTTTGGCCTTGTCCATGTCAAACTTCTTGAGTATATCTTGTGTGTACATGGTTTGAATAATGAACATGCCCTCCTTGAGTTTCTTTACTTGAAAGCCTAGGAAGAACTTCAACTCCCCCATCATGGACATCTCAAATCTTTCCGTCATTATCTTAGAAAACTCATCACAGAGAGCTTTGTTAGTAGAGCCAAATATAATGTTATCGACATATATTTGACAAACAAACAAATCATCATCAAAGTGCTTAGTGAATAGAGTGTAATCTGCCTTTCAAATTTTAAAACCATTTTGAGTTAGAAAGTCTCTAAAGCACTCGTACCAAGCTCTAGGAGCTTGTTTGAGGCCATAGAGAGCCTTACACAATTTGTACACATGGCTTGGGAATTCTTCATCTACAAAACCTGGGGGTTGCTCCACATACACCTCTTCCTGGATTGGACCATTGAGGAATGAACTCTTGACGTCCATTTGTTATAGCTTAAAATCATGGTGGGCAAGTTATATACGGATTGATTCTAGCCTAGCTACGGGAGCAAAGGTTTCTTTGAAATCCAAACCTTCGACTTGTGAATACCCCATTGGCCACAAGTCGTGCTTTGTTCCTTGTAACCACCCCGTGCTCATCTTGTTTGTTGCAGAACACCCACTTGGTGCCTACAACATCCGCATTAGACCTCTTCACGAGCTCCCATACTTGATTTCTTTCAAAGTTGTTGTGCTCTTCTTGCATAGCCATTACCCAATCCAGATCTCGTAGTGCTTCTTCAACCTTTTGAGGCTCCAAAGAAGAAACAAAAGAGTAATTCTCACAAAAGTTTGCAACACAAGATCGAGTAGTTACCCCCTTGGAGATGTCTCCAAGTATATTGTCAACAGGATGGTCCCATTGAACGCTTTGGTGCACTCTTGGGTGAGGCGCTTGAGGTCTTGAATCTTCATCTTTGTCTTTCTCATTGTGATTGTCTCCCCCGTGATTGATGCCTCCATTTTCATCTTCTTGGAGTGCATCTTGGGGAACTTGATCTTGATCATTTGAGGAAGAGCTTGCTTGCTGTGTGAGATGGTCACTTGGATCATGAGGTTATTCTTGTGGTCGTATTTCTCCAAGTGCCATCCTTTCTATCACCACTTGTGGAGCTTCTTCTTGATCTAGCACATGACGATCAACTTACTCCAATTGGGAGCCATTAGTCTAATCGAATACCACGTCCCGTGCTACTTCAACAATTCCGAAGGATTTGTTGAAGAGACGTTAGGCGTAGGTGTTTGAGTCAAAACAAGCAATAAACCCTCATCGAACTTTGAAGCAAACTTCGAAGTTCTAGGCTTCTTGTTGATAATGTAGCATTTGCTCCCAAAAACACAAAAGTAAGAAATGTTGGGTATGTTACCGGTTAGGAGCTCATAAGACATCTTCTTAAGTATGCGGTGTATATAACCGGTGTATGGCATGGCAAGCGGTGTTAACCGCTTCCGCCCAAAACCGGTCTGACGTCTTGTACTCATCAAGCATGGTTCTTGACATCTCAATTAGAGTCCTATTCTTCCTCTTAGCCACTTCATTTTCTTGAGGGGAGTTGGGGGGCGAGAACTCATGCTTGATGCCTTCTTCATCCAAAAACTCTTTAACTTGAGCATTCTTGAATTCGGTGTCGTTGTCACTCCTTATGGTCTTGATACTTAAGGAGAACTCATTTTGAGCTCTCTTCAAGTATTTCTTGAGGACACCTTGAGTCTCACTCTTATCATGCAAAAAGAATACCCAAGTGAAACGTGAAAATTCATCAACAATAACAAGACCGTATTTGTTACCGCCAATACTTATGTAGGCGATTGGACTGAAGAGATCCATGTGTAGAAGTTCCGATAGTCTTGTTGTCGTCATAATGTTCTTGGATGGATGTGGAGCTCCAACTTGCTTTCCGGCTTGGCATGCGCTACATGGCCTATCCTTTTCAAAAACAACATTCTTTAAACCACGGATGTGCTCGCCCTTAAGGAGTTTTTGCAAGTTTCTCATCCCAACATGGGCAAGTCTTCTATGCCAAAGCAATCCCATGTTAGTTTTTGCAATTAAGCATGCATCAGGTTGGGCTTTATCTGTAGAGAAATCCACAAGATAGAGCTTTCCCTTGAGTACACCCTTAAAAGCAATTGAGTCATTGCTTCTTCTTGTGACGGTCACACCCTCATTAGTGAATAAACAATAATAACCTTTGTCACATAGTTTTGATATGGACAAGAGGTTAATCAGTGAATCAACTTGTAAAAAATTTGAAAGAGTATGATTATAGGATATAACAATTTTACTGGTGCCAAGGATTTTTCCTCAGCTATTGTCCCCAAAATAGATTCCATCACTTGGATCTTCATTTTGCTCATACGCCACAAACATCTTCCTCTCTCCGGTCACATGGTAGGTGCATCCGCTATCAAGAAACCATTTGGTTCCACCGGAGGAGTATGCCTACAAGAAAGAATTAAGCCTTGGCTTTAGGTACCCAAGCGGTGCTGGGTCCTTTGATGTTAGTCAAGAGGCACTTGGGCACCCACATGCAAGGTTTAGGACTCTTGCGGTGTGGCCCAACATACCTAGCATAAGCTTTACCAAATTTGTTCCTTAATAACACATATGAAGCATCAAAGTCATGGAACAAGGGATGTTGTTCTTTCATAGGCACTTTGGGTGATGTAGTGATGTTCTTTCCCATATTGTTGTATGAGCCTCCTTTGAAAAAAACAATCAAGTCTTTGCCATTCTTGGGAGTTTTGGCGTTTTGCCTCATCTCCGTAGAATAACCAAGACCATCCTTTACAAGGGGATGTCTTGTGTTGGCGTATGCACTACGTGCATATGCCAACTTTTCCTTGTCAAAGATGCCACCCTTTGGTGCTTGATTGATTTGTGCCAACTTAAGCTCATCTTTAAGTTTCATAATCAAGTTTGATCATTTGCAAGGTTGAGGCGCTTCGGATTTGACATTTGTGGAAGGTGAGCTTGTAGAGGAAGAAGGGGCATTGACCTTGAGAGTCTTTACTTGTGTTTCAAGGATCTTGTTAGCCTGTGTCAAACTAACAAGTTCATCCTTGAGCAACATTGTAGTGTTCTCAAGGTTTGAGCAAGTTTCCTTGCTCAAAGAGAGTTCATGCTCAAGTGCCTTGCTTCTTTCTCTTTCAAGATCCAAGAGCTCCTCAACCTCTTGACATCTCTCCTTTTGTTGGATGATCATGTCCTCTTGACAGTTGATGAGCTCTTCATTGTCAAATATCTCATCTGTCAACAACCTCAATCTTTTCAAGGTACTTTTACTCATATCCTTAAGCACATGTTCATTCTCACTACTACTATCAAAATCATCATGCGAAGAAATTGAAGAGGAGGATTTAGATTTAACCTTCTTTCTTCCCTCCTTGGCCATGAGGCAAGTTGGCCTTGATTTCTCCAAGTTTGGGAAGAGCTTGTTGCCCGCGGTTGTCTTCTTCATGGCAATGGTTGCTATCTTCTCCTCTTCATCGGAGGAGGATTCCTCATTTTAGTCCCACTCCTTTCCAAGGTGGGCATGCCCCGATTCCTTCTTCTTCTTGTTTTCCTCATGTGGGCAATACACAATGAAGTGTCCATACTCCCCACAATTGTAGCAAGCCCTCTTTGATCTTGTATTGGGCTTGTCTTTTCTCTTCCTTTCATGATGGTAGCTCGCGCTCCTTCTTCTAAACATCATCCTGAAGTTGTTGATGAAGAGTGCCTCTTACTCATCGGTGTCGGGGCTCTCTTCATCACTCTCTTCCTTTTCTTGTGATCTTGAGGATGTTTCCTTGAATGCAACATCCCTTTTCTTGGAGGAGGAGAGCTTTTATGGATCATTGTAGAACATAGCTTCTTGCTCCATCATCTCATGGTTGATAATTCTCCCAAGCACTTCTTCGGGAGTCATCTTTTGAAAACCCGCACTCTCACGAATTAGTGAGCAAAGAGTGAAATTTCGAGGCATGAATGCTCGAATCATCCTCTTTACCACCTCATGGTCGGTCCACCGGGTGCTTCCATAAGACCGACTCTTGTTGATGAGAGTCTTGAGGCGGTCGTACATGTCTTGGGGAGATTCACCATCCATGATAGTGAACCTCCCAAGTTCTCCTTCGATCATCTCGATCTTGGCCTCCCTTATGACACGGTTGCCCTCATATGCCGTCTTGAGGGTGTCCCATATATCCTTGGCAACCTCCATCCCTTCAATTTAGTTGAACTCTTCTCGAGTCAATGAGGAGGTAATCACTCCAACGGCTTGAGCATTGCGATGGAGGAGGACGGCTTGCTCCGGAGTGATGTCTTCCTCATTCTTGGGAAGATGTACACTTGTCATAACAATTTGCCACAAACTAGGGTTTAAGGTAATGAGATGCATCTTCATATTATGCTTCCACATAGAGTAATCATTTCCATCAATTTGATGAAGTTTTCCAATGGGGATAGATAAATAGTGATTGCTCGTGGTTAGTTGCTCATAGTTGTAAGGATACCGGGAGCAGTCTTGTGAACTACTCCCATTGTCGACATTGATCGGAGCAATTGTCTTGATCTCCTTCTTGAGCACATTGAGCTTCTCACAAAGTTGTGCCTTGAGCATAGGAACTTCTTCGTCATCATTTGGATCATCTTGAATAACATCAACATTCTTCGTCTTGGTGTCATCAACAATCACCGAAATCTCATTGTCACCCCTTCTAGCCATTTCTTCTCCGAGTTGTTAGACTCTTGGTGGAGAAACCTACTCTGATTCCAATTGAAATTCGCCTAGACGGGGGGGGGGGGGGGGGAGGGGGGGGGGAGGGGGGGGGGGGGTAAATAGTCAATAAGACTTGAAGTGGCTTAACCAAATGAGATTAAATTACTAAGACCAAACTTGTTTGGATAGGGCCGGACTAGTCCGCTCAGCACAAGGTGAAAATCTTTAAACATGATTTCTAAAGGTTATTTTGGGAATTTAGGTTCACTAAAGATATATACAATGTATAGTAACCTAGTACAACTTAGAATGACAATTTTATGAAAATAGGTTACAATATTTCAATAAGATCAAAGTGAAGAGCAATATGAAGCCTAAAAGCAATTCTATTGATTATCGAATGTAAAGCGACACGAGAGACATGATTTATCTCGTGGTTTAGCAACACGAAGAAGCCTACATCCATGTTGAGAAGTCCACACGAGGATTGGGTCTCACTTGACCCTTCTCTCACCAAGCCACCACAATGGCCAGCTTGGTTTCCACTATATCAATGGGTAATCACAAAGTTTGATTGGGGCTGCTCACAAGTTGAGGCTCCCACAAATCAATAAAATGAGGAGCACACAAAGCTCAACTCACACAAACCACAAAACACAACACAATGTGATGATCTTTCTACTCTCCTTCCCAAACCCTAATCTCTTCAAGATTTGGTCTTACAGGGCTACTAGGACGAGTGGAAGGCTTTGGAAAGCCCTAGGTCGCTTGTGGCGGCGCTAGGGTTTAAGAGTTCTCAAATAGGGGCTGGGGGTCCCCTTTTTATAGGGGTACTAGCAACTAATCATTGCCACCAGGGCAAACCCTATAGGATCGGAGAGCACGTGAAAAGCTACCAGAGGGGGGGGGGATGGTAGATTTAAACTTTTTCAGCCGAAGCAATGAAAACCCCTCGGCAAAAAAACGATCTGTTAAAGAAATCATGTGTGAGACTAACCTAAACGTGTTCCACTGTGAGAAAAAGTGATAGATATCAGAGAGAATCAAGTCACGAACACAACACAAGAAGAAGCACTAAAATCCATCGTGAGAAACTCATGTTACAATCAAAAGATCAAACAAAGGTTAATCTGTTCTATCGAGTAAAAAACAGATCTGTAATACTGCAAAGAAACTCGTGTTGATCAAAAACCACAAAGCCAATGACTGTGAAAATTTTACAGATGATAGATAATCAAGTTTTGAAGACAACCCAAAAAGAATCACGTCAATTGGATCTGTAAAACTCGAGTTATGATAAAACTACTGAAGAAAGGTAGTGCTATGCAAAAACTCGACGAGAAAAACATGTCTAGAACAAGTCGGACGAACAAGGCACAAAAGTTCCTTTCAAATACGAATTTTATTCAATAGAATACAAGAGGAACAGCCCCAAAGTCATCCACAACAAGCTCTGGCCTCCCTTCCTTATATAACCAGCCCTTAGGCCAACCCAATCTCAACTAGGACTCTAACCCTACTCAAATCATGAATCGGAACTTTCCATAACTGCTTAGGACTCTTCTATATGCAAATAGAAGCAATCTTAAGACTTCCAAACACCTTAGGAACGTATCCCACATTCCTAAAACAACTCAAATTTGTGACCCACACAAAATCATATCATAACCAACTCAAATCTTTCCAAATTTGAGTCAAACACGACTCAGCCGCAGCCTGAGTCTATAACCTAGTCAATTGGACCTTTCTGACCAATTCTTTATGTCCACATCTCTTCATCATGCCTCGGAACCATGTAGCCATGTCCATGCACCCCTTGCATACGTCTTCCAACGACGTCCACATTACCTTCATATGGTTTGTTCTTGATTCAAACATGCTGCGCAACCTCCCGATCAACTCAACCACAATTCCTCCCGAACTTGGTTGTTGAACCTCATATTCTCCCTAAGACTAGTTCAGTGGATCCCATCGCCAGCCATGTCTTGAAGTCAAGCAACACCTGCACATGAATAAACAACCAAAACTTCTGAGCACAATTCTTCGACTTGACTCTCATTAGTTCCGAAACTACAACATCTTACGTGAGCACTTCACAAAAGCATGTTGCAAACCATAGCAAAAAGTTATCAACCATAACCACCAAAACACACTAAAAACTTAGTAAAAGAATACTAAGAAAACTTTCCATAAGTGTAAAGCAAGTTTGAAACATTGCAAGATAAAAGCAGGAACATCGCGATCAAGCTCCGAACCTTGCCAAAGCTAACCGGAGCTTGAGCTGGAGCTTACCAAAGCTAGTACAACCTAGCGCTGGAGCTTGCCAAAGCTAGTACAACCTAGCGCCAGAGCTATCCAAAGTTAGTCGGAACTAGTGAACCCAAAAGCCGGAGCTAGAAAAACATTTCGGAGCTAACCAACATAAGTCGGACCTATCAAAACATACCGAAGCTTAACAACGACATGCCGGAGCTATCAAAGACATGCTGGAGCTAAAGGCAAAGCTCACTGGAGCTACTCAAAAACATGTCGGACCTAGAAAAAGAAAGTCGGAGCTATTGTCGGACCTTGCAGAAGCTCAGGGCTAGAGTCGGACGTTGCTAAAAAGATGTTATGGCAACATTTAAGACTTTTATTGTCAAAGCCAATGTATTCAGCACACATAGGTCTTACAATCTCCCCCTTGATGAATGCATTGGCAACACCACTTAAGATCCGAACATTGGCTTATTCACATTAGAAGTGTTGAAAACAATTTCTCCCCCTTTGTAAAACAGAAATAAAATGAGAAAAAGAAATTCTCCCTCTGAAAGGAATCATGCCAAAAACAATTGTGAATATGTGCAATGTGTAATCAATTTCTCCCCATTGCATACTTATCTTTAAAAATTCACATATTATCTCTCCCCCTTTAACAATGTATTCAGCAAGATTTATAAGACAAATTTTAATTGTTATGAGCATATTATAACATATACATATAAAACAAAGCTCATCCAAGTCATACTATCAAGTAACTTACACTATCACATCAATGAGATACATAAAGTAGTGTAAGCCATGCTAGAGATCAAATGTAATTTTCAATTTAAGCAAGTCATGATCTCACAAACTTAACTATTTCAAAACCTGAAAGCATGACACTTGTTGCTGCATTTCATTATTTTTCAAAGCACAAATTTTGATCATATGATATTTGCAAGAGATTATATGCGCATGTGCCTTATTCTAACCAACCAAGCGAAGCCTATGTCATTTGACAACCAGAAGCTTAAGGACATGGTTTTAGTCATACACAACTTCTTCCAAGTTCATATCTAAGTGCCATGATAATCCATCTCAAAAGAAGAAGTGTGATGCATGTATATTCTCTTGATCTTTTCTCATCTTATATTTGTTAATAAAAACTCAACATGTGAGTTGATTACTTAATAATTCTTTATGACTAAAAGCACTTGTGAGCATGCAACAAGTTCAAAATAGCAAGAAAGTTCGACCATGGCCAGATTTAGTGTAAGTAATAATTCCAATTACTAGACATAGGAAAAACTACAAAATGTATAACACGAGTAATGTAGTAAGAACTTTCAGCATGTAAAAGGAATCACAAAGTCATATATGTATGAAATACTATGCTCATATTATTTTAATTTCAGATTCACACATAGACTTCTCAAGTTTCAAAAACTCCCCCTCAATTTAAGCCATGAGGATGCATAACCCCTATTTCACTACAAATGTAACAAAAACGAGTAAAATCCACAGGTTTTGTGAAAATATCAGCCAATTGTTGTTCGGTATCTACATGGTGAAGCACAAATATTTCCTTTTTCAACATTATCACAGAGAAAGTGATACCTAATGTCAATGTGCTTAGTTCTAGAATGTTGCATGGGGTTTTTAGCAATGCAAATGGCACTAGTGTTATGACAAAGCAGTGGAACACTATCTAGATAAACCCCATAGTCCTTAATTGTTTGAACAATCCAAAGAATTCGTGAGCAAGCACTAGCAGTAGCTACATATTCAGATTCAGCTGTGGATTGTGCAACTGAGTTTTGTTTTCTAGAGGACCAAGCAACAAGTGAATTACCAAAAAAATGACAAGCACCGGAAATACTTTTCCTATCAATCCTACAACCCCCAAAATCAGCATCGGAAAAAGCTTTCAAAGTAACGATTGAGGAAGAAGGAAGAAAAATGCCAAATTCTTGAGTTCCATGTGAGTACCTGAGAATCCTTTTGACGGCTTGACGATGTGAAGCATGTGGGGAGGCTCGAAACCGTGCACAAAGACATACGCTGAATTGTATGTCCTGTCTTCATGCCGTGAGGTACAAAAGTGATCTGATCATGCTTCTATATTCTTTTTGATCCACGGGTTCACCATCTTCATCAAGTTCAAGTGTTGTTGCTGTTCCCATTGGTATCCGAAGAGGCTTGCTTTTGTCCATGTTGAAGCGCCTTAGGAGGTCTTTTGTATACTTCATTTGATGCACAAAGGTACCCTCCTTGGTTTGCTTGATTTGCAGCCCTATAAAGTACGTGAGTTCTCCCATCATACTCATCTCATATTCTGAACTCATCATAGCTGAAAACTTGGGCACAAGATCATTAGAAGCACAACCAAATATAATATCATCCACATACACTTGAACGAATAATGAGTTATTGCCTTGCTTAAGCACAAAAAGATTTTTATCAAACTTGTCCATGGTAAACCCCTTTTCAAGTAAGAATGTCTTTAACCTATCATACCATGCTCTAGGGGCTTGTTTGAGACCGTACAAGGCTTTGGACAGTTTGTAAACATGATTAAGAAAATATGGATTTTCAAAACCCGGTGGTTGTTTGACATAAACCTCCTCATCTATGTAGCCATTAAGAAAAGCACTTTTAACATCCATTTGATATAGCTTAAATCCTTTAGATGCAGCAAAAGATAATAAAATTCTTATGGCTTCTAATCTAGCAACAGGAGCAAAAGTTTCATCAAAATCTAGACCTTCAACTTGAGTGAAACCTTGAGCAACAAACCTAGCCTTATTCCTAACCACAACCCCATCCTCACTTTGTTTATTTTTGAACACCCATTTAGATCCAATTAAAGTGTGACCTTGAGGTGGAGGTACAAGTTTCCAAACATTATTTATTTCAAAATTTTCTAACTCTTCTTGCATGGCAATAATCCAAGATTCATTAGTGAGTGCGTGTGATATATCTTTGGGTTCAAAAGAAGCAACAAAAGCAGAATGAGCATGAGAGTTTGGATCGCAAAACCTGGACCGTGTGACTCGTTCATGTAAGCTTCCAATAATTTGTTGTGGATGATGAATTTTGAGAACCCGGAGGGGAGTTGACACTTCAGAAGGTTCTTCTTCTTCATGTTTATCACAAATCGATGAGCTTGTGACTTGAGGAGGATCCGGACCAGCAATGGTGGTCGTCGGTGCTGGCTGTGAATCAAAATCAGGAACTGGAACAATATCATTAGCTGTTGAATTTTCGGGCAGCAGAACCACTTCTTCCTCATCTTCAACGAAAATGCTCTCCCCCTGCGGATATGGATCCGGACCTGCAATGTTTGAGCTAGTACCTGTGCTAGCTTCATCAAAAAACACCTCACAAGTCTCCACAATTTTGTTAGTTTCGAGTAAAAGCACACGGTAGCCTCTAGTATGAGATGGATAACCAAGAAACATGCCATCAATGGATCTAGGTTCAAATTTATCAAGATTACCATGTTTCTTAACAAAGCATTCGCAACCAAAGACCCGAAAGTGTGTAAAACTAGGCCTATGTCCAAATCGGAGCTCATATGGTGTTTTACCCAGCTTAGCGCGCAAGGAAACACGATTTGAGACATAACAGGCAGTTGCAATCGCATCAACCCAAAATTTCCTAGGAGTTTGATATTCATCAAGCATAGTCCTAGCCATCTCAACTAAGGTTCTGTTCTTTATTTCTACAACACCATTTTTTTAAGGTACATATGGTGAATAAAATTGATGATCTATTCCATTTTCAGCACAAAAGTGATCAAAAGATTGATTTTTAAATTTGGTCCCGTTATCACTTCTAATTGCTTTTAAAGATCTTGGGTGATCAATTGATAATCTAAGAAATAAAGTTCTAAAGTGACTAAAAGCTTTATTCTTAGATGCCATATAATAAACCAAAGAGTATCTAGAATAATCATGAACAATCACACGAACATACCATTTACCTCTAAAGGATTGAACACGTGAATGTCCTACGGTGTCAAGGTGCAAAAGTTGACCCGGTTTAGTTTTCATGATCATTGTGAGAGGAGTATGTGAACCTGCAACCATCTTAGCATGTCTACAAGAAGAGCACGCAATTTCTTTGTCCCCTTTAAGCTTAGGCAACCCACGTATGTGACCAAGAGCACTAACACGCTTTAGATGATCAAAGCCTACGTGACCAAGTCTACGATGCCAAAAATATAAGTCCTTTGAATCATTAGCAACTAGACAACTATGCTTAGCCGAAGAAATATCAAAATTAGCTTTAAATACTCTTCCAGATCGAGACATGTTAAAAATAAGCTCACTATTTGAACCTACAACTTTGCAACAGTTTTTATGAAAATAATTTCCAGATTTTCATCTAGCAGCTGTGAAACAGAAAGCAAGTTGTATTTCAAATTTTTAACAAGTGCCACACCCTTCAAAGCGTAGTTATCATTTACTCTAACCAAACCCTTAGTAATTATAGGAGTTGAAGAATTATCGACAAAAGTAACATTCTCTACACGTGACACAAAAGAGAGGGAGGAGAACCATTCTTTGTTACCGGTCATGTGGCTTGAGCAACCTGAATCCACAATCCAAATGTTCTCCCTCCTCAAGCGTGTAACCTACATAGAAGCACAATAAGTCGATGACTCAATACTGGGGTTAGTCAAAAGACATTTAGGAATCCAATACTGAGTCAGACGACGTCCAACAGGAATAACTCGCAAAATCTGAGATAAAACAACAGGTTTATGAGCCAAAGTGTCACACCTGATAATCAGAAGACAACCAGATGCTTTCCACATGTATGCCAGGATCAGTTCAACTCATACATGTGTAGACGTAAGTGAAATACCAAATGTAATACCATGTTCGAGTACATCACCTTATAACATAAATGACCCTCCAGGTCTAAAATAAAAGTACACAAGCAGCGGAAAAATATAACAAAGGGCTCCAACACAGGCGTTGCACGGGGGAGCGCCAGCCTAGAACATCTCTTCGGGGTCTCCGTAGAAGTCCTGGTTCTCCACCTCTACGTCTTAGTAGACTGGGGGAAAAGTATGCAACTAACAAGTTTGAGTACCAACGGTACTCGCAAGTTGGGAAGTTACGACATGTGTGGTTCACAGCAAGGAAGGCAATTTATAGGTAAAGCACTATAGCAGTTACATCCTACTCTTATTTGTTATTAAGCACCTACATCTAGGTGAAATTCCAACCAATAACCCAAAATTAATCCAGGTGAGACCAAACCCAAACCATCCATTTAGTAACCATGTGCTAATTATGAATTTGGTTTCCAAGCCGCTCGTGTCCGTGAGCACGGCTGTCTAGACAGTTTGACAAAACTCTGCAGAGTGTGTATCCTTTACCCACAGTTCGTGATTTCGTCCCCTGTTGCTAGGTGGACTAAGGTAAACCTCCCTGATGCCTGTGGTAGCTAACCACAATTACACACTTCCGTAGGTGTGTGGCCAGGAGTTCACTACGAGGTGTTTCCGATGGTTCTCCCGACTTGCAATGGGTACTCTAAGGTTTCATCGCTCCGACACCTGGAGTCTATTTTCCCTCCGCCAGGAGAAGCCCCCTCTTAAGCCATGCGGATCCCAAGGCAAAGCCCATTCCCCGTTCGATCAATTACCTATGCTACATCGGGAGAGACCAAATTACTAAACCAAGTTGTCCCATATACAATTCTGTGGTGATACTAAATGGCTTAGCAACTTCTTCCATAAACCGGTCCTTAAAATCCGATAGGTGTCAAACCCCAAACCAAGGTCTTGTGCACGCATGCACCAATCCATACAAAACCCCCTATCAGATTCCTATCTACTAAATTCCATTATAGCCAATCAATTTATGTATCATAATACATCAAATGAAATCTTGTAGATAAATAGATCATATTTCAAATTAAGCATGGCTAAGCGTAAACTAATTTTTAATAGTAAAACACCCAAACCATGTTGACAAGGAATATTGTGGAAAATCTAGGAAAACATAACATAGGATTCCGATTTTTATTAGCATGCTACTAACTAAAACTTACAAAAAAGGTGCAAGATGGTCAAGGAACTTGCCTCCAAATTGTGCGTCGGGGTCGTCGAGAAACTGTTGCTCCTGAAGGTTAAAGGTGGGTTCTGGCCCCGACTCTAAATTACGATGATGCACGAAAAATAACATACAATAAGAACACAATATATTGCAACCATTTCAATTATACATAAATTTCCTACTCAAAAGTGATTTTTAGGTTGACTTCAATTATGGGCATAAACCAATTGATGAGAAATTAGAGTTAAATGAAATATATTGGACAATACATATTTTTAACTATTTTTATACCATTTTTATATTTATTATAAACCTAAAATTATTTTCTAGAAATTTTTATCCTTCAAAATAAGCTTAAAATAGATTCATAATAAATAATGTATATTTTACAATTTTTACATTTTTTTATTAATTATTTTTATGTGCAAAACAATTTTTATGAATTAAATATACTTAAAAGTATTTTTATGACTATTTCAGCAATTTAAATGAATTAAATAAAATAATACAGAAATGAAAATAAATCAAACATACTTAAATCTGTTTTTATAGTTATTTTATACAAATTAAGGACTTTTATTTAATTTTTAGAACTAACAAGGGCTTTTTTGTAAAAATAGAACTATTCCAGTGGCTAAAAATAATTTTTATTAAGTCCAGGGATTATTCTACAATTTTTCAGATTTTATTTGCTATTTTATAATACTCCAGGGGCTTGAAAACACTTTTTATTCAATTTACTAGTATTTTCCTAATTTCTAGAAAGTCCAGGGGCTAGTTTAACATTTACAGGGGTTAGACTTGAATTTTAGAAGAACTCAGGGGGTAGCCCGCAAGATTCCAGGGGCTTGGGCGCAAAACTGATGGCGGGAAAAGTGGATTGGACTTGGGCCGTTGGATTTAAAATGAACGGCCTGGATTTTATATACCGAAGCGGTGTGTTGGGTTCTAATCTCAGCCGCCCGTTCAAAATGAACGGCCGAGAGGGAGCCACGTCTCCCTGATAGGCGGGAGCGACGGCGCAGGGGCGGCGCGCGGCAGAGGCGACACGCGCGCGGCAGCGAGCTCGCCGGAGATGACCAAAAACGCGCTACAATGGCCACGTGACACAACTAGCTAGCGCAAAAGGTAGAGGAGGAGTAGGGGAACTCACTGAGGGTCGTCGCATGGCCGGAAATTGGACGGAGGTGAGTCAGCGACGGTGAACGGCGGCGGCGCTCCTCGGCGCCCGACGAAGTCGGCGACGCAGAGATGATGTCCCCCAACAAAGATGACCGGCGGTCTCCTGAGGACACAACAAAGGTGTTAGGCAAGGTTTCGTGGTGAGACACTGGGGGAATCGATGGGAACATCGGCGCCATTACCAAGCTCGCGGCTAGGGTTTCGATCGTCGGGGTGAAGAAATTGAGGGGGATCGGTTGGGTTTTTATTGGGCTTTGGCTGAGTAACGGGCGGCGGCCATGATGGGCACGACGGGGGTGATTGATTTGGGGTAACGGGTGACATTGAAAAGGGGGGGAATGGGCAGCGCGGTGATGGCGCGTGGCCGTTATTGCGCGGGTGCGGGAGGTGGGCGACAGGTCTGACAGGCGGGGTCGGCTGGCAGCGAGGGGGAGAGAGAGAAAGAGCAGCGCGGGGAGTGGGCTAGCGTGCAGGGCCCACGTGACAGAGAGAGAGAGAGGGAGGAGAGGCTTGGGCCAGCGCAGGTGAGAGGAGGGAAATGGCCAGATTGGGGAATTCGGCCCAGGGGCAGGTTTTTGTTTTTCTTTTCCTTTTTCTTTTTCTTTTCTGTTGTCTTTTTCTTCTCTTTTATGTTTTGAATTTGCAAACCAAATTTACAGCGGATTTGAATTTTCAAAAATTCACACAATCATTCAAACATGATGCAACTTGCCTTATATGAATTTTATTCCCAAGAAAATGATTTTATCTCTTGAAAAATTCATTTTACATTTTTTTCCTCTCTAAAATAGTGGGTGTTACAATTCTACCCCCCTAAAAAGAAATCTCGCCCTCGAGATTTGGACGTCCTAAGAGAATAGACTGGGAAACTCCGCCTTGAGGTCTTCCTCTCTTTCCCATGTTGCCTCTTCTTCTAAGTGATGTTTCCATTGTACTTTGCACATACGAGTAACTTTATTCCTCGTAACTTGTTCTGATATCTCGAGAATCTTAACAGGTTGTTCTTCATAAGTCAAGTCCTCTTGCACGTCTACTACTTCCAATGGCAACTGTTCTTCAGGTACTCTTAAGCATTTCTTCAATTGCGACACGTGGAATACATCATGCACATCTGACAAGTGAGATGGTAACTCGAGCCGATAGGCTACTTCTCCTCTTTTCTCCAATATCTTGAAAGGACCAATATATCGGGGTGATAACTTGCCGTTCACTTTGAATCGTCTTAACCCTCTCACGTGTGACACCTTGAGATACACAAAATCACCTATTTCAAATGACAGATTACGTCGTCGAGTATTTGCATAACTCTTTTGCCTTGACTGAGCCGTCTTCAAATTCTTCTGGATTTCTTGTACTTGTCTCTCAGCTTCTCTTAACACTTCAGGCCCAAATTCTTGGCTTTCCCCAGTTTGATTCCAAAACAATGGTGTTCTGCACTTCCGTCCATACAAAGCTTCAAATGGAGACATCTTCAAACTGGCTTGATAACTATTGTTATAGGAGAACTCGGCATATGGTAGGTTCTTATCCCAACTCCTACTGTTTTCAAAGCACATGCTCTCAACATGTCTTCAAGAATTTGGTTAGTACGCTCTGTTTGACCGTCAGTTTGCGGATGATATGCCGAGCTAAAATTGAGTCGGGTATCCATAGACTCATGCAACTTCTGCCAAAATCTGGAAGTGAACTGAGTACCCCTATCCGATATTATTTTCTTCGGCACTCCATGCAGGCATACAATTCTTGCCATATATAGTTCAGCCAATCTTGAACCAGAATAGCCTTCTTTTACTGGAATAAAGTGAGCCACTTTGGTCAGACGATCCACTATGACCCATATAGAGTCGTATCCAGACTGAGTTCTCGGCAATCCCACAATAAAGTCCATACTTATTTCTTCCCATTTCCATTCAGGAACTTTAATTGGTTGAAGTAACCCTGCGGGTCTTCGATGTTCTGCTTTGACCTTCTGACACGTGTCACACAAAGCTACATACTCCACCACATCTCGTTTCATTCCATGCCACCAATATCGATCCTTTAGATCTTGATACATCTTTGTGCTCCCCGGATGAATAGAATATGACGAATCATGGGCTTCTCTCAGTATCAGCTCTCGAATCTCCTTGATATCAGGTACACATATTTTCTTCCCTAGCCATAGAGTTCCCTGTTCATCTTCTCTAAAATATGGTGCTTTTCCTTCTTTCATTAGTTGCTTAGTCTTCTGGATCCACTTATCATTCTTTTTCCCTTCACAAATATCCTTTTCCAAAGTAGAATCTACTTCCATAGACACTACCTCAGTATTAGTTACGATACTAAGGTTTAGCCTTGCTAATTCCTCACATAACTGCGGTTGTTGACCTTGCAGTGTCAAGCTATTGCATTGAGCAGATCTGCTTAATGCATCTGCGACCACATTAGCTTTCCCAGGGTGATAGTTGATTCCGACATCAAAATCATTGATAAGTTCCAACCATCTGCGTTGTCTGAGATTTAGATCTGGTTGGGTGAAGATATACTTCAAACTCTTGTGGTCCGTATAAATTTCAGTTCTTTTTCCAATCAGATAATGCCTCCATAATTTCAATGCATGCACTACAGCTGCTAAATCCAAGTCATGAGTAGGATAATTTCTTTCATGCTTTCTGAGTTGTCGTGAAGCATAGGCTACTACATGTCCCTCTTGCATTAATACACATCCCAATCCTTGTCCGGATGCATCACAGTAGACTGCAAATTCTTTCTGCATATCAGGCGTAATAAACACTGGAGCAGTAGTCAACCTTTTCTTTAGCTCTGAAAAACTGGCTTCACACTCTAGTGTCCACTTGTATACAGCTCCCTTCTCAAGTAACTTTGTTAAGGGATGAGATATTTTTGAAAATCCTTCGATGAACCGGCGATAATATCCAGCCATACCCAAGAAACTTCTGATTTCCCCAACATTTTCTGGTGTCTTCCAATTCAGGATATTTTTCACTTTACTAGGGTCTACTACTATTCCTCCTTATGATATAACATGTCCGAGGAATGACACTTCCTTCAACCAGAACTCACATTTACTTAGCTTTGCATACAACTGATGTTCACAAAGTTTTTGTAAGGTCAGTCTCAGGTGCTCCTCATGTTCCTCTTCACTTTTGGAGAATATCAAAATGTCGTCAATAAACACCACGACAAACTTATCCAGGTATTCCATAAACACCTTATTCATAAGGTACATGAAATAAGCTGGGGCGTTAGTTAAGCCAAAAGACATGACTGTATACTCATATAATCCATATCTCGAAACAAATGCCGTCTTGGGTATGTCCGAGGGTCGTATCTTCAATTGGTGATACCCTGAACGTAGATCAATCTTTGATAACACACAAGCACCTCTCAACTGGTCAAACAAATCCTCAATCCTTGGTAAAGGATACTTGTTCTTGATAGTTACTACATTGAGTGCGCGATAATCCACACACAACCTCTGTGTGCCATCTTTCTTGGGCACAAATATCACTGGAGCTCACCAAGGTGAGGAACTTGGACGAATGTATCCTTTTGCTAACAACTCATTGATATGATCCTTCAGTTCTGCCAATTGTTTAGCGTCCAACCTGTATGGTCGCTTGTAAATTGGTGATGTACCCGACACTAATTCAATGATGAATTCAATCTCTCTGTCAGGGGGCATACCCGGTAGTTCCTCAGGAAACACATTCGAAAAGTCACAAACAACTTTGATCTCTTGTACACCTTCAACTTGATTGAGTTGTATTTTCTGGACTGGTGCTTGCTCAGGACGAAACTCCACATTTGTGCCATCTGTATGAGTTAAGCATATTGTCCTTGTGGCACAGTGGATCATTCCTTTGTACTTGGTTAACCAGTCCATTCCGAGAATGATGTCTATTCCTTGTGACTCTAGTACTATAAGGTTTGCTAAGAATGCTACCCCCCTAATGCTTATGCTTACATTAGGGCATACTTGCCTTGTCAGCATCTCTCCTCGAGGAGAGTTGACTACTAATACTTGATTCATTAATGTAACATTCATTCCATGTCTTCTTATGAATTCTTTTGATATGAATGAATGTGTTGCACCAGAGTCAAACAATATTGTAGAAGGATGGGAATCAGCAGGGAACGTACCGATCACCACATCTGATGCATCTTGGGCTTCCTCCAACACAACATGATTGACCCTTCCTATGGGATGGTTCTGCTTTGATGGCTTCTTCGGACAGTTGTTGGAGTAGTGTCCCTTGTCACCACATATGTAGCAAGCTCCCCGAGTACTGGTGTCTTGAGCCTTGTTTCTTTGTTGATTTTGCTGTGATTGCCCAGTTGGTTGAGGGTTTGAAGTCATAGGACGCTGTTGATACATCTGAGGGCGTTGCGGTTGCATCTGCTGGTACTGTGGACGAGCATATTGAGCTTGGGGTCTGAATGAAGAGTTGTTGACGTACCGTTGACCTTGACTATTGCCCATGGGACGATTCATGTGTCCCGACTGCTGTGGGTTGAAGCGAGGACGATTGTTGCTTGAAGACTGCCCCATCATCATTTTCCTTTTGCGGTCTTCTCCTTCGCATTCCTTTTTCTTTCTTTCTACCGTAAAGGCTTTGTCCACCAGATGTTGGAAGCTAGCATAGTCACTGGAAGACATCATCAACTGTATCTCTTTGTCCAGTCCCTCCTTGAAACAAAATTGTTTCTTGGCATCAGTGTCAACATCTCCAGGGGCGTACAGAGATAGTTGTGTAAACTTGTTCAAATACCCCCGTATGTTCATGTTCCCTTGCTTTAGTGCTAGGAACTCTAGACGCTTGGCTTGAATTTCTCCTTCAGGCACATGATGATTGCGGAAGCTTTCTCTGAATTTCTACCAGGTGATGTTATCTGGGTTGCCATGAGCTGCAGTATAAGAGGTCCAACAATCAGCTGCAGGTCCATGGAGTTGGTGTGATGCCAATAACACCCTTTCCCTTCCTTCGCATTGAACAATCCTTAGTTCACTTTCAATCGTATTAATCCAGCCGTCAGCATCCATAGGTTCCACGGCGTTGGAAAAGCATGGAGGTTGAGTGTTCATAAAGTCTCTTAAGCAAAACCTTGGAGGTGGGGGTGGTGGGGGTGGAGGTGGTGGTGGTGGGGCTTGCTGAGCCTATTGCATGTTGTTCACAATTTGTGTTAAATTTTGCATCATTTGAAGCTGCATAGCCATCATATGTTGCATTTGATTTGCAGCTGGTGCTCCACGGGCACCTCATCCATTCCATTGAGGTAGCGGGACTTCATTGTCTTGATTGGGTGGCACACCACGTCCACATCCTCTTCCTCTTCCTGCCATCTGAGATTGGGGCGTTGTTATAGCATAAGGAGATAAGATAGAAGTTGTTCTATACAACTTTCCCACTATATGCATCAATAAGGAGTAAGAGAAATAAAGGTCATTTCATTAAGAAAACTCAAACATGGATAATCAAGTTCTCAAAGCAAACAATCATACAACTCAAGATTACACAGATCGCTACTACATCGCTCTTATTACAACTCATGGGTAAGTGTCTAAATCTTGAGTCGTAGGGCTGGTCGGAGTCTACTCTCTCTCCTCGGGATCCTCCTCCTCGTCCGGGTCTTCATCATCATCTCCATCATATCCCGAGTTTCTACCACGAGACTCATTGCCATGCGGAAGAGAGTTGGCTGGCTACTGCGGTACATAAAGCTCCTCAGAATCTGGCTCCTCGTATGAAGACTGGTCTAGAGAGTTAGTGCCGCTACGTCCGACACGGCAATCAGGAGAGTCCGAAATCCAAGTGGAGGTGTCTGAAGCATACCCATCTGGGTCCTCGTCGGTGATCTGATGGTACCTCCTCACCTGCCTTTCATAGTGAGCTGCAAGGCCACGGACATCCTGAATTTCTTGCTAAGCCTTGTGGAGGCGAATGCTGAGGCGCTCCACAACATCAACCGTCTGGTGAGTCTGTGGAAGGGTCAGGGGCCCCTCCACGTACCCGGTGACGAAGTTGCCAGTACTGCTGGGACGCTGGGGAGTGTAGGCGTGCACTGAGTTCCGAAGCTGGTAGCGGTAAGTGTGACTCCAAAAGGTGATGGCCTCCCAACTCACATCCTGCTCAGCGTGACGTCGGTAGCTCCTCACAGCAGGAGTACGATGCACCTTGAGTAGTTTATCCCCATAGTAGACAAATAGCTTGCATGACCACTCAATCCGGTAGGGGCGCTACATCCCGATGGAGTGGTAGGTGAGTGTCAGTCTCTCGTGCCTGTAGACGGCATCGTACAGTATGGCCTGAAGTCGACGTCGGAGTCGTCCTGCAGCTCTCCCATCAGTACGTATCACCATCGCACGTCGAGGATCGTTGAGCGGGGTACGGCGGGTAGCAATCCTTCGGTTAGGGACATAGCCTCCAGTGGAAATGCGAGCGGTTCTCCTGAAGTTGGCCATCTAAAATTTTGAAATAGAAGAGTGTCAGTAATAAAACAAATTAAGGAGTAAGTGAAACAAGTACAAGGTAAATAATACAAAGAATTTTTTTAATTAATAATATTTGAAAATAGTAAAGTCCTTAAATCGTCCTTTTTTATCTAGGCTTGCGTCCTACGGGCAACACGGCTCTGATACCACTTTGTCACACCTGGTAATAAGAAGACAACCAGATGCTTTCGACATGTATGCCAGGATCAGTTCAACTCATACATGTGTAGACGTAAGTGAAATACCAAAGGTAATACCATGTTCGAGTACATCACCTTATAACATAAATGACCCTCCAGGTCTAAAATAAAAGTACACAAGCAGCGGAAAAACATAACAAAGGGATCCAACACAGGCGTTGCACAGGGGAGCGCCAGCCTAGAACATCTCTTCGGGGTCTCCGTAGAAGTCCTGGTTCTCCACCTCTGCGTCTTCGTAGACTGGGGGGAAAAATATGCAACTAACAAGTTTGAGTACCAACGGTACACACAAGTTGGGAAGTTATGACATGTGTGGTTCATAGCAAGGAAGGCAATTTATAGGTAAAGCACTATAGCAGTTACATCCTACTCTTATTTGTTATTAAGCACCTACATCTAGGTGAAATTCCAACCAATAACCCAAAATTAATCCAGGTGAGACCAAACCCAAACCATCCATTTAGTAACCATGTGCTAATTATGAATTTGGTTTCCAAGCTGCTCATGTCTGTGAGCACGGCTGTCTAGACTGTTTGACAAAACTCTGCAGAGTGTGTATCCTTTACCCAAAGTTCGTGATTTCGTCCCCTGTTGCCAGGTGGACTAAGGTAAACCTCCCTGATGCCCGTGGTAGCTAACCACAATTACACACTTCCGTAGGTGTGTGGCCAGGAGTTCACTACAAGGTGTTTCCGATGGTTCTCCCGACTTGCAATGGGTAATCTAAGGTTTCACCGCTCCGGCACCTGGAGTCTATTTTCCCTCCGCCAGGAGAAGCCCCCTCTTGAGCCATGCGGATCCCAAGGCAAAGCCCATTCCCCGCCCGATCAATTACCTATGCTACATCGGGAGAGACCAAATTACTAAACCAAGTTGTCCCATATACAATTCTGTGATGATACTAAATGGCTTAGCAACTTCTTCCATAAACTGGTCCTTATAATCCGATAGGTGTCAAACCCCAAACCAAGGTCTTGTGCACGCATGCACCAATCCATACAAAACCCCTATCAGATTCCTATCTACTAAATTCCATTATAGCCAATCAATTGATAAGTAGATCATATTCAAATTAAGCATAGCTAAGCGTAAACTAATTTTAATAGTAAAACACCCAAACCATGTTGACAAGGAATATTGTGGAAAATCTAGGAAAACATAACATAGGATTCCTATTTTAATTAGCATGCAACTAACTAAAACTTAACAAAAAAGGTGCAAGATGGTCAAGGAACTTGCCTCCAAATTGTGACTCGGGGTCGTCGGGAAACTGTTGCTCTTGAAGGTTAAAGGTGGGTTCTGGCCCCGACTCTAAATTACGATGATGCACGAAAAATAACATACAATAAGAACACAATATATTGCAACCATTTCAATTATACATAAATTTCCTACTCAAAAGTGATTTTTAGGTTGACTTCAATTATGGGCATAAACCAATTGATGAGAAATTAGAGTTAAATGAAATATATTGGACAATACATATTTTTAACTATTTTTATACCATTTTTATATTTATTATAAACCTAAAATTATTTTCTAGAAATTTTTATCCTTCAAAATAAGCTTAAAATAGATTCATAATCAATAATGTAAATATTACAATTTTTACATTATTTTTATAAATTATTTTTATGTGCAAAACAGTTTTTATGAATTAAATATACTTAAAAGTATTTTATGACTATTTCAGCAATTTAAATGAATTAAATAAAATAATACAGAAATGAAAATAAATCAAACATACTTAAATCTGTTTTTATAGTTATTTTATACAAATTAAGGACTTTTATTTAATTTTTAGAACTAACAGGGGCTTTTCTGTAAAAACAGAACTATTCCAGTGGCTAAAAATAATTTTATTAAGTCCAGGGATTATTCTACAATTTTTCAGATTTTATTTGCTATTTTATAATACTCCAGGGGCTTAAAAACACTTTTTATTCAATTTACCAGTATTTTCCTAATTTCTAGAAAGTCCAGGGGCTAGTTTAACATTTACAGGGGTTAGACTTGAATTTTAGAAGAACTCATGGGGTAGCCTGCAAGATTCCAGGGGCTTGGGCACAAAACTGATGGCGGGAAAAGTGGATTGAACTTGGGCCGTTGGATTTAAAATGAACGACCTGGATTTTATATACCGAAGCAGTATGTTGGGTTCTAATCTCAGCCGCCCGTTCAAAATGAACAGCTGAGAGGGAGCCACATCACCCCGATAGGCAGGAGCGATGGCGCAGGGGCAGAGATGACCAAAAACGCGCTACAATGGCCATGTGACACAACTAGCTAGCGCAAAAGGTAGAGGAGGAGTAGGGGAACTCACTGAGGGTCGTCGCACGGCCGGAAATTGGACGGTGGTGGGTCAGCGACTGTGAACGGCGGCGGCGCTCCTCGGCGCCTGACGAAGTCGGTGACGCAGAGACGATGTCCCCCAACGAAGATGACCGACGGTCTCCTGAGGACACGACAAAGGTGTTAGGCAAGATTTCAGGGTGAGACAGTGGGGGAATTGATAGGAACATCGGCGCCATTACCAAGCTCGCCGGCGGCTAGGGTTTCGATCATCGGGGTGAAGAAATTGAGGGGGATCGGCCGGGTTTTTATAGGGCTTTGGCTGAGTAACGGGCGGCGGCCATGATGGGCACGACGGGGGTGATTGATTTGGGGTAACGGGCGACATTGAGAAGGGGGCGGGGAATGGGCGACGCGGTGAAGGCGCGCGGCCGTTACTGCGCGGGTGCGGGAGGTGGGCGACGGGTCTGGCAGGCGGGGTCGGCTGGCAGCGAGGGGGGGAGAGAGAGAGAGCGGCGTGGGGAGTGGGCTGGCGCGCGGGGCCTAGGTGACAGAGAGAGAGGGAGGGGAGGCGTGGGCCGGCGCGGGTGAGAGGAGGGAAATGGGCCAGATTGGGGAATTTGGCCCAGGGACAGGTTTTTGTTTTTCTTTTCCTTTTTCTTTTTCTTTTCTGTTTTCTTTTTCTTCTCTTTTATATTTTGAATTTGCAAACCAAATTCCTAGCGTATTTGAATTTTCAAAAACTCACACAATCATTCAAACATCATGCAACTTGCCTTATATGAATTTTATTCCCAAGAAAATGATTTTATCTCTTGAAAAATTCATTTTACAATTTTTTTCCTCTCTAAAATAGTGGGTGTTACACAAAGCTTGAGGATTTTTGTACCCAACTACTGTCCTACGAGATGTTACATGTGTAGCATGAAAAACAGTAGGTTTGGAAGCAAACTTTGCATGTTTTCGACTCATTACAGCATATTGAATGTTACTAACACGTGAATGTCCTACGGTGTCAAGGTGCAAAAGATGACCCGATTCAGTTCTCATGATCATTGTGAGAGGAGTATGTGAACCTGCAACCATCTTAGCATGTTTACAAGAAGAGCACACAATTTCTTTGTCCCCTTTAAGCTTAGGCAGCCCACGTATGCCATCAAGAGCACTAAAACGCGTTAGTTGATCAAAGCCTACGTGACCAAGTCTACGATGCAAAAATTATAAGTTCTTTGAATCATTGGCAACTAGACACCTATGCTTAGAGGAAGACATATCAAAATCAGCTTTAAAAACTCTTCCAAATCGAGACATGTTAAAAATAAGATCACTATTTGAATTCACAGCTTTGCAGCAATTTTTAGTGAAAATAATTTTTAGATTTTCATCTAGCAGTTGTGAAACAGAAAGCAAGTTGTATTTCAAATTTTTAACAAGTGCCACATCCTTCAAAGTGTAGTGATTATTTACTCTAACCGAACCTTTAGCAATTATAGGAGTTGAATAATTATCGGCAAAAGTAACATTCTCTACACGTGACACAAACGAGAGGGAGGAGAACCATTCTTTGTTACCGGTCATGTGGCATGAGCAACCTGAATCCACAATCCAAAAGTTCTCCTTCCTCAAGCGTGTAACCTACATAGAAGCACAATACATTTATTACTCAATACTGGGGTTAGCCAAAAGGCATTTAGGATTCCAGTACTGAGTCACACGACGTCCAACAGGAATAACACACGAAAGCTGAGATAAAATAGCAAGTTTATGAGCTAAAACTTGAGGATTTTTGTACCCAACTGCTATCATACGAGATGTTACATGTGTAGCACAAAAAACAGTAGATTTGGGAGCAAACTTTGCATGTTTTCGACTCATTACAGCAGATTTCATTCGGTTTAGCAAGTGCAACAAATTTTGAATGAAAGTTATGAGATCTAGCAATCATTCTTTCCTCTTTCCGTTGTTTAGCTAGTCTATAACAAAAATATATGACATGACCATCTCTACCATAGTAGGTACAATGAAATTTAACTTTGTGTTCATGTCTAGATGAGCAAGCATTATTTTTATTTGAAACCGAATGAGACAATACTCCTGCAGATTTGAAAACCACTTCTTTTTGTTTAGGAACTATTTGAATCAAACCACTTCCTAATGACTTTACAATTTTAGGTGGATGTGCCTTAGCATGAGCATGAGAAACAAAACCTAAACCAGTTTTATCATTGTAAGACTTGGAAGAATTCAGCAGCAAATTTAGGTTCTTATTCATTACAAAACCGATCTAATGTCATATGCATGTCATCAAGTTTATTGGACAGATCAAGACAATATTCACATGAAGTTTTTCTTTTTACTTTGCAATTGGAACAATATTTAACTTCATGAGAAAGTAGACGTTGTTCAATATAGAAATTTCATTTATAGCATCTTGTAGTTTCCGATCAAGATCATCACAAGTAGAACAATGCAAATCAAATGTAGAACAGCTAGCATCTTTCAAGTTTTTATCATTAAGTGCAGCAAGCTCTCTATTCTTTTCAATTTCTAACTCAAGGTTATCAAGTGTGGAGGTGTGCGCATTTCTTAATAAGGACACTTGTTCATAAATTAAATCACATGATGGACATGCATCATCACTAGGAATCAAATTTTTTAAACAGTTGATTTTAGATTCTAGTGATTCAATTTTACCAGCACTATCCCTAAGCTTTTTGTCCTTTTTCTTAACTATAATAGTGGCACGAGAAATAACATCACACATTTCTTCGCAAGTAGGACATACCTCTTCATTGTCGCTGTTGTGTTCTGCATCCTCCATACTTCATCTTGATTTGCCTGCCATGAAGCACAAGTTTGCCAAATCATCTTCGTCTTCATCACTTCCAATGTCCACATCGCTTGAGCCAAGTTCTTGAAGTTCGGAGATAAAACTGCTCATTAATTGACGTCCTGTAAAACCTTTATTTTCTTTGTATCTTTTGCAGAGGAGTGCTTCGTCCTTGTCTGCTTTTCACCCCGGGATGTAGGACCTGAAAGGTTATGGCAATCTGAACAAAAATGTCCCGTCTTACCACATTCGAAACATCGTTGAGATCCAGAGCTTCCTCTCCTTCTAGTTCTCACATTTTGCAATGCTTTCGAGAACCTAGTAGAGAGAAGTACTAGCTCCTCCTGTGTAAACTCCTCAATCTGCTCAAGGGTTAGAGAGGACAACAAAGCAAGTGTACAACAAGATGAAGATCGGCCAAAGCTAGGTATATCAGATTGAGAAACAAAAGCAATAGACTTGTTGGGGTTCTTACGTGATATTATGTCAATTTCACGAGGTTTTAACTTGGAATATAGCACGTCTAAAGTAAGTTTACTCATGACAGTTGATTCACAAATAGATGTGACTTTCATCTCCCAAATTGACATGTCTAATGCACTTAACAATTGCCTAGCATTTTCAGCATCTGAAAATTAACATTGACACTACGCAAGTTGTCGAGAATTTTATTAAAGCGAGCAAAAAGGTCATCAATAGACTCACCGGGTTGCATCTCGAAGCGCATGTATTCTTTCTTGAACATGTCTTGCCTTACCTCCTTGATCGTGTTGGATCCTTCGTGGTAGTCACAAAGTGCTTTCCACACATCGTATGCAGATCGGAGGTGTGCAACACGGTCGAAGTCGCTTTGAGTTAATCCTTGTATGATCAAGTTCCGAGTCTTGTTGTTATTGTCGACATCTCTCAGATTTGTAGCTGTAACTTGATCATTTGACGGCACTTTGTAAGGATTGTATACCTTCTCCCATATTGTGAAGCCTTGAGCCTGGATGAAGGCTTCCATACGTGCCTTCTAAACCTGAAAATCAATACCACTAAACACACGAGGTTTGGCGGAGTATTTCTCCATGATGATTAGTCTAAAACACGTGCAAATCACGAAGATTAGAGCACCGTGGCTCTGATACCAATTGTAGGATCGGAGAGCACGTGAAAAGCTACCAGAGGGGGGTGAATGGTAGATTTAAACTTTTTCAGCGAAGCAATGAAAACCCCTCAGCAGAAAAACAATTTGTTAAAGAAATCGTGTGTGAGACTTCTAAAAGTGTTTCACCGTGACAAAAGTGATAGATATCAGAGAGAATCAAGTCACGAAGACAATACAAGAAGAATCACTCAAATCCGTCGAGAGAAACTCAAGTTACAATCAAAAGATCGAACAAAGGTCAATCTGTTCTACCGAGTAAAAAACAGATCTGTAATACTGCAAAGAAACTCATGTAGATCAAAAACTACAAATCTAATGACCGTGAAAATTTTACAGATGATAGATAATCAAGTTTTGAAGACAAACCAAAAAGAATCATGTCAATTGGATCTGTAAAACTAGAGTTATGATAAAACCACCCAAGAAAGGTAGTGCTGTGCAGAAACTCGACGAGAAAAACTTGTCTGGAACAAGTCGGACGAACAAGGCACGAAAGTTCCTTCAAAATACAAATTTCATTCAATAGAACACAAGAGGAACAGCCCCAAAGTCGTCCACAACGATCCCTGGTCTCCCTTGCTTATATAACAAGCCCTTAGGCTAACAAAATCTCAACTAGGACTCTAATCCTACTCAAATCACGAATCAAAACTTTCCATAACTGCTGAGGACTCTTCTATATGCAGATAGAAGCAATCTTAAGACTTCCAAACACCTTAGGAATGTATCCCACATTCTTAAAACAACTCAAATTCGTGACCCACATGAAATCCTATAATAACCAACTCAAATCGTTCCATATTTGAGTCAAACCTGACTCAGCTGCAGCCTGAGTCCATAACCTAGTCGGTTGGACCTTTCTGACCAATTATTTATGTTCGAATCTCTTCATCACGCCTCTAAACCATGTAGCCACGTCCATGCACTACTTGCGTACGTGCAAACATCTTCCAATGACGTCCACGATACCTTCATACGCATTGTTCTTGATTCAAACATGCTGCACAACCTTCCGATCAACTCAACCACAATTCCTCCCAAACTTGGTTGTTGAACCTCATCTTCTCCCTAAGACTAGTTCAATGGATCCCATCACCAGCCATGTCTTGAAGTCAAGCAACACCTGCACATGAATAAACGACCAATACTTCCGAGCACAAGTCCTCGACTTGACTCTCATTAGTTCCGAAACTACAACATCTTACGTGAGCACTTCACAAAAGCATGTTGCAAACCATAGCAAAATGTTATCAACCATAACCACCAAAACACAGCAAAAACTTAGTAAAAGAATACTAAGCTAAATTTCCATAAGTGTAAAGCAAGTTTTAAACATTGCAAGATAAAAGCAGGAACATTGCGATCAAGCTCCAAACCTTGCCAAAGCTAACCGGAGCTTGAGCCGGAGCTTACCAAAGCTAGTACAACCCAGCGTCGGAGCTTGCCAAAGCTAGTACAACCTAGCACCAGAGCTATCCAAAGCTAGTCGGAACTAGTCAACCCAAAATCCAGAGCTAGAAAACATGTTGGAGCTAACCAACATAAGTACGACCTATCAAAACATATTGAAGCTTAACAACGACATGCCGGAGCTATCAAAGACATGCCGGAGCTAAAGACAAAGCTCACCGGAGCTACTCAAAAACATGTAAGACCTAGACAAAGAAAGTCGGAGCTATTGTCAGACCTTATAAAAGCTCGGAGCTAGAGTTGGACCTTGCTAAAAAGATGTTATGGCAGCATTCAAGACTTTTATTGTCAAAGCCAATGTATTCAGCACACATAGGTCTCACAATCTCCCCCTTGATGAATGCATTGGCAACACCACTTAAGATCCGAATATTGGCTTATTCATATGAAATTTTTTGAAAACAATTTCTCCCCCTTTGTAAAAAAGAAATAAAATGAGAAAAAGAAATTCTCCCCTTGAAAGGAATCTTGCCAAAAACAATTGTGAATATGTGCAATGTGTAATCAATTTCTCCCCATTGCATGCTTATCTTTAAAAATTCACATATTATCTCTCCCCCTTTGACAAAGTATTCAGCAAGTTTTATAAAACAAAATTTAATTGTTATGAGCATATTATAACATATACATATAAAACAAAGCTCATCCAAGTCATACTATCAAGTAACTTACACTATCACATCAATGAAATACATAAAGTAGTGTAAGCCATGCTAGAGATCAAATGTATTTTTCAATTTAAGCAAGTCATGATCTCACAAACTTAACTATTTCAAGACCTGAAAGCATGACACTTGTTGCTGTATTTTATTATTTTTCAAAACACAAATTTTGATTATATGATATTTGCAAGAGATTATATGCGCAACTGTCTTATTCTAACCAACCAAGCCAAGCCTATCATTTGACAATTAGAAGCTTAAGGACATGGTTTTAGTCATACACAACTTCTTCCATGTTCGTATCTAAGTGCAATGATAAGCCATCTCAGAAGAAGAAGTGTGATGCATGCATATTCTCTTGATCTTTTCTCAACTTATATTTGTTAATAAAAACTCAACATGTGAGTTGATTACTTGATTAATTCTTTATGATTAAAAGCACCTGTGAGCATGCAACAAGTTCAAAACAGCAAGAAAGTTCGACCATGACCAAATTTAGTGTAAGTAATTATTCCAATTACTAGACATGGCAAAAACTACAAAATGTATAACACGAGTAATGTAGTAAGAACTTTCAGCATGTAAAAGGAATCACAAAGTCATATATGTATGAAATACTATGCTCATATTATTTTAATTTTAGATTCACACATAGTCTTCTCAAGTTTCAAAAACTCCCCCTCAATTTAAGCTATGAGGATGCATAACCCTTATTTCACTATGAATGTAACAAAAATGAGTGAAATCCATAGGTTTTGTAAAAATGTTAGCCAATTGTCGTTCAGTATCTACATGGTGAAGCATAATGTTTCCTTTTTCAGCATTATCATGGAGAAAGTGATACCTAATATCAATGTGCTTAGTTATAGAATGTTGCACGGAGTTTTTAGCAATGCAAATGGCACTAGTGTTATCACAGATCAATGGAACACTATCTAGATCAACCCCATAGTCCTTAAGTGTTTGAACAATCCAAAGAATTTGTGAGCAAGCACTAGCAGTAGCTACATATTCAGATTCAGTTGTGGATTGTGCAACTGTGTTTTGTTTTCTAGGGGACCAAGCAACAAATGAATTACCAAGAAAATGACAAGCACCGGAAGTACTTTTCCTATCAATCCTACAACCCCCAAAATCAGCATCAGAAAAAGCTTGCAAAGTAACGGTTGAGGAAGAAGGAAGAAAAATGCCAAATTCTTTAGTTCCATGTAAGTACCTGAGAATCCTTTTGACGACTTGACGATGTGAAGCACATGGGGAGGCTTGAAACCGCGCACAAAGACTTACGCTGAATTGTATGTCCGGTCTTGATGCAGTGAGGTACAAAAGTGATCCGATCATGCTTCTATATTCTTTTTGATCCACGGGTTCACCATCTTTATCAAGTTGAAGTGTTGTTGCTATTCCCATTGGTGTCCAAAGAGGCTTGCTTTTGCCCATGTTGAAGCGCCTTAGGATGTGTTTTGTATACTTCGTTTGATGCATAAAGGTACCCTCCTTGGTTTGCTTGATTTGCAGACCCAAAATGTACGTGAGTTCTCCCATCATACTCATCTATAATTCTGAACTCATCATAGCTGAAAACTTGGACACAAGATCATGAGAAGCACAACCAACATAATATCATCCACATACACTTGAACGAATAATGAGTCATTGCCATGCTTAAGCACAAAAAGAGTTTTATCAACCTTGCCCATGGTAAACCCATTTTCAAGTAAGAATGTTTTTAACCTATCATACCATGCTCTAGGGGCTTGTTTGAGATCGTACAAGGCTTTGGAAAGTTTGTAAACATGATTAGGAAAATCTGGATTTTCAAATCCCAGTGGTTGTTTGACATAAACCTCATCATCTATGTAGCCACTGAAAAGCACTTTTAACATCCATTTGATATAGCTTAAAACCTTTAGATGCAGCAAAATCTAACAAAATTCTTATGGCTTCTAATCTAGCAACAGGAGCAAAAGTTTCATCAAAATCTAGACCTTCAACTTGAGTGAAACCTTGAGCAACCAACCAAGCCTTATTCCTAACCACAACCCCATCCTCACTTTGTTTATTTTTAAACACCCATTTAGATCAAATTAAAGTGTGACCTTGAGGTGGAGGTACAAGTTTCCAAACATTATTTCTTTCAAAATTTTCTAACTCTTCTTGCATGGCAATAATCCAAGATTCATTAGTGAGTGCGTGTGATATATCTTCGGGTTCAAAAGAAGCAACAAAAGCAGAATGAGCACGAGAGTTTGGATCGCAAAACCTGGACCGTGTGACTCGTTCGTGCAAGCTTCCAATAATTTGTTGTGGAGGATGAATTTTGAGAACCCAGAGGGGAGTGGACACTTCACAAGCTTCTTCTCCTTCATGTTCATCACAAATCAATGAGCTTGTGACTTGAGGAGGATCCAGACCAGCAATGGTGGTCGTCGGTGCTGGCTGTGAATCAAAATCAGGAGCTGGAACAATATCATTAGCTGCTGAATTTTCGGACAGCAGCACCACTTCTTCCTCATCTTCAACGAAAATGCTCCCCCACTGCGGATATGGATCCGGACCTGCAATGTTTGAGCTAGTAACTGTGCTAGCCTCATCAAAATACACCTCACAGGTCTCCACAATTTTGTTAGTGTCAAGTAAAAGCACACGGTAGCCTCTAGTATGAGATGGATAACCAACAAACATGCCATCAATGGATCTAGGTTAAAATTTATCAAGATTACCATGTTTCTTAACAAAGAATTTGCAACCAAAGAACCTAAAGTGTGTAACACTAGGCGTATGTCCAAATCGGAGCTCATATGGTGTTTTACCTAGCTTAGCGCACAAGAAAACACGATTAGAGACATAACAGGCAGTTGCAATCGCATCAGCCCAAAATTTCCTAGGAGTTTGATATTCATCAAGCATAGAGCTAGTCATCTCAACTAAGGTTCTGATCTTTCTTTCTAAAACACCGTTTTGTTGAGGTACATATGGTGAAGAAAATTGATGATCTATTCCATTTTCAGCACAAAAGTGATCAAAAGATTAATTTTTAAATTCGGTTTCGTTATCACTTCTTATTGATTTTAATGATTCTAGGTGATCAATTGATAATCTAAGAAATAAAGTTCTAAAGTGACTAAAAGCTTCATTATTAGATGCCATTAAGTAAACCCAAGAGTATCTAAGTAAATCCTATCATAACCAACCCAAATCTTACCATATTTGAGTCAAACCCGACTCAGCCGCAGCCTGAGTCCATAACCTAGTCGGTTGGACCTCTCCGACCAATTCTTTATGTCCACATCTCTTCATCATGCCTCAGAACCATGTAGCCACGTCCATGCACTCCTTGCATACGTGCAAACATCTTCCAACAACGTCCACGATACCTTCATATGCATTGTTCTTGATTCAAACATGCTGCGCAACCTCCCGATCAACTCAACTACAATTCCTCCCAAACTTGGTTGTTGAACCTCATCTTCTCCCTAAGACTAGTTCAATGGATCCCATCACCAGCCATGTCTTGAACTCAAGCAACATCTGCACATGAATAAACAACCAATACTTCCGAGCACAAGTCCTCAACTTGACTCTCGTTAGTTCCGAAACTACAACATCTTACGTGAGCACTTCACAAAAGCATGTTGCAAACCATAGAAAAATGTTATCAACCATAACCACCAAAAAACACCAAAAACTTTGTAAAAGAATACTAAGCAATCTTTCCATAAGTGTAAAGCAAGTTTGAAACATTGCAAGATAAAAGTAGGAACATTGCGATCAAGCTCCGAACCTTGCCAAAGCTAACCAGATCTTGAGTCGGAGCTTACCAAAGCTAGTACAACCTAGCACCGGAGCTTGCCAAAGCTAGTACAACCTAGCGCCAGAGCTATTCAAAGCTATTCGGAACTAGTCAACCCAAAAGCCGGAGCTAGAAAAAGATGTCGGAGTTAACCAACAAAAGTCGGACCTATCAAAACATATCGAAGCTTAACAATGACATGCCGGAGCGAAAGACAAAGCTCACCGGAGCTACCCAAAAACATGTCGGACCTAGACAAAGAAAGTCGGAGCTATTGTCGGACCTTGTAGAAGCTCGGAGCTAGAGTCGAACCTTGCTAAAAAGATGTTATGGTAGCATTCAAGACTTTTATTATTAAAGCCAATGTATTCAGCACACATAGGTCGACTAGTCTGGCCTTGTGCCACGGACTAGTCTGACCTTCCGGGACCACCAACAATTTCACGTCATCGATCGACAAAACAAATGACGTGCATGCCAACGTTTTAATTTCAAACGACCACTGACAATACAAACTAGTCCGATACAAAATGTACTAGTCCGAAGTAGGACAGAAAGGTTTGGTTCGTCCCAAAATGGACACGACTGGGTATGGCCGGACTTGTCTGACCCTCTAGGGTTTTCTCTCGATTAATCTCACCAAGTCTCAAACGGACTAGTCCATACCACCACGGACAAGTCCGAATTTTTTCCAGAGAGCTTTGATCCATTCCAAAATGGACAAGTCCGATCTACTTGGATCCAACTCCTCGAAGGGATGAACGGACTAGTCTGTACCCATACGGACAAGTCCGATCTCCTCCAGCGACCTTTAGTCCGTCCCAAGGCGGGCTTCTCTGGCTGGATGGACTAGTCCGACCCTTAGGCCCGGACTAGTCCGGCCTCCTAGGGTTTTTCTCATTTTGGCTTTTCACTTAGGTTTTTCTCTCAAACACCATGTTGAGCCCTCTAGAATGATTTCAATGCACATGATACATCCACCCTCACACATGATATGGCTCACTTAAGCTCAAGATCATTGAAACCATAATTTCTACGCTTGAGTCTTTGACGCCCGTTTTGATCTTTTCTTTTTTTTAGGGTTTTCGTCTCATTTCAACCATTACACCTGTGCTTAAGATCAACTCAGCTCATTAGTCTCTTAATTGTCGTCATCAATCATCCAAAACCCATGGGGATGCCTAGATGCACTTTCAAAGGGCACTTGTCTTGCTCCCGTGACTGGTTTGGATCGAGAGCATCAAAGTTCTGGTGCTGAAGGTCCTCAAAAGCACCTTCTAGAGCATTTTCTTCTATTCTGCGCGACAAACATGCAAAACAAGCTTTAGAATCAATAAATGCTCATATATTACACAATATGCCATGATATGCATGAATGATGCAATTATGATGTAGTACATGCTATTAGGTTACTATTATTGCTTACTGACTGGTTACAATCGAGTTTTACATGTTTGAGCAAGATTTGAGCCATTTTCTGGAAAATAGGGGAAGTTTCAGGATATTCAGCAATTCAGAAGCTGAACTAGTCCGCATAATGTGTTGGACATGTCCACTTTAGATCGGACTAGTCCGCTCTGGACCAAACAACTCCGTTGTGGTCCATGGTTTTGTGAACTTCCGAACTTTGGCATGGGTTGAATCAAAGGTGGAATCGAAATCGGCGTAGAAAGTTGGATCTAAGGTAGTTGTCGTGAAAGCAATGGTCCAACGGTCGAGGATTTGGCGTAACGCGTGAAACTTGACGTCTAGATCCATTGAAGAGGAATCGGCGGCAAGGCGTAGAAGAAGAATGTTGACGTCGAAGAGTTGATGAAGAAGATCAAAGCAGTGATGACGATCTTGCTCGACTCTCCCTCTTTCTTCTTCTCCTTCCACTTCCTTCTTGCGGTGAGGGCTTCTTTCTTCTTTGGACGTCAGCTCATGATGAGGGCAGAGAAATGAGGATTTTTCTCTTACGTGGGGCAGGGTGAGAGGTGGGATGTGGTTGTTTATATAGGGGATGAGTGGTGGGGTTAGGGTGGACTCCTAGTAGAAATTGGTGGGGACAAGCAGGGCCTTGGTGGAGTCCCACTTGGGCTTCTTTGGAGTGGGCACAACGTTATAGGGCCCAAATAAGTCAATTACCCAATAACTCGTTGTGGAGGAAAATAGGAATTCGAGTAGAAACCCTAGAAACCGAACTAGTCCGTAGGGAGGCCGAACAAGTCCATTTTCGGTTATGATGTCACAACGAACTAGTCCATTGTCAAGCGAAGCTTCTGAGGAGTAACGACACGAGGTCAATCTCTCAAAAGGGATTCAAGATCTTCAAAAAAGTTTTCTGGCAAGCAAAAACCAGACATACACTACCCCGTTTTCACATAAAATGCAAAAACAAGAATGGTTATCCTACTAAAACCTAGCCAGGGTCCTATCCTATTCACCCAATCATGCAATATGTCAGCTGCCTTCCTCGACAATGACGCCAGAAATGCTTGTTGACGTTTCTTACATCACATATTTTTATCCGCAAACGCACGGAAACTATCGATGTAGAATTTCCCCTTAAAAGAGTATTCCAAGGGTGTCATTTATATTCTCCCAAAGGAAGACTAGGTGGAAGCATAGCAATCATCAAATGGAGGGGATAGGTTGGTCTAGGTAGGGTTCTAGTAAGGATGGGTAATAGATAATTGTAGAGGTAGTGTGACACACATAAGAGCATTCTATCCTAAGGGGGATAAATGGGTCAACAGGGATTAGGCTAAGAGTTTGGTAGATACTCCTACTATGCTTCTAATATACATATACATAGCCTAAGTTAGATACTAATGATCATATGAATGGTGAATTCTCGTGCTAAGTTGTTCAATACATCCGGCATGCGTTTACCCCTAGCAATACTAGGATGACTCCCGCAAAGAGCCTGTGGCATAGCCAAACGTGGAGGATTACAAGGGAAGATAGGGTTGTCACCACCTACTGCCTACCTATTCAATCTGTGGGTCTACGAGACATCCAACGCTACTTAACTACCCTTGCACCATGCTGGCATATTAAGTAAATACCTTAAGAGCTGCAGCACAAGCCATCTAAGGCAATGACTAACCTAAACATCGTTGAAACAATGTTGAAACATAGCAATAACATGATCATGTCATAACTATTTACACTATAGTGGGGGTTTGTAGTGCTTATGATGATATAATGAGAGTGGTATAGCATAATCATAAATACTACTCCTACCACATACATTGAATCCACAATAAAAAAAGAAACACTTCATCCAAGTATACGAATAAAAGAAGACTAAAGATAACATCTTTATTAAGAACAAAGTCACAAATACAAAGAGGAATATGAGAGCCATACCTTTCCCAATTTGGAATTTGGAAGAGACTCCTTCTACTCCTTTCTACATGGACTATGGACTAGAGGCTCTCCTGTCTACAGCCTAAACTCCTCTAAACCTATGGAGAGTACTGGATACCATAGAATGAATACTCAAGTGGTGTGTCTATGGAGTGAGGGTAGGAGGTCCTATTTATAGCTGGAGAAGGGTCGATTCCCGCCACCAAAAACACGCAAATCAGTCTTCATCATGATCAGTGCACCACATGGGGTCGACACGTGGACGCTGACCGAGTTTGGCACCAGGAAGGCGTCGGCCGAACCACCACGTCGGTCAAACAAAAAGTTGGACCAATTCCAGTATGCTTACTCGGGGTGACTTCCAGGTAGGTTTCATTGACTGATATGAGTGATACATCGTTGAGTGGCCTCGCATACTTCTGTTTGTGGGCCATTTGATCCATGTGATGCAACATGTCAGTGCTTGATTGGATGGGATAATATTTTATAGGATTGCTCCCCCTCTTTTACCTCATTTCCTACATAAAATTGCATGCATGCACTATTTCTCCAAGGACAAGTGGAAATATGTTAAATAGAAAGGTGATGTGTGCAAGAAATGATATTTCCTTTACATAATTGAGTTATATTGACGGGTGAAATTGGTATATAACAACCATCCTAAAACTCCCCCAAGCTTATCCTTTGGTCGTCCCGAGCAAAGTCAAGACTTTAGGTTGATGATCAGGAGTTGCTACAATGTTCTATTTCTCAAACGTACCATGTGCACAACAAAATACTCTATCTAGTATTGCAAAAATTGGCATGGTACTTCACCCATCTTAAGTCATTGTGGGGCTTATGCCTTCTCCTATTCATGGGTGGTTGAAAGATTGAACAACAAATAGAGCGAGCATAGCCTAGAGATCAAGTTCCACTCAAAATCTGGAGAGGTCAATTTAGATTTTAAGTACCTCAATTTTATTCTCTCAATCACTCCTTCGTGTGTAGTGGAAATATTTCCTCACCAAGGCTTTTGCCTATACTCATCCTACCACTAAATAAGGCTTGTATGCGGAGTTTTGTAGGGAATGCAGTAGGCATATTTACAACTCATAATATTGCTAAATCAAAAAAACCAAGCCTTAGGAGAAATAAATTCAAAACTATTTGATTCAAGACTTGTGCATGTGTGATGGAAGTGTATGTGGATGTTTGACATGACTCCTATTTATATAGACTCTCCTATTTTGCATAAGTTATGTCAATGTAAAAATATCATATGGCTTTGGTAGGTATTTCCAATCAAACGAGAGTAACTTAAATATTTTTAGAATTTATTCGGAAATCTAAGTTTCACATTCAAACTAGGAATAGCAGCCCTATCGCTATATCATATCTCACAATAAATTAGAATTGGATTAAGCTTTTGCTACCCACAATTTCTAAATCAAGGCAAAAGTAATTCTAGCCAATGAAAGTAATATTTTGGAGAGTAGTAAGTTGTAAACTAGGGACAAAGGAAAATTAAAACAGAGCAACTATTCATTATTTCATCCATGTGAATTCTAAATTATTCTTACTGCACATCTTTTATTTTATTTCAAAGCAAATCTACACTACATATTTTTAATCTTTTTTATATGCAAGGTGAATGGTGGATAAATGAAAAATAAATATGCAAGGGGTGTGATACAATTTACCTCAAGTGAGGGTCCTTCGCAAAGCTTGTTTTTCAATCACCTCCATGATATGGGTTGAACCATTGATGACGGAAATATGCCGTGAGATCGGCTTGTTGTTGTTGTTGTTGTTGTATTGTGGAGTTGAAGTTCGTGAATTGAGCGTCCATGTGTTGCTGCCAATCCTGGGTACCTTGGACATTCTCTTGGAGAGTGTTGTAGATGTCTCTCGTTCTCACTTCAAGATCTTCCATACGTCTAGTGAGATATGTCATTCCTTGGCTATAGTCATGATGACTTCTGGCCGAAGAGAACGACATCTTCTCATGGACGTTGGAGGCAAGCTGCTGGAGCTTGAAGTGGATTGGGGTGGCTCCCACGCGTCACCCAGCCATCCATGCCAAGACGGGCCTTCAATCTCATAGGATGGAGGTTGAGTCTATCCGGGTGCATCACCCGTTGGGTCCTCGTCCTCTTATACTCATGGACTGTGGAGGTTGTCGGAGGCATGCTACTCACCTTGCACGCTTCTAGTTACCTTGTGTGACACCCGGTTGCGAAAATGAACAAAGCATAGCACATACACAAGTGATTCACAAACCATATACAAATTATAATCATGTCTCGAATAAAATACTAATAATAGTACCTTATTACAAATCCAAATAGTCCTGAATACAAACTCTAATAAGAATGCACTGGAAACACTAAACACTAATAACACCAACTCCACAGGCAAGCTTGACGGTAACACGCACACCTAGAACTCCTCAAAGACCTCCGAGTACTCCACATTGTCGCATGCACCTGAATTTGTTGGGGGAATAGCAAGGGTGAGCACATGTCATACTCAACAAGTGTGGGAAAGTATGACATGTAGCTTAAACAAGGAATGATAATTAATTGGCTATTTGCATAAAAATACATTTAAAACAGTTGAAAATGCAATAATATGATCATTAAGTGAGGTCATTCCCTTAACAACCCAAATACAATTAATTTCATATCCAATACCATAATTCCAACATAAATATTCAGAACCATCAATAATATGCCATATTCAACTCATAACTGTCCATCCAACTCAATAATACCATTTTCATATTCCAAACCCAATTACTGTAGCAATAATGATTCCCAATTCAACTCCACCATTAAACAAAGTTCAAGATCCATAACTCTAATCATGAGAGAGTCTAGGTTGCTCATAACCGGGAGCACGGCTATAATGGTAGTTTTTAACACTCTGCAGAGGTTGTACCACTTTACCCACAAGTTTGTGATTTGATCACCTTTCGATGATTATGGAACCTCTATCATGCCATGTTGCTAAAGGGTCATTATTATCAATTCTCATCATTCATGTGTTTAATAGTTCATAATTAAGCCATATGATTATTTCCCAAACCCAATTGAGTATAGCGGGACAAAAGTGTAAAATACCCTTCCTGACTCTCTATATTGTGTTCAAGCGACAAGGGTGGTCATACAAGACTAGTAAACTCCTATAAATGGGTTTCCCATCAATTTGACACAAGCATGCAATTTTGCAAAAAAACATTAGAAACCTGGATCAAAATGATCAAGGACACTTGCCTTGCTCCTGAGCTTGGTTTAGAATGAAAGCTTTGAAGTTTTGGTTCTGCAGGTCCTTGAAAGCACTCTCTACATCGATACCTTCTATTCTGCGCAAAAAACATGCAAAACAAACATTACAATCAAATATTGCTCAATATGCCATGATATGCATGATTGATGCAATTGTGAGGTAAAACTTGTTAATAAGTTGCCATTAATGTTTACTTAACTAGTTACAATAGATTTTAACAAGTTTGAACAAGTTTCAATTTGATTTGAGTAAAAATGGAATTAATTCGGCAACAACAGATTGCAAGGGCCGGACAAGTCCGATCTCAGGGCCGGACTAGTCCACCCTGTCCAGAAACTGCAAATTAGGGTTTTCTAGACAGCAGAAATTGGGGTTCAACTCTCGTGGAAAATTGGATGTGGAGGGTATACCGTGAGTTTAGAGCTCCAAAGGTCGAGAATTGGGTGCACACTTAATCTCGACGCTAGAGTTTGATAATGAGGTGTCGAGGACGATTTGGTGATGAAGAATGTCAATGTCGAAAAGTTTATGAAGATCGAGTTTGCTTGATGGCAGTGAGGGTTTTCAAAGTGTGGAGAGGTGTGGGGTATTATGTCGCTTATATAGGGTGGAGTGATAGGGTTTTGGGTTTGATTTGGTGTAGAATTCGGTGTAGAACGAATAGGGGCCGTGGTGGGTTCCACTTGGGCTCCTCTGGGTTTGGGCACGAAGTTCTTAGCCCAATTAAGGCAATTACCCAATAACTTGACGTGGACGAAAAATAGAATTCGAGTTGAATTCAGTAGGCCGGACTAGCCCACAAGGGCGGTCGGACAAGTCTGTATGGGAACATCGGACAAGTCCGGTATGCAAGGCTCGACAAATCCAGGGTTGGCTGGAAAAACTTGTTTGGATAGAAAAATTGCAACATCAAACTAGTCCGCTTGGGAAGATGGACAAGTCCGGACAACATTAGAAACTCAATCGGACTAGTCCGTGCAGCGTGTCAGACAAGTCCGGAGTTCTGAAGAATTGAAGTTTCTGAAGTAGAAGAGGGACACCGGTCTAGTCCGGGGTGGAGCCGGATAAGTCTGTTCCCAGACAGGATTAAATTCCAGATTAGCCCTAAAATCATTTTAATCATATTCATTTTTGGGTTGCTTAATGTTAAACATGTATGAGGATGCATGCAATGCATTATGCATGAAAATGAGGGTGTTACAAACCTACCCTACTTAAAATGAATATCACCCTTGAGATTCGATGTAGAAAGAAAGAGATAGGGAAATTCTCTCTTGAGATCCTCTTCTTGCTCCTAGGTTGCTTGTGACTCTTTATGATGCTTCCATTGCACTTTACACCATTGAAAGACCTTGTTCCTTATGACCCTCTCCTTTGGTTTCCAAAATTTTGATAGGTTGTCAGCATAGGTCAAATCTTCCCCAATCTCCAATTCTTCCATCGGTACTTGCTCTTCCGGTACCCTCAAGCACTTCTTGAGCTGAGAAACATGAAACACATCATTAACACCAAAAAGATGTGCTGGCACCTCCAACTTATGTGCCACTTCCCCACGTTTGTCCAATATCTTGAATGGTCCAATATAGCGAGGTGCCAACTTGCCCTAGATGTTATATTGCTCGTGACCTCGCATGGGTGACACTTTGATATATACAAAGTCTCCCACCTCAAAAGCTAATCTTCTTGTCTATTATCTGCGTAGCCTTTTTTGTCTTGTCTGAGCAGCTCTTAAGTTCTTGCGGATTGTCTGAACTTTCTTTTTAGCATCTTGTATTACATCAGGTCCAAATACTTGAGTTTCTCCTGTCGCATTCTAAAACAAGGGTGTTCTACACCTTATCCCATACAATGCTTCATATGGCAATATTTTTAAACTTGCTTGATAACTGTTGTTGTAGGAGAATTCAGGCTATGGCAGACTTTTGCCCAAACTTCCTTCATACTTTAGCACACAAGCTCTTAGCATGTCTTCCAATATCTAATTTGTTCTCTCGGTTTGTCCATCCGTTTGAGGGTGATATGCAAAACTAAATTGAATTGAGTTCTCATTGATTTGTGCAGCTTTTGCCAGAACCTTAGGTAAATTGATATCCTCTATCAGACACTATTTTACTTGGTACTCCGTGTAAACACACTATCCTTCCCATATACAATTCTGCCAACTTTGCTCCACTATAGGTAGTCTTGACAGGAATAAATGTGCTGATTTCGTCAACTGATCCACAATAACCCATATTGAATCATATCCCGCTGAAGTATGAGGTAAACCAACTATGAACCATACCAATTTCTTCCCACTTTCATTCTAGAATCTTCAATGGCTGCAATAATCCAGTTGGCCTTTGATGTTCAGCTTTGACTTGTTGGCACACATCCCTTTTCATTCTATCCCACCAGTAGCACGTCTTTAGGTCCTTGTACATCTTCGTACAACCAGTATTGATGGAGTAATGTGAGTCATGTGTCTCCTTTAATATTATCTCCCGGAGACACTTCTCATTAGTCACAACCATCCGTTTCCCAAGGCATAGAGTCCCATGGTCATCCTCATCATATCTAAATTCTCTCCCTTCTTGGATTCTTTCTTTTATTTCCTTGATTTCCTCATCCTTGGTATGACATTCTCTTATTTCTTGCTCCAGTGTTGGGTTTACTTCCATTGTTCCCATGTCATTTGCAAATCCATAATGTAACTGTTCAAACTCCTTGCATTGCTCGAATGACAACTCCCTAATGGTAAGCTGGTTGCTTGCTCCATTTTGACTCAAAGCATCAGCCACTACGTTGGCTTTTCCTGGATGATAATTGATTCCAACATCATAATATTTAATGAGTTCCAACCATCGTTGTTGCTTCAAATTCAAATTCGTTTGCATGATATTGTACTTGAGACTCTTATGATCCGTATAAATCTCGCATCTATGGCCAATAACATAATCTCTCCAAATCTTCAATGCATGCATTACATTTGAATGTTCGAGATCATGCATAGGATAATTCAGCTCATGTTTGTTCAATTGCCTAGATGCATAAGTTACTACTCGACCTTCTTGCATCAATACACAACCAAGTACTTGCCTTGAAGCATCGCAATAGATATTGAACTCTTGCTTATGTCTGGCAATGTCAACACTAGTGCGGTTGTAAATCTCTTCTTTAACTCCTCAAAGCTATCTTGACAAGCTTGATTCCACTTAAAGGGCTTCTCCTTCATTAACAGTTCAATCATGGGATTCGCTATCTTGGAAAAGTCCTTGATGAACCATCGGTAATATCCAGCCATTCTAAGAAAACTCCTTATTTCGTTCATATTCTATGGCGGTTCCCACTTTAGCACATCTCTAACTTTTCCTGGGTCAACCGACACTCCTCCTCCAGAGATGACATGGCCTAGGAATGATATCTCCCTCAACCAGAATTGGCACTTGTTAAACATGGCATACAACTGGTGCTCTCGCAATTTCTACAATGTCAGCCTTAAATGCTCTTCATGCTCCTCTTCACTTTTCGAGTACACCATAATATCATCTATGAGCACTACCACAAACTTATACAAATACTCCAAAAGCAGTTTGGGGTATGTCTGATGGTCTAATCTTCATTTGGAAATATCCCGGTCGAAGATCAATCTTAGAGAATATTCTGACTCCCTTCATTTGGTCGAACAAATCCTTTATGTGGGGGAGCGTGTAGTTATTCTTATTTGTCACCTCGTTAAGAAATCGTAATCCATAAACATTCTTTGGGATCCATCTTTTTTATCTACGAAAAGCACTGGGGCTCCCCATGGTGACGATCTTGGTCGTATAAAACCCTTCTCTAATTGCTTTTGAATCTGCTTCTTGAGCTCTGCTAATTCCTCAGGAGGCTTCCTATATGGCCTCTTTGCTATAGGTGCAATTCCAGGTATTAGATCAATGATGAACTCAATGTCATGATCAGGTGGCATACTTGGCAATTCCTCAGGAAACACTTTTGGTACTCACGAACAACGGGAATTTTCTCTAAGTTACTTCTTCTGCATGATTTACCATTGCCTTCCCTGTTGTTGGTTGAACTGCCTTGAATTCTATATTGAATACTTCTTCGTTTGTCAATTGCACTGTCCGAGTTGCACATCGAATCACTCTGTTATGCTTCCTTAGCCAATCCATTCCAAGAACGATGTTCAAGCCTTGTGAATTCAGGACTATAAAGTTGGCGAGGAAATCTACCCCCCCCCCCCCCCCCCGTATGGAAATACTTACTTTGGGATATATCATACCATATTCGTCCTCATCTCCCCTCCAGGTGATTTAATCAACAGGGTATACTTCAGGTATGATATAGGCATGCTATGCTTTGCAACATACTTTGATGAGATGAATGAATGAGCTGCTCTAGAATCAAATAATATTGTAGCGGGGTTGGAGTTTGCGAGAAACATAGCAATCACAACATCTTCAACATGTTGAGTCTCTTCTGCAGATACATGGTTCACCTTGCCAAGAGTGAAATTATGCTTCCTCGGTTGCCTTGAATTGCTCCTCCATTGGGCCTAGGATTCTGCCTCGCGGCATTGTTCATCTGTCCTTGACCTAATCGTGGGCATTTGCAAAATGTCCCACTTGACCAAAAGTAAATCAAGTTTTTGTACTAGTGGCGTCAGAGAAATTAGGGCGAGGATGATTCTGAGCATAGGCAGTCATATTTGGACGTGGTGTAGGCTACATAGGTAAGCAAGGTGCTTGCATGGAAGGGTGTTGCTGCATTGGCTGTTGCGGTCGTGGTGGATAAGTAGGGCGCTATGCAATAGCAGGCGGTTTCCACGGTTGTAATATAGTGCAGCAGGCGGTGCATAGCGAGGGCGGGCATTGCTTCCTTGTAGCTGTCCATGATATGGCATTTTCATATTGTTGTCTTGTTCCTCTCACGAACCTTGTTCTCAACCACAATGGCCTTGTCCTCATGCTTCTGGAAGTTAGCATAATCAGTGTTGAGCAACTAGACTTGAATTTCATTGTTGAGACCCCTCATAAACAAGTATTGCTTCCTACTGTCAGTACTGATGTCCTCTAGAGCATACCTAGACAATTGAGTGAATTTGTTGAGATACTCACTCACACCCATCCTTCCTTGCCTGAGGTTTTTAAATTCTAGTCTTCTTAATATCATTGACTCCCTCAAGTACATAGTGAGAACATAACTGTGAGACCTATGTGTGCTGAATACATTGGATTGTATTGAATACACTCGATTTGTTGATAAAAGTTTTGAATGCTGCCATAACATTTTTTTAGCAAGGTTCGACTCTAGCTCCGAGCTTCTGCAAGGTCCGACAATAGGTCCGACTTTCTTTGTCTATATCCGACATGTTTTTGGATAGCTCCGGTGAGCTTTGTTTTTAGCTCCGGCTTGTCTTCGATAGATCCAACATGTCTTTGTTAAGCTCCTTTATGTTTTGCTAGGTCCAACTTATGTTGGTTAGCTCCGACATGTTTTTATACCTCCGACTTTTGGGATGACTAGTTCTGACTAGTTTTGGTTAGCTCCAACGCTAGGTCCGACTAGCTTTGGTTAGCTCAGGCACTTGGTTGTACTAGCTTTGGTATGCTCTGGCGCTAGGTTGTACTAGCTTTGGTAAGCTCCGGCTCAAGCTCCGGTTAGCTTTGACAAGGTTCAGAGCTTGATCGTAATGTTCCAAGTTTACATGTGAAATGTTTCGAACTTGCTTTACACTTATGGAAAGGTTGCTTAGTATTCTTTTACTATGTTTTTGGTGTGTGTTGGTGGTTATGGCTGATATCGTTTTGATATGCTTTGCAACATGCTTATGTGAGGTGCTCACGTAAGGTGTTGTGTTCGGAACTAACTTGAGTCAAGTCGCGGACTTGGGCTCGTACGGATTGGTTGTTTGTTCATGTGCAGGTGTTGCTTGAGTTCAAGTCATGGCTGGTGACGGGATCCTTTGGACTAGTCTCAAGGAGGAGATGAGGTTCCAACAACCAAATTCAGGAGGAATTGTTGGTGAGCGGGTCAAGAGGTCACGCAGGATGATTGAATCAAGGGCACTGCATATGAAGGTTACTGGATGTCGAAGGAAGGTGTTCGCATGTATGCATACGGTGCATGACGTGGAAACATGGTTCCGAAGATGGTTTATGGATGAGAAGATCTGGTTGGAAGGATCGGATCGTATCGGTTGATGACTTTGGCTGCGGCGAAGTCGGTTATGACTCGGTATGGAATGTATCGAGTTGGTTATGATAGGATTTCTTGTGGGTCACGAATTTGAGTTGTTTTAGGAATGTTGGATACGTTCCTAAGGTGTTTGGAAGTCTTAAGATTGCTTCTATCTGTGTATAGAAGAGTCCTAAGCAGTTATGGAATTTTTCGATTCGTGAACGGAGTAGGATTAGGGTCCTGATTTGAGTTGAGTTGGCTTTTGAGCTGGTTATATAAGCAAGGGAGGCCAAATCTTATGGTAGACGACTTTGGGGGCTGTTCCTATTGTGTTCCATTGAATAAAATTCGTAGTTTGAAGGAACTTTTGTGCCTTGTTCGTCCGATTTGTTCCATACAAGTTTTACTCGTCGAGTTTATGGGCAGCACTACCTTTCGTTAGTGGTTTTATCATGACTAGAGTTTTACAGATCAAATTGATGTGATTCTTTTTTGGTTGTCTTCACAACTTGATTATCTACCAGATGTCAAAATTTCACGGTCATTGGATTTGTGGTTTCTGATCTACACGAGTTTCTTTGCAGCGTTCAAGAAGTGTTTTTCTCGGGTAGGACTGATTGACCTTTGTTCGATCTTTCGGTCATAACTTGAGTTTCTCTCGACGGATTTGAGTGATTATTTTTGTGTTTTCTTCTTGACTTGGTTCTCTCTGATATATATCACTTTTGTCATGGTGAAACACGTTTATATTAGTTTCACACATGATTTCTCTAACAGATCGTTTTCTGTCAAATGGGTTGAGATTTATTTGTTTCCGCTGCGTAAGATTTTTAAATCTACCATTCACCCCCTATGGTAGCTTTTCACGTGCTCTGCGACCCTACAATAACTTCTCATAAAATTCAGCCCAAGTGATTCTCTCTTGATTAGCATGGGCATTACAAAGGGCTTCCCACCAATCTGCAGCAGCTCCAACCAACTAGTGTGAGGCAAAAAGGACCTTCTCCCTGTCACTGCACTGGATGATGGCAAGATTCTTCTCAACAGATTTCAGCCAATCATCAGTTTCCATATGATCACTAGATGGAGCAAAGTTAGGCGGTCGAGTCCTTATGAACTCTCCCAATCGGTTGTGAGGTGGCGGTGGTGGTGGCGGTGGTGGAGGCATGTAGGGCTGGTTGTTGTTATTAGCTTGCAGCTGTCCCAAGGTTTGCGTCATGGTTTGCATGAGCTGGTTTTGCATGGCTATGAGGCGCTCCATGTTGTTGGCTTTTGGTCCAAGGTTAACATTCTCGGGAACCTTGTTGTTTTCATCCTCCCCATTGGCATTCCTTTGGTTACAGGTCCTCGACATTTGTTCGTGAAAGAATAGTAGAGATGGAAGAATTTAGAATTTGAAAAGAAATGCCCCCAGTTATATGCTTCAAGGTATATGTAACTAAACAGCTCTATTATTATTACTAAAAACCCTATTTGAAGATGTGGACAAGCATCCCACAATTCTCTACTATGTGCGGATGTGGACAAAATGCTAAGCGTCCCACAACTCGCACCAAGCACACACCAAGAAAATTCAGCAGACCACACAAAATATAACTATGACAATCTAAACACTTTTCTAACTTCTAGACAGGAGACCTGGACTTAATTGTGTGAGTCGTGGCTGTCTTGGCCGTGAGGTGGCGACTCATATATGGACGCACGCCAAGGTGAGTTGGTCGTCCATGTAGGCGTTGGAGAGGTTGGTGCACCATTGACCTCCACAGTGGCACATGCTTCCTCTCACTTTTCCATGATGAACAATTTCTTACGGAGGTAGCGGATCTCTTCCATGGCCTCAGCATAGCGATTTCCCAAATTCACTAATATTTCTAGAGATCTGTCAATGGCACAAGAACTGGTTTGAGCTCCTTCTTGTGGGCTTAAGATTTCCCTTGTTCCACTCCTACGATGCGGGTGCAGTGCAAAACTAGTACCTCCAATCTGCTCTCGACAGATGTGGTTCAATCTAGTGAGTGCTTCCCAATCAACATCATCAATAGCTTGCTTCCTAGTGGATCTCCATGTGGACGCATAGTGTTGGGTGATCACCTCATCTCTGGCAAGAATAGTAACTTGAGCCCTCCATTCTTTACGTCCATGGCGAGGAACCCTATTAACATAGTATTCCGGGTGCTTTTTGCATAAATTGAGGAACTCCTTCAATTGCTTAGCTGCAAATCCTCCATCATTGCCGTCGGAACGGAATTCTTGGGCGAAACGGAAAGCTGGGGATTTGTCCTCCTTTCTGGCTTCACTAGGCCGTGATGCACTCCTTTGTACTTCGAGTACCTCTTCCGAGGCTGTGGGTATCCGCTTGTGGTTCCTCCTCATGAGGTTCCTCCTTCTCATGTGCCTCGTCTTCACCCTCCTTATGTGTATCATCTTCCTCCTTCTCATCATCATAGAGTCCCACCTCCTCTGGATCTTCCTCCTCCTCATCATCATAGGATTCCACCTCCTCAGGATCTTTCTCCATCGTGTTTGAGTGTTCATGCTTAACTTCCTTTGCGGGAGAACTCACTTCTTCCTCCTCTTGGGCTGGTTCCATTTGCGGCTCCTCGTGAGGCCTTAACTTGCTTCCAAGGGGTGGCACACGAGCTCTCTTGCGGGCTGTCATTTTTGTGTGACCATCTATAAGAAAACATGAAAATATTAGAGAAAAACATAAATATCAGTTCTAAAATTGCAGCAGCCATAAATTAAGATGAGAGGATGTGCATTTGCTCAAAAATATCGAAAAGTGGCAAAATTGCAGGAGCAGCAAAAGCACAAATTTTCCCACATTATATAGCTAGTGGAAGGCAAAATATTACAAAATAAACGAATTTTTAATATGGAAGAAGTCCCAAGTGATTTGTGGTGTCCATTCTACCAAGGCTTGCATCTTACGGTCAAACACGGCTCTGATACCAATTTTTGACACCCGGTTCCGAAAATGAACCAATCGTAACGCATATGTGTGCCCAGGATGTTTAACACACATACACAAGTAATTCACAAACGATATACAGATTGTAACTGTCGATACCCTAGAAACCGTACACCCCTTGAGGTTACAAAGATCTCAAAGGAAAGTCATCAACTTGGTTTGAAGACCCTCGGAGGCCCACATGTCAGACATAACCGGACCCGCTTCTCCAACATGGTTAATCCCTGCGTCGCCACGTGTACTACCAAACCGGAGCTACCGCCCACAAGGGGGAAGCTCTGGTCCATGTACTGAAATGGCACCTCCGGACTTAACCCCAGACCGACAGAAGCTCCGTACCTAACACGTGTTGGGTAGCCCCAGAGCTACCTGTTTCCCACAGCAAGCTCTGGAGCTGCCACGTGTCCAATCGTCGGATCTTCAGCCTCTAACCTCTGGAAGACCCCGCAACGGCTACGGATCTTCAAAGGGGAATCAAGGACTTCAAGACCTGATTAAGTGTCATTAATACCATATTAATGACACTTAAATGGATGATCTTAACACCAGTAACGGTGCTGTCAAATCCCGTTACAGGGTCATTAAGAGCAATTAAACGTGTCTCAATACTAGTAACCGCCAGGGCCACATGTCGGGCCAGGCTAACCTGTAACGGCCTGCCCTTGTACTATAAAAGGACAGGCCGACGACACGTTCAGGGGGCGAGGCTACACACACGCCATAGACACTCGTCACAAGCTCATACTGCTAATACAACACCAACACACCCGTGGAGTAGGGTATTACGCTCAGGCGGCCCGAACCACGTAAACTCTTGTGTCTCCTGTGTCAATTCCTACTCACCTTCTTGAATCTCCGCGCGCCCACACCGAACATCAAACTCCCCTATCACTTTAGTAGTGTAGGGAGATCTGCCGGTTCAAACCGCCGACAGTAACCATGTCTCGAATAATAATACTAATAATAGTACCTTATTACAAATACAAATAGTCCTGAATACAAACTCTAATAAGACTGCAATGGAAACAATAAACACTAATAACACCAACTCCTCAGGCAAGCTTGATGGTAACACGCACGCCTAGAACTCCTCAAAGACCTCCGTGTACTCCATATTGTTGCCTGCATCTGAATTTGTTGGGGAATAGCAAGGGTGAGCACATGTCGTACTCAGCATGTGTGGTCTGACATGTAGCTTAAACAAGGAATAATAATTAAATGGCTATTTGCATAAAAATATATTTAAAACAGTTGAAAATGCAATAATTTGATCATCAAATGATGTCATTCCCTTAAAACCCCAAGCACATTTAATTTCATATCCAATACCATAATTCAAACATAAATAACAAGAACCATCAAATATGCTATATTCGACTCATAACTATCCATTCGACTCAATATTACCATTTTCATATTCCAAACCCAATTATTGTAGCAATACCAATTCCCAATTCAACTGCAGCCATTAAAGCAAGTTCAAGGTCCATAACTCTAATCATGTGAGGGTCCAGGTTGCTCATAACCGGGAGCACGGCTATCATGATAGTTTTTAACACTCTGCAGAGGTTGTACCACTTTACCCACAAGTTTGTGTTTTCATCACCTTTCAATGACTATAGAACCTCTATCATGCCGTCTCACACTTTCATAGGTGTGTGGCCAAGAGATCTCAAAATGGCCTTTAAAAAGTGATTACTAGCATATTCAGACCCCACTGAGGTTTCACCGGTGGTGATGTGTCCAACTGAGCACATCCATCCAAGGGTCCCCTCTTGTGCCATTCGGATCCCAAGGTAGTCCCACCATCACTACAAACCCAGCCGACTACCCCTTCTCCGAGCTTTCCTAATGTTCCGAATAGTACTGGCAATACACTAATTAGTCAGCTAAGCCAGACCCATACTTGGCCCTATGTTGGCACTGTAAATCCTGGATGGTCGCTCTATGAACCGGTTCTTAGATCTAAAGCAAGCAAAACTACTAAAACGGTCCAACCCATTCCACGTAATCGACTTGCTTATATCCCTAGGTTCCATGTTGCTAAAGGGTCATTCTTATAAATTCTCATCCCTCATGTGTTCAATAGTTCATAATTAAGCAATACGATTGTTTCCCAAGCCCAATTGAGTATAGTGAGGCAAAAGTGTAAAATACCCTTCCTGAATCTCTATATTGTGTTCAAGCGACAAGGGTGGTCATACAAAACTAGTAAACTCCTATAAATAGGTTTCCCATCAGTTTGACACAAGCATGCAATTTTGCCAACAAACCATTAAAAACCTAGATCAAAATGATCAAGGACACTTGCCTTGCTCCTGAGCTTGGTTTGGATAGAAAGCTTCGAAGTTCTGATTCTGCATGTCCTCAGAAGCACTCTCTACAATGATACATTCTATTCCGTGCAACAAACATGTGAAACAAAAATTACAATCAAATATTGCTCAAATATTACTCAATATGCCTTGATATGCATGATTGATTCAATTGTGAGGTAAAGCTTGTTAATAAGTTGCTATTAATGTTTATTTAACTAGTTCAATTGATTTTAACAAGTTTGAACAAGTTTTGATTTGATTTGAGTCAAATTGGAATTAATTCAGCAATAGCAGATTGCAGGGGCCAGACAAGTCCGATCTCAGGGCCGGACTAGTTCACCGTGTCCAGAACCTGCAAATTACGGTTTTTTGGGCAGCGCAAATTGGGGTTAAGCTCACGTGGAAAATTGGATGTAGAGGGTATACCGTGAGTTTAGAGCTCCAAAGGTCAAGAATCTGGTGCAAACCTTAATCTCGATGCTAGGGTTTGATAATGAGGTGTTGAGGATGATTTGGTGATGAAGAATGTCGATGTCGAAAAGTTGACGAAGATCGAGCTTCCTTGATCCTCCTCCTTCTTCTCCTACTTCTCCTTGCTGCTGGCTCTTCTCTTGATGACGGCGCATGGCGAAAAGATGGCAGCGAGGGTTTTCAACGTGTGGAGAGGTGTGGGGTATTAAGTTGCTTATATAGGGTGGAGGTGGTAAGGTTTTGGGTTGGATTTGTGTTAGAATTCAGTGGAGAACGAATAGAGGCCGTGGTGGGGTCCACTTGGGATCCTCTGGGGTTGGGCACGAAGTTCATTGTCCGAATTAAGGAAATTACCCAATAACTTGACATGGAAGAACATAGAATCCAAGTTGAATTCAGTAGGCCGGACTAGTCTGCAAGGGCACTCAGACAAGTGCGTATGGGAACATCGAACAATTCCAGTATGCAAGGCCGGACAAGTCCGGGGTTGGCTAGAAAAACTGGTCCGAATAGAAAAATGGCAACATCGGACTAGTCCCCTCAGGAAGATGGACAAGTCCGGACAACATTAGAAACTCAATCGGACTAGTTCAGGCAGTGTGCCGGACAAGACAAGTCCGGAGTTCTAAAGAACTGAATTTTCTGAAGTAGAAGACGGACAATGGACTACTCCGGGGTGGAGGCCGGATATGTCCGCTCCCAGACAAAATTAAATTGCTGATTAGCCCTAAATTCATTTTAATCATGTTCCTTTTTGGGTTTCTTAATATTGAACATGTATGAGAATGCATGCAATGCATTATGCATGCATATGAGGGTGTTACACCCTGCTAGAGATATTACTTCTTTGAGCTTCCTCGATGGAAGAAGATCAATGGTTAGCCTTCGACATTTGTACAAATAAAAATTCAAGTTAGCTAACCGAATTTCATTGGAAGAGTCGGGATAATAAAATATTAACTATCCATCATGATCATGCTTAAGGGTATGTCCTTGAACTAGATAATATTCATTAATTAATTCTCATTCATTTTCAATGTATACAAATGAAGTATACTCTAGTGCTCCTACCCTAATAGCAATGCGGGTAATCAATGAAGTGCATTCAATTGGCCGTGTCCTTGAAATGTAGTCTAACCATTGTGTCATCATGTCAGTAATTGGACTAACTTTTATCTTTTTAACCATGGCAAATAAAATGTTGAGCTCATCATCACGTGCTATTCTAACATCTCCTCTAGGGAACATAGTCATAGCTACCCAACTATGCATGAAGCGTAAGGTAGGATTGTGCAAGTCGCTATTCCTAGGAGCACTACATCTGACCTTACTAGTACATTCATGGCAAAAACTTTGTTTGTTAAATTTAGGCAAAGTGTCTACATCTAGCAAACAACGTTTATAGAAGCCTAGGATTTCACTTAATTCTTTCCATAGGATGTTGTATTTTTTTTAAATAATCTAAAAGAAATACCATCAAATCCTATTTTAAGGGTGCAAAGGAATTGCATGGAGAGAAGGCATGAACCTCTCTCCTCTATGTGAGCAAAATTCACCCATCCTAGTGCACACCAAATGGAAAATAGTTAGGAATCCATATCTATTTTGGAGATCAAATCTGGATCATAAGCTTTAGTATTAGAAAACTCACGATCTTGGAGGAGCTTGCGTGCTTGATTTTCAACTTCACTTCGTATGTTGAGGTCGTCGTAGTGGAGAAGTTGTCGCGGGTTTCTCCTCTCACCCATGGGAGTGTCCTCACATACACTCCTCCACCATGGACTTGGTGTAGCAATGGAGGATGGTGTACTTGAGTCTCCACCATGGCTTGAGCTTGCAGCCTCCTTCCTCTTCCCAAGCAACCTATTAATTCCTTTCATGGTCACAAAAAGCAAGAACACAACAAGGCAAAAAAACTCGAAAAGAAGTGATGTTAGTGAAAATAAATCCCGCGATGAATTTTCCCTTGAAGAACTTGAGAGCAAAGTGCAAATGCAAACAAAAACAAATCTTTTTGGTTGGATTTGAGCAAGATTGCTTCTATGAAGAGCAAGAAAAACAATGTGAGCAAAGAGTGACTTTGGAGAGGTGTGAAATGAGGTTAAGTGTGAAGAGGAGTGCTCCTCACGACCACCATTTATAGTGTACACTCCCCAACAGTCATAAGAGAATCAAATGTAGCCGTTGGAGGAGAGAGAGCCAAATTGTCTCTTTCCCCATGTCGGCCGAACAGGGTGGCAAGCTATACTGAAATGTTTGCCCCCTTGTTCCATCTTTTGGCAGGTGGCTTCCCAACAGCATAAAATTAGCACGCTGGTGAAATGCCACATTTGCAGCTTAGAAAATTTCTTTTGGAATAAAAAACCCTTTTTCAAAACCCAACAAATTTCTTTTGTGAAAAATAAAGAAATAAAAATAGTAGTTGAGAATATAAGATTCTGAACATGCTAAGAAAAACCAAATATGCAATGGGGAAAATCAAACTAAGTGGGGAAAATCAAATGAAGAGAAAATAAAAAAAAATCAAAGAAAAATTGTTGTACCCTCCTTGAAAGAAAGGGCGTGGTTGGCCCCAGCCTTGACCTCCTAGATGATAGCCATTGTTGTTCCCGTTGTTGGCTATGTATAAGGCATCCTCACGGGTTTCTGGACTGTCATTGCCCAAATGGCCCATGTTGCCACAGACTTCACATGTGATGTGAGAGTCTAGGGCATATGCATTGCCACATATGTCCCCATTTGCTTATCCATCTATCTTCTTCATGAGGAGGTCCAATTTGACAGCGATCATGTCCACCTCCTTCAAAGTGTGCATGCCTCGCTGACGGGTATGGAGACGCTCGCCGCTCCAACCCATGTTTGACACATTCTTCTCAATTAAGTCTTTGGCTTTGGGCACCATCAATGAGAAGAAGGCTCCTCCAGCAGCAACATCTACATGGTCATTTGCAAAAGTGATCAACGCATTGTAGAAGTTTTGCATAATCAGCCAGTCACCCTCCCATGGTGGGGACAAGACAGGATGTACTCCAAGAGCCTTTCATAAGGCTCTAGAATAGACTCCTTGGCATCTTCCTGGAAGCTGAAAATCCTTCCACGCAGGGCATTGGTCTTTCCAAACGGAAAGAACTTGGTGTAGAGTGCCATAGAACATTTCTCCCAAGTGACTACAACACTTGGGTTTGCATAGAACCACTACTTCGCTCTCCCATGTAGGGAGAACGGAAACAGACTAAGACGAATGACATCGAGAGATATGTCCTTGATCTTAAAAGTGATGCAAATTTCAAGGAACTGTTGCAGGTGAGCACTTGCATCGTCGTTAGCCTTCGCAAAAAATGGGCTGCTTGCACCATAGTGATCAGGCCAGTCTTGATTTTGAAGTCCACATCTCCCATATTAACAGCGGGTCCAACAGGCCAGAGGGAGCTGAAAACTCACAAAGGGTCTTCTGGGCCATTGGTGTTTCAGTTGTTGGTGCAGTTGTGCTGGCTTGCTTTGCTGCACGAAGCTTCTGAGGAATAATGGCACAAGGTCAATCTCTTAGAAGGGATTCGGGATCGTCAACAAAGTTTTCCGGCAAGCAGAAACCAGACATACACGACCCTGTTTTCACATAAAATACAAAAATGAGTAGGGTTATCCTACTAAAACCTACCCAAGGTCATATCCTATTCACCAAATCATGCAATACTTCAGTTGCCTTCCCTAGCAATGGTGCCAGAAATGCTTGTTGATGTTTCTTACATCACAATTTTTTATCCGCAATCGCACAAAAACTATCGATGTAGAGTTTCCCCTTTAAAGAGTATTCCAAGGGTGTCATTTATATTCTCCCAAAGGAAGGCTAGGTGGAAGCATAGAAATCATCAAATGGAGGGGATAGATTGGTCTAGGTAGGGTTCTAGTAAGAATGGGTAATAGATAATTGTAGAGGTAGTGTGACACACAGAAGAGCATTCTATCCTAAGGGGGATAAATGGGTCAAGAGGGATTAGGCTAAGAGTTAGTAGATACTTAGTATACATATACATAGCCTAAGTTAGATACTAATGATCATATCAATGGTGAATTCTCATGCTACGTTGTTCAAAATATCGGGCACGGGTTTACCCCTAGCAATACTAGGATGACACCAGGAACGAGCATGTGGCATAGCCGAACGTGGAGGATTACAAGAGCATATAGGGCTATCACCACCTACCGCCTAACTCTTGAATTCATGGGTGTACTAAACATCCAACGCTACTTAACTATCCTAGCACCATGCGAGCATATTAAGTAAATGTGGGGACCCAGGGTCCACACATTCCAGGGACCGCATTGGGTGGTGTTGTGCGATGCGGCACCCAACAGCACACGAGAAAATCCTTAAAAAATAACCAACACAAATATTTTATTTCCCATGATGATTCTCTTTTACAACATAATATACAACGCAGCGGAAATTACATACTCATACTCTCAACTAGCTATGCACAAGAGAAGTCGTCCATGCCCACATATGCTTCTTACTAGCAACACAAAACAGAGAGCAGCGGCAAGGTTTCCGTGAGAGATACATCTCGACATGCTCGAGATCTCACAGACAACCACAACATAAGTGTAAGCTAATAATACCTGCAAAAATCACAATATAGCAACCATGAGCACAAGGCTCAGCAAGACTTAACCGTCTCACCTAAACATGAAACTCTACATGCTAGAAACTTTAAAGACTCGGAAGCTTAATTTGCTGGAATGGACTCGCCAAAAATAAATCCTTAGTGGTCGGTATTAAAGTAGCATACGCGATCCATGGGCATAGCATCATTGTGAATTCCAAAATCAAACAAGAAACACTTCACCCACGATGATACTTGCTCAAGGTTGCATAAGCCTTACCCAAGTTAAATGTTTGGAAATTGTAAATTTGATTATGCTATCTCTATAGCAGCAAGATTTCAATACAAAGAATTATTCATAGCAGCATATTCATAATCTTTCTGTTTCTTTTTCTTAATACGTCAAGACTCAGTGTCCAAGTATGTTCAAATAACCACGAGCGGCGGTGATTGCAACCAGTAGACACCCGGACTCCACGACACGTATGCCCATACTCGGAGTTGCAACGGCACACTGCCCTGATGTCGTACGCAGCCACCTTTTCAAGACTAACCCATATCAAAACAGTTCGATGCGTCGTGGATGCGACTTTAGGCATGTGAGCCGACGACCATGACAAAATATTGTAATCATGGAAGCAAATTCATAATATTACAACTGCTCTTTATTACTATGTCATGACTCAGTGAACAAGTATGCTCAGTCCATAACTGCGACTCAAGCAAATCAGCATGCTGTTGTCACTTCTTATAGCTTTGATTCTTGAGGTGAACTCATTTTGAGCTCTCCTCAAGAACCTCTTGAGGACACCGTGAGTTTCACTCTTATCATGCAAGAAGAATACCCAAGTGAGATGAGAAAAATCGTCAACAATAACAAGACCATATTTGTTACCGCCAATGCTAATGTAGGTTATTGGGCCGAAAAGGTCTAGCAAGCAAGTTTTTAGCTCTTTATGATGGCTGGATTCTTTATAATTAAGATTATGAGAAATACTAACTTATAAATATTTACATATGAAGCTGCACGTATGCCAACCTTAACTACGCATCAAAGAGTTTTATTCTGTAATAAAAATATAAAAACTTCAAAAGGACGATCCTAGACCCTATGGAAGAACTGGGCAACCTTCTGGGCCACCTCGATCAGACACGCACATCCTTACTTTGTACAAGTCCTACACACCACCCAAATCACAACTACTACGATCGACGGAACCATTTCAGGCAGCGACCTTCCGGGCCTTACCGACCCAGGCACGATGTGGGCAAACCAACCTACACAAATCTCCGCCCACGTCTCATATTAAAGAGTGAATGTTATAGTAACAACTCGCGAGTAGGTTTCCCTCACTCGACTTCTCTCGCAAGTAGAATTCAACTACTTGACTTGTGATCAACAAAATGTGACCAATCTCGTGAGTAGTATCCAACATACTCGACTTCTACCAATCTTATAACAAAACATTAAGCATAGAAATATAACTCGAGGGAGTCTTATACTACCCATCCACTTCAAGGATTATTTGGTCATCCATGTGGGGTATTCAATCAACATAGACCTAATGCACATATCAAGTCTATTCAATACAGTGTGTATAAAAGCAAAACTTTAAAAAGGCACTTAAATGCAAACCGGGGCTTGCCTTTTGTTTTCGATAAAAGTCAGCGATGATCAGTTAGTATTCTTTGATGAGAATTCACGCCACAACAGATACAATAGAGAATTCCACTCTTCCAGGTTGTGCTTCTCGTTGGCCACCTTCGTCGCGAACACTATCGAAATGATATGCAATTAAGAGATTGCAATTAGTTATTATGAAATCGAAGTTGATTATAACTTGATAAGGATCAATATTATTTAGGACTTGAAGTTCTGTTGCTAGACTGGGCAGCAATAGAAAGGAAACAAGATGAACTTAGGCAATGGACATATGAAGTGAAATAGATATTGTTTTGTACATAGCGATGTGATCTCAATTTTATACAGGTTCAACAGATTCCCCGAGCCTGAGAAAATTATAGGTATTTCAAATGGCCATATAGGAATAACCACGTATATTTCAGATAAAACAATTGAAAATATTGGTCTACAAAATTTCTTAAGTGTTTAGTTTTATCTGAATTTTGGTTGTAATTCTGGAGGTCTATCATGGCTACCAGTGGTTGTATCACACAGAGGGGGTCTCACTGGTTCTACAAAAATTTGTTTCACCATTTTCTAAGCTTCCTACATGGAGAAATTGATTTTACCAGGCTTGATAATTTACTGAAAAAGATTTTGTTGATTTTGGGTATTGTATGACCAGTTATGAAAATCTCCAGATTGAACTAGGTTATTAAAGTCCAACTAATCTGAAATTTTTACAGGAATTCAGAAACTTGCTAGATAACAATTTGGAAAAATTTGATATTTTTCTATGAAGTTAATCATCATATAAAAATCAAATATGAATTTTCTTTAAAGGGCTCGACAGGAAAAACTAGGGTTTCTCATAAATATTGGGTTGTAGTTCTGGTTAGTGTGGATAAATATAAAACCAAAAGAGTTGATTTGACAAAATTTGAAGCTTTATACTGAGATATTTTCAATTTAGAAGTTTGCACAAGTTTCTATACATATTATAAATGAATTTGACTATGTTTATGTAGATAGAGAATACACAGGTGATTTGACCATATAAATGAAGTCTAATGACCCTGAGAGTTTTACTGGAGTTCAAGGATATTCAAATGAAATTTCTGGAAAAATTTGGAAATTTTCCAAAGAGCAGAACTATAGGAAGTAATTCTATAAGCATTTTGCTTAGTTGAGTTATGGAGAAATTGCTATGGAGTTTCACACAAATCCAAATGCACCCATGGAAAGTATTATTCATGGTGGTTCTAAAAAAATTATTTGGGAATTTTTGGATAATTCTACTAGGGGGTATCATTTTCTAATGTTTGGCATAATTCTGGAATTAATTTGAAATAGAATAACATTGTGTGGCTGAGCTGTGGGCCTACTGATTTAGACCAGCCAATCCAAAGTAAGCCACACCAATGCCACATAACTAAACCAGTGTAGACACACCAGATCAATGGTCACAGAAGATCCCAATGGTTTGTGCTGAGTGGCTGACAGTGGGGCCTCAAAAATTCAAATGGACCAATGTGGTTGCAGCCACAGGAGGGTTCATAGGGATAAACCGCAGCCAAGATCGATCTGGGCCACACCCGATATGAAGAGGAGGCCACAGCGGCCGACAGGTGGGGCCGGTCCGGGGTGCTTCTTCCACCTCGGTCCCAGACCGAGCGGGCGGAGCCCGATGGGGGACCCGGCGGCACTTCTCGCTGGTGGCCGTTCCCCTGCATCTCCCTGCCACCAAATGACCGCCTGTGCCAAACTCAACACGGGAAGAATGCTGTTGAGGTCAGAGAAAACCAAGGATGGTCGCAAACGGTGTCTCCACGGCGATGGCGGTCGGCAAAGCTCCGGCGAATTTCTCGGTGTACAGAGAGCACCATAGCACTCGGGGTTTGATCGAAAGGCACCGGTGGGCGATGAGGAACAAGAATATGAACTAGAATCAGGGAGAACTCGACTGCAAAAAGGATTACACCGGTGACCTAGGTCGAAAGGTCTGGCTGTCGAAAGAACTCGGATTCTAGCGAGTATGGTGGACGAAAATCGACGCCGTTTGATCCTAAAGGTCCATCGGAACATGAGGATTCTACTCTAGTTTAATTAGAAAATTTTTAGACGTGGAAACTGAATTCCTAGGCCGAAGTTTCTATGTTCTTGAGAACGGCCAAAGTAAAAACTTCGCACACCGGTTGAACCGTGTCCTGACTGGCATAGGACCCGTGGGGGAAAGTAAAGTAGGGTCGGGGCGAACCTTAATGCACGCTGAGCGAGCTGGGAGCAAGCCCGAAGTGCTGTACCACCGTGGAAATCACCGCGACGGTTGAAACAGAGGAAGAAGAACTTGCGTCCGGCACCGTCGGTAGAGGAAGAAGGCGACGGCTTAGCAGCTCAGGGAGGTTGAGGACTCGACGGCACACCGTTCTGCTGCCTGAGGCTAGTGCACAAACACTTGCTGTGGTTGGAAAACATTGAATGGGAGGCGGCCATGGGGAGCTCGAGCAGAGCTGCGCCAGGGGAAGAACTGCAGACCAGAGGCAAAGGAATGAAGAAATGGCACCAAGCTTGGTTTATAAGGGCAAGGACAGGTTGTGGACAGGCTTTTGAGGAGAGGTGGCACATGCAGATGGAGTGGTGTCGCCATGGGAGAAGCAGAGAAGCGAAACACGTTTAGCTGAGCTCTATCTCTGTATGACAAGTGGGTCCCACAGCCCCCTCCACTCAAACCTTCTCTGTACAAAGAAATATCCCACCAACTTGTGTCCAAAATTCATGAAACTTTGTAGATAGGCTCAAACAAATATCTAGGACCTGATTCCGAAATTGGATTTCAAGTTTGGATATGTTTCATGTGAAATTAAAATTCAAATTTGAATTTGAATGGAATTCAATGTACCCATTGAATTAAATACAATTAGTGCTCCAAATATATGAAAATTTGCAGGGGTGCTATTAGGAATATTTGCAGTTAAATGGTGAACTCATATTTTTATCTTGGCAAAGTTTGAACATGACTTAAATTTGGATTTTTGAATTCTCTCAATTGAGGTATAAATTGGTTTGAATTTTTCAGATTCTAATTAAATTTCTTTTCCCCCTCCAAATTTCAATATCTCTCATCTGAACTTTGCCTTTTAATTTAGGGCTTTTATATTCCTCCCCCCTTAAAAGAATCTTGTCCCGAGATTACAATAAAGAGACGGAGGTAGAAGATTACCGGAGATATGATGATAACATGTCCGGATACTTTGTGCGGAGATAATCTTCACTCTCCCATGTTGCTTCCTCGACGGTGTGGTTACTCCATAGAACTTTATAAAACCACATCGTCCGATTCCTTGTGACACGAGACTTTTCATCGATAATCCAGTTTGGATGCTCGACGTAGGTGAGATCTAGTTTCAATTCTTCCAATTCTTCAATACGGATGTCGGTAGATGGTTTGAGACATTTCCGTAATTTGGATATGTGGAAAAAGTCATGAACACTAGCTAGAGTTATTGGTAACTCCAATCTGTAAGCAACAGGACCACATCTTTTAGTGATAGCAAATGGACTGATAAATCGCGGAGCCAACTTTCCTTTTACTCCAAACCGATGAATTCCTTTCATCGGAGAGACACGGAGATACACGTGGCCTCCGATGCTGAAGCTTAAAGGACGATGCCTTTTATCCGCATAACTCTTTTGTCGATACTGGGCGTCTTATAGATTAGCTTGAATAACTTTTACTTGCTCTTTGGCTTCATTTACCAGATCAATTCCATATACCACTCGTTCACTAGATTCACACCAATTGAGTGGTGTGCCGCACTTCCTTCCGTAGAGAGCTTCATAGGGTGCCATTTTGATACTAGATTGATATCCGTTGTTGTACGAGAATTCCGCCAATGGTAATTGATCATCCCAATTTGTTCCGTGGTGTATGGCACATGCTCTTAACATATCCTCAAGTATCTGATTTACCCTCTTGGTTTGTCCGTCGGTTTGAGGGTGATATGCGGAACTACGAATTAACGTTGTCCCCAATGATGCATGTAGCTGCTCCCAAAAATGAGCAACAAACAGTGACCCTCTATCTGATACAATGGTGCGGGGAACTCCATGTAAGAACATAATTCTTGCTATGTATAACTCCGCATAATTCTTCGCATTGTAAGCGGTATGCACTGGAATAAAGTGTGCTGACTTAGTTAACCAGTCAACGATCACCCAAATGGAATCGTGCTTGTGAAAGGTGAGAGGCAATCCGACAATGAAATCCATACTCAGGTCCTCCCATTTCCATGCTGGTATTTTCAGTTGTTGCAACAGTCTGCTTTTCCTCATGTGGTCAGCTTTCACTCTCCGACATGTGTCACACTCAGACACATACTTTGCTATTTCTCTCTTCATACGTGTCCACCAAAATTCAGTATGGAAATCTTGGTACATTTTATTGCTGCCAGGGTGGATCAAATATTTGGACAAGTGAGCCTCATCCAAAATCTTCTTCCGCAGGTCCATGTCCTGGGGTACCACTATTAGATTTTTGAACCATAAGGTTCCTTGTTCGTCTTCCCAGAAACATTTCATTTCTCCACTTTTAAGTTTCTTCTGAATATGATACATTCCCTTGTCTTTCTTCTGAGCCTCTACAATCTCGTCTCTGATTGTAGGTATGAGAGCAAGGTTATACAGAGCTCCATAAGGAATCACATGTAGACTTGGTTCATCCTCTTCCATAGAACCGATGGTAAAATTATGAACGTGAGACTTTTGACTAAGTGCATCGGCAACCACATTGGCCTTGCCAGGATGATAATGAATCTCAAGTTCATAGTCTTTGATTAACTCTAGCCATCTCTGTTGTCTCATATTTAATTCTTTCTGAGTGAGTATGTACTTCAAACTTTTATGATCTGTGTAGAGATGCACTAGATTTCCCATTAAGTAGTGCCTCCACATCTTCAGTGCAAGAACTACTGCTGCCAAGTCTAAATCATGTGTCGGATAATTGTGTTCATGATTTTGGAGTTGTCTTGATCCATATGCAATTACTCTTCCATCTTGCATAAGTATGCAGTCCAATCCGATGCCGGATGCATCACAATAAACATCAAACAATTTCGTCATATCGGGTTGAGCCATGATCGGGGCTGTTTTGAGATACTTCACTTGAGTTTTGAAGGCCTCCTCACATGATTCACTCCATACATACTTGCTGCCCTTCTTTAATAAGTCTGTCATAGGCTTTGAAATTTTAGAGAAACTTGGAACAAATCTCTCATAATAGCCTGCTATACACGAGAAACTACGGACTTCATGTACGGAGGTGGGAGATTGCCATTTCAGCACTTGTACCACTTTACTCAGATCCATAGCTATGCCTTCCGCTGAAATAATATGACCAAGGAATGGAACTTGATTAATCCAGAATTCACATTTACTGAATTTGGCATATAGCTTGTGATCACGCAGTCGTTGAAGCACAATCTTGAGATGTTCAGTATGTTCCTCTTCTTACTTGGAGTAGACCAAAATATCGTCGATGAACACCAAGACGAACTTGTCTAACTCTGGCATGAATATTGAATTCATCAAATACATGAAACGCGCTGGGGCATTTGTGAGACCAAAGGACATAACAAAATACTCATAAAGTCCATATCTAGTTGAGAATGCTATCTTCAGCATATCCTCTGGTCATATCTTAATCTGATGATAACCAGACCGAAGATCCATTTTAGAGAATAGCTTAGCACCCACTAACTGATCAAAGAGCAGATAAATACGTGGTAGGGGATACTTGTTCTTGATAGTCACGGCATTAAGCAGACGATAATCCACACATAGCCTCAATGTCTTGTCCTTCTTCTTGACAAAGAGACCCGAGCATCCCCATGGTGATGAGCTCGGACGAATGAAACCTTTACTCAATAAGTCATTCAGTTGCTCCTTTAGTTCAGCTAACTCCTTAGGGGCCATTCTATATGGTCGTCGTGAGATAGGTGTAGTTCCTGATATTAATTCAATCTTGAATTCCACATCTCAGTAGGGCGGCATACCCGGCAGATCATTTGGGAATACATCTGGGAAATCATGGACCACTGGAATGTCTTCCAACTTACTTGTTTCAGAATGATACACCACTGCACTTTCTTTAACCATATTCTCAAGAATTAAGGTCTGGTGGCCGTGAGTTGAAGAGTTGAGCTCAACGGTGCGAGGACTGATGTTTAGAACAGCTTTGTGGTTGCTTAATCACGACATTCCCAAGATTACATCAATCTTTTGACCTTCAGGGATGATAAGAGTAGTGGGATGTATTCTACCACCCAGACATAATGGTGCTCGGGAGATAACATCACTTGTGGTAATATTACCTCTGGGTGAAGATATAAGATAGCGATGTTTTGTGGTAGTGGTTGGAAGCTGGTGCTTGAACACAAAGGATTGACTTATGAAATTGTGTGTAGCACCGGAATCAAAGAGAATCAATATAGGTATATGGTTGAGAGTGAAAATTCCTGTTAACACGGGTTCTCCTCCCGGTACACCCTCAATGGTAGTATAATGGACACTGCCAAGCTTTGATTTCTTTTGCTGCTGATTGGGAAACTGACTTGAATGTTGAAATGATGACTGGCTGCAGCTTTGATTTCTCTCCGGACAATATCTAGTAAAGTAACCCATAAGACCACAAGTGAAGCACGGATATTTAGTCGGTTCAACGCTGACTTGTGAATGTGAACTGGGTATCTCTGGCTGCGGTGAAGATGGATAAGAACTTATGTGCTGCTGCTGCGGGGGTGATTCGAAACTTGATGCAAGCAGCGGGCAACTTTGATATGATGGTCGGACAGACGACTGCCATTCTTGACCGTATAGCGAACGATATACCAACCGATATTTCTGAGCAACCACACTAGTGTTGTCTTGCATAATACTCCTCTTTCTCTTCCCCTCTTGGAGACAAAGATCTTCCTTTTCTTGTAGGATAGCGGCATTGACTAATTCGTTGTACCCGCCATGATTGAACAACGCCAACCTAGCTCGAAGTTTGACTCTTAGCCCTCTGAAGAAATGATCACATCTCAACTTTTCTGTATTCACATAGTCGGGCGCACATTGTGCCAAATGGTTGAACTCCTTAAAATGCTCATGGACACTCATGTCCCCTTGCTTTAGTTCAATGAATTCCTCATACTTGGTCTTTATAATCCCTGTTGGAATATGACGAGCACAAAAAGCCTCACGGAACTCAATCCATGCTATCTGATGACCTTCAGGGCGAGTTGCACTATATTCTGTCCACCAAGCTCTGGTAGCTCCATGGAGTTGTTGAGCAGCGAACAATGTCTTCTGATAATCGTCATAGGGAAACACACCAAATTTGGATTCCATTACACGAAGCCAATGATCTGATTCTAATGGTTCAGTTGCTTCCGTGAAGATTGGAAGTTGTGTTGCCAAGAAATACAAATAACTGTTTCGAGGTGGAATAACTTGCTGCATTTGATGAACTAGGCCTTGCTGCACCAAAGCTTGAAGTAACATAGTGTTCTCTTGGTGAGACTCGAACATTTTTGACATGACATCCACCAATACCATTGATGGTGGTGCCTGCGGTGGATCCGAATCCTCACCGTCTTGACAAGAACTTCCGACCTTACTCGATGAGCGAGTACGAACCATACTCAATGAATTTGGGATGAGTCAAAGTTCAATCTCAGCAATAAGTAAAGATAAGGAAAACATGAACATTTCAAGAACTTTGTGAAAGTATAACAATATTCATGTTCGCGCAAATTTTCAAACTTATGCTTCAATGACGAACTGTTCTGCCAGAAATGACCAGTCTGGAGAAATTTGAGAATTTCATCCAGTTGGAAGCATAATCATGCTTTGAGGTGAACAAAAAAATTGTAGTTAACTTCCTGTCCTTTCCAAAATTTGTTTATTTGCTTCAATATCAGTTCTGGTTAATGAGATACGAATTTCCAAAGCTGACCATGTTCCCAGATTTTCTGAGAATATTGACAGCACCTCCTTTGTATATGGCTGTTTTGTCCTCAGTTTTTCATATACAAAATATCCAAATTTGTCAGAACTATAAATTACAACATTGTTAAATATCTCATCTAGTTTCCAGAAATATATCATATGCCCTCATTCGATGTTTCTACCGAGAGTTATGATCAAAATGGTGAGAAGTACAGAAACAGTTCCAGTTTCTGTCCAGTTTTGACAGATTTTGAAATTTTTCAAATTTCAGCTATGATCCAGGGGGATTATGTTCTGGTCATAAACAGAAATTATTTATAAGACTCACATACATTTCCAACCATTTATGGAACACCTTCATGGGATAATTCTATCAGGAGATATTACTTTTCAAACTGGAGCTAAGTTTCTGCAAGAATAACACAGGGAATAACTGAGGTTGACAGTTTTGGTTCAAATTTCATTTTTATCATTTCAAGATAGGAATCTGCTTTGGAGATTAACTTGACACTTTTGTGGCGAGCTACTCCTTCGGCACGGATTTTAACCGTCGATGTGCCGATGTAACCCGAATGCAATGCCGGTACTATATCCTCACCAAATAAAAATCTTAAGCCGGTATTATGGCATACGTCTCAATGGTGGCAGTAACGACGTTCACTCGCAAACGTTTTCTACTCGACCTACAAATAACGCGGTTAGTGTACCTGTCACTACACCCAAACTACTGATCAATTATATGGTATTGTACGGAACAGCCCGCACGGGCGAACAGTTCACAATGATATTTATGAAAGTAAAAACATTCGTCCCGTATCATTCCATATGGGCCGCCTGGAGTTAAGCCACGTCTCGAGGTACATGACCGGGTTTTCTACAACCCAACGGGGTCCCACGTCTTTGCATAATGCTGCACCAGTAGGAGGCGCATCGGGTTATGTCCCACCCGACGGGGGCTCCCACTAACTTTGAAGCACGTTGGGGTACCGCGTGTCATATGTTCTCAGAAACATGGAAAGTTTCAAAGACTCATATTGACATTTCCGTGCTAAGCCACGTAAATAATCACATGCTACCTCTCGCATGGTGAGCTTACCGCAATCGATCCGCTTGCAGTGGCGTACCTTACCTCTTACCTGATGTCGGAGCATCGTCACAGAATATAATAACACATACATTAGCTTTGCCACCTTAAGTAACTAATACTATAATAGACCTTATGTGGGCATAATAACTAATCCTCACTCGACTACTTCGTAGTTTTCAAAAATAGGCACTTTTCAAGCGTGCTATTCCCATTACGGCTCTGATACCAAGCTGTGGGGACCCGGGGTCCACACATTCTGGGGATCGCATTGGGTGGTGCCGTGCGATGAGGCACCCAACATCACACAAGAAAAGCCTTACAAAATAACCAACACAAATATTTTATTTCACAAGATGATTTTTTACAACATAATATACAACGCAGCGGAATATACATACTCATACTCTCAACTAGCTATGCACAAGAGAAGCCGTCCATGCCCACGGACGCTTCTTACTAGCAACATGAAACAGAGAGCAGCGGCAAGGTTTCTGTCAGAGATACATCTCGACATGCTCGAGATCTCACGAACAACCACAACATAAGCGTAATCTAATAATACTTGCAGAAACCACAATGTAGCAACCGTGAGCACAAGGCTCAGCAAGACTTAACTGTCTCACCTAAACATGAATCTATACATGTTGGAAACTTTAAAGACTGGAAAGCTTAATTTGCAGGAATGGACTCGCCGAAAATAAATCCTTAGTGGTCGGTTTTAAAGTAGCATACGCGATCCATGGGCATAGCATCATTGTGAATTCCACAATCAAAGAAGAAATGCTTCACCCACGATGATACTTGCTCAAGGTTGCATAAGCCTTACCCAAGTTAAATGTTTGGAAATTATAAATTTGATTATGCTATCTCTATAGCAGCCAAGATTTCAATACGAAGAATTATTCATAGCACCATATTCATAATCTTTCCATTTCTCTTTCTTACTACATCAAGACTCAGTATCCAAGTATGCTCAAATAACCACGAGCGACGGTGATTGCAACCAGTAGACACCCGGACTACACGACACGTACGCCCATACTCGGAGTTGCAACGACACACTCCCCTGATGTCGTACGCAGCCACCTTTCCCAAGACTAACCCATATCAAAACAGTTCGATCAACCCGAATAGCAAGCTTCCTCAAGGTACACCTCCGCTGTGAGATGTTCATGAGTGAGTTACCTCCCACTGTACTAACAGCCGACATCTTAAGCCGATTGAAAAGGTTCCAACATAGGATCCTCAAGGTACATCAGTTTCATGGGTTCCATATAGCCAGTATGCACCCGATACAGTTCAAACTTGTCCAACAGGGCCAAGCACAAGACGGGCCTTAACCGACACAGACGGGGCTACCAATCCATCTCCCCAACACCTGTCTCGCCATTACTGACCCAGGCACGATGTGGGCAAACCAACCTACACAAATCCTCGTCCACGTCTCATATTAAAGAGTGAATGTTATAGTAATAACTCGCGAGTAGGTTTCCCTCACTCGACTTCTCTCGCAAGTAGAATTCAACTACTTGACTTGTGATCAATAAAATGTGACCAATCTTGCGAGTAGTATCCAACATACTCGACTTCTACTGATCTTCTAACAAAACATTAAGCATAGCAATATAACTCGAGGGAGTCTTATACTACCCATCCACTTCAAGGATTTTTTGGTCATCCATGTGGGGTATTCAATCCACATAGACCTAATGCACCTATCAAGTCTATTCAATACAGTGTGTATAAAAGAAAAACTTTAAAAAGGCAGTTAAATGCAAAACGGGGCTTGCCTTTCGGCTGCAATAAAAGTCAGCGACGATCAGTTAGTATTCTTTGATGAGAATTCACACCGCAGCAGATCCAATAGAGAATTCCACTCTTCCATGTTGTGCTTCTCGTTGGCCACCTTCGTCGCGAACACTATCGAAATGATATGCGATTAAGAGATTGCAATTAATTATTATGAAACTGAAGTCGATTATAACTTGATAAGGATCAATATTATTTAGGACTTGAAGTTATATTGCTAGACTGGGCAGCAATAGAAAGGAAACAAGATGAACTTAGGCAATGGACATATGAAGTGAAATAGATATTGTTTTGTACATAGCAATGTGATCTCAATTTTATACTGGTTCAACAGATTCCCTGAGCCTGAGAAAATTATAGGGATTTCAAATGGTCATATAGGAATAACCACATAAGTTTCAGATACAGCAATTGAATATATTGGTCTACAAAATTTCAAGTGTTTAGCATTATCTGAATTTTGGTTGTAATTCTGGAGGTCTATCATGGCTACCAGTGGTTGTATCACACAGAGTGGGTCTCACTATTTCTACGAAAATTTGTTTCACCATTTTCTAAACTTCCTACAGGGAGAAATTGATTTTACCTGGCTGGATAATTTACTGAAAATGATTTTGTTGATTTTGGGTATTGTATGACCAGTTAGGAAAATCTCCAGATTGATCTAAGTTATTAAAGTCCAATGGATCTGAAATATTTACAGGAATTCAAAAACTTTCTAAATAACAATTTGGCAAAATTTCATATTTTTATATGAAGTGAATCATCAGATAAAAATCAAACATGAATTTCTTTAAAGGGCTCTACAGGAAAAACTAGGGGTTTTCATTAAGATTGGGTTGTAGTTATGGTTAGTGTGGATAATGATCAAACCAATAAAGTTGGTTTGACAAATATTGAAGCTTTATACTGAGAGATATTCAATTTAGAAGTTTGCACAAGTTTCTGTACATATTATAAAAGAATTTGACTATTTTGTGTAGATAGAGAATACACAGGTGATTTGTCCATGTAAATGAAGTCTAATGACCCTGAGAGTTTTATTGGAGTTCAAGAATATTCAAATGAAAGTTCTGGAAAAATTTGGAAATTTTCCAAAGAGCAGAACTATAGGAAGTAATTCTATAAGCATTTTCCTTAGTTGAATTATGGAGAAATTTTTATGGACTTTCATACAAATCCAAGTGCACCACTGGAAAGTATTCTTCATGGTGGGTCTAACAAAATTTTTTGGGAATTTTTGGACAACTCTACTAGGAGGTATCATTTTCTAAGATTTGGCATAATTCTGGAATTAATTTGAAATAGAATAACATTGTGTGGCTGAGCTGTGGGCCTACTGATTTAGACCAGCCAATCCAGAGTAAGCCACACCAATGCCACATAACTAAACCAGTGTAGCCACACCAGATCAATGGTCACAGAAGATCCCAATGGTTCGTGCTGAGTTGGTGACAGTGGGGCCTCAAAAGTTCAAATGGACCAATGCGGTTGCAGCCACAGGAGGGTTCATAAGGATAAACCGCAGCCAAGATCGATCTGGGCCGCACCCGATCGAAAGAGGAGGCCACAGCGGCCGACAGGTGGGGCCGGGCCGGGGTGCTTCTTCCACCTCGGTCCCAGACCGAGCGGGCAACGCCAGACAGGGGACCCGGCGGCGCTTCTCGCCGGCGGACGTTCCCCTGCATCTCCCAGCCTCCAAATGGCCGCAAGTGCCAAACTCAACACGGGAAGAATGCTGTTGTGGTCGGAGAAAACCAAGGATGGCCGAAAACTGTGTCTCCACGGTGGCGGCGGTTGACAAAGCTCAAGCGAAGTTGCTCGGTGTACAGAGAGCACCATAGCACTCGTGGTTTTATCAAAAGGCACCGGTGGTCGATGAGAAACAAGAATATGAACTAGAATCAGGGAGAAATCGACTGCAAAAAGGATTAAACTGGTGACCTAGGTCGAAAGGTCCGACCATTGCAAGAACTCGGATTCTAACGAGTATGGTGGACGAAAATCGACGCCGTTTGATCCTAAAGTTCTGTCGGAACATGAGGGTTCTATTCTCTAGTTTAATTAGAAAATTTTTAGATGTGGAAACTGAATTCCTAGGCCGAAGTTTCTCTAGTCTTGAGAACGGCCGAAGTAAAAACTTCACACACCGGTTGAACCGTGTCCTGACTGGCATAGGACCTGTGGGGGAAAGTAAAGTAGGGTCGGTGTGAACCTTATTGCATGCTGAGCGAGCTGGGAGCAAGCCTGAAGTGTTGTACCACCATGGAAATCACCGCGACGGTTGAAACAGAGGAAGAAGAACTTGCGTCCGTAACCGTCAGTAGAGGAAGAAGGCGATGGTTTAGCAACCCAGGGAGGTTGAGGACTCAATGGCACACCATTCTGCTGCCTGAGGTTGGCGCACAAACGCTTGCTGTGGTAGGAAAACGTTGAATGGGAGGCGGCCATGGGGAGCTCGAGCAGAGCTGCGCCAGGGGATGAACTGCCGACCAGAGGCAAAGGAATGAAGAAATGGCACCAAGCTTGGTTTATAAGGGCAAGGACAGGCTGTGGACAGGCTGTTGAGGAGAGGTGGCACATGAAGATGGAGTGGTGTTGCCATGGGAGATGCAGAGAAGTGAAACACGTTCAGCTGAGCTCCATCTCTGTATGACAAGTGGGTCCCGCAACCCTCCTGCACTCAAACCTTCTCTGTACAAAGAAATATCCCACCAACTTGTGTCCAAAATTCATGAAACTTTGTAGATAGGCTCAAACAAATATCTAGGATCTGATTCTGAAATTGGATTTCAAGTTTGGATATGTTTCATGTGAAATTCAAATTCAAATTTGAATTTGAATGGAATTCAATGTACCCATTGAATTAAATACAATTAGTGCTCCAAATATTATGAAAATTTGCAAGGGTGCTATTTGGAATATTTGCAATTAAATGGTGAACTCAGATTTTTATCTTGGCAAAGTTTGAACATGAGTTAAATTTGAATTTTTGAATTCTCCCAATTGAGGTTTAAATTGGTTTGAATTTTTCAGATTCTAATTAAATTTCTTTTTCCCCTCCAAATTTCAATATCTCCCATCTGAACTTTGCCTTTTTAATTTAGGGTTTTTACAGTAAATACCTTAAGAGCTGCAGCACAAACCATCATAAGGCAATGACTCACCTAAACATCATTGAACCAATGTTGAAACACAACATAAGTCATTCATATTAACATGATCATATCATAACTATTTAGACTACAGTGGGGGTTTGTAGTGTTTATGATGATATAATGAGAGTGGTATAGCATAATCATAAATACTACTCCTACCACATTCATGGAATCCACAATCAAACTAGAAATGCTTCATCCAAGTATATGAATAAAAGAAAACTAATAATAACATCTTTATCAAGAACAAAGTCACAAATACAAATAGGAATATGAGAGCCATACATTTCCCAATTTTGAATTGGGAGGAGACTCCTTCTACTCCTTTCCTACTTGGACTATGGACTAGAGGCTCTCCTCTCTACAGCCTAAACTCCTCTAAACCTATGGAGAGTAGTGGATACAATAGAATGAATACTGAAGTGGTGTGTGTGTGTGTGTGTGTGTGTGTGTGTGTGTGTGTTTGTGAAGTGAGGGTAGGGGGTCCTATTATAGATGGAGAAGGGTCGGTTTGCGCAACCAAAGGCGTATGAATCAGTCCTCATCGTGAGGGCACCACAGGGAATGGACACGTGGAAGCTGACCATGTTTGGCGCCAGGGAGGTGTCGGCCGAACCACCACATCGACCGAACAGAAAGTTGGACCAATTCTAGTGTGTTTCCTCGGGGTGACTTCCAGGTAGGTCTCATTGACTTATATGAGTTATACACCGTTGGATGGCCTTGGGTACTTCTGTTTGTGGGCCATTTGATCCATGTGATGCCACATGTTGGTGCTTGATTGGCGGTATGATATTTTATAGGATTGCTTCTCCTATTTTACCTCATTTCCTACATAAAATTCATGCATGCATTATTTCTCCAAGGACAAGTGGAAATAGGTTAAATATAAAGGTGATGTGTGCAAGAAATGATATTTCCTTCACATAATTAAGTTATATTAATGGGTGAAATTGGTATATAACAGCCATCTATAAGAACCGGACAAGTCCGTACCCAAGGCTGATTTTAATTGTTCTTTTGCCTCTTAATCGTTTTCATATTGTCCCTCATGTGTTGCATTATTTTAAACATGTATGGGAATGATTGCATTGCATGATTAATGAAAATGAGGGCGTTACAAACCTACCCCCCTTAAAATGAATCAGGCCCTCGAGATTCGATGTATAAGGAAAGAGATAGAGGAATTCTCTCTTGAGATCATCTTCCAGCTCCCAAGTTACTTCGGATTAAGTATGATGTTTCCATTGTATTTTACACCATCGAATCACCTTGCTCCTCGTGACTCTCTCCTTTGTCTCCAAAACTTTTATAGGTTGCTCAGCATAAGTCAAATCCTCCTCAAGCTCCATTTCATCCATTGGTACTTGTTCTTCCGGTAACCTTAAGAACTTCTTGAGTTGAGAAACATGAAATACATCATGAACATCAGAATGATGTGCTGGCATCTCCAATTGATATGCCACTTCTCCATGCTTGTCCTAAATCTTGAATGGTCTGATGTAGCAAGGTGCCAACTTTCCGTTAACGTTGAATCACTTATGACCTTGCATTGGCGACACATTGAGAAACACGAAGTCTCCCAAATCAAAAGCTAAGTTTCTTTATCTATTATACGCTTAGCCCTTTTGACATGACTGAGCATCCTTCAAGTTTTCATGGATTATCTAGACTTGCCTTTTGGCATCCTGTATCACATCAGGCCCAAATAATTTGGTTTCCCCTGTCTCATTCCAAAAAGTGGTGTTCTACATCTTCTTCCATACAATTCCTCATACGGCAACATCTTCAAACTTGCTTGGTAGCTGTTGTTGTAGGAGAATTCTGCATATGGCAAACTTTTGTCCCAACTTCCCCCATGCCTTAGCACACACGCTCTTAGCATGTATTCCAATATCTAATTTGTCCTTTCGGTTTGTGTATCCGTTTGTGGATGATATGTAGAACTAAAATTCAGTTGAGTTCCCATAGACTCGTGCAGTTTCTGCCGAATCCTAGAGGTAAATTGAGAACCTCTGTTAGATACGATTTTCTACTCCCTATAAACACCCTATTCTCCCCATATATAGTTTTGCCAGCTTTGCACCACTATAAGTAGTCTTGATAGGAATAAAATGCGCAGACTTCGTCAACCGATCCACAATAACCCATACCGAGACATATCCTGACGGGGTGCATGGTAAACCAACTATAAAGTCCATACCAACTTCTTCCCACTTCCACTTCAGTATCTTCAATGGCTGAAATAATCCAGCTGGCCTTTGTTGTTTAGCCTTCACTTGTTGGCATAATGCAACGTATTCAACTATGTCCTTCTTCATTCCATCCCACCAGTAGCACGTCTTCAAGTCCTTGTTCATTATTGTACAACCCGGATGAATGGAGTAAGGTGAGTCTTGTGACTCCTTCAATATCGTCTCTCGGATATGCTTCACATTAGGCACAACAATTCATTTCCCAAGCCTTAATGTGCCATTGTCATCTTTGTCGAACCTCCATTCTCTCCCTTCTTGTATTCTTTCCTTGATCTCTTGGATTTCTTCATCTGCCATTTGACACTCTCGTATTTCCTGTTCCAGTGTTAGGTTTACTTCCATTGCTCCTACTTCATTCACAAATCCGAGGTGCAATCGTTCAATCTCCTTCCATAGCTCGGATGGCAACTCTCGAACAGTGACGATGGCTTTCTCCTTTTCGGCTTAAGGCATTTGCCACTACATTGGCCCTTCAGGGTGATAGTTGATCCCCACATCATAATCTTTAATGAGTTCCAACCATCACTGTTTCCTTGAATTCAGATCCGTTTGTGTGAATATGTACTTAAGACTTTTGTGGTCCGTGTAAATCTCACACCTATGACCAGGAATGTAGTGCCTCCATATCTTCAAAGCTTGTACCATGACCGCAAGTTCGAGATCATGCGTTGTATAATTCAACTCATGTTTCTTCAGTTGTCTTGATGCATAAGCTACTACTTGCCTTCTTGCATCAATGCACAACCAAGTCCTTGCCTTGATGCGTCGCAATAAATATCGAATCTCTTGCTCACATCTGGCAATGTCAACACTGGTGCGGTGGTCAATCTCCCCTTTAACTCCTCAAAGCTGTCCTGACAAGCCTAAGTCCATTTGAATGGTTTCTCCATCATTAGTAGTTTAGTCATGGTCTTCACTATCTTGGACAAATCCTTGATGAAATGGTGATGATATCCAGCAATTCCTAACAAACATCGGATTTCCTTCACATTCTACGGTGGATTCCACTTTAACACATATTTCACTTTTCCTAGATTGACAGATACTCCTCCTTCGGAGATGATATGGCCTAAAAATTATATCTCTCTCAACCAAAATTGGCACTTGTTAAACTTGGCATACAACAGGTGCTCTCGTAATTTCGGCAATGTCAGCCTTAAATGCTCTTCATGCTCTTCTTCGCTTCTCTAGTATACCATGATATCATCGATGAACACTACGATGAACTGATCCAAATATTCTATGAAGTCTTTATTCATGAGATACATGAAGTAGGCAGGTGCATTCGTCAACCCGAATGACATATTGGTGTACTCATAGGACCCATACCGTGTTCGAAAGGCTATTTTGGGTATGTCTGCAAGTCTGGTCTTCAGGTGGAAGTACCCTGATCGATAATCAATCTTGGAAAATATTCGAGCTCCCATCATTTGGTCATACAAATCTTCTATGCGGGGCAATGAATATTTATTCTCGATCGTCACCTCATTGAGACATCTATAGTCCACACACATCCTTTGGGATCCATCCTTCTTATCTACAAAGAGCACTGGGGCTCCCCATGGTGAGGAACTTGGGCGTATAAAACTCTTTTCTAGCTGCTCTTGAATCTGCTTCTTGAGCTCCACTAGTTCATTAGCAGGCATCCTATATGGCCTTTTATCTATAGGTGCAATTCCATCTATTAGATCAATGACAAACTCGATGTCATGATCAAGTGGTATACCTGACAGTTCTTCCTGAAACACCTCTGGATATTCGCGAACAATCGGGATTTCCTCCAATGTCACACCTTCCACATGATTTAGCATTGCGTTTCCAGTTGTTGGCTGAACTGCCTTGAATTCTATACTGACTCCCTCATCATTTGTCAACTTCACTGTTCGTTTGGCACACTGGATCACTCCCTTATGCTTCCATAGCCAATCCATTACGAGTATTATGTCCAATCCTTGCGAGTGTGAAAGTGCATCTAGGCATACCCATGGGTTTTGGATGGTTGATGATGACAATTAAGAGAGTAATGAGTTGAGTTGATCTTAAGCACAGGTGTGACGATTGAAATGAGACAAAATCCCTCAAAAAGGAAAAGGTTGAAACGGGCGTCGAAGACTCAAGCATAGAAATTAGGGTTTCTATTGTGTTGAGTTTAGACTAGTCATATCAGTGTGAGGGTCTGTGTATCAAGTGCATTGAGATCATCAGAGGGGGCTCAAAGTGGTGGTTGAGAGAAAAACCTAAGTGAGAAGCTTTTGAGAGAAAATTCCCAAGAACCGTACTTGTGCGGGCCGAAGGCCGAACTAGTCCAGGTGATCAGGTTAGTCCATTTTGGGACAGACTAAAGGTCTCTGTTCAAGTTCAGACTTGTCTTTATGGGTACGTACTAGTCCGTTCTTCATTGGTGAGAGCTTGTGGAGCTAAGTACTAGGAGGCTGGACTTTTCCGCCAAAGAGGTCGGACTAGTGTGGACCCTCCAGAAGAGTCTATTTTGGGATGGACCAAAGGTTTCTGTCCGAGTCCGGACTTGTCTGTTCAGGTGTGGACTAGTCCATTTTGACCTTAGTGTGTGATCCCAAAACCAAGTCCTGGGAGGTCGGACTTGTCCGTGCACTCCCAAAGAAGTCCGTTTTTAGCCAGACTAAAGCTTTCTGTCCGACTTTGTACTAGTCCGTTTTTGGCTGGACTAGTCTAGGTTGCCATGGCCATTTGAAATTAAAACGTTTGGCGGGGACGTCACCTCTTTTGTCGATTTGTGATGTCGAATTGTCAGTGGTCCCAAGAGGCCGGACTAGTCAATGGTCCAGGGCATAACGAGTCCGTATTTGAGTGGTTGGCAAAGGTTAGTTGCCAGGACCTCTACAAAAAGGGGAGCCCTGACTCCTATTAGAAGGATATTGAACCCTAGCGCCACCAAAACTATCCTTGAGACTTCCAAAGCCTTCTACTCTGCCTACTTGCCCTCTAAGACCAAATCTTGAGGAGATTAAAGGTTTGGGAAGGAGAGTGAAGGAAGATCATTGTGCTTTGGCTCTCGATTTGATCTCTTGCACTTGGTCTTGCGTTTTGTGGCTTGTGTGAGTTGAGCTTCGTGTGCACCTTGCTGTATTCATTCGTGGGAGCCTCAACTTGTGAGCAGCCCCAAAAACTCGGTGATTACCCTTTGTGATAGTGGAAACCAAATCGGCCATTTGTGGTGGCTTGGTGAGAAGAGGGTCAAGTGAGACCCGATCCTTGTTTGGACTTGTCAACGTGGATGTAGGCTTCTTTTGGACCTGAACCACGGGATAAATCTTGTCTCTCTTCTCGTTTTACTTTTCGGTATTCACTAGAATTGCTTTTAGGGTTCATATCGTTCTTCTCATTATTCTTCATTGAAATCTTGCAATCTAATTGATTAAATTTGTGAATCCAAGTTGTATTCGGTTGCTAGACATTGCATCTATCCTTTGTCGTTCTAAATTCTGCAGATAACTTGTAGAAATCAGTTTTTAGGTTTTTACCTCGTGCTGAGCGGACTAGTCTAGCCCAGACCATACTAGTCCAGCCTTAGAAATTTAATCTCGTTTGATTAAGCAATTTCAGATCATATTGCCTGTTCACCCCTGTCTAGGTGAATTTCAATTGGTATCAGAGCAGGTATCTCCACCAAGAGTCTAACAACTCAGAGAGGAGATAGCCGGAAGGGGTGACAGCGAGGTCCCAGTGATTATTGATGGAGAAAACAAGTCGAAGAACATCGATGAACTTCAAGACGATCCAAATGACAATGAGGAAGTGCGTCTACTCAAGGAGCGACTTCGTGGGAAGTTGAATGTTCCCAAGAACGAGAACAACGACACCAACGGGAGCGGTTCACAATACTACTCCAGATATCATTATAACTATGAGCGCTTATCTACTAGCAATCACTATTTAGCTACTCCAATTGGGAAACCTCCCCAATTAAATGGAAATGATTACTCTATGTGGAAGCATAAAATGAAGATGCATATCATTTCCTTAAACCCTAGCTTGTGGCAAATTATCTAGACATGTGTTCATCTTCTCAAGAATGAGAAAGACGCTACCCAAGAGCAAGCCGTTCTACTCCATCACAATGCTCAAGCGATTGGAGTGATTACCTCCTCATTGACTCGAGAGGAGTTCAACCGGATTGATGGGTTTGAGGTGGCCAAAAATATGGGACACGCTCAAGATGGCACATGAGAGCAACCGTGTCATTAGAGAGGCAAAGATCAAATTGATTTAAGGATAACTTGGAAGGTTCACTATCATGGATGGTGAGACCCTCCAAGAAATGTACAACTGCCTGAAGACCCTCATCAACAAGAGTCGATCTTATGGAAGCACCCGATGGATGGACCACAAATCGGTGAAGAGGATGTTTCGGGCACTCATGCCTCGAAATGTTACTCTTTGCTCATTAATTGGTGAAAGTCCAAGATTCCAAAAGATGACTCCCAAAGAAGTGCTAGGGAGAATCATCAACCATCAGATGATGGAGCAATAGGCTATATTCTACAATGACCTTCAAAAAGTCACCTCCTCTAAGAAGAGAGATGTTGCATTCAAGGCAACGTCCTCAAGATCCCAAGAAAAAGAAGAGAGTGATGAAGAGAGCCCCAACATCGATGAGGAAGAGGGACTCTTCATCAACCATTTCAAGAGGATGATGACAAGGAGGAGGGGGGGCTACCATCATAAGGGTAAGAGCAAAGACAAGCCCAAGACAAGAACAAAGAGGGCTTGCTACAATTGTGAGGAATACGGCCACTTCATTGTGGATTGCCCACATGATGAAAACAAGAAGAAGGAGGGCAAGTCTCAATAGAAGAAATACTTCAAGAAGAAGAAGCAATCGGGACAAGACCACATTGGTTAGGAATGGGATTCAAATGAAGACTCCTCCTATGATGAAGAAGATGTGAGACCTATGTGTGCTGAATACATTGGCTATGGCGATAAAGTTTTGAATACTGCCAAAACACCCATCTCAACAAGGTCTGTCTCTAGGTCCGAGCTCCTGCAAGCTCTGACAATAGGTCTGACTTGTTTTGGGTAGCTCCGGCAAGATCCGACGTGAGGTCTGACTTACTTTGTCTAGGTCCAATATGTTTTGGCTAGGTCCGACTTGCTATGACTAGGTCCGACATGTTTTTGCTAGGTCCGGCGCATGGTTCGACTAGCTTTGGTTAGCTCCAACACTAGGTATGACTAGCTTTGGTTAGCTCTGGCGCTAGGTCTGACAAGCTTTGGTTAGCTCCAGTGCAAGGTCCTGCTAGCTTTGGTAAGCTCCAGTTAGCTTTGGCAAGGTCCGGTGCTAGATTGCAATGGTTCTACTTTTAACTTGCAATGTTTCGAACTTTCTATACACTTATGGAAAGTTTGATTAGTATTATTTTACTAAGTTTTTGATGCATTTTGGCTGATCTTGGTGGTTATGTCTGATATCATTTTGCTATGGTTTGCAACATGCTTATGTGAGGTGCTCACGTAAGGTGTTGTGGTTTCGGAACTAACGTGAGTCAAGTCGAGGACTTGTGCTCGGAAGTATTGGTTGTTTATTTATGGGCAGGTGTTGCTTGAGTTCAAGACATGGCTGGTGACGGGATCCATTGAACTAGTCTTAGGGAGAAGATGAGGTTCAACAACCAAGTTCAGGACAAATTGTGGTTGAGTTGATCTGGAGGTTGCGCAACATGTTTGAATCAAGAACAATGCATATGAAGGTATTGTTGACGTCGTTGGAAGATATTTTCATGTGTGCATGGAGTGCATGGACGTGGCTGCATGGTTCCAAGGCATGATGAAGAGATGCAGACGTAAAAAGTTATTCGGAAAGGTCCAAACGACTAGGTTATGGACTCAGGCTGCGGCTGAGTCGGGTTTGACTCAAATATGGAAAGATTTGAGTTGGTTATGACATGTTTTCGTGTGGGTCAAGAAGTTGAGTTGTTTTTAGGAATGTGGGATAAGTTCCTAAGGTGTTTAGAAGTTTTAATATTGCTTCTATCTGCGTATAGAAGAGTCTTGAGCAGTTATGGAAAGTTTCAGTGGAAACTGAGTAGGATATGAGTCCTAGTTTGGTTTGGGTTGGCCTCAAGGATGGTTATATATGCGGCCAGAGCTCGTGATACATGGATTTTGGACTATTCCTCTTGTGTTCTATTTAATAAAGATCATAGTTTAAAGGAAATTTTGTGCCTCATTCATCAAACTTGTTTCTGCACAACACTACATTGCTTTAGTGGTTTTATCACAACTCGAGTTTTACAGATCCAATTATCGTGATTCTTTTTGCGTTCTCTTCACAATATCTATCGTCTTAAAATGTTTACGGTCATTGGATTTGTGGTTTCTGATCTACACGAGTTTCTTTGCAGTGATGTAGATTGCTTTTTCTCGGGTAGAACAGATTGACTTTTGTTTGATCTTTCGATCGTAACTTAAGTTTTTCTTGACGGATTTTCATGATTCTTGTTGTGATGTCCTCGTTACTTGATTCTCCACAATAAATACTAGTTTTGTCACAATTGATCACATTTAGATTAGTCGCACATATGATTACTTTAACAGATCAATTTTCTGCTGAGGGGTTTTTGTTGCTTCCGTTGAAAAAGTTATAATCCCCCTCTGGTAGCTTTTCACATGCTCGTCAATCCTGTAGAAGAGAAGATAGCAACTGTTTGAATGAAGAAGTCAACCATAGAGAACAAGCTCTTCCCAACATGGAGAACTCAAGGTGAACTTGCCTCATGGGCAAGGAAGGAAGAAAGAAGGTTAAATAGAAACCATTTTATTCAATTTCTTCACATGATGATTTTGATAGTAGCAGTGAAAACGAACATATGCTTAAATATATGAGTAAGAGTATATTGAAAAGATTGAAGATGTTGTCTGATGAGATATTTGAGAAGGGAGAGCTCATCAACCGTCATGGGGACATGCTCATTCCACTACAAGAAACGGGAAATAGGCCGTCGGGTATCTTCGAGCCGTCGGGGCTGATGCATATAGTCGAGTTAAGACCGTCGGTTTAGGCGGACCAACGCATGTAAATTATAGCCGTCGGCCGTCCTGGCATAACTGACGAATATAGTTTATAATCGTTGGTCGACCTTGAAAACTCGACGGCTCTAATAGAGTCCTCGGTCCAACCGACTGAACCGACAAATGTAATAAAGCCATCGGTTAGGAGGCCGACGATCATATTTGTGGGTCCCACTAGAGGACCAATTTCGCACCCGTGTGTCCCTGAAACCCTATTCGTTTTCATATCCTCCAGCGTCGTACTGTGCCTCACACTGCTGCCTCTCGAGCCCTGCCTGACACACCACCTCTGCCTTGTCGTCGCTACATCCCGCTGCTGCCGCCTCCCGCCGTCACCGCCTCCCGCTGCCGCCGCCTCCCGCCGTTGCCGCCTCCTCGCCAACACCGCATCCCTCCGCCGAGCCCCACCTCCCTAGCTCGAAGCCCTGGCCTAATGCTACTGCCACCGAGCCCTACCGCCCGCCTCCTGCCGCCGCCTTCCGGCTCCCGCCTCACCAGTGTTGAGCCCGCGTCCCGAGTGCCGCCTCTCGCCACACGAGCACCACCTCCCGAGTCTGCCTCCCGAGTCCACCTCCTGTCACCTGAGCCCCAGCCTCCCAAGTCCGTCGCCAGCCTTCTGAGCACCTGAGTCCGCCTCCGACCTCCCGCCACTCGAGCCCTAGCCTCCCGAGTCCCCCGCCCGCCTCGCGAGCCCCGACCTCCGGAGCAGTGACGCCTTTCGTCAGAGAGATTAAGGTAATCCCGATTGTTACTTGTTAATTTTCCTTTCCTTCATTTACAAGTTAATTAATGATTGATTACGATGATTACTTGTTGAAATTGTCACACTAATATGATTATGTGAGCTTGGTTAAATGTATCTGCGAATTGATTGTATAAGAGAGTTAAATGTATATGTGAGTTGATGTTGTCACACTAATATGTATACATCATCCTAATATATATATGTCACACTAATATTCACAAAATCCAAGTTGAATTAGCAATAGTTAATGTGTAAATGTAAGCTTCATTTTAATTTGATAATTTAACTTGTACTAACTTAAGATGTAATAATTGAACTTGTACATTATGTTATTTTGAATGTTTAGTTCGAAGATTTTGTATGTTGATTAAATTATTATGGCGTACGTGCGTTAGTGCATGTTACGCCTCAACTCGACATGGCACACATTAAATGTGTTCGTGTTGTAAAAGATGATTCTAGTCGTAACGTATGCTTCAAGACGAGTACGGAGGCTTGTGGACGATGGACCTGGACTTGGAACTTTCAACTCTGAGAAACTTTCCCCCTCCCTCTCTTGTAAATGATTGAATCATGAAAATGAGCAACGTAACCTATAGAAATTTGATTACCCGTTCCGCATCGGCATGTTCACATGCGATAAGCTTGTGAAGCGTGCAAGTACAGAATCATCCCTTTTTGGACAGCCCGAGAGTGACCGAGGACGTGCTTTTGACGAGATATATGTACGGGGTTTGGATCCGGACGTGATTTTGACAGCATAACCCTGATGTTCTCTGCTGCAACATTTTTGGGGATGCAGTGGAGAACAGTGGGGTTACGCTGCCGAAATTTCGTCCGGATTCGGACTCCATGTCTCGTCATTAGCACGTTTACTCGGTAAATCTTGGGTGGGTTTAGGACCTATCTGACTAATTGTAGGGGCCGTCACATAACATAAAAATAAACTAATGATGATTTGTCTGCTTTGAAGGTATAAGCTAAAAATGAGTGACGATCGTTAGGCGATGTATGATGGTTGGAGTTCAACTGGCGCACACACTATGGAATTGGCTAGTATCGCGGATGTTTTCATTAAGAAAGCCTTTGCTGGTGGTGCTCGCATTGCAATGTGTCCGTGTACCAAGTGTCATAATCGTCGACGTCTGTATAAGTTTGAAATTGGGGTGCACCTTTGCAAGCATGGATTTATGCCCGACTACTTAGTGTGGCACGGGCATGGGGAGATGGATCATTAAAGTGAGTTCCACGAAAATGAGGATGAAGATCAGATGGATGAGATGTTAGTGGACGTAGCTAGAGAGTATGAAGAGCAGTCACTGCCAAAGGAGGTGGATACATTTTACAAGCTTCTTGCCGACGCAGATAAAAAAGTGTATGAGGGAGCAAAATTGACCGTTTTGCATGCTGTAACACGACTTATGGCGATGAAGTCCAAGTTCAATTTCGCAAACAATTGCTACAATTGTATCTTGAAACTGATTCATGATCTCCTTCCGTCGAATCATAAGATGTCGAAAGACATATACCATTCTAAGAAGATTTTGGCCAATCTGGGCATGAATTATGAGAAGATTGATGCGTGCAAGAATAATTGCATGTTGTTTTGAAAGGAACACAAGATTATTGTATGCATTGCAGAACATCTAGATATGTGGAGGTTGTGAAGGATGATGGAAAAGAAATAACTACAAAAGTACCGATCAAACAGCTTGGTAGATGCCTATCACATCCAGGCTAAAACGGTTGTTTCTATCCAAGGAAAGAGTGAAGCAGATGAGGGGGCATTCTGAAGGGAAACGTGAGACCGTTGACAAAGATATTATGACGCATCCTTCAGATAGCGAGGCTTGGCAAGCTATAGATTGTTTTGATCTGAAGTTTGCAGGAGATCCTAGAAATGTTCGTCTTGGGATGTCAATAGATGGTTTCACTCCTTTCAGCACCAGAAGAAACCCATACTCTTGTTGGCCCTCCAACATGTGCATGAAAGAAGGATACATATTCCTCGCGACCGTCATTCGTGGTCCCAAACATCTAGGGAAGAAAATCAATATGTTTATTCAGCCATTGATTGAAGAGCTGAAAGAGCTATGGCAAGGTGTAAAAGCTTATGACAATTATCTAAAATTTGAATTTACCATACGTGCGACGTATGTATGGTCAATTCATGATTTGTTGGAATATGGCATTTGGGCTGGTTGGTGTGTCCATGGACAATTGTGTTGTCCAATATGTATGGCTGACACTGATGCCATCAGGTTGAAGTATGGAAAAAAAGTCAGCTTCTTTGACTGTCATCAACGATTCCTTCCTTCAAACCATCCTTTTAGGAGCGATACACAATCACTATGGAAAGGCAGAACAGTTAGAAAAGGATCGCCTCATCGACTGACAACCGAACGAAAAATGGCATGGCATGTCAAGTTAAAAGAGTCCGCAGAAGGTGGTTTCGAAGGGTATGGTACAGAACACAACTGGACTCATATTTCTTTTCTTTTGGAACTACCATACGCAAAGGCATTGCTTTTACCGCACAACATATATTTGATGCACCAGTAGCGTAATGTCCCTGAAAGGATCATAAGTATGTGCTTTGATTTTACTGGTCAAAGGAAAGATAATTTGAATGTGAGGAAAGACTTAGCTGATCTTTATGATTGTCCTAGGCTTGAGGTTGTAACAAATACAAGTGGAAATGATATTAGGCCATGAGCTCCATATTGTATCAAGCCAGAATAAAGGATGCAAATACTTAGTTGGTTGAAAACATTGAAGTTTCCATATCGCAATGTAGCAAACATAAAACGATGTGTGAATATCAGTACCAATAAATTGAATGGGCTGAAGAGTCATGATTATCATATAATGATGGAGAGACTTGTGCCCGTAATGTTCCGTGGCTACTTGAAACCTGATTTGTGGAAGATATTTACTGAACTTAGCTACTTTTATAGGCAGATATGTGCTAAGAAAAGGTCAAAGAAGATGATGCGGTAGTGGGAGAAAGAAATCGTTGTACTTGTATGTAAGATGGAAAAAGTATTCGCCCCTGGAATTATGAATGTTATGCAACATTTGTTTGTACATTTACCTTATGAAGCGTTAGTAGCAGGTCCTGCACAATTCAGATGGATGTATAGCCAATAAAGTGAATTGAAAAAACATAGAGCTACAGTGCGCAACAAGGCAAGAGTTGAAGGGTGTATTGCTGAGGCCTTTGCAGCTAAAGAGATTACAAACTTCACTAGCAAATATTTTTCACATGCTAGCAATGTGAATCCGTCTACGACACGCTATAATGATGTATATGAGCAATGTATCACTGAGCTTCAGGTTTTCCATTGGAAGGGTAAAGTTGTTGAGGCTGCCACTTCTCATTATATTTCGGATCAAGAAAGGAACTACACCTTGCTTTACCTGTTTTTCAACATGGAGGAGGTCTTACTATATTTTGAAATGTTTGACAAGCTGTATTGGACATCTCCACGAAGACCTACGCAAAGTAAATTGGGTAAGCTACATCAGCATGGCATAAATGGTGGACCAAACTTCATGACATGGTTCCGTAATCATGTAATATTTCTATCTGTCTTTTTTCTTCAATCATAGTTCACACACTTATCATAAGATGCTAACTTTGTCTATTTATGTAGTGTATGCAAGATCGCAACATCTCAGATGACTTGCGACAAATGGCGCATGGTCAATTGAAAGCAAGGGAATTTCATCGATACAATATCAACGGATATCGTTTTGGAATGGAAAGTTTGGAAGCAATCTTCCCACTTGCAACCACATCAAACAGTGGAGTAATGACAATAGCAATAGAGGGTAATGTTGAAGTGAATGCATACTACGATGTTCTTCAAAAAATAATTGAGTACACATTTGGCTGTCCGAAAACACTGTAGTTTGTGATTTTCGACTGTCAATGGTTTGATCCCACATCGGGCATGTGAGTGGATGATCTTGGAATTGTGGAGGTCAACCACAAACGTGGTACACTGCCCATAACAACAATGTTGTTCTTGCGCATAAAGTGGAACAAGTGTAATATTTAAGTTATCCTCACCCATGTTTGAAAAGTTAGTGGGTTGTATACAAAGTTAATTCTGAAGTGCACTCTCATCGTTATGATGAGTATATGGAGAGTCAGGAAGATGATGATGGTGGTCTGTACCCAGATGAAGTCGAGGAAGTAGAAGATTTTAGGATATCTTGTGGGACAGGACTCGCAAAATTAGCTAGTGGTACTATAGAGTTAATGCCTGAAGAACAGGCCAACTCTTCGAGAAAACATATTCGGCGGTCACAAAGGATTATTGATAAGCAGAAAAGGATTATTGATGACCAAGAGAGATTTGAGCAAGATAGTGAAGAAGAAGAGTTTGAAGAAGAGACGGAAGAACAAGAGATACATGAACATCTTCATGCACGTGTGGCTGAAGCAGATTCTGATGCTGATGATTTTTGATTCATATTGTATGTGTCGGTATCCTATGTACCGGGTACCCCACGATACCGCAAGAAGTGCAAAAAAGTTCCACCCGTCAGAATCGAAGGCTCTCGCAGGTCCCACATGGCACGTTACACTGGATCCGCTCCCCTCACATGGCTGGCTCCCGGGTTAACATGTGTAAAGTAAGACCGGAACAAAACTCCCAACCAAGGGAAGCTCCGGCGACTACACGTGTACAACAGCCCCGGACCTAGCCCCCGTCGGAGAGGAGCTCTGGTACCGACACATGTACATCAACCCCGGCCCTACCCTCCCGCAAGGGAAAGCTCCGGATCTGCCACGTGTGGAGCCTCCAGACCTTCATCATCAACAGAAATACAAGCCAATTGTGACCATTACAGGCATTCAAGGATGGTTAAAGCGACAGTTACAAGGGTCTGATAATGTGTCATTAATGCCATATTAATGACACAAGATAAGTGCACCGTTAATAGGTGTAACGCTGCCATGAAGGCACGTTACCACACTATTAATTGTACTTAATACTCTTTAGATAGTGTATTAGGTCATTAAGCACGCCAGGGCCACATGTCGGGCCAGGCCAACTTTGTAACGGTCAGTTTGTAGAACTATAAAAGGGTTGCACCGCATGAATAATCGGATTCTGATCCAGGCTATTGCGACCTGACCCTAGCGAAAGCACTCGCTCGATACAATTACACAAACCCCATGGAGTAGGGTGTTACGCTCAGGCGGCCCGAACCACGTAAATCTCTGAGGTCACCATCCTGATATTGATCTCTGTGTGCCCCAACCACAAAAAAACCTCCGCAGGCTGCTTCTTAGCGGGTCCGGGGGAAGTGTCGTATTCAACACTTTGACATTTGGTGCGCCAGGAAGGGGGAGGTCCTGAGATCACAAGATGGTGAATTCAGCTGTTGGATCATCCAATGGCAATCATGCTGAACAACCTACTGGAGGCTACCCCTTCCAACGTTCAGCAAACAACAGGTGACAACGCTCCGGTAGGCACAGTAGCACCATCTATTCTGGCAAATAATGCTGAACAACGAGATGGGGCATCTGCGTCGATCACTAAACAACAACCCTGAGCATGCGCTCATTGCTGCGCGAGCTCTTCTACAACGTCCACCACCTCCAGGTGCACCCCAGGGTGCTATGAAGCAGTGGAGGGCTGATGTTGACCATCTGGTCGCAACTGCGGCTGCAGGCATCAACATCTAAGGTCCTCTTCCTTCGGGGCAAGCACCTTCACAACGATGGACCCTGTCCACCCGACTTGGTCCACAAGCCTATCAACAAAGGAGACATGCTGCCTCCCAACAGGTGACTTCGTTGCCCCCCACCCCCCCCCCCCCGAGGCGCGACACACCCATACCATCACCAGGATTCTGACTCATGACCTGCAATCGGAACTGGATCGCCGTTACCGGCAACAGGATGGCCGAGTCCATATCGAGTGTGCTCGTGAAAGGCGAGAGGCTCGGGACAACCCTGCTTCTCAAGGAGTAGGAGGAGGTTGTTCTGCCCTAGCCATGCACTTACGTATGATCAAGTGGACATAAGAGTTCCGACCTCACCTGCCGGAAAAAATCGACAGGATAGTCAACCCTGCCGAGTTTCTTCAAATCTACTAAACTGCCATATTGGCAGCGGGAGGTGATGAGGCTATGATGGCCAATTACTTCCCGGTGGCCTTAACTGGGACTACAAGGTCCTGGTTCATGAGTCTTCCACCCGAATCCATTAATAGTTGGGCAGAACTATGCCAGCAATTCACTGCCAACTTTGGGAGCTCCTGTACCCGGCCCGACACTGAATTGGACTTGTTTGCTATAAAGCAAACATCGGGGGAATCTCTACGGTCCTTTATCCAGCCATTCTCTTAAGTACGAAATACCATTCCTTCTATCTCGAGCTATTTTGTTATTGTTGCATCCAGACAGGGAGTCCGAGATAAGAAGATGCTAGAGAACCTGGCTATTAAAGAAGTTACTAGCGTCATGGAACTCTTCAGCCTAGCCGACAAATGCGCCAGAGCTGCGAAGGGCCATGAAATGCACTCCAAGCCAGCTCCAAAGGCCAACCAGAAGTCCTCCAAAACTGAAGCTGATACCTCCGGTGGTGGTAAAAAGAAGAAGAAGCCCAACGGCAAAAAGAAGCCGTCGGCCGGCGCTCCAGCTACTGCTGATGCAACCCCTGGAAGCTGAGGGCCACGCCCTGAGAAGCGACCTTGTGCTTCGTCAAAGGATGGCAACAGTTCCAAAGCATTGTTTCCGATTCACAAGACGAATCGACACAGCTTGGAAGAGTGCCGGGAGGTCCAGAACCTTGTCGAGCGCCACAAAAAGCATTGGGAAGAAGTTCCTTTCCGTCAAAGGGAAGGAAAACAAAAAGTAGATGAAGCACCGGCTGAAGAGGAGCTAGGTTTCAAGGACCCTAAAAAGGTCTTGAAAGCCGTCTACAACACTGTTGACGACGAATCCGATGCCTCTGACAACAAACGTCGGAAAACCGTGAACACCATCTATGGTGGTTCTTGGGACATCACCTCTCGTCGCATCCTCAAGACAATGCGGCGGGACATGGCCATGGTAGCTCCTGCTGCTAAGGCAGAACCACATCGGAAGTGGATGGACACACCCATCATTTTTGATGCTTCGGACTGCCCCCAAAACATGATCGGGGCTGGTCAACTCCTGTTGATGGTGTCACCCACCATTAACAATATCCAAATCCACCATGTAATGGTGGACGAATGTTCCGGGCTAAATCTCATAAGCTTCGAAGCTTTCGTTAAGCTTCAGCTCCGGCCTTCGAACCTTCGCCCATTCCGACCTTTCTCTGGAGTAGGTCTGGGAACCATTACTCCTCTTAGTTACATTACACTCCCAGTGACCTTCGACACCCGGGAGAACTACAGAACCGAGAAACTGATCTTCGACGTAGTGCAGATCAGTCTGCCTTTCAATGCTATTTTGGGCAGGCCAGCTTTATACAAGTTTATGGCTACTGCCCATTATGGTTATTTGGTGTTGAAGATGCCAACACCTATGGGCGTTCTCTGGATCCGTGGAGATCGTACCGCAGGAGTCACTGCATTGGAGGAACTCTATGCGCTTACCACATCGCAAGAGGAAGCATCCGGTAAGGAGCCAGCTGCGAATCCTCCAAGCATTCGTCACAAAGGATCTACCTCCGCACCTCTGTGCAACCAAGCGGCGACGCCGACATTCTCGTCAAAGTTGTCCAAATCGGTTCCGATGCTGCCCAGACTACCCGAATATCGGGAGGTCTAAACAACAAATAGGAACTCGCGCTCATCACTTTCCTCTGGGCTAACGTCAACGGTTTGCCTAGCAACCGTCACAAATGTCTGGGATCCCTAGGGAGGTGATTGAGCATAATCTGAAGATTTACCCAGACGCTCGGCCTGTACACCAGAAGCCCCAGAAGCAATCGATCGAGCGGCAAAACTTCATCCGACAGGAAATCAAGAAGTTGCTAGAAGCTGGATTCATCTAGGAAGCCTTCCATCCAAAATGGCTGACAAACCCAGTTGTTGTACCCAAGGCCGGTGGGAAGCTTCAAATGTGTATCGACTACACAACCTTAAATAAGGCATGTCCAAAAGATCCATTTCCACTACCTAGAATAGATCAGATAGTGGACTCCACCTCCGAGTGTGAACTACTGTGTTTCTTAGATGCATATTCTGGATATCATCAAATCCAAATGTCTAAGGAAGATTAAGAGCACACTGCCTTCATAACAGTAGATGGATTGTATTGTTACACTGCCATGCCATTTGGTCTTAAGAATGCTGCTTCAACATTTGTGTGAGCCATGTACAAAACATTTGGAGAGCTAATTAGAGACCTGGTGGAGGTGTATGTCGATGACAGCATCATGAAAATAAAAAAAGGAGTCACCCCTTCACAATTTACAAGCCGTCTTCGACAAGCTGCGCACTACGCGCACCAAGCTGAACTCAGACAAGTGTGTCTTCGGGGTTAGCTCCGAAAAGCTTCTGGGATTCTTGGTGGCTAATCGAGGAATCGAAGCAAATCTGGCGAAGATCAAGGCCATAGAAGAAATGCGGCCCCCAACCCGCATTAAGATGTCCAAAAGTTGACTGGATGTCTAGCTGCGCTCAACCGGTTTATATCAAGACTGACAGAACAGGCACTACCCTTCATCAAACTCTTGAGGAAGTCCGGACACTTTCATTGGTCTGAAGAAGCAGAAAAGGCGTTTCAAGAGCTGAAGCAGCTCCTCACCACAGTACCAATCCTGGTAGCTCCAAACCCTGGTGAGCCTTTACTGCTTTGCATTTCGGCAACTATAGAGGTTGTCAGTATGGTCCTGGTCACATAAAGACTTGAGCCATCCCCAATTCAGGAATATAGACCCCTCTGGGAGGGTTCGGAACTACCTGAAGGCGAGTCTGGGGACCAACCTCAGGCACGGATCCTCAAGGCGAGATGCTGGAGGATCAACCTCCTTCAAAAGAAGGAGCAACTGATGCTAAACAAGAAGATCTAGACCCCTTTGGGAGGGTTCGGGTCACTCCAGAAGAAGCTCCGAGTTCCTTCGACAGGGACAAGGAAATTCCAGAAGAAGGTCTGGACACCTCCGGGAGGGTCTGGGTAGATGAGGAAGAAGCTTCGGGCCCCTCTGGGAGGGCCCGAATAGTCCAACACCCTATGTACTTCATTTGTTAAGTACTCCACGACGCCACGACAAGATACATTGAGGTGCATAAACTGCTTTATGCAATTCTTATCGCTTCAAGAAAGCTTCATCATTACTTCCAAGCCCACAAAATATCACTGGTAACCTCTTTTCCACTACGTGCAATTTTGCATAATCCTAATTATACTGGGAATATTGCAACGTGGGCAGCGGGGCTAGCAGAATTCGATCTAGAATTCGTGTTGAGACAAGCAATTAAAAGTCAATCCTTGGCTGACTTTGTGGCAGAATGGACCCCCACTCCATCAAACCCTGGGGGCCACAGTGAGCAGAAACCAGAACTCAAAGTTCCGGTATTCACTAAGCCTCACTAGACCCTCTACTTCGATGGCTCTGTGCAGAAGCAGGGGGCCAGAGCTGGAATCCTTCTCCTAGCTCCGTCCAGAGAGAATGTCAAGTACACGGTACACCTTGATTTCAAGGCAACCAACAATATGGCAGTGTATGAAGCCCTCATCTATGGACTCAAGGTGGCACTATCTTATGGTGTCAAACAGCTATTGGTGAAAGGAGATTCACAACTCATCATCAAACAAGTGAAAGGTGAATGCTCCTGCAACAATTCTCAATTAGCTGCTTATCTCCTAGAAGTCCGGTGGCTTCAGAAGGACTTCAAAGTCCTGGATCTCCATAATGTTCAGCGCCTTCATAACTCTAAAGCCGATGAACTCTCAACAAAAGCCTCAACCAGAGCTCTAGCTCCTGACGGAATCTTTGTCCGGAGGTTATCAAAACCAACAGCTTGACCTGCCGAACTGAGCAAAGGGGGCGAGACCAGGACCTCGAAGCTGGCAGTCCCGGTGGCCATATTACCATGGTGTTCACCAGGGGTCGTAGGTGCTATCAGAAGCTCCGAGCAACCCAGCGCGCAAGACTCAGAAGCTCAAGTTAGTTCCGATGCATGGATCTCGGTGATCCGGAGCTACTTGAAAGACAATATCCTTCCTGAAGACATTGTATCCGCTGACCGGATTCTTAGATTGGGTAAAAGATACACGTTGGTAGAAGGTGATATCTACCGATGTGGTGCTAATGGCATCCTAATGCGGTGCATTGCAAGGGAAGAAGGCCGCAATCTTCTCGCGGAAATCCATGGAGGCGAGTGCGGGAACCACGCAGCTTCTCGCACGCTGGTCGGTAAAGCCTTCTAGCATGGCTTTTACTGGCCTACAGCACTTCACGATGCGGTTGAGCTAGTGAAGAAATGTGAAGCATGTCAGTTCCATGCAAAACAGATTCAAACACCGGCTCAATCACTACAAATGATACCTCCTAGATGGCCATTCGCTGTGTGGGGAATGGATATCTTGGGACCTTTCCCAAAAGATGTCGGAGGTTACAAGTTCCTATATGTCGCCATCGACAAGTTCACCAAGTGGCCGGAAGCAACTCCAGTAGTAACAATCAACAAACAATCAACAATCAAGTTCTTGAAGTCCACTATATGCAGATTTGGAGTTCCAAACAAAGTCATAACTGACAATGGAACTCAATTTACAAGTGCTGCATTCCAAGAATATTGTGAAGACCTCGGTATTCAGCTTAGCTATGCCTCAGTAGTTCATCCAGCAAGCAATGGCCAAGCCAAGAGTGCAAATGCAGAAATCTTGAAAGGACTCAAGACGCGCACATATGAGCGCTTGAAAAAGCACGGAGCTAACTGGATAGAAGAGCTTCTGTCCACATTATGGGCGAATAGGACAACACCTAACCTATCAACTGGGGAGGCTCCATTCTTCTTGGTGTACGGAGCTGAAGCAGTCCTTCCTCCGGAGATCACCTTGGGGTCCCTCCGGGTTTGGACCTTCGACGAAGCCACGCAAGACCAGCTCCGGCGTGAAGACCTTGACCTCGTCGACGGGGGAAGGTGCCAAGCAACTGTTCGGAATGCACGTTATTGCCAAGCACTCCAGCACAACCATCAATGGCATGTGCGTGATCGATAGCTTGAAGAAGGTGACCTGGTGCTTCAGAAGATACTAACTCGTGAAGGGAGGAACAAACTTTCCCCCAGCTGGGAGTGTCCTTTCCGAGTCATTAAAGTATCCCGAACAGGATCTGTTCACTTGGCAACATAGGATGGGACACCACTTCCCAATCCTTGGAATATCGAGCACCTCCGTAAGTTTTATGCTTAGAATCATGAAGTTGAGTCTATAATTACAAACAATGCGTGTTGTAGAGTCATTGTACAGAGACGAGAAAGTCCTCCGGGAAAACATCTGGACCCCTCCAGGAGGGTCTGGGAAGTTCAAGTAATACATGACACAGTCACAACACTAAAAGTGTAACTACTTGCTCTGGGCTAGCACAAGATGTATAGAACATTTAGCAGGGTCCAGCACCCCAAGTGTGTCCTTGTCTGCCCCGTAATTGAGACCTATAATGAAAGGCATTGTTGTTTGAAAACAGACTCCACATGCATCTACTTTTTGTACAAGGCTCAATATATCAAATTATTTTTACCCCGCTTGTCTATAATGAAGTTGTGCAAATCTTTTTGAACTTTGTTTCAAGTAATTCACATGCATTACAAGCCTTATTAATAGTCTTTTTGGATCTTAACACTGCTATATAGTCTACTTGCCTGAACGCCAAGCCAACATAGGTCCAAAGTGTGCTATCGACTTAGCCTGGTCCTGAACCCTAAGTACGCCACTCTACCTACACCTCGGCAGGCCTCAGTAGGGTGAGTACTGAAAAGGTATGTGGATCTAGGAAGATTCTATCAAAAAGCTTATTATCATGTTGAGTTTCTTCGGATCTAAAGTCCAAATAAGAATAATAAGTCACAACCAATTTATAGACAAGAGGACGAATTTTACTTTCCCTTTTGCCTTTAATGTACAGGAAAAGCAAAAATTCATAGCGATGGTGGACGACCCCAGAGTTACTAAGCTCTGACATCTCCCAAGATAGGCCCACCGTCAACATCTAATATGTTGATGCCGGAGCTACCAAGCTCCAACCATTCCATGGGTCCTGTCTTCGACGCTTCAAAATTGAAGACTTCGGACTTAAATCTACAAGTGCGAAGCAACCAAGTCATCAACGTACTGTCATAACCTTTGGTACATGTACACACCTCAACTGTACACATGTACCAGGGGGCCAACAAGACACAACACAGTATATTGAAGACAAAGTGAAATTTAAGGCAAAAAGGACGATTTCATTAATCAAAAGAACTGGATTACAAAATTGAGATTACACGGGACAAAGGGAGAAAAGTCCTAGCTACTGGAGGATCTAGGTCCTGTGGAAAAATGAAGAAACCTTCTCAACAGCTTCTTGGACACTAGCCCTGGCGACATCCTCCTCCTCCGTGATGATAACTTCAAAGACAGGATCAAGGGAGAACTGGGGGTCTCGGCTATGGTAACATGCCAAGACCTAATCAATGATGTTATTGGCCGAGGATTTATCTTGTGTCTCCAGTTGATCAGCGATGATGTCACCCATCACGTCGAGTTTACTGCCAGCAGAGCTAAGTGCCACTAGCGTCTGGTCCAGCTCCTGCGCCGGGTTCTCCGGGCGTACTGGACTGAAACCAAGAGGCACAAGGGCCCTGTCCGCACGCCCCAGGAAGTCCCATACCATCAGGGACTCAGTTGATTTCGAGCTCCACAACTCCTCCAGTGACCTCTGGGCGGCTGCAAGATCTGAACCTTCACGGGCAAGGCGCTCGGCCAACTTAGCATGCTGCTGCATGATCTCAGCAACCTGCTTCTCCTGGTCGGCCAGCTCCGTCTCCCGGAGGTGGATGCAGTACCGTGTCTCAGCTACGTCCTTTTCCCTGCCCTTGACTCTCTCCTTCCTAGCGGCAACATCAGACTCTCTTTTCGAAAGCTCTTGCCCCACGTTCCAATTCTTTTTCCTCTCTTCTTCCTTCCATAGATCCAGCTTTTTGCTGCGATCTGCCAAATTTTTCACACCCAAAGACAACTTCTGGGTGACCTCCGCCTCTCTTCTCACCACATCCTTCTGCTGCCCTAGCAGTTTTTCTTCCCTCGCCTCCAGGTCCACTCGATGCTTCAGGAGAGTTTCATTCAACTTTGCGAGTTTTTTGTAACGCTCGTCAGCAGTGTCACGTCTATCCTTGGCTTGCTCCAGGATTTCCCTAGAGTTAGCATCGAACGCTCGGATAGCGGCCTCCTTCTCTTCCATCAACTTGTCCGAGTACTCTAACCGGGCCTTCTCCCCCTTTATCCATTCCTTCTGGTCAGCTAGCCTCATCTGAGCAAGCTTGGTCTCAAAATGGAGTCTGTTGTGCCAATGCCTCAAGGTGTTGCGCTCCTCCTCCAAAGCTTTGTTGTCATGATCGAAGGCAAGCTTGACCTGCCAGAGACTTGAGCAGGCGTTGTCTATGGACAACGCCAGAGGGATAGGTTCTGGGCCTGCCGGGATCAATCCCGCAGGCTCAAACGGGTTCTCTGTCACAAAAATTGGGTCCCACTCTACAATAGTGGTCCCCTGTAATCCTGTAGCACTAGGGCCTGTAAGTGCATCTAGGTCCCTTGTGGGTTTTGGTGGATTGATGATGAACCATTAAAGTGCTAATGAACTTGGTTGAGCATGAGCGCAGATCCGGAGTACGGAATGGAGCTTTGAAGAAAGACGGCAAAAGGAGAAAAGTTGTGGCGAAGGAGAATAGAAATAGGGTTTTCTATTTTCTCCTTGAGTCGTAGGAAAAACCGTACTATTAAGAGGGACACGACGCGTAGAAACTTAGTGAGTCATTCGGGTGCTCAACCCCTTAGTAGAAGATTTTAGTAGGGCCTTTGTGGCTTGGGCGGACTTGTCTGACTTGTGGTGTCAGACATGTCCGAATTCCCTCTGTTGGAAGTTGGACATGTCCGAGACTGTGTGTCAGACTTATCCGAATTGGCACTGGAAGGATTCCAGCGAGAGTTCCAGTGAAGTTTCGGACTTGTCCGAACCTGGGGGTCGGACATGTCCGAGATGGATCTGTTCCCAGGGACTAAGAAAAATTTTCTAAGTCCCAAAGAGTCAGACTTGTACGAGTTCTCTCTGTAGAACTTCAGACATGTCCGAGATTGTGTGTCAGACATGTCTGAAGTGGCTTTGGTCAGACAAGTCTGAAGTGAAAGGCCTGACCTTTGAGGTCAGACATGTCCGACTTTGTGTCAGACATGTCCGACGTGGGCTGTGTCAAACGGCTCTAATGACCTTTTGGAGTATAAATTGTGGGTGGTTTTGACCCACCAACTATGCTTAACACCCCTGAACAGTTCTGAAAGCCCATTTGAACTCAAGAACCTCTCTCCACTTGTTCTTCACCTCTAGAGCCCAAATTCGAGTTTTTTTTGGGAGAGTGAAGAGTGCTTTGTGAGAATCGGGAGAAATGGTTTGTTGAGGGGTTGAGCAACGTGTGATTCGCTAAGTTTCTTCGTGATTGTGTGTTTGTTGCTCTTGGGGTTCTCCCCTAGACGGTTAGGCGTCGCCCCGCGATTTCTTTGTGATCTCTTGTAATCGGGGAGTTTGTAACAATCTTTGTGATAGTGGAAGATTTGGGAGTTGGCCCTTGTGGCAACTCGTGAGGGAAAGGCTAGAGAAGGTCTGGTCCCTTGTGGACTCCACAACGGGGATGTATGATCCTTTGTGGTTCCGAACCTCGGGATAGAATCGTTTGTCTCTTGTAGTTCTTCCATTCTCGCAAGTTTTGATTCTAGTGTTTTTCCGCTTGCTATCTCTCCCTCAGCTTTCTTTCTACTCCATACTTCATGTAGAACTGCTAGGGATCGATATCTCTCACTAGATCGCTTAAAAATTGGATTTTTGGTCTGATTGTGCAGGTAATCTCGGACTTATCTGACCCAGGTCAGACTTGTCCGACTTAGGTCAGACAAGTCCGACTAGAAGTCAGACAAGTCCGACTTCTCTGTTTTCATAACTCTGAATTAAGTTTAAATTATCGATTATCGCCTATTCACCCCCCTCTAGGCCGCTTTCAATTGGTATCAGAGCAGGTTTCTTCGGAAGAGACTAACATCTCAGAGAATCGATGGCGGAAGAAAGGAACAAGGATGATACCTCATATGTCGAGGGTGAAGGCTCAAATGACAAGAACTACGACGTTCTTCTTGATGATCCGAAGGACGATGAAGAGACTCGCCAACTCAAGGCAAAGCTTCGGGAGAAGCTAGGGAAACAACCCAAGATCAACAAAGAGAAGGAGAAGAGTAACGATGACTATACTCAAACTCACTTTGATTATGATCGTCTTCATGCTAACAATCGCTATTTGTCTATTCCACTTGGCAAACCTCCTCAATTCGATGGAAATGACTATTCAATGTGTAAACACAATATGAAGATGCATTTAATCTCTTTGAATCCTAGTTTGTGGCAGATTGTGCAAACCGGAGTTCATATGCCAAGGAATGAGGAAGACGTCACTCCACAACAAGCTATCCTACTTCATCGCAATGCTCAAGCTGTGGGAGTCATAACCTCATCTTTGACTCGGGATGCATTCAACCGAGTCGAAGGTTTGGAAGTGGCCAAAGATATTTGGGATACACTCAAGACGGCGCACGAGGGAAACCGAGTCATCCGGGAGGCGAAGATTGAGATGATCGAAGGAGAGCATGGAAGATTTACCATCATGGATGGTGAGTCGCCCCAAGACATGTACAACCGCCTCAAGGTGCTCGTGAACAAGATTCATGCCTATGGAAGCACTCGATGGACGTACCATGAAGTGGTGAAGAGTATGCTTCGGGCATTCATGCCTTGAAACATCGCTCTTTGCTCCTTGATCCGTGAAAGCCCCGACTACACCAAGATGACCCCGAAAGAAGTGCTTGGGAGGATAATCAACAATGAGATGATGGAGAAGGAAGCTATGTTCAACAACGATCTCCAAAAGCTTGCCTCATCAAAGAAGAAAGACATAGCCCTCAAACAACTTCCAGATCCTACAATGAAGATGCAAGTGATGATGAGAGCATGGACTCCGATGAGGAAGAAGCTTTCTTCATCAACAAGTTTAGAAGGATGATGAGAAGGAAGAAGGGAGGCTATCACCAAGAAGGCAAGAGCAAGGAGAAGCTAAAGAAGAAGACTTGCTACAAGTGTGGTGAACATGGGCACTTCATTGCGGATTGCCCATACAATGAAAGCAAGAAGAAGGAGGGCAAGACCCAAGATAAGAAGCTCTTCAAGAAGAAGAAGCCATTGGGACATGCCCACCTTGGAAGAGAATGGGACTCAAATGAAGACTCATCTTCCGACGATGAAGAGAAGGTGGCAACCATTGCCATCGGAAAGATCTCAGTGCAAGCAAGCTTTTCCCCAACCTTGATGATTTCAAGTCCACATGTTTCATGGCAAAGGAGGGAAGGAGAAAGGTCAAATCTAAACCCACTCCCTCTATAACTTCTTGTGATGAATTTGATAGTGGTAGTGAACTTGAATCCATGCTTAAAGGCTTAAGTAAGAGTGCCATGAGAAAGATGAACTTTCTTATGGATGAAATCTCCGAGAAGGAGGATCTCCTTGAGCGTCAAGAGGACATGCTCATCCAAAAATTGGAGAGATGTCACGAGCTTGAGGAGCTCCTCGAGCGCGAGAGAGAAAGAAGCAATTCATTGGAGCATGACCTTGCCATGAGCAAGGAAGCATGCTCAAATCTTAAGGACGAGACCGTTGAGCTCATGGATGAACTTGTTAACTTGACAAAGGTTAACAAGATTCTAGAGACAAAGGTTGAGTCACTTAAGATCAATGCATCTTCTTCCTCAAAGAGCTCATCTTCTCAAAAGATTTCATCCGAGGAAGTTCACACTTGCATGTGCTCAAGCTTGATCCTATAACTTAAGGATGAACTTAACTTGGCACAAAACAAACAAGCACCGAAAGGTGGCATCTTTGACAAGGAGAAGGTGTCCTATGCACGTAGTGCATACACCAATGTGAGACCTCCCCATGTCAAGGATGGTCTTGGTTATTCTCGGGAGCGGAGGCAAAATGTCAAAGCCCCCAAGAATAACAAAGACTTGATTGTTTTTGTCAAGGAAGGTTCATCCACCCAAGATAAAGGAAAGAACATTGTCTCAACATCTTATATGCCTAAAAATAAACCTCATCCTTTGTTCCATGACTTTGATGCTTCTTATGTTTTATTGAGGAACAAATTTGGCAAGACTTATGCTAGATATGTTGGGCCACTCCACAAGAGCCCAAAGCCTTGCGTGTGGGTGCCCAAATGTCTTGTGACTAACATCAAAGGACCCAACTCCGTTTGGGTACCTAAAGAAAAGGCATAACTCTTTTTTGTAGGCATACTCCTCCGGTGGATCAAAATGGGTGCTTGATAGTGGATGCACTAATCATATGACCGGAGAGAGGAAGATGTTTGTAGAGTACAAGGAGAATGAAGATCCTAGTGAAGGAATCTTCTTTGGGGATAATAGCCAAGGGAAAATCCTTGGCACCGGTAAAATTGCTATCTCCTCAAAACACACTCTTTCTAATGTGCTTCATGTTGATTCACTTGATTACAACCTCTTGTCTATTTCTCAATTATGTGATAATGGTTATGATTGTCTTTTCACTAACAACGGTGTGACCGTCTCAAGAAGATGCAACAACTCAATCGCCTTGAAGGGCGTACTCAAGAGAAAGCTTTACCTTGTGGATTTCTCCACGGATAAAGCCCAACTTGATACGTGCTTAATGGTGAAAACTAACATGGGATGGCTATGGCACCGAAGGCTAGCCCATGTTGGGATGAGAAACTTGCAAAAACTTCTTAAGGGGGATCATATCCGTGGACTAAAAGATGTTGTCTTTGAGAAAGATAGACCATGTAGCGCAGGTCAAGCCGGAAAGCAAGTAGGAGCTCAACATCCGTCCAAGAACATCATGACAACCTCAAGAACATTGGAGCTACTACACATGGACCTATTCGGACCGATCGCCTACATTAGTATTGGCGATAACAAATATGGTCTAGTTATTGTTGATGATTTTTCTCGCTTCACGTGGGTATTTTTCTTGCATGACAAAGGTGAAACCCAAGGATTTCTCAAGAAGTTCTTAAGGAGAGCTCAAAACGAGTTCTCCTTAAGAATCAAGAAGATTAGGAGCGACAACAGGACGGAGTTCAAGAACACTCAAGTTGAAGACTTCTTGGATGAAGAAGGAATCAAGCACGAGTTCTCCGCTCCCTACTCCCCTCAACAAAATGGAGTAGCGGAGAGGAAGAATAGGACTCTTATCGAGATGTCAAGGACGATGCTTGATGAGTACAAGACGTCCGACCGGTTTTGGGCGGAAGCGGTTAACACCGCTTGCCATGCCATAAACCGGTTGTATCTTCATCGACTCTTGAAGAATACCTCGTATGAACTCCTAACCGGTAACAAACCCAACATCTCATACTTTCGTGTTTTTGGGAGCAAGTGCTATATTCTCAACAAGAAGCCTAGGAATTCGAAGTTCGCTTTGAAATCCGATGAAGGTTTCTTGCTTGGCTATGACTCAAACACCTACGCCTATCGTGTCTTCAACAAGTCCTCCGGGATTGTTGAAGTAGCACATGACGTAGTGTTTGATGAGACTAATGGCTCTCAAGTGGAGCAAGTTGATAAGTGTGTGCTAGATCAAGAGGAGACTCCACAAGAAGCACTTAGGAGAATGATACTTGGAGATGTGCAACCACATGATCCAAATGATCTTCAAGCAAGCGAAGAAGATGCAAATCCCACACATGAACAAGATCAAGATCCTCAAGATGAATCTCAACACGATCAAAATCAAGGAGGAGGCTTGGATCAAGGGGGAGATCAAGAAAATGATCAAGATGAAGACAATGATCGAGAAGCTCAACCACCACACCCAAGAGTTCATCAAAGCGTTCAACGGGACCATCCCGTTGACAACATACTTGGAGACATCTCCAAAGGGGTAACTACTCGCTCACGTATGGCTAACTTTTGTGAACATTACGCTTTTGTTTCCTCTTTAGAGCCACGGAAAGTAGAAGAAGCTCTACAAGACCCGGATTGGGTAATGGCGATGCAAGAAGAGCTCAACAACTTCAAGAGGAACAAGGTGTGGGAACTCGTGAGGAGACCAAATGCGAATGTTGTTGGAACCAAGTGGGTTTTCCACAACAAACAAGATGAACACGGGGTGGTAACAAGAAACAAGGCAAGACTTGTAGCAAAAGGATACGCTCAAGTCAAAGGTTTGGATTTCGATGAAACCTCTGCTCCCGTAGCTAGGCTTGAATCTATTCGCATATTATTGGCCTTTGCTACTCACCATGATTTCAAGTTATATCAAAAGGATGTGAAAAGTGCATTCCTCAACGGTCCAATCAAGGAGGAAGTGTATGTGGAGCAACCGCCTGGATTTGAAGATGAAGAGCATCCCGATCACGTCTACAAGTTGTGTAAGGCTCTCTATGGCCTCAAACAAGCGCCTAGAGCTTGGTATGAGTGCCTTAGGGATTTTCTCACTCAAAATGGTTTTAAGATTGGGAAGGCCGATTATACTCTCTTCACGAAGCATTTTGATAATGACTTGTTCGTATGCCAAATTTATGTTGATGACATCATATTTGGTTCTATAAACAAAACTTTTTGTGATGAGTTTTCCAAAATCATGACGGAGAGATTTGAGATGTCTATGATGGGGGAGTTGAAGTTTTTCCTAGGTTTCCAAGTAAAGCAACTCAAGGAAGGGACCTTCATATGCCAAACCAAGTACACTCATGACATTCTCAAGAAGTTTGGCATGGAGAAGGCGAAGCCCATCAAGACACCTATGGGAACAAACGAGCATCTAGGACTAAACGAAGAAGGAGCGAGCGTGGACCAAAAGGTATAACGTTCTATGATTGGCTCTTTGCTTTATCTTTGTGCTTCTAGACCCAACATTATGCTTAGTGTGTGCATGTGTGATCGATTCCAAGCCACTCCAAAAGAGTGTCACTTGACAGCGGTTAAGAGGATCCTTAGATATTTAGTTCACACTCCTAATCTAGGTCTTTGGTACCCTAAAGGATCCAAGTTTGATCTCGTCGGTTATTCTGATGCGGATTATGCGGGCTGTAGGGTAGATAGGAAGAGCACATCCGGGACATGCCAATTCCTTGGTAGGTCCTTGGTTGCGTGGTCTTCCAAGAAACAAAACTCCATTGCCCTTTCCACAGCCGAATCGAAGTACGTTGCAGCGGAAGTTGCTGTGCGCAGCTTCTTTGGATGCGACAAACTCTTAGGGATTATGGTTACAATCTGAGACATATTCCTCTCCTATGTGACAATGAGAGTGCCATCAAGATTGCTCACAACCCCGTCGAGCATTCTAGAACCAAACACATAGACATCCGTCACCATTTCCTGCGAGATCACTCTATCAAGGGAGATATCGTTATCTCTCATGTTAGAAGTGAGAAGCAATTGGCGGATATCTTCACCAAACCCCTTGATGAGAGACGCTTTTGTGACCTAAGGAGTGAGCTAAATATCTTGGATTCTCGAAACATAGCTTGAGTCGTGCACATCTGATTGCTATTAGTTTTCAACTTCAAATTGTTGTGTGTTTTCGAAAATCTCATCTATTTTTCTTGAAAACTATGTTCTAAACTTCTCTTTGGTGAAAATGATCATAGTTTGATTGTTGGTTGCTTACTGATAATTTTTGTCAAAGATATTTGCAAAAACCTGTCCAAAATGTCCATATCTACTTATCTATATATCCCCAAGTGTTTGCACATTGCATACACTCAGGGGAGTCGGACAAGTCTGACAAAAGTCAGACATGTACGAAGTGGGTTTTAAGTCTGCAAAGAGAACTCGGACTTGTCCGAAGTAAAATTTCGGACTTGTCCGATGTGGGAAATCCGAACCCCTTCAAAGAGGCCGACGTTTTCCTTTCCTTCTCTCTCTCCTCACTTCAAACCCCTAACCTCTCTCTCTCTCTCTCTCAAACCTCCCAAGGCGATCCACGTTGCTTTTGAGGCTTTTGTGAGGTGTTCTTGAGGGCATATCTGCCTCAAGGGTGGAGGATTCGCATTCCCTTCGGATTCTCTCAACTTCTTCTTCCTTCGAAGGTATTTGCTGCATCTTTCCTCTCAATTCTAAATCTAGCGGCATGTTTGCAAATTTATGCCCTTGGAACTGTTCCTAGGCATGTTTGCAACCTTAGTGCAAAATTTGGTCGGTAGAAAAATTGATTTGCTTAGTTTCCTTAGCAATTAGGGTCAGTTCTGTACAGGTCGGACAAGTCTAACTCTGAAATTCGGACATGTCCGAAATTCCTGAGTCAAACAAGTCTGACTTTCCAGTCAGACATGTCCGATCCTGTATAACTCTGAGACCTAATTTCTATCGAAACTATCAAGTTAATTGCTCTATCTCTCTTGCTTTGACTCTTATCTATCCTTGTATCTTTTTCTAGCTATGGGTCACGACAAGAGAGGCAAGGAGCCCGCGGATCCCGATTCTTCGGCTCAACCATCAAAGCGCCCAAAGAGAGTGATCGTCAAGAGACCCACTAGTGGTCAGCTTGCAAATGTCAGTGGTCAGGGGGGCAGCTCGAGCTCCCAAGGGCAGCAGGAGATCAGACTGTTGGTCGTGGACTCTCCAGTTGGTGACACTCAACGCACGGCCGACAGGGTAAACTACCGGAGGAATATCAATGACACCATGCACATGAGAGATTTGCGGTGTTACGACAAGCCAAGGGAGAGCAAGGATCCCCGTTTCTGGTGTTTCTTCCACATGGACTACTACCGGTCCGTCCTCACGACCAAGAAGAACCCAGTGACGGAGACGCAGTGGGTTGATTGGAAGGCTGCATTGAAGAAGAAGGACTGCTATCTTCTCTTCAAGGGGGTGCTCGAAGCTTGTGAGCACCATGGAGTTAGCGAGATCATGGGTCTCCAATACCCATGGAACGAGGAAGTCATCCTCAAATTCTATGCCACAGTTTTCTATTGGGTCGACAAGCTCGGCTTCACCTGGATGACCAATGGGGTGAAGTACGAAGTCAGCTCTGAGGAGTTTGCCCGCATTCTCGGGATGGAGGACAGCCTGCAGCACTCACTGAAGATCCATGAGATGGATCTTGTGAATTTGGTAGAAATTGAGAGTTTCTATGAGGATGGGTATCCAGCTAACCCTCCTCATATCCATGGCCTCAAGCCATTCCATGTCGTGGTGAACCGTCTGATAAGGAAGACCCTCTCGCCCAAGGATGGGGATGCCAACAGGATCAATCACAACAGCAGAAATTTGATCTAGCTCTTGGCAGGGGAGCAGCAATTCAACGCTTTTGACTATATCTACGAGGAGATTTACATCGCCTCGGAGACACCGGCTAGGTCTTGCTGCTACGCCCCGTACCTGATGAAGCTAATTGAGACGGTGTCCGGGCAGAAGTTTGTGAAGGATGTGCCTCATAGGCGCCTTGTGCCTCAGAAGCCTTCCAAACTTCACCGCCCGATTCGAGCAGCTGCACCGGCACCGGCACCAGCAGAGGGAGGACCCAGTTCCTCGAGGAGGAAGTCAGCTCAGCCTCCCAGTTCAGCCTCCCAGTTCAGCCTCCGTGCCCCAGCAGCAGCCATCTTGCTCATCAGGACTGCTCAAGATCCTGAAGTCGATCTTCACCATCTGCCGGTCGACTCAGCGCTTGGCAAAGAGGAACCAGAGGAACCTCGAAGCCATCAGGGAGCACATCCAGCTTCCTTTAGTCGATGACATCAGCTCAGACGAGGAGCCACCAGAGTTTCCGGTGCTCACCGAGGCAGAGATGGCGTTCCTCACCGACACCAGCGCCTTTTCCTCAGCACCTCCTACAGCTCACGGCGACTCCAGCGAGGAGAGCGACTATGAGCAGGAGAGCAACGACGACGATGACGGCGACGACGACGAGGACGACAATGAGTAGACTAGGTCTTAGTGTCCAGTTTTCTCCTTTTTGGTGCCTTGATGCCAAAGGGGGAGAAGTATTAGACTCTAGTGCTTATTCTTGGACATGGACATGTATCTAGTCATATTTTCTATCGTGGTGTATCTTGTACTTATTTGTTACTCGTTTATGACTATTAATGCTTAATGATGTTTATTGATGCCTTATGATGATCATTATGATGCTTCATTGATCTCGTGTGCATTTCTTCGTTTGTATCACGTTATTGCACACACACGAGCATATAGGCACCCCACGACGATTGAGTGTATATGAGTTGTTTTTATTGTTATTCCAAAAGCTCATATACACTTGAGACTCAAAACTTCTATCAAATCTTATTTTTGTCAAAGACTTTAGTTGGTTGTCATCAATCACCAAAAAGGGGGAGATTGTAAGTGCATCTAGGTCCCTTGTGGGTTTTGGTGGATTGATGATGAACCATTAAAGTGCTAATGAACTTGGTTGAGCATGAGCGCAGATCCGGGGTACGGAATGGAGCTTTGAAGAAAGACGGCAAAAGGAGAAAAGTTGTGGCGAAGGAGAATAGAAATAGGGTTTTCTATTTTCTCCTTGAGTCATAGGAAAAACCGTACTATTAAGAGGGACACGGTGTGTAGACACTTAGTGAGTCATTCGGGTGCTCAACCCCTTAGTAGAAGATTTTAGTAGGGACTTTGTGGCTTGGGTGGACTTGTCTGACTTGTGGTGTCAGACATGTCCGAATTCCCTCTGTTGGAAGTCAGACATGTCTGAGACTGTGTGTCAGACTTATCCGAATTGGCACTGGAAGGATTCCAGTGAGAGTTCCTGTGAAGTTTCGGACTTGTCCGAACCTGGTGGTCGGACATGTCCGAGATGGATGTGTTCCCATGGACTAAGAAAAATTTTCTAAGTCCCAGAGAGTCAGAGTTGTCCGAGTTCTCTCTGCAGAACTTCAGACATGTCTGAGATTGTGTGTCAGGCATGTCTGAAGTGGATGAGGATCCTCTGACTTAATCAGCGGTCACTGACATGTGGACCCGGTCCCACACGTCAGTGACCATGTCACGGCGTGCAGTAAAGTCAGGGGATCCCTATCCGTCTGAAGTGGCTTTGGTCAGACAAGTCTGAAGTGAAAGGCCTGACCTTTGAGGTCAGACATGTCCGACTTTGTGTCAGACATGTCCGACGTGCGCTGTGTCAAACGGCTCTAATGACCTTTTGGAGTATAAATAGTGGGTGGTTTCGACCCACCAACTATGCCTAACACCCCTGAATAGTTCTGAACGCCCATTTGAACTCAAGAACCTCTCTCCACTTGTTTTTCACCTCTAGAGCCCAAATTCGAGTTTTTTTGGGAGAGTGAAGAGTGCTTTGTGAGAATCGGGAGAAACGGTTTGTTGAGGGGTTGAGCAACATGTGATCCACTAAGTTTTTCGTGATTTCATGTTTGTTTCTCTTGGGGTTCTCCCCTAGACGGTTAGGTGTCGCCCCGCGATTTCTTTGTGATCTCTTGTAATCGGGGAGTTTGTAACAATCTTTGTGATAGTGGAAGATTTGGGAGTTGTCCCTTGTGGCAACTCGTGAGGGAAAGGCTAGAGAAGGCCTGGTCCCTTGGGGACTCCTCAATGGGGAAGTAGGATCCTTTGTGGTTCCGAACCTCGGGATAAAATCGTTTGTCTCTTGTTGTTCTTCCGTTCTCGCAAGTTTTGATTCTAGTGTTTTTCCGCGTCCTATCTCTCCCTCAGCTTTCTTTCTACTCCATACTTCGTGTAGAACTGCTAGGGATCGATATCTCTCAGTAGATCGCTTAAAAATTGGATTTTTGGTCTGATCGTGCAGGTAATCTTGGACTTATCCGACACAGGTCAGACTTGTCCGACTTAGGTCAGACAAGTCCGACTAGAAGTCAGACAAGTCTGACTTCTCTGTTTTCATAACTCTGAATTAAGTTTAAATTATCGATTATCGCCTATTCACCCCCCCTCTAGGCCGCTTTCAGGGCCGCTCTCCTGGAGCCCTTGAGTGGCAGCAGAAGAACCCACCGGGGGGGGGGGGGGGGGGGGGGGGGACTTCCACCTCCGGAGCACTTGAAGGCACCGCTTCTTGGTCTTTAGTCGATGGCTCCGAAATTGAAGGACCTGTCGCCAGTTCTGCAAGCTGCTCCAGCTCCAACTCAGGTACCTACAGGACCACCACTTCTAGAGCAGCAGTTGGAGCTTCAACTGGGGCTTCAACCGCCGCTGGCTCGGGCTCCGGCGCGGTCACCACCTCCGGCACAGTCGCTTGACCTTCATCCACCTCCGGCACAACTGCCGGACCACCAACCATCTCTGGCTCAGCCACTGGACCCTCTACCACCTCTGCCTCAGCCTCCTAATCTTCAACCATTTCCGGCACAAGGGCCGGAGCTTCGGTGATCTCCAGCTCAATAGTCGGGGCTTCAACTGCCTCTGGCTCAACAGTCAAGGCTTCAGCAACTTCTGGCTCGGAAGCCGGAACTTCTGACATCGCCGGTGCTGGAGCATCAGCCTCTGCCGCCAGGGGCACATCTTCAACTTCACTTCAACGGTCCGGTGCTACCACAGGAGCTTCGGGTGAGGACTCCGAGTCCAAGATCACAACAGCTGGCGTCGAGGCTGCTGTGACTTCCGCCTCCACTTGACGAGGAGGCTCAGCGATCGAAGCCGGAGCTTCGGCAGCTGCAGCCCTAGCCGTTGCAACATGCACTGGAGCTCCCGGTCCCTTCTTCGATACCCTACAAATAAAGGGAAGAGAAGATTAAAGACACATTCAATAGCAAGATTAACATTTCAGGGTGAGCAATCAATGCTTACCTTGGGATGCTACCATACCAGTCACCTCGGAACCTCTTCTTCTAAGGCCCGGAGCTAGAGCCCACCAAATCTAGTGAGACAACTTCTTCATACCTCAGCTAAGGAATACTCACAGCTGTCGGAGTTCCTTCAGCCGGAGCTTCCCTTCACCGGGAAGAACTCTCGGACCTGGAGCTTCTAGCCGACACTGAGGCTGGGGTCGACTACCCGGAGCTTACGCCTATTGAAGACGCTTGCACCGGAGCAGGAGTAGTAGCATAAGACCTCCCCCTCCAGGGAGAAGCAGCCGTCGTGGAAGGAGCAGGCCTGACGGACCTCCCGTCAACGTGCTTCAACTTCCTCTTCCGGCTGGAAGGCTTAGCTGGCTCTTTGCCCTTGCCTTTGCCGATGTCTTCATTTCTTTGGCTCGGGGCGGGGGCAGGACCACACTCGGAAGCTCTGGGGATTGCCAATCTGGTGGTCAGAAGCCTTTCCACCTCACCATGGTCGTCAAGCGCCGACATATTCCTCCAGAGCTCCCTGCTAAACTGCGCCTCCATGTTCAGAGGGACAAAAGCCGCTGGCGGAGTTAAGTCATCACCTTCGACATCAATTCCATGCTGGAACATCTTGAGATGAAGCTCCAAAGCTGCGCCATCCAAGTTGGATCTCAGGCCGGTTTCAATCAGGTTGTCATCGATCACGCTGTTGAGGGCCCATGTGAGTTTCTCCCTCTTCTTCAGCGGATCCCACATGTTGACCACGAAGTTGCAGAAGACCATCTAGGGGGTCACTCCACCTTCCATGCATTCGCGGATCTTGGTCAAGACAGCGTTAAAGGCCTCTGACAGCACCAGAACCACAGTCCATGCGTCAGTGTCAACATTGGTGAGACCTTCGGGCAACTCCAATTTCTCGTGCTCCTCTGATGTGATGATGATCCAATCCTTCTTCTAGTCGTCCCACTTGCCAAAAGGAAACGACCTCAAGTATTTGTAGGTGCATTTCTTGCGCTTCACAAAATAGTAGAAGCCAAGAAACTCGGACCCCTTGCTGGTCGTGTGGGTGGTGAAGAAGGTGCGGTAAAGCTCGACGCAGGAGGGAATACCCACCCACATCTCGCAGAAGTGGACGAATGTCACCACAAGAAGAAGAGAGTGGGGGCCAAGGTGGCACAGCTGCAGACCATAGAAGTCCAGCAGCATCAAAAGGAGAGTCGAGAAAGGTGGGATCAGCCCCACCATGGCGTACGCTGAGAAGTACACCATGTCGCCATCGCACTCCTTCTTGAATGGGAGCTTGCCTGCGCGGACCAAATGGTTGAAGGAGTCACTGGACCACCCCATGTAGGTCTGGACCTTATTCAGAAATCATCATCGCTCTTGAGGTGGCTCTTGGGGAGACCCAACTCCATCACGACAAAGTGGAGCAAAGGATGGAAAGTTAGGTGGAGTTTGGGAGGCTCTGAGCGCAAAGATTATCGAAGGCGTAAAGAGTTCTCAAACCATGCACACTTTCCTTCTAAAGTAAGCCTCTATGATGCTTGGATGGAAACCGCAATGAGATCAGAGGTACTTTTCAAAAATCTACCCTATCAATGAAGAGTGGGCCTGGGGCCACCCCAACAAAGAGATCGAGGTCCTTACCCAAGGCCAACCGTTGCCATGATGAGCGGCGGGAAACCCAAAGTCGGCGCTCTGACAGGGCATGCGGAACCGATATGGTTTTCGTATTGGGAACCAGCGACCTTCAATTGTGTGATATCCGCACTCAAAGATCTCTTCTGTCATATTCATAACAAGCCACACATTAAAGGTTCACTCCCGGACCATCACTCTATAGGCGCATCAGAGGACTTTTGAAAATTGAAGCGAGGGAATCAAGAATGGCCCCACCTCTAGTAGAACTACTTAACCCAAAGGATTTCTCCCAGAGGTGGGCTCGGGGGCCACTGTCAGTACCCTATGTACCGGGTATCCCACAATACCGCAAGATGTGCAAGAAAGTTCCACCCATCAGAATTGAAGGATCTCGCAGGTCCCACATGGCACGTTGCACTGGATCCGCTCCCCTCACATGGTTAGCTCCCTGGTTAACACGTGTAAAGTATGACCAGAACAAAACTCCCAACCAAGGGAAGCTCCAGCGACTACACATGTACAACAGCCCCGGACCTAGCCCTCGTCAGAGAGGACCTCCGGTACCGACACATGTACAGCAACCCCGGACCTACCCTCGTGCAAGGGAAAGCTCGAGATCTTCCACGTGTGGAACCTCCAGACCTTCGTCATCAACAGAAATACAAGCCGATCGTGACAATTACAGGAATTCAAGGATGGTTAAAGCGGCATTTACAAGGGTCTGATAATGTGTCATTAATGTCGTATTAATGACACACGATCAATGCACTGTTAATAGGGGTAACGCTGCCATGAAGGCACATTACCACACTATTAATTGTACTTAATACTCTTTAGACAGTGTATTAGGTCATCAAGCACGCTAGAGCCACATGTCGGGCCAGGCCAACTTTGTAACGGTCAGTCCTTAGAACTATAAAAGGGCTGCACCGCACGAATACTCGAATTCTAATTCAAGCTATTGCGACCTGACCATAGCGAACACACTCGCTCAATACAATTACACAAACCCCATGGAGTAGGGTGTTACGCTCAGGTGGCCCGAACCACGTAAATCTATGATGTCACCATCTTTATATTGATCTTTGCGTGCCCCAACCACAAAAGAACCTCCGCGGGCTTCTTCTCAGCGGGTCCGGGGGAAGTGTCATATTCAACACTTCGTCAGTATGCGTTCTATTAAATTTTGATTCTTATTATATGCATCTTGTTATTCTTATTTGTCTTATTATGTGTTTTGTATAATAATCATTATTTTGAAATTTATGCAGATGTTGAAGATATGAAAATTGGTAGAAAAAAGCGCAGTGGCACTCCGTCTTCCACGTCTCACCGCAGTAGTAGTTCGAAGCACACAGACTTGTTCCAAGTACTTTCTTTTCAATGCATTTCAATATAATATTTATCTACCAAATATTTCTTACATGTTTATTTGTATTTAAAGGGTACTAGCGCGAATGTGGAAAGACGAAGGCAGTTTATGTAGTGTGTGACAGAGCAGGCACCGAGCCAGCCTGCACGAGAGCTAAGTCTGACGTACGAGGAGATGAACATGAAGACAAATGTTGTGACACAATTGTCAGATCAGGGAGAAGACTCTAGTGTAGGCACAAGAGACTGCACGAAGGCGGGTTTCTTTGGATAGTCCTCCTCCGAGGGTGGTGATGAGGGGGATGACGAGGGCGGCAATGAAGAAGTGGTTGATGACCCCGCGTGACATATGAGGTTGGCAAGATTGGCGGAGCTACGTGAGTCAAGAGAGTGGCCGCCTGCTCGATGCCCCTTCAAGTACTATTTAGGATTAATTGATATATAAGCTATCTTTTAATTGATATATTGCTTTTATTGTCAACTCATTAACTAATTTTTTTATACAGGCTACGGAGGAACCTTTTATGTGCTCCAACTAAAGCCCGTGATGTGCGAACTGTTATATGGCCGAAGGATACTAGGTGCTGGATTGAGCCTGGTTGGAGCGGCAATGGGCGTCGGCGAGTAATTAAAACAAAGTTGGGGAATGCCATCCGGTATTGCTATCCCAGGATGGTTGTAGCGGGCGGTCAAAGAACTGCGGCACATTGTTGGGATTACTATGCGCTGAAAGAGTATGGTAGTTCGAGTACTTGTCAGGACAATGTTTCAGAGATCTTTTTGATAAGTTTGTTTTTATTTTCTCAATCATATTACTTCTTGTTTTGATTGACACAAAATTTTGCTTCTATGCAGGGTTTGTTTCATTTGGAGGAGGGTACAAGTTTACCATATGCAAGAGCATTTTATCAAGAGTCAGCGAAAAGACGTGCAAAAGACTTCTTCCCGGATGCACGGATCAAAGTTGTGACCGTGTACTACAAGACAAAGTTGTTTGAGTCCATGACAAACAAGGAAGCAACCACAATGCATCTAACAAAGGAGGAGTACCTGGATAGCTACGTGGATTGGATTTGTCGGTATCTAGAAGCTTGGGAATGGTTATGTGAGTACTGGGCATCGGAGGAGTTCAAACTAGTTTCGGATAGAAACAGAAAAAACCGGAAGAGCAAGCCCGAAAAGCACTATATGGCCCCAATGGACATGCTCGGAAAGAACAAAGAGTGGTATGAATTCATGCAATTATACTTAGATTGTTTCAAATATGTCTATAGATTAAACTTTTGCATTTTGTTTTGTAGGATGCTGAAACTGGAGTCGCTCCTTCGTTTTTCAAAGTTTACCTTAAGGGGCATAAATGTCCGGATCCGAATCGCCCAAAGCAGTTGTGTGACGAGGCAGCGACACAAAAAATGGTAAGTATTATCACTGATTTTTATATCTATCTATACAGTCAATTTATCTTTTGTTTCATATATTCGTGAACTAAATGTATATATGCAGGCAAAATATGTTGAATGTTTCAAAAAGAATCATGGAGCTGAAGAAGATTACACAAGAGCGCCGTTAGATGTGGATGCAGCATACGAAGTCGGCGGAGGTATAACGCATTGGAGGTATGTGTAAAACTATAAATTATTTATATATTAATGAATGTGAATTCACCACCATTGTATTTTTGTAGACTTGGTTGGGCGACGGGTACGTGGAGCGCGACACTTACGCTAGACGATGACGGTCCTCCACTACCAGTTCTAGTCGTTCCCAGCAGGTGAGTGTGGAGAATGAACAATTAAAAGAAGAAGTGATACGCAACAGGGATCAGATACAACAGATGCAACGACATATGCGATATCTCTATATGGCACAGGTAACATGTAATATTATCAATTGAGAAATTTAATAAATTCCAAAATACTTTTGTCTAAAATCCCACAAATGAATTGATTGATGCAGTTTTTGTCTCATGGCAACACTGCTTCTCAGTTTGCTATGTCGTCCCAATTCGACAAGATGTCGTAGGTACACTTTCTAGTCTTCTTAAAATTAGAACTCTCTTTACCATATGTGTGTTAAACTAATTAACTAAATATTTTGACTTGATGCAGTTCCCCGGTTCTTAGTTCGGTATGCCTCGTCCCACCCAGCCAGGACTTCTGATTGGCTCCTCATCACATGTATAACTTTACGTCTTATTAGTTTGACTTATAATACTTGTAACCATATATTCTACAACCATACATGTCACAGGCTTCACAAAGTGGTAAGCCATATGTTCCACAACCTGAAGGATTCATGGTGATGTTGGCCGGAACTGGATTTCAACCTTATCAAGCTGTCTTCCCACAGATGCCATTCGCTCCGGAGCAACGTCAACCATCAATTCCCCCGGTCATAGCGATATGATTCTCAATCATTAGTTATCCTAAAAAATTGAAGACATTCATTTTCATATGATTTTGTAACACATAAATCAATTATCAAACAATTTAGAGTAATTAAAATATTTGTTGCAGGGTTCCCGTCAAGGAACACCTGACGGTTATGATGGTTTTCTCAATTTGAATGCCGGAGGTGCGAGTGGTGGAGGTTCAAACAATGACACAGATTGATCCAATGTTTTTTCTATTGTGGTTTTACGCATACTTAACTATGTCGGTGCATTGTGCTTTTCTGTTCACAACTTAGTGTTTGTTATGAACAATGTGCTCGATCTGTTCTGGATGCAGCTGTATGAAATTTGAGTCTGGTATGAAATTTTAGTTTGTACTATCTCTTGATGTTGCATTGTGAATTTTAGTCTGCTGTATAAAATGATGTTTGTATGCCTGTATAATGTGGAGGCTCCCCAAACGGGGAGGGAGCACCAACAGCATCGTTAAAAAAATAGAATTACATCTGTCAGTTTACTTAGCAACTGACGGCTCTAAGTTTAAAACCGACGGGTTGGCCATCGGTAACCGATGGTCGTAACGGCAGTAAAGCCTTCAGTTGTGCCCCGAAGCCGACGGTTGCGCCCCGAAGCTGTCAGTCTCCTTTCGTGTTCCACCGGAATCGACGGCTATAGCGCCTTAAATGCAACAGGGTCCACACCGACGGTCATAGTTGTGAAAATGGAGTACGACCGACGGTTCAGTGGGACCGACAGTTTTAACCATAAGAAGCATCGGGCCCGACAGCTTTAGTTGTTAAATACGTCGAATAAAGACCGTTGGATATGACCGTTAGGAGACTGACACTTTTAAGTTATATGCGTCAGCTACTGTAGCCAACCGACGGCCATATGGCCGACGGCCTATTAATCGATTCCTGTAGTGTTCAATAAAAGGAGAGATATCAAGAGTTTGAAGACCTCTTGGAGCTCGAAAGATAAAGAAGCAATGCCCTTGAGCATGAGCTCACTCTGAGCAAGGAAACTTGCTCAAACCATGAGAACACTACAATTGTGCTAAAGGTTGAACACGTTTGCTTGACAAAAGTTAACAAGATCCTTGAAACAATAGTGGAGTCTCTCAAGGTCAATGCACCTTCTTCCTCTTAAAGCTCACCTTCCACAAGTTTCAAATCCGAATCACCTCAAGCTTGCAAGTGTTCTATCTTGATCCTAAAACTTAAATACGAGCTTAAGGTGGCACAAAACAGCCAAGCACCAAAAGGTGGCATCTTTGACAAGGATAAGATGGCATTTGCATGTAGTGCATACACCAACACAAGATATCCTCTTGTCAAAGATGGTCTTGGATTTTTTAGGGAGAAGAGGCAAAACGCCAAAACTCCCAAGAATGGCAAAGACTTGATTGTTTTTGTCAAAGGAAGTTCATATCATGATGACAAAGGAAAGAACATTGCTAGAACTCATAACATGCCCAAAAAGGAACCTCATCCATTGTTCCATGAATTTGATGCTTTATATGTTTTGTTAAGGAAAAGTTTGGAAAGCCTTATGCTAGGTATGTTGGACCACACCGCAGGAGTCCAAAACCTTGCGTGTGGGTGCCAAAGTGCCTCTTGACTAACATCAAATGACCCAACACTACTTGGGTACCTAAAGCCAAGGATTGATTCTATTTTGTAGGCATACTCCTTCGGTGGAACCAAGTGAGTTCTTGATAGTGGATGCACAAATCACATGACCGGAGAGAGGAAGATAATTATGGAGTATGTGGATAATGAAGATCCAAACGAGGGAATTTACTTTGGGGACAGGGGAAAATCTTTGGCACAAGTAAAATTACTATCCCCTAATCATACTCTTTCCAATGTTTTACATGTTGATTAACTTTATTATAACCTTTCTTCCATATCACAACTATATGAAAAGGTTATAATTGTCTTTTCACTAATGGGGGTGTGACCGTCACAAGAAGAAGCAATGACTTAATTTCTTTTACGGGTGTACTCAAGGGAAAGCTCTATCCTGTGGATTTCTCTGCGGATAAAGCCCAACTTGATACATGCTTAATTGCAAAAACCAACATGGGATGGCTTTGGCATATAAGAGTAGCCCATGTTGGGATGAGGAATTTGCAAAAACTTCTTAAGAGCGAGCACATTCGTGTTTTAAAAAATGTTGTGTTTGAAAAGGATATGCCATGTAGCGCATGCCAAGCCAGAAAGCATGTTATATCTCAACATCCATCCAAGAACATCATGACAACAACAAGACCATTGGATCTTTTACACATGGAACTCTTCGGTCCAATCGCCTACATAAGCATTGGCGTTAACAAATATGGTCTTGTACCTGTTGATTATTTTTCACGATTCACTTGGGTGTTCTTTTTGCATGATAAGAGTGAGACTCAAGGTGTCCTCAAGAAATACTTGAGGGGATCTCAAAATAATGTTTCCTTAAGGATCAAGACTATAAGGAGTGACAATGGCACCGAATTCAAGAACACTCAAGTTGGAGAGGTTTTGGATGAAGAAGGCATCAAGCATGAGTTCTCGGCTCGCTACTCCCCTCAACAAAATGGGGTGGCCGAGAGGAAGAATAGGACTCTCATTGAGATGTCAAGAACCATGCTTGATGAATATAAGACATCGGACTGGTTCTGGGAGGAAGCGGTTAACACCGCTTGCCATGCCATAAACCGGCTGTATCTCCATCGCATATTAAAGAAGACATCTTATGAACTCCTAACCGGTAACAAACCTAATATATCCTATTTCTTGTTTTTAGGAGAAAATGTTATATTGTCAACAACAAGCATAGGACTTTGAAGTTCGCTTCTAAGTCTGATGAGGGTTTCTTGCTTGGTTATGACTCAAAAACTTATGCCTATCGTGTTTTCAACAAATCCTCTGGAATTGTTGAAGTAGCACGTGACGTAGTGTTTGATGAGATTAATGTCTCCCAAGTGGGGAAAGTTGATCGTCATGTACTAGATCAACAATAAGCTCCACAAGTGGTGATAGGAAGCATGTCACTTGGAAATATTTGACCACAAGAACAACCTGAAGACTCAAGTGATCATCTCACACACCTAGAAAACTCTTCCTCAAATAATCAAGCTCAAGACCCTCAAGATGTGCTTCAACAAGATGAAAATGGAGGCATTGATCAAGGGGGAGATGAAGAAAATGTGGAAGGTGAAGATCCAAGACCTCAAGCGCCACACCCAAGAGTACATCAAAGCGTTCAACAGGATCATCCTGTTGATAACATCCCTGGAGGCATCTCCAAGGGGTAACTACCTGATCTCGTGTTGCACATTTTTGTGAACATTACTCTTTTATTTCCTCTTTGGGGCCTCACAAGGTTGAAGAAGCACTAGGAGATCCGTATTGGGTGATGGCCATCAAGAAGAGCTCAACAAATTTGAAAGAAATCAAGTATGGTATCTCGTGAAGAGGCCAAACACAAATGTTGTGGGCACCAAGTGGGTGTTCCGCAACAAACAAGATGAGAACGGGGCGGTTACAAGGAACAAAACACGACTTGTGGCCAAGGGGTACTTACAAGTCGAAGGTTTGGATTTCGACGAAACCTTTGCTCCCATAGCTAGGCTTGAATCAATTCGTATATTACTTGCCTTTGCTACTCACCATGATTTTAAGCTATACCAAATGGACGTCAAGAGTGCATTTCTCACTGGTCCAATCAAAGAAGAGGTGTATGCGGAGCAACCCCCCGACTTTGAAGATCAAGACTTCCCAAACCATGTCTACAAACTGTGTAAGGCTCTCTATGGCCTCAAACAAGCTCCTAGAGCTTGGTATGAGTGCCTTAGAGACTTTCTAACCCAAAATGGTTTCAAAATTGGGAAGTCCGATTACACTTTATTTACTAAGCATTTCAATGATGATTTGTTTGCTTGCAAAATATATGTCGATGAAATTATATTTGGTTCTACTAACAAAACTTTTTGTGATGAGTTTTCCAAGATAACGACCTAAAGGTTTGAGATTTCCATGATGGGGGAGTTGTAGCTCTTCCTAGGTTTTCAAGTGAAGCAAATCAAGGAAGGCACATTCATTAGTCGAACGAAGTACACACAATACATACTCAAGAAGTTTGACATGGATAAAGCTAAACCCCTCAAGGCTTCAATGGGAACAATTGGACACCTTGACTTTAATCAAGATAGTCCAAGTGTGGACCAAAAGGTATTTTTTCCATGATAGGTTCATTGCTTTACTTATGTGCATCCAGGCCTGATATAATGCTAAATGTTTGTATGTGTGCTCAATTCCAAGCTGCTCCTAAGGTGTGTCATTTGACCGCCGTCAAGAGAATTCTTAGATATTTGGTTCACACACCAAGCTTAGGACTTTGGTACCCCAAAAGCTCTAAGTTTAATCTCATTGGATATCTCGATGCGGATTATGCGAGGTGCAAAGTTGATAGAAAGAGCACCTCCGGAACTTGCCAATTCCTTGGTAGATCCCTAGTGTCTTGGTACTCGAAAAAAACAAAACTCCATTTCCTTTTGCACTGCTGAAGCAGAGTATGTCGCCGTCAAAAGTTGTTGTGCACAACTTATTTGGATGCAACAAACTCTTATGGACTATAGCATAAACTTGCACCATATCCCCCTCCTATGTGACGATGAGAGTGCCATCAAAATAGCCCACAATCCAGTTGAACACTCAAGGACCAAACACATTATATCTGCCACCATTTCTTGAGAGACCACTCCATCAAAGGGGACATATCAATTTCCCATGTGAGAACTGAATGGCAATTGGCCGATATCTTCACCAAGCCCCTAGATGAGAAAACATTTTGTGAACTTAGGTGTGACCTCAATATCATAGATTCTTGAAATATGGATTGAGTCTTGCACATTTGATTGTTACTTGTATTTGCTTCAAAATTCACACATGCTTGCGAAAAACTCTTCCTCCTCAATTTTCTAAAAAACTATTTGATATTATTGAATCTTTGTATGTTATGGTCATAGTTTCGTCGTTGATTGCTTACTGACCATGTTTGCAAAGATCATTTGTGAAAATTTAGTCCAAAAGGATCAAATATCTGGTATATATATATATATATATATATATATATATATATATATATGTGTGTGTGTGTGTGTGTGTGTGTGTGTGTGTGTGTGTGTGTGTGTGTGTGTGTTTTCAGCCTTCAGACTGGACTAGTTCGCCCCTCTGGCCAGACAAGTCCGGAGTCCAGCTTCGCTGGGCTCTGATGGTCAAGTCCCAAACAGACTTGTCCGTCCTCGTCCGACCCATCAGAGCAGTCCGAACCAAGTCCATAGGCTGGACAAGTCCAGGTCTCCAACCGGACTAGTCCAAACCCTTGGGACTTAACCTTCCTAGGGGACTCCTGACCTCCTCACTCTCGCTTCACCTCTCTCTCTCCTCAAAACATGAAAACCGCACCCCAAATCAGCAATTTTCAATTCCATCCACAAAAAACCGATTCCAATCCGTGGATTGAAGCCCCAAGGTGTGTGGGAACTCTTCCCCGAGCATCCTAGGCCGATTCTTCATCTACATTTTGTCGATTTGAATATTTGAAGGGGTATTCTTGACCTAACCCTAAATCCTTTGAAACTCAAATCTTTTAGGTCTTTTGCTAGAAACCTCTTCACAATAGTTATTCTATATGTCATTGTGATCCTATCCTTGAGTATGTGGCCAGATCTGTAGTTTTTGCAAAAATACTCAAGATTAGGGTTCTTGCTGTGTAAACCAGACTAGTCCAGCTATAGGGCGGACAAGTCTGGCTCATGCGGACTAGTATGGCCCTTGGGCGGACATGTCCAAATTCCACAGCGAAAACCCTAACCTTGGTCGTTTCTATGAATTCCAATGCAATATTCCGCTTCCTTGGACTCATATACTCTCTTGTGCATCACTTCTCTGGGACGATGTCGGACCCTGACTACTCGCCTCTATCCGATCCCGAGCGTGATGCAGCGAGGCAAGAAACCTATCGTCACACTCGAGAGGAGCGAGAGCTTGCTATAGCTTACCTCGAATCGAGGTCTGAAGCAAGGAATGCCATAAAACATCAAAGAGAGGCACATAACTCAGTTGCACCCGAGATAGCCCCAAGGAAGAAGAGACATGTTACCATGGGAGAGAAAACAAAGAACTAGAGAGGCAAGGGGATCAAAGGACAAGGGCAAAGCACCCGTTGATGAGGCACCAAAGAAGAGAGCTCTTGCAACTAAGAAGCCTACTAGCAAAGCTAAGAAGGGACCCTCCCAACCCATAGGTCCCTTGAGAATGTCTTCACCTGCAAGAAACCCCAATCACCAAGCTCCTATTGCAGCCAACATATTCAGAGGCAAAGGGGCTGAGAAGGCAAGAAGACTCAGATTGGTTAATGTGTATAAACGTGAGAAGCACACCGCTGACCTTCGCTTTTGGTGTGACTTCTATTGTGACTACTATCAGACTGTATACATGTCGAAGCAGACTCCAGTGATGGATGCCCAATGGAATGATGGGGATTACATGGCACAGAAGAACCATGATGCATTCAATGTCGTGATTGAAGTCATAGAGCGTCATGGACTGAAGAAACTTATGGCATTCATGTATGATTGGAATGCTGATGTCATCGTGCAGTTCTACTCCACTGTCTACTTTCAAACTGATGGAGATCGGAGGATCACTTAGATGACGAATGGAGAGCAATACACTATCACCTATTGGGAGTATTCTCAAATGCTTGATTTGGAAAATCAGCTTGAGAATGAAATTATCATTTACGACCTCAAGGCAGTTGATCGAGATGTCTTGGATTACATGTATCCAAGTCATGCAGTTTATGAGGCAGGACACATTCGGAACATCAAGCCTTTTTATAGTGTGCTCAATCGTGTGCTTTGGAAGACAATAACCCCCAAGGATGGATATGCAGGCATCATTCAAAGCAATTTGAGACATTTAATGATGCTTATTGATGGAGATGTTGGATTGGACTATATCTTTGATGACATCTTAAACATCTGTCACACACCCAACTGATCACATGGCTATGCACCTTATATTATGTACTTGATCGAAAAGGTGTTCGGGCTGACTTTCAAGAAGAATATCACTTATAGAAGACTTCATCCTCAGATTCCAACTCCAGAGCCTGTTGCACCAAGAAGGAAGAATGCCGATCCTCCTGCCTCGTCCTCTCATCCCATGTCTTCTCCACCTCCTCCTCCTCCATCACATTCCCAAAGTGGTTTCTTCAAGTGCTTAAAAGAACTTTTCACCTCTTGTCGGAAGGTGGAAGTTCGGACTCGTCGCATGGAGATTCGCCAAGAGAAGTACCTCAAGGCGATGTGCGACAATCTCGAGTTTCTAGTGTCTCCCACTGCGGAGAGTGATAGAGAGTTGACTCTGTTTCCAGAGTTCACCGCCGAAGAACTCACTCATTTTGGTGATGTTGGCACCTCCACGGTGGCACCCTCCAAAGAGAAGACGATGGTGAAGACGCCGAAGATCCGGAGGCTACGGAGAGCGATAATGAGCAAGACGATGACGATGATGAAGAGTAGATCTTAGGGCTCTCTTCCTCTCTTTTCCTTTTTGGTGTCTTGATGCTAAAGGGGGAGAGATTGGAAGGGGGTACTTAAACTTTTTATTTTCGTTTTCTCTTTTGATCCTCTATGGACTTGTATTATGTTTTAAAAAATCTCGCATTTCAAATTGTGTAAGACTTAATCTATTATGAATTGTATGCACTTTACAATGTTTGTTGTGCTTAATTATGATGTGATGCTTGAAATGACTTATTTATCACTTATATTTATTGTCTTATCACAATTTATGAAGACATCACTTATGCACCTCACCATAACATGTATATGTATGATAACTCTCTCAATTTCTTTATTCTTATTGCATACATTGAGGGGGAGTTATTTATACACATACATGTTATGAAAGCTGATTAACATCTTTTTGTTGAAGCTTAATGTGTTGTCATCAATCACCAAAAGGGGGGGATTGAAAGTGCATCTAGGCATCCCCGTGGGTTTTGGATGATTTATGATGACAATTAAGAGACTAATGAGCTGTGTTGATCTTAGCACAAGTGTGATGATTGAAATGACACAAAATCCCTCGAAGAGGAAAAGGTTGAAATGGGCGTCGACGACTCAAGCATAGAAATTAGGGTTTCTATTGTCTTGGGTTTAGACTATCCATATTAGTGTGAGGGTGTGTGTATCAAGTGCATTGAAATCATAAAAGAGAGATCAAAGTGGTGGTTGAGAGAAAAACCTAAGTGAGAAGCCTTTGAGTGAAAATTCCAAGGAATCGGACTTGTTTGGGCTAAAGGTCGGACTAGCCCAGGTGGTCAGGTTAGTCCATTTTGGGATGGACTAAAGGTCTCTGTTTGAGTTCAGACTTGTTCGTACGGGTACAGAGTAGTCCATTCATCCTTGGTGAGAGCTTGTGGAGCTAAGTACTGGGAGGCCGGACTTGTGTGCCACAGAGGTCGAACTAGTCCGGACCCCCAAGAAGAGTCTGTTTTCGAAAGAACTAAAGGTTTGTGTCCAACTTAGGACTTGTCCGCTCAGGCGTGAACTAGTCCATTTTGTCCTTTGTGTGAGATCCCAAAGCCATGTCTAGGGAGGCCAGACTTGTCCGCCTAAGTGGCCGGACTAGTCCGGGCACTCCTAGAGTAGTCCGTTTTCAGTCGGACTAAACCTTTCTGTCTGACTTCGAACTAGTCCGTTTTTGGCCGGACTAGTCCACGCTGCCATGACCATTTGAAATTCAAACGTTTGGCGGGGACGCCACCTCTTTTTTCGATCTATGACATTGAATTGTCAGTGGTCCCAAGAGGTCGTACTAGTCCATGGTCCAGGGCCGGACTAGTTTAGATTTGAGTGGTTGGTAATGGTTAGTTGCCTGGACCTCTATAAAAAGAGGAACTCTGACTCCTATTAGAAGGATCTTGAACCCTAGTGTCGCCACAACCAACCTTGAGCCTTCCAAAGTATTCTACTCTGCCTACTTGCGTTATAAGACCAAATCTTGAGGAGATTAAGGTTTGGGAAGGAGAGTAAAGGAATATCATCGTGCTTTGGCTCTCAGTTTGATCTCTTGCACTTGTGTTGCGTTTTGTGGCTTGTGTCAGTTGAGCTTCGTATGCCCTTTGCAGTCTTTATTTGTGGGAGCCTCAACTTATGAGCAGCCCAAAAAACTTAGTGATTACCCTTTGTGATAGTGAAAACCAAGTCGGCCATTTGTGGTGGCTTGGTGAGAAGAGGGTCAAGTGAGACCCGGTCCTTGTGTGGACTTCTCAATGTGTGTGTAGGCTTCTTTGTGGAGCTGAAACATGGGATAAATCGTGTTTCTCTTCTCACTTTACTTTTCTGTATTCACTAGAATTTCTTTTAGTGTTCATAACGTTCTTCTCTTTGTTCTTCATCAAAATCTTGCAATATAATTGATTAAATTTGTTAATCCATGTTGTATTAGGTTGCTAGACATTGCATCTATCCTTCATTGTCCTAAATTCTACAAATAACTTTTAGAAATCAAGTTTTTAGGTTCTCACCTCGTGTTGAGCGAACTAGTCTTGCCCAGACCAGACTAGTGTAGCCTCAAAAGTTTAATCTCATTTGATTAAGCAGTTTCAGGTCATATTGCGTATTCACCCCCCTCTAGGCAACTTTAATAGTATCTCATAGTTCTGGATTCTTGGACATACTATATTTGTTCCCATCATCCATGTAGCTTCGACCAAAATAGTGAATCTTGTAGTTGTGTCCATCTTCCATTGGAGCAGGGGTCGAAAAAGATAGAAAAGAGATAGAACGAATCCCCAACTATATGCATCAAGGTATATGAAACTAAGCAACTCCTTTCTATTAATTAAACCCTATATGAGGATATGGACAAGTGCCAAAGCATACCATATCTCTCTACTATGTGCGGATGTGGACAAATTGCCAAAACGTTCCACAACTCGCACCATGTACACAATCACAAGCACACACAATAAAAAATTGAGCACACCATACTAATTATACCTATTACGATCTAAACATCTTTCAACTTATCTATTGGAGACCTAGAATTAATTGTGAGCGTCGTGGTTGTTCTGGCTGTGATGCGGCGATGGTGACGGTGGCGGCGAGTCATACACGGGTGCACACCAAGGAGAATTGGCCGTCCGTGTAGGTGTGGGTGAGCTTGCCACACCATTTTTCTTCATAGTAGCACGGACCTCCTCTTGCCTTTCCATGATGTACAATCTATTGTGGAGGTAGAATATCTCTTTCATGGCATTGTATAACGATTTCCTAGATCTACAAGTATCCACTGAGACCTATAAATAACTTAAGGATTGGACTAAGCTCCTTTGTGGTCCCATGATTTCCCTTGTTCCACTCTTGCGATGCGGGTGTATCGCAAGGCTAGTACCTCCAAGCTGCTCACCATAGGAGTAACACAACTTGGTGAGTGCTTATTAAGCAACGTCATCAATGGCTTGCTCCCTGCTGGATCTCTGTGTGGGCGCAAAGTGTCAGGTGATCACAATGTCCTTAGTGAGAATTGTAACTTGATCCTTCCATTCATCATGCCCATTGCGAGGAATCCTCTTAACATAATACTCTGGTTGCATATTATATCGGTCAAGGAACTCCTTCACTTCCTTAGCTGCAAATCCTCCATCGGTCCCATCGGAACAGAATTCTTGAGCAAGGCGGAAAATTGGACCCTTATTTTGCTTCCTAGCTCCATTAGGTGCAGGTGCACCTTCCTGGACTGTAGGTACATCCTCTTGAGTTGCGGGTTCATCCTCTCGGTTGTCTTCTTGTGGCTCCTCCTCATGGGGTTCCTCAACCTCACGTGCTTCATATTTATCCTCCTTGTGTGCCTCATCCTCCTTTTCATCATCACCATAGAACTCTACCTCTTCAGGATCTTCCTCTGTCTTGTTGGAGCGCTCATGCTCAACCTCCTTTGAGGGGGAGCTCACTTCCTCCTCTTCTTGGACTGGTTCCCTCGGTGGTTCCTTGTAAAGCATAAGCCTGCTTCCAAGAGGTGGCATGCAGGCTTTCTTGCGCGACGTCGTTTTAGTGTGAGGCATCTATGGAGAAAACATGAGAGTATTAGAGGAAAGTGTAAATGCAGTGCTGAAATTGCATCAATCATAAAACAAGATGAGAGAATGTGCACTAGCTCAAAAGATGGAAAAAGGGGTAAAAAGTTTACAGTAGCAGCAAAACCATACAATTTTCTATCAAAATATAACTAGTAGAGAGTAAAATAGTGCAGAAGAAAGATATTTTGAAAAGAAGAAGTCCTAAGTGGTTTAGGGTGTCCATTCTATCTAGGCTTGTGTCCTACGGTCAAACACGGCTCTGATATCAATTTGTGACATCTGGTTCCGAGATTGAACTAAGTGTGACACATATGTGTGTCAAGGATGTTTAACATAGATACACAAGTGCATCACAAACGATATTTAGATAATAACCATGTTTCAAATAATAAATAGTACCTTATTACAAGTTCTAATAATACAACAACAGAAAAACTAAACACCAGTAGACTACATCTCCACAGGCAATTAGACGGTAACACGCACGCCTAGTACTCCTCATAGTCTTTCGGATACTCCATATTATCGCATGTTACTGATATAATGTGGGAATAGAAAGGGTGAGTACATGTCGTACTCAGTAAGTGTGGGAAAGTATGACATTTAGCATAAACAAGGATGGAATAAGTGGTTTATTGCAGAAAAGTATATTTCATTCATAAAAAGTAAGAAAATGCAACTTATGATTACTATGTAAGGTCAGATCCCATAATAACCCGAATACCATCAATACTATATCCAATACCATCAATTCGACATATTTAAACATAAGAATCCACAATTATCCATAACCATCCTGTAGCATCGAAGAGCACATGTAAAGCTACCAGAGGGGGGTGAATGGTAGATTAAAACTTTTTCAGCGGAAGCAACAAAAACCCCTCGGCAGAAAAACTATATGTTAAAGAAATCATGTGTGCGACTAATCTAAACGTAATTAATTGTGACAAAACCAGTATAGATTGTGGAGAATCAAGTCCTGAAGACTTCACAACAAGAATCATGAAAATCCGTCGAAAGAAACTCATGTTACAGTAACAAAGATCGAACAAAGGTCAATCTGGTCTACCCGAGAAAAATAGTTCTGGAACACTGCAAAGAAACACATGTAGATCAGGAACCACAAGTCCAATGACCGTGAAATTTTCACAGATGATAGATAATCAAGTTGTAAAGACAAACCAAAAATAATCACATGAATTGGATTTGTAAAACTCGAGTTATGATAAAACCACCAAAAGAAGGTAGTGCTGTACATAAACTCAACGAGAAAAACTTGCCTGAACAAGTCTGACGAACAAGGCACAAAAGTTCCTTCAAACTACAAATTTTATTAATCAAAACACAATAGTAAAATCCCCAAAGTCGTGCACCATGATCTTTGGCCTCTCTTGCTTATATAACCAGCCCTTAGGACAACCCAATCCTAACTAGGACTCAAATCCTACTCAGATTCAACCAAAACTTTCCATAACTGCTCAAGACTCATCTATACGTTATAGAAGCAATCTTAAGACTTCCAAACACCTTAGGAACGTATCCCACATTCCTGAAACAACTCATCTTCGTGACCCACACAAAATCCTATCATAACTAACTCAAATCTTTCCATATTTGAATCAAACCCGACTCAGCCGCAGCCTGAGTTCATAACTTAGTCGGTTGGACCTTTCCGACCAATTCATTGCATCCACTTCTCTTCATCAGGCCTTGGAACCATGTTGCCACGTCCATGCACTCCTTGCACACGTGCAAACACCTTCCAACAATGTCCACAATAGCTTCATATGTATTGTTCTTGATCTAAACATGTTGCACGACCTCCCGATCAACTCAACCACAATTCCTCCCGAACTTGGTTGTTGAACCTCATCTTCTCCCTAAGACTAGTTCAATGGATCTCATCACTAGCCATGTATTGAACTTAAGCAACACCTGCACATGAATAAACAACTGATACTTTCGAGCACAAGTTCTCGACTTGACTCTCGTTAGTTCTGATAACCACAAAACCATACGTGAGCACCTCACATAAGCATGTTGCAAACCATAGCAAGAAGATATCAACCATAACCACCAAAGCTAATCGGACCTAGCGCCGGACTTAGCAAAAACATGTCAGACCTAGCCATAGCATGTCGTACCTAGCCAAAACATGTTGGACCTAGACAAAGTAAGTTGGACCTAGCAAAAACAACTCAGACCTTACGTCGTACCTTGCCGGAGCTACCCAAAACAAGCCAGACCTATGGTCAAACCTTGAAGGAGCTAGAACCTAGAGTCGAACCTTGATGAGTGGGTGTTTTGGAAAAATTCAAAACATTTATCGTCATAGCCACTGTATTCAGCACACATAGCTCTCACAATCTGCCCCTCGATGAATGCATTGGCAACACCAGTTAAAATCTGAACATTGGCTTATTCACATTAAAAGTCTTGAAAACAATTTCTCCCTGAAATATTTATCCCCCTTTGTAAATCAGAAATAAAAAGAGAAGAAAACCAAAAATTCTCCCACTGATAAGAATCGTGCCAAAAACTTGTGAGTGTGTGCAATGTGTGACAATTTCTCCCCCTTTGACAATTATTCAGCAAGGTTCAAAAGAGAAATTTCAATTTTTATGAGCATATTATAACATATACATATAAAACAAAGCTCATCCAAGTCATACTATCAAGTGACTTACACTATCACATCAATGAAATACGTATAGTAGTGTAAGCCATGCTACAGATCAAATGTAATTTTCATAAGCAAGTCATGATCTCACAAACTTAACTATTTCAAAACCTGAAAGCATGACACTTGTTGCTGCAATTTTCATTTTTCAATATTATTTAAAGCACAAATTTAGTTCACATGACATTTGCAAGATATTATATGCAACATGAGCCTTATTCTAACCAACCAAGTCAAGACTATGTCATTTGACAATCAGAAGCTTAAGGACATGATTTTAGTCATACACAACTTCTTCCAAGTTCATATCTAAGTGCAATGATAAGCAATCTCAAAAGAAGAAGTGTGATGCATGCATATTCTCTGGATCTTTTCTCAATTTTTCATTTGAACATAAAAACTCAACATGTGAGTTGATTACTTCATTAATTCTTTATGATTAAGAGCACTTGTGAGCATGCAAAAAGTTCAAAACAGCAAGAAAGTTTGATCATGACAAAATTTAGTGTAATTAATTATTCCAAATACTAGTCATGGCAAAAACTACAAAATGTATAACATGAGTAATGTAATAAGAACTTTCAGCGTGTAAAAGGAATCACAAAGTCATATATGTATGAAATACTATGCTCATATTATTTTAAATTCAGATTCACACATAGAGTTCCCAAGTTTCAAAACTCCCCCTCAATTTAAGCCATGAGGATGCATAACCCATGTTCACTATGAATGTAACAAAAACGAGTGAAATCCAAAATTTTTATAAAAATGTCAGCCAATTGTTGTTCGGTATCAACATGGTGAAGCACAATATTTCCTTTTTCAACATTATCACAGAGAAAGTGATACCTAATGTCAATGTGCTTTGTTCTAGAATGTTGCACTGGGTTTTTAGCAATGCAAACGGCACCAGTGTTGTCAAAAAATAGTGGAACACTATCTATATCAACCTCATAGTCCTTAAGAGTTTGAACAATCCAAAGAATTTGTGAGCAAGCGCTAGCAGCAGCTACATAATCAGATCTGGCTGTGGATTGTGCAACTGAACTTGTATTTCTAGAGGACCAAGCAACAATTGAATTACCAAGAAAATGACAAGCACTGGAAGTACTTTTCCTATCAATCCTACAACCCCCAAAATCAGCATCCGAAAAAGCTTTCAAAGTAACAGTTGAGAAAGAAGGAAGAAAAATATCAAATTCTAGAGTTTCATGTAAATACCCGAGAATTCTTTTGATGGCTTGACGATGTAAAGTACGTGTGGAAGCTTGAAACCATGCACAAAGACATACGTTGAATTGTATGTTCGGTCTTGAGGCCGTGAGGTACAAAAGTGATCCAATCATACTTCGATATTCCTTTTGATCCACGGGTTCACCATATTCATCAAGTTCAAGTGTTGTTTATATTCACATTGGTGTCCGAAGAGGCTTGCTTTTTTCCATGTTGAAGCGCCTTAGGAGGTCTTTTGTATACTTCTTTTGATGCACAAAGGTACCCTCCTTGGTTTGCTTGAATTGCAGCCCTAAAAAGTACGTGAGTTCTCCCATCATATTCATTTCAAATCTGAACTCATCATAGCTGAAAACTTGGACAAAAGATCATGAGAAGCACAACCAAAGATAATATCATCCACATACACTTGAACAAATAATGGGTTATTGCCATGCTTAAGCACAAAAAGATTTTAATCAACCTTGCCCATGGTAAACCTTTTTTCAAGTAAGAATGTTTTAACCTATCATACCATACTCTAGGGGATTGTTTGAAACCGTACAAGGCTTTGGGCAGTTTGTAAACATGATTAGGAAAATCTGGATTTTAAAAACACTACGTAAGAAACCCAAATAGGAGGCAAAGATGGGCGACGCGCTCAAAGGCAAACTTCTCTCATCAGGTTAAGTGAGACGTGTCCGCTTCAGCGAGGATCTGACATAGCTCGGCTGAATGTACAAGAAGACGCGTTAAAATAAAGCCTGTCTCAGTTAAATTGGTATCTGAGACACGCCATCCTCTCTGACAAACAGGAGAAGCGCATGAAACACAACGCGTCTCCAATATGCGCAAGAAATGAGACGTACTGTAAACAAAGCGCGTCTCCTTTGTCTTCGCTTACAGACTCTCGTCGCGAATGTTATTCATTCATTCATTCACAGTTAAACACATATAACACAGAAGAGAACACAAAATATTCACGACACAAATGAACACAGATAATTCATTAGCAAATATATTACAAAACACAAGAAAAAAGTACAAGACACAAGAAAATGAAAACAACATCAACTAAACAACAATAAAAGAAAACCTAAATCCTACTTCTCCTCCCCTCCTCCTCCTACGGCTGCTCCGGCTGGTCCGGATCCGGCGATGCTACCTCGCAACTGAGGTTCCTCACCATCACCGCCACCAGGATACTGTGGCCCTCGGTGACGAGCACCTCGGCCATTGTCTCGAGAAGTCTCTGGAACCAGTCGAACAACCTGTCGAACAACATCTCAAGCTGATCTTTGTTGAGGCTCTCGGGGGAGAGGCAACACTATTTCTTGCAGGGTGGCTCCCTCGGCGGGCTTGGCGGCAAAACATTGGCCATGGTGGGTTGTCTGCGCGGAGAAGACGAACGAAGAGAAGAGACTGATGGTGCCTTATATGTCTATTCAGAGAAGCACAATGGAGACGCGCTTTTAGAAAGAGCGCTTCTTCGATTCCAAACATCACATTTAGTTTCGTGATTTTCTCCATTTTGCTTTGGTTCACTATTGATATCACACATCGCTGAACTTAGAGGACATTCACTTGAGAACTAAATCATTCACTTGTCTAGAAAATAATCAAATCCTTCCTTATGATACCTGAGGAACACGATGAACACACCACACATTCATTCATTTACACAGTTGAAGAACACACAAGATAATATTCAATCACATCGATGAACAAAGATAGATTTCATCCATTCACAATATTTATTAACAAAAGAAACTAAAAACAACAAAGAAAAACTGAATCCTACTCCTCCTCTTCCTCTGGATCCTCCTTCTCCTCCGACGGCGACTCCGGTGCCGGTGCAACAGGAGCCTGGGGTAGCTGCACCGGCGATGCAACCGCGAGAATGAGGCTGCTCTCTGTCGCCTCCACCAGGTTTCTGCGGCCCTCGGGGCCGAGCACCTGGGTCATCGTCTCGAACAGAATGTCAAGACGATCGGTCACCCCCGTGAGGGCGAAGAGGTAGTGGCCGATAGTACATATTCTAGTAAACTGGGGAAGGGTACCCAGACCCAAGGAACTCATGGCACGAGACGTATTGCTATACGTTTCTTGCGCCATAAGGAGGCGCTGCTCGATGTTGAACCTCTTGGACGAGTTGCAACATAGTTTCTTCCACAATGGCTCCCTCGGAGGGCATGGCGGCGGAACGTCAGCCATGGTGGTGGTGGGTCATCGGTGCGAAGAAGATGAACAAAAGAAGAGGATTCAAAGTGAGCGACGTGCTTGTGGAGAACTTACAGTTGATGGCATGTCTTAAGTAAGGTCCGCGCAGAGTCACGATGGAGCGGTTGGTTTCCCGCGCATTGATGGAATGATGGTACTCATCGATAACGCCTCGGGGAAACAAAAGGTCGCGCACACGCGTCTCTACACTATGCTGCCAAAATAAAGTTCTCCACAGACCTCGTGCCATGCATCTCTCTTTCGACAATGGAAGACGCGCTTTAACTTAACGCGCGTCTCTCTTTGTTATAGCGCATCTCAAATTTATCTCCCTCGTCTCTTCGTCTCTTCAACAATGGAAGACGCTCTTTAACGTAACGCGCATCTCTCTATGTTCTAGCGTGTCTCGCATTTATCTCCCTCGTCTCTTCGCCTCTGGTGCTTCTTTACTAATCGACCAACGTCCTTAATAATCGACCAAATCCAGTGCGACCACTTCCTCTGTTCGCCATCGCTGTTGTCGTTGTTGTCCTCGTCGTCATAATCATTGTTCATGGTTGGCTTGGCGCATGGCCGACTAAAGGAGGAGCGCTTGGCGTGGCGCAAGAACCATCCCCATGTATGTACATATGGCACACCGGTCTCATGGTTGTATATATGTAGATCTGCAATGGATTGATGAACTTAAATGTAGTTTTGTTTTTCTGTCTTGTTTGTTTTTGGTATTTTCAATTTCTCTGCGAAGCCTGAATCCAGAGATTTATTGAAGTGGCAATGCATCGTCCCCGGTAAAGAAGGGGTAAGTCATGAAGAGCAAGCACAATATGTGTTTAACCATCGTCCTCCTATTAATGAATTTCCTTTGTAGACTGACTGGGAAGGTGGTTACTACCCTCTAACAATCTCCTTCTCAGAGGACTATCCATTTGTGCCTCCAAGATGCGCCTTTCCATGTGGTTTCTTCCACCCAAATGTCCATCGCTCAAGAGCACTCTGCATTTGGATTTTTGATCAAGAGACTGTAAGATAGACCTATTTTGCTCATGCAATAGTAATTGTTGCCGAACATAATTGAACTGGTCTCTTATGTTGCTTAAATTGATATTTCATAGGGGTGATGGACTGGTTTTACAATCAAAAATGTACTACTTGAAGTTCAGCGTTTGCTACATTAGCCAAATGCGTCCGATGTTGAAAATTATTGCTATAATCTACTTATCAAGTTTAGACACTTTGTGTTAGTGACCAACATAAGTTATTCATTCCTCCTTTGATATTTGTTAATTTAAAGAATTTCAAAATTTGTTAGGATCCATGGGAATATAAGAGACGTGTTCGAGAGCAAGCTGGACGGTACAGTTTAGATTGATTGATGGGAGGTTTAGGAATAAGGTTAGATTCGAAATTAGTTTAGAGGGCATTTAATGTATGAACTATGAAATTCATTGAGCTGCAAATTATCTCTGAATTGCAATGTCATTCCGTTTGTTTATCCCTTACTCGGGCACGTTTCCGATTTATGCCAAAGAACTTTTGTCCCACCTCAGAAAGCTAAGCACGTTGCAACGATTGTATAAGGCATTGCACACAGTTGCCAGTTGGACACGCCGGAATGTCCTAGATGTTGTTCATGTCTTCAGCACACCGTGGCGCATATAGGGCACTCCAGCGTGTCCGGGACCAAAAAATAATACGAGACGCGCCTTACATTGGCAGAGATGCGTCTTACCTGGGCATGTCTCTGATTTACACCGAAGATCTTTTGTCCCACCTTGGAAAGTTAAGATCAATGCAACGATCATATAATGCATGGCGCACAGTCGCTAGTGGTACATCCTTGCATGCGAAAGATGTTCCCGACTTCAACACACCGTGGCTCGTCTTTTCCATGCGGGAAAATGCCCTGATGCGAAAGATGATAATGCGAGACGCGCGTTATGTATGTGCATCTCCGAGTCTTATTTTAAAATCTAGCGTGCTCTATGGTGAAAATTTTCTCGCGCTCTCTTGCTGAAATGAGAGACGGGAGTTATACAGGTACGTCTCCGAGTTTTTCTATTTTTATCCATCGCGCGCTCTCTCCCAATATTTGGCGAAAATGCTTAGCTCTCGTGCGCTCTCTCGACCTAGAAACCGTAGCTCCTAAACACACCGCCACCGTTCCGTCATTGTCAACGTCGTGCTACCGCTGTCGACCTCGACCCCGCCGTCGACCCCGACCTTCGCGTTATCAGAGAGTTGAGCACGCTAGAGCACGCCGCCTCATCCCCTATCCCTGGAGCACGCCACCACCTCGACCCTGACCTTTGTAATCGGTATGAGCATGCCGCCACCATCACATAAGTGGAAATGTTCTCCCTGTCCCCGGAGCACGTTGGCCTGCTGTCATTAGAGAGTTGAGGAACCACTATTCCGGCGCCTCCGCCAGCTCATCCCGGAGCATGCCACCATCTCGACCCTGCCCTCAGAGTGTGCATTCCAGTGATTTCGTTGATCCAAAGGGAGAATTTTCATTATGGTTCACATTCATCTTCCTTGTTTATGTCCAATGCAGAAGTAATGTATTTGTTTTGACTATCAATGTATATAATGATTTCTAATTCGCAAACACTTGAAACTACAGGAATTGTGGTTGACACTAGCATTTACCATCCCTGTGAGTTTGATTTCTACCTCTGCAGCCATGCTGGAATGAAGGTACCTAAACGATAATTGGTGTTTCTCTAACGAGTTTTTGATATCAAGCTATAAATGCATCAGTGGAATGTAAATTGTTTGTTTTTTCAGGGGACAAGCACACCAGCTCACTACCATGTCCTTTACCATGAGAACAATTTCTCTGCTGATTCTTTGCAGATGCTCACCAACTGCCTGTGCTACAAGTAAGCTCGGTTTTCTATTCACTAACAGATATTTGCTACCTTATGTGATTGGTTAAGCGAATGTGATAGCAATTTGATAATGTTTTATATGATTTTAGTGAATTTACTGAATTTGGGGATGTCTCACTCGGAGCATTAGAGGCTATGAAGGCTTATCATTAAGGAAGTCATTGATCAGGAGAATTTTCATTACGGTATACAGGATTAGATGATCACTGTTATGATGTGTGTAATTAGTTACATTATAATCAGAACGAAAAGTCTTTGTTGTCTAATTAGTATACTTGATAACCACGATTGACACTTTGTTAATATTTGATTGGTCAATATAATTTAACGTGTGATATTTTTGTCTATACATATGTTTATGAACAATATGAGCAGTATGTTAATGAATGAGCAGTATGTTGCTGACCCTGGTAATACGGCTGGCAAATCCTGGCTAGCTCAGGATAATCATGGGTGGGGGCACCCAATAGGAGACCCTGCCTGTAAACAATCCACGACGAGTTGTAGCAGAGATAGTCTCAGATTACCTACATAAAGGAGACAAGCTTCCATAAAGGCCGTCTTAGATCAGTTAAGAAATCCGCGACGCGCTTTGTTAGGGCTTGTGACACATGTATGCTAATGGGCGACGCCACTACAAGAATCGAGCAATAGAGCGTCGGGGATTTCATAAGCGTCGGGGCCGACATTTTTAAATACAATAAAAGCGTCAGTATTTAAAAACCGACGGCTAAATATAAAAGCGTTGGGCCACCTGCGAAGCTCGACGGTTATAAATTTTTTCGGCCGCGCTTCGGTAGCCGACGGTTATAATCTGTCTGGGTCAGCAATGAACCGACGCAGTTAAAAACTTTAAAACTGTCGATCATCTCTGCCGATGGCCATAAGTGGGCCCATCAATCTCGTTGCCTTGCACACCGCTCTGTTTCTTTATTTCTCTCTCTCTCCTCTTCCCCAGAACACTCCTCTTTATTTCTCTCGGTCTCCCAAAAGATTTCTAATTCCTAGCCAACTGCCACCCATCTCTGCGGCCACCTGCTACCGACTGGTTCCCGCGGCCGCAGTAGCTCCGGATCCGCAGGCGCCACCACCGTGCCGGCCTCCGGTGAGCCGGTGGCGGCGGTCAGGGAGATCCATCGGTAGGAGGAGGCCGTCGCGGGGCAGCGCAAAGAGAGGAGCGGTTTGGAGTCACCGACGGAGGAGGCCGTCGTGGGGCAGCGCGAAGAGAGGAGCTGCCGGTGTCCTGAGATCCGATGCCGAGGAGGAGCCGCCGGCATCCCGAGATCCGGCGCCTTGGAGGAGCCAACGGCGCATCCACTTCATTCATTCCTCACTTTCCCTTGTCCTCAGTCCTCACCGGTGCCACCAACGGCCTCGCCCGCCTCCACCGTCGCCGCTGCTCAAGAGATCCGCCGCCGCCGTCGTTGGCTGCGAAGTAAGCCGGGACGGAGGAGGCCCCGGTAGTAAAGTGCAGGCGTGCAGTGCTTTTGTTTATCTTTTTTTTCGTGAGTTGTGTTCATCTTGTGTTGAGCAGATTGATGTATGAGCAGATAGATGTTTATCTTGTGTTGAGCAGATTGATTTTTGTGAGCAGATTGATGTTTGAGCAGATTGATGTTTATCGTGTTGAGCAGATTGACGATTGTGAGCAGATTGATGTTTATATTGAAATTGTTATCTGAGCAGATTGAGGTGCTTTTTTTCTCTGTGTTAGAGATCTAAGGACGTCGGTTGTAGATTGGGACCGACGGTTATAAGTCCGTAAGTGCGTCGGGTATAGGACTGTAAAAGCCCGCTTTTCGGAAGAACAAAAACGCAAAAATGCGAACTTAAAAATTTTGAAAGTGGACTTCAAAATCCAAACTCACATGAACCATATGAGTTAACCAATGTTTACTAAAAATAGGAACCTGTTAAAATTTTACATATAGAACATGGTTGCTAATGTATATTAGGACATAAGATGTAAAATCCTTAATTTGCAAGTATTCACCTTTTCTGTGAAAATTAAAGGAGGAAAAGAACACAAAATAGAGAGAAAGAAAAAGAATTATTCCAACACTAAAATGGGACATTCAAAAACTCAAATAAAGCTAGTGTTCAAACTAGGTTCACATGAAGATTTGAGCTACTCAATAGATGGGGATTGCTAATTCAAATTAATTTGCAGTACCAAATATATATTCAAATTAATACAAATCAAATATGTTATTGTACATTTGGCCCTGTCAAAAATATTCAAATCTAAGACTGTAAATTTTTCCATAACCTACTAATATTCCAAATTGACTCCCGGTAAAGTTTCAAAAAATTTTGAAGCACGTTTTCCATTTATTGGAAACGTACTGAGAGTTTAATCAAATTCGACTTCAAATTTAAACTTTGTACTTAACCTTGTACAAATAAACTCCAAATTTTTCCCGAGGTTCCTTATGGTTCAGAAAGGTTAACTTCAAAGTTTCAGGATTTTTGAACCTAATCTACTATTTATTTCATTGATTCAAGTATCACCATTTGAATTCAAATTCAAACCTGAGTAAAAATTCAACTTGGTCAGTTCTGAAATCTGATTGCACCATAAAATTCTTCACATTTTATTTAGTATTTGGGCCAAAGTTGAATATTTTTGAAGCATGTTTGCTAGTTCTATTTGAAATTGGAAAGGAGGCTTTGTGGGTCCCATATGTCAGGTCGGCATGCTCTCTCTTTCCCCCCTGCCTCCACGCAGACAGCACTGCATGTGCCACCGCGATGAAACATCGGCCCTTATCTTCGTACCGTGAATCAAGCCAGAGGAACACTCGTTCTCTCCCTACTGTGCCACTCCCGCTCGCCTTGGCGCTCCACCGCCCCCACGGCACCTCACCTCCCTCCGACGCCCAACACTGGCCGTCGGCCCGTCCGTCCGCTCGCCTGGCCGTCGGCCCGCGCGCCTTCCCTGCCGTCCGCCTGCCTCCTGGCCACGGCTCCTCTCCCGACCGCTGCGGCGTCGCCCCGCGCCCAGCCGCCTGCAGCGCCGCTCATGTGCCGGCACCCCGCTCACGCCGGCTCGCCCCCTCCTTGTCGCACCGCTCCACCTCCTCACCAGTGCTACCCCACGCGCCGCTCGCCAGGCCGCATCGCGTCGCGCCCCTCTGGCCCGCACCGCACGACCCCACACCGCTCAATCCGGTGCTCCGCCTCCTCCCGGCCCCTGTCCGTCCAATGCGCTGCCCCACTCCTGGTCGCCTTCTGCACCTCGCCATGCCCGACCTCCCTCGTGGCTGTGCCCAGCGCCAAGAGCCGTCCCCCGCCGTGCACCCTGCGCCGACATCGGCCGCAAGGTTACCGCGCCGGCTGCGTGCTCGTGTCGCGCCTCCCTCCGCGCCTCTCTACGCCGCAGCTTCCGCCAGCTCTCTGCTCAAGGCTGAGCACCTCGCCAGCTCTGCCGTTGCCCACTGTGCCATCCCTGCTTGCGCTCGCCGCCCTCGGTAAGTCGTTGCAATGTTCCGCGCCATGGCTATGTCCTGGAAGCAAGGCGAATGATGGGTGTGATGGATGAAATGCTAGAACGCGCCTTTGACACAATGGTATCGACCACTGGTCCATGGTTAGCTCTGATTGTGCAATATTGATTAGATTAGTGACTGCAGCTAAGGTGTTCGATGAAATGTTTACGAGGAAAGAACCAACTTTGTTGATGTTTAGAGCTGGTCTGTGATGCAGGGGTAGAATGTTGTGGCAATCGACCAAGATATGTGCCAAGATGCTCTTTGAATGGTGATGAAGTGACGGAATCAAGTACACACCCAGATGTTTGGCGAAATGCCTACACGGTGAGCCTTGCCCTGAAATTCCTTGCTTGACGTCACTGAAGTCTGTTCGTCGTGATCGCTAATGGTACTCATGTGTCGTCAAGCCGTACGTCCATTTTCCGCATTGATATCATTCCTCTAGAAATCCCCTAGTTGACCTCCTTTGCTGTTTGTATCACGTTGGCCTGTCCATGCGTGCTCGTGATGCTCCACCATGAGTCGCGTCGACGTTGTTGACCATATGACATCGTCGTGACGTTTCGAGCCGTCATCGTGCCCTGGCATCAAGATGAAGGATGCCTATGATGAGTGTGGTGATGGAACACAAGCACAACTCATCAAACAATGGTTGTCAAGCCAAATTAGGTTTTAGTCGATGTGAGGGTGATCGAGTCCTAGGTATAGCCAAGGTGCTCGATAAAATGCCTTCCAGGTCAAACAAAGGTGGTTGGTGATCACCGATGACCTGTGGTTGAGTAATGCGAGAACGTTGAGACCGAGAAGGAAAACTAGACCAAGGGGAACCTTGGATAACAGTTTCTTGTTCGTGTCGACGATGTTTCCTAACCGTCCACATAATTGCTTAACTAGGAGTGTTGTTTCATCAACGACAGGTTCGTTGAGTCGCTTGCCGATGATCGAGTCAACATCACTAACCTTGTGACTCATAAGGTGGTGTTCGAGATTCCGCCCACCACCATGGACAAGTACATGTCGATGTGAACATCGATGAGATGATCTTCTCGAGATAGCAAAGCACGTCGTTGTTACATAGTAATGCCTTATGTTCAAGTCCCAGGAGTTCACCGAGCTCATCTGGAAAATCTTGCAAAGGACACTACAATAGTGTCATGTAAGAACTTGGGCGATGTTTGCGAAGATAGTCGTAGCGATTGATTTACCTAAAGGTCCTCTGCACATGTCTTGGTACTCACATCAGGTTAGCAGTGCTTGTGATGGCTCTTTGAGTCCAAGCAATGTCGATCTCACTTTTTTTCCAAGTGTCGCTAGGGTTTCATGTCGATTCATCCTAATTCAGAACCCTGCGACCACACTAGTCACATAATTAGGTTTACTCTGTAATGAGTTTGTGTAACTTCATTGGTCACTTTCTGAGTCATGATCTCTTGTTGCGCAGTTCACTCATGCCTTAAGCTTTCAATGCTCCAACTTGATTCCTTAGTCATTTTTACACTATTGAATCCAACACTTCCACACCAGTCAGTCTCAGCTTTCTCGAGTGTCATAGCTCCAAGTGTTAAGTGAATAATGGCAATACATGCTTTCGTTGCACCTGTCAATTCACAACTCGACACTACTATGACCACTTGACTTATCCATAGTTTCTCCACCCATCCGAGACATATCTAATCTTCCTAGTCAAGCCTCTTCTTCTTAAGGTTTTTACAACTCGTCGAGTCCCTTATTAGATTACATTAATTACTTATATGCATATGATGTCGATAGGAACGTGATGATAGTTGATCAACGAGAAGTTTCTCTTGGAGGAGAAGGCCAACGTGTTCAACCTTGAAGTTCCATGGCGGACTCTTCGAAGGAAGACCAAGCCAATAACTACTGACATTGTTATAGAGTCGCAAACTAAGGCAAGTCCCGATTTGCATTTAAGAGCTTTTCAAAGTTTTCCAGTTTTATTCATTTACGTCTTCAGTTGATATTGTGCATTACGTTCAGGATGCTTGAATACTCCAGATGCATGACCCACAATCCCATTGGTTAATTGGGTAGTTTGATAGCTCGACGTGTAGAACTGCTATGCTAATGTTGTAGGTGATCCGGTAGAAGTCGAGTAGCTGGAATCTACTCGCGAGAGATGTAGAACATATCTCACAGGATTGGTTAGATAGACAATGGAATAATATAATGAATCTGAGACCGGGCAGAGGATGGATAGGAAGCGATGAGAATTGGAGTCTCGGTCGCATAGCCCTGCCTGTGTCGATTAAGGCCCGTCTGTATGCGGCCCCTTGGACAAGCTTGACTTGTACTGGCGACATACAGGATATATGGGCTCCAGTAAACTGACGTAACTCGATAACTGGGATGTCGAGGCCATTAACTCACCATCGATAGGGGTGGGTTGAGGACAGTAAGGTGTAAATCGGTCGGCGGGCATAGAGGTGTTCCGTGCAGAGACCTTCTGTTCGCAGAGGTGAGACGGATTCGGTGTTTGGGTTTCTTGTGAAAGGTGGCCATATACGACTAGTATTGAAGTGTTACGTAGGTACTGATGTACTCGCTCACACTTCTGAACGTGCGTATGTGTCGTGTTGTCCGGGTGTGTCCTGATTGCAATCACCGTCCCTCGCGGTAACAGAGTACCACTTGTTCACTGAGTCGTGACGTAGTAAATACTAAAGAAGCTAGAAGAATATGTTGTATTGAATTATAATTGCTTTGCAACATTGTGTGACTTAGAGATAACAAAATTAAAGTTTACAGTTTCCCCGTACTTTAGCTGTAATAGCATTATGTGCTTTGGGCATGTCATATCATCGGCAAAACGTTTCTTGTTTGATTGTGGAGTCTATGATGTGCCGTGATTGAAGAATGTCATTTGCTACTTAAAATATGATTATAATGATCCACTTGTAGGCGAGGCTATTTATGCTATTCCTTACCTATGCTTAGTATTCACCCTGCATGTGTCTAGTGAGACGGGTTAGTCTTGCTGAGCCTTATGCTCACGTTTGCGCTTCAACGATTTTTGCAGGTATTAGGTTTATTTCTTCTGTTCAGGTTGTAAGTGAGATCTCGAGGTATCGAGATAAATCTCATGTGAATCACGCCGCTGCTGAATGTTCTTCTTGTTGCTAGTGAGAAGCGTCCTAGGGCATGGATGTCTTCTCTCCTTCTTAGTTAGGTGAGATTATGAGTATGTATTTTCCGCTGCGTGTGTACCCCTGTTGTACACTCTTTTGTAAACTCTTCTTATTATGAAATGAAAACTTTATATGTTTTGGTATCCTTTTCGTGTGTGCTGTTAGGTGCCGCATCACACGTCACCACCCAATTAGATCCTCGGGTGTGTGGACTCTGGTCCCCACAGACATGGTATCAGAGCTTCATTGGGAATAGCATGCTCGAAAAGAGCCTAATTTCAAAAACTCCAAAGTAGTAGAGTGAGGTTTAGCTATATGCCCATTAAGGACTATTACTAGTACAAGTTATAAAGGTGGTGAACTAACTTACTTGTTATATTATTCTGTAACGACGCTCCGTCTTCATAGTAAGAGGTAAGGTACGCCACTGAGAGCGGATCAATCTCGGTAAGCTCTGCATACGAGATGTGGTATGTGATATTTCCGTGGTTTGGCACGGAAAGTCAATATGAGTCTCTGAAACTTTCCATGTTTTTGAGAACATATGACACGCGGTACCCAGCGTGCCAAAAAATTAGTGGGAGCCCCCGTCGGGTGGTGTATAACCCGATAGTATGCATCTCTAGAACTATTCATGTTCTATGGGAGCATGTGAAACACGTATGCCCGAGCATGTATAAGCCAGTTCGTGCGAGAGTCTTTGCTGTACAGACGTAGTACAACCATGTACCTCGAGACATGACTTCGCTCGAGGGTGACTCACACCAGAGTCGTATGCATTTACTTTTGATTATATATATTTTTGTGACTGCCTGTCGTGTTTCCCCGTTCCACCCTTGAGGTGTGAAGGTGTTAAAGGGGATTGTTTGTCTTCTGCAGGTACACTAACTCTGTGAGTGATCGATATTAGGACCACCTGTAGACGTATCCGAATATACCGCGTCAGACTTTTCTTTGGTAAGGAACGTAGTACCGTCAGTATCACATTTGATACTTTGACCATCCCCCACGAAAGAAATGGGTTCATATTCATATTAAGTCCAAGTATCAGTTGCTGGTATCTTATGGACAATAGAAAATGTTTCTCTTCAAGAGTAGGTGAACCAAAGTTCTTTGTTCCTGACGAGAGTTTAGCTCGACTTCGCCGGAGTGAGATTTTGGTTAAGCATGAAGATCCATAGTGATATGCTATGGATGAGAAGGTCGTCAAGATCTCTTTCAATATTCCATTTAGTTCCAAAGCAAATGATTAAATTTAAAGCAAGTTCTAGCTTCGGACTTGAGTTTTGAGCTATGTTTCAAAATTTGAGTTTGTTCCCAATTCTTGTGTTTCGAAGCCGGTAAGTTCTGTTTTCTAACAGGATTTGACCTGACTTTAAAAATTCATATCTCTTCAACCTGGAGAGCTATGAAGGCAAATTAATACTTTTTGGAAAGATTTTGAAGTCTTCTATAAGTTTTCTATTGACCCCCAAGCCAAAAGACCATTGTAAGATGGTGAAAATCCTCTCCAACTGACTCAGCTGCTGTTCTGAAACTGTGTAAGACAGCATCTGAATTTTTTCCATAACTCTTTGTATAAAGCTCATCTATTCCATTATGATACATTTCTGTAAATTGGAAGAGCTATTCTACAACTTTGTTATTCAATGTTACCTCAAATTCAGTTTAGAACTAATTAGAAACTGGAGTTGGAGAGAGTACATGTATATAGGTGCTATCTGAAACAGCCAGAAAAATTCTGAACTTTGAACAGCCATAACTCTTAAACTAGAAATGCAACCTAGGAATATTTATACATTCCTGGAAATATTAAAGAGTCCTATATCAACTTACTATTCAAGACAAAGGCTAAAACTCGCAATAACCAAGTCTAAATCGAAGTATTGTTTAAGGTGTCCAAACAGTCCAGAATATGGACCGCTATATATTCAATTACTGTTTGGATCATAATTTCTAGTATACTCATCGATTGGCTTCGGGTTTTACATTTCTGGAATCCTGAGAATGTATGCAACCAGTTTGCTATGTGTTATTTTTGCAAATGTTGATATTTGTATATCTGAAAATTGTGGACAAAATCAGCCTTAAACAAAGGAGGTGCTTTCCAAATTTTCAGAAAAACTGTCAACTTGCAAAAGCCATATCTTCTCAACCAGAAGTGCTACAAGGTCAAGTAAGTACTCCCTAGAAATTTTTGGAAGTACTTTACAAGTTATATATTCAGCTCAAGACCAAAATCCTTTTCTATGTGGGTGAAATTTGGATAATCGCAGAGACTGTCGAGGCACACCCAAACTGGACAGCAATCTGTACACCTCAGAATTTAATCTATAACTCGCGGACCCTGGATCCAATGGTGTCGCGCGAGTAGCCGTTGGAAAGGATAGAGAGTCAGCCACAATTTTGCAATTTTCTCCAGACCTGAATCGGTCATCTACCTATTCCAAATCCAGTTTGAATGCAGAGTGGTCAATCTGAACTGAATTCAAATTCTGAATGCTGAAATTTTACCCAACTTCAAAAATTCATATCTTTTAAACCAGGACTGATATGAAGACAAGTAAGTACCTTCTGGAAATATTTTTACATTGGCTACAACTTTGTAAATAATAATATTTCCATATTTCCATCAGAACAGCCTGAAAACTTTAGATCGAAACTGCTATTTTTTAAGCAGGTTCTGCTGAAAGTGCAGAAAAATTCTGCTGACTTTAAAATAGCATAACTTGCAAACCAGAGATGATCTAAAGGCAAACCAATACTTTTTGGAAAGTTATTGAAGTTTAATTTAACTTTGTTATTCACCTCAAGATCTGATTTTGCCAGTAACTGGATCAAAATCGAGTTTGCGTCCAGACTGGTCATTTGTCACCATAGTCTGGCCAGTTTGAACCTTTTGGTTTTTGTTAGGCATTCGGTTCTCGATTTCAACTCGAGGAGTGTTGTAACCAACCAAGAGTTAGGAATCAACTGTTTACCAAGGTGAATGGAGTGTTTAACTCATTCGAAGCCATTTTCCTTGGATTGACATACTAGTGTTCAATTTATGTGACTTGTCACATCACTTCTTGTGCTTTCGAGCGCAAGTCACAATTACTCGAGTTGCATCTCGTCTTTCCATGAGGATTGTTTGAAGTACGCTACGACATCCTGGTTTGAATCTTTAAGGGGGAAGGCGAGCACTAAAGTAATGGTAGTGTTCAACCATCAACCTTGGTTACAACAAGTCGTGTCAACAAGAAGGCGATCAATTAAGATTACATCTTCAAGAGGATCCAACATCCACCACCAGATTGAGTTACTCTAAGAAGAGTGTGACTTCAACTCCACTAAAGTGATCGAGAAGGATATCTGTTCTTCCTGACTGATTGAAGCGAAGGTTAAGTGAAGTATCAGTAGAGTTGTGTCTAGTGATCTCGACCATGTGTCTAGGGATAACCTTCGACATATAGTTAGTTGTTTTTCTTCTGATGAAGATACTCATCAAGTCAGCTGGTAACTCTAAGACCTAGTTGAAGATACAATCAACTGGAGTAGTACATGAACAAGCTTTCAAAAGATCGAGGTAACGTGGTATGTTCGCACATTCCTTGTCAGTCGTTCTGTTATGAATTCCTTCACTGTGGTCGAGTCATCGAAGTTACACTACTCATTGAGTGTCTTTCATGACCCCAGTTTCCAATCCCTGCAAATTATCAGACAGTATATGAGTTTTGTGGGTGTGGTTCATTTAGTCTTGCTCAAATTATAAAAGCTACTGCACCATGTATGTGCACCATTTGCACCATACATATGTATCATTTGCACCATACATATGCACCATTTGCACCATACATATGCACCATTTGCACCATACAACATGCAATGCATCATGAAGCATCATTACTGATGAAACACCAATGATAGAATGCAGGGTAATACTTAAATTTAGAGCAATATTGTGTACCCCATTAGAACTATTCTAAGGTGTCTAATGACTATGATCATTTCACCATATTCATTTGACTTCTTACATTGTTGATCTCCTTTACATTGAGTAACACTTGGGAAACCACTTACTCAACCTCACTTGCAACTAAACAAACACTTGGACTTCCATCCTTGACTTGTTTGGTTCAAGTACCTTGATTGTTGCAACTATACCGTTCGTCATCGAGTGGTCGTCTGTTCGATGATCAACCTTGTAAAATTCATGAAATCTCCTTACTCGCGAGGATACCGTTCGATTGTCAACCTCGTGAAACTCTTTGGGTCCATCTAAGATCTTGCGGTGTTATATGGGAACCTTGCTACACTAATTACCTTGTAGTTACCATATGATTGAGTTCTTTACTGTGTTGGAAACATATGAGGATGCTGAATCTTTAAATCCTCGTGTGCCATCACAAAGGGTCTTGATCTTCTATTTCTATTGTTTGAAGATGTTGATATACCTAAAAACCTTGTAGTCGCCATATCATCAGTATTCCTGCGGTTTTGCAAACATAAGAGTGTTGAGTGCTTTGCAACTCTTATTCTACAGCTAAAAAATTCTATGCTTGACTAAACATCAAACGAGGTTAATGATTGTTGTTTAACCTTGTAAACCATCTTAACTCATGTCAGGGGAAATACCACATTAAGTTATAAGGATCGATGCAAAAACATAGCAAGCAACCAAGAATCAAGGCAAAGATAGTTTCAAACTATCAAGGTGACCTAGAGAAGCAAAGAACAAGTCCTGATTCTTCAAGTAAAGACTAGGACAGGACAAGATGTCATGCCAGTGTATGAGGACAACAATAAAGGTTCAGTAATAGACATGAGAGTTTTACGATGTGATATTATCATGTCGAGCATCCTGTCAAGATTTTCAACCTAAAGACTGGAATCACCTGAAGCAAACTTTAGAATTTCTTAAGATGTCTGAAGATAATCACTATTTCGTAGAACCCAAGTGTGTAAGGGCATTGTCATTTTCCTTAATCAATGACCCTCTTTTACAGATCGCTCCCTCATCATTTCTGTTATTCTACTTCTTAGAATCTCGGGACGAGATTCCTTTAAGGGCGAAGAATTGCAAAAGCCCGCTTTTCGGAAGACAAAAACGCAAAAATGTGAACCTAAAAATTTTGAAAGTGGACTTGGAAATCCAAACTCACATGAACCATATGAGTTAACCAATGTTTACTAAAAATAGGAACCTATCAAAATTTTACATATAAAACATGGTTGCTAATGTATATTAGGACTTAAGATGTAAAATACTTAATTTCGAAGTATTCACCTTTTCTGTGAAAATTAAAGGAGGAAAAGAACACAAAATAGAGAGAAAGAAAAAGGAATTATTCCAACCCTAAAATGGGACATTCAAAAACTCAAATCAAGCTACTGTTCAAACTAGGTTCACATGAAGATTTGAGCTACTCAATAGATGGGGATTGCTAGGTCAAATTAATTTGCAGTACCAAATATATATTCAAATTAATACAAATCGAATATGTTACTGTACAATTGGCCCTGTCAAAAATATTCAAATCTAAGGCTGTAAATTTTTCTATGACCTACTAATATTCTAAATTGACTCTCGGTAAAGTTTCAAAAAAATTTGAAGCACATTCTCCATTTATTGGACACGTACTGAGAGTTTAATCAAAGTCGACTTCAAATTTAAACTTTGTACTTAACCTTGTCCAAATCAACTCCAAATTTTTCCTGAGGTTCCTTATGGTTTAGAAAGGTTAACTTCAAAGTTTCAGGATTTTTGAACCCAATCTACTATTTATTTCATTGAGTCAAGTATCACCACTTGAATTCAAATTCAAACCTGAGTAAAAATTGAACTTGCTCAGTTCTAAAATCTGATTGCACCATAAAATTCTTCACATTTTATTTAGTCTTTGGGCCAAAGTTGAATATTTTTGAAGCATATTTGCTAGTTCTATTTGAAATTGGAAAGGAGGCTTTGTGGGTCCCATATGTCAGGTCGGCATGCTCTCTCTTTCCTCCCCTGCCTCCACGCAGACAGCACTGCATGTGCCACCGCGATGAAACATCAGCCCTTATCTTCGTACCGTGAATCAAGTTAGAGGAACACTCGTTCTCTCCCTGTCGTGCCACTCCCGCTTGCCTTGGCGCTCCGCCGCCCCCACGACACCTCACCTCCCTCCGGTGCCCAACACCGGTCGCCGGCCCATCCGTCCGCTCGCTTGGCTGCTGGCCCACATGCGTTCCCCGCTGTCCGCCTGCCTCCTGGCCACAGCTCCTCCCCCAACCGCCGCGGCGTCGCCCCGCGCCCGACCGCCTGTAGCGCCGCTCATGCGCCGACACCCCGCCCATGCCGGCTCGCCCCCTCCCTGTCGCGCTGCTCCACCTCCTCACCAGTGCTGCCCCACACGCCGCTCACTAGGCCGCATCGCGTCGCGCCCCGCTGGCCTGCACCGCACGACCGCACACCACTCACTCCAGCGCTCTGCCTCCTCCCGGCCCCAGTCCATCCAAGGCGTTGCCCCACTCGCCGGCCGCCTTCTGCACCTCGTCGTGCTCGGCCTCCCTCGTGGTTGTGCCCAGTGGCCAAAGCCGCCCTCCGCCGTGCACCTTGTGCCGACATCGGCTGCAAGGTTACTGCGTCGGCCGCGCGCTCGTGTTGCGCCTCCCTCTGCGCCCCTCTGCGCTGCAGCTTCCGCCGGCTCTCTGCTCAAGGCTGAGCACCTCGCCAGCTCCGCCGTTGCCCACCGTGTCGTCCCTGCTTGCGCTCGCCGCCCTTGGTACGTCATCGCAATGTTCTGCGCTGTGGCTATGTCCTGGAAGCAAGGCGAATGATTGGTGTGATGGATGAAATGCTGGAACGCGCCTTTGACACAATGGTATCGACCATTGGTCCAAGGTTAGCTCTAATTGTGCAAGATTGATTAGATTAGTGACTACATCTAAGGTGTTCGATGAAATGTTTACGAGGAAAGAACCAACTTTTTTGATGTTTAGTGCTGGTCTGTGATGCAGAGGTAGAATGATGTGGCAATCGACCAAGATATGTGCCAAGATGCTCTTTGAATGGTGATGAAGTGAAGGAATCAAGTACACACCCATGATGTTCAGCGAAATGCCTACACGGTGAGCCTTGCCCTGAAATGCCTTGCTAGACGTCACCGAAGTCCGTTCGTCATGAACGCTAATGGTACTCATGTGTCGTCAAGACGTACGTCCATTTTCCGCATTGATATCATTCCTCTAGAAATCCCCTAGTTGACCTCCTTTGTCGTTTGTATCACGTTGGCCTGTCCGTGCGTGCTCGTGATGCTCCACCATGAGCCACGTTAACGTCGTTGACCATATGACGCCGTCGTGATGTTCCGAGCCGTCATCGTGCCCTGGCATCAAGATGAAGGATGCCTATGATGAGTGTGGTGCTGGAACACAAGCACGACTCGTCGGACAATGGTTGTCAAGCCAAATTAGGTTTTAGTCGATGTGAGGGTGATCGAGTCCTAGGTATAGCCAAGGTGCTCGATAAAATGCCTTCCAGGTCAAACCAAGGTGGTTGGTGATCACCGATGACCTGTGGTTGAGTAATGCGAGAACGTTGTGACCGACAAGGAAAACTAGACCAAGGGGAACCATGGATAAGAGTTTCTTGTTCGTGTCAACGATGTTTCCTAACCGCCCACATAATTGCTTAACTATGAGTGCCGTTTCTTCAACGACAGGTTCGTCGAGTCACTTGCTGACGATCGAGTCGACATCACTAACCTTCTGACTCATAAGGTGGTGTTCGGGATTCCTCCCACCACCATGGACAAGTCCGGGTCGATGTGAACGTCGATGAGATGATCTTCCTGATATGGCAAAGCACGTCGTCATTACATAGTAATGCCTTATGTTCAAGTCCCAGAAGTTCACCGAGCTCATCTGGAAAATCTTGCAAAGGACACTACAATAGTGTCATGTAATAACTTGGGCGATGTTTGCGACGATAGTCGTAGTGATTGATTTACCTAAAGGTCCTTTGAACGTGTCTTGATACTCACGGCAGGTTAGCAGTGCTTGTGATGGCTCTTTGAGTCCAAGCAATGCCGATCTCACTCCTTTTCCAAGTGTCTCTAGGGTTTCACATCGATTCATCCTAATTCAGAACCCTGCGATCACACTAGTCACTTAATCAGGTTTACTCTGTAATGAGTTTGTGTAACTTCATTGGTCACTTTCTGAGTCATGATCTCTTGTTGCAAAGTTCACTCATGCCTTAAGCTTTCAATGCTCCAACTTGATTCCTTAGTCATTTTTACACTATTCAATCCAACACTTCCACACCAGTCAGTCTCAGCTTTCTCGAGTGGCATAGCTCCAAGTGTTAAGTGAATAATGGCAATACATGCTTTCATTGCACCTGTCAATTCACAACTCGACACTACTATGACCACTTGACTTATCCATAGTTTCTCCACCCATCCGAGACATATCTAATCGTCCTAGTCAAGCCTCTTCTTCTTAAGGTTTTTACAACTCGTCGAGTCCATTATTAGATTACATTAATTACTTATATGCATATCATGTTGATAGGAACGTGATGATAGGTGACAATGAGAAGTTTCTCTTAGAGGAGAAGGCCAGGGTTTTCCAACTTGAAGTTCCATGGCGGACTCTTCGAAGGAAGACCAAGCCAATAACTACTGACATTGTTATAGAGGCGCAAACTAAGGCAAGCCCCCGTTTGCATTTAAGATCTTTTCAAAGTTTTCCAGTTTTATTCATTTATGTCTTCTGTTGATATTGTGCATTACGTTCAGGATTCTTGAATACTCCATATGCATCACCGACAATCCCATTGGTTAATTGGGTAGTTTGATAGCTCGACGTGTAGAACTGCTATGCTAATGTTGTAGGTGATCCGGTAGAAGTCGAGTAGCTGGAATCTACTCGCGAGAGATGTAGAACATATCTCATAGGATTGGTTAGATAGACAATGGCTTAATATAATGAATCTTAGACCGGGCAGAGGATGGATAGGAATCAACGAGAATTGGAGTCTTGGTCGCATAGCCCTGCCCGTGTCGATTAAGGCCCGTCTGTATGCGGCCCCTTGGACAAGCTTGACTTGTACTGGCGACATACTGGATATATGGGCTCTAGTAAACTGATGTAACTCGATAACTGGGATGTCGAGGCCATTAACTCACCATCGATAGGGGTGAGTTGAGGACAGTGAGGTATAAATCGGTCAGCGGGCACAGAGGTCTTCCGTGCAAAGACCTTCTATTCACGGAGGTGAGACGGGTTCGGCGTTCGGGTTTCTTGTGAAAGGTGGCCATATACGACTAGTACTGAAGTGTTACGTAGGTACTGATGTACTCGCTGACACTTCCGAACGTGCGTATGTGTCGTGTTGTCTGGGTGTGTCCTAATTGCAATCATCGTCCTTCGCGGTAATAGAGTACCACTTGTTCACTGAGTCGTGACGTAGTAAATATTAAAGAAGCCAGAATAATATGTTGTATTGAATTATAATTGCTTTGCAACCTTGTGTGACTTAGATATAGGAAAATTAAAGTTTACAATTTCCCCATACTTTAGCTGTAATAGCATTATGTTCTTTGGGCATGTCATATCATCGGCAAAGAGTTTCTTGTTTGATTGTGGAGTCTATGATGTGCTGTGCTTGAAGAATGTCATTTTCTACTTAAAACATGATTATAAGGATCCACTTGTAGGCGAGTCTATTTATGCTATTCCTTACCTATGCTTAGTATTCATCCTGCATATGTCTAGTGAGACGGGTTAGTCTTGCTGAGCCTTATGCTCACGTTTGCGCTTTAACGATTTTTGCAGGTATTAGATTTACTTCTGCTATTCAGGTTGTACATGAGATCTCGAGGTATTGAGATAAATCTCATGTGAACCACACCACTGCTGAATGTTCTTCTTGTTGCTAGTGAGAAGCGTCCTAGGGCATGGATGTCTTCTATCCTACTTAGTTAGGTGAGATTATGAGTATGTATTTTCTGCTGCATGTGTACCCCTGTTGTACACTCTTTTGCAAACTCTACTTATTATGAAATGAAAACTTTACATGTTTTGGTATCCTTTTCGTGTGTGCTGTTAGGTGCCGCATCGCATGGCACCACCCAATGATATCCTCGGATGTGTGGACTCCAGTCCCCACAAGGACCGATTGTTTTAAGTGCGTAAGTTCGTCGGGTATCAGGACCGAAGTCTATACAGAATAAAAACGTCGGGACTGACGCCTTTAAAAGTTAAAAACGTCGACTTAAAGGCATCGGATAAAACCGTCAGTGCACTGACATTTATAAATTATAACTGTCGGTTACAATAGACATCCGACAGTCATACGCCCGACGGCCTTTAACTCATTTCTTGTAGTGCGCACGCCAGCAGCATCTCCAATGACCCCGTAAAGATCGTCTGTTATGACACAAAGAAAGGACACGAGCTTGTTTTAAGAATGTATCACAATTAGGATGAACGACAACACGCCATAAGCACGTCTCTGATGACAATGTAATGCGAGACGCGATGACGGAGATGCACAGTTTGTTCGTCTCCCTTCTTTGTTAGGGCACGTCTCAGATGAGCCTTTCTTACGTAGTGAAACCCGGTGGTTGCTTGACATAAACCTCCTCATCTATGTAGCCATTAAGAAAAGCACTTTTAAAATCCATTTGATATAACCATTTGATATAACTTGAAACCTTTGGATGCAGCAAAAGCTAACAAAATTCTTATGGCTTCTAATCTAGCAACAGGAGCAAAAGTTTCATCAAAATCTAGACCTTCAATTTGTGTGAAACCATGAGCAACCAATCTAGCCTTATTCCTAATCACAACCCCATCCCCACTTTGTTTATTTTAAATACCCATTTAGTTCCAATTAATGTGTGACCTTGAGGTGGAGGTACAAGTTTCCAAACATTATTTCTTTCAAAATTTTCTAACTCTTCTTGCATGGAAATAATACAAGATTCATTAGTGAATGCGTGTGATATATCTTTGGGTTCAAAAGAAGACACAAAAGCAGAATGAGCATGAGAGTTTGGATTGTAAAACCTGGACCGTGTGAATCGTTCATGCAAGCTTCCTATAATTTGTTGTGGAGGATGACTTTTGAGAACCCGGAGGGGAGTGGACACTTCACAAGCTTCTTCTTTTTCATATTCATCACAAATGGGTGAGCTTGTGACTTGAGCACGATCTGGACCAGCAATGGTGGTCATCGGTGCTGGCGGTGAATCAAAATCAGGAGCTAGAACAATGTCATTAGCTGCTGAATTTTCGGGCAGCAACACCTCTTCTTCCTCATCTTCTACGAAAATACTCTCCACCTGCGGATATGGATCAGGACCTGCAATATTGAGCTAGTACCTGGGCTAGCTTCATCAAAAGAAACCTCACAAGTCTTCACAATTTTTTTAGTGTCAAGTAAAAGCACACGATAGCCTCTAGTATGAGATGGGTAACCAAGAAACATGCCATCAACAAATCTAGGTTCAAGTTTATCAAGATTACCATGTTTCTTAACAAAGCATTTGCATCCAAAGAACCGAAAGTGTGTGACACTAAGTCTATGTCCAAACCAAAGTTCATATGGTGTTTTACCTAGCTTAGCACGCAAGAAAACGGAATTTGAGACATGACAAGCAGTTGCAATTGCATCAGCCCAAAATTTCCTAAGAATTTGATATTCATCAAGCATAGTCCTAGCCACCTCAACCATGGTTCTGTTCTGTTTATTCTACAACACCGTTTTGTTGAGGTACATATGGTGAGGAAAATTGATGATCTATTCCATGTTCAGCACAAAAGGGATCAAATGAATTATTTTTAAATTTAGTTCCATGTGTAGCACGAAAAATAGTAGGTTTGGGAGAAAAATTTGCACGTTTTCGACTCATAACAGCAGGTTACTTGTTCCTATCATTTGGTTTAGCATGTGCAGCAAATGTTGCATGAGAGTTATGAGATCTAGCTTGCATTCTTGCCTTTTTCTATTGTTTAGCTAGTCTATAACAAAAATCTATAACATGACCATCTCAACCACAGTAGGTACAATGAAATTTAACTTTGTGTTCATGTCTAGATTAGCAAGCAACATTTTTATTAACAACCGAATGAGACAACACCCTTGCGGATTTGAGAACCACTTCTTTATGTTTAGAAACTATTTTAATCAAATTACTTCCTAATGACTTTATAATTTTAGGTGGATGTGCTTTAGCATGAGCATGAGAATCAAAGGCTAAATTAGATTTATCATTGCAAGATTTAGATGAATTCAACAACAAGTTTAGGTTCTTATTTGCATTACAAAACCGATCTAATGTCCTATGTATGTCATCAAGTTTATTTGACGAATCAAGACAATTTTCACATGAAGTTTTTCCTTTTAATTTGCAATTGGAACAATATTTAACTTTATGATAACGTAAAACATTGTTCAATATAGAAATTTCATTCATAGCGTCTTGTAGCTTCTTATCAAGATCATCACATGTAGAACAACGCAAATCAATTGTAGAACAATAAACATCTTTCAAGTTTTTTATCATTAAGTGCAGCAAGCTTTTTGTTCTTTTAAATTTCAAGTTCATGTTTACCAAGTTTTGAGGTGTGTGCACTTCTTAGAGAGTACAATTTTCATATATTAAATCACATGAGGAACAAGAATTATCAATCGGAATAAAAAATTTCAAACAATTAATTTCAGATTCTAGTGACTCAATTTTAACAGCATTGTCCCTAAGCTTTTTGTCCTTTTTATTAACTATAATAGTGGCACGAGAAATAGCATCACACATTTCTTGGCAAGTAGGACATACCTCTTCATTGTCGCTGTTGTCTTCTGCCTCCTCCATAGTTGATCTTGACTTGCCCGCCATGAAACACAAGTTTGCCAAATCATCTTCATCTTCCCCACTTCCGATGTCCACATCATTCGAGCCAAGTTCCTGAAGTGCGGAGATAAAACTATTCACCAATTGGCGTCCAGTAAAACCCTTCTTTTTCTTGTTGTTCTTTGTAGAGGGGTGCTTTGTCCTTGTTTGCTTTTCATCATGGGAAGTAGCACCTGAAAGGTTAGGGCAATATGTGCAAAAATGTCCTGTCTTACAACATTCGAAGCATCATTGTGGTCCGACACTTCCTCTCCTTCTAATTCTCACATTTTGCAATGCTTTTGAGAACCGAGTAGAAATGAGTGCAAGTTATTCCTCTGGAAACTCTTCAATCTGTTCAAGGGTTAGAGAGGGCAACAAAGCAAGTGTTCCACAAGATGAATATTGGCCAGAGCTAGGCATGTCATATTGAGAAACAAATGCAAGATACTTGTTGGGGTTCTTACAATAGATTATGTCAATTTCATGAGTTTTCAATTCAGAATATATGACATCTAAAGTAACTCATGATAGTAGATTCACGAATAGATGTGACTTTCATCTCCCGAATTGACATGTCTAATGCACTTAGTAATTGCCTATCATTCTCAGCATCTGAAAAATTAACATTGATGCTACGCAAGTTGCTGAGAATTTTATTATAGCGAGCGAAGAGATCGTCGATGGACACACCTGGTTGCATCTCAAAGCGCATGTACTCCTTTTTGAACATGTCTTGCCTTACCTCCTTTTTCGTGTTGGATCCTTTGTGCTAGTCGTAGAGTGCTTTCCACACATCATATGGAGATCGGAGGTGAGCAACACGGTCGAAGTCACTTTGAGTTAATCCTCGTATGATCAAGTTGCAAGCCTTGTTGTTGTTGTTGACAACTCTCATGTTTGTAGCCATGACTTGATTGTTAGATGGCACGGCGTAAGGCTTGTACACCTTTTCATATATTGTGAAGTCTTGTGCCTAGATGAAAGCTTCCATACATGCCTTCCAAACCTGAAAATCAATACCACTAAACACACAAGGTTCTGCGGAGTATTTCTTTATGATGATTAGTCAAAAATAGATGAAAATCACAAAGATTAGAGCACCGTGGCTCTGATACCAATTGTAGGATTGAAGAGCACGTGTAAAGCTACAAGAGGGGGTGAATAGTAGATTAAAACTTTTTTAGCAGAAACAATGAAAACCTCTTGCCAGAATAACAGTCTGATAAAGAAATTGTGTGTGTGACTTATCTAAACATGATCAATTGTGACAAAACCAGTATGGATTGTGGAGAATCAATTCATGAAGATGTCACAATAAGAATCATGAAAATCCGTCAAAAGGAACTCAAGTTACGATCGAAAGATCGAACAAAGGTCAATCTGGTCTACCCGAGAAAAACAGTTCTGGAACCCTGCAAAGAATCTCATGTAGATCAGAAAACACAAGTCCAATGACAGTGAAATTTTCACAGATGATACAAAATCAAGTTTTCAAGACAACCTAAAAAGAATCACGTCAATTTGATATGTAAAACTCGAGTTATGATAAAACCACCAAAAAAAGGTAGTGATGTGCAGAAACTTGGCAAGAAAAACTTGTCTGAACAAGTCGGACGAACAAGGCACAAAAGTTCTTTGAAACTATGAATTTTATTGATCCAAACACAAGAGGAACAGCCTCAAATTAGTGCACCACGAGCTCTGTCCTCCCTTGCTTATATAACCAGCCCTTAGGCCAACCCAATCCTTACTAGGACTCAAATCCTACTCAGATTCAATCGAAACTTTCCATAACTGCTCAAGACTCTTCTATACGGAGATAGAAGCAATATTAAGACTTTGAAACACTTTAGGAACATATACTATATTCATAAAACAACTCATCTTCGTGACACACATGAAATCCTATCATAACCAACTAAAATCTTTCAATATTTGAGTAAAACCCGACCTAGCCGCAACCTGAGTCCATAACCTAGTCAGTTGGACCTTTCTGACCAACTTCTTACATCCACTTCTCTTCATCACGCCTTGGAACCATGTTGCCAGGTCCATGCACTCCTTGCACACGTGCAAACACCATCCAACGACGTCCACAATACCTTCATATGCAATGTTCTTGATCCAAACATGCTGCGCAACCTCCCGATCAACTCATCCACGATTCCTCCCAAACTTGGTCGTTGAACCTCATCTTCTCCCTAAGAGTAGTTCAATGGATCCCTTCACCATCCATGTCTTGAACTCAAGAAACACCCGCACATGAATAAACAACCGATACTTCCGAGCACAAGTCCTCGACTTGACTCTCTTTAGTTCCGATCACCACAACACCTTACGTGAGCACCTCACATAAGCATGTTGCAAACCATAGCAAGAAGATATCAACCATAACCACCAAAACACACCAAAAACTTAGTAAAATAATACTGAGGAAAGTTTCCCTAGATGTAAAGCAAGTTTGAATCAATTCAAAGTGAAAGCAAAACCATTGCAATATAGCTCCGGACCTTGAAGCGGAGCGTACCAAAGCTAGCAGGACCTAGCACAGGAGCTTACCAAAGCTAGTCGAACATACTGCTGGAGCTTACCAAAGCTATTCGGACCTAGCGCTGGAGCTAACCAAAGCGAATCGGACCTAGCGCCAGACTAAGCAAAAACATGTGGGACCTAGCCATAGCAAGTCGGACCTAGCCAAAACACGTTGGACCTAGACAAAGTATGTCGAACCTAGCCAAAACAAGACAAACCTTACGTTGGACCTTGCCGGAGCTACCCAAAACAAGCCAGACCTATTGTCGGACCTTGAAGGAGCTTAGACCTAGAGTTGGACCTTGATGAGACGGGTGTTTTGGCAAAATTCAAAACTTTTATCCTCATAGCAAATGTATTCAGCACACATAGGTCTCACACATCCATATCCAAATCATCATAACAAAACCCATTACTAATGCTGATTTCATATACAATTCCAACGATTATTCAATAATCAATTCCATAACTCTAATCAGGTGAGGGTCCAGGTCGCTTGTAACCGAGAACACAGCTACCATGATAATTTTACACTCTGTAGAGGTGGCACCACTTTACCCACAAGTTCGTGATTTCATCACCTTTCAGTGACTAGAAACCTCCATTATGCCGTCTCAAACTTCCAAGAGATCACAAAATAGCCTTTACAAAGTGACTACCAGCATGTTGCGGACCCACTAAGTTTTCACCGGAGGTGATGTCTCCAACTGAGACAATCCATCCAAGGGCCCCCTCTTGTGCCGTTTGGATCTCATGGTAGTCTTGCAACTATTGCAAACCCAACCGACTCCCATTCCCCGAGCCTTCCATATGATCCGAATGATACTAGCAATACACTAATTAATTGGCTAAGCCGCACCCACACTTGGCCCTACGGTGGCACTGTTGTCCTAGGTGGTCGCTCCACGAACTAGTCCTTAGATCTAAAGCAAGCTAAACCACCGAATCATCCAACCCATTCCACATAACCCGCTTGCTTAGATCCATAGGTTCCATGTTGATATAGGGTCATTACCATCAATTTAAATAGTTCATATGTTCATTAGTTCATAATTAGGTCATTTAGTTATTCCCAATCCCAATTAAGTAAAGTGGAGCAAAGGTATAAAATACCCTTCCCGACTCTCTATAATATATCCCGAGCATACAAATCTAGTAAACACCTATCATGGGTTTTCCTATCAACATGACACAGGCATGAAAGTTCGAAATAAAACAATTCAAACACGATCAAAATGTACAAGGGCACCTGCCTTGCTCCGGCGACTGGTTTGGATCGAGAGCTTCGAAGTACTGGTGTTGAAGGTCCTCGATAGCACCTTCTAGAGCATTTTCTTCTATTTCGGGCGACAAACCTGTGGAGAAAGCATTACAATCAATAAATGGTCATATATTACACAATATGCTTACTGACTGGTTACAATCGAGTTTTATGTGTTTGCGCAATATTCAAGCCATTTTTGGGAAAATTGGGGATGTTTTAGGATATTTAGGAATTTAGAGGCTGGACTAGTCTGCACAATGGGTCGGACATGTCAGCTTTAGACTAGACTAGTCCGCTCTGGATAGGACAAGTTCGCTATGGTCTAGGATTTTGCGAACTTCCCAACTAGGGCATGGGTTGAATCAAGGGTGGAATCAAGATCGACGTGGACAGTTGGATCTATGGTAGCTACCATGAAAGCAATGGTCCAACAGTCGAGGTTTTGGCGTAACACTTGAAACTTGACATCTAGATCTGTTGATGACGAATTGTCAGCAAGGCGTAGAAGAAGAACGTTGACGTCAAAGAGTTGATGAAGAAGATCGAAGCAGCGATGACGATCTTGATCGACCCTCCCTCTTCCTCCTTCTTCTTTTCCTTCCTCTTCCTTCTTGCGGTGAGGGCCTCATTGTTCTTTGGACGGTGGCTCATGAGGAGGGTAGGGCAATGAGGGTTTTTTTCTTCCGTGGGTCAGGGTGAGAGGTGGGCTGTGGTTGTTTATATAAGAGGACGAGTAGTGGGGTTAGGGTGGACTCCTAGTAGAAATCGATGGGGACAAGCAGGGCCTTGCTGGAGTCCCACTTAGGCTTCTCGGGGGTGGGGCACGACGTTCTTGAGCCCAAATGAGTCAATTTACCAATACCTCATCGTGGAGGAAAATAGGAATCCGAGTCAAAACCCTAGAAACGGACTAGTCCGTAGGAAGGCCAAACAAGTACATTTTCTGTTTTGATGTCACAACGGACTAGTACGTCATCAAGCGGACAAGTCCGTTGTACCACAGCAAAAAGGGAATCGCGGACTAGAATGCAAATATTCACACAAGTCCAGGGCTTTACAGTTTCAACATCAGACTAGTCTGTATTATTAATGGACAAGTCCAGAAGGGAACAGAGTCAAAACTAGACAAGTCTATACCACTTATCAGACAAGTCTGTTGCTATGAAGAACTGAATTTTCCAATGCAGACGAGTATACTGGGCTAGTCTGGGGTGAGAAACGGACAAGTCCGTACCCAAGGCTGATTTTAATTGTTCTTTTGTCTCTAATTTGTTTAATCTTGTCCCTCTTTGTGTTGCATTATGTTAAACATGTATGGGAATGATTGCATTGCATGATGAATGAAAATGATGGTGTTCAACTCCACCATGGGTGGATGGTTGGGTCATCATCCAACACTCCTACAATGGGTTGACTTCATCGACCCGTGGTAAAATTCATGCTGAAGTTGGAGGTCACCTCTTCTCAATGATCATGAGTGTTGACGGTTGTTAGATACCAATTTCACCCATCAATATGACTCAATTATGTGAAGGAAATATCATTTCTTGCACACGTCACCTTTCTATTTAACATATTTCCACTTGTCCTTGGAGAAAGTAGTGCATGCAGGGATTCTATGTAGAATTGAAGTGAAACAAGGCGATGGATCCTATAAAATATCATTCAAGCCAATCATGTTACAACATGTGGCACCACATGGATCAAATGGTCCACAAACAGAAGTATCAAGGCCATCAATTGTGTAGCACCAATATCTGTTAATGGGACCCACCTGGCAGAGACCTAGAGAAATTACACTACGAAAGGAGCCACGACCAGGTCGACCGACACCCCCTAATTGGCCGACTAGGTCCTGGCACCAAACGCGATCAAACTTCGCGGGTTGGCTCCTCCAAACTTGAAAGGGTCATGGGTGACTGATTCACGCGCTTTTGGTGGCGGGAACCGATCCTTCTACAAGCTATAAATAGGACCCCTCACCCCTTATATCAACACACACCACTTGAGTATTCATCCATTGTATCCACTACTCTCCATAGGTTTAGAGGAGTATAGGTTGTAGAGAGGAGAGTCTCTAGTCCTTAGTGCAAGTAGGAGAGGAGTAGACGGAGTCTCTTCCCAATTCGTAATTGGGAAAGGTATGGCTCTTATATTCCTATTTGTATTTGTGACTTTATTCTTAATTAAGATGTTATCTTCAGTCTTCTATTTTCATATACTTGGATAAAGCGTTTCTTGTTTGATTGTAGATTTCATGTATGTGGTAGGAGTAGTATTTATGATTATGCTATATCATTGTCATTATATCATCATAAACACTACAAACCACCACTATAGCCTATTTAGCTATGACATGATTATGTTAACATGAATCACTTATGCTATGAATTACCATTGGTTCAACGATGATTTAGCTCGTTGCCTTAGGATGGCTTGTGCCTAGGCTTCTAAGGTAATTACTTAATATGCTAGCATGGTGCTAGGATAGAAAGTAGCATTGAATGTCTCGTAGACCCACGGATTGAAGAGGTAGGCAGTAGGTGGTGACAATCCTATTTGTCCTTTGTAATCCTCCACGTTTGGCTATGTCACAAGCTGTTGGCGGGAGTCGTCCTAGTATTGATAAGGGTAAACCCATGCCCGATGTGTTAATCAACTTAGCATGAGAATTCAGAATTGACCTTCCTTTATATGTAAATGACATCTAGCCTTCCTTTGGGAGAATATGGATGACACCCTTTGGGAATACTCTTATAGGGGAAATGCTACATCGATAGTTTCCGTGCGCTTCGAATTTATATGTATAATCTAAAATCTATTAACTAGCATTTCTGGCACCACTGCTAGAGATGAATTATTAGTAGTGCGTAGGAACTGTCAACAAGCATTTTTAGCGCCGTTGTCGAGGAAGGCAGCCGAAGTATTGCATGATTGAGTGAATAGGATAGGACCCTGGTAGGTTTAAGTAGGATGACCCTTCTTTGTTTTTGCATTTTATGTGAAAACAGTGTAGTGTATGTCTGGTTTCTGCTTGCTGAGGAACTTTGTTGAAGATCTTGAATCCCTTCTGAGGGATCGACCTCGTGTCGTTACTCCTCAGATGCTTCGAGCGTTAAAGCAATCTGGCGCAACTGCACCAACAACCAAAACGCTAAGGCCCAGAAGACCCTTCGTGAGTTTTTGACTCCCTCTGCTAACAATGTGCTTGTTGGGCCCACTGTTAACATGGGAGACATAAACTTCGAAATTAAGACTGGCCTTATCACTATGGTGCAAGCCAACCCATTTTGTTGGAAGGCTAACGAGGATGCAAATGCTAACATGCAACAATTCCTTGAGATCTACAACGCTTATAAGATCAAGGACTTATCTCCTGATGCTGTCCGTCTTAGGCTGTTCCCGTTCTCTCTTCTTGGGAGAGTGAAACAGTTGTTCTACGTTAAATGAAGTGTTGTAGATACTTGAGAGAAGTGTCCTACGACATTTCTCGCCAAGTTTTTCCCATTGGGCAAGACCAATGCCCTACGTGGAAGAATTTCCAGCTTCTAGCAAGATGCCAAGGAATCTATTCTTGAGGCTTGGGAAAGGCTTTAGGAGTACATCCTAGCCTTTTCCTCCATGGGATGGATGACTGGCTCATAATCAAAAACTTTTACAATGGGCTGATCCCTTCCGCCCGTGACCATGTTGATGCTGCTGCTGGAGGTGCCTTCTTCTCATTAACGGTGCCCAAATCCAAAGATTTGATTGAAAAGATAGTGTCAAACATGGGTTGGAGTGATGAGCGTCTCGAAACATGCCAGCGAGGCATGCACACCTCGAAGTAGGTGGACATGATTGCTGCCAAATTGGTCCTCCTTCTGAAGAAGAATGAGGGACAAAGCAATGGTGAGGTCTGTGGAAATGCCTATGCCTTAGACTCTCACATCACTTGTGATGTCCGTGGCAACACGGGCGATTTGGGCAATGACTGCCCAGAAACCCATGAGGATGCCCAATACGTAGCCAAATATGTCTATCGTCTAGGAGGTCATGGGTGGGTTCAGCCATGCCCATTCTTTCAAGGAGGGTACAACAACAATGGCAACAATGGAAATCAACCCAACTAGACAAAACTTGCCATTGTCCAGCTAAAGATTAATAGGGCTATATCCAAGAAGCTATCGGCCAACGACAAGACCCTAGAAAGCATTGATGCCAAGATTGAAGGACTATCCTCAGACTTGAAGAATCAATTGAGTTTCAACAAGATGTTGGAAACTCAATTGGCTCAAATGGCAGCAATTGTTACTCCAGTGGAGGAAGTGAGTGTGGTCGCTACAAGATGTGGCAAGACCACTCGTGACCCACCGTACCCCACACAAGAGAAGAGGACAACTACAAAGGAGAAGGAGGATGTACCAGTTGGCATAAGTGAACCACTTAGTGAGAGAATGGCTAAGCACTTTGAGGACACCAACTTATTGCCATTCCCTCGCAGACAAAGGACGCCAACAGTGGATGAGCAATTCAACCGCTTTGTTGAGATCATTCAAAAAATCCACATCAATGCGCCTTTGATTGATGCAATGCAAGTACCCACTTATGCTCGCTATCTCAACGACATATTGAATAACAAGAGGACATTGCCCAACACTGAGGTTGTCAAGCTTACGGAGGACTGCAGCGCAACCATGTTCAATAGGCTTCCAGAAAATAAGAAGAACCATGGAGGTTCTACAATATCATGCTCAATTGTGGCTCACCACTTTGACAAGGCCCTTTGTGACCTTGGAGAAAGTGTGAGTGTGATTCCCAAGGTAGTTTTCGATCAGCTAAACTTCAGGAAACTTACTCCAACACCAATGCAACTCCAACTGGCTGATTCTTCAGTCCATTATCCTGCAGGCATCACTGAAGATGTTTTGGTGAAAATCCAGAATTACTTCATACCTGTGGATTTCGTGGTGCTCGACATGGAGGTCCACAAGGATACGCCGCTCATTCTTGGACAACCATTCCTAAGCACCGAGAACGCTTTCATAGTTGTGGGAGCTGGAGAAATACACTTCCATATCAATTGCAAGGAGAAGTTTAACATACGCCCAAAGTTGGAGAAATGCTCCGTGATCTGTATCAAGTATGGGCCGTATGTTAAACACATTCAAGAGGTCAAAATCACACCTCCAAAGGTGGACCCTCTTATTGCATTCATGAGGAACTTGATCTATGGGGAGAACCCGTCTTATCGTCCATGCCGACACCCCAAGAAGACATAGAAGTCCAGGCCTCCCCAAAGGCCCAAGTCGACCAAGCCGCCAAAGAAGGTATGGCAGAAGAAGCAAGACAAGCCATCCGAGCCCATCCCTCTGGGCCTGAATGTCAAGAATTGAAAAAGGAGGAATGTCCATCGCATTGAACGGTGGTCAGACCTAGCCAATAAGCCGAATTTGTAGTTATCTTTTCTTTGTTCTTCTTTTCTCTTTCTTTGGTTTTCCCCATTTAGTTTGATTTTTCCCCACTACATATTTGTTTTTTTAGTAAGTTGAGAATCTTATATTGTCAACAATCATTTTTTCTTTATTTTCACAAAAAGAAAATCATTGTGTTTTGAAATCGGGGTTTTCATTTGGAAAACAGTTTTTCTAAGCTCCAAAATTGGTATTTCACCTACGTGCCAATCCCAATGCCGTTGGGGAGCCACCTGCCAAAAGGGCAAATAGGGGGGGGGGGGCACTTGTCAGTTCAGCCGACCCTCCTATTCTGTCGACTAGGGGAAGGAGCCATTTTGGCTCTCTCTCCTGCAACGGCTACATTTGGTATCCTAGTGACCGTTGGGGAGTGCACGCTATAAACGTTTGCCGTGAGGGGCACTTATCCTCACACTTCACCTCATTTCATACCTCCCGAAAGTCACTCTTGCTCACATTGTTTTTCTTGCTCTTCATTTATGTTCTCTTGACCAATTCCCAACTCAAAAAGATTTGCTTTTGCTTGCATTTGCAATTTGCTCTCAAGTTCTTCAAGGGAAAATTCGTCGGGATTTTGCTTTTGCTAACATCACCTCTTTCGAGTTTTTGCCTTGTTGTGTTCTTGTTGACGGCTGTTACATACCAGTTTAACCCGTCAATATATCTTAATTATGTGAAGGAAATATCATTTCTTGCACACATCACCTTTCTATTTAACCTATGTCCACTTGTCCTTGGAGAAAGTAGTGCATGCAGGGATTCTATGCAGAATTGAAGTGAAACAAGGGGATGGTTCCTATAAAATATCATTTCAGCCAATCAAGCAAAGATGTGTGGTACCACATGGTTCAAATGGTCCACAAATAGAAGTATCCGAGGCCATCCAACGGTGTAGCACTAATGTCAGTCAATGGGACCCATTGGTAGAGACCTGGAGGAAGCACACTGCAAAAGGAGCCAAGACTAGGTCAGTCGACCCCCCTAGTCGGCCGACTAGGTCCTAGCACCAAACACAGTCAAACTCCACGTGTTGGATCCTCCCGGCTTGAAGAGGTCATGGGTGATTGATTCACCCGCGTTTGGTGGCGGGAACCGTCCCTTCTCCAAGCTATAAATAGGACCCCTCACCCCTTACTTCAACACACACCACTTGAGTATTCATCCACTGTATCCACTACTCCTTATAGGTTTAGAGGAGTATAGGCTGTAGAGAGATCTCTAGTCCTCATTCCAAGTAGGAGAGGAGTAGAAGGAGTCTATTCCCAATTTTTAATAGGGAAAGGTATGGCTCTTATATTCCTATTTGTATTTGTGACTTTATTCTTAATAAAGATGTTATCTTTAGCCTTCTATTGTTCATATACTTGGATGAAGTGTTTCTTGTTTGATTGTGGATTCCATGTATGTGGTAGGAGTAGTATTTATGATTATGCTATATAATTGTCATTATATCATCATAAACACTACAACCCCCACTATAGTATAATTAACTATGAAATGATTATGCTAACAAGAACCACTTATGCTATGAATTAACATTGGTTCAACGATGATTTAGTTCATTGCCTTAGGATGGCTTGTGCCTAGGCTTCTAAGGTAATTACTTAATATTCTAGCATGGTGCTAGGATAGAAAGTAGCGCTGATTGTCTCATAGATCCACATATTGAAGAGCTAGGAAGTAGGTGGTGACAGCCCCATTTGTCCTTTGTAATCCTCCATGTTCGGTTATGCCACAGACTCTTGGCGGGAGTCGTCCTTGTATTTCTAGGGGTAAACCCGTGCCCGTTGTGTTAATCCACTTAGCAAGAGAATACATAATTCACATGATCATTAGTAACTAACTTAGGCTATGCATATGTACATTAGAAGCATCATAGGAGTCTCTACCTAACCCTTAGCCTAGTCCCCCTTAACCTCATTATCCCCTTAGGATAGAATGCTCTTGTGTGTGTCACACTACTCCAATTATCATATATCCATCCTTGCTATAACTCTACCTAGGCCAACCTAGTCTCTCCACTTGATGATTGTTTCACTTCCATCTACCATTCCTTTGGAAGAATATAAATGACACCCTTTGGGAATACTCTTAGAGGGGAAATGCTACATTGATAGTTTCCGTGCACTAGTGGATTTATATGTATAATCTAAAATCTATTAACAAGTATTTCTGGCACCACTGCTAGAGATGAATTGTTAGTAGTGCGTAGGAACCATCAACATTGAGAAGGATGAAGATTTAATGGATAAGAGGGTCCCCATTCAAGGGGTGGATCAATGAATGCTCCAGTTCTGTTAGTATGGGATGCACACCTTTGACAATGTGGACATGCTAGCCACATAACTGGACCTCCTATTGAAAAATTAAGAAGGTCAAGCCAATGGAGAAGTGTTTGGGTGATCCAAGCCATGGATATTCACATGATTTGTGAAAATGCATGTCAGCATGGGACTCTTGGGGATCTACCCCTAGGATCCAAGAGGATCCTTCATTTCCAAACAACAACTCCACCGACCACCACCTACAAGGAGGTCAAAAGTGGAATCAATGCAATCAAGGAGGCTATGTGAATTTGAATCCCAACGAATTCAACTTCAACTAGCCTACCTTGAAGTATCTTCTTCATGGCCGAGGAGAAATCAACAACAACATGAAGTAGTTGACCAAGGACAAGAAACTTTGGAGAGCATTGAAGATCCAAGGGTTCCACAATCAATTGTTGGACCCTAAAACTCTGACTAAGCCCATGCAACTTTGGGCAAAATGACATTGTGGATGAAGCGTTTCTAGTTTGATTTTGGAGTCCACATTGCATCATGCCCAAGGAAGCCTCTTGATCATAGATCAAGCATGGGTTGACTCAAAAGAAAATCTTGAATGTCGAAGCAAAACCCCCCATAAGTGGACAACCTCATTGCTTTTTATAAGGAATGAGGACACTTGGTCATGTCATCCACAATGACATTCTAAGAATACGGAGAAGCAAGGGCCATCCAAATGGCCCAAGTTCATTAAGCCGCCAAAAGAATGGCAGAAGAAGGACAAGCCTCACCAAGTCATAAAAGATTATGTTCAAGAAAAAGCTGTCGCAAATTCAACAGGTCTCCATCAAGGCAACGAAGTGGCCGAGGCCACCATGTGGCCCACCTGCCCAAATGACATGCCAAAGGAAGGTTGGCATGTCAATCAAGAGAAGTCATCCGCACCTTCTGTTGACGGTCGTTATATACCAATTTCAACCATTAATATAACTCAAATATGTGACGGAAAAAATGTTTCTTGCACACATCATCGTTAGATTTGACATAATTCCATTTGTACTTGGAGAAGTAGTGCATGCAAGAGTTTTTATGCAGAATTGATGGAGAACAAGGGGAGCCGTCCTGAAAAGTGCCACCTCAGCCAATCACACGACAACATGTGCCATCACATGGATCCATGGACTTATTCCTAGGCTTATACAAGGTAATCCAATGGCAATTCGCACGAGATGAAGCATGAGCCCACTTATCAGTCACTCGGAGGAAGCACAACTGAGGGGGGGGGGGGCAAGACTAGGTCGGCCGACCCCCTAGCTCGGCCGACCCCGTGGTGCTAAACCTTGGTAACGGACACGTGGTTCTCTCTTGTGGTGCCCTCAAGGGGGTGAATATTGATTCACACGCTAAATGTGGTGAGAACTGCCTCTACTCCTAGTGTAAATAGGGTGTGCCTCACTTCTCCCACACACACCACTCAAGCATTCTCTCTTGTGTTACACTAGTGCTCTCTTAGTCCTTATTGGAGGTTAGGATGTAGAGAGGAGCCTCTATTCCCAAGTCCAAATTGGGAAAGGTATGGCTCATGTATCTTTTCCTTTTTTTGTGACCTTATTCTTTATGATAATGTTATTATAGTCTTTACTTATTCATATACTTGGGCAAAGCATTCCTTGTTTGGTTATGGAGTCCATGTATGTGTTAGATGTAGATGTTGTTATGATATAGTCATAATGCTCATATGACGTTATCATAAAAATCATACACCACCACTATAGTCTCATTAGGTATTAATATGGTTATGTTAATATGAGTAAGTTAGTGCTTAGTCCCAACATTGGCATCAACAATTTTTAGGTTAGTCATTGCCTTAGGAAGGTACTTGTACTGCAGCTCTTAAGGTATTTACTCAACATGTAAGTGTGGTGCTTAAATCGTTAAGTAGAGTTGGATGTCTCGTAGACCCACGGGTTGTAGGGGTAGGCGGCAGGTGGTGACAGCTCTGTCCGTCCTTCGTAATCCCCAACGTTTGGTTACGTCGCATGCCCGAGGCAGGAATCATCCTTATTTTATCAGGGGTAAACCCGTGCCCGATGTGTTGGGCCACTAAGCCCTAGTACTCATTGTTAGCATATTCATGTGTACACTAATAGGCTATGTATATGAACGCTTAAGGCACAATAGGAGTATCTCCATCTCTAACTTATCCTTCACTAAGACATTCTTACCCCTTAGAGTAGTTTGCTTATGTGTGTGTCACACTACCCCACTACACTATTTACCCATCCTACTGGATCCCTTACTAGAACACCATATTCTTTTCTTGATCTTGCCACACTTCCCTTTGCCTTCCCTTGGGATAAACAAATACGATACTCTAGGCAATACTCTTGGCCCAAGTGCTACAGTGGTACTTTCCATGTGCTTGCACATCTCATCTTGCTTTGACTTTGGTTAGCCAAGTGCCTCTGTAAAACTGGCCTTTGCTACTAGGATGAATTGTTAGTGTTAAGAAATACCAACAAGCATTTCTAGTGCCGTTGCTCGAGAAGTCATAGAAGATTTGCATGCTCATGTAGTAGTTATGATTCTAGTAGTTTTTTAGTAGGATAACCTTGCTTTGTTTTTGAATTCATTGATGTGAAAACAGGGTAGGGTATGATTGGTTTACATTTGCTGGTTAACTACGTAGAAGATCCCGAGTCACTGCTGAGAAAAGTTCAACCTCGTGTTGTTCCTCCTCAGTGATCTTGTTGGCAAGGAACCATGTCATCTCCACAGCATGGCACTACAAGCCAATGTACCAGAAGATTCTTTGTGAGTTTTCGGCCCCCTCTGCTAACAACGTGCCTACTGGGCCAAATGTCAACATGGGAGACATAAACTTCAACATCAACGAGGATGCCTACTGCATCTAATCACTATGGTGTAGGCTAATCCCTTCTGTGGGAAAGCGAATGAGGATGCAAGTGCTCACCTGCAACAATTCCTTGAGATTTGTAGCACTTACAAGATCAAGGATGTGATGCCTAATGCCATCGATCTTTGACTGTTTTCGTTCTCCCTCCTTGGAAGAGCGAAGCAGTAGTTCTATGTGAACCGAAGTGCTATAAACACTTGGGAAAAGTGTTCTACGACATTCCTCACCAAATTATTCCCATTGGGGCAAGACCAATGCCCTACATGGAAGGATTTCAAGCTTCCAGCAAGAGCCCAAGGAGTCCATTCCTGAGGCTTGGGAATGGATGTAGGCGACTGATGATTAGCTCATCATCCAAAACTTCTCCAACAGGTCGACTCCATCAGCCCGTGACCATGTGGATGCTGCTGCTGGAGGAGCCTTCTTCTCGCTTAGGGTGTCCAAATCTAGAGAGTTAACTGAGAAGATGGTTTTCGACATGGGTTTGAGCGACAGCGTCTAGAGCCCCACAACGAGACATGCACACTACCGATGTGTTCTTATGACACTTCCCCTGGACCTGCAATGTGACCAGCCCGTGGAGGTTCTTGATCGGCAGGGCTTAGTCCTTAGGTGAGGTTGCACGTATGAGAGATGGTGAGATAGTGGTTTTATGTGGTTCGGGCCACCGGAGCGTAATAACCTACTCCACGGTGTTAGTTTTATTGCTGGAACGTGTGCTCTTTTGGGTGTGAATGCGTGTGTTTAGTGTGTATGAAGTTGCATCCCTTGAAACGGATGCGGTCTGGTCCTTTTGTAGACAAGGCCGGACACCTTAGAAGTGGGGTTAGGGGCCCAAAAGGTGGCCCAAGGTGATGTTATTCTAAAGATCTAAGGCTTCTTGCATAAGCTTCCTCTGACCGTTGCTTGAAGACCCACCGTCTTGCTGCCTCAGCCACTAATGGTCCATGCATAGTCATTGATGATGGCAGGGGATGTCCCGTCTAACTGTCCTGTCGCTGTAAGCTACCCACTTGGCATAGTGGGTAGGCCTGCGGTGTCTTCACTGTGATGCGAATGGGCGTAGCGATACCTGACAAGAGGCATGCGCCGCGTCATGCACTTGTGTAAGGTGCGTGTCTTCAATGCCCAATTTAGACAAGGCGCACTGCCCCTTAACTCTCGCAATCCACTGTCCACAGAAAGTTGCTAGACATGTGGCAGCAGAAGAGCTAGCCTCTGTGGTGGAGGCTGGGTCCCGTACTATGAGCCACGTGGCTGCATTGGAACGCGCCCTGAGGGGAGCCGGGGATCCGGGACTATAGGACATGTGGTAGAGCCGGAGCTCACCTCCGCGCGAGCAGGCCGACCTGGTGCTTCGGACCATGTGGCAGCACCAAAGCCCAATCCTATGGAGGACCTGGGTCCCGTCCTGCTGGACATGTGGTCGCTCGGGAGCCCATCTCTTTGGGGGAGCTAGACCCCGTCTTGATATCCATGTGGCAGCACCGGATCTTGCATCTGAGGTAGGCTGAGGTCCGGTCTAGAAAGGTGGCACCATCGGACCAGGCCTCAGCAGGGAGGCAATGTACTTAGGTGCTTTTAGATTATGCACAAGGGTACCCAGTATGTCGTGTGTCGATAGTGGCCCTGGGTCCATCGTGTGGGGATGTGATGAGCCTGAGGGTGGAGCCATATCCTTACTTTCCCGAGCTTTCTTTTGATTTCATCTTAGTCATACGAAGCCGTGCACACCTCTGCCATTGTGGCCACGTGTCCCTCTCTAGTTGAGGGGTCGTGGCGACGAGATCTTTACTTGCCGCAGCATCTTTATCGCGACGGTCCCAATGTGTCTGTTGTGCTTCTACTGCTCCTGCTCTGCCTTTATGGGAGTCACTGGAGTTGCCCTCTTAGGTGGGTGCCCGCTCGGGCTAGTCTTTCTGACAGGGGACCTGGGCCCCGCTATCATGGACGTTATGGGTTGAGCAGTGGTTTTCGGGCCCATGCGACCCACACGATGCGCTCAAATCTCGCCGTGGTGATTAAAAGGAAACCTTTGTGGGCAAAGGTGGTTCCTTCCTTACTCACACCCGAGCGTTTGAGCCTTCGTCTTCCTCCTTGGGCACCCGAGTTTCCCCCACCTACGAGGTTCTTGACTCATGCTCTAATGGCCACGGACTTGCCTCCTTCCCGCACGGTGGACGTAGCGCCCGTGAGGCGGCTGCTTGGCTGGGAGGACGAGAAGCGGCAGGATATGATTCGTCCTGATTCCCTACCTCTCAACTTGGAGAAGGAAGAGATCGTCTTCTTTACCTCGTACATGTACTCCAGGTTTGTTCCACCAGTTTCCTCCTTCCTTGTCACACTTCTGGAGGTTTTCAGGCTCCAGCTTCAGCACCTGTTGCTAAACTCGTTGGTGGTGGTGGCGGTGTTCTCATTATTTTCTAAGATGCTTGTCAGAGTATATCCGTTAGTGCCGGTGTTCCGGCAGTTTTTCATGCTGAGGCATACTGGGAAGAGCAAGACAAACTTCCTCGACGCCTACTACTTCCAACAGCGGGCCAATAGTCCTTTCAAGTACATCACCCCTCTTCCCGCAGCGATGTGGGATGGTTGGAGCGGTGACTAGGTGATCCTAAACGCTGATCCCCATGACCGCATGGTCTTGACCAACGAATGACTGGTGCTTAGGAAGAAGACCTGGGAGGAGCGCCTGGAGTTGGAGCCAAATTATACCCCTGTGATGGAGAGGATCCGATACCTGGTGGACCATGGTTTGTCATTGTTGATGGTGCTGGCAGACTTCGTGCGTTGATGCCTGGCCCCCCTCCAGCATCGTTTCCTCGAGACATGGCTACACTTTGGGCCATAGGACGGCACCAGGCTAGTGAGGGGTTGTGACACGGAGATGACCCGCGAGAGATGTTTGATGTGATGTCTAAGGTGTGTTATGACCAGCAATCCTCCGTTGACTTCACCCGCCCACATCCTTGTCTGCCACTTTGCATGGACCGGGACCTCAAGATAAAGATACTGAGGGAGATGCCAAACCTGGACGCACTCGGTCTCGCGTTGCGGCAGGTTAGAGACGCGGACCATGGACTGATCATCACCAACTCTCCACAGGAGTCTGCATCTGGTTTGGGCTCCGAAGTGCTGACGGTGGAAGACTGGTCCTTCGATAGGGGGAAGGGAAAAGTTTTGGTCCCTGATATGGAGAATGGAAAGTCGCTGGTGGTCGAGGGTGTGAAGGATAAACGTCCTCGGTCACCATCGAGGGAACCGACAATGGTGACCTTTGTCCAAAGCAAACGTCCGATGGAGCGCCCATCCTCCGCCTCGGGTGTTGACGGCTCTTTGAGCGGAGGCCCCGCCCACCAAGTGATGAGTCTGCTATCAATTGAGGACGGTGCACGAGACAACGTCTCCGCCGCTGGTGCAGTCCAGGAAGCCAATGAGGGCTTCGGGAGCACTACATCCGTGGAGCCCCAGGGAAAGAGGCCTTGGGCCGCTAGCGGTCTTGTCGTGGGCTTGGCGATTGATGTTGGTGGCAGCTCTGGAGGAGGCCCTAGAAGTGGCGCCATTGGGGTCAGTGGGGACACACCGATGTGTGCCGTCAGTAGTGTTTGCGGTTCTAGTGGAGGCCCAGTCGGATTGACCCCGTCCGCCGTAATGACAGCAGAGCCCACAGCCTCAAAGTCGCCAAAACTCGAGGGCCGCTGGAGTTTTTGGTTACTTCGGTAAGGCATTCTCACCGAATCCTGCATCATTGTCCCATCTGTTCTCTTATTTGAACAGACTTTGACTCCAATTTTCAGTTCTTTATCAGTTGTGGTGCCGTGTGTGAGCAGTGAAGCACCTCCGGGTTCCATGCTGGAGGTAATGCTGGAGTCTCCTCAGCAAGTTGAGGGTCTGACCCCTAAGGCTGCTATTCCTACAGGTGGCGCCTCGGGCAATGGTGGTGTTGCCGTTCTGGGTGGTGCCATGAGTTTCGCTCAACGCCTGGTGGCGAGGTCCCCAACACTTGTGTCCTTGCCCACATCACCGCAGGGGGAAGAGGTTCTCGAGGTGATCACCGGGAGGCCCTCCATAGCTTCAGTAGAGCTAGAGCACTTCTCCGACGTCATCGACTCGGCGCAGTCCAGCATCAACTTGGTGCAGTCCAACCTCCGCAGAGTGCAGCATGCCCTTGCCCTAGAGTGGGAGAAGTTGCGAGTAGAGGACGGACAACTCCGGGCCTGGGAAGACCTTTTGAGGTCCAGAATCAATGAGGTGAAGGAGAAGCACCGGAAGGAGGGTGAGGAGCGGGAGTTGAGGTGCCACTTGGTGAATGCCATGGACGCCGCATCCCAGAAGATTCTAGATGATGCCAAGACAACCAATTGGGCGGCTAACACCCGCCTTAGTGCCCTTTAAGAGCTTTGAGTGACCCTGGACACTACGAGGCCGATGTTGTTGAGCGGGAGGCCATTGTTTCTAAGCATGAGGCAGCGGACCGAGCGATGAGACTCAGGCTAAGGTAGATCGAGACAGGTTGCAGTCTCACATCAGAGACGTTGAGATTCACGAGAGAAACCTGGCGCTGGATCAGGAGCAGCACCTAGCGAAGCGCCAGGAACTCCTCCATCTAGATCTTGAGTCCAAGCTCGGGAGCAGATTTTGAAGCGCCGCGTCTGGGAGCTCGATCAGAAGAAGCGACAGGTGACCCGTTGTCTAGAGGACGAAGTTAGAGCGCTGGCGGAGATAGTGGCATCCCACGTTCTGGTGTGCTACCAGAGTCGATAGTCGGAGATACCTCTGGACTCGGTAGTCGACGACCCTGTCGCGGCACGTGAAAAGGTGGCAATGGTAGAAGTCAAGGACGCCACCAAACAAGTCTCCGCACAATTCGCAAGAGATTGAGGCCGATGCCCCATAGGCAGGGGCACCATTGTATCTAGGGCTCTCCCCTTTGTAAATATCCTTCAACAAATTTGAATTCATGTTTGGCTTCTTGGTTGTGCCTTGTGCTTCCCATCTTGTTCACCCAGGCTCTTACCAGCGTAAGGGCCTGAAAAACTCTGCTGACTTCATTAGTTTTTTAGGAACCAATGATCCCACAGTTGACATAGCCGATCTGCCGTCAGCTGATGTCCTGCCAATGGAACCCCCTTACAAGGACCTCTCGTAGATGTCTTCAACGGGCCACCAACAGAGCAGGGGAGGTTTGAGTAGTTGACGTTGGCAGGCCTCTTAAGGGGCGCCAAGCTTTGCTTTGAAACTCATGGTTGTTGCCGAATTTTTTGGCTTCACCCACCATCATCGCACGGATGTCGACGGCGGGCCCCCTAGGAGGTGGCAGAGTTGGTTGCTCTACTGTCTCCATCATCATCGTAGAGATGTCGACGGCAAGCCCCCTAGGAGGTGCTGAAGCTGGATGCTCCATGTCGACTACCATCATCGCAGGGTCGTCGACGGCAGGCCTGCTTAAATGTGGCCTAGAGGGGGTGAATAGGCTTTGAAAGTTTTCCTTCACACTTAATCAAATCATTAAATTCCTGGTGGACCGGACTTGTCTGGTGTAACTACGGACTAGTCTGGTGTGCTTGTGTGGTGTGAACTTTCAAGCGTTAGAGCAGAATTTGTATGTGTTATAGTAGCGGAATTTAAAAACCTATTGAAACAAACTTGATCGAACAATTAGTATTGCAAACTTGCACGTGGAACACAAACTACTTGATATATCAATTTTAATGCCCTATATGATGAATTTTGCAAAAGTAAAAGAGATGAGCACATGGGACATGGATTTTTACTGAGGTTCGATCTCACCAAAGAGATCTACGTCCTTGTTGAGGAGTCCCACAAAGGGCCGGGTCTCTTGAAACCCTTTTTCCTCGTCAAGCCACAGCAAAAGCCCGACTTCATTCCACTATCACGGGTAATCACGGAGTTTGTAGGGCAACCTCAAACGTTGAGGGCTCCCACAAAGACTTCAACCGAAAAAGTGATATGATACACTCGAAAAGATTACAAATAATGCAGGAGTGTAAAGAGGTAAAACCCCAAGAGCTCAATCACGTGTAGAAAATGATCTCCCAATCCCAAATCTGAATTCTCAAAAAAATTCACTTTTGAGGACCTTAGATGTGTGGGGAGATGTGTTTTGTGCTCTTGGGACGAGTGGCGGTGCTAGGGTTTCAGTTCTCGACAGTGGAATGCGAGAGTTGTGTTTGTGGGGTCGTGGATCTCCTATTTATAGTGTTTCCAAGATTATTACTATTAGGGATCGTGACATTTGGACTAGTTCGCTCTAGCACCGGACTTGTCCGGTGTGCTAAGTAAAATCTGTGTGGAATTTTCAGCACACTAAAAACCCTAATATGTGTGAGGTATATCGGACTAGTTCGGTAGGTATCCATACATGTCTGGTGCCCCGTTTATTGGAATACCAGAAAGTTTCTCGGACTAGTCCGGTCCATGAACAAACTTGTTCGGTGCATAGTGTTATGAAACATCAAAGAGTTTCTCGGACTAGTCCTATCCATGAACGGACTTGTCCGGTGCACAGTGTTATGAAACATCGGAGAGTTTCTCGGACTAGTCTGATCCATGAACGAACTTGTCTGGTGCATGGTGTTATGGAACATCAGAAAGTTTAACGGACTAGTCTGGTCTACTATGAAGTGAGACTACAGAAAGTTGAATGGACTAGTCCAGTTTGTGAACAGACTAGTCGGGTGCTTGGTGAATTATTAAGACCTTACAGCTACACAAAGACATGAGCTTTTGGGATTTGTCTCTCACACACATCCTATAGAATTATGTCTACTTTGCACTTTATCCATCAAATAGGGCTTTTCCTTTTTCTTCACCACTTCATTATTCACCTTTTTGAGTGCACCAACTATCTAATCTTAGTTAACCTGCATTCATATCATGTAATTCATTAGGATCTCATTTCTTTGTCATCAATCGTCCAAAACCCACAAGGGAATGCCTAGATGCACTTTCAATCTCCGCCTTTTTGGTGATTGATGACAACCAATTGAGATTTCACAAATAAGAGTCAAAATTGATTTTCATAAAGTGTGCAAATATGAGAATGACAAATGGACAATAAGAACTTCTCACATACATGCACTCTTTACGGTGGGGTGCCTATAACATGTGTGATCAATTAATGTGATGCGCAAAGTTAAGTGCATAAAAATTATAGCAGCAACCATCACATTAATTTTAAACTAAGCAACACACATTCACATTAAATAAAATAGGCACATCCAAAAGAGATTACAATAATTTGAAATAAAGATCTTCTTGTGAATCTTCTAAAATCTGAGATGATCTGATTGGCTCAATTTATAGCTTCTCACAAATTGCTTTGATGTTGGTCTGCATGTATCTTTGATGTCTCTTCCTGGTCAAACTCTCCTTGTGCTGCTTAAATTCCACTTTGCGGTAGGATGCAAAGATGAAGAAAAGCATTTTTAGCACACCAATGGAGGACTCTCTGGACAGTGGAGGAGCAAGACTAGCAGCTGGAGTCCTTGTGCCTTCATTTGCTTGCTCAGATCTCTGCTCCACTATAGGTGAGGCAGGAGCAGAAGGAATAGTGTTGACTGTAGAGTTCTGGGGTTTGAGGTTGGTGTGCTCATGATCCTTGACAAACTAAAGTTCAGTCACCTTCTCAATCATGAACATGATGTAAGGTGCATAGCCACAGGACCTGTTTGGGGTAATGGAGATGTTCACAATGTCATTGTAGATGTACACAAAGACATTGAAAGTTCTTCTCTGTCTAATAACTTTCATCAAGGTCCTTAGAGTCCCTTGGATGGTTCCTGCATCTCCTTCCTTTGGAGCTATGGTCTTTCTCAGAATTCTATTCAGAACTATAAAGAATGGCTTCAAATACTTGGTAGTTAGAGGCTTGTAAGGCATTCTTGTGTCATAGAGGAATTCTAGCTCTTCCTTCTCCAAAGGCTTTAGATTATGAATTGTGCGATCATTGTCCAAGGAATTCTCAAGATGTATCCTTGCAAACTCTTCATAGGTGACACTATACATGGATCCATGTATCATCCAAATCATATTATCCCCATCATCAAAGGCGAAGTACAGAGTATAGTAAAATTGCCTGATGACTTCATTGTTCCAGTTATATTGGAAAGACAGAAGATCCTTCAAACCATGTCTTTCCAATGCCTCCAGGACCTCTTGATAGGCTTGGCACTTCTTGGATTGGAGGTAGTTGACATTGACCCACTAACATTCAATCACCGGGTTCCTCATCTTCATGTAAACATGCTCATAATAGTGAGCATGAAAGTTGCTCCACAACCTTGGATCAGCTGACTGCTTGGGTTGCTCATAGTCTTCAAATTTTCTGTATTGATAAGCTAGTTAATTTCCCTTTCCAGTAAAATCATCATCTGAAGGCTGCCTGTTGCGGTGAATAGGAGCCTTAATCATCAACGGACCAATGGGACCATTTGCAAGTCCTTTCCCTTTGTTGGCGCTTCTTCTGGGTACCGTTGAGCTGGCACCAACATCATTCTTGCTTATAGCTTTCTCCACTACCAATCTCCTCTTCTCGGGAAGAGAATCGTCGGGAGGAGAGGAGTGAGCACTGTAGTCATGCATCTTCTTCATGACTCTCTCTTTGACTCTTTGTACCCTTGCACGGTCACGCTTGGCTTCATAATCAAATGAGTTGTCCTCGGAAGCTGATGACATCATGCCTAATAGGGGAATTCAAGGATTAATAAGAATTCATTGTAGACTTTGTGGAAATAAGAATTCAGAGGTTCAATTTGTCAAAGTACCGGAGTTGTTCATTTTTAGAGTGCAGACTTGTTCGGAGGATCGGACTTGTCTGCACAAAACACCGGACTAGTCCGGACTGACGTATGAACCCTAGCTTCCTATTTCAACAAATCTAGCTCAAATTGATGCAAAACGAGTAGGAATACAGTAGGAATAAATATATAAAGGTAATGTACACCCTAGCAATCAAGAAAAATAAGCAATACTGGAGGAAATGTGAGAACTATGGTTAAAGAAGATTTTTTTACCCAAAAATTTGGTGGTTGAAGATGAAAGCGCGGAGTTTGGTCTGTATTAGTCGAGAGTGATGAAGCTTTGCGGCGAGGAGAATATTTCTTTTGGAGAAAACTTCGATTTTGGTGAACAAAAGTGAAAATCGGTTTTGGAACTAGGTTTTGAGGAGGGAGAAAGCAAATGCAATTGTGAGGGAACGAAGAAGAAGTCTGGGCGTCGGGCTGACTTGAAAACTTAGGAATTAGGACTAGTCCGGTATAGGGCTGGACATGTTCGGTATTTCGGATTAGGGCCGGACTAGTCTGAAGCAAAGGAGTAGTCCGGTGCTGACACCGGACTAGTCCGTGTCCGCAGGACTTATCAGAATAAGAACCAAGGTGAAATTGGAAGTTTGATCTAATAGTGATCTAAAGGACATCATTGTACAAATAATATTGATGAACATGGCCAGTAAGAAATCAAAAATCATATAATGGTCGTAATTCACCAGGATTCACTAATTTAAATAGTTTTCAAGAGAAAATCAAGATAAGGGATAATTTTTTGCAATGTAAGTAACATTTGAAGAATCAATCAGGTATTTTATGTTTCAAGACACATTAGAACATTGCACACAAAACCTATACTCAGTTTGGCATGGAGCTTAGATGCACAAGAGTTTAATAAATTATGAACATAGATTGATATATCAGCTTCATGATGTCTAGAAATATTTATGGTCCTGTAAAGTCTTTCTCTTCTTTATTTTGTTCATCTCCCCCTTGACCATTGCCTCCATTGTTGTACTAATTATTTTGATCTTTTTGAAGTTGATTTTGTACATATGGAGCTCTCTCTCATGTCGAGGTTCCCCCTTAATCATTGCTCTTCGTTTGTTGTACATCTTGAACACTTGTGTTGATAGTATAGGTGGAGATGAACTTGGATTTTCACTGTACCCCATGAATGTTTTTCTTTCCTCCAGTCATGTGGTTGATGCCAATTAAGCACTTCTTTTGATCCACCGGAGGGGGTAGTCCTGCAAAACAGAATTATGCCTTGGTTCTAGGTACCCAAACTTTCTTGGGTCCTAGGAGGTTAGTGATAAGACATTTGGGCATCCATACACAAGATTTTGTACTCTTGTGAAGTGGCCCAACATACTTGGCTTAAACATAGTTAAATTCATTCTTCATAAGAACATATGAGGCATTAAAGTCATGAAACATAATGGTCAATCCATTTTTAGATTTTTCATGTAAGGAAGGAACATGTTTGGTATTCTTAACTTGACTTGAGCTTTCCTTGACAAAAGCAATCAATTCCTTGCTATTCTTGAGGTTTATAGCATTCCGCTTTTCACCACGAGAATATCCAAGGCCATCGTTTACATTCAGAGCTCTAGTAACCGAGTATGCACTTCGTGCATACTTGATTTTCTCGTGGTCAAAAATGCCACCTTTGGGTGAACCTCTGCTTCGTGCCATGTTAAGCTCATTTTTCATGTTAAGAACCAAGTTAGCACAATTACCAGCTTTAGGTGGAATGGACTCAATATTTGGGGAAGGTGAGCTCTTCAAAGAGGAGGGAGCACTTTGCTTGAGTGATTAAAATTGTACTTGAAGATTCTTGTGAACTTTTGTCAGGTCAACAAGTTCATCTTTAAGTACAACATTCAAATCATTTAGATTTGAGCAAGTTTCCTTACTCAAAGCTAGCTCATGCTCAAGTGCTTCTCTCTTTTCTTTTTCAAGCTCGAGAGCATTTTCAACCTTATAGTGTCTCTCCTTTGGAAGCATGAGCATATCTTCTTGTAGGTTGATAAGATCTTCCTTCTCAAATATTTCATCCATCAAAATTTTCATTTTAGCTAATGCAGTTTTACTTAAACCCTTAAACATGTGTTGATTTTCATCACAGCTATCGAAATCATCATCACTAAGGGAATGTAAAGATGAAGGTCTATATTAAACATTTTCTTACCTTCAATAGCCATAAGGCAAGTGTGGTTGGGCTCCTTCCATTGTACCAAGTTTGGAAAGTGAGTGGACTTCAAGAGGGCTTCTTGATGGCAATTGTTGTCATCTCATCTTCATCATCCGAGAAGGACTCGTCATTTTAGTCCCACTCCTTGCCGATGTGTGCTTGATAAGCTTGTCCTCTTTTCTTGAAGGTTTTCTTCTCTTAAGGCTTCACTTCTTTCTTCTTCTTATTTTCTTGGCAATCAATTATGATGTGCCAATATTCACCATAGTTGTAGCTTGAGCATCTAGATCCTGATTCGTCTTTTTATTTGTTTTTGTCTTCACTAGAATTGTTGCCTTTCCTTCTTCTCATCATGCGCTTGAATATTTTCATGAAGAGGATCACTTCTTCCTCATCCATATCAGTGCTCACATCATCAATGTCTTTGTCATCTTGCACTTTATGGACCTTCTTGTCTTTTGATTTCGTAGTCGCCTTGAGGGCTACCCCTTTATTCTTTGATGAAGTCAGCTCAGCAAGATCCTTCACATATTTGGCTTCCTTTTCTATCATCTCGTGGTCGATGATTTTGCCCAATAGTTCACCTAGAGTCATTTTATGGAACACTGGACATTCTCGGATCATCGAGCATAAAGTGACTTTTCGGGGCATGAATGCCCTTATCATCCTCTTGACGACTTCAGGATCGGTCCACTTCTTGCTTCCATAGGAACTAATCTTGTTGATAAGCGCCTTCATTCGGTTGTACATCTCTTGAGGTGATTCGCCCTCCTCAATGGCAAACCTCCCCAATTCTCCTTCAAGCATCTCAATTTTTGCTTCACGAACTGAGTATTTTCGCTCACGTGCGGTCTTGAGGTTATACCATATTTCCTTATCACTTTCCGGTCCATCAATCTTTGTAAAGTCTTCTCGGCTCATGGAATAAGTGTTCACTGCAATGGCTTGTGTGTTGCGGTGAATTTCTTACTCTTGCTCTGGGGTGAGTTCATCGTTGGTATCTGGTATATCTACACCTGTACACACAACATGCCAAATATTGGGGTTTAAGTTGATAAGATACATTTTCATATTATACTTCCACATTGTATAATCATTTTCGTAAAAATGAGGAGGTCTTCCCATATGAATTAAAAGATAATGATTGTTAGAATTAAGACAATCGTAATTATAAGGATATCGGGAGTAGTCATGATGACCACTCCCCGTCATCTTCTCGTCTTCTTCCTTGCCCTTTTTGCTTAGGTGTTTCTTCCTTAGAAGCGCCTTGAGTTGATGCACTTTTTCATCATCGTGTTTGTTTTCCTTGAGTACATCGAATGCCTTTGTGTCATGTTCATCTTTGGTGTTGGGCACCTTAAGGATATCGTTGTTCTTGTCAGAGGCCATTGATCTCTCTGTGCGGTGAGTCTTGTAAATGGAGAACCTACTCTGATACCAATTGAATGTGGCCTAGAGGAGGGTTGAATAGGCTTTGAAAGTTTTCCTGCACACTTAATCAAATGTTAATTTCTTGGTGGACTGGACTTGTCCGGTGTAACTGCGGACTAGTCTGGTGTGCTTGTGTGGTGTGAACTGATCAAGTGTTAGAGCAGAAATTGTATGTGTTATAGAAGCGGAATTTAAACAACTATTCAAACAAACTTGGTTGAACAATTAGTATTGCAAACTTGCACGTGGAACACAATTTACTTGATAGATCAATTCTAATGCCTTAGATGATGAAAATGGCAGAAGTAAAAGAGATGAGCACACGGGGCACGAATTTTTACTGAGGTTCGATCTCATCAAATTCGGGTCTCTTCAAACCCTTTTCCGTCATCAAGTCACCACACAAGGCTGACGTGATTCCACTATCACGGGTAATCACCGAGTTGGTGGGGCAACCTCACACGTTGAGGGCTCCCACAAAGATTACAGCTGAAAAAGTGATCTAATACACTCGAAAAGATTACAAGTAATGCAAGAGTGTAAAGAGATCAAACCCTAAGAGCTCAATGACGCGTAGACAACAATCTCCCAATCCTAAATCTGAATACTGAAAGAATTTCCCTTTCTATGACCTTAGATGCGTGGGGAGATGTGTTTTTGTGCTCCTGGGATGAGTGGCGGTGCTAGGGTTTCAGTACTTGACAGTAGAATGTGAGAGTTGTGTTTGTGGGGTCGTGGATCTTCTATTTATACTGTTTCCAAAATTATTACTGTTAGGGATCCCGACAGCTGGACTAGTTCGCTCTAGGGACTGGACTTGTCTGGTGTGCTGAGTAAAATCTGGGCGGAATGTGGAGCACATTAAAACCCTAATATGTGTGAGGTATATTGGACTTGTCCGGTAGGTGTCCAGACATGTCCGGTTCCCCCGTGTATTAGAACATCAGATGGTTTCTTGGAATAGCCCAGTCCATTAATGGACTTGTCCGGTGCATAGTGATATGAAACATTAGAGAGTTTCTCAGACTAGTCCGATCCATGAACGGACTTGTCCGGTGCACGATGTTATGAAACATCAGAGAGTTTCTCGTACTAGTTTGATCCATGAACTGACTAGTCTAGTGCACAGTGTTAAAGAACATCGGCAAGTGTAATGGACTAGTCCAGTTCATGAATAGGCTAGTCTGGTGCACTGTGAAGTGAGACTACAGAAAGTTGAACAGACTAGTCCAGTTTGTGAACGGACTAGTTCGGTGCTCAGTGAATTATTAAGGTTGATTTTAAGCCCTGACCCCTACCCAAAGACTTGAGCTCTTGGGATGTGCCTCTCACACACATCCTATACAATTAAGTCTACTTTGCGCTTTATCCATCATTTGGGCCTTTTCCTTTTTCTTCATCACTTCATTTTTCACTTTTTGAGTGCACCAACTATCTGACCTTAGTTAACCTGCATTCATCTCAATGAATTCATTATGATCTCATTTGTTTGTCATCAATCATCCAAAACCCACAAGGGAATGCCTAGAAGCACTTTCAATCTTTGCCTTTTTGGTGATTGATGACAACCAATTGAGATTTCACAAATAAGAGTAAAAATTGATTTTCATAAAGTGTGCATATATGAGAATGACAAATGAACAATAAGAACTTCTCACATATATGAACTCTTTATATGGGGTGCCTATAACATGTTTGTGATCAATTAATGTGATGCGCAAAGTTAAGAGCATAAAAATTATAGCAGTAACCATCACAGTAATATTAAACTAAGCACCACACATTCACATTATATAAAATAGGCACATCCAAAAGAGATTACAATAATTTGTAATAAAGATACATGTCCTCAATAACTAGTCCTTAAGTTTACAAAATAATCTACTAGTCTCAATCTCTCCCCATTTGGCATCAAGGAACCAAAAAGAGAAAAATTGAGTGGAATCACTCTTTGCCACTGCCCCCTCACTCTCGATCCTCTTGTCATCTTCCTCTTCAAGTCCATGATGAGGAGTAGGAGGTGAGACACCTGCTAGTCCAAATGAGCTCAACTCTTACTCAGGGAGGGGGGCCATCTCACTGATATCTTCTTGTGAATTTTCTGAAATCTGAGGTGATCCCACTGGCTCAATTTCTAGCTTCTCACAAATAGCTTTGATGCTGTCCTGCATGTATCTTTGATGTCTCTTCTTGGCCAAACTCTGCTTGTGGTGCTTAATTTCCACTTTGCGGCAGGATGCAAAGATGGAGGAAAGTATTTTTAGCACACCACTGGAGGACTCTTTGGAGAGTGGAGGAGCATAAGTAGCAGCTGGAGTCCTTGTTCCTTCATATGCTTGCTTAGATCTCTACTCCACTACAGGTGAGGCAGGAGCTGAAGGAATAGTGAAGACTTTGGGCTTTTGGGGTTTGAGGTCGGTTTGCTCAGCAACCTTGACAAACTCAAGTCCTGTCACCTTCTCAATCATGAACATGATGTAAGGTGCATAGCCACAAGACCTGTTTGGAGTAATGGAGATGTTCACAATGTCATTGTAGATGTACTCAAAGACACTGAAAGATCTTCTCTTTCTAATCACTTTCATCAAGGTCCTTAGAGTCCCCTGGATGATTCCTGCATCTCCTTCCTTGGGAGCTATGGTCTTCCTTAGAATTCTATTCAGAAACGCAAAGAATGGCTTCAAATACTTGGTAGTTGGAGGCTTGTAAGGCATTCTTCTGTCATAGAGGACTTCCAACTCTTCCTTCTCCAAAGACTATAGATTGTGAATTGTGATGTCATTGTCCAAGGAATTCTCAGGATGCAAACTCTTCATAGGTGACACTATACATGTATCCATGTATCATCCAAATCATCTTATCTTATATCGGAAGGATAGAAGATCCTTCAAACCATGTCTCTCCAATGCTTCTAGGACCTCTTGATAGGATTGGCACTTCTTGGATTGGAGGTAGGTGACATTGACTCACTGACATTCAATCACCGGATTCCTCATCTTCATGTAAACATGCTCACAATAGTCAAAATGAATGTTGCTCCAGAACCTTGGATAAACTGACTTCTTAGGTTGCTCGTAGGCTTCAATCTTGCAGTATTTATCTGCCAGTTCATTTCCCTTAACGGTAAAATCATCATCTGAAGGATGCCTATTGAGGTGAATAGGAGGCTTCATCTTTAACGGGCCAAAAGGACCACTTGCAAGTCCTTTCCATTTGTTGACGCTTCTTCTGGGTACCGTTGAGCTGGCACCAGCATAATTCTTGCTTATAGCTTTCTCCACTTGAAAGTGCATCTAGGTTCCCCGTGGGTTTTGGATGATTGATGACGACAATTAAGTCGCTAATAAGCTCAAGTGATCTTAGCACAGGTATGGACTCAATTGGAGACGCAAACCCTCAAAAAGGAAAAGGAAGGAAACGGAGTCAACTCGAAGCGTAGAAACTAGGGTTTCTAGCGTGATTGAGTTAGACTAGCCGTAGCAATAGGAGGGTGTGTGTGTAAAGTGCATAGAGATCAAGTTTGGGAGCTCAAAGTGGTTTAGAGGTCAAACCTATGAAAGAAATGAGTGATTGAGTGGTCTGGCCGTAGGGCCGGACTAGTCCGTGCAGGAGGCCGGACTAGTCCGTCCCTGGCCGGCCAAGTCCGTTTCTGGCCGGACCAGAAGGGTCTGACTGAGATCGGACTAGTCCGTTTGTGACCGGACTAGTCCGGGTAGCAGTGAGTGGGTTTTGGGGATGAAGTCCCAAAACCACGGACTTGTCCATTTTGGACCGGACCAAGAGGTCCTGAGTGAGAACGGACTAGTCCGCCCGTGGGGCCGGACTAGTCCGGGTTGGCTAGAAAAGGTGCTTCTGTGGCTAAGTCTGGGAGGACCGGACCAGTCCGCCCTAGGGGCCGGACTAGTCCGTGGTCCTCAGACTAGTCCGTTTTCACACGGAGCAAAAGGCTCTGTGTGAGATCGGACTAGTCCGGTGTTGACCGGACTAGTCCGTTCTGGAAGTGACCGTTTGAATTTGAAGTTTGGCGGGTAGCGTGACGATAGTGTGCCAGCTGTCGGGACCTGACAAAGGGGTCAGTGGTCCCCTAGGCCGGACTAGTCCGGGCCAGTGGCCGGACTAGTCCGCCCTTTTGCTGAAGTCAGCAGATTGGGCTTGGGACCCCTATAAAAAGGGGACCCCCGGCCTCATTTCGAATACCTTTGGAAAAACTCAAACCCTAGCGCCGCCACAGCCAACTTGGAGCACTCCTAAGCCTCCCTCTTGCCTACTTTCCCTCTAAAACTAATTCTTGAGTGGATTAGGGTTTAGTGAGGTGGAGAAGAGGAAGAACATCGCGCTTGTGCTCCCGGTTTGATCTCTTGCACTCGTTGAGTCTTTGTGGGCTGTGTATTGAGTTTGCTTTATTGTGTTGATCATCTTTGTGGTGTGGGAGCCTCAGTTTGTGAGAAGCCCCAACGAACTTTGTAATCACCGTTGTGATTAGTGGAGAACCAAGTTAGGCCCGTGCGGTAAACTTGGTGAGGGAAGGGTTGTTGGACCCGGTCCTTTTGTGGACTCCTCAACGGGGACGTAGATTCCTTGTGTGGAATCGAACCTCGGGATAAAACCCTTGCCCCCTTGTGTTCTTCGCATTCATTCTATTGATTACTTTGTTCTAGGGTTGGTAGTCTCGTTTCATACTCCGCATTACTACAAACTTGTGGAAACTTGACTTGCTCTTGTGTAGGTTGTTGCTCAACTTGACTTAAACATTTACTCACTTGTAGCAAAGAGAAAATTCCCTAAAACTTGCTAGAAACATCTTTTTAGGGTTATTCACGCAAGCTGACCGGACTAGTCCGCCCCCTAACCGGACTAGTCCGCCCCCTGTAATTTAATCTCGTTTTATTAAGTCATTTGCAGGTCGATTAGCCTATTCACCCCCCCTCTAGGCAACTTTCAATTGGTATCAGAGCCGGACTCTCCACAAAGAGTCTAACAACTCGGAGAGATGGCCGGAGTGGTGAATGATGATGCATCGAGCAGCAACTACGAGGCGACCCGTGAGGAGACGTTGGCTTATCAAGATAAGCCAACGGACGATGAGGAGACTCGCCAACTCAAGGCGAAGCTCCGGGAAAAGTTGAACATCTCCAAGATTGATCCATCAAACCAATCAAGTGGTGGTGGCGGAGTCAACTACAACCGGCAAGGGTTCAACTATGAACGCCTTGCCGCCAACAACCACTACCTGTCCATCCCATTGGGGAAACCTCCCCAATTCGATGGAACGGACTACGGTATGTGGAAACACAACATGAAGATCCACCTCGTGTCACTCAACCCAGCGTTGTGGCAAATTGTCATGACCGGGGTGGAGATTCCAAAGGATGAGGACAACATAACTCAAGAACAAGCCATCCTCATCCACCGCAACGCTCAAGCTGCGGGTGTGATCATCTCATCTCTCTCTAGAGATGAGTTCAATCGCGTCGATGGCCTTGAAGTGGCCAAAGACATATGGAACACCCTCAAGACAGCGCATGAGGGAAACCGAGTGGTCAAGGAGGCCAAGATCAAGCTCATCGAAGGAGAGCTTGGGAGATTCGCCATCTTGGATGGTGAATCCCCCCAAGACATGTACAACCGGCTGAAGGTGCTGATCAACAAGAGCCGATCATATGGCTGCACCAAGTGGACCGACCACGAGGTGGTGAAGAGGATGATCCGGGCATTCATGCCTAGGAACGTCTCTTTATGCTCCATGATTCGGGAAAGCCCGGGGTTCACTCAAATGACCCCGGAGGAGGTCCTTGGGAGGATCATTAACCATGAAATCATGGAGAAGGAGGCGCTCTTCTACAACGACCTCCAAAAGTTCACCGCCTCCAAGATGAAGAACGTTGCACTCAAGGCAACGCCCTCTTCAAAGGAGCAAGAAGAAAGTGATGAGGAGAGCCTCGACACCGATGAGGAGGAGGCCTTCTTCATCAACAAATTCAAGAGAATGATGAGGAGGAAGAAAGGGGGGCACAACTATGAGGGCAAGGGAAAGGAAAGAGCAAGGCCCAAATCAAGAAGGTCTTGCTACAACTGTGGCGAGTATGGGCACTTCATCGCTGATTGCCCACACGAAGAAACGAAGAAGAAGAAGGAAGGGAAGCCTCAAGAAAGGAGATTCTTCAAGAAGAAGAGGCCCTCCGGACAAGCCCATTTGGGGAAGGAGTGGGACTCTAACGATGAGTCCTCCTCCGAAGAAGAAGAGGAGAAGATGGCCACCACAGCCATCGGGAGGAACTCCAAGGGAGGCAAGCTCTTCCCCAACCTCAACAACGACCACAAGCCTACTTGCCTTATGGCAAGGGAAGGAAAGAGAAAGGTAACATCTCATCCTTCCTCCCCAACTTCCTCACATGATGATTTTGATAGCGCTAGTGAAAATGAGCATATGTTTAAGGACATAAGCAAAAGCACCTTGCGTAGGATGAAGTTGCTTATGGATGAGATCTTTGAGAAGGAAGATCTCATCAACAGACAGGAGGACATGCTCATCCTTGAGAAGGAGAGATGTCAAGAGCTTGATGAGCTCCTTGAGCTCGAAAGAGAGAAGAGCAAGGCATTAGAACACGAACTTGCTCTTTGCAAGAAAACGTGTTCAAGTCTTGAGGAGAAGTCGATTGAGCTCAAGGATGAACTTGGAAGCTTGTCAAAAGCTAACAAGATCCTTGAGACTCAAGTTGAGTCACTCAAGAACAATGTAACCTCTTCCTTCAAGAGCTCAACTCCCTCAAAGGCCTCATCCAAGCAACATCACCTTGCAAGTGCTCCAACTTGATCCTTAAACTTAAGGATAAACTCAACCTAGCACAAGGCAAACAAGAACCTAAGGGTGCCATCCTTGACAAGGAAAAGGTGGCATATGCACGAAGTGCATTCACCAACACAAGACCACCCCATGTCAAGGATGGTCTTGGCTATACTAGAGGTGCAAGGCATAACGCCAAAACCTCCAAGTATGGCAAAGACATGATTGTCTTTGTTAATGGGAGTTCATCCCAAACTAAAAATGAAAAGAACTCACCCTCTAGCAAAAACTTGCCTAAATCTGAACCGCATCATTTATTTCATGATTTTGATGCATCTTATGTGTTGAAGAAGAACAAACACGGCAAAGTGTTTGCTAGATATGTTGGGCCACTCCGCAAGAGCCCCAAGCCTTGCGTGTGGGTGCCCAAATGCCTAACTACTAACGTGAAAGGACCCAACTCAGCTTGGGTACCTAAAAGGAAGGCATAAACTTGTTATGTAGGCTTACTCCTCCGGTGGATCGAAATTGGTATTGGATAGCGGATGCACCAACCACATGACCGGAGAGAGAAGCATGTTCATAGAGTATGAGGAGAATAAGGACCCAAGTGAAGGAATCTTCTTTGGGGACAATAGCCAAGGGAAAATCCTTGGCTCCGGTAAAATTTCTATCTCCTCATTACATACTTTATCAAATGTCTTGCATGTTGATTCTCTAGACTATAATCTCCTATCCATATCACAGCTATGTGATAGAGGATATAAATGTGTGTTCACTAGTGAGGGAGTGAGTGTCATTAGAGAAGGTAATGACTCGATAGCCTTTAAGGGAGTGCTCAAGGGAAAGCTCTATCTCGTGGACTTCACCGCGGATAAAGCTCAACTTGACACATGCTTAATGGCAAAAGCCAACATGGGATGGCTTTGGCATAGAAGGCTAGCCCATGTTGGAATGAGGAACCTTCAAAAGCTCCTTAAGGGTGAGCATGTTCGTGGCCTAAAGGATGTAGTATTTGAAAAGGATAGGCCATGTAGTGCTTGCCAAGCGGGAAAGCAAGTAGGAGCTCAACACCCCTCTAAGAATATCATGACGACAACTAGACCTTTGGAGTTACTCCATATGGATCTTTTTGGCCCCATTGCGTACATTAGCATTGGTGACAGCAAGTATGGTCTAGTCATCGTTGATGACTTCTCTAGATATAGTTGGGTGTTCTTCTTGCATGACAAAAGTGAAACTCCCGGTGTCCTCAAGAAATTTCTAAGGAGAGCTCAAAATGAGTTCACCTTAAGGATAAAGGCTATAAGGAGTGACAATGGCACCGAATTCAAAAACATGCAAGTAGAAGAGTTCCTAGATGAGGAGGGCATTAAGCATGAGTTTTCCGCTCCCTATTCTCCACAACAAAATGGCATAGCCGAAAGAAAGAATAGGACGCTCATTGAGATGTCAAGGACGATGCTAGATGAGTACAAAACATCGGACCGGTTTTGGGCGGAAGCGGTTAACACCGCTTGCCATGCCGTGAATCGATTGTACCTTCATCGCCTCCTCAAGAAGACTCCTTATGAGCTTCTCATTGGTAAGAAACCCAATGTTTCTTACTTTCGGGTCTTTGGTAGCAAATGCTATATCCTCAACAAGAAGCCTAGGACTTCGAAGTTTGCTTCAAAGTTCGATGAGGGTTTCTTGCTTGGATATGACTCAAACACTCATGCGTACCGTGTGTTCAACAAATCCTCCGGAATTGTTGAAGTAGCACGTGACGTGGTGTTTGACGAAACCAATGGCTCTCAAGTGGAGCAAGTTGATCAACATGCCCTTGATCAAGAGGAACCTCCACTAGAAGCTCTAAGGAAAATGGCACTTGGAGATGTTCGCCCACAAGAACCACCTCAAAGCCCAAGTGACCATCATCATTATGAAGTAGGTCAAATCCCCATTGGACAAGTTGAAGATCCACTAGAAGCTCCCCAAAGTGATAATGAGAATGAAGATCAAGGGGGAGGCTTGGATCAAGGGGGAGACCAAAGTGAAGAAGATGAACCAAGTAATTCAAGAGGTCAACCCCCGCATCCTCGTGTTCATCAAAGTGTTCAACGGGACCATCCCGTTGACAACATTCTAGGAGATATCACAAAAGGAGTAACTACACGCTCACGTGTTGCAAACTTTTGTGAGCATTTCTCTTTTGTCTCATCCTTGGAACCACATAAGGTTAAAGATGCCTTAAGGGATCCAGATTGGGTAGTTGCCATGCAAGAGGAGCTCAACAACTTTGAAAGGAACAAGGTTTGGGAGCTTGTCAAGCGCCCTCAAGCTAATGTTGTTGGAACCAAATGGGTGTTTCGCAACAAACAAGATGAGCATGGCGTGGTAACTAGGAACAAGGCACGACTTGTGGCAAAAGGATACTCACAAGTTGAAGGATTGGACTTTGATGAGACATTTGCCCCCGTAGCTAGGCTTGAGTCAATTCGGATACTACTAGCCTTTGCTACTCATCATGACTTCAAACTCTACCAAATGGATGTTAATAGTGCATTCCTTAATGGCCCAATCAAGGAAGAAGTTTATGTAGAGCAACCTCCAGGGTTTGAAGACAAAGACTATCCAAACCATGTTTACAAATTGCGAAAGGCTCTTTATGGTCTCAAGCAAGCTCCTAGAGCTTGGTATGAGTGCTTAAGAGACTTTTTAGTTGAAAATGGTTTTAGGATAGGAAAAGCGGATTATACCCTTTTCACAAAACACTTCAATGAGGATCTTTTTGTGTGCCAAATATATGTGGATGACATCATATTTGGTTCCACAAATAAGGTGTTTTGTGACGAGTTCTCCAAGATAATGACGGAGAGGTTTGAAATGTCCATGATGGGTGAGTTGAAGTTCTTTCTAGGATTTCAAGTGAAACAACTCAAAGAAGGGACGTTCATAAGTCAAACTAAGTATACTCAAGATATTCTAAGAAAGTTTGACATGGACAAAGCAAAACCCATCAAAACCCCTATGGGGACAAATGGACACCTAGACCTAAATGAGGACGGTCCAAGTGTGAATCAAAAGCTATATAGGTCTATGATCGGATCACTCCTCTATCTTTGTGCATCTAGGCCCGATATCATGCTAAGTGTGTGTATGTGTGCACGCTTTCAAGCAGCACCCAAGGCTTGTCATTTGACCGCCGTTAAAAGGATCTTGAGATACCTTGTACACACACCTACCCTAGGACTTTGGTACCCCAAAGGATCCAAGTTCAACCTCATTGGATATTCCGATGCGGACTATGCGGGGTGCAAAGTTGATAGGAAGAGCACATCGGGTACGTGCCAATTCTTAGGTCGATCTCTTGTGTCTTGGTCCTCCAAGAAGCAAAACTCTATTGCTCTATCCACCGCCGAAGCGGAATATGTTGCAGCCGGAAGTTGTTGTGCACAACTTCTTTGGATGCGACAAACTCTTAGGGATTATGGGATTAACCTGCGTAAAATTCCACTCTTGTGTGACAACGAGAGTGCCATCAAGATAGCCCATAATCCGGTGGAACACTCTAGGACCAAACATATAGACATTCGACACCATTTCCTGCGAGATCACTCAATGAAGGGAGACATTGAGATTTCGCATGTGAGGACGGAACATCAACTTGCGGTCATCTTCACAAAGCCTCTTGACGAGAAGCGTTTCTGTGAGCTAAGAAGTGAGCTCAACGTGTTGGATTCTCGAAACGTGGCTTAAACACCATTCCTCATAAATTTTGAGCCACATTTCGAAAAACTCCTCTCTATGTCGATTTCTCCTCAAATTTGTTTGAGAAATCTATTTTCTTCATGAAAATGTTCATAAGTTGTTCCTTATTGGCTCATAATCATGCTTGTCATGTTTTCCTTGCTATATTCGTACCAAAGGACTTATCTCTATGGGCAAAACCCAAATATATTGTTTTTCAGCCCAGCTGGACCGGACTAGTCCGCCCCTATGGCCGGACAAGTCCGAGTCAGACTAGTCAGCGGCTAGTCCGCACACCGGACTAGTCCGGCCTTCCACCGGACAAGTCCGGACCCGGACTAGTCTGGGTCTGGTCCGCAGACCGGACTAGTCCGGCCCCTCAACCGGACTAGTCCGGCCCTTGGGGACTTAAACCCCCCAGGCGGCCCGGACCCCTCTCTCTCTCTCTCACTTGACTCTCAAGCTTCCACGCGCGCACAACCGCCCCCAAATCGGCGATTTTGCGCTCCAACCACCAAAACTCAACTCCAATCCGCGCATCGAAGTCCTTGGGAGTGAGGGATCACTTCCCCGCGCTCCACCTTCGAGATCCACGCCGATTTCGACGACTCAAGCGGATTTTTGAAGGTCTTTCACCGTTCCTCAAAAACTAGCCCCATTCTTGATTCTTCAAGTTTTTGATAGGAACACCTTCATTAATGTTGTTCTATACACCCTTGCGATCATAGCCTAGGAGTATTGCGCATTGATTCACAAATTTTTCGATGAATCGATTAGGGTTAGGGTTCGTCCTGTGTAACCCGGACTAGTCCGGCCACCAGGCGGACAAGTCCGGCCGGCGGACTAGTCCGCCCCTGGGGCGGACAAGTCCGGTTTGCACAAGGCAAACCCTACTTCTAGTTGGTTCTCGAGATCTTTTCGGCAATACTTCTTCTTCCTAGGCTCATATCTTCCTCTCTCTATCCTTTGCACAGAATGTCGAACTCCGAGCGCTCTCCTCCGCGTGTCAACCTCGAGGGGCGTACCAAGGCCCAAATTGCCGAGGCAAGGACCAAGGCTGCACTTTTAGAGGCGCAAAAGGCAAAGGAAGAGAGGCGGCTGAAAGCCCTCGAAGCCTCCAAAGTTGCAGCTAGCATCTACAACGAGGAAGAAGCCATAGCTCGAGCAACCGCAGAGTCTCTAAATGAGCTGAGGAAGAAGAAAAGGGAAGATAGGGAGGCTCACAACTCCAGGGCCGCTGAGGCCAATGCCCCCAAACAGAAGAAACTCGTCACCGTTGGCGAGAAGGCGAAGGGCAAGGAGCCAGCTCAAATGGAACCTGAGCCCAGGGTCGAGCGTGACCCCAAGAAGGGAAAGGCTTCGGCTCCAGTCGAGCCGAAGAAGAAGAAGCCCTCCATCAAGGTGCCAGCCAAGAAGGCAGCTGGAGGTGTTGTGATCAAAGAGAAAGGGAGAGCCACCTCCATTGGCCCCCTTGAAGTTCACACACCATAGAGGAATCCCAACAGACAGAAGGAATTGTCTGCTAATGTATTTCATGGCAAAGGGTCTGAAAAGGCCAGGAGGCTAAGGGAAGAAAAGGTCTACAAGTATGAGAGGAGCACGGCAGATCCCAGATTTTGGTGTGACTTCCACTGTGATTATTACAGGCTAGTCTACCAACAAATGAAGAAGCCAGTGATAGAGGCTCAGTGGGTGGACTGGGACTATATGGCGAAGAAGGAGCACTCGGCCTTTGATGCCGTGATTGAAGCTGCCGAGCGCCATGATCTCAAGAAGATCATGGGTTTCAAATATGATTGGAATGTGGAAATTATTCTCCAATTCTACTCCACAATCTACTTCACCACCTCTGGTGACAGGAAAATTATTTGGATGACTCATGGTGAGCAGTACTCAGTCACCTTCGCAGAGTTTGCCAGGATTTTAGGGCTTGAGACACACATGGATCATGAGATTATAATCTCTAACCTTAAGGCCGTGGATCGTGAAGAGCTAGCATACATGTATCCAAGTCACATTCCATTTGATGCCGGCCTCACCCGCAACATCAAGCCCTTCTACAGCATCATGAACAGAATCCTCAGACGACGATAGCACCGAAGGATGGTGATGCTGGGGTGATTCAAGGGAATCTGAGGCACCTACTACTTCTGATCGATGGGGAAGAGAAGTTCAACCTCGTCGATTACATCTTCGACGACATCTTCAACATCTCACACACTCCCAACCGTGCTTGCAGGTATGCCCCCTACATCATGTGCCTCATTGAGAAGGTGTCGGGCGTAACCCTTGTCAAGGATGTGTCGCATCGCCCGCTACGTCCTCAGAAGCCCCCGAATGTCCCTGTTCCCCCTCGTCGCAAGAATGCAGATCCTCCGTCTCGCCCAGTGGCGCCTCCTTCTCCGCCTCCGCCTCAGTCCATGAGTGCGTTCTTCAAGTGCTTCAAGGCCATCTTCACCTCGTGCCGGAAGCAAGAGATTCGCGCTCAGAGGGCACACAAGCGCCAAGAGAAGTACCTTAAGGCGGTGTGCGACAAGCTGGAGGTCCCGATGTCCTCTCCGGAGGTGAGTGATGGGGAGATCACTCCATTCCCCACCTTCACCGCCGATGAGCTCGCCCAGCTCCAAGAGGATGGAAGCTCCTCTCGGGCTGCTCCCTCGGCAAGGAACTCCGACGACGACGACGATGATGCCGATGATCATGAGGACGACGTTGAAGATTCTGAGGCCACGGAGAGTGGAAGTGACGAAGACGAGGACTAGTTCTTAGGTCTTAGCTCCCTCCCTTCTTTTCCTTTTTGGTGCCTTGATGCCAAAGGGGGAGAGTTAAGGGGGAGTTAATCTTTTGTGGGTGTGTTTTGTGATGTATGACTGTCATGTAACATATTTATGCTCTTGGATGTTTACATTTGTGCAAGACTCGTTATTGTTGCTTACTATCAATATATTGCTCTTATTGTCAATCTTATGAATGTATTGATGTTATTCATGTCTTGACACAAACTGTTGAGCACATCACGTAGCCACCCCACCATAACGTGTGTGGGTATGAAAGAACTTCTCCATCTCTTTTACATGTTGCATACTTTGAGGGGGAGTCATTCATACGCACACATGTTATGAAAACCAAACTTTATACCCTTATTTGTGAAGGACTTAATGTGTTGTCATCAATCACCAAAAAGGGGTAGATTGAAAGTGCATCTAGGTTCCCCGTGGGTTTTGGATGATTGATGACGACAATTAAGTCGCTAATAAGCTCAAGTGATCTTAGCACAGGTATGGACTCAATTGGAGACGCAAACCCTCAAAAAGGAAAAGGAAGGAAACGGAGTCAACTCGAAGCGTAGAAACTAGGGTTTCTAGTGTGATTGAGTTAGACTAGCCGTAGCAATAGGAGGGTGTGTGTGTAAAGTGCATAGAGATCAAGTTTGGGAGCTCAAAGTGGTTTAGAGGTCAAACCTATGAAAGAAATGAGTGATTGAGTGGTCTGGCCGTAGGGCCGGACTAGTCCGTGCAGGAGGCCGGACTAGTCCGTCCCTGGCCGGCCAAGTCCGTTTCTAGCCGGACCAGAAGGGTCTGACTGAGATCGGACTAGTCCGTTTGTGACCGGACTAGTCCGGGTAGCAGTGAGTGGGTTTTGGGGATGAAGTCCCAAAACCACGGACTTGTCCGTTTTGGACCGGACCAAGAGGTCCTGAGTGAGAACGGACTAGTCCGCCCGTGGGGCCGGACTAGTCCGGGTTGGCTAGAAAAGGTGCTTCTGTGGCTAAGTCTGGGAGGACCGGACTAGTCCGCCCTAGGGGCCGGACTAGTCCGTGGTCCTCAGACTAGTCCGTTTTCACACGGAGCAAAAGGCTCTGTGTGAGATCGGACTAGTCCGGTGTTGACCGGACTAGTCCGTTCTGGAAGTGACCGTTTGAATTTGAAGTTTGGCGGGTAGCGTGACGATAGTGTGTCAGCTGTCGGGACCTGACAAAGGGGTCAGTGGTCCCCTAGGCCGGACTAGTCCGGGCCAGTGGCCGGACTAGTCCGCCCTTTTGCTGAAGTCAGCAGATTGGGCTTGGGACCCCTATAAAAAGGGGACCCCCGGCCTCATTTCGAATACCTTTGGAAAAACTCAAACCCTAGCGCCGCCACAGCCAACTTGGAGCACTCCTAAGCCTCCCTCTTGCCTACTTTCCCTCTAAAACTAATTCTTGAGTGGATTAGGGTTTAGTGAGGTGGAGAAGAGGAAGAACATCGCGCTTGTGCTCCCGGTTTGATCTCTTGCACTCGTTGAGTCTTTGTGGGCTGTGTATTGAGTTTGCTTTATTGTGTTGATCATCTTTGTGGTGTGGGAGCCTCAGTTTGTGAGAAGCCCCAACGAACTTTGTAATCACCGTTGTGATTAGTGGAGAACCAAGTTAGGCCCGTGCGGTAAACTTGGTGAGGGAAGGGTTGTTGGACCCGGTCCTTTTGTGGACTCCTCAACGGGGACGTAGATTCCTTGTGTGGAATCGAACCTCGGGATAAAACCCTTGCCCCCTTGTGTTCTTCGCATTCATTCTATTGATTACTTTGTTCTAGGGTTGGTAGTCTCGTTTCATACTCCGCATTACTACAAACTTGTGGAAACTTGACTTGCTCTTGTGTAGGTTGTTGCTCAACTTGACTTAAACATTTACTCACTTGTAGCAAAGAGAAAATTCCCTAAAACTTGCTAGAAACATCTTTTTAGGGTTATTCACGCAAGCTGACCGGACTAGTCCGCCCCCTGACCGGACTAGTCCGCCCCCTGTGATTTAATCTCGTTTTATTAAGTCATTTGCAGGTCGATTAGCCTATTCACCCCCCCTCTAGGCAACTTTCACCACTACCACTCTCCTCTTCTTAGGACAAGCATCATCGGGAGGAGAGGAGTGAGCATTGTAGTCATGTATCTTCTTCATGACTCTCTCTTTGAGTCTCTGTACCCCTGCATGGTCACACTCGACTTCATAATCAAATGAGCTGTCCTCGAGAGCTGATGACATTGTGCCTCATAGGGGAATTCAAGGATTGATAAGAATTGATTGTAGACTTTGTGAAAATAAGAATTCAGAGGTTCAATTTGTCAGGGTACCGTATTTGTCCGTTTTCAGAGTGCAGACTTGTCCGGAGGACCGGACTTGTCTGCACCAAACACCGGACTAGTCAGGACTGACGTATGAACCCTAACTTCCTATTTCAACAAATCTAGCTCGAAATGATGTAAAATGAGTAGGAATACAGTAGGAATACATCAAAGAAAGATAATTTATGCCCTAGCAATCAAGAAAAATAAGAAATATTAGAGGAAAGGTGAGAACTAGGCTTAAGTGAGATTTTTTACCCAAAAAATTGACGGATGGAGATGAAATCGCAGAGTTTGGTCCGCATTAGTCTAGAGTGATGAAGCTTCGCGCCGACGAGAAGATTTATCATGGAGAAAACTTCAATTTTGGTGGACAAAAGCAAAAATTGCCTTGGGAGCTAGGTTTTGAGGAGAGAGAAAGCAAATGCTATTGTGAGGGGAGGAAGCAAAAGTCTGGGCATCGGTCTGAGTTTAAACCCTAGGAATACGGACTAGTCCAGTATAGGGTCGGACAAGTTCGGTATTCCGGACCAGGGCCGGACTAGTCTGAAGCAAAGGACTAGTCCAGTGATGACGCAGGACTAGTCCAGGTCAGCAGGACTGATCAGAATAAGAACCAAGCTGAAGTTGGAAGTCTGATCTAATAGTTATCTAAAGGACATCATTTCACAAATAATCATGAGGAACATGGCCAGTAAGCAATCAACAATCATACAATGGTCATAATTCACCAAGATTCACTAATTTAAATAGTTTTCAAGAGAAAATCAAGATAAGGGATAATTTTTTGCAAAGTAAGTAGAATTTGAAGAATCAATAAGGTATGCGATGTTTCAAGCCACATTAGAACATTGCACACAAAACATATACTCAGTATGGTATTAAGCCTCGATGCACAAGAGTATAATAAATTACGAAAATAGATTGATATACTACTTAATGTTGTCTAGAAGTACTTATGTTCCTATAACCTCTTTCTTTATTTTGTTCACCCCCCCTTGATCATTTCCTCCATTGTTGTACTAATTTTTTGATCTTCCTGAAGTTGATTTTGTACATATGGAGCTCTTTCTCATGTCGAGCCTCCCCCTTAATCATTGCTCTCAAGTTGTTGTACATCTTGAGCACTTGTGTTGATATTATTGGTGGAGATGAACTTGGATTTTTACTGTACCCCATGAATATTTTTCTTTCCTCCGTTCATGTGGTAGATGCCAGTTAAGCACTTCTTTTTATCCACTAGAGGGGGTACTCCTGCAAAATAGAATTATGCCTTGGTTCTAGGTAACCAAGCTTGCTTGGGTCCTCGGAGGTTAGTGATAAGACATTTGGGCACCCATACACAAGATTTTGGACTCTTGTGAAGCGGCCCAACATACTTGGCAAAAACATAGTTGAATTCATTCTTCATAAGAATATATGAGTCATTAAAGTCACGAAACATAATGGTCGATCAATTTTTAGCTTTTTTTATGTAAGGAAGAAACATGTTTGGTGTTCTTAACTTGACTTGAGCTTTCCTTGACAAAAGAAATCAATTCCTTGTTATTCTTGAGGTTTCTAGCATTCTGTTTCACCACGAGAATATCGAGGCCATCCTTTACATTTGGAGCTGTAGTAACCGATTATGCACTTCGTGCATACTTGATTTTTCCTTGTCAAAAATGCCACCTTTGGGTGAACCTTTGCTTCGTGCCACTTTAAGCTCATTTTTCAGGTCAAGAACCAAGTTAGCACAATTACAAGCTTTAGGTAAAATGGACTCAATAATTGGGGAAGGTGAGCTCTTCAAAGTGGAAGGAGCACTTTGCTAGAGTGATTCAAATTATACTTGCAGATTCTTGTTAGCTTTTATCAAGTTAAAAAATTCATTTAGATTTGAGCAAGTTTCCTTGCTGAAAGCTAGCTCATATTCAAGTTCTTCTCTCTTTTCTTTTTCAAGCTCGAGAGCCTTTTCAACCTCAGAGTATCTCTCCTTTTGAAGGACAAGCTTATCTTCTTGTCGGTTGATAAGATCTTTCTTCTCAAATATTTCATCTGTCAACATTTTCATTTTAGCTAATGCAGTTTTACTTAATCCCTTAAACATGTGTTCGTTTTCATCACTGCTATAAAAATCATCATCACTAAGGGAATGTATAGATGAAGGTCTAGATTTAATATTTTTCTTACCTTCCATAGCCATAAGGCAAGTGTGGTTGGGCTCCTTCCATTGTCTCAAGTTTAGAAAGAGAGTGGACTTCATGGAGGGCTTCTTTATGCCAATTGTTGCCATCTCATCTTCATCATGCGAGGAGGACTCGTCATTTGAGTCCTACTCCTTGCCGATGTGTGCTTGGTGAGTTTGCCTTCTTTTCTTGAAGGTTTTCTTCTCTTGAGGCTTTACTTCTTTCTTCTTCTTATTTTCTTCACATGGGAAATCAATTATGAAGTGTCCATATTCACCACAGCTGTAGCATGAGCATCTAGATCTGGATTTGTCTTTTTCTTTGTTCTTGTCTTCACTAGAATTGTTGCCTTTCCTTCTTCTCATCATGCGCTTAAATCTTTTCATGAAGAGGATCTATTCTTCATCATCCATATCAGTGCTCACATCATCACTGTCTTCTTCATCTTGCACTTTATGGACTTTTTTGTCTTTGGATTTGCTACTCGCCTTTAGGGCTACCCCTTTATTCATTGATGAAGTTAGCTCGGCAAGATCCTTCACATATTTGACTTCCTTTTCCATCATCTCGTGGTTGATGATTTTGCCCAATAGTTCATCCGGAGTCATTTTATGGAACCCCAACCTTTCTCGGATCATAGAGCATAAAGTGAGATTTTGGGGCATGAATGCTCTTATCATCCTCTTGATGACTTCATGGTCGGTCCACTTCTTGCTTCCATAGGAACGAATCTTGTTTATAAGCACCTTCATTTTGTTGTACATCTCCTGAGCTGATTCACCCTCCTCAATGGCAGACCTCCCCAATTCTCCTTCAAGCATCTCAATTTTTGCTTCACGAAGTGAGCGATTTACCTCATGTGCGGTCTTGACTGTATCCCATATTTCCTTGGCACATTCTAGTCCATTAATCTCAACTCAAGGAAGAGGTGACCACTGCAACAGCTTGTGCGTTGCAGTGAATTTCTTGGTCTTGCTCTGAAAGAGGTGTGGGATCTGGATGCTCCGACGTCATCCACCATCGTCATATGGACATCGACGGCAGGACCCCTAGGAGGTGCCGGAGCTGGTTGCTCTGGTGTCGCCCACAATCATCGTAGAGATGTCGACGAGAGGCCCTCTGGGAGGTGCCAAAGCTGGATTATTTGGCGTCGCCTACCATCGTCACAGAGACGTTGACGACAGCCCCCTGGGAGGCGCTGGAGCTAGATGCTCCATCGTCGCCCACCATCATTGTAGAGACGTTGACGACATGGCTCCTGGGAGGTGCCAGAGCTGGTTGCTCCGGTATTGCCCACCATTGTCGTAGAGACGTCAACGGCAGGACCCCTGGGACGGGTCAGAGCTGGATGCTCCAGCATCACCTACCATCGACACAGGGACGTCGACGGTAGGACCCTGGGTGGTGTCGGAGCCAGATTCTCTGGCGTCGCCCACCATCATCGTAGAGACATCGACGGTAGACTCCTTGGAGGTGGCGGAGATGGTTGCTCCGGCGTCGCCCACCATTATCGGAGATACGTCAACGGCAGGCCCCCTGGGAGGTGCTGAAGCTGGATGTTTTGGTGTCGCCCACCATCATTGTATCGACATCGACAACAAGACCCCTAGGAGGTGCCAGAGCAGGATGTTCTGACGTCGCCCACCATCATTGTAGAGGTGTCGATGGCAGACCCCCTGGGAGGTGCTGGAGCTAATTGCTTCAGCGTTGTCCACCATCATTGTAGAGACGTCAATGGTAGGCCCCCTCGGAGGTGCCGGAGCTAGCTGCCCCGGCATCGCCCACCACCGATGTGTAGCAACGTCGTCGGTAGGCCCATGAGATACAGGTTACCAAAAGAGAACCCTATAAGCAATAAGAGCAGGGTAGAGTGCACTTGTTAACGCCTATTATATACCAATTTTACCCTTCAATATAACTCAATTGTGTGAAGGAATTATCATTTCTTGCACACATCACCTTTCTATTTAACCTATTTCCACTTGTCTTTGGAGAAAAAGTGCATGTAGGGAATTATTACAGGAAATGAGGTAAAAGAGGGGGCACAATCCTATAAAATACCATCCCAGCCAATCAAGCGACGACATGTGGCACCAAATGGATCAAATGACTCACAAACAGAAGTATCCGAGGACATCCAACGATGTATGACCCATATTAGTCAAGGGGACCCACCTGGAAGTGACCTGGAGGAAGCACACCGCTCAAGAAGCCAAGACCAGGTTGGCTGACCCCCCTAGTCGGCCGACTAGGTCTCGGCGCCAAATGCAGTCAACTTCCACGTGTTGATTCCCTGTGGTGCCCTGATAACGATGAAGACAGATTCACAAAGTTTTGGTGGCGGGAACTGACCCTTCTCTAGCTATAAATAGGACCCCCTACCCTCACTTCACACACACACCACATGAGTATTCATTCCATTGTATCTACTATTCTTTATATGTTTAGAGGAGTTTAGGCTGTAGAGAGGAGAACCTCTAGTCCATAGTCCAAGTAGGAGAGGGGTAGAAGGAGTCTCTTCCCAATTCCTAATTGGGGAAATGTATGGCTCTCATGTTCCTATTGGTATTTGTGACTTTGCTCTTAATAAAGATGTTATCTTTAGTCCTCTATTGTTCATATACTTGGATGAAGAGTTTCTTGTTTGATTGTGGATTCCATATATGTGGTAGGAGTAGTATTTATGATTATGCTATACCATTCTCATTATATCATCATAAACACTACAAACCCCCACTAATAGTCTAATTAGCTATAACATGATTATGTTCATATGAATCACTTATGCTATGAATTAACATTGGTTCAACGATGATTTAGTTCATTTCCTTAGGATGGCTTGTGCCTAGGCTCCTAAGGTAATTATTTAATATGCTCGCATAGTGCTAGGATAGATAAGTAGTGTTGAATTTCCCGTAGACCCACGAATTGAAGAGGTAGGCAGTAGGTGGTGATAGCCCTATCCGTCATTTGTAATCCTCCACGTTCGGCTATGCCACAGGCTCTTGGCGGAAGTCGTCCAAGTATTTCTAGGGGTAAACTCGTGCCCAATGTGTTAATCCACTTCGCATGAGAATTCATAATTAATATTATTATTAAAAAACTTAGGCTATGTATATGTACATTAGAAGCATAGTAGGAGTATCTACCCAACTCATAACCAAGTTCCTCTTTACTCATTTACTCCTTTAGGATACAATGCTCTCCCGTGTGTCACACTACATCCAATTATCCTTTATCCATCCTTGCTAGAACCCTACCTAGACCAACCTAGCCTCTCCATTTGATGATTGTTTTGCTTCCACCTAGCCTTCCTTCGGGACACCCTTTGGGAATACTCTAAAAGGGGAAATGCTACATCGATAGATTTTGTGCGCTTGCAGATTTACATCTGTAATTTAAGAACTACCAACAAGCATTTCTGGCATCACTGCTAGGGATGAAATGTAATTCGTAGGAAATATCAACAAGCATTTTTGGCACCGTTGCTTGGAAAACTAACCGAAGTCGTGCATGACTGAGTGAATAGGATAGGAACCTGGTAGGTTTCAGTAGAATTGAAAGTGCATCTAGGAATCCCTTGTGGGTTTTGGTTGGTTTATGATAAGCAAATGAGATCCTAACCACATTGTTGAGATGAGCACATGTTCTAATGAGAGAATGAACTAAACACCAAAAAAAAAGGAGAATGAGGAGCAATGCGGAAAAGAGCTCAAGAAACAAGTGTACTAGATCATTGTGTATGGTGTGTGTTAAGGAAACACACCCCAAGACCTCAAGCACAAATAATCTCACACATTTCACAAATTTATACAGAACCGGACTAGTCTGACTGACCCCGGACTAGTCTGATATCTTTCTGCACAAGATCGGACAAGTCTTCACAATGCGGACTTGTCCTCACGGTCCAGTTTTTCACTGAACGGACTAGTCCGATATCACCGCAGACTTGTCCGATATCTCTCTGACTAGAATCGAACTAGTGCGGACTAGTCCCCAAACACTTCACAAGTGGCACAAAATCAGACAAGTCCGATAACACAACAGAGTAGTCCGATATCTTTCTGATGTCAATCGAATAAGTTTGACATTAGCACGGACTAGTCCGAAAACCATCTGACCTAAATCGGACAAGTCCTCGAAGTGCGGAGTTGTCCCCCAAATTCACTTAGGGTTTCACTTATCCGGACAAGTCCGATATTTATTGGACTAGTCCGAAGATTTCCAGGACCGAAATCGGACTAGTCCGGCTTCACTTCGGACAAGTCCGATATTTCGGGACACCTAGGGTTTCCTACACACTGCACACCGGACTTGTCTGGTGTCCACCACAGACTAGCCCGATCTTTCTAAACCCTAACGGTAACTTTTGGAAACCCCATATAAATAGGTGTACACGACCCATCTTTCACAACTCTCGACCCCCTGCGCCGTCACACCTTCTAAGTGCCTAGAAAACACCTCTCTCCACGAAATCCAATGCCAGAAAGATCAATCCTTTGAGGATACACTTTTGATCATTGGAGAGACACGGTTCTTCACTCATTGAGCTCTTGGTTTGATTCCCTAACACACTCCTGTGGTTTTCATTGTGATCTTAAGAGTGTGTTCTTGGTGGTGTTCATATTGTAATCTTGTGGAGCCCTCAACGTGTGAGAAGGCCCCTTGAATTTGGTTATTTGCACTTTGTGATTAGTGAAGAAGATTGGCCTCTGTGGCGATCCGACGAGGGTAGGGTTGGAGAAGACCCGGTCCTTTTGTGGACTCCTCAACGTGGATGTAGGATGCCTCTGTGGGAACTGAACCACGAGATAAAGTGCTTGTGTTCTTACTTTACGCACATCGTTCTTACTCCTCATATCAATCTAGGGTTTCAATCTATCTTTTTCACCTTACGATGAAACATTGAACATAATATTAACTTGTGGTACATCCTAGTTCATAGTAGTGTGACACTTCAATTACAAGTATATTTCTACTGCATACATCCTAGGATCAAGATAATCGATCAAATTTGATCAACCTAGTCAGTACACACCGGACTTGTCTGCACTCGACCGGACTAGTCGATATCTCGAGATTTGATCTGGTTGTTATGTGTTCCAGGTTCCGACAGAAAATCAAAAAGGCCTATTAACCCCCCCCCCCTCTGGGCCACATTAAAGGATAACCTTCTTGTTTGTGCATTATATGTGAAAACAGGGTAGTGTATGTCTGGTTTCTGCTTGTCGGAAAAAATTGTTGAAGATCCAAAATCCCTTCTGAGAGATCGATCACGTGTCATTACTCCACAGAAGCTTCGAGCGGCAAGCCAGCACAATTGCACTAACAACCAAAATGCCAATTGTCAAGAAGACCCTTTGTGAGTTTTCAGCTCCCTCTACTAACAAAGTGCCTGTTGGACCCACTATTAACATGAGAGACGTAAACTTCGAAATCAACATTTGCCTAATTACTATGGTGCAAGACAATCCCATTTTGTGGGAAGGCTAATGAGGATGCAAGTGCTCACCTGCAACAGTTCCTTTAGATCTACGACACTTTTAAGATCAAGGACATATCTCCTGATGTTGTCCGTCTTAGGCTATTTCCGTTCTCTCTTATTGGGAGAGTGAAATAGTGGTTCTACACGAACCAAAGTGTTGTAGACACTTGCGAGAAGAGCTCTATGGCATTCCTTGCTAAGTTTTTCCCGTTGGGCAAGACCAATGCCCTACGTGGAAGAATTTGTAGCTTCCATCAAGATGCCAAGGACTCTATTCCCGAGGCTTAGGAAAGGCTCCAGGAGTATATCCTAGCCTGTCCCCAGCATGGGATGGATGATTGGCTCATTATCAAAAACTTCTACAACGCGTTGATCCCTTCCGCCCGTGACCATGTTGATGCTGCTGCTGGAGGTGCCTTCTTCTCATTTGTGGTGCCCAAAGCTAATGATTTGATTGAGAATATAGTGTCAAACATGGTTGGAGCAACGGGTGTCTCCATACCCGCTAGCGAGGCATGCACACCATGATGGAGGTGGACATGATCGGTGCCAAATCAGACCTCCTTATGAAGAAGATTGATGGACAAGGCAATGGTGAGTTATGTGGCAATGCCTATGCCTTAGACTCACATCACTTGTGAAGTCTTTGGCGACATGGGCCATTTGGGTAATGACTACCCAGAAAACCGTGAGGATGCCCTATACGTAGCCAACAATGGAAACAACAATGTCTATAGTCCAGGAGGGCAAGGGTGGGGCCAACCACGCCCATTCTTTCATAGAGGGTACAACAACAATGGCAATAACGGAAATCAACCCAACTTGAGAGACCTTGCCATTAGCCAACTAAAGATCAATCATGCTCTATCCAAGAAACTATCGGCTAATGAAAAGACCCCAGAGAGCATTAATGCCAAGATTGATGAACTATCCTCAACCTTCAATTATCAATTGAGTTTCAACAAGATGTTGGAAACTCAGTTGGCTCAACTTGCTGCAGTTGTTCCTCCAATAGAAAAGGTGAGTGCGGTGGCCACGAGAGGTGGCAAGACCACTCGTGACCCACTGTATCCCACACAAGAGAAGGGGACAACTACAAAAGAGAAGGAGGATGTCCCATTTGGCATAAGTGAACAACTTAGTGAGATAATGGAGAAGCAATTTTAAGACACCAACCTATTGCCATTCCCTCACAGGCAAAGGATGCCAATAGTGGCTGAGCAATTCAACCACTTTGTTGAGGTTATTCAGAAAATCCACATCAATGTGCCCTTGATTGATGCGATGCAAGTACCCACTTATGCTCGCTATCTCAAGGACATATTGAATAACATGCGACCATTGCCCACCACCGAGGTTGTCAAGCTCACGGAAGACTGCAGTGTGGCCATTCTTAACGGGCTTCATCTAAAGAAGGACTCTGGATGTCCTAAAATATCTTGCTCAATTGGGGCTCACCACATTGAGAAGGCCCTTTGTGACCTTGGAGCAAGTGTGAGTCTGATGCCTAAGGTGGTTTTCGATCAGATGAACTTCACGGAGCTTACTCCAACAACAATGCAGCTCCAACTGGCTGATTTTTCAGTCTGTTATCCGACGGGTATCGTTGAAGGTGTTCCGGTGAAAAATCCGAAATTGCTTCATGCCCGTGAATTTCGTGGTGCTCGACATGGAGGTCGAGAAGGATACACCGCTCATTCTTGGGCGACCATTCCTTAGCATCGTTGAGGCTCGCCTAGATGCGGGAGCTAGAGAAAATCCACTTCCATATCAATGGCAACGAGGAGAAGTTTAACTTTTGCCCAAAGTTGGAGCAATGCTCCATGATCCGTATCAGGTACGGGCCTAATGTTAAACACATTCAAGAGGTCAAAATCACACCTCCAAATGTGGACCCACTCATTGCATTCATGAGGAATTTGGTCTATGCGGATAACCTGTCTTATCATCCACGCCGACACCCTAAGAAGACGGAGAAGTCCAACCTCCACAAAGGTCCATGTCCACCAAACCAAAAAGGAATGGCTGAAGAAGCAAGACAAGCTGTCCGAGCCCGTCCCTGAGGGCCCAAATGTCAAGAAATGAAGAAGGAGGAATGTCCATCTCATCGTGATGATAAGTTTAGGCTCGATCTTCCGAAAGGTAATGGATAAGTCGATTGATGGAGATCTCGACGTTGATGATCTGAGGCTCTCTAGTAGAACACAAAAAACCATTACAATCACTACACCACCGCTCCGTTGGTTATCAGTCGTGCTACACACAATTGACCTTGCCATGAAGGCTAATCCCTACAAGTGCAACCGAGAACACAAGCAAGAACAAGGTAGAAGCAATCTGAATTGCTAAGTTGGGGTCTCACAAACCGATGAACGGCAAAACAATGTATAATAGATTGATCTAAGCAAAAACCAATTGTTTATGGCGGCTACTATGGAGTATATATAGGTGGGAAGACGTCCAAGGGGGTGTTGGGGTCGTGACCTAATGCTAAGATATGAAAATAATCGACTTTGACTTGATACAAGGCCCAATGGCCCAATATGGTGGCGCAACACCCTGACAGATTCTGAACTCGATTTTGTTTCGACAATTTCTATCGTCTCCGAATGAATTTTGACATGGGACCCGCCATTGGAAATTTTATCCTCTCCCCTTTTCGTGCATATGTAAAACGTCCAAAACGAAGTTCATATGCGTCCTGGGCGTCCGTTTTAGTGCGTACTGCTCCTGGACTCTGAGTTGGACACGATTTTGAGTTGGGGTTGGTTTCCATCTTCTTTGAATGTATTCTCTGGTCCTCCACGCCCCTAAACCTTCCTCCAATTACTCCTTGAACCACTTCATGTATCCTAATTACAATTAAATTATTAGGTAGCAATCTATTCTCAAAAATATATAAGGAAACATATAAGAACGAGCTCACCTCTGGAATTAATTGTTGTGTGTGAATTCCGTTGATTGCATCTTGTATGTTCAATGGAGTGTTGTGTAGATCCGTAGGAGTGATGTCCTCATCATCCTCCCCTTCTTGAATTGGAGTCATCCTCGACTCAAGTTCTTCTCTCATATGTGAGTCCATATGTGCAACGCCATCAAATATTCTTGTATGCATGAAAGGAGGAGGCCAAGACGGTGGACGACATTGTGCACCATCTCCACGTTCTTCATCAAATACACATGCACATTCGCTTGAGCCAGAGTCCCAAATAAATAAACATCGTTCCATGCTTGTATGTGCAATGACAATGTGCTTGATCTCATCATTCTCCCCTTCCTTATGACATGCCATCCCCGGCTTGCTCGTATGTCTAGCAAAGAGGCTTGCTTTGGGGGTAGAATGAGTGCTGTCCATATTGGACAACCACATCGAACAATGCTCCTCTATTATATGTTGACACTGCTGTAAGAAAAAAAATACTAGAAAAACTTGACAAAGAATTATTAGTGCTAGTGCATCCATTCATTCCACCATGTTGTTGCAGCACAAAATGGGATTTCTCATTTGAGCATATGTAAACTTTATGCACCATAAATTCACCACTATGTTCATATTTTCCTATTGCATGATAATTATTTCTTGTCAACAAAGATAATTCAGTTTTCAAAAATATTATTCTCTCTAGAGTGTCTAGATCACAAAGATTGTCAAATTCAATATAACCCAAAGTATTTAGAGAAGACAACAATGTCAGCTTATCTCTTTCACATGTAATTGGAATGGAATTCTTAATTTCAGCAAAAGTGTGTGATAAAGTATCAAATTCATTCACTTGTTCTAGCATAGGTACAATATAATTATCAGCACAAAATGCATTTTTGTCGTAAGGATCAGTAGGAAAATCAACTAGTGGTAAATGAGTTTTCAGAAAAAGGCTCCTCAAATTGTTGCTCTCCAATAGAATGATTGAGGGAAACATTTGAAACATTCAAAAACTTCTCAACATTGATAAGTGTAGTGCGAGGTACATTATCTTCATTCTCATATTCAACAGTAACTGTGGGTGAAATAGGAATTGAAAGATCTGAATATTCACAAGAGATGTTGAACACCTCAATCTCTTTTGAATTTTCTATATTTATTTGTTCATGTTCCCGCAAAAGGTTAGGCATAGGAGGAGGTACAACAAGAAAACTCTTCTGAAGTTCATTTATTTTAGCTTTGCAATTATAAATAGTGGCAAAAGTTTCTCACGTAAGAATTTTCATATCTTTCCATGTTCGTGGTTTCTAAATCACTTAAGTTGTTCCACCAAGTTAATGCACAATATACTAATGCACTGGCAACCTTTCTAATCTTTCTCCTCTCACACATATGACATTGTCCAAAATTTTATCTAACTCTATTTCCCAAGCAATATATTCATCATAACCAAGACCATCAAAAGAAGGAAAAGATAGGAGAATGTAATCACTTCTTGTTGAAGGAGTTGTAAAGGTGGTCTGAATGTCATGTGTAACCTTGGTTGATGTTTGATTTTTAGTGAGCGACTCCATCGTAGTCTTCATCATGTCAATCATCTCAGCATATAATGCATGATTCTTGCTTTTACATAACATTGTTAGTAGCAAACAGAAGACAACAAAAAAAATATGTTATCCCTATGAACTACAAAGGATAATGGCAAAGTGGAAGTAGAATCACACACTCTCAAGCGTCTTACCACGCTCTTACAAGTGTTCTTACCGACACTGCAGGTGGCAAACGGTGGCCGGTATGAAAAAACCAATGAAGTGTGGGATGATTACAAAGGTGTATCAATTCTGCTCAAGAGTAAAGTGTAGCTTCGATGACACTTTATATGTAGCAAGGATTAGAAACAATGCAATCAGATAGTAAAGTTGAATAAGTGTCCATAGTACTTGTCAAAGTTGCTGGCCTAAATGTGTTCCTAGTAGTTCAAGCTAGCAAGACATGAGACAAAACTAGATGACACAAAGAATGCAAGCACTTCTGTTTTTTGTTGTTGTTTTTTCTCCTTTGTTTGTGCGGCTTTTGTTTCTTTTTTTGCACCTGCCTTTTTCTTTTTTCTTCCTTTTTTCAGAATGTGCTGCAAAAGAAGAACACAATGAAAAGCAATCAAAGATATCTCGTGGGTCTGTCACAGATTTTCTACTCACTCGTCCAAGGACATATAGGCATACTTAGAGGCTCCAAATAGAAAAACTTACAACAGTAAGATTTTAGATATATCTCTCCTCTTTAATTTCAATATATGGAAGAAATATTTTGAACAAGAACAATAGGAGATATTGCCCCCGAAACACAGACTGTTCAGAAATTCTAGGTCGAGAACAGATTAAGATCTAATGCACTTTTGACCACAATAACTCCATTTTCTGGAAAAAATATGAATACGAAAGTTGTAGAGAACTTCTTGAGCTTTCCAGAAAGTACAAGAACTCCAAATTAAAATTTCGTATGTGTGAGATATGATCAAAATACCGAACTTGATAGAGATGAATCTAATCTACACGTGATGATGCGATTCAAAAAGATGAATCAACACAATGCAAAACTCGAACTAATACCAAAAACACTTTCTAAACCAGCAATATGACTTAACAACGGACACAAACTCAACAAAACAAACTGAAAACGAAAAGTTGCAAAGGCTCAATGGTGGTTTGGACACAAAGTAATGAACAGATCTACTAAACTGCAAGTTTTTTGTGCCTTCTTTATGGTGTGAGACCCATGTGTGCTGAATATATTGGCTTTGATGATAAAAGTTTTGAAAAACTGCAAAAACACCTTTTTAGCAAAGTCCGACTCTAGCTCCGAGCTTCTGCAAGGTCCAACAATAGGTCTGACTTGCTTTGTCAAGGATCCAACATGTTTTTTGGGTAGCTTCGGTGAGCTTTGCCTTTAGCTCCGGCATGTCTTTGATAAGCTACGATATGTTTTGCTAGGTCCGACTTATGTTGGTTAGCTCCAACATGTTTTTCTAGCTCCGGCTTTTGGGTTGACTAGTTCCGACCAGCTTTGGTAAGCTCCGGTGCTAGGTTGTAATAGCTTTGGTAGGCTCCAACGCTAGGTTGTACTAGCTTTGGTAAGCTCTGGCTCAAGCACCAGTTAGCTTTTGCAAGATTCGAAGCTTGATCGCAATGTTCCTGCTTTTACTGTGAAATGTTTTGAACTTGCTTTACATTGTTGGAATAATTGCTTAGTATTCATTTCCTAAGTTTTTGGTGCATTTTGATTGATATGGCTGATATTATTTTACTGTGGTTTTGCAACATGCTTATGTGAGGTGCTCACATAAGGTGTTGTGTTTGGAACTAACTTGAGTCAAGTCGCGGACTTGGGCTCGTACGGATTGGTTGTTTGTTCATGTGCAGGTGTTGCTAGAGTTCAAGTCATGACTGGTGACGGGATCCTTGGGACTAGTCTCAGGTAGGAGATGAGGTTCCAACAACCAAGTTCAGGAGGAATTGTGGTTGAACGGGTCAGGAGGTCGCGCGGGATGATTGAATCAAGGGCAGTGCATATGAAGGTTACTGGACATTGAAGAAAGGTGTTTGCACGTATGCATGCGGTGCATGATGTAGCAACATGGTTCTGAAGATGGTTAATTGAAGGAAGATCTGAAGGATTGGATCGTATCGCATAATGACTTCAGCTGCTGGCTGAGTCGGTTATGGCTCAATATGGAAAGTATTAAGTTGGTTATGGTAGTTTTCGTGTGCTGCACGAACGTCAAGCTATTTAGGAATACGGGATATGTTCTTGGTTTGTTAGGAAGTTTTGAGATTGTTTCTATCTGCGAATAGGAAGATCTTGAGCGGCTATGGAAAGTTTCGATTCGTGATTTGAGTAGGATTAGAGTCCTCATTTGAGTTGGTTTGGCCTTCAGGCTGCTTATATAAGCAAGGGAGGCCAGAACTCATGAAAGACGACTTTGGGGATGTTCCTTCTGTGGTTTGATCAATAATATTCGTAGTTTGAAGGAAATTTTGTTCCTTGTTCTTCCGACTTGTTCCAGACAAGTTTTACTCGTCGAGTTTCTGCACAGCACTACCTTTCGTCGGTGGTTTTATCATAACTCGAGTTTTACAGATCCAGTTGACGTGATTCTTTTTGAGTTGTCTTCAAAACTTGATTATCTATCATCTGACATAATTTCAAGGTGATTGGATTTGTGGTTTCTGATCTACACGAGTTTTTTTGAAGCGTTCCAGAACTGTTTTTCTTGGGTAGGACAGACTGACATTTGTTCGATCTTTCGATCGTAACTTGAGGTTCTCTCGACGGATTTGAGTAATTCTTGTTTCGTTGTCGTCGTGACTTGATTCTCTCTGATATCTATCACTTTTGTCATGGTGAAATAAGTTTATATTAGTCTCACACACGATTTCTTTATCAGATTAATTTTCTGCCGAAGGGATTGGGATTTAATTGTTTCCGATGCGTAAGATTTTTAATCTACCATTCACCCCCCTATGTTAGTTTTTCATGTGATCTTCGATCCTAAAATTAGTATCAGAGCCACTATGCTCTAACTTTGTGATTTTCACATGTTTTTGACTAATCATCATGGAGAAATACTACGCCAAACCTTGTGTGTTTAGTGGTAATGATTTTCAGGTTTGAAAGGCACGTATGGATGCCTTCATCCAGGCTCAAGGCTTCGCAATATGGGAGAAGGTATACAAGCCTTACGAAGTGTCGTCAAACGATCAAGTTACATCTACAAATCTGAGAGATGTCGACAACAACAACAAGGCTCGAAACTTGATCATACAAGGATTAACTCAAAGCGACTTTGACCATGTTGCACACCTCCGATTTGCATACGATGTGTGGAAAGCACTTTGTGACTACCACGAAGGATCCAACACGATCAAGGAGGTAAGGCAAGACATGTTTAAGAAATAATACATGCGCTTCCAGATGCAACCCGGTGAGTCAATTGATGATCTCTTTGCTCGCTTTAATAAAATTTTCAGCAACTTGCGTCGCGTCAATGTTAATTTTTCAAATGCTGAAAATGCTAGGCAATTGTTAAGTGCATTAGACATGTCAATTTGGGAGATGAAAGTTACATCCATTCGTGAATCTACTGTAATGAGTACACTTACTTTAGATGTGCTATATTTCAAGTTAAAAACTCATGAAATTGACATAATATCACGTAAGAACCCCAACAAGTCTATTGCTTTTGCTTCACAACGTGACATGCCTAGCTTCGGCCAATCTTCATCTTGTGGTACACTTGCTTTGTTGTTCTCTCTAACCCTTGAACAGATTGAGGTGTTTCTAGAGGAGGAGCTAGTACTTTTCTCTACTAGGTTCTCGAAAGCATTGCAAAATGTGAGAACTATAAGGAGAGGAAGCTCCGGACCCCAACGATGTTTCGAATGTGGTAAGACAGGACATTTTTGTTCAGATTGCCCTAACCTTTCAGGTCCTACTTCCCGAGATGAAAAGCAAACAAGGACGAAACACTCCTTTGCAAAAGATACGAAGAAAAGAAGGGTTTTACAGGATCTCAATTGGTGAGCAGTTTTATCTCCGCACTTCAAGTACTTGGCTCAAGCGATGTGGACATTGGAAGTGACGGAGATGAAGATGATTTGACAAATTTGTGCTTCATGGCGTGCAAGTCAAGATCAAGTATGAAGGAGGCTGAACACAACAGCGACAATGAAGTAGTATGTCCTACTTGCGAAGAAATGTGTGATGCTATTTCTTGTGCCACTGTTATAGTTAAGAAAAAGGACAAAAAGCTTAGGGACAATGCTGTTAAAATTGAGTCACGAGAATCTGAAATTAATCGTTTGAAATCCTTGATTCCTAGTGATGACTCTTGGTCCTCATGTGACATAATATATGAACAATTGTCCTCCCTAAGAAGTGCACATACCTGCACACTTGATAAACTTGAACTTGAAATTGAAACGAACAAAAAACTTGCTGCACTTAATATTGGAAACTTAAAAGATGCTTCTTGTTCTACAATTGATTTGCATTGTTCTAGTTGTGATGATCTTGATAAGAAACTGCAAAATGCTATGAATGAAATTTCTATATTGAACATTGCTTTACGTTCTCGTGAAGTTAAATATTGTTCCAAATGCAAACTAAAAGGAAAAACTTCATGTGAAAACTGCCTAGATCTGTACAATAAAATTGATAACATGTATAGGACATTAGATCGGTTTTGTAATGGGAATAAGAACCTAAATTTGCTGCTGAATTCTTCCAAGTCTTGCAATAATAAAACTGGTTTAGGTTTTGTTTCTCATGCTCATGCTAAGGCACATCCACCTAAAATTATAAAGTCATTAGGAAGTGGTTTGATTCAAACATTTCCTAAATAAAAAGAAGTGGTTTTAAAATCTGCAGGAGTGTTGTCTCATTTGGTTTCAAATAGAAATGTTGCTTGTTCATCTAGACATGAACACAAAGTTAAATTTCATTGTACCTACTGTGGTAGAGATGGTCATGTCATAGATTTTTGTTATAGACTAGCTAAATAACAAAAAAAAAAGAAAGAATGATTGCTAGATCTCATAACTTTCATGCAAATTTTGCTGCACTTGCTAAACCGAATGATAGGAACATGCAATCTGCTGAAATGAGTCAAAAACATGCAAAGTTTGCTCCCAAACCTACTGTATTTCGTGCTATACATGTAACATCTCGTAGAACAGTAGTTGGGTACAAAAATCCTCAAGATTTGGCTCATAAACCTGCTGTTTTATCTCAGCTTTCGCATGTTATTCCTGCTGCACATCGTGTGATTCAGTACTTCATTCCTAAATGCCTTTTGACTAACCCCAGTATTGAGTCATCGACGTATTGTTCTTCTATGTAGGTTACACACTTGAAGAAGGAGAAATTTGGATTGTGGATTCAGGTTGCTCACACCACCTGGTTGGTAACAAGGAATGGTTCTCCTCCCTCTCTTTTGTGTCACGTGTAGAGAATGTTACTTTTGTTGATAATTCTTCAACTCCTATAATTTCTATGGGTTCGGTTAGAGTAAATAATCACTACACTTGTTAGAAATTTGAAATACAACTTGCTTTCTGTTTCACAACTGCTAGATGAAAATCTAGAAATTATTTTCACCAAAAATTGTTGTTAAGTTGTAAATTCAAATAGTAAGCTTATTTTTAACATTTCTATGTTTGGAAGAGTTTTTAAAGCTGATTTTGATATTTCTTCCTCTAAGCATAGGTGTCTAGGATCTAATGATTAAAAGGACTTATATTTTTGGCATCGTAGACTTGGTCACGTAGGCTTTGATCATCTAACGCGTATTAGTGCTCTTGATCGCATACATAGGCTACCTAAGCTTAAAGGGGACAAAGAAATTGTGTGCTCTTCTTGTAGACATGCTAAGATGGTTGCAGGTTCACATACTCCTCTCACAATGATCATGACAACTGAATCGTGTCAACTTTTGTACCTTGACACCGTAGGACAATCACGTGTTCAATCCTTCGGAGGTAAATGGTATGTTCTTGTCATTGTTCATGATTATTCTAGATACTCTTGGGTTTACTTTATGGCTTCTAAGAATGAAGCTTTTAGACACTTTAGAACTCTATTTCTTAGATTATCAATTGATCATCCGAGATCTTTAAAAGTAATTAGAAGTGATAACGGATCCAAAATTAAAAATCAATCTTTTGATCACTTTTGTGCTGAAAATGGAATAGATCATCAATTTTCTTCACCATATGTACCTCAACAAAATGGTGTTGTAGAAAGAAAGAACAAAACCTTAGTTGATATGGCTAGGACTATGCTTGATGAATATCAAAGTCCTAGGATTTTGGCTGATGCGATTGCAACTTCTTGTTATGTCTCAAATCGTGTTTTCTTGCACGCTAAGCTAGGTAAAACACATATGAGCTCCAGTTTGGACATCGGCCTAGTGTTACACATATTCGGGTCTTTGGTTGCAAATGCTTTGTTAAGAAACATGGGAATCCTGATAAATTTGAACCTAGATCAGTTGATGGCATGTTTCTTGGTTATCCATCTCACACTAGAGGATACCGTGTGTTTTTATTTGACACTAACAAAATTGTGGAGACTTGTGAGGTGTCTTTTGATGAAGCTAGCCCAGGTACTAGCTCAAACATTGCAGGTCCAGATTCATATCCGCAGGGGGAGAGCATTTTCGTTGAAGATGAGGAAGAGGTGGAGGTGCTGCCCGAAAATTCAGAAGCTAATGACATTGTTCAACCTCTTGATTTTGAATCACAGCCAGCACCGATGACCACCATTGTTTGTCCAAATCCTCCTCAAGTCACAAGCTTATCAATTTGTGATGAACATGAAGAAGAAGAAGCTTGTGAAGTGTCCACTCCCCTCCGGGTTCTCAAAAGTCATCCTCCAAAACAAATTATTGGAAGCTTGCACGAACGAGTCACACGGTCCAGGTTTTGCAATCCAAACTGTCATGCTCATTCTGCTTTCGTTGCTTCTTTTGAACCCAAAGATATATCACACGCACTCACTAATGAATGTTAGATTATTGCCCTGCAAGAAGAGTTAGAAAATTTTTTAAGAAATAATGTTTGGAAACTTGTACTTCCACCTCAAGGTCACACTTTAATTGGAACTAAATGGGTGTTTAAAAATAAAAAAAGTGAGGATGGGGTTGTGGTTAGGAATAAGGCAAGGTTGGTTGCTCAAGGTATCACTCAAGTTGAAGGTCTAGATTTTGATGATACTTTTGCTCCTGTTCCTAAATTAGAAGCCATAAGAATTTTGTTAGCTTTTGCTGCACCTAAAGGTTTTAAAATTTATCAAATGGATGTTAAAAGTGATTTTTCTTAATGGCTACATAAATGAGGAGGTTTATGTCAAACAACCACCAGGTTTTGAAAATCCAGATTTTCCTAATCATGTTTACAAACTGTATAAAGCCTTGTACGGTCTCAAACAAGACCCTAGAGCATGGTATGATAGGTTAAAAACATTCTTACTTGAAAACGGGTTTACCATGGGCATGGTTGATAAAACTCTTTTTGTGCTTAAGCATGACAATATCTCATTATTCGTTCAAGTGTATCTGGATAATATTATCTTTGGTTGTGCTTCTCATGATCTTATGTCCAAGTTTTAGCAATGATGAGTTCCGAATTTGAAATGAGTATGATGGGTGAACTCACTTACTTTTTGGGGCTGCAAATCAAGCAAACCAAGGAGGGTACCTTTGTGCATCAAACAAAGTATACAAAAGACCTCCTAAGGCACTTCAACATGGACAAAAGCAAGCCTCTTCAGACACCAATGGGAACAGCAACAACACTTGAACTTGATGTAGATGATAAACCCGTGGATCAAAAGGAATATAGAAGCATGATCGGATCACTTTTGTACCTCATGGCATCAAAACCGGACATACAATTCAGCGTATGTCTTTATGCACGTTTTCAAGCCTCCCCACGTGCTTCACATCGTCAAGCCCTCAAAAGGATTCTTAGGTATTTACATGGAACTCAAGAATTTGGTATTTTTCTTCCTTCTTCCTCAACCGTTACTTTGAATGCTTTCTCGGATGCTAATTTTGGTGTTGTAGGATTGATAGGAAAAGTACTTCTGGTGCTTGTCATTTTCTTGAGCATTCACTTGTTGCTTGGTCCTCTAGAAAACAAAACTCAGTTGCACAATCCACGGCTGAATGTGAATATGTAGCTGCTGCTAGTGCTTGCTCACAAATTCTTTGGATTGTTCAAACACTTAAGGACTATGGGGTTGATCCAGATAGTTTTCCACTATTTTGTGATAACACTAGTGCCATTTGCATTGCTAAAAACCCCGTGCAACATTCTAGAACTAAGCACGTTGACAGTAGGTATCACTTTCTCCGTGATAATGTTGAATAAGGAAACATTGTGCTTAACCATGTAGATACCGACCAACAATTGGCTGACATTTTTACAAAACCTTAAGATTTCACTCATTTTTGTTTCATTCATAGTGAAATAGGGGTTATGCATCCTCATGGCTTAAATTGAGGGGGATTTTTGAAACTTGGGAAGTCTATGTGTGAATCTGAACTTAAAATAATAGGAGCATAGTATTTCATACAATTATGACTTTGTGATTCCTTTTACATGCTGAAAGTTCTTACTACATTACTCATATTATACATTTTGTAGTTTTTGCCATGTCTAGTAATTTGCATAATTACTTACACTAAATCTAGTCATGGTCGAATTTTCTTGCTGTTTTGAACTTGTTGCATGCTCACATGTGCTTTTAATCATAAAGAATTAATCAAGTAATCAACTCACATGTTGAATTTTTATGAAAAAATATAAATTGAGAAAAGATCAAGAGAATATGCATGCATCGCACTTATTCTTTTGAGATGGCTTATCATTGCACTTAGATATGAACTTGGAAGAAGTTGTGTATGACTAAAATCATGTCCTTAAGCTTTTGATTGTCAAACGACATAGGCTTGGCTTGGTTTGTTAGAATAAGCCATATGCGGCATATAATCTCTTACAAATGTCATATGTTAAAAGTTTGTGCTTTAAATAATAAAATTCAGCAACAAGTGTCGTGCTTTCAGGTTTTGAAATAGTTATGTTTGTGAGATCATGAGTTGTTTAATTTGAAAATTACATTTTATCTCTAGCATGGCTTACACTACTTTATGTATTTCATTGATAGTGTAAGTTACTTGATAGTATGACTTGGATGAGCTTTGTTTTATATGTATATGTTATAATATGCTCATAACAATTAAAATTTGTCGTATAAACCTTGTTGAATACATTGTCAAAGGGGGAGAGATAATATGGTAAATTTTTAAAGATAAGTATGCAAAGGGGTGAAATTTGTTACACATTGCACATATTAACATTTGTTTTTGGCATGATTCTTCTCAGGGGGAGAATTTGTTTTTCTCATTTCATTTTTGTTTTACAAAGGGGGAGAAATTGTTTTCAAAACTTTTAATGTGAATAAGCCTATGTTCGAATTTTAAGTGGTGTTGCCAATGCATTCATCAAGGGGGAGATTGTGAGACCTATGTGTGCTGAATACATTGGCTTTGATGATAAAAGTTCTAAAAAACTGCTAAAACACCTTTTTAGCAAAGTCCAACTCTAGCTCCGAGCTTCTGTAAGGTCCGACTCTAGCTCCAAGCTTCTACCAAGTCCAACAATAGGTCTGACTTGCTTTGTCAAGGATACAACATGTTTTTTGGGTAGCTTCGGTGAGCTTTGTCTTTAGCTCCGACATGTCTTTGTTAAGCTAGATATGTTTTGCTAGGTCTGACTTATGTTGGTTAGCTCCGACATGTTTTTCTAGCTCCGACTTTTGGGTTGACGAGTTCCGACTAGCTATGGTAAGCTCCGGTGCTAGGTTGTAATAGCTTTGGTAAGCTCCAGTGCTAGGTTGTACAAGCTTTGGTAAGCTTCGGCTCAAGCTCCTGTTAGCTTTGGCAAGATTCGGAGCTTGATTGCAACGTTCCTGCTTTTACTGTGAAATGTTTCAAACTTGTTTTACATTGTTGGAATGATTGCTTAGTATTCATTTGCTACGTTTTTGGTGTGTTTTGATTGATATGGCTGATATCGTTTTACTATGGTTTTGCAACATGCTTATGTGAGGTGCTCACATAAGGTGTTGTGTTTGGAACTAACTCGAGTCAAGTCGTGGACTTGGGCTCGTACGGATTGGTTGTTTGTTCATGGGCATGTGTTGCTTGAGTTCAAGTCATGGCTGGTGACAGGATCCTTTGGACTAGACTCAGGGAGGAGATGAGGTTCCAACAACCGAGTTCAGGAGAAATTGTGCTTGAACGGGTATGGAGGTCGTGCAGGATGATTGAATCAAGGGCAGTGCATATGAAGGTTACTAGACGTTGAAGGAAGGTGTTTGCACGTATGCATGCGGTGCATGACATAGCAACATGGTTCTGAAGATGGTTATGGAAGGAAGATCTGAAGGATCGGATCGTATCGCATAATGACTTCGGCTACTGGCTGAGTCGGTTATGGCTCAATATGGAAAGTATTGAGTTGGTTATGGTAGTTTTCGTGTGCCAGATGAAAGTAAAGCTATTTAGGAATACGGGATATGTTCCTGGTTTGTTAGGAAGTCTCGAGATTGTTTCTATCTGCGAATAGGAAGATCTTGAGTGGTTATGGAAAGTTTTGATTCATGATTTGAGTAAGATTAAAGTCCTCATTTAAGTTGGTTTGGCGTTCGGGCTGGTTATATAAGCCAGGGAGGCAAAACTCATGAAAGATGATTTTGGGGCTGTTCCTCCTGTGGTTTGATCAAGAAAACTCTTGTTCGTCCGACTTGTTCCAGACAAGTTTTACTCGTCGAGTTTCTGCACAGCACTACCTTTCATCGGTGGTTTTATCATAACTCTAGTTTTACAGATCCAGTTGATGTGATTCTTTCTGGGTTGTCTTCACAACTTGATTATATATCATCTGTTAAAATTTCACAGTCATTGGATTTGTGGTTTCTGATCTACACGAGTTGCTTTGCAGCATTCCAAAACTGTTTTTCTCGGGTAGAACAGATTGACCTTTGTTCGATCTTTCGATCATAACTTGAGTTTCTCTCGACGGATTTGAGTAATTATTGTTGTGTTGTCTTCGTGACTTGATTATCGCTGATATATATCTCTTTTGTTATGGTGAAACTGTTAGGAAATCGGTGGTACGCTACTCTAGCAACTCTACCACATCAGCCAGAAAACATGTGAGTACAAAGGTCATGGATCGTTACCACTAGACGCGCAGTGCAGCGGAACGTAGACGCGCATTGGTGTAGGGGATGTAGACGATCCCGTTCATATCCTCCTCCTCCTCTTGTCAGCAGCAGTAGCAGTAGCGCCTCCACGGAGTCCACACGTACGGAGAGGAAGGCCGTGTGCCGGTGTGCAAGCACCGCGTGCGCGGCAAGGGTCTCGGCGTGAGGCCTTCGAGGGGTGGCGGCTAGGGCTATCACGTGGTGGGGTCATTAGCCCCTAACCCTACCCCACATATTTATAGGCGTACTAATAGGCTTTTATGTTGCAGGCCCATTAGTACCTAATTGCTTATGAATCAAATATCCAATAGGCCTTAACCCGAATTGTTATGATTGCCTCTTGGTCACATCACCAACAATCTCATACTTGCACTAGAGACAATCATCTAGCCAAGATTTTCAATATTCCAACTCCTAAGTGTGCGAGCCGTTAGGTTCATGTGCAGTCAGTTGTGAATGGAAACCGTCTCCAACCACAAGTTAGTAGAGGTTCCTAGCAGGACATACTGTCTCCCGAATGTACATAAAGATCATATCGGCCGAACCTAGATACATTCAACATGCTAATCCCTTTGCCTCATGATACCAGTCAAGCTCAAGGCGAGATGCATGCCATCCTTGTGATAGCTCGACCATTCACTCGATCAAATAGTGGATTCATTCCGTGACTAACTTTTAGTCACTGTGATTAACCTTTAATCACCTTGGCATGGCCATGCACATTCAAATCCAACAATCTCGAGGGGCCCAGAGACATCTCTCCTGTTACTAAGGAGGGTCAAATCCCATCTTGATCCTCGCACATCCCATTCTATGTTTCAATATATACCCGAAGACTACTTTTATGACTACCCAGTTACGGAGTAGCGCTTGGTAGTCTCAAAATACACAACTACGCATAGTGAGAAACAATGGCGATTGCAGGTCTAAGGATCTAGCAGGTGTATCACTCAAGAACAACTCATGGCACATATGGAAATAACAATTCCAGCAGTGTCTCAGAGTGGGTCAATCCAACACCATGTTCACTAACATGTGTTCACATTATTAATTCGATATCTCCATATCTATGATCTGTGAAACGTGATCATCAATTAATACACGTTCTAGTCTGTATGCAATCATTATCTCATATAATGATATAGACTAGGATCATCTGGAGTAACATTACTATTAACAAAGAGTTTCACAAACAAGTCACATACTTGATGATCAATGTAAATAATGATTTTTCATATAACAATATATTTAATAGTACATAAACATAAATGTGACACAAGTCTCCCACTACACACTATGATCACTGATGTAAGTATCTAATACCCATAGATCCTGTGTGCGCCTCATGCTTTGATTGTGGAAGAGGCTTTGTCAACGGATCTACAACATTCAAACCCGTGTGCACCTTGCATATCTTCACATCACCCCGATCGATGATCTCTTGAATGAGGTGATAGCCTCGTAGTATGTGTTTGGATATTTTGTGTGATCTAGGATCCTTTGACTGTGCGATGGCTCCACTATTGTCACAGTAGAGATCCACAGGACTGGACGTGCTAGGAACAACACCCAACTCAGAAACAAATTTTCTGATCCAAACAGCTTCCTTTGCAGCTTTAGAAGCTGTAATATACTCTGCCTCTGTGGTTGAATCTGCTACTATATCTTGCTTGGAACTTTTCTAGCTCAGTGCCCCTCCATTGAGGCAGAACACAAATCCGGATTGCGATCTAGAATCATCCTTATCAGTTTGGAAGCTGGCATCGGTGTAACCTTTTACAACAAGCTCTTCTTCACCTCCAAACACTAAGAACACATCCTTAGTTCTTCTCAAGTACTTAAGGATGTTTTTGACAATGGTCCAATGAGCCTCACCGTAATTTGATTGATACCTGCTCGTGATACTTAGAGCATAAGATACATTTGGGCGTGTACATAGCATGGCATACATGATGGATCCAATAGCCAAATCATAAGGAATTGCTCTCATCCTTTTTTGCTCATCAGGTGTCAAAGGACACTGACTCTTGCTTAGAGTAATGCCATGTGACATTGGCAAGAAACCATTCTTGGAATCTTGCATATTGAACCGATTCAATATCTTGTCAATATATGTATCTTGGCTTGATCCAATTATCCTTTTAGATCTATCTCTATAGATCTTTATGCCCAAAATATATGTTGCCTCTCCTAAATCCTTCATTGAGAAACTTTTTCTTAATGAGGATTTAACATCATCAAGCATTGCAATGTCATTTTTGATCAATAATATGTCATCTACACATAGGACCAGAAATACATGTGTGCTCCCACTAAACTTCTTATAAATACAAGGTTCTTCTACGTTCTTGATGAAACTAAACCCTTTGATTACTTCATCAAAACATAGATTCCAACTCCGAGATGCTTGCTTTAGTCTATAAATGGACTTTTGAAGCTTGCATATTTTATTAGAACTTTTAGGATCAACAAAACCCTCAGGTTGTGTCATGTACACATCCTCAGTCAGACTTCCATTAAGAAAGGCTGTTTTGACATCCATCTGCCATATTTCATAATCAAAATATGCGGCAATTGCTAGAAGAATCCGAACAGACTTAAGCATTGCAACGGGTGAGAAAGTTTCATCATAATAAACACCTTGAATTTGTTTGAAACCTTTTGCCACCGATCACGCTTTATAGATGTGAACATTTCCATCCATATCAGTCTTTTTTTTGAAAATCCATTTACAATCGATAGGTCTAACACCTTCGATTGGATCAACCGAGTTCCAAACTTGATTTTCATGCATGGATTCAATTTCGGATTCCATGGCTCCAAGCCACTTCTCAGAGTCGGGTCCCATCATTGCTTCGGTATAGGTCGTGGGCTCATTATTGACCAACAATACCATGTCATGCTGCTCCGTGGTTAGAAGCATTAACTTTTTAGTTGCACGATGTACCCTCGTAGACCTTCGTGGGGCTGGTGTTTCATCAACTGGTTGTACAACATCTTGTACATCCTATATGATCAGTGCATGCTGAAACATTTTCAAGTTGTTCTTGAATTTCTTCAAGATGCACCTTGCTCCCACTAACTCCTTCTTAGAGAAACTCTTTCTCCAAGAAGACACCATTGCGAGCGGTAAACACTATACCATCTGTTTTATTATAAAAATAATATCCTTTGGTTTCCCTAGGATATCCCACAATGAAGCATTTGTCTGATTTTGGAGTGAGTTTGTCTGACGTCAAACGTTTGACATAAACATCACATCCCCAAACATTGAGAAAGACAATCCGGGACGTTTCCCAGTCCACATCTCATATGGTGTCTTCTCAACAGACTTAGTTGGGACTCTGTTTAGTGTAAACGCATCAGTTTCAAAAGCATACCCCCAAAAGAATAGTGGAAGATCTGCTTGGCTCATCATCAACCTAACCATGTCCAACAAGGTTCGGTTCCTCCGCTTGGATGCCGCATTTTATTGAGGTGTTCCAGGTGGAGTCAACTGTGGAACAACTCCACATTGTTTTAAATGATCATAAAATTCATGGCTCAAATATTCACCCCCACGATCAGATCGTAGAAGATTAATTGTCTTGCCCAATATATTTTGTACTTCATTCTGAAATTCTTTGAACTTTTCAAAGGATTCATACTTGTGCCTCATTAGGTAGACATAACCATATCTACTAAAGTCATCGGTAAATGTGATGAAGTACTGAAAACCACCTCTGACAATTGAACTCATTGGTCCACATACATCTGTATGTATAAGTCCCAACAAGTTAGTCGCCCTCTAACCTTGACCAGTGAAGGGTGCTTTGGTCATCTTCCCAAGCAAACAAGATTCACATGTGTCAAGTGATTCAAAATCAAATGAGCTTAGTAAACCATATTTATGGAGTTTTTCAATGCGTTTGTCATTTATATGACATAAGCGACAATGCCAAATAAAAGTGGGATTTAGATCATTTCGTCGAGCCCTTTTGGTATCAATGTTACATACAGTTTTATCCTCAAGATCAAGAACATATAATCCATTCACCAATGGACATTGAGCATAGAAAATATTATTGTGATAAATAGAACAACATTTGTTCTTTATTACAATCTCATGACCATCAACTTCTTCTAAACATGAAGAAGAGATAATGTTCTTGCTCAAAGTAGGAATGCAATAACAATTATTAAAATCCAAAACTAATCCTGAGGCTAATGACAAGTGGTAAGTTTCGACAGCTATGACTGCAACCTTTGCTCCATTGCCGACACGAACATCCAACTCGCCTTTTGCAAATCTTCTAGTCTCACATAGACCTTGCAACAATTTGCAAGTTTGAATCATTGATTCGGTATCAAATACCCATGATTCACTAGAAGATAAAGCAATGTTAATTTCTATAACATTTATACCTGAAGCGGAAGTCTCACTTCCCTTCTTCTTCTTCATATCCTCCAAGTACTTCTTGCAGTTCCTAGACCAGTGCCCCTTACCATGAGAGTGAAAGCATTCATCATCAGGAGAAGGGCCAAATTTGCCCTTTGGCTTAGACTTTGAGCTTGAGGGCTCATCGGGAACCTTTCCCTTGCCTTTGCCTTTAGGATGCGTCACACACTTCCTCTTATTATTCTCCTTTTGTACCATCATCACATAAGTGGCATTTTTCTTAATGCTTTCTTCGACTGATTTAAGCGTTCCATGCAATTCAGCCAAAGTTTTCTCTATGCCATTCATTTGAAAATTCAATATGAATGGCTCATAGCTCGGTGGGAGCGACTGGAGAACAACGTCAATAGCCAGATCATCCTTGAGTTCAGAACTAAGTTTGCCCAAAGTTTCAATGTAACCAATCATCTTGATTACATGAGGGCTGACCGGGCTACCATCCGCCAGCTTGCATGAGAACAAGGACATTGAGATGTTGTATCTCTTGGCCCTTGCTTGATTCTCAAACATTACACGTAGTCCCTCAATCATAGAATAAGCATCTACATGCTCATACTATTTTTGCAGATCAGGGGACATAGTGGTGAGCATGAGGCAGCTTACATTAAGCGCATCATCGTAGTGCTTCGTATAAGCTCTACAAGCTGCATTAGTTGCATCAGCTGGGAGGTCATCAGGGTAAGGCTGCAGAAGAACGTACTCGGTTTTCTCTTGCCTAAGAACGATTCTCAGGTTGCGGTACCAATCTATAAAGTTAGCTCCATCAAGCTTTTCCTTTTCAAGCACAGATTGCAAATTAAGCCAGAATTGTTACTAGTGGACATTATCTACAATAGAAAATAAATATGCAAGGTTTAGCACTATGTTATGTACCAATCTTCTATTAACAGTTTAATAAAAGATATCACCACTATATGATCATCGTCTTCCCTCTAACAATATATAGTAGTTCGAGATCCATATTCACTAATTCCTAGTGAGCTTTGGTTTCACTGCTAGGAAATTAATGACATAGATAAACAACCATTGTTAATCATATCCCTATATGAATCTTGTTTGTTGGGTGACATCCAATGCCCCGGCTCCCAACTCTATGTCATAAAGCCCAAAACCGTTTTGATAGCTTTATTGAGTAAACCAACACTATGCATGTGAATGTCCAACATTCACCCTATGAATTATGATAGATGATGGTACTTTGCTTTGGCAAACCAACCACACAACGATAAAAATATCATAGGTGCAGCTTTTGGTAAATGGCATCAAATGCTCAACTTTTGTCAGGGAAGCTATTCTATCATGACAAAACATCCACCATATGTAAAGCATGAAAAAATAGTAATGAGCATCACAGGCATATGATCATATCACATTGTGAATAGTATGGCCTTTAGAATCATAATGGTCTCCATCGCCATGGTTCCATCAAGATCTGAGCTGCCATGCCTCCCTTCTTGTGGTGATCTCCATCTCCACCATGCTTGAAGACATCTCCATGATAATAAAAGAAGCTAATACAACTAATAGCTACCAAATAAATTACATGAGGGATCAAGCATCACAGGTCAACATGCAGGTCATTATAAAATTATGTGACAACCTCAACCCGGTTGTGTTAAATTTGCAACACGCAGGCTACACGAATTTACACACAGATCATCACATCACATTAAGGCCATACCATTCACATCATTCCCTGCAAAAACGAGTTAAGCATAGAACGATTTCTAGCGCAAAACTATATTATATAATTGCTATAGCAGACACTAAACGAAATTACATAGATTGCATCTATGAAATCACTATGAAAATCTCATCGGATTGATCAAATCAACCTGAATCCAAGCCATTCAGAATGTCTCAATTTTCAACGTGACTGGTTATTCATGAGTAGATCGCGACTCATGACCATGGTCTGTTGGCTCAATCTGTTAGCTATGTACGTGATTAGTCCCGATGGTGATTCCAGCCGGTAGGGACATGTTGTGCACACAACGAGAAGGAGCATGAACTGACCTTTAGCCATATACGATCGTAATCTACTCTAACCAATTCCAAACCCCAAAAATTGTGTGAAAAATTCATCGTATGAACATGTCTGCAGTAAATCCCATCTACTAAGAAGATCCAGACCAAAAACTACACAAGTATGCTCTGACACCGCTGTTAGGAAATCAGTGGTACGCTACTCTAGAAACTCTACCGCATCACCCAGAAAACATGCGAGTACAGAGGTCATGGATCATTACCACTAGACGCACAGCGCAGCGGAACATAGACGCGCATCGGTGTAGGGGAAGTAGACGACCCCATTCGTCTCCTCCTCTTCCTCTTCTCAGCAGCAGTAGACAGACAAGTTTTTCGTAGCTGATCAGCGTAGCAGTAGCAGTAGTGCCTCCACGGAGTCCAAACGTACAGAGAGGAACGCCGTGCGCCGGTGTGCTAGCACCGCGCGCACGACAAGGGTCCCGGCATGAGGCCTTCGAGGTGTGGCGGCTAGGGCTGTCACATGGTGGGGTCATTAGCCCTAACCCTACCCCTCATATTTATAGGCGTACTAATGGGCTTTTTTGGTTGCAGGCCCATTAGTACCCTAATTGCTTATGGATCAAATATCCAATAGGCCTTAACCCGAATTGTTATGATTGCCTCTTGGGCATATCACCAACAGAGACACATTTAGATTAGTCTTACACACGATTTCTTTAACATATCATTTTTCTGCTGAAGGGGTTTGAATTTAATTGTTTATGCTACATAAGATTTTTTTAATCTACCATTCATCCCACCTCTGGTAGCTTTCCACGTGTTCTTCAATCCTACATATGGAATCTAGGTATGATAATCAAAACTAGTGTAATGGATAGATGAATTTCCTAACGACCAACCTGGCTCTGATACCAATTGATGATAAGTTTGGGCCCGATCATCCTAAAGGTAATGGATAAGTCAATTGATGGAGCTCTCGACATTGATGATTTGAGGCTCTCGAGTAGAACACGAGAAAGCCCTGCAATCACTACACCACCGCTCCGCTGGTTATCAATAGTGCTAGACACAATTGACCTTGCTAAGAAGGCTAATCCCTACAAGTGTATCCGAGAACACAAGCAAGAACAAGGTAGAAGCAATCTGAATTGCTAAGTTGGGGTCTCACAAACCGATGAACTGCAAAACTGTGTATAACAGATTGATCAAAACAAAACTCATTTGCTTATGGTGGCTAATATGGAGTATATATAGGTGGGAAGACGTCCAAGGGGGTGTTGGGGTCGTGACCTAACGCTAAGATACGAAAATAATGGACTTAGACTTGATACAAGGCCCAATGGCCCAATACGGTGGTGCAACACCGTGACAGAATCTGAACACGATTTTGTTTCGACGATATCCGTCGTCTCCGAAGGAATTATGAAATAGGAACCAGCTCCATTGGAAAGGTTATTCTCTCCCCTTTCCGTGCATATATAGAACGTCCAAAACGAAGTTCGTATGCGTCCTGGGCGTCCATTTTAGTGCGTACTACTCCTGGACTCTGAGTTGGACACGATTTTGAGTTGGGGTCGGTTTCCATCTTCTGTGAACACATTCTCTGGTCCTCCACGCCCCTAAATCTTCCTCCAATTACTCCTTGAACCACTTCATGTATCCTAATCACAATTAAATTATTAGGTTGCAATCTATTCTTAAAAATATATAATGAAACATATAAGAACGAGCTCACCTCTGAAATTAATTGTTGTGTGAATTCTGTTGATTGCATCTTGTATGTTCAATGGAGTGTTGTGTAGATCCATAGGAGTGATGTCCTCATCACATCGGACGGTGGTGAGACCTAGTTAATAGGTTAAGTTTGTAGTTATCCTTTCTTTGTTTTTTTTTTTCATTTCTCTTCATTTGGTTTTCCTGATTTAGTTTGATTTTTCCCCACTGCATGATTGGTTTTTCTTAGCAAGTTGAGAATCTTTTATTCTCAACTATCATTTTTATTTCTTTATATTTCACAAAAAGAAAATTGCTGGGTTTTAAAAAAAAGGTTTTATTCAGAAAACAATTTTTCTGAGTTGCAAAAGTGGTAGTTCACCAACGTTCTAATTTCATAGCCGTTGAGAAGCCACCTGGCAAATGGGAGAATAGGGGGCCCACTTTTCAGTCTAACCGACCCCCCATTCGACCGACATGAAGAAAGGTTCATTTTGGCTCTGTCTCCTCCAACGGCTACATTTGGTCCTCTAATGACCGTTGGGGAGTGCACACTATAAATGGTGGCCGTGAGGAGCACTCCTCTTCACACTTCACCTCATTTAAGGTCACTCTTTCTCACATTGTTTTTCTTTCTCTTTATTGAAGTACTCTTGATCAAATTACAACTCAAAAAGATTTGCTTTTGTTTGCATTTGCAATTTGCTCTTAAGTTCTTCAAGGGAAAATTCATCGGGGGTTTTGCTTTTACTAACATCACCTCTTTCGGGTTTTTGCTTTGTTGTGATCTTGCTTGTTGTGACCAAGAAAGAAATGAAGAGGTTGTTTGGGAAGAAGAGGGACGCTGCAAGCTCAAGCTATGGTGGAGATTCAAGTGAACGTGCCTCTTCCGTTGCTACACCAAGTTAACGAAGAAGGAGTGTAGGTGAGGACACTACCATGGGTGAGAGGAGCAACCTGCACCAACTTCACGACGACGACCTCGACATACAAAGTGAAGTTGAGGATCAAGCATGCAAGCTCCTCCAAGATCGTGAATTTTCTCATACAAAAGCTTATGATCTAGATTTGATCTCCAAAATAGATATGTATTCCGAATTCTTTTCCATTTGGGGTGCACTGGGATGGGAAATCTTTGCTCACATAGTGGGATGGGAAATCTTTGCTCACATAGAGGAGAGAGGTTCACGCCTTCTCCCCATGCAATTCCTTTGCACACTAGAAATAGGATTTGATGGTATTACTTTTAGATTATTTCAAAAAGAATACAACATCCTATGAAAAGAATTAAGTGAAATTCTAGGCTTCCATAAACGTTGTTTGCTAGATTTAGACACTTTGCCTAAGTTTAACAAAGAAAGTTTTTGGCAAGATTTAACTAGTGATGTCAGATGTAGTGCACCTAGGAATAGCCACTTACACAACCCTACTTTACGCTTCATGCATAGATGGGTGGCTATGACTATGTTCCCTAGGGGAGCTGTAAGTGTAGTGCGTGATGATGAGCTGAAAATTTTATTTGCCATGATTAAAAAATAAAAGTTGCCCCAGTTATTGCCATCATGACACAATGGTTAGATTACATTCCAAGAACTGGGAAAATTGAATGCACTTCATTGATTACTCTTATTGCTACTAGGTTAAGAGCACTAGAATATTCTTCATTTGAGTATATTGAAAATGAAAGAGAATTAATTGATGAAGATTATTTAGTGCAAGGACATACCCTTAAGCATGATGAAGATGACTCTTTGTTATTTTATTATCCCGGCTTCCAACAGTGTGTAATGTGATCGACGGGTCACGGGCATAATAGAGGTTCTTTAGTCACCGAAAGGGGTTGGAATCACGAACTTGTAGGTAAAGTGGTACAACCTCTACAGAGTGTTAAAAACTATCATGATAGATGTGCTCCCGGTTATGTGCGACGTGCACCCTCACATGATTAGGGGGAAACTTGGGATTTGGGATGGTTTGGTTATGGTTATGGTTTTAACATGGTTGATGATGATGGTAAGAATTTGTTATATGGATGAATAATTATTGATGGATGTAATATGATGGTAGTTGATGATGTTTGACTCATAACTGGTAATTATTTGGGATATGATGGGATTAATTCCCATAGACAATGTAGGCTGCTTTTCATATGTTTTAAATGTACTTTTCAGCAAATTGACATTTATTATCATTCCTTGTTTCTAGCTACATATCATACTTTCTCACACTTGCCGAGTACGACATGTGCTCACTCTTGCTATTCCCACATTAATTCAGCTACAAGAAATATTTTGGAGGCCGTCATGGAGTACTAGACGTGCGCACTACCGTCGATTGCCTGTGGAGTTGGAGTCGCATACGCTAAATTACTTAGCGATGCAATTGAATCAAGGTATATTTATTATTCGTGACATGGCTAAATTTTGATTATCATTTGTGAAGTTGATGTGTATGTGTGATGAACATCCTGGGCACGCATACACTGCACTTGGTTCATTTTTTAAAACCGGGTGTCACAAATTGGTATCAGAGCCGCGTTTGACCGTAGGATGCATGCCTAGGTAGAATGGACACCACAAATTACTTAGGACTTCTTTCCTATTCATAATTAGCCTATTTTGCACTATTTTGCCTACCACTAGCTATATAAAGTGGGAAATTTTGTGCTTTTTACTGCTGCTGCAAGTTTTGCCACTTTTCCATCTTTTTGAGCAAATGCACATCTTCTCATCTTGATTTATGGCTTCTGCAATTTCAGAACTGATATTTGTGTTTTCCTCTATTTTTCACATGTTTTCATGTAGATGCCTCACACCAAAATGACAGCCCGCAAGAGAGCTCATTGGCCACCCGTTGAAACAAGCTTAGGCCTTGCAAGGAGCCGCACATGGAACCAACCCAAGAGGAGAAAGAAGCGTGTTCTCCCACGAAGGAAGTTGAGCATGAACACTCCAACAAAATGGAGGAAGACCCCAAGATGGTGGAATCTTATGAAGATGAGGAAGAGAAAGATCCAGAGATGGTGGAAATCTATGATACTGAGGAAGAGCAAGGTAAAGCACATGAGGAAAATGAAGATGAAGCCCAAGATGAGGAGGAACCGCAAGAAGAGGAGGAACCCTCTATAGAAGAAGAAGTACTCGAAGACGAAAGGAATGCATCACAACCCGTTGAAGCCAAAAAGGAAGACAAATGCCTAGTTTGCCGTGATGCCAAAGAATTTCGTTCCGACGGCACTAATGGAGGATTTGCATCCAAGCAATTGAAGGAGTTCCTTGATCTATGCAAAATGCACCAAAAATACTATGTTAAGAGGATTCCTCACCATGGACGTGAAGAATGGAGGGCTCAAGTTACTGTTCTTGCCAAATGTAAGGTGGTCACCCGACACTTTGCATCCACATGGAGATCCACCAGAGAGCAAGCTATAGATGATATCGCTTGGGATGCACTTACTAGATTGTGCCACATCTACCGAGAGCTGGTTGGAGGTACTAGTTTTCGCTGCACCTGCAACGTAAGAAATGAATAAGGGAAGTCTTAAGACCGCAATATGGAGATCAAGTCAGTTCTCGTGCCATTGATAGATCTCAAGCAGTATTGGTGAATATAGAAAATCGCTATGCTGATGCCATGGAGGAAATCCATTACCTCCGTAAGAAGGTGTTCATCATGGAGAAGCAAGAGGAAGTTTGAGCCACCGTAGAGGTCAATGGTGTAGCAACCTCTCCACCGCCTACATGGACAGCCAATTCACCTTGGCGTGCGCCCATGTATGCCTCGCCACCGCCGTCGCCTTCGCCGTCTCACGTCCAGGACAGCCACAGTTCACAAAATTAAGTCTATGTCTTCTGTCCAGAAGTTAAAAAAAAGCATTTAGATCGTCTTAGTCATATTTAGTAGTGTGTTGAACTTTCTGTGTTTGTGCTTGTGCTTGTGTGCTTGGGGCGAGTTGTGGGACGTCTAGCGTTTTTTCCAACTCCACTCGTAGTATAGAGTTGTGGGATCCTTGTCCACATCCTCTAATAAGGTTTTTAGTATTAATAAAGGAGTTGTTTAGTTATATATACCTTGATGCATATAGTTGGGGCATTTCTTTCCAAATCCTAAATTCTTCCATCTCTACCATTCCTTTTACCAACAGATGCCAAGGACACGCAACATAAGGAATGTCAATGGTGAGGAGGAGAACAACGAAGCACCTCAGAACAACAATGGACCTGCGCATGGAGCTATCAACCTTGAACAGTTGTTGGCTATGCAAAACCAGCTCATGCAGACCATGATATAGACTATGGACAACTGGAAGCTGGCAACAACAACCAGCCCAACATGCCGCCACCACCACCTCTGCCGCCCCACAACGGTTTGGCATAGTTCATGAGGACCAGGCTACCTACCTTTGCTCAAGCCACATATCCTATGGAAGCTGATTATTGGCTGGAGTTTGTAGAGAAGAAACTTGCTATTGTCCAGTGCTGTGATAGGGAAAAGGTTCTTTTTGCCTCACACCAGTTGATTAGAGCTGCTGCAGACTGGTGTGAATCTCTATGCAACGCCCATGAAAATCAAGAGAGAATCACCTGGGCTGAATTCAAGAAGAAGTTTCACTCTCACTATGTACCTGAGGGAGTTATGATAGTGAGAAGACAAGAATTTGAAAACCTCAGGAAAGAAAGGATGAGCGTGGGTGAGTATCTCAATAAATTCACTCAACTGTCTTCATATGCTCCAGAAGACATTAGCACTGACAGTAGGAAGCAACATCTTTTCATGAGGGGTCTCAACAATTAAATTCTAGTTCAGTTGCTCAATGCTGACTATGCAAATTTTCAGAAGCTAGTTGACAAGGCCATTGTGGTCGAGAACTAGATTCGAGAGATGGATCTAGATCACAAGAGGAAGATGCCATATCATGGACAGCCGCAAGGAAGCAATGTCCGTCCTCGCTATGCACCGCCAGCTGCACTATATTACAACCCGTCTGCTGCTGCATACCGTCCTGCTTATCCACCGCGACCGCAACAGCCAATGCAGCAATGCATGCCCATGCAACACCTCACTTACCTATGCAGCCTGCGCCATGGTCAAATATTCATGCCTATGCTCAAAACCAACCTCTCCCTAACTTTGGTGGCGCCACTTGAGGAAAGACTTGCTATGATTGTGGTCAAGCGAGACATTTTGCAAATCAATGCCCAAGATCAGGTCAAGGTTAGATGAACAATGCTCCAAGGAATAATCCAAGTCCCAACAAAGGAGCAACTCAAGCCAACCATGACTGTGGGGACCGGAATCCACACATCCGAGGATCTCATTGGGTGGGCCGTGCGATGCGGCACCTAACAGCACACACAAAAAGGATACCAAAACATATAAAGTTTCCATTTCATAATAAGAAGAGTTTACAAAAGAGTGTACCACAAAAGTACACACGCAGCGGAAAATACATACTCATAATCTCACCTAACTAAGCAGGAGAGAAGATGTCCATGCCCTAGGACGCTTCTCACTAGCAACAAGGAGAACATTCAGTAGCGGCGTGGTTCACATGAGATTTATCTCGACACCTCGAGTCTCATATACAACCTGAACAGCAGAAATAAAACTAATACCTGCAAAAATCGTTAAAGCGCAAGCGTGAGCATAAGGCTCAGCAAGACTTAACCGTCTCACTAGACATATGCAGGGTGAATACTAAACATAGGTAATGAATAGCATAAATAGACTCGCCTATAAGTGGATCCTTATAATCATGTTTTAAGTAGCAAATGACATTCTCCAAGCACGGCACATCCACAATCAAACAAGAAACGCTTTACCGATGATATGACATGCTCAGAGCACATAATGCTATTACAGCTAAAGTATGGGGAAACTGTAAACTTTTAATTGCACTATCTCTAAATCATACAAGGTTGCAAAGCAATTATAATTCAATATAATATAATTTTTTGGTTTCTTTAGTATTTACTACGTCACCGCTCAGTGAACAAGTGGTACTCTATTACCGCATGGGACGGTGATTGCAATCAGGACACACCCAGACAACACGACACATACATCGTTCGGAAGTGTCAGCGAGCACACCTGTACCTACATAACACTTCAGTACTAGGCGTATATGGCCACCTTTCACAAGAAACCCGAACGCCGAACCCATCTCAACTCCGCAAACAGAAAGTCTCCGCACGGAACACCTCATGTGTCCGCCGACCGATTTACACCTTACTGTCCTCAGCCCATCCCTATCGATGGTGAGTTAGTGGGCCTCGACACCCTAGTTATCGAGTTACATCAGTTTACTAGATTCCATATGTCCATTATGTTGCTGGTACAATTCAAGCTTGTCTGAAGGGGCTGCGTACAGACGGGCCTTAATCGACACAGGCAGGGCTATGCGACCGAGACTCAATTCTTGCTGCTTCCTATCCATCCCCTGCACAGTCTCAATTTTATTATATTAAGCCATTAACCAATCCTGTGAGATATGTCCTACATTTCTCGCGAGTAGATTCCAACTACTCGACTTCTACCGGATTTCCTATACATTAGCAAAGCAGTTACTACAAGTCAAACTGTAACTCGTTTCAACCAAACCCTGGGATTTTTGGTCATGCAAGTGGAGTATCAATCATCCTAAATGTAATGCACAATTCATATACTACTCATCATAGTGAAAAAGCAAAATTTTATAAACGACTTAAATGCAAACTGGGGCTTGCCTTAGTTTGCGACTCAAATAAATGTCACTTGTTAAAGGTCCTTCTGTGCGGACTCCGCCAAGGACTTCAAGTGGGCACCCTGGCCTTCTCCTCCAAGCGAAACTTCTCGTCGATCACCTATCATCACGTTCTTATCGACATGATATACATATAAGTAATTAAGTAATTAATTAATTTGATAATAGACTCCACAGGGTTGTGTAAACTCTAAGAATGAGGAGTTTGACTAGGAAGGACACATATGCCTCTGTTGTCTGGGTAACCAGAGGATGAGTCAAGGTGGACATATTAGTGTCGGTATGAACTGAAAGGTACAACATAAAGCTACATTGCAACTTAGCATACCACACTTCAAGCTATGCCACGCGCGATTGACAATTCTGAATGGTGAAGAAGTGTTGGGCGGAGAAGTGTAAGGACGACCCAAATATTAAGGTGGGACATCGAAAGCTTGAGTATGAGTGGAGTGTACAAGACGAAGGTCGTGATTTAGTAGTCGACCAATGAACTTGACTTAACTCATAAATGAGTAAGCCTAGTTAAGTGAGCAGTGATGTCGTAGGGTCCCGACTTAGGATGAACCATGATGGAACCTAACAACACTTGGGAGTGAAGTGAGATCAACATGGCTTGGACTTAACAAGTCATTACAAGCACTGTTAACCTAGTATGAGTACCAAGACAATGTTCAAATGACTTGTAGGTAATGTAGTTTCTACGACAAGCTTCTCGAGCATCGTTCAAGTGCTTACACGACGACACTAATGTAGTGTCTCCTGCAAGCCTTTCCAGGTGAGCTCGATAAGCTCTCGTGACTTAAACATGATGCAAGACCTTGCCGTGAAGGCATGCTTTGTCATCTAGAGAAGATCGTCTTAGCGACGTCCACATCAACCCGGACTCGTCAACGGTGGTGAACAGACTCCCGAACACCACCTCTTGAGTCTCAAGGTTAGTGATGTCGACTCGGTCGCCGACAAGTGACTCAACGACCTTGCAAGCTATGAATAGGCACATCTAGGTAAGCAATTACTCGAATGGTTAGGAGGTGTCATCGACTCAACCCAGAAACTCTTATCCAAGGTTCCCCTTGGTCTAGTTATCCTTGTCGGTCACGACGTTCTCCCATTCCTCTACCACAGGTCATCGGTGAGCACCGACCCACCTGGTTTGACCTAGAAGGCGTTTCATCGAGCATCTAGATTACAACTAGGACTCGATCACTCTGGCATCGACTCAACTAAATTTGGCCTGATGACCATCGTTTGAAATGTCATGAGGAAACAACTATAGGGTTCCTAGTATCTATATAAGACAGGAGATGATTAAACTTCTTGATATCCAAAAGATGAGCAAGAAGATTAATACTCCTACCTGCACGAGATGGATCCCTAGACAAGAGGCTCAGGATGAGTGGAAAGATATGACAAGCTAAAGGTACCCATAAGGATGAATCACCACTTAGTGACTACCATCAAATATCCATGTTGTGATACTCTCTAAACAATACAAGTACATGACGATCAATGTATTCTGGACATCCACCTGACTTTAGACTAGCGCGGATGGTCAAGCCATGGCAACTACTATACTCTGCATCACCTTTAATCGTGTGCATGCAGCAATCACACTAACCATCAAGCCTCATCCATGGATCAACCATTCATACGCATAATTGTCCAAAGTCCACATGCTTCCAACAACAGGCATGTCTGCTCGAGCAAGACATCCTGGCGGTTCAATTGAACATGTCCCGATGTCTTCTCTTGACCTAAATGATGTTGCCGAGATGTCATCCACATGTTCCTGCACCTTGTGCATCTCACGACATATTCGCATCGCTGGTTGGATGCAACCACGAAGGTTAACATCGCGACCAACACAACGCTGCTGTGGCATGGAAGGGGGAGGTGACTATGGCGCAGGAAATAGGTTCACGCGGCCGACAAGCGACATGTGGTGCTGGAACTATATGTTGAGTGCCGGACAATGGCAAGAAGGGTGCTGACGGCTTGTGGACGATGGATGCACACTGGTGACCATGCCCGCGGCGTGCTGGTGACTAGGACGGTGAGCAGTGGCGCTGAGCACCGTTGGATGGCGCAACAGCTTGACAGGAGCACTGCAGAGGCTTCATGGCGACCAGTCTTGCGCGGGGAAGTGGACAGTGACGGTGGAAGACGGAGGAGGCGCAAACGGGGTGGATCGCATGGTGCGTGGGCGGCAAGGTCGCGCATGGCGCGACGACCAGGGAGGCGCTCGGGGTCGAGCGTTGCAGCACGTGAGGAGGACTCCCGTTGACAAGAAGCCTAACTGGGAAGCGGAGAGGTAGAGGGAGGAGCATGAGGTGAAGAACTCACCCGGAGGACGAGCGGCGACCGTCGTCGAGGTTGGCGCACGGCGATGGACTGAGCAGGGCGGTCGCTGAGCGGAGGAGAGAGCAGGACATGCGGTTGACTCCGCGCGGGAGGAAACTGGCAGGGGCGCGATGCAGCCGACCATTGGGGACCTGTGGTGGTGGTGGCCTGGGCGCGAGCTGGTGGCGCCGTGGGCGGCGTCGCAGCCGTCGGGAGGTGGAGCGCCGGCGTGGTTAGGCGAGCGGGCGGACCAGAGCGCAGGGCCGTGGGAGGCGCAGGAGCAGAGACGGCCGGCGGTCGGGCGAGCGACGACCAGGAGGTGGCCGGACGCGAAGAAGGCGAGTAGGAACGGGCGGCACAGGTGAGGTGGCAGAGCAACAGGGCCAGGTGCAGCCGGCGGCGGTGGAGGCGCGCGGCGCGGGGAGGTGCGCGAGCCGGCGGCAAGGCTAGCGACGCAGCTGGCGCATGAGCGGCGCTGTGGCCGGACGGGGTCGGGAGGGAAGAGCGTGCAAGGCCAGGGAGGGAGTCGGGCGCGGTGATAAGGACCGAGAGAGAAGAAGCGAATTTGGTTTTTGTGGCCACGAGGATAAACATGACATGTGGGACCCACTTCACTCTCCTCCCTTCCCCTTTTCAAAATTCAAATAGAGATAGCAATCTTGCTTCATAAATATTCAACTTTGGCCCAATGACTAAAATAAAATGTGATGAATTTTATGGTGCAATCAGATTTCAGAACTGAGCAAGTTGAATTTCGAGCTCAGATTTGAATTTGAATTCAAGCGGTGATACTTGATTCAATGAAATAAATGGTAGATTAGGTTCAAAAATCCCGAAACTTTGAAGTTACCCTTTTTGAACCATAAGGGACCTCAGGAAAAATTTGGAATGTATTTGGACAAAGTTAAGTACAAAGTTTAAATTTGAAGTCGACTCTGATTAAACTCTCAGTACGTGTCCAATAAACGGAAAACTGCTTCAAAAATTTTGAAACTTTACCGAGAGTTTATTTGGAATATTAGAAGGTCATGGAAAAATTTTCAGTCGTAGATTTGAATTTTTGTGCATGTCCCATTTTAGGGTTGGAATAATTCCTTTTTCTTTCTCTCTATTTTTTTCTTTTCTCCTTTAATTTTTCATCAAAAATGTGAATACTTGGAAATTAAAGATTTTACACCTTAAGTTCCAATACATTAACAAACATGTTCTATATGTGAAATTTTAACAAGTTCCTATTTTTAGTGAAAATGGGTTAGCTCATATGGTTCATGTGAGTTTGGATTTCCAAGTTTACTTTCAAAAATTTTTAAGTTCGCATTTTTTGCATTTTTGTTCTTTCGAAAAGCGGGCTTTTACAATCCTTCCCCCTTAAAGGAATCTCGTCCCGAGATTCTAACAAGTAGAATAACAGAAACGATGAGGGGACGATCCGTAAAAGAGGGTCATTGACTAAGGAAAATGGCAATGCCCTTAAAGACTTAGGTTCTATGAAATAGTGATTATCTTCAGGCATCTTAAGAAATTCTAAAGTCTGCTTCAAGTGATTCTAGTCTTTAGGTTGATACCCTTGACATGATGCTCGACATGACAATATCATATCGTAAAACTTTCACGTCTGTTACTGAACCTTTATTGTTGTACTCTTACATTGACATGACATCTTGTTTTGTCGTAGTCTTGACTGGAAGAATCAGGACTTGTTCCTTGCTTCTTTGGGTTACCTCGATAGTTTAGAACTATCCTTGCATGGATTCTTGGTTGCTTGCTTGGTTTTGCATAGGTCCTTATAACTTAATGTGGTATTTCCCTTGACATGAGTTAAGATGGTTTACAAGGTTAAACAACAATCATTAACCTCGTTTGAGGTTTAGTCAACCATAGGATCCCTTAGATGTATCATAAGAGTAGCAAAGCATTCAACACTCTTATGTAATCAAAACAGCAGGAATACTGAAGATATGACGACTACAAGGTTTTTGGGTATATCAACGTCTTCAAACAATAGAAACAGAAGATGAAGACCCTTTGCGGTGGCACACGAGGATTTAAAGATTCAGCATCCTCATATATTTCAACACAGCAAATAACTCAATTATATGGTAACTACAACGTTCTGGGGGTATCAAGGTTACCATATACCAACGAAAGAACTTAGATGGACCCAAAGAGTTTCACGAGGTTGACAATCGAACGGTATCCTCGCGAGGAAGGAGATTTCATGGATTTTACAAGGTTGATCATCGAACTGATGACTACTCGATGACGAACGGTATAGTTGCAACAATCAAGGTACTTGAACTAAAACAAGTCAAAGATGGAAGTTCAAGTGTTTGTTTAGTTGCAAGGGGGGTTGAGTGATCGGTTGCCCAGGTATCACTCAATAGAAAGAAGATCAACAATGTAAGAAGTCAAATGAATATGGTGAAATGATCGTAGTCATTAGACACCTTAGAATAGTTTGAATGGGGTACACAATCTTGCTCTAAATTCTAGTATTATCATGCATTACATCATTGGTGTTACATTGGTAATGTAATGATGCTTCATGATGCATCATATGTTGTATGGTGCAATGATATGCACATGGTATGGTGCAAATGGTGCATATGTATGGTGCAAATGATGCATATGTATGATGCAAATGGTGCACATGAATGGTGCAATAGCTTTTATAGTTTGAGCGAGACTAAATGAACCACACCCACAAAACTCAAGTATTGTCTGATGATTTGCAAGGATTGGATACTGTGGTCGTGAAAGACACTCAATGAGTAGTGTTACTTTCATGACTCGACCACGGTTAAGGAATCCATAACAGAATGATTGACAAGGAATGTGGGAAATATACCACGTTACCTCGACCTTTCAAAAGCTTGTTCATGTTCTACTCAACTTGATTGTATCTTCATCAGGAGAAAAATAACTAAATATATGTCTCTAGTGATGCTTCACTTAATCATCGCTTCGATCTGGCAAGAGGAACTGATATCCTTAGCGATCATTTTAGTGAAGTTAAAGTCACACTTCTTCTTTGAGTAACTCAATCTGGTGGTGGATGTTGGATCCTCTTGAAGATGTAATCTTACTTGATCGTCTTCTTGTTGACACGACTTGTTGTAACCAAGGTTAATGGTTGAACACCACCATTACTTGAGTGCTCGCCTTCCCCCTTAAAGTTCCAAACCAGGATGTCGAAGCGTACTTCAAACAATCCTCATGGAAAGACGAGATGCAACTCGAGTAATTGCAACCTGCGTTCAATATCACAAGATGTGATGTGACAAGTCATGTAAATTAGACACTAGTATGCCTATCCCAGAGAAAAAGGCTTCAATGAGTTTAACACTTCATTCAACTTGGCAAACAGTTGGGTCCTAACTTTTGGTTGGTTACGACACTCCTCGAATTGATATCGAGAGCCGAATGCCTAATAAAAACCAAAAGGTTCAAACTGGTCAGGCTATGGTGACAAATGACCGGCTTGGACACAAACTCGATTTTGATCCCGTAAATGGCAAAATCAGATCTCGAGGTGAATAACAAAGTTAAAGTACACTTCAAGAACTTTCCAAAAAGTATTGGTTTTCCTCTAGATCATCCCTGGTTTGCATGTTATTCTATTTTAAAGTCAGCAGAATTTTTCTGCACTTTCAGCAGAACCTGCTTAAAAAGTAGCACTTTTGATCTACAGTTTTCAGACTGTTCCGTTAGAAACCTGGAAATGTTCTTATTAACAAAGTTGTAGAAAAGGTAATAATATTTCCATAATGTATTTATTTCTCTTCATATCAGTTTTGGTTTAAGAGATATGCATTTTTAAAGTTTGCTGAAATTTCAGCATTCAGACCTTTATATTCAGTTCAGATTGACCACATTGTATTCAAACTCGATTTGGAAAAAGTAGACGACAGATTCAGGTCTGGATCCAATTACAAAAATTGTAGCTGACTCACTAACCTTTCCAACGGTTACTTCCGCGACACCATTGGATTCAAAATCTGCTAGTTATGGGTTAAATTCAGAGGTGTACAGATTGCTATCCAGTTTGAGGTGCGCCTGGACAGTTTCTGCGATTTCCAAAATTTCACCCACTTAAGAAAAGATTTTGGTCTTGATCTGAATAGAGAACTTGTAAATTACTTCCAAAACGTTCTATGGAGTACTTACTTGCCCTCGTAGCACTTCTGGTTGAGAAGATATGATATTTGCAAGTTGACAGTTTTTTCTGAAAATTTGGACAGCACCTCTTTTGTTTAAGGCTGATTTTGTCCACAATTTTCAGATATACAAACATCAACATTTGCAAAAACAATACATAGCAAACTTTTTGAATACATTCTCAACATTCCAGAAAGGTAAAATCCAAAACCAACCGATGATCCTACTCAAAGATAGGGTCTAAACAACAACTAAACCCAAATCTGCCAGATTCGGAAATGTCACGACACCATAAACGATATTTCGATTTAGACCATGTTATTTCTAGCTTTAGCCTTTGTGTTGAATAGGAAGTTGATAGAGGACTCTTTAAGCTTTCCATACATGTATAAACATGCCTAGTTTGCATTTCTGGTTTAAGAGTTATGGCCATTCAAAATTCAGAACTTTTCTGACTGTTTCAGATAGCACCTATATACATGTACTATCTTCAACTCCAGTTTCTAATTAGTTCTAAACTGAATTTGAGGTAACATTGAATAACAAAGTTGTAGAATAGCTCTTCCCCTTTTGAGAAATGTATCATAATGGAATAGAAGAGCTTTCTACAAGGAAATATAGCAAAAATGCTGATACTGGTCCATGTAGTTTCAGAACAGTAGCTGCTGTGATAACAGTGCATTTTTATCACCATAAAAGCGTCTTCTGGCTTGGAGGTCAATAGAAAAATTATAGAAGACTTCAAAAGCTTTCCAAAAATTATTCACTTGCCTCCAAAGTCCTCCAGGTTTAACAGATACGGATTTTTGAGGTGGAACAATCGGTTTAGGTTTCAGAATTAGTTGGATAGATCATGGTTGTTTAAAGCTGATTTGGCCACTGATTTTCAGATGGATAACCTCACAATTTGACAGCAAGTCCCATTAAAAACTTGTTGTACAAGTCGCAAGGTTTCCGGAAATGTATTACACGAAGGTATTCGACGATTCTACAAAGAGTTATGGTTGAAATGCCGAGGCTAGATCATTATATCAAAGAGGTGAAGAAATGTTGGTCTCTAATGATTTGGACGAGTTTCCCCAGTGTTGTTCTGTCCAACTCGTCCATAGAGAAATTGTTGAGGACCTGAAGATCTCCCCCATCCCTATAGCATACTACAATGTCCTATGAAGTTTAACTAGAAGCACATCTTGACATAATCGAGCTAGATCCCGTCAAGAGTACACAAAAGCCTTAATCTTCATCCTTCTTCACATTGTACGTTCCATGTCAAAACTTTGATCCAAATCTTCCAGCATCTGGGAGTTGGATCTTATTAGATGATAATGAAGCCATTCTTTCGTGGGGGAGGGTCAAAGTATCAATTGTGATACTGACGGTACTACGTGCCTCACCAAAAGAAGTCTAACCTGTTATATCCGGATACGTCTATAGGTGGTTGTAATATCGATCACTCGCAAACGTTTGCTACACGGGTCGCTACCGGAGTTAGTGTACCTGCAGAAGACAAACAATCCCCTTTCACAGCTTCACACCTCAAGGGCGGCACGGGGAAACACGACAGGCAGTCACAATAAGGTATAATCAAAAGTAAATTCATACGACTCATGTGTGGGTCATCCTCGAGCGAGGTCATGTCTCGAGGTACATGGCTGTACTACGTCTGTACAGCAAAGACTCCCGTACGAACTGGCTTATACACGCTCGGGCATACGTGTTTCGCATGCTCCCATAGAACATGGATAGTTCTAGAGATGCATACTATCGTGTTATACACCACTCGACGGGGGCTCCCACTAATTTTGTGTCACGCTGGGGTACCGCGTGTCATATGTTCTCAGAAACATGGAAAGTTTCATAGACTCATATTGACATTCCGTGCTAAGCCACGGAAATATTACATACTACATCTCGTATGCAGAGCTTACCGAGATTGATCCGCTCTCAGTGACGTACCTTACCTCTTACCTTGAAGATGGAGTGTCGTTACAGAATAATATAACAAGTTAGTTTACCACCTTTAAAACATATACTAGTAATAGTCCTTAATGGGCATATAGCTAAACCTCACTCGACTACTTTGGAGTTTTCGAAAATAGGCTCCTTTCGAGCGTGCTATTCCCAATGAAGCTCTGATACCATGACTGTGGGGACCGGAATCCACACATCCGAGGATCTCATTGGGTGGTGCCGTGCGATGCGGCACCTAACAGCACACACAAAAAGGATACCAAAACATATAAAGTTTCCATTTCATAATAAGAAGAGTTTACAAAAGAGTGTACCATAGAAGTACACACGCAGCGGAAAATACATACTCATAATCTCACCTAACTAAGCAGGAGAGAAGACGTCCATGCCCTAGGACGCTTCTCACTAGCAACAAGGAGAACATTCAGCAGCAGCATGGTTCACATGAGATTTATCTCGACACCTCGAGTCTCATGTACAACCTGAACAGCAGAAATAAAACTAATACCTGCAAAAATCGTTAAAGCACAAACGTGAGCATAAGGCTCAGCAGGACTTAACCGTCTCACTAGACATATATAGGGTGAATACTCAACATAGGTAAGGAATAGCATAAATAGACTCGCCTATAAGTGGATCCTTATAATCATGTTTTAAGTAGCAAATGACATTCTCCAAGCACGGGACATCATGGGCTCCACAACCAAACAAGAAACGCTTTACCAATGATATTACAGCTAAAGTATGGGGAAACTGTAAACTTTTAATTGCACTATCTCTAAATCATACAAGGTTGCAAAGCAATTATAATTCAATACAATATAATTTTCTGGTTTCTTTAGTATTTACTACGTCACCGCTCAGTGAACAAGTGTTACTCTATTACCGCGAGGGACGGTGATTGCAATCAGGACACACCCGGACAACACGACACATACGTCGTTCGGAAGTGTCACCGAGCACACCTGTACCTACATAACACTTTAGTACTAGGCTATATGGCGACCTTTCACAAGAAACCCGAATGCTGAACCCATCTCACCTCCGCAAACAGAAGGTCTCAACATGGAACACCTCATGTGTCCGCCGACCGATTTACACCTTACTGTCCTCAGCCCACCCCTATCGATGGTGAGTTAGTGGGCCTCGACACCCCAGTTATCAAGTTACATCAGTTTACTGGATTCCATATGTCCATTATGTTGCCAGTACAATTCAAGCTTGTCCGAAGGGGCTGCATACGGACGGGCCTTAATCAACACATGCAGGGCTATGTGACCGAGACTCAATTCTTGCCGCTTCCTATCCATCCCCTGCCCAGTCTCAATTTTATTATATTAAGCCATTAACCAATCCTGTGAGATATGTCCTACATTTCTCGCGAGTAGATTCCAACTACTCGACTTCTACCAGATTTCCTATACGTTAGCAAAGCAGTTACTGTAGGTCAAACTGTAACTCGTTTCAACCAATCCCTGGGATTTTTGGTCATGCAAGTGGAGTATCAATCATCCTAAACGTAATGCACAATTCATATACTACTCATCATAGAGAAAAAGCAAAATTTTATAAACGACTTAAATGCAAACCGGGGCTTGCCTTAGTTTGCGACTCAAATAAATGTCACTTGTTAATGGTCCTTCTTTGAGGACTCCGCCAAGGACTTCAAGTGGACACCCTGGCCTTCTCCTCCAAGCAAAACTTCTCGTCGATCACCTATCATCACGTTCCTATCGACATGATATGCATATAAGTAATTAAGTAATTAATTAATTTAATAATAGACTCCACGGGGTTGTGTAAACTCTAAGAACGAGGAGTTTGACTAGGAAGGACAGATATGCCTCTGTTGTGTGGGTAACCAGAGGATGAGTCAAGGTGGACATATTAGTGTCGGTATGAACTGAAAGGTACAACATAAAGCTACATTGCAACTTAGCATACCACACTTCAAGCTATGCCACACGAGATTGACAATTCTGAATGGTGAAGAAGTGTTGGGCGGAGAAGTGTAAGGACGACCCAAAAATTAAGGTGGGACATCGAAAGCTTGATTATGAGTGGAGTGTACAAGATGTAGGTCGCGATTTAGCAGCCGACCAATGAACTTGACTTAACTCATAAATGAGTAAACCTAGTTAAGTGAGCAGTGCTGTCGTAGGGTCCCAACATAGGATGAACCATGATGGAACCTAATGACACTTGGGAGTGAAGTGAGATCAACATGGCTTGGGCTTAAGAAGTCATTACAAGCACTGTTAACCTAGTATGAGTACCAAGACAACGTTCAAATGACTTGTAGGTAAAGTAGTTTCTACGGCAAGCTTCTCGAGCATCGTTCAAGTGCTTACACGACGACACTAATGTAGTATCTCCCGCAAGCCTGTCCAGGTGAGCTCGGTAAGCTCTCGGGACTTAAACATGATGAAAGGCCTTGTCGTGAAGGCATGCTTTGCCATCTAGAGAAGATCGTCTTAGCGATGTCCACATCAACCCGGACTCGTCAACGGTGGTGAACAGACTCCCGAACACCACCTCTTGAGTCTCAAGGTTAGTGATGTCGACTCGGTCGCCGGCAAATGACTCAATGACCTTGCCAGCTATGAATAGGCACATCTAGGTAAGCAATTACTCGAATGGTTAGGAGGCGTCATCGACTAAACTAAGAAACTATTATCAATGGTTCCCCTTGGTCTAGTTCTCCTTGTCGGTCACGACGTTCTCGCATTCCTCTACCACAGGTCATCGGTGATCACCAACCCACCTGGTTTGACCTATAAGGCATTTCATCGAGCATCTATATTACAACTAGGACTCGAACACTCTGGCATCGACTCAACTTAATTTGGCCCGATGACCATCGTTTGAAATGTCATGAGGAAACAACTATAGGGTTCCTAGTATCTATATAAGACAGGAGATGATTAAACTTCTGGATATCCAAAAGATGAGCAAGAACATCAATACTCCTACCTGCACGAGATGGATTCCTAGACAAGAGGCTCAGGAAGAGTGGAAAGATATGACAAGTTAAAGGTACCCATAAGGATGAACCAACACTTAGTGACTACCATCAAATATCCATGTTGTGATACTCTCTAAACAATACAAGTACATGATGGTCAATGTATTCTGGACATGCACCTGACTTTAGACTAGCGCAGATGGTCAAGCCATGGCAACTACTATACTCTGCATCACCTTTAATCGTGTGCATGCAGCAATCACACTAACCATCAAGCCTCATCCATGGATCAACCATTCATACGCATAATTGTCCAAAGTCCTCATGCTTCCAACAACAGGCATGTCTGCTCGAGCAAGACATCCTGGTGGTTCAAGTGAACATGTCCCGATGTCTTCCCTTGACCTAAATGATGTCGCCGAGATGTCATCCACATGTTCCTGTACCTTGTGCATCTCACGACATATTCGCATCACTGGTTGGATGCAACCACGAAGGGGAACATCGCGACCAACACAGCGCTGCTATGGAATGGAAGGGGGTGGTGACTATGGCACAGGAAACAGGTTCACGCGGCCGACAAGCAACGTGTGGTGCTGGAACTATATGTTAAGTGCTGGACAATGGCAAGAGGGGTGCTGCTGGCTTCTGGACGATGGATGCACACTGGTGACCATGCCCGCGGCGTGCTGGTGACGCCATCGTCGAGGTTGGCGCACGGCGACGGACTGAGCAGGGCGGTCGCCGAGCGGACGAGAGAGCAGGACACGCGGTTGACGCCGCGCGGGAGGAAACTGGCAGGGGTGCGATGCGGCCGACCATCGGGGAGCTATGGCGGCGGCGGCCTGGGCACGAGCCGGTGGCGCCGTGGGCGGCGTCACGGCGGTCGGGAGATGGAGAGCCGGCGTGGTTAGGCGAACGGGCGGACCGGAGCGTAGGGCCGTGGGAGGCGCAGGAGTAGAGACGGCCGGCGGCCGGGCGAGCGACGGCCAGGAGGTGGCCAGATGCGGAGAAGGCGAGTAGGCACGGGCGGCGCCAGTGAGGCGGCGAAGCGCCGGGGCCAGGTGCAGCTGGCAGCGGGGGAGGCGCGCGACGTGGGGAGGTGCGCGGGCCGGCGGCAAGGCGAGCGGTGCGGCTGGCGCATGAGCGGCGCTGTGGTCGGACGGGGTCGGGAGGGAAGAGCGTGCAAGGCCAGGGAGGGAGTCGGGCGCGGTGATAAGGACCGGGAGAGAAGAAGCGAATTTGGTTTTTGTGGCCACGAGGATAAACATGACATGTGGGACCCACTTCACTCTCCTCCCTTCCCCTTTTCAAAATTCAAATAGAGATAGCAATCTTGCTTCATAAATATTCAACTTTGGCCCAATGACTAAAATAAAATGTGATGAATTTTATGGTGCAATCAGATTTCAGAACTGAGCAAGTTGAATTTCGAACTCAGATTTGAATTTGAATTCAAGCGGTGATACTTGATTCAATGAAATAAATGGTAGATTAGGTTCAAAAATCCCGAAACTTTGAAGTTACCCTTATTGAACCATAAGGGACCTCAGGAAAAATTTGGAATGTATTTGCACAAAGTAAGTACAAAATTTAAATTTGAAGTTGACTCTGATTAAACTCTCAATACGTGACCAATAAATGGAAAACGTGCTTCAAAAATTTTGAAACTTTACCGAGAGTCTATTTGGAATATTAGAAGGTCATGGAAAAATTTACAGCCGTAGATTTGAATTTTTGTGCATGTCCCATTTTAGGGTTGGAATAATTCCTTTTTCTTTCTCTCTATTTTGTTTTCTTTTCTCCTTTAATTTTTCATCAAAAATGTGAATACTTGGAAATTAAAGATTTTACACCTTATGTTCCAATACATTAACAAACATGTTCTATATGTGAAATTTTAACAAGTTCTTATTTTTAGTGAAAATGGGTTAACTCATATGGTTCATGTGAGTTTGGATTTCCAAGTCCACTTTCAAAAAATTTTAAGTTCGCATTTTTTGCGTTTTTGTTCTCCCGAAAAGTTGGCTTTTACAACCGAGGACCACAAAATTTCGCTCGTGGCAAGGTGAACCATGTATCCGCAGAAGAGGCTCAACAAGCTGAAGATGTTTTGATTGGTATGTTTCTCGCAAACCCCAACCCCACTACTATATTATTTGATTCTGGAGCATCCAATTCATTCATCTCATCAAAGTATGTTGCAAAGCATAGCATGCCTGTATAGTACCTGAAGTTTACCTTGTTGGTTAAATCTCGTGGAGGAGAGATGAGGACAAATATAGTATGTCCAAAAGTAAGTATTTCCATAAGGGGTGTAGATTTCCTCACCAACCTTTTAGTCCTGAATTTGCAAGGCTTAGATATTGTACTTGGAATGGATTGGTTATGGAAGCATAATGGAATAATTCATCGTGCCACTCGAACAGTGCAATTGAAAAATGAAGAAGGAGTCAATGTTGAATTCAAGGTAGTTCCGCCAACCACCAAGAAGGCAATGGTAAATCATGCAGAAGGAGTAACATTGGAGGAGATTACGATTGTTCATGAGTACCCAGATGTGTTTCCTGAGGATTCTCCAGGTATGTCACGTGATCGTGACATGAGTTCGTCATTGATTTAATACCTGTAACTGCACTTAAAGAGAAGAGGCCATATAGGATGCCTCCTAAGGAATTAGCAGAACTCAAGAAGCAGATTCAAGAAAAGTTAGAAAAGGGTTTCATACACCCAAGCTCATCGCCATGGGGAGTTACAATGCTTTTCGTAGATAAGAAGGATGGATACCAGAGGATGTGTGTGGATTATCAGTCTCTCAACGAGGTGAAAATCAAGAATAAGTACACTTTGCCCCGCATAGAGGATTTGTTCGACCAAATGAAGGGAGCCAGAATATTCTCTAAGATTGATCTTTCGTTGGGATATTTTCAAATGAAGATTAGACCGTCAGACATACTAAAAATAGCTTTTAGGACACAGTATAAATCCTATGAGTATACGGTCATGTTGTTTGGATTGACTAATGCACCTGCGTACTTCATGTATCTCATGAATAAGGTCTTGATGGAGTATTTAGATAAGTTCGTGGTAGTGTTCATTGATGACATCATGATCTACACGAAAAGTGAAGAAGAGCATGAATAGCATCTAAGGCAGACATTGCAGAAATTACGAGAGCATTAGTTGCATGCCAAGTTTAACAAGTGCCAATCCTGGTTAAGGGAAATATCGTTCCTAGGCCATATCATGGCTCGAGGAGTGTCAGTTCACCCAGGAAAGGTTAGAGATGTGCTAAAGTGGGAACCGCCACATAATGTAAAGGAGATAAGGAGTTTTCTTGGAATTGCTGGATACTATCGTGGGTTCATCAAGGATTTTTCCAAGATAGCGAAGCCCATGACCGAGCTGTTAATGAAGGAGAATCCTTTCAAGTGGACTTAAGCTTGTCAGGACAGTTTTGAGGAGCTAAAGAAAATATTGACAATAGCACATGTGTTTGTATTGCCAGGTGTGAGCAAGAGCATTGATATCTGACTTGGTTATGTATTGATGCAAGAAGGCCGAGTAGTAGCTTATGCATCCAACGTGACACCCGGTTCCGAAAATGAACCAAGTGAATGCATATGTGTGCCCAGGACGTTCTACACACATACACGAATGCAATCACAAAAGGATATACAGAGAATTACCACATAACAAGATTAATTAACCACATTATTACAAAATTCAAATTATCCTCAAATACAAGCTCTAATGAATATTAATGACAAGTTTGAACTAATGCAGCGGAAATAAACTAAATGAGCAAACTAAGCAGCTAAGCAAATAGTGTAGCGCAGCTCCAATCAACACCACAGGCAAAGCTGACGGCAGACACGGACTAGAACTTCGCATTATCACCGTTATACTCCCAATCCTGAACAGCAACTGTTGGTGGGGGAAATGCAAGGGTGAGTACATGTCGTACTTAGCAAGTGTGGAAAGTATGACATGCAACCGATACAAATGACGAATATGATAAAGGCTATGTGCTAAAAAGTATATTAAAACATTTGAAAAGCAGTATATTGTATGTATATGAAGTAAACCCATAATAAACCATGTGGTTATCATCATACCAGTCAAAGTTCCATTACCATCATCCATATACCAGATTTCTCATTACTATTAACCATATCCATTGCCATAATTCGAGCCATATCCCGCCATAACCATATTACCAACCATAACCATACCAAATCCCATGTTCATGTTTCCTCTAATCATGTGAGGATCCAGGTTGCTCATAACTGAGAGCACGGCTATCATGGTAGTTTTTAGACACTCTGCGGAGGTTGTACCACTTTACCCACGTGTTTGTGATTTCATCACCTTGCGGAGACTAAGGAATCTCAATTATGCCATCTCACACTTCCTTAGGTGTGTGGCCAAGAGATCACAAAATAGCCTTTACAAAAGGACTACTAGCATGTATGGACCCACTGAGGTTTCACCGGTGGCAATGTCTCCAACTAAGCACATCGTCAACCAAGGGCCCCCCTCTTGTACCATTCGGATCCCAGGGAGTCCCGCCAACAATATCCAAAACCAATCGGACTCCCCTTCCCCGATGATCTGCTCCTTACTAGCAATACCCTAATTAATCAGCTACACCGCACCCATACTTGGCCTCGTGGTGGCACTGTAAATCCTGGATGGCCGCTCCACGAACCGGTCCTTAGATCAAAAGCAAGCCAAACCACCATAACATCCAACCCATCCACATACCATGCTTGCTTAGATCACCCATTACCATGTCATATTAACAAGTTCATATTAACCATAATCTCATTAATACATAATTAAATGGTATAGTTTTGTTCCCAACCCAATTAATTAAGCAAAGCTAATAGGTAAAAATCCCTTCCCGACTCTCTACCATATATTCCAAGTGACAAGGGTGGTTAATCAAAGCTAGTAAACTTCCTATCATAGGATTCCCATCAAACTGACACAAGCATGCAGTTTTGCAAACAAAACATTTATTGTCGAAACAAGATCAATATGTTCAGGGACACTTGCCTTGCTCTTGGGCTTGGTTTGGGTCAAGGACTTCAAACTCCTGGTGCTAGAGATCCTCCGAAGCACTCTCTAGCACAAAACCTTCTATTCCACGCAACAAGCATACAAGACAAGAATCACAATCGATAAGTGCACATATATTACCCAATATGTCATGACATGCATAATTAATGCAAATGCAAAGCAAAACTTGTTAAGGAGTTGTAAATGATGTTTACTAACTAGTTATAATAGTTTTTTAATCAGTTTGGACAGGTTTGGAATTAATTCGAACCAATTTAGATTTAATTCAACAGGAACTATTCAACAACATCGGACTAGTCCGCTTTGGGGCCAGACTAGTCCGCCCGTCACAGGAACAACGAAGTAGGGTTTTCTAGACTGACATGAATTTGGAGAAACGGGGTTGAATTCAAATGAGAAAAAGGAAGTAGAAGGTATACCAGGTGTTTAGAACTCCAATGAATCAAGGACTTTGGAGGCAACACTTGGATCTCGATGATCTAGGGTTGATGAAGAACTTGATGGTGGATTTGTGACGAAGAATGAAAACTTGATGGAGATCTTTATCCTCCTTCGTTTCCTCATCTTCTTCTCCTTAGGGTCTCCTTCTCCCTCCTTGGTGGTGGCCATTCACGAACTAGGATTTGTGGACTTTCAATTGAGGCAAAAGGATGTAAAGTCAAGGGGTGGGGTTGTTTATATAGAGGTGGAGGGCTAGGGTTTCAGTGGATTCGAGTTTGGGGTGAGTTGAGTCTGATGTGGGGTCCCATTTGGGCTCCAAAAAGAGTTAGACACGACGCCCCCAGACCCACTTAAGGTAAAACCGAAAAACAAGTCGTGGGACGGAAGATCAACTCGGAGTGGCGATTTACCAGACAAGTCTGAAAACGACCAGACTAGACCGAAGATTGACAGAGGCAAAAACGGACAAGTCCGGACTATATTGGACAAGTACGAACTTGGTTAGAGGAAAATCAGACAAGTCTGGCCAAAACCGGACAAGTTCAATTTTAGTCAGAGGGAAAATGGACAAGTCCGCTGGAATACCAGATAAGTTCAGGGACTTAGCAAAATTTCCAAAGAATTGGAATACCGGACTAGTCCGCATTGGACCGGAGAAGTCCGAAACTATATAGAGAGAAAAGCGGACTAGTCTACAGCAAAACAGACAAGTCCGACAAAGGTCAGAGGGAAATCAGACTAGTTCGCACCAAAACCGAACTAGTCCGCACTTCTCAGAACTTTTGAGTGCGGTTTTGTTCTAAATTCATTTTAAACTTTTTCCTTTTTATGTTGCTTAATATTAAACATGTTTAAGAATGTATGCAATGCATGATGCGTGAAAATGAGGGTGTTATATCCAGGCAATTAAAGAAACATGAGCAGAATTACCCTACGCATGATCTCGAACTTACAGCCGTAGTACATGTATTGAAGATTTGGAGACATTATGTTCTTGGCCACAGATGTGAGATTTATACGGAACATATGAGTCTCAAGTACATATTCACACAAATGGATCTGAATTTGAGGCAACAACGATGGTTGGAACTCATTAAGGTCTATGATGTGGGAGTCAATTATCACCCAGAAAAAGCCAACGTATTGGTTGACGCTTTAAGCCGAAAAGGAGAGAGCCGCCAACTCACCGTTAGGGAGTTGCCATTTGATCTATGCAAGGAGTTTGAACGATTGAATCTAGGATTCGTAAACGAGATGGAGCAATAGAAGTGAATCCAACACTGGAGCAAGAAATAGAAGAAGGACAAATCAAGGATAAGGAAATCCATGAAATCAAGGAAAGGACCCAAGAAGGGAGAGAATTCAGATTTGATGAGGACAGCTATGGTACTCTATGGCTTGGGAAACGGATTGTTGTGCCTAATGATAAGAGTCTCCGATATTTGATATTAAAAAAGGCACATGACTCGCTTTACTCTATCCATACAAGCTATACAAAGATGTACAAGGACCTGAAGACACGCTATTGGAGAGATTGTATGAAAAGGGACATAGCTGAATATGTCGCACTTTGTGATGTATGCCAATGAGTAAAAGATGAACATTAAAGGCCAGCTGGATTATTGCAGCAGATGAAGATTCCAGAATGGAAGTGGGAAGAGGTTGGTATGGATTACATAGTTGGATTACCTCGCACTTCAGCAGGTTATGATTCAATATGGGTTATTGTGGATCGATTGACAAAATCAGCACATTTCATCCTTGTCAAGACTACCTATAGTGGAGCAAAGTTGGTAGATTTGGATATGGGAATAATAGTGTGTTTACACGGAGTACTAAAGAAGATAGTATCCGATAGAGGTTTTGAATCTACCTCAAGGTTTTGTCAAAAGCTGCATCGGTCTATGGGGACTCAATTGAATTTCAGTTCTGCCTATCACCCTCAATATGATGGACAGATCGAGAGAACGAATCAGATATTGGAGGACATGTTAAGATCTTGTTCGCTTAAGTATGGAGGGAGTTGGGACAAAAGTCTGCCATATGTTGAATTCTCCTACAATAACAGTTATCAAGCAAGTTTGAAAACGTCGCCATACGAAACATTGTATGGGAGGATGTATAGAACAACTTGTTTTGGAATGAGACAGGGGAGACTCAAGTATTTGGACCTGACGTGATACAGGATGTTGAAAAGCAAGTTTAGACAATCCGCAAAAACATAAGAGCTGCTCAGTCGAGACAAAAAGGTTATGCAGATAATAGATGAAGAAGCCTGTCTTTTGATGTGGGAGACTACGTATACGTCAAAGTGTCACCTATACGAGGTCACAAGCGATTTAACGTCAAAGGCAAGCTGGCACCTCGCTATATTGGACCATTCAAGATTTTGGACAAACAGGGTGAAGTGGCATATAAACTGGAGATGCCTGCAAATCTTTTCGACGTCCATGATGTGTTTCACGTTTCTTAGCTCAAGAAGTGCTTGAGGGTACCGAAAGAACAAGTGTCAATGGAAGAATTGGAGCTTGAGGAAGACTTGACCTATGCTGAGCAGCCTGTCAAAATTTTGGACACCAAGGAAAGGGTCACAAGGAACAAGGCGACTAGATGGTGCAAAGTGCAATGGAAGCACAAAAGGGAATCGGAAGCAACTTGGGAGCGAGAAGATGATCTCAAGAAGGAATTTCCCTACCTCTTTCCTTCCACGTCGAGTCTCGAGGGCGAGATTCATTTTAAGGGGTGTAGGTCTGTAACACCCTCATTTTCATGCATAATGAAAGCATACATCCTCATACATGTTTTACATAAGGCAACCTAAAAAGGAATAAGATTAAAATGAATTTAGGTCTAATCAGTAATTCAAGTCTGTCAAGGAACGGACTTCAGAGTTTTTTTTAGAAATTCAGAGTTTTTTAGAACTACGACTTTTCCGGCGCCCTGCACGGACTAGTTCGGTTAAGCTTCTGATGTTTTTGAATGTAGCCCAGAGGAGGGGGGGGGGGTAAATAGGCTTTTTGAATTTTTATCTATCCCTGAAACACTTAGCAAAGAGATCAAATACAGGGATGTCGGACTAGTCCGTTATGGTCTGGACTAGTCCGGTATATGTGCACTTGAATGTCAAAGTAAATCTTTAATTCTTCTTATAGTTTCCTATGCAGTGTAAAGCAATTGAAAATGTAGTATATTATGATGATGAGTATGAGATTGCAGCTATCAAGTTTAATACAATGTTTCGATGAAAATAAAACAAAAATTTTCAAACCCTAAAATATGATCAAAACATAGAACAAGAACACGCGAGACAAGATTTTATCCCGAGGTTTGATTCTATGGAGGAATCTACATCCCCATTGAGGAGTCCACGGAGGACCGAGTCTTCACTAATCCTTCCCTTTTTAATCACCACCGCGGCCGATTCTAAATCACTAACCAAGCAGGGGGTAAATAACTCGTTCAAGGGGCCTTCTCACAAGTTGAGATCTCTCCAAAGATTACAGCAAATGAACACCACCAAACACACTCAAAAGATGTACAATAATCAATGAGAGTGTGCAAGAGATCAAATCCAAGAGCTCAAGATTGTGAAGAACGAATTCTCTCCTTTATCCAATCCCTAATCCTCAATGAGTTGATCCTTTTTGGTTTAGAATGAGTGGAGAGAGGTGTTTTTGTGCTCTTGGGGGGTGTGATGACGCAGGGGTTTGAGAGTTAGGGTTACATGGCCGTGCACCTCTATTTATACAAGGGTTTCCAAAAGTTACCGTCGGGTTTTGTGAAGTGCGGACTAGTCCATTGTTGGAAACCGGACTAGTGTGATGGGCGTGTGTGAAAAACCCTAAGTGTCGAGGGTACCGGACTAGTCTGTTACGGTGTAGACTAGTCTGTTTCTTACTCAAAGAGTTTTTGGACTAGCTGGTTAATATCGGACTTGTCCACTCTGGTGCAAATGTGAAGAACCAAGGACAAGTCCGCACTTGGAGGACTTGCCCGTTTTCTACCTAGAGAATTTTTGTACTAGTCCAGTCAATATCGGACTGGTCCGCTTCTGTGCAAAATGTGAAGACTTGCGGACAAGTCCGCACCTGAAGGACTTGTCTATTTTTATCCAGAGAGATTTCAGACTAGTCTTGTCATTATCGGACTAGTCTGTTATTTCTAAAACTTGTGCAGTGAGTGCGATCTCATCACTTGAGCTCTTGGGATGTGTTTCTCCAACACACTCCTAACAATTAAATCTACTGTTTTCAAATCTTGAGCCCTTTTTATTTTGGATCCTCCTTGTCCTTCCTTTTTGTAATTGCTTTCTCATCTCTTGAAACCTGCTCGCATCTTGACAATTTTGTTAGGATCTCATTTGTTTGTCATTATTCAACCGAAACCCGCCGAGGATGCCTAGATGCACTTTCAATCTCACCCTTTTTGGTGATTAATGACAACCAGTTGAGACTACACAAATATGATGAAAAAAATTCAGATTTTCATAAAGTGTGCACATATGAGTTTTGAGAAAAATTGTAAATGTAGAAGTACTACTCATATGTGCACTCTTTATGGTGGTGTGCAAACCTATGTGTGTGAGAGCAAGAATTTTGATGTGAATGAGGTGAAAAGCATAATCATAACATCATAAAGATTATCATAGAGAACATAAATTACATGTCCAAGTGCATAAAAGAGTCTTACATGGCCAAGTGCATAAGAGAGTCTTAAAAGTGGTAGAGCATAAAGACATAAGCTAAGACCTAGGAATCCCCCTATGACAACCCCTCAATCTCTCCCCCTTTGGCATCAAGACACCAAAAAGGAAGAGAAGAGGATCTATCCGTCGTTGTTGGCTCCATCCATGCATTCGTTCTTTCTTCACTTTCTTCTTCACCATGTTGATGAGGAGGAGGAGGAGAACCACCCATCATGCGAAAGTAAGCGAGTTTAGAGTTGGTGAGAGGAGGAAGCTCAAAGAAGTAAGATCCGGAGTCTTCTGAGATGACAGGAGACCCCACAGGCTCGATTTCTAGTTTTTGAAGAATGGCCTTGACATTTTCTTTCATGTATTTCATTTGCTCCTTTCTTTCCTTCTTGATCTTTTGTAGCTTCACCTCCGATTTGCAGCAAGAACCAAACATAGCAGCAAGATACTTCATTGTCCCACTAGCGGACCCCTTGTGAGATGGAGGGGCCCTAGAGCTAGAGGGAGCCCTTGCTTCTTCTTGGGCTCTCCTTAAGAGCTCTTCACTTGACACAGGAGATTGAGGTATTGGGAGAGCAACTTGAGGTGGCTTCTGAGGCCTCAAGGCTCACAAACTCGATTCCTATGACCTTCTCAATCATGAAAATAATATATGGCGCATAGCCACAGGAGCGGTTAGGAGTGCAAGAGATGTTCACCATGTCATTCCAGATATAGTTGAACACATCAACCCTTCTTCTCCTACTTATGACCATCATCAGGGTTCTCAAGTACCCTTGGACACTGCCCGCTCCCCATCCTTAGGAGCAATGGTCTTCCGAAGCACTCAATTGAGGACAATGAAGAATGGATTCATGTTCTTGGTTGATGGGAGATTGTAATGGAGACGAGTGTCATAGAGGAACTCCATCTTGTCCCTTTCAAGAGGGCTTTCATTGTGGATCACGATCTCATGGTTCCAGGTATACTCAAGACATAACAACTTTGCAAAGTCAACATAGGTGACAGAGTAGATTGATCCATGAGTCATCCAGGTTACTATTTCTTCACCCGAATTGGCAAAGTGGCAAGTGGCATAGAATTGAGCTATCACTTCATCATTCCAGCTATATCTAAAGGATAAGAGATCCTTTAGACCATGCCTCTATGCAGCAGCCACTACATCATCAAATGCATCACAGCTCTTTCTTCCAAAGTAGTTCTAGTCTATCCATTGACTTTGTACCATTGGAGTTTTCATGTTGAGGTAGACGCTGCCGTAGTAATCCGATTGGAAATTACTCCAAAACCTCGGATCAGTAGCTACCTTCCCACTGCTGTAAGCGTTGACTTGCCTGAACTTCCAGGCACCATCGTTGTCCTTTCCGGTGAATCTCTCCTCTGAGGAATTCCTATTCCCTTGTCTTGGAGGTGCCATCTTCAGAGGACCAATCGGGCCAGAGGCAATTCTCTTTCTGTTGCCCTTAGTTTGGTGTGGAGCTGCCGAGCTAGATCCAACCACTTCTTTACCCTTTGTAGATGTTTTCTTTGCTGGGACATTTCGCCGCACCCGAGGTGGAGCAAGTGAAGGGTCAGTAGCACGATCTTGCCTTTTCTTGGTATGATCCTCCGTAGGACGAGGCAATATCTGCTGATCCATTTCGGCCTCATAGTTGGAGATATTCTCATTTGAGGAGGTCGACATTTTCCCTAACAGAGGAAATACATGCCATTTGTAGGTACCCTGCGTATCGGGTACCACATGATACCGCAAGAAAAGCTAAGGAGTTCCACCCTTCCAAGTTGAAGACCTCTAAATGCCGCACGTGTTGCACAGTATTGGTCCCACCTCCCTCGTTTGGGTAGCTCCGACAATGACACGTGTATCACAAGGCCAGACCTATGACCCGTCATAGGGAAGCTCCAGTCTTGCCACATGTCCAGTGACCCCGGACCTAACCCCCAATAGAGGGAAGCCCTGGTGCTACCATGTGTATAGTGGCTTCGGACCTGCCTCCCCACGACGGGAAGCTTCGGATCAACCACGTGTCGAACCTCCTGAGCTAGGACTTCAATGGAAGACAGAGAGATCTCCAACGGCTCAGACCTTCAAGGGTCGTTTAAAGCGACAGTTACAAGATCTAATTACGTGTCATTAATGCTATATTAATGACACACGATCAGTGGACGATTAATAGGATAACGCTGTCATTAAGCCGAATTATAAATTTTAATTATGCTTAATACCTAAAGATCATGTATTAGGCTGTTAATCATGCCAGGGCCACATGTCGGGCCAGGCAAGTATTGTAACAGCCTGTCCTTAGACTATAAAAGGGCTACGTCGCCCGATACAGGAAGCAATATCACAAGCTCACAAGTGCCAGACACATTTTCATAAATACAACACACAACCCGTGGAGTAGGGTGTTACGCTCAGGCTACCCAAACCACGTAAATCTCTCGTGTCATCATCTTGTCCAAATCTCACGTGCCCCAACCAACCAAGAACCTCTGTGGGCTACGAGTTAAGTAGTACCAGGGGAAGTGTCGATCGCACACTTCAACATTTGGCGCGCCAGGAAGGGGGAGTCATTTGCTGCCACTGAGATTTCAAGATGGTAAACTCCACCGCAGGATCATCCAACGGCAATGCTGCGCAACCTGCTAGGGGAATCCCTCCAATGTGCAACAGCTAGCAGGTGATGTTGTCCCAGCGGGCGTCGCACCACCTCCACCTGCTCAAGCTAACAATGCTAAGAAACAAGATGTAGTATTTGTGTCGGTCACCGCATAGACACATAGCAACCCCGAGATTGCGTTAATCATTGTGCGTACTCTTTCAAAGCACCCACCCGCGCCCGGAGCACCTCAGGGTGCTATGGAGCAGTGGTGCGCTGATGTGCAACGTCTAGTTGCAGCCGCAGCTGATCATCAGCAACCAAGGTCCTCCCCCTTCTGGGCAGGCACCTTCTCAGCATAGAACCATGTCTGGAAGACTTGGTCCTCATGCTTCACAGCGTCGGAGGTGTGCTGTGTCTCAGCAGGTGACTTCGCTGCCCTCTGGGGCGCGTCGCACCCACAATGTGTCGAGACTCTCAACACACCATCTGCGGTCGGAGCTTGACTGTCGCTACAGACAGTAGGACAACCGTTTCCACATCGAGCGCATTCGCGAAAGGCAGGAGGCTCAACAAAACCCACCTCCTTCAGGAGTAGGGTGTGGCTGTTCAGCCTTGGCCATGCACTTGCGCATGGTCCGCAGGCCCCAGAAGTTCCAGCCTCACCTGTCGGAGAAATTTGTCGGGACCGTCAACCCGGCTGAATTCCTCCAGATATACTCTACCGCCATTCTAGCAGCTGGTGGCACTGAGGCTGTGATGGCCAACTACTTCCCTTTGGCTCTGGCTGGGACCACTAGGTCCTGATTCATGAGTCTACCACCCGACTCTATCAACAGTTGGGCAGAGCTATGCCAACAGTTCACCGCCAACTTCGGGAGCTCCTACATCCGACCAGGCACCAAACTGGACCTGTTTGCGGTGAAGCAAACATCGGGAGAATCGCTGCGGTCCTTCATCCACTGGTTTTCTTAGGTACGCAATACCATTCCATCCATCTCGAATGCATCTGTCATTGTGGCATTCAGACAGGGTGTTAGAGATAAAATGATGTTGGAGAAGCTGGCGACGAAGGAGGTCACCAGCGTCACGGAGCTATTCAGCCTGGCAGACAAGTGCACCCGGGCCATAGAGGGACAGGAAATGCACTCTAAGCAACCTCCAGAGGCTAACAAAAAGCCCTCCAAAGCTTGAGCCACTACCTCTGGTGGTGGCAAGAAGAAGAAAAAGACCAACGTCAAGAAAAAGACGTCGGTCGGCATACCTGCTGCTGCTACGGCTACAGCTCCAGGTGGTTGGGGGCCACACCTTGAAAAGCGACGTCGACCTTCATCAGAGGACGACGGTGGTTCAAAGGTGTGGTGTCTGATCCACAAGATGAACAAACACAACTTAGAGGACTGTCGGGAGGTCCAAAACCTTGTCGAGCGCTACAACAAGCATCGAGAAGAAGCTCCTTTCTATCAACAAGAAGGAAAACGAAAAGGCGACAAAGCTCCAGCTGAAACGGATCTAGGTTTTTAGGACCCCAATAGATCCTGAAGGCTGTGTACCACACAGTCGATGATGATTATGACGTCTCTGACAATGAGCGTTGGGAGACCCTCAACACCATCTATGGAGGGTCATGGGACATCACATCTCGCCGCGTCCTCAAGACAATGCGGCGGGAAATGGCTGCTGTAGCTCCTGCTGCTAGAGCAGAACCACATCAGAAGTGGATGGATACTCCCATCACCTTCGATGCAACGCACTGCCTCAGGAACATGGTAGGAGCTGGCCAACGGCCATTGATGGTGTCTCCAACCATCAACACGTTCAGCTCTACCATGTCATTGTAGATGGAGACGCAACACTCAATCTATTGAGCTTTGAATCATTCATGAAGATCCAACTCCAACTCTCGGACCTTCGCCCCTAAAGACCTTTATCTGGGGTTGGTCCCGGGGCCATCAGCCCTCTCGGATCCATTACACTCCCAGTGACCTCCGGGAATTGAGAGAAGTATAGGACCGAGAACCTGGTCTTCGACGTCGCCCACATCAGTCTGCCTTTCAACGCCATCCTGGCAAGGCCTGCCCTATATAGGTTCATGGCCGCAGCTCACTACGACTACCTGGTGTTGAAGATGCCAACACCTTCGGGTGTTCTCCGGATTCCCGAAGATTGCATTGCGGGAGTTACTACGCTGGAGGAACTCCATGCACTTGCCATGGTGCAGGAAGGAACCTTTGGCAAAGAGCTAGCTGGTCAACCTCTGAGCACTCGTCGTCGAGGCTCGACCTCTGCACAACGTGTGCAACCAAGCGGCGACACCAACGTTCCCATCAAGGTCGTCCAAAAATGCCGCTTCATCTTTTGTGCGAGCTATGCACAAAACCTTTGGAGAGCTAATTAGGGAAATGGTGGAGGTGTATGTCGACGACATCGTCGTAAAGGTCAAGAACAAGGAATCACTCCTTGACAACTTGCAAGCCGTCTTCGACAAATTGTGCATCACATGCACCAAGCTGAACCCATACAAGTGTGTCTTCGGGGTTAGCTCTGGGAAGCTCCTTGGATTCTCGGTGACTCACCAAGGAATTGAGGCGAACCCAACGAAGATCAAGACTATTGAAGATATGCGGCCCCCAGAACATATCAAGGACGTCCATAAGGTAACTGGATGTCTAGCTGCGCTTAGTCGGTTCATCTCAAGACTGGCGGAGCGGGCACTTCCATTCTTCAAACTATTGAGTAAGATCGGGCCTTTCCACTGGTCTGAAGAAGCAGAAAAGGCATTCAAAGAGCTCAAGCAGCTCCTCACCACATTACCAATCTTGGTAGCTCTGAACCCTGGTGAGCCTCTACTGCTTTATATTTCTGGAACTACAGAGGTTGTCATCATGGTTCTAGTCGTGGAAAGACCGAAACCACATCCAGTTCAGGAGCCTAGACCCCTCCAGGAGGGTCCGGAGCTACCTGAAGGTGAGTCTGGGTCCCAGCCCCCAGGCACGGATCTTCAAGACGAAATGCTAGAAGATGAACCTCTCTCATCTGAAGGAGTTCTCACGGCTGATCAGGAAGATCCGGACCCCTCCGGGAGGGTCAGGATTGAACAAGAACAAGTTTCGGACCCCTCCGGGAGTGTCCGGGAAAATTGACAAGAAGGTCCGAACCCCTCCAGGAGGGTCCGGATCGATGGAGAAGAAGCTCCGGGCCCCTCCGAGAGGGTTCGAACCATCAGCGGCCAGTGTACTTCATCAGTGAAGTACTCCATAATGCCAAGACTTGATACATTGAGGTGCATAAGATGCTTCACAGTTCTTATTGCCTCAAGGAAACTCCGTCATTACTTCCAAGCCCACAAGATATCAATGGTAACTTCTTATCCACGGCGTGCTATTTTGCATAATCCTAACTCTAGTGGAAACATTGCCAAGTGGGCAGCGGAGCTGGCAGAATTCGATCTTGAATTCCTGCCGTCACAAGCTATCAAGAGTCAAGCCTTGGCAGATTTTGTTGCGGAGTGGACTCCTTCTCCATCAAATCCTGGAGGCCCCAGTGAGCAGAAGCCGAAACCGAAGGTCCTGGTCTTCACTGAGCCTCATTGGACCATCTACTTCGACGGCTCCGTGCAGAAGAAAGGGGACGGAGCAAGAATACTTCTCCTCGCTCTAATCGGGGAGAAGGTCAGATATATGGTGCACCTTGACTTCAAGGCGACCAATAACATGGCAGAATATGAAGCTCTCATCTATGGGCTCAAGATGGCGCTATCTTTTGGCGTCAAGCAGATGCTAGTGAAGGGTGACTTGCAGCTCATCATCAAGCAAGACAAAGGTGAATGTAGCTGCAACAACCCTCAATTTGCTGCCTATCTCCTTGAAGTCTAGAAGCTCCAGAAGGACTTCCATGTCCTGCACCTCTGCCATGTCCAGCGTCTCAACAACGCAGAAGCTGACGAACTCTCGACGAAGGCTTCAACCGGAGCTCTGACTCCCGATGGAGTTTTTTTCCGGAGCTTGTCAAGACCAATCACTCAGCCCGCCGAACTAGGTGAAGGGGGCGAGACCAGCACCTCGAAGCTGGTGGTCCTAGTGACCCTGTTACCATGGCGTCCACCAAGGGTCGTAGGTGCTGCATGAAGCTCCGAGCAACCCAAAACGCAAGACTCAGAAGCTCAAGTTAGCTCCGATACATGGATCTCGGAGATCTGGAGCTACTTGAAAGACAACCACCTTCCTGAAGACGGTGTATTCGCTGACCGGATCTTTAGATTCCCTAAAAGATACACGCTGGTAGCAGAGGATCTCTACCGGCGTGGTGCCAACAGCGTCCTAATGCGGTGCATTGTAAGGGAAGAAGGCCAAGAGCTCCTTGCGGAGATCCATGGAGGCGAGTGTGGGAACCACGAGTCTTCCCGCATGCTAGTTGGCAATGCCTTTTGGCATGGCTTCTACTGGCCTACAGCACTCCAAGATGCAGTAGAGTTTGAGAAAATGTGTGAAGCATGCCAGTTCCACGCAAAACAAATTCACACACCGGCTCAGTAGGTGCAAATGATTTCTCCTACATGGCCATTCGCTGTGTGGGGCATGGACATCTTGGGACTTACCCAAAAGCCATCGTAGGTTACAGGTTCCTGTATGTCGCAATCGACAAGTTCACTGAATGGTCGAAAGCTACTCCAGTTGTGACTATCGATAAGCAATCAGCAATCAAGTTCCTGAAGTCCATAGTATGCAGATTTGGAGTTCCGAACAAAGTCATCACTAACAATGAAACCCAATTTACAGGTGCAAAATTTCAAAAGTATTGCGAAGACCTCAACACTAAAGTCAGCTACGCATCAGTAGCTCACCCGGCAAGTAATGGCCAAGCCGAGAGATCAAATGCATAAATCTTAAAAGGACTCAAGACGCGCACTTATGAGCGCCTGAAAAAACATGGAGCCAACTGGATCGAGGATCTTCCATCCGCACCGTGGGCAAGCAGGACTACGTAGGATCGGAGAGCACATGAAAAGCTACCAGAGGGGGGTGAATGGTAGATTTAATCTTTTTCGGCAGAAGCAATGAAAACCCCTCAGCAAAAAAATGACCTGTTAAAGAAATTGTGTGCGAGACTAATCTAATCATGTTTCACCATGACAAAAGTGATAGGTATCAGATAGAATCAAGTCACGAATACAACACAAGAAGAATCACTCAAATCGGTCAAGAGAAACTCATGTTATGATCGAAAGATCAAACAAAGGTCAATCTGTCCTACCCGAGAAAAACTGTTCTGGAACGCTGCAAAGAAACTCGTGTATATAAGAAACCACAAATCCAATGACCGTGAAATTTTGACAGATGATATATAATCAAGTTTTGAAAACAAACCAAAAAGAATCATATCAAATGGATCTCTAAAACTAGAGTTATGATAAAACCACCGACGAAAGGTAGTGCTATGCAGAAACTCGACGAGTAAAACTTGTCTGCAACAAGTCGGACGAACAAGGCACCAAAGTTCCTTCAAACTATGAGTTTTATTGATCAAACCACAGGAGGAACAGCCCCAAAGTCATGCACCACAAGCTCTGGCCTCCCTTGCTTATATAACAATCCCTTAGGCCAACCGAAACTCAACTAGGACTCTAATCCTACTCAAATCACGAATCAAAACATTTCATAACTGCTTAGGATTCTTCTATATGCAGATAGAAGCAATCTTAAGACTTCCAAACACCTTAGGAACGTATCCCACATTCTTAAATAAACTCAAATTCGTGACCCACATGAAATCCTATCATAACCAACTCAAATCTTTCCATATTTGAGTCAAACCCGACTCAGCCACAACGTGAGTCCATAACCTAGTCGGTTGGACCTTTCTGACCAATTCTTTATGTCCACATCTCTTCATCATGCCTCGGAACCATGTAGCCACGTATGCACTCCTTTCATATGTGCAAACATTTTCCAACGACGTCCACGGTACCTTCATATGCATTGTTCTTGATTCATACATGTTGCGCGACCTCCCATTCAACTCAACCACAATTCCTCCCGAACTTGGTTGTTGAACCTCATCTTCTCCCTAAGACTAGTTCAATGGATCCCGTCACCAGCCATGTCTTGAACTCAAGCAACACCTGCACATGAATAAACAACCAATACTTTCGAGCACAAGTCCTCAATTTGACTCACGTTTGTTCCAAAACTACAACATCTTACGTGAGCACCTCACATAAGCATGTTGCAAACCATAGCAAAATGATATCAGCCTTAATCACCAAAACACACCAAAAACTTAGTAAAAGAATACTAAGCAACCTTTCCATAAGTGTAAAGCAAGTTCGAAACATTGCAAGATAAAAGCAGAAACACCGCAATCAAGCACATTGCAAAATAAAAGTAGAAACACTGCGATCAAGCACTGGACCTTGCCAAAGCTAACCGGACCTTGAACCGGAGCTTACCAAAGCTAGCAGGACCTAGCACTGAAGCTAACCAAAGCTAGTTGGACCTAGAGTCGGATCTTGATGATAAATGTGTTTTGGGTTAGTATTCAAAACTTTTATCGCCATAGACAATGTATTCAGCACACATAGGTCTCACAATCTCCCCGTTGATGAATGCATTGGCAACACCACTTAAGATCCAAACATTGGCTTATTCACATTAAAAGTTTTGAAAACACTTTCTCCCCCTTTGTAAAACAAACATAAAATGAGAAAAAGAAATTCTCCCCATGAGAAGAATCGTGCCAAAAACAATTGTGAATATGTGCAATGTGTAATAAATTTCTCCCCCTTGCATACTTATCTTTAAAAATTCACATATTTATCTCTCCCCCATTGACAATGTATTCATCAAGGTTTATAAGACAAATTTTAATTGTTATGAACATAATATAACATATACATATATAAAACAAAGCTCATCCAAGTCATACTATCAAGTATCTTACAATATCACATCAATGAAATACATAAAGTAGTAAAAGCCTTGCTAGAGATCAAATGTAATTTCCAATTTAGCAAGTCATGATCTCACAAACTTAACTATTTCAAAACATGAAAGCATGACACTTGTTGCTGCATTTTATTATTCTTCAAAGCACAAATTTAGATCATATGATATTTCCAAGAGATTATATGCGCATCTGCCTTATTCTAACCAACCAATCCAAGCCTATGTCATTTGACAATCAGAAGCTTAAGGACATGGTTTTAGTCATACACAACTTCTTTCAAGTTCATATCTAAGTGCAATAATAAGCTATCTCAAAAGAAGAAGTGTGATGCATGCATATTCTCTTGATCTTTTATCAATTTTTCATTTGATCATAAAAACTCAACATGCGAGTTAATTACTTGATTAATTCTTTATGATTAAAAGCAATCGTGAACATGCAACAAGTTCAAAACAACAAGAAAGTTCGACCATGACCATATTTAGTGTAAGTAATTATTCCAATTACTAGACATTGCAAAAACTACAAAATGTATAACACGAGTAATGTAGTAAGAAATTTCAGCATGTAAAAGGAATCAAAAAAACAAATATGTATGAAATACTATGCTCATATTATTTTGATTTCAGATTCACGCATAGACTTCTCAAGTTTGAAAACTTCCCCTCAATTTAAGCCATGAGTTTGCATAACCCCTATTTCACTAGAATGTAACAAGAAAGAGTGAAATCCAAAGGTTTTGTAAAAATGTCAGCCAATTGTTGTTTGGTATCTACATGGTGAAGCACGATATTTCCTTTTTCAACATTATCACGGAGAAAGTGATACCTAATGTCAATGTGCTTAGTTCTAGAATGTTGCACGGGGTTTTTAGCAATGCAAATGGTACTAGATTTCTCACAAAACAGGGGAACACTATCTAGATAAACCCCATAGTCTTTAAGTGTTTGAACAATCCAAATAATTTGTGAGCAAGCACTAGCAGCAGCTACATATTCAGATTCACCCGTGGATTGTGCAACTGAGTTTTGTTTTCTAGAGGACCAAGCAACAAGTGAATTACCAAGAAAATGACAAGCACCAGAAGTACTATTCCTACCAATCCTACAACCCCCAAAATCAGCATCCGAAAAAAGCTTTCAAAGTAACGGTTGAGGAAGAAGGAAGAAAAATACAAAATTCTTGAGTTCCATGTAAGTACTTGAGAATCCTTTTGACGGCTTGACGATGTGAAGCATGTGGGGAGACTTGAAACCGTGCACAAAGACATACGATGAACTGTATGTCCGGTCTTGATATCGTGAGTTACAAATGTGATCCGATCATACTTCTATATTCTTTTTGATCTACAGGTTCACCATCTTTATCAAGTTCAAGTGTTGTTGCTGTTCCCATTGGTGTTCGAAGAGACTTGCTTTTGTCCATGTTGAAGCGCCTTAGGAGGTCTTTTGTATACTTCGTTTGATCCACAAAGGTACCCTCCTTGGTTTGCTTGATTTGCAGCCCCAAAAAGTACGTGAGTTCTCCCATCATACTCATCTCAAATTCTGAACTCATCATAGCTGAAAACTTGGACACAAGATCATGAGAAGCACAACCAAAGATAATATCATCCACATACACTTGAACGATAATGAGTCAGTGCCATGCGTGAGGACAAAAAGAGTTATATCAACCTTGCCCATGGTAAACCCCTTTTCAGAGTAAGAATGTTTTCAACCTATCATACCATGCTCTAGGGGCTTGTTTGAGACCGTACAAGGCTTTGGACAGTTTGTAAACATGATTAGGAAAATCTGGATTTTCAAAACCCGGTGGTTGTTTGACATAAACCTCCTCATCTATGTAGCCATTAATAAAATCACTTTTAACATTCATTTGATCAAGCTTAAAACCTTTAGATGCACCAAAAACTAACAAAATTCTTATGCCTTCTAATCTAGCAACAGGAGCAAAAGTTTCATCAAAATCTAGACCTTCAACTTGAGTGAAACCTTGAGCAACCAACCTAGCCTTATTCCTAACCACAAACCCATCCTCACTTTGTTTATTTGTTAACACCCATTTAGTTCCAATTAAAGTGTGACCTTGAGGTGGAGGTACAAGTTTCCAATCATTATTTCTTTCAAAATTTTCTAACTCTTCTTGCATGGCAATAATCTAAGATTCATTAGTGAGTGCGTGTGATATATCTTTGGGTTCAAAAGAAGCAACAAAAGCAGAATGAGCACGAGAGTTTGGATCGCAAAACCTGGACCGTGTAACTCGTTTGTGCAAGCTTTCAATAATTTGTTGTGGAGGATGACTTTTGAGAACCTGGAGGGGAGTGGAAACTTCACAAGCTTCTTCTTCTGCATGTTCATCACAAATCGATGAGCTTGTGACTTGACGAGGTTCTGGGCCAGCAATGGTGGTCGTCGGTGCTAGCTGTGAATCAAAATCAGGAGCTGGAATAATGTCATTAGCTGCTGAATTTTCGGGCAGCAGCTCCACCTCTTCCTCATCTTCAACGAAAATGCTCTCCCCTTGCGGATATGGATCTGGACCTGCAATGTTTTAGCTAGTACCTAGGCTAGCTTCATCAAAAGACACCTCACAAGTCTCAACAATTTTGTTAGTGTCAAGTAAAAGCACATGGTAGCCTCTAGTATGAGATGGATAACCAAGAAACATGCCATCAACGGATCTAGGTTCAAATTTATCAAGATTACCATGTTTCTTAAGAAAGTATTTACAACCAAAGACCCGAAAGTGTGTAACACTAGGCCTATGTCCAAACCAGAGCTCATATGGTGTTTTACCTAGCTTAGCGCACAAGAAAACACGATTTGAGACACAGCCCAAAATTTCCTAGGAGTTTGATATTCATCAAGCATAGTCCTAGCCATCTCAACTAAGGTTCTGTTCTTTCTTTCTACAACACCGTTTGTTGAGGTACATATGGTGAAGAAAATTTATTCCATTTTCAGCACAAAAGTGATCAAATGATTGATTTTTAAATTCGGTTCCGTTATCACTTCTAATTGCTTTTAAAGATCCTAGGTGATCAATTGATAATCTAAGAAATAAAGTTCTAAAGTGACTAAAAGCTTCATTCTTAGATGCCATAAAGTAAACCCAAGAGTATCTAGAATAATCATCAACGATCACAAGAACATACCATTTACCTCCAAGGCTTGAACGCGTGAAGGTCCTACGGTGTCAAGGTGCAAAAGTTGACCCGGTTCAGTTGTCATGATCATTGTGAGAGGAGTATGTGAACCTTCAACCATATTAGCATGTCTACAAGAAGAACACATAATTTATTTGTTCCCTTTAAGCTTAGGCAGCCCACGTATGCGATCAAGAGCACTAACACGCGTTACATGATCAAATCCTACGTGACCAAGTCTACGATGCCAAAAATATAAGTCCTTTGAATCATTAGCAACTAGACACCTATGCTTAGAGGAAGACATATCAAAATCAGCTTTAAAAACACTTCCAAACCAAGACATGTTAAAAATAAGCTCACTATTTGAATTTACAACTTTGCAGCAATTTTTAGTGAAAATAATTTCTAGATTTTCATATAGCAATTGTGAAACAGAAAGCAAGCTGTATTTCAAATTTTTAACAAGTGCCATATCCTTCAAAGTGTAGTGATTATTTACTCTAACTGAACCCTTAGCAATTATAGGAGTTGAAGAATTATCGGCAAAAGTAACATTCTCTACACGTGACAGAAAAGAGAGGGACGAGAACCATTCTTTGTTATTGGTCATGTGGCGTGAGTAACCTGAATCCACAATGCAAATGTTGTCCTTCCTCAAGCATGTAACCTACATAGAAGCACAATACGTCGATGACTCAATACTAGGGTCAGTCAAAAGGCATTTAGAGATCCAGTTCTGAGTCACACGACGTCCAGCAGGAATAACACGGGAAAGCTGAGATAAAACAGCATGTTTATGAGCCAAAGATTGAGGATTTTTGTACCCAACTACTGTCCTACGAGATGTTACATGTGTAGCACAAAAATCAATAGGTTTGGGAGCAACCTTTGCATGTTTTTGACTTATTACAGCAGATTGAATGTTCCTATCATTCGGTTTAGCAAGTGCAGCAAATTTTGCATGAAAGTTATGAGATCTAGCAATCATTATTTCCTTTTTCTGTTGTTTAGCTAGTCTATAACAAAAATCTATGACATGACCATCTCTACCATAGTAGGTAGAATTAAATTTAACTTTGTGTTCATGTCTAGATGAGCAAGCAACATTTTTATTTGAAACCGAACGAGACAACACTCCTGCAGTTTTGAAACCCACTTCTTTCTATTTAGGTACTGTTTGAATCAAACCACTTCCTAATGACTTTACAATTTTAGGTGGATGTGCCTTAGCATGAGCATGAGAATCAAAACCTAAACCAGTTTTATCATTGCAAGACTTGGAAGAATTCAGCAGCAAGTTTAGGTTCTTATTCCCATTACAAAACAGATCTAATATCCTATGCATGTTATCAAGTTTATTAGACAGATCAAGTCAATTTTCACATGAAGTTTTTCTTTTTAATTTGCAATTGGAATAAAATTTAACTTCATGAGAACGTAAAGCATTGTTCAATATAGAAATTTTATTCATAGCATCTGGTAGTTTCTTATCAAGGTCATCACAAGTAGAACAATGCAAATCAAATGTAGAACAGTTAGCATCTTTCAAGTTTTTATCATTAAATGCAGCATGCTCTCTATTCTTTTCAATTTCTAACTCAAGTTTATCAAGTGTGGAGGCGTGCACACTACTTAATGAGGACAATTGTTCATATATTAAATCACATGAGGGACATGCATTATCACTAGGAATCAAAGTTTTTAAACGGTTGATTTTAGATTCTAGTGATTGAATTTTAATAGCATTGTCCCTAACCTTTTTGTCCTTTTTCTTAACTATAACATTGGCACGAGAACACATTTCTTCGCAAGTAGGACATACCTCTTCATTATCGCTGTTGTGTTCATCCTCCTCCATACTTGATCTTGACTTGCCCGCCATGAAGCACAAGTTTGCCAAATCATCTTCATCTTCGTCACTTCCAATGTCCACATCGCTTGATCCAAGTTCTTGAAGTGCGGAGATAAAATTGCTCAGCAATTGACGTCCTGTAAAACCCTTCTTTTTCTTCGTATCTTTTGTAGAGGAGTGCTTCGTCCTTGTTTGCTTTTCATCCCGGGAAGTAGGACCTGAAAGGTTAGGGCAATCTGAATGAAAATGTCTTGTTTTACCAGATTCGAAACATCGTTGAGGTCCGAAGCTTCCTCTCCTTCTAGTTCTCACATTTTGCAACTCTTTTGAGAACCTAGTAGAGAGAAGTACTAGCTCCTCCTCTGGAAAATCCTCAATCTGTTCAAGGGTTAGAGAGGACAACAGAGCAAGTGTACCACAAGATGAAGATTGACCGGAGCTAGGCATGTCACGTTGAGAAACAAAAGCAATAGACTTGTTGGGGTTCTTACGTGATATTATGTCAATTTCATGAATTTTTAACTCAGAATATAGCACATCTAAAGTGAGTGTACTCATGATAGTAGATTCACGAATAGATGTGACTTTCATCTCCCAAATTGACATATCTAATGCACTTAACAAATGCCTAGCATTTTCAGCATCTGAAAAAATAACATTGACACTACACAATTTGCTGAGAATTTCATTAAAGCGAGCAAAAAGGTCATCAGTAGACTCACAGGGTTGCATCTTGAAGCGCATGTATTCTTTCTTGAACAAGTATTGCCTTACCTCCTTGATCGTCTTGGATCCTTTGTGGTAGTCACAAAGTGCTTTCCACACATTGTATGCAAATCAGAGGTGTGCAACACATTTGAAGTCGCTTTGAGTTAATCCTTGTATGATCAAGTTTCAGGCCTTGTTGTTGTTGTCGACATCTCTCCGATTTGTAGCTGTAACTTGATCATTTGACAGCACTTCGTAAGGCTTGTATACCTTCTCCATAATGCGAAGCCTTGAGCCTGGATGAAGGCTTCCATACGTGCCTTCCAAACCTAAAAATCAATAGAACTAAACACACACGGTTTGGCGAAGTATCTCTCCATGATGATTAGTCAAAAACAAGTGCAAATCACATCCGTGGATCTGATACCAATTGTAGGATCGTAAAGCACGTGAAAAGCTACCAGAGAGGGGGTGAATAGTATATTTAAACTTTTTTAGCGGAAGCAATGAAAACTGCTCGGCAGAAAAACGATCTATTAAAGAAATCATGTGTGAGACTAATCTAATCATGTTTCCCCGTGACAAAGTGATAGATATCAGAGCGAATCAAGTCACAAATACAACACAAGAAGAATCACTCAAATCCGTCGAGAGAAACTCAGGTTATGATCGAAAGATCAAACAAAGGTCAATCCGTCCTACCCGAGAAGAATAGTTCTGGAACGCTGCAAAGAAACTCGAGTAGATCAGAAACCACAAACTCCAATGACCGTGAAATTTTGACATATTATATATTATCAAGTTGTGAAGACAACCAAAAAAGAATCACATAAAATGGATATGTAAAACTCGAGTTATGATAAAACCACCAACGAGAGGTACTGCTGTGCGGAAACTCGACAAGTAACCTTGTCTGGAACAAGTCGGACGAACAAGGCACAAAAGTTCCTTCAAACTATGAATTTTATTGATCAAACCATAGGAGGAACAGCCCCAAAGTCGTGCAACACAAGCTCTGGCCTCCCTTGCTTATATAACCAGCCCTTAGGCCAACCCAAACTCAACTAGGAATCTAATCCTACTGAAATCACGAATCAAAACATTCCATAACTGCTTAGATTCTTCTATATGTAGATAGAAGCAATCTTAAGACTTCCAAACACCTTAGGAACATATCCCATATTCCTAAAACAACTCAAATTCATGACCCACATGAAATCCTATCATAACCCACTCAAATCATTCCACATTTGAGTCAAACCCGACTCAGCCGCAGCCTGAGTCCATAACCTAGTCGGTTGGACCTTTCTGACCAATTATTTATGTCTACATCTCTTCATCACACATCGGAACCATGTAGCCACGTCCATGCACGCCTTGCATACCTGCAACCATCTTCCAACGACGTCCACGATAGCTTCATATGCATTGTTCTTGATTCATACATGTTGCGCGACCTCCCGATCAACTCATTCACAATTCCTCCCGAACTTGGTTGTTAAACCTCATCTTCTCCCTAAGACTAGTTCAATGGATCCCGTCACCAGCCATATCTTGAACTCAAGCAACACCTGCTCATGAATAATCTACCAATACCTTCGAGCACAAGTCCTCGACTTGACTCACGTTAGTTCCAAAACTACAACATCTTACGTGAGCACCTCAAATAAGCATGTTGCAAACCACAGCAAAATGATATCAGCCCTAACCAGAATAACACACCAAAAACTTAGTAAAAGAATACTAAGCAACCTTTCCATAAGTGTAAAGCAAGTTCAAAACATTGCAAGATAAAAGCAAAAACACTGTTATCAAGCACATTGCAAGATAAAAGCAGAAACACTGCGATCAAGAATTGGACCTTGCCATAGCTAACCGGACCTTGAACCAGAACTTACAAAAGCTAGCAGGACCTAGCGCCAGAGCTAACCAATGCTAGTTGGACCTAGAGTCGGACCTTGATGATAAAGGTGTTTTGGTAGTATTCAAAACTTTTAACGCCATAGCCAATGTATTCAGGACACATAGGTATCACAGACTACACCTAACCGGTCTACCGGAGAGAAACCCTTCTCCATGGTGTATAGAGCTGAAGCAGTCCTTCCTCCGGAGATCACCATGGGGTCACTCCGGGTCCGAACCTTCAATGAAGCCATGCAGGACCAGCTCTAACGTGAAGACCTTGACCTCGTCGACGAGGGAAGGTGCCAAGCAACAGTTCAAAATGCATGTTATAGCCAGGTGCTTCAGCACTATCATCAAAGGCATGTGCGTAACCGACAACTCGAGGAAGGCGATCAAGTGCTACGGAGAATACTAACTCGTGAAGGGATGAACAAACTTTCCCCCAACTGAGAAGGTCCTTTTCAAGTGATCAACGTATCCCGTCCCGGATGCGTTCGCTTGGCAACTGGGGATGGGATCCCGATTCCCAATCCTTGGAACATCGAGCACCTCCGTAAGTTATATGCTTAGTATCACAGAGGTGAGTCTATAATTACTCACAATGTATGTTATAGACTCCATACAAAGAGTCGTGTAGGTCCTCCAGGAGAACATCCGGACCCCTCTGGGAGGGTCAGAGAAGTCCAAGCAACACTTGACACATTCCCAGCACTAAAGGTGTAGCTACCTACCCTGGGTTAGTACAAGATGTATAGCACGCCGAGCTTCGTTCCGTACCCTATGTGTGTCCTTGTCTCCTTGTAATCCAGACCTATAATGAAAAGAATTGTTGTGTAAAAACAGGCTCCACGTGCATTAATTTTGTGTAGGCTCATTCTCTTCTATTATCCTTCTCCTTCTTGTCTATAACAAAGTTGTGCAATTATTTTTGAGTTTTAGTCCAAGTTATTCATATGTTGTACAAGTTATATTGTTGGTCTCTTCGGATCTTAGCATTGCTGCATGGTCCACTCGCCTGAACGCCAAGACAACACCGTTCTGGAGTGTGCTATCGACTTAGCCTGGTCCGTCACCCTAAGTACACCACTCTACCTACATTCCGACAGGCTTCAGTAGGGCGGGTCCTAAAATCATTCAGATCTAAAAAGATTACATCAATGTGCTTGTTATCATATTGAATTCCTTCGGATCTAAAATCCAAATAAGAAACTAAGTCGCAAAGAAGAGAGGGGGCCTGTCGGATCTACCAAGCTCCGACATCCCCAACAGGGCCGTCATCGACGTTTTAAAAGTTGAAAGTGGGCGCCATCAGAGCTAACAAGCTCCAACAACTCCCATGGGGGACCGCCGTTGATGTGAATCATAATAGAAATTCAGGTGAAGATGGTGAAACCACCCGAGGAGATTCGCTGTCAACATATCCTACGATTGATGGTGGATATCGTCAGACCTACCAAGCTCCGACAACCCCAGGGGGCCCGCCGTTGACGTCTTATGCGTTGACAGTGGGTGTCGTCAGACCTACCAAGCTCCAATAACCCCAGGGGGCCCACCGTCGATGTCTTATGCATTGATAGTGGGTGTCGTCGGACCTACCAAGCTCCGACAACCCCATCGGACCCGCCGTCGATGTCTTATGCGTTGATAATGGGCGCTGTCGGACCTATCAATCTTTGACACCTCCCAGCGACGGAAATAAGCTTTTTAAATTTTTATGGATCCCTAAAATACTTACCAAAGAGATCAAATACAGGGAGGCCGAAGTAGTCCGTTATGGTCCGGACTAGTCTTGTATATGCGCACTTGAATGTCAAAGTAAATCTTTAATTCTTTTTATAGTATTCTTTTTATAGTATCCGGACAACTTAAGTATATTATGATGATGAAGTATGATATTGCAACTATCAAGTTTAATACAATGTTTCAATGAAAATTAAACAAGAATTTACAAACCCTAAAATATGATCAAAACGTAGAACAAGAACACACGAGACAAGATTTTATCCCGGGGTTCGATTCCACAGAGGAATCTACGTCCCCGTTGAGGAGTCCACGGAGGACCGGGTCTTCACTAACCCTTCCCTCGTTGTATGGCCACGGAGGCCGATTCTCAATCAGTAACCACACATGAGGTAAATAACTCGTTCAAGGGGCCTTCTCACAAGTTGAGGGCTCCCCAAAGATTACAACGAATGAACACAACCAAACACACTCAAAAGATGTACAATAATCAATGAGAGTGTGCAAGAGATCAAACCCAAGAATCAAGATTGTGAAGAACGAATTCTCTCCTTTATCTAATCCATAATCCTCAAAGACTTGATCCTTTTCGGTTTAGAATGAGTGGAGAGGGAGGTGTTTTTGTGCTCTTGGGAGGTGTGACGGCACAGGGTTTGAGAGTTAGGGTTTTATGGTTGTGCACCTCTATTCATACATGGGTTTTCAAAAGTTACCGTTAGGTTTTGCGAAGGGTGGACTAGTCCATTGTTGGACACCAGACTAGTCTGTGTCCGTGTGTGAAAAACCATAAGTATTGAGGGTACCGAACTAGTCTGTTATGGTGCGGACTAGTCCTTTTTTTATGCAGAGAGTTTTTGGACTAGTCTGGTTAATATCGGACTTTGTGGGGACCGGGTCCACACATTAAAGGAATCGCATAGGGTGGTGCCGTGCGATGCGGCACCCAACAGCACACACGAAAAGAATACGACAAAATACAAAGTTTTGTTTATATAAACAGAAAAAGTCTTTTACAATACCTAATATGCAGCGGAAGATGATATTCATAGCTAAACTCTCAGCCTAGCTATGCAAAAGTGCAGCCGTCCAGCCTGCGGACGCTACACACTAGGCACACACAAAATTACAGCGGCGTGCAGGGCTCCCATTCGGCGCTGTACCGCGACGGGGGCATCGACTCATCCTCGGGTCCTTCCTTATAAGTCTCACCTACAAACAACTTAGTATAGCAACCATGAGCACGAAGGCTCAGCAAGACTTAACCGTCTCACCTAAGCATGAAACTCAATATGCAAGGATCCTTAACATAGGAATATATATAGCAGTAAATGACTCGCATGTAAGTTGATCATCATTTTACAAGTTAATAGCAGCATCTTAAATGTTCAATAAAAGTAACTTTAATGAGCCTAATCTATATCAAACATAGTGGTCAAACAATTATATTTCAATACATCGTATTCTCCTGAATTTTTCAGTATTTACTACGTCACAGCACAGTGAACAAGCGATAGTTAAATAATCGTGAGGGACTGTGATTGCAATCAGGACACACCCGAATAACACGTCACGTACACCTCTGCCTAAGGAGTGTGCCGTGCTCCTCCCCACATTATACGCAGCAACCTTTCACAAGAGAAATCAAAGGCCGAACCGGTCTCACCATCACAGTCATAAGGTTCCCGCACGAAGCGTGTCTGTGCCCGCCGGCGAATTTACACCTTACTACCCTCAGTCCACACCTATCGACAATGGGTCATTCCTCGACATCCATGTTATTAAGTTACATTGGTTTCCTTGGTCCATATGCCCAGTATACATCTGGTACTATTCAAACATGTCTCGCAGGGCCGCAAACGGATCGGTCCTCAATCGACACAAGCAGGGCTACACACGTGAGACCACATCTTACTGCATCCTATCTCACTGCTCAGTCTCGAATTCATATTTAGAAACCATTATTTGCTCAAATACATCTCGTGTGATAAAGGCCTATCTCGCGAGTAGATTCCAACTACTCGACTTCTACCGGATTCCTACAAACATAAGCATGGCATTTTTGACTCGTCGGGCTGTAAACCTACCCAATACTCCATGGGATTTGTGGTTCATGCAAGTGGAGTAACAAGCACCTTAGCCCTAATGCACAAAATCATCCTAGACATAAGTGATACAAATATAAACTTTGAAATAGCACTTAAATGGAAACCGGGGCTTGCCTGGCTGCGAGTCAGAGGGGAAGTAAGCTCCTGAAAGTGTAGTCTCCAAGGGCTCCAGGTCCTCCTCGATCTCGATCACTATATGATATGCAATATATAAAGTACATGAGTGATATAGAAACTATAGAAGAGATCTTATAAATACTGATCATGTATGTAAATGATTTTAATTGGCTTTGGGATTTTAACAGTGGACACTAGGATCTATAAGGAAGGTCTGAACCAAAAATTGGAGATTTTCAAGGAAGCTTGTTGTCTCTAAAATTCCAACAAAAAAAAGGCTTCTCTGAATTTTGGGACTGAATCTGTAGCTTTGTCATAGAGACTAGTGGTTGATTCTGGTAGAGGGAGTCTCACTACTTCTGGGAAAATTTGTTTCACATTTTTCGGAGCCTCCTACAGGGAGAATTCGATTTTACAATTTTGCAAGAAATTCTGAAATGGTTACTGTACTTTTCCCAATTTTCAACTACATAGAGATTTGGAACACTGATCACCCCACTAAATGAAGTACAATGAACTTGAAATTTTTACTGGAAATCAAGTATATTTTTTTAGTGTTCTGACCGAAATTGTGAATTTTCCCATTAACAGAACAAGAGTAATTAATTTCCCAAGCAATTAGATCAAACAAATTATTTATGAAAATTCTGGGAGTTTCATGTCCAACAAATTGAACCACTACAATGTTGGAATCAAGAGAAGTCTACCTGAATTTATTAGGAAATTTTGGAGCAAAACTACTAGGAGTAATCGATTTTCAGAGTTTGCTCAAAATCTGGAATTAATTTACAATGGAAAAGTTCAAATAATTCAGCCGGCCCCACCACGTTTAAATGGGCCAATCGGAGCGAAGCCGCACCGAGCCACGGATATACCCCGCAGCCGCACCGGATCAAATAGCCGCAGCTGATCCGCACAGTTGAATGAACCGCTGACTGGCGGGGCCCGCCGGTTGTCTTCAACTTTGCGACGCGCCGCTCAGCCGCACCGGCGCAGCGCCAGCGAGCTCGCCAAGATGGCTGTGTCGACCTCTTCTCGGTTCTGCCGTCACCGCCTAGCCCTAAAATCGGGCGTGCTACACACCGGTGAGGTCCAATCGCGACGGCGACAACCGGAGGTCCGCGCGCGACGGCGGCGGCGGCGCTCGGGTTTCGGTGATGGCCGGTCACTAGGGAATGGCGCAAGAAACTCGGGGAAAGGCTGGGAACGTTCCTGGGAGCATGAGGAAGATAACTAAGGGAAGAAAAAGGGATGAAATCGCTGGCAAAGTCGAGTTCGACAGTGGACCGATGGATTTCCATTGGTGGTGGGGAAAACTTGAAATCCGACCTCGTCTCTCAGTGACTTCCCTCCATTTTTGGTGAGCTGGTGCACCGGAAGATCTAGAAGATATTACTTCATTGGATTGAAAATAGTTGCACGAAGAAATGAAATTAAACCGATGATCTAGGGACCTTGGTATGAACTAGCCACGGTGAAACTTGAGATACGGAGGCTAGGAGGCACAATAGGGGCTGAAACTTCACCAGAAGCATCTATCTACATTTGCGCGCCTTATTGCTTCAAGGAAGGCGACGAGAACTTGCTTGTGGTGGCCTGTCCTCCTGGAGAAGAAGGTCTCCCGGCGGCTTCACCCGCGAGTTCCGGGGAAACTTCAAAAGACCAAGGCAACACGTAACGAAAGAGGGAACCGATGGTACCAGAGACTGGAGGGAAGCTTGGCACACCTTTTTGCTGTTGCACTCGGGTGGCAACTCGGCCTGGAAGCGGAGCTATGCGGGGAACAGCAAGGGCGACGGGGAGGGCTCGGGAGAGAACAGAGGAGAAATGCCGCTTGTTTTTTCCACCCGGTCGACGGCGCAGAGATTGGGAGCGAGAGGTGTAAGGAGCACACCATGATGCAGGCAAGCAAGCAGCTCGCTGGCAGGGTGCATTCCATGCGGTGTCGAGCGGGGCAGCGCCGGAAAAACGTTGTGCAGGGCACTACCGTAGATGTCACACTGACCAGTGGGTCCCACTGCCCCCCCTTAAGCCTATCCTCTCAGGAACTTCAATTCCCCTACCAAACTTGATCCAAAAATCCTAGATTTTCGTGGAGAGGCCAATTGAAATATGTATATTCAGATTCTGAAATTGGATTTCAAATTTCGACAGGTTTCATGTGAAATTCAAATTCAAATTTGAATTTGACTAGAATTCAATGTACCCATTGAATTAAATAAAATTAGTGCTCCAAATATTATGAAAATTTGCAGGGGTGCTATTTGTAATATTTGGAAGCTAATGGCGAGATCAGATTTTTATTTTGGCAAAGTTTGAACATGAGCTAAATTTGAATTTTTGAATCCTCTCAATCGAGGTTTAAATTGGTTTGAATTTTTCAGATTCTATTTTGATTTCTTTTTCCCCTCCAATTTCAATATCTCCCATATGAACTTTGCATTTTTAATTTAGATCTTTTACATTCCTTCCCCTTAAAAGAATCTCATCCCGAGATTACAAATAAAAGAGACGGAGGTAAAAAGATTACCGGATATGAGATGATAATAAATCCGGATAGTTTGATCGGAGATAATCCTTGATTTCCCATGTCGCTTCCACAGTGGTATGGTTGCTCCACAAGACTTTGTAGAAATAAAAAGTCCGGTTTCTGGTGGTGCGAGCATTTTCATCGATAATCTGGATCGGATATTCAGAATAAGTGAGATCCGGTTGGAGATCCTCGATGTCTTCGGTGCGGATTTCAGCTGAGGATTTAAGACATTTCCGCAATTGAGAAATGTGGAATACATTATGAACTCCTGAAAGTGACGCCAGTAACTCCAAACGATAGGCCTTGGTTCCACATTTTTCTATGACGGCGAACGGACCGATGAATCGTGGAGCAAGCTATCCCTTCACTCTGAAACAATGAATCCCTTTCATCGGAGAGACACGGAGATAAATGTGGTCTCTGATGTCGAAGTGGAGAGGTCGACGTCTTTTATCCACATAGCTTTTCTGCCGAGATTGAGCAGCCTTGAGATTGGCTTGGATCACTCATACTCGTTCTTCAAGATCAATTCTTTATATAACCCGCTCGCCGGATTCACGACAGTTGAGTGGTGTGCAACATTTCCGGCTGTAGAGAGCTTCATACGGCGCCATCTTGATGATAGCTTGATAGCCATATATGAGAACTCCGCCAACGCTAAATGATCGTCCCAATTTTGACCATGCTGGATGGCACAAGCGCGTAGCTGTAGGATAGGAGAGAACGTGAAAAGCTACCAGAGAAGGGGTGAATGGTAGATTTAAAAATCTTACGCAGCGGAAATAATTAAATCCCAACCCCTTCGGTAGAAAAATGATCTGTTAGAGAAATCGTGTTTGAAACTAATCTAAACGTGTTTCACCATGAAAAAAGTGATATATATCAGAGAGAATCAAGTCACGAAGAAAACAAAAGAAGAATCACTCAAATCCGTCGAGAGAAACTCAAGTTATGATTGAAAGATCGAAAAAAGGTCAATCTGTCCTACCCGAGAAAAAACAGTTCTGGAACGCTGCAAAGAAACTCGTGTATATCAGAAACCATAAATCCAATGACCGTGAAATTTTGAAAGATGATAGATAAACAAGTTTTGAAGACAACCTAAAAAGAATTACGTCAATTGGATCTGTAAAACTCGAGTTATGGTAAAACCACCGACGAAAGGTAGTGCTGTTCAGAAACTCGACGAGTAAAACTTGTCTGGAACAAGTCGGACGAACAAGGCACAAAAGTTCCTTCAAACTACGAATTTTGTTCAATAGAACACAAGAGGAACAGCCCCAGAGTCATGCACCACGAGCTTTGGCCTCCCTTGCTTTTATAATCAGCCCTTAGGCCAACCCAATCTCAAATAGGACTCTAATCCTACTCCGATCATGAATCGAAACTTTCCATAACTGTTTAGGACTCTTCTATACGCAGATAGAAGCAATCTTAAGACTTCCAAACACCTTAGTAACATATCACACATTCCTAAAACAACTCAAATTCGTGACCCACACGAAATTATAACCAACTCGATACTTTCCATACCGAGCCATAACCGACTCTGCCGTAGCCAAAGTCATCAACCGATACGATCCAATCCTTCCAACCAGATCTTCCCATCCATAAACCATCTTCGGAACCATGTTGCCACGTCATGCACCGCATGCATACGTGCAAACACCTTCCTTCGACGTTCAGTAACCTTCATATGCACTGCCCTTGATTTAATTATCCTGCGCGACCTCCTGACCAGCTCAACTACAGTTCCTCCCGAACTTGGTTGTTGGAACCACATCTCCTCCCTGAGACTAGTCCAATGGATCCCATTACCAGCCATGACTTGAACTCAAGCAACACATGCACATGAATAAACAACCAATCCGTACGAGCCCAAGTCCGCGACTTGACTCAATTTAGTTCTGAAACTACAATACCTTACGTGAGCACCTCACATAAGCATGTTGCAAAGCATATCAAAACGATATCAGCCTTAACCACCAAAACACACCAAAAACTTAGTATAAGAATACTAAGCAACCTTTCCATAAGTGTAAAACAAGTTTTAAACATTTCACATGAAAATTTGGAACATTACGATCAAGCTCCGAACCTTGCCAAAGCTAACCGGAGCTTGAGCCGGAGCTCACCAAAGCTAGTACAACCTAGCGCTGGAGCTTACCAACGCTAGTCGGACCTAGCGCCGGAGCTAATCAAAACTAGTCAGAACTAGTCATCCCAAAAGTCGGAGCTAGAAAAACATGTCGGAGCTAACCAACATAAGTCGGACCTAGCAGAACATATCAGAGCTTAACAAAGACATGTCGGAGCTATCAAAGACATACCGGAGCTAAAGACAAGGCTCACCGGAGCTACCCAAAAACATGTCGGACCTAGACAAAGCAAGTCAGACCTTACGTCGGACCTTACAGAAGCTCGGAGCTAGAGTCGGACCTTGCTAAAAAGATGTTATGGCAGCATTCAAAACTTTTATTGTCAAAGTCAATGTATTCAGCACACATAGGTCTCACAATCTCCCCCTTGATGAATGCATTGGCAACACCATTTAAAATTTGAACATTGGCATGAAAAGTTTTGGAAACAATTTTTCACCCTTTTTGAAAATCAAATGAGATAGAAATAAATTTCTCCCCCTATACATATTTCTCCCCCTTGCATAATTCACCATATTATCTCTCCCCCTTCGACAATATATTCAGCAAGGTTCAAAAGAGATATTTTAATTGTTATGAGCATATTATAACATATACATATAAAACAAAGCTCATCGAAGTCATACTATCAAGTAACTTACACTATCACAACAATGAGATACATAAAGTAGTGTACGTCATGCTAGAGATCAAGTGTAATTTTCTATTTTAGCAATTCATGATCTCAAAAACTTAACTATTTCAAAACCTAAAGGCATGCCACTTGTTGCTGCATTTTATTATTTTTCAAAGCACAAATTTAGATCATATGATATTTGCAAGATATTATATGTGCATCTACCTTATTCTACCCAACCAAACCAAGCCTATGTCATTTGAAAGCTTAAGGACATGGTTTTAGTCATACACAACTTCTTCCTAGTTCATATCTAAGTGCAATGATAAGCCATCTCAAAAGAAGAAGTGCGATGAATGCATATTCTCTTGATCTTTTCTCAACTTATATTTATTCAAAAAAACTCAACATGTGAGTGGATTACTTGATTATTTCTTTATGATTAAAAGCACTTGTGAGCATGCAACAAGTTCAAAACAGCAAGCATGACAGATCTAGTGTAAGTAATTATTCCAATTACTAGACATGGCAAAAACTACAAAATGTATAACATGAGTAATGTAGTAAGAACTTTTAGCATGTAAAAGGAATCACAAAGTCATATATGTATGAAATACTATGCTCATATTATTTTAATTTCAGATTCACAAATAGACTTCTATGGTTTGAAAACTCCCCCTCAATTTAAGAAATGAGGATGCATAACCCCTATTTCACTATGAATGTAACAAAAACGAGTGAATTCAAAATTATCACGGAGAAAGTGATACCTAATGTCAATGTTCTTAGTTCTAGAATGTTGCACGGGGTTTTTAGCAATGCAAATTGGACTAGTGTTATAACAAAAAAGTGGAACACTATCTAGATCAACCGCATAGTCTTTAAGTGTTTTAACAATCCAAAGAATTTGTGAACAAGCACTAGCAGCAACTACATATTCAGATTTGGTTGTGGATTGTGCAACTGAATTTTGTTTTCTAGAGGACCAAGCAACAAGTGAATTTGCAAGAATATGACAAGCACCGGAAGTACTTTTCCTATCAATCCTACAACATCCAAAATCAGCATCGGAAAAAGCTTTCAAAGTAACAGTTGAGGAAGAAGGAAGAAAAATGCCAAATTCTTGAGTTCCATGTAAGTACCTTAGAATCCTTTTTATGGCTTGATGATGTGAAGCATGTGGGGAAGCTTGAAACCGTGCACAAAATCATACGCTGAATTGTATGTCCGGTCTTGATGTCGTGAGGTACAAAAGTGATCCTATCATGCTTCTATATTCTTTTTGGTCCATGGCTTCAGCATCTTCATCAAGTTCAAATTTTGTTGTTGTTTCCATTAGTGTTCGAAGAGGCTTGCTTTTGTCCATGTTGAAGCGCCTTAGGAGGTCTTTTCTATACTTCGTTTGATGCACAAAGGTACCCTCCTTGGTTTGCTTGATTTGTAGCCTCAAAATATACGTGAGTTCTCCCATCATATTCATCTCAAACTTTGAACTCATCATAGCTGAAAACTTGGACACAAGATCATGAGAAGCACAACCAAAGATAATATCATCCACATACACTTGAACGAATAATGAGTCATTGCCATGCTTAAGCACAAAAAGACTTTTATCAACCTTGCCCGTGGTAAACCCCTTTTCAAGTAAAAATGTTTTTAACCTATCATACCATGCTCTAGGGGCTTGTTTGAGACCGTACAAGGCTTTGGACAGTTTGTAAACATGATTAGGAAAAATCTGAATTTCCCCGGTGGTTGTTTGACATAAACCTCCTCATCTATGTAGCCACTAAGAAAAGCACTTTTAACATCCATTTGATATAGCTTAAAACCTTTAGATGTAGCAAAAGCTAACAAAATTCTTATGGCTTCTAATCTAGCAACAGGAGCAAAAGTTTCATCAAAATCTAGACCTTCAACTTGAGTGAAACCTTGAGCAACCGACCTAGCCTTATTCCAAACCACAACCCCATCCTCATTTTTTTATTTTTAAACACCCATTTAGTTTCAATTAAAGTGTGACATTGAGTATGAGGTACAAGTTTCCAAACATTATTTCTTTCAAAATTTTCTAACTCTTCTTGCATGGCAATAATCCAAGATTAATTAGTGAGTGCGTGTGATATATCTTTTGGTTCAAAAGAATCAACAAAAGCAGAATGAGCATGACAGTTTGGATCGCAAAACCTGGACCGTGTAACTCGTTCGTGCAAGCTTCCAATAATATGTTGTGGAGGATGAATTTTGAGAACCTGGAGGGGAGTGAACACTTCACAAGCTTTTCTTCTTCATGTTCATCACAAATCGATGAGCTTGTGACTTGAGGAGTATCTAGACCAGCAATGGTGGTCGTCGGTGCTGGCTGTGAATCAAAATCAGGAGCTCGAACAATGTCATTAGCTGCTGAATTTTTGGGCAGCAGCTCCACCTCTTCCTCATCTTCAATGAAAATGCTCTCCCCCTACGGATATGGATCTGGACCTGCAATGTTGAGCTAGTACCTAGGCTAGATTCATCAAAAGACACTTCACAAGTCTCCACAATTTTGTTAGTGTCAAGTAAAAACACATGGTAGCCTCTAGTATGAGATGGATAACTAAGAAACGTGCCATCAATGGATATAGGTTCAAATTTATCAAGATTATCATGCTTCTTAACAAAGCATTTGCAACCAAAGACCCGAAAGTGCGTAACACTAGGCCTATGTCCAAACCGGAGCTCATATGTTGTTTTACCTAGCTTAGCGCGCAAGAAAACACAATTTGAGACATAACAAGCGGTTTCAATCGCATCAGCCCAAAATTTCCTAGGAGTTTGATATTCATCAAGCATAGTTCTAGCCATCTCAACTAAGGTTCTGTTCTTGCTTTCTACAACACCGTTTTGTTGAGGTACATATGGTGAAGAAAATTGATGATTTATTCCATTTTCAGCACAAAAGTGAACAAAAGATTGATTTTTAAATTCAGTTCCGTCATCACTTCTAATGGCTTTTAAAGATCCTGGGTGATCAATTGATAATCAAAGAAATAAAGTTCGGAAGTGACTAAAGGCTTCATTCTTAGATGTCATAAAGTAAACCCAAGAGTATCTAGAATAATCATCAACAATAACAAGAACATACCATTTACCTCTAAAGGATTGAACACATGAAGGTCCTATGGTGTCAAGGTGCAAAAGTTGACCCGGTTCAGTTGTCATGATCATTGTGAGAGGAGTATGTGAACCTGCAACCATCTTAGCATGTCTACAAGAAGGGCACACAATTTCTTTGTCCCCTTTAAGCTTAGGCGGCCCACGTATGCGATCAAGAGCACTAACATGCGTTAGGTGATCAAAGCCTACGTGACCAAGTCTACGATGCCAAAAATATAAGTCCTTTGAATCATGGGCAACTAGACACATATGCTTAGAGGAAGACATATCAAAATCAGCTTTAAAAACTCTTCCAAACCGAGACATGTTAAAAATAAGCTCACTATTTGAACCTACAACTTTGCAGCAGTTTTTATTGAAAATAATTTCTAGATTTTCATCTAACAATTGTGAAACAGAAAGCAAGTTGTATTTCAAATTTTTGACAAGTGCCACATCCTTCAAAGTGTATTGATTATGTACTCTAACGGAACCCTTAGCAATTATAGGAGTCAAAGAATTATCGGCAAAAGTAACATTCTCTACACGTGACACAAAAGAGAGTGAGGAGAACCATTCTTTGTTACCAGTCATGTGGCGTGAGAAAACTAAATCCACAATCCAAATGTTCTCTTTCCTCAAGCATGTAACCTACATAGAAGCACAATACATCGATGACTAAATACTGGGGTTAGTCAAAAGGCATTTAGGTATCCAGTACTGAGTCACACGACGTGCAGCATAAAAAACACGCGAAAGCTGAGATAAAACAGCAGGTTTATGAGTCAAAGTGAGGTTTTTTATTCTTAACTACTGACCTATAAGGTGTTACTTGTGTAGCACAAAAATCAGTAGCTCCGGAGGCAAAAACAGAATGTCCGAAGGTAAACTTTGAAAGTTTTTTACTCATAAAAGCAGGTTGCATGGTCTTGGCATTCGGTTTAATATGTGCAGCAAATTTTGCATGAAAGTTATGAGATCTAGCAATCATTCTTTCCCTTTACTGTTGTTTAGCTAGTCTATAACAAAAATCTATGACATGACCATCTCTACCACAGTAGGTACAATGAAATTTAACATTGTGTTCATGTATAGATGACCAAGCAATATTTTTATTTAAAACCACTTTTTTTTGTTTAAAAACTGTCTCAATCAAAACACTTCCTAATGACTTTACAATTTTAGGTGGATGTGCCTTAGCATGAGAATGAGAATTAAAACCTAAACCAGTTTTATCATTGCAAGACTTGGAAAAATTCAGCAGCAAGTTTTGGTTCTTATTTCCATTACAAAACCGATCTAATGTCCTATGCATGTTATCAAGTTTATTGGACAGATCAAGGCAATTTTCACATGAAGTTTTTCCTTTTAATTTGCAATTGGAACAATATTTAACTTCATGAGAACGTAAAGCATTATTTAATATTAAAATTTCATTCATAGCATCTTTAGTTTCTTTTCAAGATCGTCACAACTAGAACAATGCAAATCAATTGTAGAACAAGAAGCATCTTTTAAGTTTCCAATGTCAAGTGCAGCAAGCTTTTTGTTCTTTTCAATTTCAAGTTCAAGTCTATCTAGAGTAGAGGAATGTGCAGTTCTTAATGTGGACAATTGTTCATAGATTAAATCACACGAGGGACAAGAATCATCACTTGGAATCAAGGTTTTCAAATGGTTGATTTCAGATTCTAGTGATTCAATTTTAGCAACATTATTCCTAAGCTTTTTGTCCTTTTTATTAACAATAATAGTTGCATGAGAAATTGCATCACACATTTCATTACAGGTAGAACATACCTCATCGTCGTTAGTGTTGTGTTCTGCATCCTCCTGACTTGATCTTAATTTTGTTTTGCCCGCCATGAAGCATAAGTTGGCCAAATCATCTTCATCTTTGTCACTTCCAATGTCCACGTCGCTTGAGCCAAGTTCCTGGAGTGCGGAGATAAAAATGTTCACCAGTTGGCGACCTGTAAAGCCCTTCTTCTTATTATTATCATTTGTTGAGGAGTGCTTCGTCCTTGATTGTTTTTCTTCTTGGGATGTAGAACCTGAAGGGTTAGGGCATTCTGTACGAAAGTGTCCTGTCTTACCACATTCGAAGCATCGTTGAGGTCCGGAGCTTCCTCTCCTTCTAGTTCTCACATTTTGCAATGCTTTTGAGAACCTAGTAAAGAAAAGTGCTAGCTCCTCCTCTGGAAATTCCTCGATCTGCTCCAGGGTTAGTGAGGACAACAAAGAAAGAGTATTGCAAGATGATGATTGGCCGGAGCTAGGCATATCACGTTGTGAGACAAATGCAATAGACTTATTTGGGTTGTTACATGATAAGATGTCAATTTCATGAGTTTTGAGTTTATAGTAAACCACATCTAAATTAAGTCTACTCACGACAGTAGATTCACGAATAGATGTACCTTTCATCTCCCAGATTGACATGTCTAATGCACTAAGAAATTGCCTAGCATTTTCTGCATCAGAAAATTTAATGTTGACACTACGCAAGTTACTGGGAGTTTTGTTAAAGAGAGCACAGAGATCATCGATGGACTCACGGGGTTGCATCTCGAAGCGCATGTATTCTTTCTTGAACATGTCTTGACTTACCTCTTTGATCATGTTGTATCCTTCGTGATAGTCACAAAGTGCTCTCCATACATCATATGCCGATCAGAGATGTGCAATGCGGTCGAAGTCGCTCTGAGTGAGTCATTGGCTGATCAAGTTTTGGGCTTTGTTGTTGTTGTTGATGCCCTGTAGGTTTGTAGCAGTATCTTGATCGTTAGGTGGCACTTCATAATGCTTGTACACCTTCTCCCATATTGCAAAGCCTTGCGCCTGGATGAAAGCCTCCATGCATGCCTTCCAAACCTGAAAATCAATACTAGCAAACACACAAGGTTTGGCGGAGTATTTCTCCATGATGATTAGTAAAAAATATGTGCAAATCATAATGATTGGAGCACCGTGGATCTGATACCAATTGTAAGATCAAATAGCACGTGAAAAGCTACCAGAGGTGGGTGAATGGTAGATTTAAAAATCTTACGCAGCGGAAACAATTAAATCCCAACCCCTTTGGCAGAAAAACGATCTGTTATAGAAATCGTGTGTGAAACTAATCTAAACGTGTTTCGCTGTGACAAAAGTGATATATATCAGAGAGAATCAAGTCACGAAGAAAACACAAGAAGAATCACTCAAATCCGTCAAGAGAAACTCAAGTTATGATCGAAAGATCGAGCAAAGGTCAATCTGTCCTACCCGAGAAAAACAGTTCTGGAATGCTGCAAAGAAACTTGTGTAGATCAGAAACCATAAATCCAATGACCGTGAAATTTTGAAAGATGATAGATAAACAAGTTGTTAAGAAAACCCAAATGGAATCACGTCAATTGGATCTGTAAAACTCGAGTTATGGTAAAACCACCAACGAAAGTTAGTGATGTTCAGAAACTCGACGAGTAAAATTTGTCTAGAACAAATCGGACGAACAAGGCACAAAAGTTCCTTCAAACTATTAATTTTATTCAATATAACACAAGAGGAACAGCTCCAAATTTGTGCACCACGAGCTTTGGCCTCCTTTGCTTTTATAACCAGCCCTTAGGCCAACCCAATCTCAACTAGGACTCCAATCCTACTCCGATCATGAATCGAAACTTTCCATAACTGCTTAGGACTCTTCTATACGCAGATAGAAGCAATCTTAAGACTTACAAACACCTTAGGAACGTATCCCACATTCCTAAAACAACTCAAATTCGTGACCCACATGAAATCCTATCATAACCAACTCGATACTTTCCATACCGAGCCATAACCTACTCCGCCGCACCCAAAGTCATCAACCGATACGATCCGATCCTTCCAACCAGATCTTCCCATCCATAAACCATCTTCGGAACCATGTTTCCACGTCATGCACCGCATGCATACGTGCAAACACCTTCCTTCGACGTTCAGTAACCTTCATATGCACTGCCCTTGATTCAATCATCCTGCACGACCTCCTGACCAGCTCAACCACAGTTCCTCCCGAACTTGGTTGTTGGAACCTCATCTCCTCCCTGAGAATAGTCCAATGGATCCCGTAACCAGCCATGACTAGAACTCAAGCAACACATGCACATGAATAAACAATCAATCCGTACGAGCCCAAGTCTGCGACTTGACTCAAGTTAGTTCCGAAACTACAACACCTTACGTGAGCATCTCACATAAGCATGTTGAAAAGCATATCAAAACGATATCAGCCTTAACCACCAAAACACACCAAAAACTTAGTATAAAATACTAAGCAACCTTTCCATAAGTGTAAAGCAAGTTTGAAACATTTCACATGAAAATTTGGAACATTACGATCAAGCTCCGAACCTTGGAAAAGCTAACCGGAGCTTGAGCCGGAGCTCACCAAAGCTAGTACAACCTAGCGCCGGAGCTTACCACAGCTAGTCGGACCTAGCGCTGGAGCTAATCAAAACTAGTCGGAACTAGTCATCCCAAAAGTCGGATATAGAAAAACATGTCGGAGCTAACCAACATAAGTCGGACCTAGAAGAACATATCGGAGCTTAACAAAGACATGCCGGAGCTATCAAAGACATACCGGAGCTAAAGACAAAGTTCACCGGAGCTACCCAAAAACATGTCGGACCTAGACAAAGCAAGTCGGATCTTGCAGAAGCTCAGAGCTAGAGTCGGACATTGCTAAAAAGATGTTATGGCAACATTCAAAACTTTTATTGTCAAAGCCAATGTATTCAGCACACATAGGTCTCACAGTAGCATATCTTCCAAAACTTGATTCACCCGTTCAGTTTGACCATCAGTTTGTGGGTGATATGCGGAGCTTCAAATCAGTTTCATCCTCAATGATGCATCCAGCTGCTCCCAGAAACAAGCAATGAACAGCGCACTACGATCGAAAATAATCGTTCGGGGAACTCCCGGCAAGCACATGACTCTTGCAATATAAAACTCCGCATACTTCTTTGCGATGTAAATTGTATGTACAGGGATGAAATGAGATGATTTGGCTAGTCGATCGACTATCACCCAAATCTAATATTGCTTGTGGAATGTGAGATGTAATCCGACAATAAAACCCATACCAATATCCTCACATCTCCATGCCGGAATTTTTAATGGTTGCAGCTGTCCGGCTTTCCTCATGTGGTCGGCTTTCACCCGCCGACATGTATCACACTCTGGTACATACTTTGCAATTTCTCTCTTCATCCGTGTCCACCAAAATCTGGTTTTCAAATCTTGGTACATCTTGTTGTTGCTCGGGTGAATAGAGTACTTGGATAAGTGAGCTTCATCCAAGAATTTTTCTGAAGTGTCGTGTCACGGGGTACCACGATACAGTCCTTGAACCACAGGTACCATGTTAATCACTTCGGAAGCACATTATTTCCCCATTCTTCATTCTCCTCCGAATGTGCGACATACCCACGTCTTTCTTTTGAGCCTCCATAATCTACTCTCGTATGGTAGGGATGAGAGCAAGATTATATAGCGCTCCATATGGAACCAAGTATAAACTCGGCTCGTCTTCTTCCATTGGAGTGATGGACAGATTGTTGATGTGAGACTTGCGGCTTAGCGCATCGGCAACTACATTCGCCTTGCCAGGATGGTAACGAATTTCAATCTCATAATCTTTGATCAGTTCTAACCATCTTCGCTATCGTATATTCAGTTCCTTCTGAGTGAAGATATATTTCAGACTCTTGTGATTGGTTTAGAGATGCACTAAATTTCCAATTACACGATGCCTCCAACATTTCAAAGCAAGCACCACGGCAGCGAGTTCAAGGTCATGAGTTGGATAATTCTGCTCATGATTTCGGAGCTGCCGTGAGCCATATGCGATCAGGCGGCCGTCTTGCATTAATACGCAGTCGAGACCAATGCCAGACGCATCACAATAAACGTCGAAAGATTTGGTCGTATCCGGCTGAACTAACACTGGGGCTGTTGTGAGATGCTTCACCAATGCTTGGAATGCATCCTCACATGCCTTGCTCCAAATATATTTAGTCCCCTTTTCAGCAGCTCCGTCATTGGTTTAGCAATTTTTGAGAAGCTCAGAGTGAACCTCTGATAATATCCCGCTAACCCAAGGAAACTGCGAACTTCGTGTACGGACGTTGGAGACTTCTATTTCAGCACTTGCACAATTTTGCTTGGATCTACAGCGATGCCCTCCGCTGAAATAATGTGACCAAGAAATTGTACTTGTTTGATCCAAAACTCACACTTGCTGATTTTTTCATAAAGCTTGTGATCTCGCAATCGTTGGAGCATGATATGCAAGTGTTTTGCGTGTTCTTCTTCTGATTTTGAATAAACCAGAATATCATCGATGAAGACCATGACAAACATGTCCAACTCTGACATGAAAACATAATTCATGAGGTACATGAAGTGAGCCGGCGCGTTGGTAAGACTGAATGACATGACAAGATATTCATAGAGTCCGTATCTCGTTGAGAATGCCGTCTTCGGCATATCCTCCAGTCGGATTTTGATTTGATGATATCCGGACCAAAGATCCACCTTTGAAAATACTTTAGCACCATCTAATTGATGGAATAAAATATCAATGTGCGGTACTGGATACTTGTTCTTGATCGTCACGGCATTGAGCGGACGATAGTCCACACATAGTCATAACGTCTTGTCCTTTTTCTTCACAAATAATGTGGAGCAGCCCCAAGGTGATGAAGTTGGGCGTATGAGACCTTTGTCCAGCAGGTCCTTCAAATGCTCCTTTAATTCCTCCAACTCATTGGGTGCCATCTTGTACGACCTTCGAGAAATAGGCGTGGTTCCCGGAATGAGTTCAATCTTGAACAAGATATCCCTATCCGGTGGCATACCCGGAAGGTCGTCGGGAAGCACGTCCGGATATTCACGGACCACAGGAATGTCCTCAAGCTTTTTGGCTTCCGTGTTGGATGTGGCTGGAATTTCTTGGATAAGGCGGTCTAGAATGAGAGCGTCTGGTTCATATAGTGGAGAGCTCAAATGGACCACACGTGGAACAATGTCGAGAACAGCACCATGATGGTGCAGCCACGACATTCCTAAGATGACATCAAGCTTTTGACCCTCTAATATAATTAGAGAAATCGGATAGATATTCCCACTCATCATAAGTTGTGCTTTATAGACTTTCATGTCCGCTGCTATTTTCCCACCTGGAGAGCAAATCAAATATGAACTTTATGTGGGAGTGATAGGTAATTGATGCTAGACAACATAAGATTGGCTAATGAAATTATGGGTGGCACCGGAGTCAAATAATATGACTACAGGATTTTGGAGTAGAGAAAACATACCCGCGAGAATGGGTTCGCCTTGTGGCACGTCTTTGAGATCTAAGTGGTGGACGTTGCCGGGTTTTGGTGCTGGTTTCTTGGGCTGGTTGTGGGGTTGAACGGCACCCTGATATGATGCTTGCCCGCTGCTTTGACGCTGCTCGGGGCAGTCCCTCGCAAAATGCCCGGCACGGCCACACGTATAGCACATGTACAGTGTCGGGTTCCCACCAATCTGGGGACGGAATCCCAGCGCACGTGGTGGACGTGGATATGCACGAGGGACCATTCTTTGCTGCTGCTGCTGTCGTGGAGATGGCAGTTGAAAACGCGGGTGGTTGAAAGATCGACCGCGAAATTGTTGCGGTCGCGCCGGGGGCTGCCATCACTGACCGCATGGTGAGCGATACACCACGTGGTACTTCTGTGGAACACCCCCGCTGCTGCACGACGGCGCACTCCATTTCCTCTTATCAGAAATGAGCTCGCGCTGAGCATCTGTAACACCCTCAATTTTTGCATCATGCATTGTATACATGTTCATACATTAAACATTAGTAGAATAAAGGAAAAATAATAAAAGATAAAACATACATATACAAAATATGTGTAGCAAAAGAAGAAAAAGGAAATAATAATATAAAACATCTGTTAGGGAACAAATATAAAAAAATAATAATATATATATATATATAAATATATGAAACCTAAACAAAGAAAAAAAAGAAAATTTCTTTCGGAAACTTCCGGAAGTTTCCGGGCGAAGCTTTGCTTCACCCCGGAACATTCTGGGCAAATAGTGCCCAACCGGCACTGGGCCAGGTCAGGCTGAATGGCCTACTCCGCTGGCCAGCGCGCCCGCCCGGGGTCAACGTTCCGCCTGTGCCCCCATGGCCGAGTTGGCCGGTGCCGCTCGCCCAGCGCGACCGCACTGCCCTGACTCCCGCGCGCTTCGCTCTGTGGCCGAGCCGGCCTATGTTTCGGCTGCCTCTCGCTGCCTATATAAATGAGCGAGGCTCCATAGTTTTTTTTGTAGATAGAAATCACCGCAGCCCCTAAACCCTAGACGCCAGAAGCCCTAGCGCCGTAGAAAAAAAAAAAAGAGACCAGAGGCACCGTCAGGAGAAGGAAAAAAAAGGAGAAGAAAAGAGGAAGAAGGAGAGGAGGGTGCCATCATCTGCCGGAGATCGTCATCGTCATCGTGCCGCCAGAGGACTGCTGCACCATCCACATCGTCTATGTGTCATCTTCGTCCTGCAATCTTCAAAGTCGTCGCATCTACGGTAGGATTCGTTTTCCAAAGCGAATTTTAGCGACGTATTAGATCTAATAGACGTAATTTGATCGTAGTCGTGCCATCTTTATTATTTTCAGCAGCATTAGTTCTCGCTAAAACCCCCTGTAAACTCACATAAACACGTATGAAATAGTTGCATCTAATAAATAAACAACCATAGTTAATTAATAATTGAACTTTGAATGCATGCATGTCACCGAATGTTGATTAATATGTGTACGTCCTGTTGATTGTATGTATTTTGTTGTATGTGTGATCACGAGTAGAGGGAAGTGCTCAAGAGGTCGTGTACGAGGATTTCCAGAACCAAGACTTCGAAGCGCTTGAGCAATCCTAGCCATGGGATCACGGCAAGTGTCCTTGAAGCATATTGATCCTGTTTTAAAATAAATGTTTTGTTTGCAAAATTGCATGCTTGCGCCAATTTGATGGGAATTTTATGATAGGAAGTTGACTAGCTTTGTTTAACCACCCTTGTCACCTGGAATACCTGGTAGAGAGTCGGGAAGGGTTTTTTACCTTTTGCATCGCTTAATTAATTGGGATGGGAAACCACTATATTACTTAATTATGCATTAATGATATATTGATTAACATGAACTGGTTAAAATGATGGGTGATCTAAGCAAGCGTGGTTGGTGGATTGGGTTGGATGTTATGGTGGTTGCTTGCTTTAGATCTAAGAACCGGTTCATGTGAGAATAGTCCAGGACTACAGTGCCACCATGAGGCCAAGTATGGGTGCGGTGTAGCTAATTAATTAGGGTATTGCTGGTATTGCGTAGATCATTTGGCGCACCAGGGAAGGGGAGTCGGATTGGGTTTGGATTTGTGGCAGGGACTCCCTGGGATCTGAATGGCACAAGAGGGGGCCCTTGGTTGAAGACGTTGTAGGATCGAAGAGCACGTGAAAAGCTACCAGAGGAGGGTGAATGCTAGATTAAAAAATCTTACACATAGGAAACAATTAAATCCCAACCCCTTCGACAGAAAAATGATCTGTTAAGGAAATCGTGTGTGAGACTAATCTAAACGCGTTTCACCATGACAAAATTGATAGATATCAGATAGAATCAAGTCACGAAGATGACACAACAAGAATCACTCAAATCTGTCGAGAGAAACTCATGTTACGATCGAAAGATCGAACAAAGGTCAATCTATCTTACCCGAGAAAAAAAAACAGATCTGTAATACTGCAAAGAAATGGATCTGTAAAACTCGAGCTTTAATAAAACTAACGAAGAAAGGTAGTGCTGTGCAGAAACTCGACGAAAAAACTTGTCTGGAACAAGTCGGACGAACAAGGCACAAAAGTTCCTTTCAACTATGAATTTTATTCAATAGAACACAAGAGAAACAGCCCCAAAGTCGTCTACCACGAGTTCTGGCCTTCCTTGCTTATATAACCAGCCCTTAGGCCAACTCAATCTCAACTAGGACTCTGATCCTACTCAATTCACGAATCATAACTTTCCATAACTGCTCAAGACTGTTCTATACGCAGATAGAAGCAATCCTAAAACTTCCAAACACCTTAGGAACATATTCCACATTCCTAAAACAACTCAAATTCGTGACCCACACGAAATCCTATCATAACCAACTCAAATCTTTCCATATTTGAATTAAATACAACTCAGCCGCAGCTTGAGTCCATAACCTAGTTGGTTGGACCTTTCCGACAAATTCTTTACGTCCACATCTCTTCATCACGTCTTGGAACCTTGTAGCCACGTTCATGCACTCCTTGCATACGTGCAAACATCTTCCTACGACATCCACGATACCTTCATATGCATTGTTCTTGATTCAAACATGCTGCACGACCTCTCGATCAACTCAACCACAATTCCTCCCAAACATGGTTGTTGAACCTCATCTTCTCCCTAATACTAGTTCAATGGATCCCGTCACCAGCCATGTCTTGAACTCAAGCAACACCTGCACATGAACAAACATTCAAATTCCAAGCACAAGTCGTCGACTTGACTCTCGTTAGTTCTGAAACTACAACATCTTACATGAACACTTCACATAAGCATGTTGCAAACCATAGCAAAATGATATCAACCATATCAACCAAAACGCACCAAAAACTTAGCAAATGAATACTAAGCAATCTTTCCAACAATGTAAAGCAAGTTCAAAACATTTCACAATAAAAGCAGGAACATTGCGATCAAGCTCCAAATCTTGCCAAAACTAACCGGAGCTTGAGCCGGAGCTTAACAAAGACATGCTGGAGCTATCAAAGACATGCCGTAGCTAAAGTCGGACCTTGCTAAAAAGATGTTATGGCAGCATTAAAAACTTTTAGTGTCAAAGCCAATGTATTCAGCACACATAGGTCTCACAATCTCCCCCTTGATGAATGCATTGGCAACACCATTTAAAATCCGAACACTGGCATGAAAACTTTTGAGAAAAATTTCTCTCCCTTTTTGAAAATCAAATGAGATAGAAATAAATTTCTCCCCCTATACATATTTCTCCCCCTTGCGTACTTATCTTTATAAATTTACCATATTATCTCTCTCCCTTTGACAATGTATTAAACAAGGTTGAAAAGAAAAATTTTAATTGTTATGAGAATATTAAAACATATACAGAAAAACAAAGCTCATCCAAGTCATACTATCAAGTAACTTACACTATCACATCAATGAGATACATAAAGTAGTGTAAGTCATGCTAGAGATCAAATGTAATTTTCAATTTAAGCAAGTCATGATCTCACAAACTTAACTATTTCAAGACCTGAAAGCATGACACTTGTTGCTGCATTTTATTATTTTTCAAAGCACAAATTTTGATCATATGATATTTGCAAGAGATTATCATCTGCCTTATTCTAACCAACCAAGCCAAGCCTATGTCATTTGACAATCAGAAGCTTAAGGACATGGTTTTAGTCATACACAACTTCTTCCAAGTTCATATCTAAGTGCAATGATAAGCCATCTCAAAAGAAGAAGTGTGATGCATGCATATTCTCTTGATCTTTTCTCAATTTATATTTGTTCATAAAAACTCAACATGTGAGTTGATTACTTGATTAATTCTTTATGATTAAAAGCACTTTTGAGCATGCAACAAGTTCAAAACAGCAAGAAAGTTTGACCATGATCAGATTTAGTGTAAGTAATTATTCCAATTACTAGACATGGTGTAAGACCTATGTGTGCTGAATACATTGGCTTTGACAATAAAAGTTTTGAATGCTGCCATAACATCTTTTTAGCAAGGTCCGACTCTAGCTCCGAGCTTCTGCAAGGTTTGACAATAGGTCCGACTTTCTTTGTCTAGATCCAACATGTGTTTGGGTAGCTCCGGTGAGCTTTGTCTTTAGCTCCGACATGTCTTTGATAGCTCCGGCATGTCTTTGTTAAGCTCTGATATGTTTTGCTAGGTCCGACTTATGTTGGTTAGCTCTGACATGTTTGTCTAGCTCCGACTTTTGGGTTGACTAGTTCCGACTAGTTTTGGTTAGCTCCAGCACTAGGTCCGACTGGCTTTGGTTAGCTCCAGCGCTAGGTCTGACTAGCTTTAGTAAGCTCCGGCGCTAGATTGTATTAGCTTTGGTAAACTCCGGCGCTAGGTTGTTCTAGCTTTTGTAAGCTCCGGCTCAAGCTCCGATTAGCTTTGGCAAGGTTCGGAGCTTGATCGTAATGTTTCAAATTTTCATGTGAAATGTTTTGAACTTGCTTTCCACTTATGGAAAGATTGCTTAGTATTCATTTGCTATGTTTTTGGTGCGTTTTGTTGATATGGTTGATATTGTTTTGATATGCTTTGCAACAAGTTTATGTGAGGTGCTCACGTAAGGTGTTGTGTTCGGAACTGACTTGAGTCAAGTCGCGGAATTGGGCATGTACGGTTTGGTTGTTTGTTCATGTGCAGGTGTTGCTTGAGTTCAAGTCATGGCTGGTGACAGGATCCTTTGGACTAGTCTCAGGGAGGAGATGAGGTTCCAACAACCAAATTCAGGAGGAATTGTGGTTGAGCGGGTCAGGAGGTCGCGCAGGATGATTGAATCAAGGGCAGTGCATATGAAGGTTACTAGACATCGAAGGAAGGTGTTTGCACGTATGCATGCAGTGCATGATGTGGCAACATGGTTCTGAAGGTGGTTTATGGATGGAAAGATATGGTTGGAAGGATCGCATCGTATCGGTTGACGACTTTGGCTGCGGCGGAGTCGGTTATGGCTCGGTATGGAGTGTATCGAGTACTTATGATAGGATTTCGTGTGGGTCACGAATTTGAGTTGTTTTAGGAATGTGGGATACATTACTAAGATGTTTGGAAGTCTTATGATTGCTTTTATCTGTGTTTAGAAGAGTCCTAAGCAGTTATGGAAAGTTTCGAGTCATGAACAGAGTAGGATTGGAGTCCTAGTTGAGATTGGGTTGGCCTAAGGGCTGGTTATATAAGCAAGGGAGTCCAGAGCTCGTGGTGCACGACTTTGGGGCTGTGCCTCTGGTGTTCTATTGAATAAAATTCGTAGTTTGAAGGAACTTGTGTGCCTTGTTTGTCCGACTTGTTCCAGACAAGTTTTACTCGTCGAGTTTCTGGACAGCACTACCTTTCGTTGGTGGTTTTATCATAAGTCAATTTTTACAGATCCAATTGACATGATTCTTTTTGGGTTGTCTTCACAACTTGATTATCTATCATATGTAAAAATTTTACGGTCATTGGATTTGTGGTTTCTGATCTACATGAGTTTCTTTGCAGCGTTCCAGAACTGTTTTTCTCGGGTAGGACAGATTGACCTTTGTTCGATCATTCGATCATAACTTGAGTTTCTCTTGACGGATTTGAGTAATTCTTTGTATGTTTACTTTGTGACTTGATTCTCTCTGATATATATCACTTTTGTCATGGTGAAACACGTTTACATTAGTTTCACACATGATTTCTCTAACAGATCGTTTTTCTGCCAAAGGGGTTGGGATTTAATTGTTTCCGCTGCGTAAGATTTTTAAATCTACCATTCACCCCCCCCCCCTCCGGTAGACTTTCACGTGCTCTTCGATCCTACAATTGGTATCAGGGCTACGATGCTCTAATCTTTTTGATTTGCACGTGTTTTGACTAATCATCATGGAGAAATACTCCACCAAACCCTGTGTGTTTAGTGATATTGATTTTCAGGTTTGGAAGGCATGCATGGAAGCTTTTATCCAGGCGCAAGGCTTCGCAATATGGGAAAGGGTATACAAATCTTATGAAGTGCCATTAAATGATCAAGTTACAGCTACAAACCCACGGGACGTCGACAACAACAACAAGGCTCGCAACTTGATCATACAGGGACTCACTCAAAGCGACTTTGATCATGTAGTGCACCTCCGATCAGCATACGATGTATGGAGAGCTCTATGTGATTATCATGAAGGCTCCAACACAATCAAGGAGGTAAAACAAGATATGTTCAAAAAGGAATATATGCATTTCGAGATGCAACCCGGTGAGTCCATCGATGACCTCTTTGCTCGCTTCAATAAAATTCTCAGCAACTTACGTAGTGTCAATGTTAATTTTTCTGATGCTGAAAATGCTAAGCAACTTCTTAGTGCATTAGACATGTCAATCTGGGAGATGAAAGTTACATCTATCCGTGAATCTACTGTCATGAGTACTCTTAATTTAGTGTGCTTTACTCTAAACTCAAAACTCATGAAATTGATATCTTATCACATAAGAACCCAAATAAGTATATTGCATTTGTCTCACAACATGATATGCCTAGCTCCGACCAATCATCATATTGCAATACTCTTGCTTTGTTGTCCTCACTAACCCTGGAGCAGATCGAGGAATTTCCAGAGGAGGAGCTAGCACTTCTCTCTACTAGGTTCTCAAAAGCATTGCAAAATGTGAGAACTAGAAGGGGAGGAAGCTCTGAACCTCAATGATGCTTCGAATGTGGTACGACAGAACACTTTCGTACAGCCCTAACCTTTCAGGTTCTACTTCCCGAGAAGAAAAACAATCAAAGACGAAGCACTCCTCAACAAATGATAAGAAGAAGAAGAAGGGCTTTACAGGTTGCCAACTGGAGAACAGTTTTATCTCCGCACTCCAGGAACATGGCTCAAGCGACGTGTACATTGGAAGTGACGAAGATGAAGATGATTTGGCCAACTTATGCTTCATGGCGGGCAAAATAAGATCAAGAGCAAGTCAGGAGGATGCAGAACACAACAGTGACGACGATGAGGTATGTTCTACCTGTAATGAAATGTGTGATGCAATTTCTCGTGCAACCATTATTGCTAAGAAAAAGGACAAGAAGCTTAGAGATAATGATGCTAAAATTGAATCACTAGAATCTGAAATCAACCGTTTGAAAACCTTGATTCCTAGTGATGATTCTTGTACCTTACATGATTTAATCTATGAACAATTGTCCACACTAAGAACTGCACACTCCTCCACTCTAGATAGACTTGAACTTGAAATTGAAAAGAATGAAAAGATTGTTGCACTTGACATTGGAAACTTAAAAGATGCTTCTTGTTCTACAATTGATTTACATTGTTCTAGTTGTGATGATCTTGAAAAGAATAGAGAGCTTGCTGCACTTAATGATAAAAACTTAAAAGATGCTAGATGTTCTACATTTGATTTGCATTTTTCTACTATTGATGATCTTGATAAGAAACTACAAAATGCTATGAATGAAATTTCTATATTGAACAATGCTTTATGTTCCCATGAAGTTAAATTTTGTTGAAATTGCAAATTAAAAGGAAAAACTTCATGTGAAAATTGTCTTGATCTGTCCAATAAACTTGATAACATGCATAGGACATTAGATCGGTTTTGTAATGGGAATAAGAACCTGAACTTGCTGCTGAATTCTTCCAAGTCTTGCAATGATAAAACTGGTTTAGGTTTTGATTCTCATGCTCATGCTATGACACATCCACCTAAAATTGTAAAGTCATTAGGAAGTGGTTTGATTCAAACAGTTCCTAAACAAAAAGAAGTGGTTTTCAAATCTGCAGGAGTGTTGTCTCATTTGGTTTCAAATAAAAATATTGCTCGCTCATCTAGACATGAACAGAAAGTTAAATTTCATGTTACCTACTGTGGTAGAGATGGTCATGTCATAGATTCTTGTTATAGACTAGCTAAACAACAGAAAAAGGAAAGAATGATTGCTAGAGATTATAACTTTCATGCAATTAGAAAAACACAACCTGCTTTGGTGAGTCAGAATTTTGAAAAGGTAGCTTCCGGACCTTCTAGTAAGAAATCCGCAAAAGTAGCTCCGGTAGTTCCGATAAATCCGAGAGCTCCTGGACCTTCTGTTGTTTCCTTCGGAACTTCAACTTCTGCTTCTGGAGCTTCAACCTTGTCTTTGGAACTGCTGCTTTTACCATCGGAGGTACAAGTTTTTGTGCTAAACGAGTTAAGAATAGAAAACCTCAAACTTTGACTCATAAACCGGCTGTTTTATCTCAGGTTTTGCGTGTTTTTCCTGCTGCACGTTGTGTGACTCAGTACTGGATTCCTAAATGCCTTTTGACTAATCCCAGTATTGACTCATCGATGTATTGTGCTTCTATGTAGGTTATACGCTTGAGGAAGGAGAACATTTGTATTGTCGATTCAGGTTGCTCATGCCACATGACCGATAACAAAGAATGGTTCTCCTCTCTCTCTTTTGTGTCACGTGTAGAGAATGTTACTTTTGCCAATAATTCTTCAACTCCTATAATTGTTAAGGGTTTGGTTAGAGTAAATGATCACTACACTTTGAAGGATGTGGCACTTGTCAAAAATTTGAAATACAACTTGCTTTCTTTTTCACAATAGTTAGATGAAAATCTGGAAATTATTTTCAATAAAAACTGCTGCAAAGTTGTAGGTTCAAATAGTGAACTTATTTTTAACATGTCTCGGTTTGGAAGAGTTTTTAAAGCTGATTTTGATATGTCTTCCTCTAAGCATAGTTGTCTAGTTGCTAATGATTCAAAGGAACTATATTTTTTGCATCGTAGACTTGGTCACGTAGGCTTTGATCACCTAACGCATGTTAGTGCTCTTGATCACATACGTGTGCTGCCAAAGCTTAAAGGGGATGAAGAAATTGTGTGCTCTTCTTGTAGACATGCTAAGATGGTTGCAGGTTCACATACTCCTCTCACAATGATCATGACAATTGAACCATGTCAACTTTTGCATCTTGACACCGTAGGACCTTCACGTGTTCAATCCTTCGGAGGTAAATGGTATGTTCTTGTGATTGTTGATGATTTTTCTAGATACTCTTGGGTTTACTTTATGGCATCTAAGAATGATGCTTTTAGTCACTTTAGAACTTTATTTCTTAGATTATCAATTGATCACAAAGGATCTTTAAAAGCAATTAGAAGTGATAATGGAACTGAATTTAAAAATCAATCTTTTGATCACTTTTGTGCTGAAAATGGAATAGATCATCAATTTTCTTCACCATATGTACCTCAGCAAAACGGTGTTGTAGAAAGAAAGAACAGAACCTTAGTTGAGATGGCTAGGACTATGCTTGATGAATATAAAACTCCTAGGAAATTTTGGGCTGATGCGATTGCAACCACTTGTTATGTCTCAAATCATGTTTTCTTGCGTGCTAAGCTAGGTAAAACACCATATGAGCTCCGGTTTGGACATAGGCCTAGTGTTACGCACTTTCGGGTATTTGGTTGCAAATGCTTTATTAAAAAACATGGTAATCTTGATAAATTTAAATCTAGATCCATTGATGGCATGTTTCTTGGTTATCCATCTCATACTAGAGGCTATCGTGTGCTTTTACTTGACACTAACAAAATTGTGGAGACTTGTGAAGTTTCTTTTGATGAAGCTAGCCCATGTACTAGATCTGGTGCTGCAGGACCGGATCCATATCCTCAGGGGGATGGTATTCTCGAAGAAGAAGAAGAGCTGGTGATACTGCCTGATAGTTCCGAAGCTGACACGTGTCCATTTCTGAACATTGAACAAGCTCTGACGACCACCATTGCTGGTCCAGATCCTCCTCAAGTCACAAGCTCATCGATTTGTGATGAACATGAAGAATAAGAAGCTTGTGATACATCTGTTCCCCTATGGTTTTACAGAGATCATCCCCTGAAACAGATAATTGGAAGCTTGCACGAATGAGTTACACGGTCCAAGTTTTGCGATCCAAACTCTCATGCTCATTCTGCTTTTGTTGCTTCTTTTGAACCCAAAGATATATCACATGCACTCATTAGTGAATCTTGGATTATTGCCATGCAAGAAGAGTTAGAAAAATTTGAAAGAAATAATGTTTGGAAACTTGTACCTCCACCTCAAGGTCACACTTTAATTGGAACTAAATGGGTGTTTAAAAATAAACAAAGTGAGGATGGGGTTGTGGTTAGGAATAAGGCTAGGTTGGTTGCTCAAGGTTTCACTCAAGTTGAAGGTCTAGATTTTGATGAAACTTTTGCTCCTGTTGCTAGATTAGAAGCCATAAGAATTTTGTTAGCTTCTGCTGCATCTAAAGGTTTTAAGCTATATCAAATGGATGTTAAAAGTGCTTTTCTTAATGGCTACATAGATGAGGAAGTTTATGTCAAACAACCACCGGGTTTTGAAAATTCAGATTTTCCTAATCATGTTTACAAACTGTCTAAAGCCTTGTATGGTCTCAAACAAGCCCCTAGAGCATGCTATGATAGGTTAAAAACATTCTTACTTGAAATGGGGTTTACCATGGGCAAGATTGATAAAACTCTTTTTGTGCTTAAGCATGGCAATGACTCATTATTCGTTCAAGTGTATGTGGATGATATTATCTTTGGTAGTGCTTCTCATGATCTGGTGTCCAAGTTTTCAGCTATGATGATTTCAGAATTTGAGATGAGTATGATGGGAGAACTCACGTACTTTTTGGGGCTGCAAATCAAGCAAACCATGGAGGGTACTTTTGTGCATCAAATGAAGTATACAAAAGACCTCCTAAGGCACTTCAACATGGACAAAAGCAAGCCTCTTCGGACACCAATGGGAACAGCAACAACACTTGAACCTGATGAAGATGGTGAACTCGTGGATCGAAAAGAATATAGAAGCATGATCAGATCACTTTTGTACCTCACGGCATCAAGAACGGACATACAATTCAGTGTATGTCTTTGTGCACGGTTTCAAGCCTCCCCACGTGTTTCACATCGTCAAGCCGTCAAAAGGATTCTCAGGTACTTACATGGAACTCGAGAATTTGGCATTTTTCTTCCTTCTTCCTCAACTGTTACTTTGAAAGCTTTTTCCGATGCTGATTTTGGAGGTTGTAGGATTGATAGGAAAAGTACTTCCGGTGCTTGTCATTTTCTTGGTAATTCACTTGTTACTTGGTCCTCTAGAAAACAAAATTCAGTTGCACAATCCACAGCCGAATCTGAATATGTAGCTGCTGCTAGTGCTTGCTCACAAATTCTTAGGATTCTTCAAACACTTGAGGACTATGGGGTTGATCTAGATAGTGTTCCACTGTTTTGTGATAACACTAGTGCTATTTGCATTGCTAAAAACTCTGTGCAACATTCTAGAACTAAGCACGATGACATTAGGCATCACTTTCTCCGTGATAATGTTGAAAAAGGAAACATTGTGCTTCACCATGTAGATACTGAACAACAATTGGCTGACATTTTACAAAACCTTTGGATTTCACTTGCTTTTGTTTCATTCGTAGTGAAATAGGGGTTATGCATCCTCATGGCTTATATTGAGAGGGAGTTTTCAAACTTGAGAAGTCTATGTGTGAATCTGAAATTAAAATAATATGAGCATAGTATTTCATACATATATGACTTTGTGATTCCTTTTACATGCTAAAAGTTCTTACTACATTACTCGTGTTATACATTGTGACTTGAGGAGGATCTAGACCAGCAATGGTGATCTGTGACTCAAAATCACGAGCTGGAACAATGTCATTAGCTGCTGAATTTTCAGGCAGCAGCTCCACCTCTTCCTCATCTTCAACGAAAATGCTCTCCCCCTGCGGATATAGATCTGGACCTACAATGTTTGAGCTAGTACCTGGGCTAGATTCATCAAAAGACACCTCACAATTCTCCACAATTTTTTTAGTGTCAAGTAAAAGCACGCAATAGCTTCTAGTATTAGATGGATAACCAAGAAACATGCCATCAACGGTTTTAGGTTTAAATTTATCAAGATTACCATGTTTCTTAACAAAGCATTTGCAACCAAAGACCCGAAAGTGTGTAACACTAGGCCTATGTCCAAACTGGAGCTCATATGGTGTTTTACCTAGCTTAGCGCACAAGAAAACACGATTTGAGACATAACAAGCAATTGAAATCGCATCAGCCCAAAATTTCCTAGGAGTTTGATATTCATCAAGCATAATCCTATCCATCTCAACAAACTTTCTATTCTTTCTTTATACAACACCATTTTGTTGAGGTACATATGGTGAAGAAAATTGATGATCTATTCCATTTTCTGCACAAAAGTGATCAAATATTGATTTTTAAATTCGATTCCATTATCACTTCTAATTGCTTTTAAAGATCCTGGGTGATCAGTTGATAATCTAAGAAATAAAGTTCTAAAGTTACTAAAAGCTTCATTCTTAGATGCCATAAAGTAAACCAAAGAGTATCTAGAAAAATCATCAACAATCACAAGAACATACTATTTACCTCTGAAGGATTGAATGCGTGAAGGTCCTACGGTGTCAAGGTGCAAAAGTTGACCCGGTTCAGTTTTCATGATCATTGTGAGAGGAGTATGTGAACCTGCAACCATCTTAGCATGTCTACAAGAAGAGCACACAATTTCTTTGTCCCCTTTAAGCTTAGGCAGCCCACGTATGCGATCAAGAGCACTAACACGCGTTAGATGATCAAAGCCTACGTGACCAAGTCTACGATGCCAAAAATATAAGTCTTTTGAATCATTAGCAACTAGACACCTATGCTTAGAGGAAGACATATCAAAATCAGCTTTAAAAACTCTTTTAAACCGAGACATGTTAAAAATAAGCTCACTATTTGAATTTACATCTTTGCAGCAATTTTTAATGAAAATAATTTCCAGATTTTCATCTAGCAGTTGTGAAATGGAAAGCAAGTTGTATTTCAAATTTTTAACTAGTGCCACATCCTTCAAAATGTAGTGATTTTTTACTCTAACCGAATCCTTAGCAATTATAGGAGTTGAAGAATTATCGGCAAAAGTAACATTCTCTACACGTGACACAAAAGAGAGGGACGAGAACAATTCTTTATTACCGGTCATGTGGCATGAGCAACCTGAATCCACAATCCAAATTTTCTTCTTCCTCAAGCGTGTAACCTACGTAGAAGAACAATACGTCGATGACTCAATACTGGGGTTAGTCAAAAGGCATTTAGGAATCCAGTACTGAGTCACACGACGTCCAGCAGGAATAACACGTGAAAGCTGAGATAAAACAGCAGGTTTATGAGCCAAAGCATGAGGATTTTTGTACCCAACTACTGTCCTACGAGATGTTACATGTGTAGCACAAAGAATAGTAGGTTTGGGAGCAACTTTTGCATGTTTTCGACTCATTACACCAGATTTCATGTTCCTATCATTCGGTTTAGCAAGTGCAGCAAATTTTGCATGAAAGTTATGAGATCTAGCAATCATTCTTTCCTTTTTCTGTTGTTTAGCTAGTCTATAACAAAAATCTATGACATGACCATCTCTACCACAGTAGGTACAATGAAATTTAACTTTGTGTTCATGTCTAGATGAGCAAGCAACATTTTTATTTGAAACCGAATGAGACAACACTCCTGCAGATTTGAAAACTACTTCTTTTTGCTTAGGAATTGTTTGAATCAAACCACTTCCTAATGACTTTACAATTTTAGGTGGATGTGCCTTAGCATGAGCATGAGAATCAAAACCTAAACTAGTTTTATCATTGCATGACTTAGAAGAATTCATCAGCAAGTTTAGGTTCTTATTCCCATTACAAAACGGATCTAATGTCCTATTCTTGTCATCCAGTTTATTGGACAGATCAAGGCAATTTTCACATGAAGTTTTTCCTTTTAATTTGCAATTAGAACAATTTTTAACTTCATGAGCACGTAAAGCATTGTTCAATATAGAAATTTCATTCATAGCATCTTGTAGTTTCTTATCAAGATCATCACAAGTAGAACGATGCAAATCAATTGTAGAACAGCTAGCATCTTTCAAATTTTTATCATTAAGTGCAGCAAGCTCTTTGTTCTTTTCAATTTCTAACTCAAGTTCATCAAGTGTGGAGATATGTGCACTTCTTAATGAGGACAATTGTTCATATATTAAATCACATGAGGGACATGCATCATCACTAGGAATCAAAGTTTTTAAACGGTTGATTTCAGATTCTAGTGATTCAATTTTAGCAGCACTGTCCCTAAGCTTTTTGTCCTTTTTCTTAACTATAATAGTGGCATGAGAAATAGCATCACACATTTCTTCACAAGTAGGACATACCTCTTCATTGTCACTGTTGTGTTCTGCCTCCTCCATTCTTGATCTTGACTTCCCACCATGAAGCACATGTTTGCCAAATCATCTTCATCTTCATCACTTCCAATGTCCACGTCGCTTGAGCCAAGTTCCAGGAGTGCGGAGATAAAACTGCTCACCAGTTGACGTTCTGTAAAACCCTTCTTTTTCTTCTTATCGTTTGTAGAGGAGTGCTTCGTCCTTGTTTGCTTTTCATCTTAGGAAGTAGGACCTCAAAGGTTAGAGCAATCTGAATGAAAATGTCCTATCCTACCACATTTGAAACATTGTTGTGGTCTGGAGCTTCCTCTCCTTCTAGTTCTAACATTTTGCAATGCTTTTGAGAACCTAGTAGAGAGAAGTACTAGATCCTCCTCTGGAATTTTTCTCAATCTTTTCAAGGTTAGAGAGGACAACAAAGCAAGTGTACCACAAGATGAAGATAGACCAGAGCTAGGCATGTCACGTTGAGAAACAAAAGCAATAGACTTGTTGGGTTTCTTAAGTGATATTATGTCAATTTTCATGAGTTTTTAACTTGGAATATAGCACATCTAAAGTAAGTGTACTCATAACAGTAGATTCACGAATAGATGTGACTTTCATCTCCCAAATTGACATATCTAATGCACTAAACAATTGCGTAGCATTTTCAGCATCTAAAAAATTATCATTGACACTACGCAAGTTGCTGAGAATTTTATTAAAGCGAGCAAAAAGGTCATCAATAGACTCACCGGGTTGCATCTCGGAGCACATGTATTCTTTTTTGAACATGTCTTGCTTTACCTCCTTGATCGTGTTGGATCCTTCGTGGTAGTCACAGAGTGCTTTCCACACATCGCATGCAGATCAGAGGTGTGCAACACGGTCGAAAACGCTTTGTAATCCTTGTATGATCAAGTTCTGAGCCTTGTTGTTGTTGTCGACTTCTCTTAGATTTGTAGCTGTAACTTAATCATTTGATGGCACTTCATAATTCTTGTATACCTTCTCCCATATTGCGAAGCCTTAGGCCTGTATGAAGGCTTCCATACGTGCCTTCCAAACCTGAAAATCAATACCACTAAAGACACAAGGTTTTGCTGAGTATTTCTCCGTGATGATTAGTCAAAACACGTGCGAATCACAAAGATTAGAGCACCGTGGCTCTTATACCAATTCTAGGATCGAAGAGCACGTGAAAAGCTACCAGAGGGGGGGGGGTGAATGGTAGATTAAAAAATCTTACGCAGCGGAAACAAATAAATCCCAACCTCTTCGACAGAAAAATGATCTGTTAAAGAAATCGTGTGTGAGACTAATCTAAACATGTTTCACCATGACAAAAGTGATAGATATCAGAGGGAATCAAGTCATGAATAAGACACAACAAGAATCACTCAAATCCATCGAGAGAAACTCAAGTTACAATCGAAATATCGAACAAAGGTCAATCTGTCTTACCAGGAACAGCCCCAAAGTTGTCTATCAGGAGCTCTGGCCTCCCTTGCTTATATAACCAGCCCTTAGGCCAACCCAATCTCAACTAGGACTCTAATCCTACTCAATTCATGAATCGTAACTTTCCATAACTGCTCAAGACTCTTCTATACGCAGATAGAAGCAATCTTAAAACTTCCAAACACCTCAAGAACATATCCCACATTCCTAAAACAACTCAAATTCGTGACCCACATGAAATCCTATCATAACCAACTCAAATCTTTCCATATTTGGGTCAAACACAACTCAGCCGCAGCTTGAGTCCATAACCTAGTCGGTTAGACCTTTCCAACCAATTCTTTACGTCCATATCTCTTCATCACGTCTCGGAACCACATAGCCACGTTCATGCACTCCTTGCATACGTGCAAACATCTTTCAACGACGTCCACGATACCTTCTTATGCATTTTTCTTTATTCAAACATGCTGCATGACCTCCCAATCAACTCAACCACAATTCCCCCCGAACATGGTTGTTGAACCTCATCTTCTCCCCAAGACTAGTTCAATGGATCCCGTCACCAGCCATGTCTTGAACTCAAGCAACACCTGCACATGAAAAACAACCAATACTTCCAAGCACAAGTCATCGACTTGACTCTCGTTAGTTCTAAAACTACAACATCTTACGTGAGCACATCACATAAGAATGTAGCAAACCATAGCAAAATGATATCAACCATGCCGGAGCTATCAAATACATGCCGGAGCTAATGTCGGACCTTGCTAAAAAAGTGTTATGGAAGTATTCAAAACTTTTATTCTCAAAGCCAATGTATTCAGCACACATAGGTCTCACAGACGTGCTCTATAGGATACGTCGACACCGGTGAAACCTTAGTAGGTCCGTACATGCTAGTAGTCCCTTATAGAGGCTATTTTGTGATCTATTGTCCATACACCAAAGGAAGTGTGATTGTCATAAGGGAGGTTCTTTAGGCACCGATGGGTGATGAAATCACAAACACGTCGGTAAAGTGATACAAACTCTGCAGAGTATTAAAACTATCATAATAGTTGTGCTCCCGGTTAAGAGCACTTGGATGACCTACATGATTAGAAGGGTTTTGTTTAAGGATGGTTTGGTATTGGTTATGTGATGATATTATGGTTTATGGATATGAATATGGTTAATGGTAAGGAGAATTCTGGAATATGGTTGATGGTAACGAGATATGGACTAGTATTATGATATCTACATGGTTTATGATGGGTTTATTTCACATATACATATAATATATTGCTTTTCAAATGTTTTACTGTACTTTTCAGCACTTAGCCTTTATTACATTTGTCAATTGTATCAGCTACATGTCATACTTTCCCACACTTGCTGAGTACGACATGTACTCACCATTGCAATCCCCCCACCAACAGTTTCAGGTGATGGTTGGGAGTGTCTTGAGGATAATGCGGAGTTCTAGGCTGTGTGCTATCGTCGACTTTCATGTGGTGTTGCATGGATCTCCGCTATCCCTTTTGCTTAGTTTGCTTAGTTTCTTAATTAGTTTATTTTTGCTGCATTAGTTGAACTTGTCATTAATATTCATTAGAGTTTGTATTCGAGGATATTATGAATTGTGTAAAAAAATTTGGTTAATTAATCTTATTCTGTGGTAATTATCTATTTATCAATTGTGAATCACTTGTGTATGTTTGTTAAACATCCTGGGCACACATACACTGCACTTGGTTCATTTTTTAGAACCGGGTGTCACGAATTGGTATCAGAGCCACAGGTTGACCGTAGGACGCAGCCTAGATAGAATGGACACCTTAGAGCACATAGGAGCACTCTAGAATTGATGTATTTTTGGTTGGTGTGATGTTTGCTTTGTAATGTTGTTTGTGTGCTTAGTAGAGGATTTTGGGATGCTTTAGCATTGCCATGTCCACCGAGGCTAGTATAGGTAGTTGTTTAGTTTTATATTCCTTGATGCATATAGTTGGGGATTCATTCTATCTCTTTTTTCTTTCTCACTCAATGTCTACTTCAATCGAAGAAGGACACAACCAGAAGATTCACTGTCTTAGATTAAGCTGTATGGGAGATGAGAAGAAAGATATTGTATCCAAGAGCAAGTTTTAAAATAAGGGGGGTAGAATCCTTGGCCAACCTTATTGTTTTGGATTCACAAGGATCGGACATGACACTTTTAATTAATTGGATATGGAAGCATAATGGAGTGGTCCAGTATGCCACAAGGACAGTGCAATCGACAGGTGATCAGGAAGTCAGCATTGGAGTTGATGCATCACATAGATATCAAGACTAACCAATCATCAAAGACTACTCCAACGTAGTGAAGTGCATGACTGAGTTGCTAATAAGGGGAAAGCCTCTCAAATGGATTCTATCTTGTCAGGATGCTATTGTGAAAGTGAAGAAGAGATTTATCACTAGACCAGCGTTGGTATTACTAGACATGAGCAAGAAGCTTGGATTTATAAGATGCATCTAGACAAGGACTTGGATGTGTGCTAATGCAAGAAGGTCAAGTGGTTGCATATGCATCGAGACAATTGAAGAAACATGAGCAGTATTACCCTACACATGATCTTGAACTAGCAGCCGTGGTACATGCATTGAAGATATGGAGACACTATATTCTTGGTCATAGGTGTGAAATTTATATGGATCACAAGAGTCTCAAGTACATATTCATGCAAACAGATCTGAATTTGAGGCAACAAAGATGGCGGGAGCTTATGAAGGATTATGATGTGGGAATCAACTACCATCCGGGAATGTGAATGTAGTGGCTGATGCTTTAAGTTGGAAAAGATTAAGCCACCAACTCACGGTTCGGGAGCTGCCATCCGAGTTATGCAAGGAGTTTGAACAGTTGAATCTTGGATTTGTGAATGAGATGGGAATGATGGAGTTAAATCCGAGTTTGGAGCAACAAATCAAGAAGGACAAACCAAGGATGAGGAAATTCTGGAAATCAAGGAAAGGACCCAAGAAGGGAGAGAATTCAGATTTGATGAGTATGAACATGGAACTCTATGGCTTGGTAAGAGGATTGTCGTACCCAATATGAAGCGTATTCGGGAGACAATATTAAGAGAGGCACATGACTCACCATACTCAATTCATCCCGGTTGCACAAAGATGTACAAGGACTTGAAGACATGCTATTGGTGGGCCAGCATGAAAAAGGACATAGCCGAATATGTTGCATTGTGTGATTTGTGCCAATGAGTTTAAGATGAACATCAAAGGTCAGCGGCATTATTACAACCATTGAACATTCCGGAGTGGAAGTGGAAACAGATCGGTATGGACTTTATAGTTGGATTACCACGTATCCAGTTGGCTATGATTCAATATGGGTTATTGTGGATCGGTTGAAAAAATTAGCTCACTTCATTCCTATCAAGACCACATATACCACCGCAAAGCTAACAGAACTGTATATGGAGCATATTGTGTGCCGACATGGAGTTCTGAAGAAAATAGTCTCGGACCGAGGTTCTCAGTTCACCTCTAGGTTTTGGTAGAAACTGCATGAAGCTATGGGTACAAGGCTAAACTTTAGTTCAACATATCACCCTCAAACCAATGGAAAACTGAGAGGACCAATCAGATTTTAGAGGACATGTTAAAAGCTTATGCTTTGAAGCATGGGAAGAGTTGGGATAAAAGTTTTCCATACGCGGAATTCTCATATAACAATAGTTGCCAAGCAAGTTTGAAAATGTCACCTTATGAAGCACTATATGGAAGGAAGTGTAGAACACCTTTGTTTGGAATGAAATAGGAGAGAACCAAGTATTTGGTACTAATGTGTTACAAGATACTGAAAGGTGAGTTCAAATAATTCGTGAAAACCTAAGGGCTACTCAGTCGCGGCAAAAAGGCTATGCGGATAATCTGCGAAGGAATCTGGCTTTTGAAGTTGGAGATTTTGTATACCTCAAGGTGTCACCTATCCAAGGTCAGCGACGGTTTAACGTGAAAGGAAAAATGGCACCTCATTACATCTGACCATTCAAGATTCTGGACAAGCGAGGAGAGGTATCTTATCAACTTGAGCTGTCGGCATATCTCTCTGATGTACACGATGTGTTTCACGTGTCTCAACTCAAGAAGTGTCTGAGGGTGCCGGAAGAACAGGTGCCGATGGACGAGTTAGAACTTTAGGAGGATTTGTCCTATGTCGAGCAACCTATCAAGATCTTGGGTGTGAAGGAAAGGGTCACGAGGAATAAGAGGGTCCGTTGGTGCAAAGTGCAATGGAACCACCAACGGAAGCCAAAGCTACGTGGGAACGTGAAGAAGACCTGAAGGCAGAATTCCCTCATCTTTTCTCCACGCTATTGAATCTCGAGGGCGAGATTCACTTTAAGGGGGTAGTTTGTAACACCCTCAATTTTTGCATCATGCATTGCATACATGTTCATACATTAAACATTAGTAGAATAGGAAAAATAATAAAACATAAAACATAAATATACAAAATATGTGTAGCAAAAGAAGAAAAAGGAAATAATAATATAAAACATGTATTAGGGAGCAAATATAAAAAATAATAATATATATATATATAGAAAAAATATATGAAACCTAAAGAGAGAAAGAAAAGAAAAAAAAAGAAAATTTATTGTGGAAACTTCCGAAAGTTTCCGGGGGAAGCTTTGCTTCACCCGGGAACATTCTGGGCAAATAGTGCCCAACCGGCACCGGGCCAGGTCAGGCCGAGCGGCCTGCTCAGTTGACCAGTGCGCTCCGCCCGCGCCCCCATGGCCGAGTCGGCCGGTTCCACTCGCCCAGCGCGCCTGAGTCAGCCGTGCGGCCCTGACTCTTGCGCGCCTCGCGTTGTGGCCGAGTTGGCCACTGTTTCGACTGCCTCTCGCCGCCTATATAAATGACTGAGGCTCCGCGGTTTTTTTTTGTCGATAGAAATCACCGCAGCCCAAAAACCCTAGACGCTAGAAGCTCTAGCGCCATAGAAAAAAAAAAGAGACCAGAGGCGCCGCCAGGAGAAGAAAAAAAGGAGAAGAAAGAGGAAGAAGGAGAGGAGGGTGTCATCACCTGCTGGAGATCGTCGTCGTCGTCGTGCCGCCGGAGGACCGCTGCGCCATCCACTTCGTCTATGCGTCATTTTAATCTCGCGATCTTCGAAGCTGTCGCATCTACGGTAGGATTTGTTTTTCCAAAGCAAATTTTAGCAACGTATTAGATGTAATAGACGTAATTTGATCATAGTCACACCATCTTTTTATTTTCAGAAGCATTAGTTCTCGCTAAAACCCCTGTAAACTCGCATAAATACATATGAAATAGTTGCATCTAATCAATAAACAACCATAGTTAATTAATAATTGAACTTTGCATGTCATCGCATGTTGATTAATATGTGAGCATCATGTTTATTGTATGTATTTTGTTGTATGTGTGATCATGAGTAGAGGGAAGTGCTCAATAGGTCATGGACGAGGATTTCCAAAACCAAGACATCGAAGCGCTTGAGCAATCCTATCCGTCGAAGTAAGGCAAGTGTCCTTGAAGCATATTGATCCTGTTTTAAAATAAATGTTTTGTTTGCAAAATTGCATGCTTGTGTCAATTTGATGGGAATCCTATGATAGGAAGTTGACTAGCTTTGTTTAACCACCCTTGTCACCTGGAATACCTGGTAGAGGGTCGGGAAGGGTTTTTACCTTTTGCATCGCTTAATTAATTGGGATGGGAAACCACTATATTATTTAATTATGCATTAATTATATAATGATTAATATGGACTGGTTAAAATGATGGGTGATCTAAGCAGGCATAACTGGTGGATTGGGGTGGATGTTATGGTGGTTGCTTGCTTTATATCTAAGGACCGGTTCATGCGAGAATAGACCAGGACTACAGCGCCACCACGAGGCCAAGTATGGGTGCGGCGTAGCTGATTAATTAGGGTATTGCTGGTATTGCGTGGATCATTTGGCGCACAGGAGAAGGGGAGTTGGATTGGGTTTGGATTTGTGGCAGAGACTCCTGGGATCCTAATGGCACAAGAGGGGGCCCTTGGTTCAAGACGTGCTCTGTAGGAGACGTCACCACCGGTGAAACCTCAGTGGGTCCGTACATGCTAGTAAGGCTATTTTGTGATCTCTTGGCCATACACCAAAGGAAGTGTAATTGGCATAAGAGAGGTTCTTTAGTCATCGACGGGTGATGAAATCACAAAAACGTGGGTAAAGTGGTACAAACTCTTTAGAGTATCAAAACTATCATGATAGTCGTGCTCCCGGCTAAGAGCAACTGGATGACCTACATGATTAGAAGGGTTTTGGTTATGGGACGGTTTGGTATTGGTTATGGGATGATATTATGGTTTATGGCGATGAATATGTTTAATGGTAAGGAGAAATCTGGAATATGGTCGATGGTAATGAAATATGAACTAGTATTATGATATCTACATGGTTTATGATGGTTTACTTCGCATATACATATAATGTGTTGCCTTTCAAATGTTTTACTGTACTTTTCAGCACTTAGCCTTTATTACATTCGTCAAATGTATCAACTACATACCATACTTTCCCACACTTTCTGAGTACGACATGTACTCACCATTGCAATTCCCCCCCACCAACAGTTTCAGGTGATGGTTGGGAGAGTCATGAGGATAATGCGGAGTTCTAGGCTGTGTGCTGCCCTCGACTAACATGTGGTGTTGCATGGAGTTGCGCTATCCCTTATGCTTAGTTTGCTTAGTTGCTTAATTAGTTTATTTCCAATGCATTAGTTGAACTTGTCATTAATACTCCTTAGAGTTTGTATTCGAGGATATTATGAATTGTGTAATAAAATTTGGTTAATTAATCTTGTTCTGTGGTAATTATCTCTTTATCAATTGTGAATCACTTGTGTATGTGTGCTAAACATCCTGGGCACACATACACTGCACTTGGTTCATTTTTCGGAATCTGGTGTCACAACGTCCTCTTGTACAATCGCAGCATTGACGATGTCATTGACGGTGCCTCAGTTGCGTTCTACGAGTTGGACCTTCATCTTGGGTTTCAAACCCCGGAAGAAGATATCTCGCTTCCTGTCTTTTGTTTCCACATACTCGGGCGCGTATTGTGCCAGGTGGTTGAATGTGCGGGAGTATTCGTGGGCACGTACTCTTCCCGCCTTGCTTCAGCTCCAGAAACATCTGAAGCTTCCTCTTCATTATACTCGGAGGTATATGATAGGTGCGGAACGCCTCCCCGAATTCGGTCCAGGTGACCGCATGATCGGTCGGCAGTGAGGCGATGAAGTTCGCCCAGCAAGCACCGACGGAACCTTGAAGCTGTTGCGCTGCGAACAGCGCCTTCTGTTGTTCAGTGCATCGCAACAAATCGAACTTCACCTCAAGAGTGCGGATAAATTTGTCCGCTTCAAGAGGCTCCTCAGCCTCCGTGAAGACCGGGGGATGCATTGCCAAGAAATCTGAATACGAGCTTTGTTGGGGCTGGCGTGGCCCATTGTCTTGTCGTCACCCTTGACGGGACAAATTTTGCACCAACATCCGCAATAACTCGGTTTGCTCGTCGCGGAGCCATGTGCTGCGGCCAGAATCTCCGCGAGCGTCCTCAGAGGTTCAGGTGGTGGTGGTGGAGGGACTTGTTGCTGTGGTGTCGCGGTTTGCTCCCTGGTCGGAGATTCATCCTCATGACCCCGATTCGAGCCTCCCATCTCAGGTGTCGAACGCGTACGCACCATTCTGCATCCACACAATTTAAATCAGCAACATGTTTATTTTGTTCATCCATTTTATACCATAGAAGTGCAAGTAATCACAATGTTATAATTGCATAACATTCACATATATTGATAAAGTACAAACTTTATACAAGATATATTATCTCATGACCAAGTGTACAATAGTGATTTCCAAAATGACGGACTCCCTCTATGGATGTGCATCTCAACTATACTTGGTCTACATGAGTCGTCATACACAGCTTGTCATCTTCTACACACCCACTACTATTTATAATATGACACAAACATGGCCACAAAATAAACACGAGCAACCACTAACTATATGTTGCCCCGTGATGGCAGTAGTGCTGCCCCATCCTACTCCGATGCGCCGTCATAGGTGTGCTCAATTATCTCTGGATCTTTATCCTCCTAGGGATCTGAAGGTACTTGCTCACCCATGTTCAGTGGTATGTCCTCAGCTGGTGGATACACAACAGGTTGCAATTGTGCGTCAGCCTCAATCAAATTATCATGAAGTTACTCTGCCTCGTACTCCCAATTCTGAGCTTCCTCGATGGCTTCGTCTCGTGCCTCGTTGACTACCAACAGCTGCTCTTGCTGTTGTTGCACCTCCAGCTGACTCGCCTGCAGTCCATCACGAGTTTGCTGCAGAACCTTGCGAGCTTGCTGCAGTTCAGCACGAGCCTTCCGCAGTCTAGTGCGGGTGTGATGCAACTGATTCTCGCATTGATAAGTGCAGCCATCCAGCCCGCAGACGCTACACACTCGACACACAAAAAATTACTGCAGCGTGTAGGGCTCCCATTCAGCGATATACCCCGACGGGGGCATCGCCTCATCCTCGGGCCCTTCCTCATAAGTCTCACCTACAAACTACTTAATATAGCAACCGTGAGCACGAAGTCTCAGCAAGACTTAACCGTCTCTCCTAAGCATGAAACTCTATATGCAAGGATACTTAACATATGAATAGATATAGTAGTAAATGACTCACTTGTAAATTGATCATCATTTTACAAGTTAATAGCAGCAGCTTAGATGTTCAATAACAGTAACTTTAATGAGCCTAATATATAGCAAAGATAGTGGTAAAACATTTATATTTCAATACATCGTATTCTCCTAACTTCTTCAGTATTTACTATGTCAAAGCACAGTGAACAAACGGTACTCAAATAACCACGAGGGACGGTGATTGCAATCAGGACACACCTGAATAACACGTCACGTAAACCCGTGCCTAAGGAGCGTGTCATGCTCCTCACCACGTTATACGCAGCAACCTTTCACAAGAGAACTCAAACGCCGAACCGGTCCCACCATCGTGGGCATAAGGTTCCCGCACGGAGTGCGTCTGTACCTGCCAGCGAATTTACACCTTAATACCCTCATCCCACCACTACTGACAATGGGCTATGTATCGACATCCATGTTATCAAGTTACATCGGTTTCCTGGGTTCCATATGCCAAGCATGCATCCGATATTGTTCAAACTTGTCCAGCAGGGCCGCACACGGACCAGACCTCAATCGACACAAGCACGGCTATGCACGTGAGACCACGTCTTGCTGCATCCTATCCCACTGCTGGTCTCCAATTCATATTTACAAACCATTATTTGCTCAAATCAATCCCGTGTGATAAAGTCCTATCTCGCCCGTAGATTCCAACTACTCGACTTCTATAGGATTCCTACAAACATAAGCATGGCATTTTCTACTCGTCGGGCTGTAAACCTACCCAATACTCCTTGGGATTTGTGTGTCATGCAAGTGGAGTAACAAGCATCTTTGCCCTAATGCACAAAATCATCCTAGACATAAGTGATACAAATATAAACTTTGAAATAGCGCTTAAATGCAAATTGGGGCTTGCCTGGCTACGAGTCAGAGGGAAAGTTAGCTTCTCGAAGTAGAGTCTCCAAGGGCTCCGGGTCCTCCTCGATCTCGGTCACTATATGATATGCAATATATAAAGTGCATGAGTGATATAGAAACTATAGAAGAGATATTATAAATACTGATCATGTATGTAAATGATTTTAATTGACTTTGGGATTTTTATAATGGACACTAGGATCTATGAGGAAGATCTGGACCAAAAATTGGAGATGTTCAAGAAAGCTTGTTGTGTCTAAAATTCAAACAAGAAAAATGCTTCTCTGAATTTCGGGAGTGAATCTGTAGCTTTGTCATGGACACCAGTGGTTGATTATGGTAGAGGGGGTCTCATTGGTTCTGGGAAAATGTGTTTCACATTTTTCTGAGCCTCCTACAGGGAGAATTGGATTTCACAAGTTTGCAAGAAATTATGAAATGGTTACTGTACTTTTCCCTATTTTCAACTACATAGAGATTTGGAACACTGATCACCCTAGTAAATGAAGTCCAATGAACTTGAAATTTTTACTGGAGTTTATTTTTCTGAGTGTTCTAATCAAAATTGGGAATTTTCCAATTAACAGAACAAGAGTAATTAATTTCCTAACCAATTATCTGAAAGGAATGAATTATGAAAATTCTGGGAGTTTCATGTCCAACAAATTGCACCACTACGAAGTTGGGATCAAGAGGAGTCTACCAGTATTTATTTGAAAATTTTTGAGCAAAACTACTAGGAGTAATCGATTTTCGAATTTTGCTCAAAATCTGGAATTAATTTACAATGGAAAAGTTCAAATAATTCAGCCGGCACCATTGAGTTTATATGGGCCAATCGGAGCGAAGCCACACCGATGGCCACGGATTTACCCCGCAGCCGCAGCGGATCAAACCGCCGCAGCTGATCCATGCGGTTGAATGAACTGCTGACAGGCGGGGCCTGCCGGTTGTCTTCAACCTTGCGACGCGCCGCTCGGTCGTGCCGGCGCAGCGCCGACGAGCTCGCCGGGATGGCTGCGTCGACCTCCTCTCGGCTCGGCCGTGACCGCCTATCCCTAAAATCGGGCGTGCTACACGCTGGTGAGGTCCAATAGCGACGGCGACAACCGGAGGTGAGCTTGCGACAGCGGCGGCGGCCCTAGGGTTTTGGTGATGGCCAGAATCGCTCGGTAATGGCACAAGAAGCTCAGGGAAAGGCTGGGAATGTTCCTGGGAGCATGAGGAAGATGACTAGGAGAATAAAAAGGTATGAAGTCACCAGCAAAGTCGACTTCGATGGTGGACCGATGGATTTTCATCGGCGGCGGGGAAAACTTGAAATCCGACCTCGTATCTCGATGACTTCCCTCCATTTTTGGTGAGCTGGTGCACTGAAAGATCTAGAAGATATTACTTGATTGGATTGAAAAATAGTTGCACAAAGAAACGGAACTAAACCGATGATCTAGGGACCTTGGTATGAACTAGCCACGGTGAAACTCGAGATACAGAGGCTAGGAGGCATGATAGGGGCTGAAACTTCACCAGAAGCATCTATGTTCCTTTGTGCGCCTTATTGCTTCAAGGAAGGTGACGTGAACTTGCTTGTGGCGGCCTGTCCTCATGGAGCAGAAGGTCTCCCGGCGGCTTCACCCGCGAGCTCCGGGGAAACTTCAAAATACCAAGGCAACACGTAAGGGAAGAGGGAACCGATGGTACCAGAGACTGGAGGGAAGCTTGGCACGCCTTTTTTCTGTTGCACTCGGGCGCCAACTCGGCCTGGAAGCTGAGCTATGCAGGGAACATCAAGGGCGACGGGGAGGGCTCGGGAGAGAACAGAGGAGAAATGCCGTTTGCTTTTTCCACCCGGTCGACGGCGCAGAGATAGGGAGGGAGGGGTGTAAGGAGCATGCCATGATGCAGGCAAGCAAGCAGCTCACAGGCAGGGTGCATGCTGTGCGGTGTCGAGAGGGGCAGCGCCGGAAAAATGGCATGCAGAGCACTACCGTAGATGTCACATTGACCAGTGGGTCCCACTGCCCCCATTAAGCCTATCCTCTCTGGAACTTCAATTCCCCTACCAAACCTTATCCAAAAATCGTAGATTTTTGTGGAGAAGCTGATTTAAATATGGAGATTCAGATTCTGAAATTGGATTTTATGTTTGGACAAGTTTCATGTGAAATTCAAATTCAAATTTGAATTTGACTAGAAATCAATGTACCCATTGAATTAAATAGAATTAGTGCTCCAAATATTATGAACATTTGCAGGGGTGCTATTTGGAATATTTGGAAGCTAATGGCGAGCTCAGATTTTTATTTTGGCAAAGTTTGAAAATGAGCTAAATTTGAATTTTTGAATTCTCTCAATTGAGGTTTAAATTTGTTTGAATTTTTCAAATTCTATTTTGATTTATTTTTCCCCTCCAAATTTCAATATCTCACATCTGAACTTTGCATTTTTTTAATTTAGGGATTTTACTGACTTGTCCGCTCTGGTGCAAATGTGAAGAACTGAGGACAAGTCCGCACCGTTTTCTACCCAGAGAATTTTCGGACTACTTAGGTCAATATCGGACTAGTCTGCTTTTCTGCAAAACGTGAAGACCTGCGGACAAGTCCGCACCCGGAGGACTTGTCCGTTTTTATCCAGAGAGATTTCGGACTATTCCGGCCATCATCGGACTAGTCCGTTTTTTTTTTTAAATTTGTGCAGTGAGTGCGATCTCGTCACTTGAACTCTTGGGATGTGTTTTTCCAACACACTCCTAACAAATTAAATCTACTATTTTCATATCTTGAGCCCTTTCTCTTTTGGATCCTCCTTGTCCTTCCTTTTTGTAATTTCTTTCTCATCTCTTGAAATCTGCTCTCATCTCGACAATTTTGTTAGGATCTCATTTTTTGTCATTAATCAACCAAAACCCACCAGGATGCCGAGATGCACTTTCAGTTTCCCAGACTTGTCCGATTCCAAGCGGACTAGTCTGATTTGTCAAATTTTTCGTCCGAAAGGCATTGGTTTTACAACCCCAGACTTGTCCAGTCACACATACCAGACTTGTCCAAAAACCCTTCCGTTGCCAAACTGACTTCCTCGACCATCCAAACCAGATTTGTACGAAAATGTCTCTATTCCATAACGGACTTGTCCGGTCCCTATTGCGGACTAGTCCGGCCAACTGAATTCAACTCGGAATCTATTATTCTTAAATGATTGGTTATTAGGTAATTGCCTTAATTGGGCCCAAGAACTTCGTGCCCAACCTCAAAGAAGCCCAAGTGGACCCCACCTTGGCCCCTACACGTCCCCCACAGAAGTCCACTTGGAATTCACCCCCTCTCTACAGTATATAAACAACCCAATACCCTCACCTCTCCAACCTTTGAGAAAAACCCTTGCTACCGCCTTTTGCCTTGCACCGACGTCAACAAGAAGTCCAGAAGCAAGGAGGAGGAGGAGAAGAGGGACAAGGCTCAATCGAGATGAATCTTCATCAACTCTTCGACAATCGACATTTTTCATCATCAAACCTTCATCAACTCATCTTCATCAAGCCCTAGACGTCAAGATTCAAGTGTTGCATCCAATCTTCGACCCTTGGATCTCGAAATACATGGTACACCTTCTACGTTCACTTTTCCACGTGAAATTAACACCAATTCCCGCTGATCAGAAAACCCTATATCTGCAGTTATGTATGGGGCGAACTAGTCCGACCGCTGTACCGGACTTGTCCGTTGTTTGAATTTGTTAATGCTGAATTGAATCCAAATCGATTCAAATCAATTCTAAACTTGTTCAAAACTGTTAGAAACCATTGTATCTAGTTAGTAAACATTAATAATAACTCATTAACAAGACTTACTTCACAATTTCATTAATCATGCATATCATGGCATATTGAGTAATATATGAGCATTATTTGATTGTAACTTTTATTTTGCATGTTTGTCACGCCGAATAGTAGGTATCGTTGTAGGGAGTGCTTGCATGGACTTGCAGAACCAGAACTTCAAAGCTTTCGATCCAAACCAAGCTTAGGAGCGAGGCAAGTGTCCTTGATCATTTTGATCCATGTTTTTAAATGTTTTGTTTGCAAAACTGCATACTTGTGTCAATTGATGGAAAAACCCAATTGTAGGAGTTTACAAGTCTTGTATGACCATCCTTGTCGCTTCAATATAATGAAGAGAGTCAGAAAGAGTATTTTACACTTTTGCTTCGAATTACTCAATTGGGTTTGGGAAACACTCATACTACTTAATTACGGACTATCAACCATGTGAATGATGACAATTCATATTAATGACCCTTTAGCAACATGGTGCCTAGGGATCTAAGTAGGCCTGTTCTGTGGAATGGGTTGGACTGTTTTTGTGGTTTTGCTGGCTTTAGATCTAAGGACCGGTTCATGGAGCGACCATCTAGGATTTACAGTGCCACCACAAAGCCAATTATGGGTGTGGCTTAGCTGACTAATTAGTATTTTGCCAGTACTATTTGGACCATTAAGAATGCTTGGGGAAGGGGTGGGGAAGGGGTAGTTAGATGGGTTTGTAGAGATTGGTGAGACTACCTTGTGATCCGAATGGCTCAAAGGGGGCATTGGTTGGATGTGCTCAGTTGGAGACATCACCACAGGTGAAACCTCAGTGGGGTCTAAATATGCTAGTAATCACTTTGTAAAGGATATTTTATGATCTCTTGGCCACACACCTAAGGAAGTATGAGACAACAGAATTGAGATTCCTTAGTCATCAAAAGGAGATGAAATCACGAACTTGTGGGTAAAGCAGTACAACCTCTGCGGAGTCTGTTTAAAACTATCATGATAGTCGTGCTCCCGGTTATGAGCAACTTGGACCCTCACATGATTAGAGTGGAACTTGGGATTTGGGATGGTTTGGTTACGGTTATGATTAGAGTTTGGACTTGAACATGGTTAATGGCTGGAATTTGATTGGGAATCAATATTGTTTTATTAAACGCCTTTGGTATATGGAACTGATGAAAATGAGATTTATGAGCATCTATGAGTTGATTATTGATTATTAATGTTGGTATTGGTTATTTAAGTTGAAATTAATGTTATTTGGGTTATTTTGGGAAGGACCACACTTAATGATAATATAAGTGTATTTTCAACTGTTTTGAATGTACTTTTATGCAATTAGCCCATTTTATTATCATGCCTTGTTAAAGCTACATGTCATACCTTCCCACACTTGTTGAGTACGACATATGCTCACCCTTGCTATTCCCCCAACAAATTCAGATGCAGGCATCAATGAGGAGTACCCGGAGGTCTTTGAAGAATACTAGGCGCCCGTGTTACCGTAAATCTTGCATGTGGAGTTTGGAGTCATTGGTGTTTAGTGTTTTCTGCTAAAGATGTTTAGAGCTTGTATTCGAGACTATTTGGTTTGTAATAAGGTACTATTATTAGTGTTATTAATCGAGACATGTTTATAATCTGTTTATCGTTTGTGAATCACTTGTGTATGTGTGTTAAATATCCTAGGCACGCATAAGCATTATGCTTGGTTCATTTTTTGGATTCGGGTGTCACGTGTGAAGGTATTGTCATTTCTTGCACACATCACCTTTCTATTTAACCTATTTTCACTTGTCTTTGGAAAAATAGTACATGCAGGGAATTATTACAGGAAATGAGGTAAAAGAGGGAGATCAATCCTATAAAATACCATCGCAGCCAATCAAGCGACGACATGTGGCACCACTTGGATCAAATGGCACACAAAACGAAGTATTAGAGGCTATCCAATAGTGTATCATCCATATCAATCTAGGGGACCAACAAGTGACCTGGAGGAAGCACACCGCAAAAGGAGCCTGGCACCAAATGCGGTCAACTTTAACGTGTCGACTCCCTGTGGTGCCCTGATAATGTTGAAGACTTATTTGCGCACTTTTGGTGGCGGGAACCGACCCTTCTCCAACTATAAATAGGACCCCCTACCCTCACTTCACACATACGCCACTTCAGTATTCATTCCATTGTATCCACTATTCACCATAGGTTTAGAGGAGTTTAGGCTATAGAGAGAAGAGCTTGTAGTCCATAGTCTATTTAGGGGAGTACTAGGAGTCTCTTCCCAATTCCTAATTGGGGAAAGGTATGGCTCTCATATTCCTATTTGTATTTGTGACTTTGCTCTTAATAAAGATGTTATCATTAGTCTTCTATTGTTGATATACTTTGATGAAGCGTTTCTTGTTTGATTGTGGATTCCTATATGTGGTAGGAGTAGAATTTATGATTATGCTATACGATTATCATTATATCATCATAAACACTACGAACCCCCACTATAGTCTAATTAGCTATGACATGATTTTGTTAATATGAATCACTTATTCTATGAATTAACATTGTTCAGCGATGATTTAGTTCATCACCTTAGGATGGCTTGTGTCTAGGCTCCTAAGGTAATTACTTAATCTGCTAGCATGGTGTTAGGATAGATAAGTATTGTTGAATGTCTCATAGACCCACAGATTGAAGAGGTAGGCAGTAGGTGGTGACAACGCTATCTGTCCTTTGTAATCCTCCATGTTCTGCTATGCCACGGGCTCTTGGCGAGAGACGTCCTAGTATTGGTAGGGGTAAACCCATGCCCGATGTGTTAATCCACTTAGCATGAGAATTCATAATAAATATGATCATTAGTAACTAACTAAATAGTAGAAGTATCTACCTAACTCTTACCCTAGTTCTTCTTTACCTAATTTACTCCTTTAGGATAGAATGATCTCGTGTTTGTCACACTACCTCCAATTAACCTTTATCCATCCTTGCTAGAACCCTACCTAGACAAACCTAGCCTCTCCATTTGATGATTGTTTTGCTGCCACCTAGCCATCCTTTGGGAATACTCTAAAAGGGGAAATGCTACATCGATAGATTTCATGCGCTTGCGGATTTACACCTGTAATTTAAGAACTACCAATAAGCATTTCTGGCATCCATGCTAGGGATGAATTGTTAGTAGTGTGTAGGAAATATCAATAGTACTCACGAATGAGCGGTTGTTATTGTCATCGACGTTCTGAGATGTCAACATTGGGCCCCCTAGGAGGTGTCAGAGTTGATTGCTCAGGCATCGTCCACCACCGATGTGTAGCAATGTTGATGATTGGCACCGGGCATACAGGTTACCACAAGAGAACCCTATTAGCAACAAGAGTGGGGCGGGTGAGCGTACTCACGAATTAGTGGTGGTTACAATCATCGACGTGTTGGTACGTCGACAACGGGCCCCCTGTATGGTGTCGGAGCTGAGTGTCCTGCACACATGATAGAGGAGGGACTATTTTACTCATCGATTCACCTCTTTTTTTCTCTCTAGCTTTTCTATGTCTTACTGTCCTGAGCTGGCATATGGGGCTTGTGTAATTCAATGCACTAGTGCTTCAGGGTCTGACTCCTTCCTTCTTTAAGGTGCGAGCCTTCTGGCTCTCAGTACTTGGCCGCAGCGCTGGGAGGCAGCGTGGGCATACTTAGTGTATAGGACTGTGCTAAGCAGTTTACACCAATGGACCTCCAACTTGGTGTAGACCTTTCTTGGGAGGCCATCTGGCGTCACTGGACCCCAAGGAAGGGGGCAACCATGAAAACCCTCCACACATTGCAGGTACCTCAATCAGGCCCGCCGACAGTAGGATTGTACAACTCCACCAAGGGTGAGACATAGAGCATATAGTCGTGTATATGAAGACAATATACGAAAATGAGCCTAACATGTTTCATTATAAAGTAAACGAGTAATTAAATGAACAATTTACAGAAGCATGGAGTAAGACAGTGATTCTTTTATTTTGGCATTCATAGTAGGAGACAGTTGGATGGGACATCCCCTGCCAATGTCAGCAACGGCGCATGGGCTACTGACGAATCATTTGACAAGACGACGAGTCTTCAAGGACACGGTCAGAGCAAGCTTATGCGAGAAGCCTTAGATCTTTAGGATAAGATCGCCCCGGGACCACCAGTCGGGCCCCAGACCCCACTTGTATGGCGTTTGACCTTGTCTATAAAAGGACCGGACCACCACCGTTACAAAGGACTGAAACATCAAATCCCCGATACACACACACGCATACAATACAATCAACCGTGGAGTAGGGTGTTATGCTCCTTGCGGCCCAAACCATGTAAAAACCACCGTCTCATACTCTCTCATACGTGCGTACACTTGATTGAGGCCTAAGCCCTGCCGAACAAGAACCACCGCGGGCTGCTCCTTAGCAGATCAGGGGGAAGTGTCGCATTAACACTTCAACATTTGGCGTGTCAGAAAGGCGCTTTTTCCCCCAAAATAAGTTGTAGCGCTCTCACCACCATGATGTTCATCAGGCCCGTGGAAGGCAGTTTCTGCGGCCGTCACCTGGTGACCAGATCCATAGCTCGAGCCATGCTCTCTGGTCCGTCAAGCCCCCGTGCAATTATGGCTGGCCAGGACGGTGTGTCGGCTCCCCCGGCGCCGCCGACAGCAAGCCTGGAGAGCGCTCTAGTAGTGGCCAGGGCTCATTTCCACCACCCACCGTCGCTGAATGCTTCCCAGAGAGCGGCTGTGCAGTAGGTCCAAGACATCAACCACTTCGTCGTCGCGGCCATCAACTCTCCCAATAGAGGGATACGTCATGTGTCGCTATCGCGCACGCCGTCCATCAACCGTCGCATCGCCGACTCCAGATCTACCAGGTTTACCAGCGCTGGCAATATCCCCATGGAGGACCTGAGGTCTGAGCTTGATTAGCGACAAGCTCAGTTAGATGGCCGCGTCATCATCGAGTGGGAGCGGGAGAGTCGGTGCAACCTCGAGGGCCTGAGCAGGAAGAGTCCTCCATCCGAGGAGCTCAGGTAAACCCTCCACAGCTGCCATCAAACTAGGACTATGTTGGGTCGACTGCACCCCTGCACTGCCCGGTACACCAGGTACCGCTGCATTACTTGCCACAACAGCAGGTCCCATAGGAGCCACATGTGGCGCAGCAAACCCCCTGGCATATGATGTCCCATACGCCTCTCCGGTGAAGCCCGTCAAAGGGTGCATGGCCTTGGTGCCATACCTATGACTGGCGATATGGTCATGCAAGTTCTGGCCACACCTGCCGGAAAGGTTTGATGGGAGCATAAACCCAGTAGAGTTTCTGTAGATCTATATTACAACGCTCCTTGCTGCAGGAGCAGATGAGCCCGTCCTGACAAACTACTTCCCCGTCACCATGGTCGGCTCAGCCCGGTCATGATTGATGAACCTTCCCAATAGGGTCCATAACCTCTTGGGATGAGCTCTACTAACAGTTCACGGTGAACTTCGGTAGCTCCTACCCGCGCCCCGACACCGAGCTCGACCTCAACGCCGTGCGCCAGCAACCCAAGGAGACACTGAGATCATCTATCCAGCAATTCTCCCAGGTACGCAACTCCATCCCCAACATCCCAAATCCTTATGTCATAGTAGTTTTTTGGCACGGAGTGCGTGAGCGGAAGATGCTCAAGAAGCTAGCCACACACAATGTGCATGATGTCTCCGAGCTCTTCTCCACCACCGATCGGTGTGCCCGCACAGACGAGGGTTGTGACTGCCACACCCAGACCGCACCTGGAGTGGGCGGAGTTGGTCGGACCGGCAACAGTGCCATTACCCCAGTTAGCGGCAAAAAGAAGAACCGGGGCGGCAGCCAGTACAAGCCGTTGCATGGGTCTCCCGTTGCCGCAGCAGCCGCGACCGGTGGTGGAAAACCCCCACACCCCGACAAGCGCCAACATAAGCCACCTGCTACTGATGACGACGCTGAGCCCTGCCCAGTGCACAGGACTCGCGACCACACCGCGAGCGAGTGCCTGGAGATCAAGAGATGCACTGAACGCTACCAAGAGTGGGCGTAGCAGCGCTCGTACGGTGCCCCCTTCAGTCAATTTGAGGGCAAGCAGAAGGTCGACCCCAAGGTCGGGGATTACGAGTAGATGGAGTACCAGAAGCAAGAGCGGCCCATCAAAGTGATCCACCAAGATGAGGAATCCGCTGCCAGCATCGACGACGAGTGTTGCAAGACCCTCCACGTCATCTTCGGAGGGTCTTTGGATCACGCGTCCCGGAAAGCGGTCAAGACCCTTCGTCATGCAGTGGCTTCAATAGCCCCTGTCCCTACTGTGGCGCTACACCACTGACGGAAGGAGACGCCAATCAGCTTCGACGCCTCTGACTGCCCCAAGAGCATGGCTGAGGCAGGAATTCTTCTTCTCCTGGTCGCCCCACCATTGCCAACGTCAAGCTCTACTACGTGTTGATAGATGGCCGGGCCAGACTCAACCTCCTTAGTTGCGCAGCCTTCAAGCAGCTGCATATCCCAGTGTCCAAGCTCACCCCCTTGAGTCCATTCTCCGGGGTGGAACCAGGGAGCATCATCCCATACAGCAACATCCATCTTCGGGTGACCCTCGGGATACCCGACAACTACAAGACGGAGAGCATCCTCTTCGATGTCGTGGATGTTAGCCTCCTCTTCAATGCCATTACTGGCAGGCCCGCCCTGTATTGATTCATGGTTGTAGCCCATTACAACTACCTTGTCATGAAGATGCCAATCCCTTCTGGCATCCTCAGGATCCACGTAGACCGCACCACTATGGTGTTAGCCTTGGAGCAGCTCTAAGCCCTCACATCAGACCCTGCACCTGTCCCAAGTGACGCTGGATCAAGTCAGCCTCCGCCAAGCTCGCGTCATGGCGGAGCATCCGCTGCGCCTTGACTGCAGCCCTCCGGCAGCACTGACACCCCCGTCAAAGCTGTCGAGCTCAGTCCCAGCTCTGCTCAGACCACTCGTAAGGCGGGCGGCAAGGGCAGGAAGTAGGGACACTCGCTCATCGCCCCTCTAGTAGCTGTAGACAGCAAGGTTGCCCTGCAACCATCACAGCTACCGTTAGATCCTTGGGCACCCCTATTAAAAATATAAAGCTTAGTAGGACAGTGCAAAGGTTTTCATAAGACCTAGGAGCAGCATTAAGGACAACCGAGCTCCGGGAGGGTTAGGTCCAGAGTGTACAGCCAGCTTGGCTTGGTCCCGAACCCTAAGCTTGTACACCCTACCTCCGTCATCATCTAGAGGCAAGCCGTTGTCCTCTTTTTTAAAAAGCATGTTTCCCCCTATGAACACAGATAGAAAATCACTATTTTACTTAATGTTTTCTTAAAAACATTGTTCATTTAATTACGAGTTAATTTTATGATCATACCATACTAGCCTTGTTTATTGTATATTACCTCTATATACACAGTTGTATGCTCTGTAACTAACCCATGCAGGAGTCATGCAGTCCTAATGCAGGCGGGTTCACTTGAGGTAGCTGCAGTGTGTGAGGGGTTCTTCCGGCTGCTCTCGTCATTAGGGTCTTGTGGCTCCAGAAGGCTTCCCAGGAAATGCATGTGCCGAGCAGGAGGTCAAGGGTGTGTAAACTGCTTAGCCTGGTCCTGTACCCTAAGTATACACACATTGCCTCCTAGTGCAACAGTCGGGTACTGAGGCTAGAAAGCTCACACCCTGAGGACGGCGGGAGCCGGACATTGGAACACCAACGCATCGAATTACCCGAGCCCTGTGCGTCAGTCCAGGACAGTAAGACATGACAAAGCTAAGGGAGGGGAATAGGTAAATCGGCGAGCAGACTAGTCCCCCCTCTTTCTATCTTATGTGCAGGACATCCAGCTCCGGCACCTCCCAAGGGGCCTGCCGTTGACGTCTTCACGACGATGGTGGGCGACGCTGGAGCAACCAGCTTTGGCACCTCCCAAGGGGCCTGCCATCGATGTCTTTACAATGATGGTGGACGACGCTGCAGCAACCAGCTATGGCCCCTCGTAAGGGGCCTGCCATCGACGCCTCAGCATGTCAACGACAGCAACAAGCGCGGATATGTGAGTAAACTCTCCCGCCTCGCTCTTGTTGCTAATAGGGTTATCTTGTGATAGGATATACACCAGGGGCCTGCCATCAACGACTCTATGACGATGGTGGACAACGCCAGAGCATACAGCTCCGGCACCACCCAAGGGGCCAGCCGTCGACGTCTCTACGATGATGGTGGGCAACACCAGAGCAGTCATCTTCGGCACCTCCCAAGGGGCCTGCTGTCAACGCTCTTGCGAAGATGGTGGACAACGACGGAGCATCCAGCTTTGGTACCTCCCATGGGGCCTGCTGTTGACATATATACGACGATGGTGAGCGATGCCAGAGAAGCCAGCTCTAGCACCTCCCAAGGGGCCAGTCGTCAATGTCCCAGCATGGCGACGACAACAACAAGTGCAGATAAGTGAGTAAACTCTCCCGCCTCACTCTTGTTGATAGCAGGGTTCTCTTGTGATAGCCTGTAAACCAGGGGCCCGCTCTCGATGCTCCTGCAAAGATGGTGGATGACGTTGGAGCATCCAGCTCTGGCACCTCCCAAGGCGCCTGCCGTCGACGTCTCTACGATGGTGGTGGGCGACGTCGGAGCATTTAGCTCTGGCACGTGCCAAGGGCCTGTCGTCGATGCTCCTGCGAAGATGGTGGATGATGCCAGACCATCCAGCTCCGACACCTCCAAGGGGCCTGTCGTCGACGACTCTACGACGATGTTGGGCGACGCCGGAGCAGCCAGCTTCGGCACCTCCCAAGAGGCCTGCCGTCGATGTCTATACGACCATGGTGGACGATGCCGGAGCAGCCAGCTCTGGCACCTCGCAAGGGGCCTGCCGCTGACGTCTCTACGACAATGGTGGGCGATGCCAGAGCAGCTAGCTCTGACACCTCCCAAGGGGCCTGTCGTCGATGTCCCAGCACGGCGACGACAGCAACAAGCAGGGATAAGTGAGTAAACCCTCCTGCATCTATCTTGTTGCTAACACGGTCTCTTGTGATAGCCTGTACACCATGAGGCCTGTCGTCGATGACTCTATGACGATTGTGGACGATGCCAGAGCATCCAGCTCGGCACCTCCTAAGTGGCCTGCCGTCGATGTCTCTATTACGATGGTGATCGACCCCGGAGCAACTAGCTATCGCACCTCCCAAGGGGCCTGCCGTCGATGTCTCAATGATGATGGTGGACGACGCCAGAGCACACAGCTTTGGCACCTCCCAAGGGGCCTGCCTTCGACGTCCCAGCACGATGACGACAGCAACAAGCGCGGATAAGTGAGTAAACTCTCCTGCCTCGCTCTTGTTCCTAAGAAAGTTCTCCTATGATAGCTAGTAAACCAGGGGCCCGCTATCGATGCTCCTGTGAAGATGGTGGATGATGTTGGAGCATCCAGCTCTGACGCCTCCCAATGGGCCTGCCGTCGATGTCTCTACAACGATGGTGTGCAATGCTAGAGCAGCCAGCTCCTGCACCTCACTAGGAGCCTGCCGTTGACGTACATACAAAGATGGTGGACAACGTCGGAGCGTCCATCTCCGGCACCTCCCAAGGGGCCTGCTGTCGACGTCTCTACGACGATAGTGGGTGATGCAAGAGTAGCCATCTCTGGCACCTCCCAAGGGGCGTGCCGTCGACGATAGTGGACGACACTAAAGCAATCCACTCCAACTCCCCTGCTCTGTTGGGGTCCCGTCGAAGACATCCTGCGATCAAGTGGTAGATGTTCCCAGCCAGCTAACCACATCTACCAAGGGGCCTCTAAGGGGGTTCCATAGGTAGGAAGTCAACGGACAACACTTTGGCCATATGAATTGTGCAATCGTTGGTCCTAAAAAACTAACGAGCTCGGCACAAGTTCTGCAAACCCTTATGCAGCTAAGGACTCAGAACAACAGTTGAGAAGCAAAGACAAGCCAAGAACTCAAACACAAATTCAGATTCATTAAGGAATATTTACAAAGGGGCGAACCCTGGATACAAAGACGGGCTGCCAGCGTCAGTCCCTGGCGAATTGCGCGATGACATGTTTGGCAGCATTCTGGCTCCTTTTCAATGGGACCTCTGCCGCTGTCGTCTCCATGCCCTTTCCAATGGGACCTTAAAAAACTGGCTCCAATGGCAGATCAGGGTACTGGCTCCAGTAGCACATCAGAACATGGGATGCCACCGTCTCCGCCACCACCCTACCCTTGGCTTCCAGGCGCTAAGCCAGCTGAGCTCATGCAGATCTAGCTCCTAGGCGCAGCGCTCCATCATGAGCTCCTGGGCTTCGATGTCAAGATCGCGCAGGAGATTTCCTGACGCTCAGCTGAGTGTTGTGCTCGATCTCGTGCCAAGTCCCTCTCCTAGAGCTCAAGATCTTCAAGGCGGGACCACAGCCTGTCCCAATCTGCCTCAGACCAAGCCATCATCGCATAGACCGCCACCTCTCGCTCAGCGATAGCAGCCTCTCGCTCAGCAATAGCAGCTTGGAGATGATCTAGGGCCTCTCGAACCTCCTCAAGGGCGCCCATGGCAGGCATTGGCAGTGTAATTTTCCACCTTGGTGTCACCTAGGATCTTCTAGGAAATTGCGTCCAGGGCCTTTACCATGCGGTGCCTCATCTCCAGCTCCTTCCTCTCCTTCTGAAACTTTGCCTTCGCCTCAGCAATCCTGGACCTCAGAAGGTCTTCCCATACTTGGACGCGCTCGCCCTCAACACACAACTTCTCCCAATCCGCGGCGAGAGCGCCATGCGCCCGGCGGAGGTTGGATTGCACCAGGAGGATGCTGGACTGCGTTAAGTCCATGATGTCAGAAAGGCGCTCTAGCTGCACCAATGTTATGAAAGGACGCCCGGCGATCATCTCGGGGACCTCTTCCTTCCAAAGCGGCGAAGGCGAGGACACCGGCACCGGAGACCTTGTCCCTGGAGGTTGAGCAGGAGTGGCGGTGCAGCCCGAAGCAACAGCGTCACCATCGCCCAAGGAGCCGCCTGTCGGATCAGTAGCAACAGAAGCCATGCCTTAAGCTCCCTGAGTCGGCTCCAACATTTCCTCTGGCGCAACGGCCGAAGGTGCCTCCAGCACGATAGCCGAAGATGCAACCAGAGATGCTTCACTTCCCGTGCGAAGTACAGATGCCAGAGCAGCACTCTTCTGAGCTGGCTTGGCTCTCTGCTCTACCAGAACAGCCATAGCCTTTTGGGCCGACTTCGAAGCGCTTCGAGGCACTACCCCCGGCGGTAAGGGTGTCACAACAGCCGACGTGGCCCTGCAAATCAAAATGAAGGCCCGATCAATTAAAAAAGGCAAGCTAGATAACAAAGCAAGCATTGGTAAGAATGCCTTACCGGTGCCCCAAGAAGCTCTAGCGAGCCTCCACCTTCGGCGACCCTAAAGCCGCAGTCCCTGACAATGGCGTGGCAGGCGAGGCCGTCCTGGTCTGGCCTCCACCAAAACCACCAGTGAAGCCGCCACCCTACGTCGGCGTATCTCCACCGACCCCAATGGAGCCACTCTCAGAGCCACCTCCCGAGTTGTCGCTGATGTCAGCCCGAGGCCTCGTGGCTGAGGCTCGGTAGGCATAACGCTCCTGGAGCCCCCTGTGGCGTCGTGGACTGCGCTGGCAGCTGGGATGCTGGACGGTGTGCCTGCCAAAGATGTTGGTGGATCCACCGCTTCACGGCTAAGCCTCCCCCCAAAGAACCACCGACACCCAATGCTGAGGAGGGGCGCGTCGGAGGACATTGACATGGAGCGAAGGTCACCTACGGCGGCGCCTTCGGCGGCGACCGAGGGCGGTTCTCCTTCACAACCTTGACCACCGGCGACTTCCCATTCCCCGTGTCAGGGACTGGTGCCTTCCCCTTTCCTGCATCAGAGACCGGCGCCTTGCGCTTCCCTTCGATAGAGGGTGTGTCCTCCGCCCTTGAAGCTTAGAAGCTTGGAGCAGGTGCGGATTCGTGTGGAGGGTCGACAATGGCCAACCCCCGGCTCGCATCACCAACCTGCATCGGCACAAGACCGATCATGTCCTAATTGGGCATCTCCTTCAGAATCTTTGTTTGAATGTCACAATCCACACAAAGCAGTGGGCAAGACCGCGGGAGGACGAAGACGTTTTGCAATAGCGGGTTGTCGCACGCCTTGGACATTAAATCAAACACCTCTTGGGGGGTCGTCTCCATGTCGCGTCCCCTCACCAACCTGGTGCCATCATGAGGCCCTAGGTAGAGCCATGTAGGATGGCAACGATGCTAGAGGGGGGCTAGGTGTCGACGAACAAAGTCCGCCATCACCGCTAGATCTGACAGGCTGTGATCTGCCAAGAATCGGATCCTCACCATCACCAAAGTATACACCATCTCCAGCTCCGGATGTTCCTTGCAGGCCGTCTTTCTAACCGTCGGCCAGCCGGTGCGTAGGACCATGCGATCGTGGGCATCGTCGTGCACGATCACCCAGTCGCTCCTCCAGCCTGGCCATTTCGCTAAGGAGAGCAGAGTTATGTACTTGGAAAGGTTGTTCGCCTAACGCTAGAACTAGTAGCCGCCGATGAATTCCTAATTGTTCTTCTTCCCGGTCCGCCTTAGCACGAAGATCTGCCAGAACATAAACACAAACGAGTACACCCCGACGAACATCTCGCGAAAATGCGAGAACACCGCCACCATTATCAAAGAGTTCGGCAACAGGTGATGAAGCTGGAGCCCAAGGACCTACTGAAGTGTCACCAGGAAAGAGGAAACGGGGGGTGGGGGGTGTGAACCTGGAGTATGCGTATGCCTTGAAGAAAACCATCTCTTTCTCCCCCAACTTCAATGACTAGGCGTCGGGACGGATCAAATCCTGTCACTTCTCGTCCTGCCAGCCAATAAGCCGCCTCACATGTGAGACGTCGTCCATCCGGGAAGGAGGCAGGGCTGAGTCCATTGGAGCAGGAGTTGAGAACCTCGAGGGTGAGTATATGCTCAAGGAGGAAGTCGAAGGCTCGAATGCTTGGGGCGTGCGTAAGGAAGGAACTACCATTGCCCACATAGGTACCCTTTTAAAGCACCCCAGTGGCATTTGAGCGCACCGTGCAAATTTGGGTGGACTCAGAATCAGCGGCTCGTGCCATGGCGTCCATGACAAGCGGGCCCAGATCCCTATCAGAGAAACTGGCGCAGACAGTTCTCCGCCTAAGAAGGAAACATGGCGGTTCCCATAAAGACAGAAGTAAAAGCAACAGACGTGCAGCAAGTGCGTTGGGAATCGTCGCGATAATGTCGCAGCAAGCAAAGATTCCTTCTTCATGACCCTTCAACCAGAGAGGGACGCGTTGTCACTGTTGACGGCTATTATATACCAATTTCATCCGTCAATTTCACTCAATTATGTGAAGGATTTGTCATTTCTTGCACACATCACCTTTCAATCTAACCCAATTCCATTTGGACATGGAGAAATATGTGTATGCAGCATTTTATGCATGCATTGAGGAAATGTAGAGGGACCAATCCTATAAAATATCATCCCAGCCAATTAGGCGACGACACGTGGCATCCCATGGATCAAATGGTCCACAAATAGAAGTATCCGAGGAGATCCAATGGTGTTGCACCCATATACATCAAGGGGACCCACCTGGCAGCCACTTGGAGAAAGCACACGAGAATTTGTGCCTTGACCAGGTCGGCCAAACCAGGGGTTAGGCCGACCACTTCCTGGTGCCAAACTCGGTCAAACTCCACGTGTTGGCTCCTCCCGGCTCCCTGGAGTCAATGGTGACTGATTCAAGCACTTTTGGTGGCGGGAGCCAACCTCAACACTATTATAATAGGACCCCCTACCCCTCACTTCAACACAGACCACTTGAGCTTCATCTCTATTGTATACACTATCATCCATAGTCTTGGAGGAGTTAGGTTTTAGAGAGGAGAGTCTCTAGTCCCATGTCCAAATTGGGAAAGGAGTAAGGAGTCTCCCTCGTCCCAATCCTACATTGGGAAAGGTATGGCTCATGTATTCTTTCTTGTAATTGTGACTTTATGCATAATAAAGATAGTATCTTTAGTCTCTACTTATACATATACTTGGGCAAAGCGTTTCTTGTTTGATTGTGGAGTCCATGTATGTGGAAGGTATAGCTTCTATGACTGTTTCATCATGAACATATCTCATTATCATAGAACCTATAGACCCCCACTATAGTCTAGTTAATTATAACATAACTAGGTTAGTATGGATAATTATGTTGTGTATCAACATTGGTTAAATGATGATTCAATTCATTGCCTTATTATGGATTGTGCCTAGGCTCCTAAGGTAATTTACTTAATATGCTAGCATGGTGCTAGGATAGCTAAGTAGCACTGGATGTCTCATAGACCCACGGATTGAAGAGGTAGGCAGTAGGTGGTGATAGCCCTATCTGTCCTTTGTAATCCTCCACGTTTGGCTATGCCACAGACTCTTGGCGGGAGTCGCCCTAGTATTGCTAGGGGTAAGCCCGTGCCCGATGTGTTGAACCACATAGCATAAGTATTAACTATTGATCTAGCTTATGAATAATTAGTTTAGACTATGTATATGTACAATAGAGCATAGTAGGAGTACCTCCATAACTCTCAACCTTAACTAACCTCTAGGATCCTCTTACCCCCCTTAGACTTGAAAGCTTTTGTGTGTGTCACACTACCTCAACTATTATTTTATCCATCCTTACTAGATTCTTACCTACACCTTTCCACCCTTCCCACCCGATGATTGTTATATATCTTCCCTGTCTTCCTTTGGGATCAAATAAAAGACACCCTTGGGAATACTCTTAAGGGGAAATGCTACAATGATACCTCCGTGCGCTTGCGGAATTCACTCTGTGATCCAATAGAACCATTAACAAGCATTTCTGACACATCAGTTGGAGATGTTTAGTTAATGGTGCATAAGTAATACCAACAAGCATTTATGGCACCGTTGTCGGGGATGATTTGTTAGTATACCTTAGGAGCCGTCAACAAGCATTTCTGGCGCTGTTGCCGGATAAGGCAAATAGATATATAACATGACTGAGTAAATAGGATAGAACCCTGGGTAGGATTTTAGTAGGATAACCATTCTTTGTTTTCGCATTTTTAATGTGAAAACAGGGTAGTGTATGTCTGGTTTCTGCTTGAGGGAAAACTTTGTTGAAGATCCCGAAACTCTTCTGAGAGACCGACCCCGTGTCGTTACTCCTAAGAAGATTCGAGCGGCAAGGCAAGCCAACATTTCTGCACCAACAATCCAAACGCCAATGGCTCAGAAGACCCTTCATGATTTCTCAGCTCCCTCTGCTAACAATGTGCCTATTGGGCCCACTGTTAACACGGGAGATGTGAACTTCGAGATCAAAACTGGCCTTATCACTATGGTGCAAGCCAACCCATTCTGTGGGAAGGCTAACGAGAATGCAAGTGCTGACCTGAAACAATTCCTCGAGATCTGTAGCACTTTAAAGATCAAGGACGTGTCTCCGGATGCGGTCCGTCTGAGACTGTTCCCATTCTCTCTCCTTGGGAGAGTAAAACAGTGGTTCTACGCAAACTGAAGTGCTATAGACACTTGGGAGAAGTGTTCTACGACATTCCTCCCCAAATTCTTCTCGTTGGGCAAAACCAATGCCCTACGTGGAAGGATTTCCAGCTTTTAGCAAGAGCCCAAGGAATCTATTCTCGAGGCATGGGAAAGGCTTCAGGAGTACATCCTAGCCTGTCCCCACCATGGGATGGATGACTGGCTTCTTATTCAAAACATCTATAACGGGCTGATCCCATCAGCTCGTGACCATTTGGATGTTGCTGCTGGAGGAGCCTTCTTCTCATTGACAGTGCCAAAAGCTAAAGATCTTATTGAGAAGATGGTGTCCAACATGGGATGGACATGATCGCTGCAAAATTGGACCTCCTAATGAAGAATATTGATTGACAAGCCAGTGGTGAAGTGTCGGGCAATGCCTATGCCCTAGACTCTCACATCATGTGCGAGGTCTGTGGCGACACAAGTCATATGGGCAATGATTGCCCGGAAACTCATGAGGATGCCCTATACCTCACCAACAACGGAAATTTCAACAACAATGGCTATCGTCCATGAGGTCAAGGGTGGGTTCAACAACGCCCATTCCTTCAAGGTGGGTACAACACCAATTGCAACCCTGGAAATCAGCCCAACTTGAGAGAACTTGCCATTAGCCAGCTCAAGATCAACGATGCCCTATCCAAGAAGCTGTCAGCTAATGACAAGACCCTAGAGAATATCAATGCAAAGGTTGAAGGACTATCCTCAGCTTTCAAGAATAAACTAAGCTTCAACAAGATGTTGGAGAACAAGCTGGCACAACTTGCTGCAGTTGTCCCTCCATTCGAAAACAACAAAATTTCTGGGCAGCCAGAAGCCCCAGTGGAGAACGTCAGTGCAGTTGTTACGAGAGGAGGAAAGACCACTCGTAACCCACCATATCACACACAAGAAAAGAGGACAACTGAGCCTGAGAAGGAGGATGTCCCAAGTGAATTACTTGGTGAGAGAATGGCCAAACACTTTGAAGACACCAACTTATTGCCATTCCCTCACAGACAAAGGAAGCCAACAATGGATGAGCAATTCAACCGTTTTGTTGATATCAACAAAAAGATCCACATCAATGTTCCCTTGATTGATGCGATGCAAGTCCCAACTTATGCTTGCTATCTCAAGGACATATTGAACTACAAACGGCCATTGCCCACCACTGAGGTGGTCAAGCTTACGGAAGACTGCAGTGCAGCCATCCTCAATAGGCTTCCTGAAAAGAAGAAGGACCCTGGATATCCTACCATTTCATGCTCAATTGGGGCTCACCACTTTGACAAGGCACTTTGTGATTTTGGAGCAAGTGTTAGTGTGATGCCCAAGGTTGTGTTCGACCAGCTGAACTTCACAGAGCTGACTCCAACACCAATTCAGCTACAACTGGCTGACTCTTCAGTCCGTTATCCAACGGGTATTGCTGAAGATGTCCCGGTGAAAATCCGGAACTACTTCATACCCGTGGATTTTGTGGTGCTAGACATGGACAACGAGAAGGATACACCACTAATTCTCGGGCGTCCATTCCTAAGCACTGCAAAAGCTCGCATAGATGTGGAAGCTAGAGAAATCCACTTCCATATCAATGGCAAGGAGGAAAAATTTAACTTTCGACCAAGATTAGAGCAATGCTCCATGATTCGAATCAAGTATGGGCCGAATGATAAACACATCAGAGAGGTCGAAGTCACAACTCCAAAGGTGGACTCACTCATTGCATTCATGAGAAGATTAATCTACAAGGAGAATATGTCGTTTCCACCACGCCGATATCCAAGGGCGACGGAATCATCTGGACCTTCCCAAAGGCCCAAGTCCACCAAGCCGCCAAAGAAGGAATGGCGGAAGAAGCAAGATAAGCCATCCGAGCCCATCCCTCCGGGCCCGGATGTGAAATGAAGACGGAGGAATGTCCATCTCATCGGACGGTGGTGGACCTACGCCAATAGGTTAAATTGGTAGTTATCCCACTTTATTTTTCATTCTTTCTTTTTCCACCCCATTTGGATTTTTCCCATTGCATATTTGAGTTTCCCTAGTAAGTTGAGAATCTTATATTCTCAACTATCATTTCTCTTTATTTGTTTTCAAAAGAAATTTTTTTATTGGATTAAAAAAGGGTTTTTATTTAAAAAATTTTTTTGAGCTGCATGTGGCTTTTCACCAACATGCTAACTTTATAGCCGTTGGGGAGCCATTTGCCAAAAGAGGAACCAGGGGGAGCCACCTGTCAGGTCGAATGAACCCCCTGGTCGGCCAAATAGGGAGTGGAGCCAAATTGGCTCCCCTTCCACTAACAGCTACATTTTGAACCCTAAGTGACCGTTGAAAGGTGCACCCTATAAATTGTGGCCGTGAGGAGCACTTCTCTTCACACACAACATCATTTTACACCTCCCCAAGTCACTCTCTAGCTCACATTGTTTTTCTTGCTCTTCATTGCAACACTCTTGCTCAAATCCATCCCCAAAAAGATTTTCTTTTGTTTGCATTTGCATTTTACACTCAAGCTTTCAAGAGCAGAAAATTCGTTGAGAGTTTTGTTTTCCAAACATCGCTTCTTTTCGGATTTTTCCCGCCTTGTTTTGTTCTTGCTTGTTGAACACAAAAAGACATGAAGAGGTTGTTCGGAAAGAGGAAGGAGGCTGCAAGCTCGAGCCATGGTGAAGGTTCTAGTGCACGCCTCTCTTCCCATGGGTACAAGCCCAAGGAGGAGAAGTGTGTGTGAGGACACTCCCATGGAAGAGAGAAGCAACCCACACCAACTTCTTCATGACAACGACCTTGACATACGAAGCAAAGTTGAAGATCAAGCACGCAGGCTTCTCCAAGATCGTTAGTTCCACCGCACCAAGGCTTACGATCCTCATTTGATCTCGAAGATAGGTATGGACTCCGAATTTTTTTCCATTTGGCATGCAATTGGATTTGATGACTTTCTCACATAGAGTAGAAAGGTTCACGCCTTCTCGCTATCCAATTCCTTTGCACGCTAAGAATAGGATTTGATGGTGTTGCTTTTAGATTATTTCAAAAAGAATACAACATCCTATGGAAAGAATTAGGTAGCATCCTAGGCTTCCATAAACAGTGTTGCTAGATTTAGACAATTTGCCTAAGTTTAACAAACAAAGTTTTTGGCATGAACTAACTAGTGAGGTCACATGTAGGGCTCCTAGGAATAGCCACATCCAAAACCCTACCTTACGCATCATGCATAGATGGGTGGCTTTGACTATGATCCCTAGGGGAGATGTTAGGGTTGTGCGAGATGATGAATTGAAAATTTTGTTTTCCATGACTAAAAAGATAAAAGTTGCTCCAGTCAAAGCCATGATGACACAATGATTAGGTTTCATTTCAAAATCAGGACCAATTGAATGCACTTCATTGATTACTCATATTGTTGAAAGGGTAGGAGCACTTAAATACTCTTCATTTGAATATATTGAAACTGAAAGAGAATTAATTGATGAAGACTATTTAGTGCAAGGACATACCCTTAAGCATGATCAAGATGGGTCCTTGATATTTTTCTATCTCGACTTTGTCAATGAAATTCGGTTACCTACCCAGATTTTCATTTGTACAAATGCCAGAGACTAACCATTGACCTTCTTCCCCTTGAGGAAGTAAGAAGAAGTAATGTCTCTGGCAGGGTAACAAGGAATTGTGCGAGGGCTGCAGCCACAGGCATGCCACCGATATTCTCTCCGTCCATGAATACCAAGAGGAAGAGAACCCAACGGGTTATACACCCGGATGTACTCAACCTCAGACGTATGAGACTAGGGGATCATCTTGGCAAGAATGGCAAAGGGATCCACCCTTATCCTCTTCAAGCTCTAGCAGCTTGCCCCCAATGTTCATGAGAGGACGTCGTTCCTTTTCGGCTAGAAGTCATCATGACTATAGCGAAGGAATGACGGACCTCACTAGACGTATGGAAGAACTTGAAGTGAGAACGGGTGACATCTACAACACCCTCCAGGAGCATGTTCAAGGTACCCAGGATTGGCAACAACACATGGATGCTCAATTCACCGACTTCAACGCGGCGCTACAACAACAACAAGCCGATTTTGCAGCATACTTCCGTCATCAAGGGTTCAACCCTTATCACGGAGGTAGTTGAAGAACAAGCTTAGGGGAGGACCCCCACTTGAGGTAACATGTATCACATTCCTTGCATATTTATTTTCCATCCATCCACCATCCACCTTGCATTAAAAAAATAATAATAAATAATATATAGGTTAGATTTGCTTTCATCAAATAAAGATGTGCGGTAAGAACGATTTAAGAATTCACATAGATGAAATGATGAATAGTTGCTCTATTTTATTTTCCTAAGTCTCTAGTTTACAACTTACTACTCCCTGAATATTGCTTTCATTGGTTTGAAATACTTTTACCTTAATTTGGAAGTCGTGGGTAGTGAAAGCTTAATCTAATTATAGGTTGTTGTAAGGCTAGAATTGGTAATAGGGCTGCTAGTCTTGGTTTGAAAGTAAAACTTAGATTTCCAGAAAAAAATCTAAAAAGAATTAAGTTTCCCTCAATTGATTGGAAATACCTACCAAAGCCATATGATGTTTATACATAGACGAAACTTTATGCATATGCTATTTGCTTTCACATTGAGCCTAGTCAAACTAGTATAGACCTATGTGAGAAATCATTCAACTCATTTTGAATTCAAGACTTCACTTGCACATGCTATACTTCTACACTAGAAGTAAGCAAAACGTCCATCATATCCACCATACCATAATAAAAAGAGAAACTCCATACTATTCATAGTTAGCAGTCTCTTCAAGTTATTGCAAAGAAAGGGAGTAGAAGACATGGCTACAAAAAGAAAACGAAAAAAAAGAAGCATGCTTACATCATAAGCATGAGAACAAAAAAAAAGAGAGAAAAGAAAAGTAGCCATGTTTCATCCCTGCAAAAGAAAGAGAGATTATACCAAAAAAGAGTTATCTCAAGTATCTACATCCACATCCACTCCATCACACATGCACTAGTCTTGAATCAAAAAGATTTGATTTGAATTCTCCTAAGGCTTACTCTTTTGACTTAGCAATATATGTGATGCAAATATGCCTACTTACTTTCCTTACCAAGCTCCACATACAAGCCATATTCAATAGGAATAGAAGAGGCATAGTATTTTGGTGAGGAAATATTTCCACTATCCACAAAGGAGTGACTAGAGAATCAAATTGAGGTACTTAATATCTAAATTGAATTCTCGTGGATTTAAGTGGAACTTGATTTCTAGGCTATGCTTGCTCCTTTTGCTATTCTACCTTTCAACTACTCATGAATATGAGAAAGCATAAGCCCCATGATAACTTAATAAGGGTAGAGTATCATAACCAATTTCTGCAATACTAGGTAGAGTATCTTGTTGTGCATTATATACTTTTGAAAATAATACATTGTAGCAACTCCTGATCATCAACCTAAAGTCTTAACTTTGCTCGGGACGAGCAAAGGATAAGCTTGGGGGAGTTTGTTGACGGCTGTTATATACCAATTTCATCCATCAATTTAACTCAATTATGTGAAGGATTTGTCATTTCTTGCACACACATCACCTTTCTATCTAACCCAATTCCACTTCGACTTGGAGAAATATGTGTATGTAGCATTTTATGCAGGAATTGAGGAAATGTAGAGGGACCAATCCTATAAAATATCATCCCAGCCAATCAGGCAACAACACGTGACATCCCATAGATCAAATGGCCTACAAACAGAAGTATCCGAGGAGATCCAACGGTGTTACACCCATATACATCAAGGAGACCCACCTGGCAGCCACCTGGAGAAAGCACACGAGAATTGGTGCCTTGACCAGGTTGACCGAACCAGTGGTTCGGCCGACCTCTTCATGGCGCCAAGCTCGGTCAAACTCCACGTGTTGGCTCCTCCCGGCTCCCTAGAGTCAATGGTGACTGATTCGTGCACTTTTGGTGGCGGGAACTGACCTCAACACTAGTATAAATAGGACCCCCTACCCCTCACTTCAACACACACCACTTGAGCTTCATCTCTATTGTATACACTATCATTCGTAGTCTTAGAGGAGTTAGGTTGTAGAGAGGAGAGTCTCTAGTCGCAAGTCCAAATTGGGAAAGGAGTAAGGAGTCTCCCTCTTCCCAATCCTACATTGGGAAATGTATGGCTCATGTATTCTTTCTTGTAATTGTGGCTTTATGCATAATAAAGATAGTATCTTAAGTCTCTACTTATACATATACTTGGGCAAAGCGTTTCTTATTTGATTGTGGAGTCCATGTATGTGGAAGGTATAGCTTCTATGACTGTTTCATCATGAACATATCTCATTGTCATAGAACCTATAGACCCCCACTATAGTCTAGTTAATTATAACATAAATAGGTTAGTATGGAAAATTATGTTGTGTATCAACATTGGTTCAATGATGATTCAATTCATTGCCTTAGGATGGATTGTGCCTAGGCTCTTAAGGTAATTACTTAATATGCTAGCATGGTGCTAGGATATCTAAGTAGCATTGGATGTATCGTAGACCCACGGATTGAAGAGGTAGGAAGTTGGTGGTGACAGCCCTATCTATCCTTTGTAATCCTCCACATTCGGCTATGCCGCAGGCTCTTGGCGGGAGTCGCCCTAGTATTGCTAGGGGTAAGCCCGTGCCCGATGTGTTGAACCACATAGCATAAGTATTCACTATTGATCTAGCATATGAATAATTAGTTTAGACTATGTATATGTACAATAGAGCATAGTAGGAGTACCTCCATAACTCTCAACCTTAACTGACCTCTAGGATCCTCTTACCCCCCCCCCTTAGACTTGAAAGCTTTTGTGTGTGTCACACTACCTCCACTATTATTTTATCCATCGTTACTAGATTCTTACCTAGACCTTTCCACCCTTTCCACCCGATGATTGTTATATCTCTTCCCTGCCTTCCTATGGGATCAAATAAATGACACCCTTGGGAATACTCTTAAGGGGAAATGCTACAATGATACTTCCGTGCGCTTGCAGAATTCACTCTATGATCCAATAGAACCATTAACAAGCATCTCTGACACATCAGTTGGAGATGTTTAGTTAATGGTGCATAAGTAATACCAACAAGCATTTTTGGCGCCGTTGTCGGGGATGATTTGTTAGTATACCTTAGGAGCCGTCAACAGTCACAACAACAGAGGCGCGCACCGCTTCAGCTGATCAAGAGAAAATTAAAAGGTCGCGCAGGAAAGCAGGATAAGGCTCCACCCTCGGGCTCGTCGCATCCCCCAAAGGTGGACCCAGGGGCCACTATCGGTACCCGGCATACCGAGTACCCTCGCGCACAAGCTAGAGGCTCCTAGGTACCCCGCCTCCCAGTAGAGGCAAGGTTTGAGGGTGCCACGTGTTCAGAAGAACCGGACCTGTCTACCTCAGATGCGGGGTCTGGGGTACACACAAGAGACCCCAGAGGAGAAGCTCAGCTCCCCCTCAGTGATGAGCTCCCAAGCAGCCACGTAACCAACAGGTAAAGATCCCTCTCCTTTGTGAGATAGGGCTCCGGAGCTACCACGTGGTCAGAGGCATTAGACGGGCCACCTCTCGTATAGGCGGGCTCCAGCAATGCCACGTGATCCATAAGACGAGCACTGCCACGTGATCCATAAGACGAGACTTGACCTCATCCACAGAGATGAGCCCCCGAGCTGTCACGTAACCCAGCCACTTGCCCTAGACGGAGGGTTGCAGGAGTTAAGAGGGTGGTGCACCTTGTCCCTGTCAAGGATTGAAGATATGCGGCTTTCCAAGACGCATGGCGCGGCGCATGCCTAATGTCAGGTATAGCTACGACCAATTGCATCGTAGTGAAGGCTCTGCAGGCCTATCCCACTCCGCCAAGTGGGTAGCTAACGGCGATAGAGATAGTTGGACAGGACATCCTCTGCCATTGTCAGCAACGGTGCATGGGCTACTGACGACTCAGGCGGCAAGACGACGAGTCTTCAAGGCCACGATCAGAGCAAGCTTATGCGAGAAGCCTTAGATCTTTAGGATAAGATCGCCCCAGGACCACCTGTCGGGCCTCAGACCCCACTTGTAAGGCATCCAACCTTGTCTATAAAAGGACCATACTGCCACCGTTACAAAGGACAGAGACATCAAATCTCTGATACACAAACACGCATACAATAAAATTCACCGTGGAGTAGGGTGTTACGCTCCTTGCGGCCCGAACCACGTAAAAACTACCTTCTCATACTCTCTCATACATGATTACAATTGATTGAGGCCTAAGCCCTAACGAATAAGAACATCTGTAGGCTGCTCCTTAGCAGTTCTGGGGGAAGTGTCACATTGACACATCGACAACAGTTTACAGCCCTAGACATCTAGCTTGTCGTAGACCTTTCTTGGGAGGCCATCTGGCGTCGCTGGACCCCAAGGAAGGGGGCAGACGTGAGAACCCCTCACACATTGTAGGTACCTCAAGCAGGCGCGCCTGCACTAGGATTGCACAACTCCACCAGGGGCGAGACATAGAGCATATAACTGTGTATATGAAGACAATATACGAAAACGAGCCTAGCATGGTTTATCATAAATTACCAAGTAATTAAATAAACATTTTAGAGAAGCATGGAGTAACACAATGATTCTTTTATATTTGCATTCATAGGAGGAGACAGGCTTTACAAAAGAAGGCAACGACTTGCTTCCAGATGACGAGGGAGGCTGAGTGCACAGGCTTAGGGGTTCGGGACCAGGCTAAGCTAATTGCGCACTCTAGGCCTAACCCTCCCGGAGCTTGGTTGTCCTAAGTGTTGCTCCTATACTTTATGAAACCTTTACACTGTCCAACTATTAAGCTAAGTATAACATATAGGGGTACTCAAAGCTCCGAGGGTAACTGTGATAGTTGTTGGGCAACTTGTCGACACTAGCTACCATGGGGGCGATGAGCAAGTGTCCCCCCGCCTTGCGTTTGGTCTGGGCAGAGCCGGAACTGATCTTGATTGCTTTGACTGGGACGTTGGTTCTGGTGTAGGGCTGTAGGTAGGGTATAGCGGACGAGTCGCGCTACTGGAGCTTGGCAGAGGCTGACTTAGTCCAGCGCCGCCCGGAGGAGGTCATGGGTCGTCTGCGAGTGCTTGGAGCTTCTCCAAGGCTAACACTATAGTTGTGTGGTATCTGTGCATCTTGAGGACGCCAAAGGGGGTCGGCATATTGAAGACAAGGTAGCCATAGTGGGCTACGGCCATTAGTCAGTACAGGACGGGCCTACCGATGATGGCGTTGAAGGGGAGGATGACGTCCACGATGTCAAACAGGATGTTTTCCGTCCTGAAGATTTTAGGTGTCCCGAAGGTCACCCGGAGGTGGATATTGCCATACGGGATGATGTTCTCTGGTCCCACCCCTGAGAACGGGCTCGAGGCGGTGAGTTGGGACACCGAGATCTGCAGCTGGTTGAAGGTTGCACGGCTGATGAGGTTGAGGCCGGCCCCGACATCTATCAAGACATGGTGGAGCCTGACATTGGCGATGGTGGGGGCAACCAAGAGAGGCAGAATCCTGGCTCCTGCCATGTTTTTGGGGCAGTCGGAGGCATCGAAGTTGATCGACGTCTCCGTCCACATGTGGTGCAACACCAGAGTGGGAGTAGGAGCTATCGAGGCCACTGCTCGGCGCATGGTCTTGACCGCATACCGGGACGCGAGATCCGAAAACCCCCAAAGATGATGTGGAGTGTCTTGTGATGCTCGTGGTCGCTGTTGGCATTGTGTGACACCCAGTTCTGAAAAACAATCCAAGCGCAATGCATGTGTGCCCAGGATGTTGCTTCACACATACACACCAACATCACAAAGGTAAATAGAAATAACCATGTCACGAATAAAATAAATACCTTGATTTTATTGCAGCAGAAAATAATCTAGCATAGGCGACTCCAACTCCACAGGCAATCGACGGTTGTACGCAAGCCTAGTGCTCCACATTGTCTTCCAAAATATCTCTTGATTCTACCAGTTGAATTAATGTGGGAATTGCAAGGGTGAGTACATGTCACACTCAGCAAGTGTGACAAAGTATGACATGTAGCTGAAAACAAGGATGATAATAAATAATGGCTATTTGCTAAAAAGTACATTTAAAATATGTAAAAAGCATCCTACAATGTCTATGTGAATTAATCCCACCATATCGCAAATAATTACAAATTATGAGTCCATCACCATAATTTACCATCATATCACATCTATCAATATTTATCCATCCATAAACCGGATTCTTACCATTATCATGAAGCATGTCCATTTATCACAACCCAAACCATAACCATAACCAAACTATCCCAAATCCCAAGTCCAACTCTAATCATGGAAGTTGTCTAGGTGCTTGTGACCGAGAGCACGGCTATCCTGATAGTTTTCAACACTCTGCATAGGTTGTACCACTTTACCCACATGTTCATGATTTCATCACCTTTCGGTGACTAAGAACGTCTATTATGCCTTATAACACTTTCATAGGTGTGTGGCCAAGAGATCACCAAATAGCCTTTCAGAAGGGACTACTAGTATGTATGGGCCCACTAAGGTTTCACCGGCAGGCTTGAATCTCCATTCTCCCACCCACGGGCCCCCTCGTGTGCCTTGCAGATCCCAAGGTAGCCCTACTCGACCCCCATTCCCTGCGCCATCCAATGGTCCACACAATACTAGCAGCACACCTAATTATTCAGCTATGCCACACCCATACTTGGCCTTGTGGTGGCATTGTTGTCCTGGCATATTCTCGGATGAATCGGTCCTATATCTAAGGCAAGCAAAAGTCCGTATCATCCAACCCATTTCACAAAACCATGCTTGCTTAGATCTCCTAAGTTCCATATTGCTAATGTAATCATCATCTTATTACCCTCCCAAATTCTAATAATTAAAGTTGTCAAGCATATTACTTAAGTTAACCATAACCCGTGTAGCGATGCGGTGCAAAAAGAAAAATTCACATACCCGACTCATCATATATATCCCGATGACAAGGGGTGGCAAACAACACTAGTAAACTCCTACGTATGGGCTTCCCATCATATTGACACAAGCATGCAATTTCACAAACAAAACATTTAATAAAACGGGATCAATATGATCAAGGACACTTGCCTTAATATTCCGCAATTCGATGGCTCCAGCATTTTAAAGTCTTGCGCATGAAAATCCTCGGATAATCGCTTCTCGATCATATCCTCTTGAGCAAATCGTCTACTTGCAATCAAGCACATACACATACAAACATATAATAAATGCACTGCAAATAATAATCAATATGCAAAATATGGATGCATGCAGAAAATATATTTGTATTAATAATATATAAAATTCTATGGCTTTTTACAAATTTTCTATTGCGATTTCCTATTTATTTGAGCAAGTTTGGAATTAATCAAATTAATTTCAGAGGCAAAATAATTATTTTAGAACATTAAATATGCAGAAAATATTATTAATAACTTACTATAATTTATTCTAAATTTTTAGGAATTTTTCTGGATTTAATTTGATACTTTATGAATTAACTAGACTTACTTTTCTTTATTATATCTGAAAAACAGATTAAATAATACTGAAAATATAAATTTGGTGAAATCTGAAATAACAGACTGATCTTGTATGATTTAATCTAATTTGTAAGCTTTCAAGTGTTTTAAGATGATTTTACGAAGATTAATGACTGCACAAAAGAAAATACGGCCTACACATATTTCAATTCAATATTAGAATTAAAATAGTTGTGTAGATCTAAATTGTAATACCTACCGTGTGCACATCTAGTCCGGACGGTCGTGGAATGGAGGCATAGTGTAGATGAAGTAGATGGCGCAGCGAACCTTCGGCGGCACGACGATGGCGACGCGATGATCTCCGGCGGATGATGGCTCCTTCCTTCTCTTCCTCTTCTTTCTCCCTTTTTCTATCCTCTTTTTATCTATGGCAGCTTGGTCCCTTTTTCTTTTCATCCTGGCGGCGCTGGCGATCGCTTATATTGAAAAAGAACGGAGCCTTACGACTCAATATAGAGCTGGTGACGGGAGTCCCGGTGCTCCACGATAGCCAACCGGCCCAGTTGCGGCCCGCCAAGCGAGCTGGCGCACTGGATCAGCCCGGCTCGGGCGCCACGGCAAGCCCTCTTTTTTCTGGCAAACTTCTAGCCCTCATGAACCATTCCCCAAAAACAACATTCGGCTTGTAGAACCTCCACCTGAAACTTCTAGAAGGTTCCGGAAGGTTACCAAACTTTAGGAAAATCCCATAAACTTTCGGAAGGTTCCATTTTTCTTTTTCTTTCTTTTCTTTTTGCTTTCCCCTTTTTTTCTTTTGCTCCAGGTTCTTTGGTGCGGTCAGGCCCATGGTGCGGCCGTGGCTGTTGTGCAGCCACAGCTTTAGCAAAGTTGACTTTTTTATTTATATTTTGTATTTATTTACATATTTCTTGTTTATTTATTTATATTATCTGTTTATTATTTTATTTTCTTTATTAAATGTTATTTTATTATTTATTCATTTATTTATTATTTTACTTATTTATTTATTTATTATTGTTCATTTTTTATAAATACATATATTTACTCTTTTCTCCATTATTATAATTATTATTATTATTATTATTATTATTATTATTATTATTATTATTATTATTATTATTATTATTGATCTCTAGTTATTTTTCTATGACACGAAATTCCTAATTTGTTTCCAACAAGTTTGGTCAATTAATTTTATGCCTAAGCATGAATGCATATGAATGTGCAATTTAATTTATTTTGATTTTCATGTTCTTCTTTTCTCTAATTATTTCTCAATTCCAATTAGATTCAAATTCAATTTGGTCATAGATTCTACGAATCAAAATGCATGATGATGCATATTTTAATATCTTACTTTATAAAAATAATTACTCTAAATCCTTATGTAAAATATTAATTTGCCAAAACTCGAAAATCGGGGTGTTACACATTGGAGCCTTCATCTTGGTGGACCACCTTGACGGCCCGTTCATGCTTCTGGTACTCCATCTCCTCGTCATCGTCGATCTTGGGGTCGACCTTCTGCTTGCCCTCCCACTGGCAGAAGGGTGCGCCTTCAAGACGTTGTTGTGCCCGCTCTTGGTATAACTCGGCGCACCTCTTGATCTCTCGGCAATCACTCGTGCTGTTGTCGCGAGTCTTGTGCACCCGGTAGGTCTCGACGCCGTCGTCAGTAGCAGGTGGCTGACGTGGGCGTTTGTCACGGTGTGGGGGTCTGGCGTTACCGGTTGCAGCTATTGTCGCGACGGGGGCCCCATGCAACGACTTGTTCTTGTCGCCGCCCCGGTTCGTGTTCTTCTTTTTGCCGCTACCTGGGCTATCAGCACCTTCCCCAGTCTGGTCGGCTTTACCCATCTCGAAGGCAGGCTGTCAGTGCTAGTCACGGCTTCTGCCGCCCTGGGGCACCGGTCAGCGATGGAGAAGAGCTCGGAGATGTCTTGCATGTTGTGCATGGCTAACTTCTCAAGAATCTTCCTATCACGTACTCCCTGCCGGAATGCCGCTATGATAGAAGCATTCGGATGTTGGGGATGGAGTTGCGTACCTAGGAGAACCGCTGGATGAACGATCGCAACATCTCCTTGGGTTGCTGACGCATGGCATGGAGGTCAACCTTGGTGACGGTGCATGTGTAGGAGCTACTGAAGTTCATCATGAACTATTGGCAGAGCTCTTCCCAAAAGGATATGGAACCCTCGGGGCAGGTTCATTATCCATGACAGGGTTGAGCCGTTCAGGGCGGTGGGGAAGTCGTTTGACAGGGTGAGCTCATCCGCTCCTGCGGCAAGGAGTGTTGTTGTGTTGATCCGTAGGAACTTGGCAAGGTTGACGCTTCTGTCAATCTTCTCTTGCAAGTGTGGCCAAAACTTGTGTTGCCACACCATCAGGCGGAGATACAGAGCCAAGGTTATGCACCCTCTAATGGGCTCCGCCGGAGAAGAGTATGTGGCGGCATACCGTAAGGGTCTGCTGTGCACCGTACGGTGAATGCGGTGCTGCTGCCGGCACGACGTGCAACTGTTGTGGAGCTTGCAGCAGAGCGTTCTGCTATCGTAGAACTTGCTACAGAACCTACTGCACCGAGTAATTCTTCTATAGCACCTGGTTCGCAGAGGACTGCAGGAGGGTGGTCGACCTCGTATAATCTTGATGAGGAGGCAGCTGAGGGTTTCCCTGTGGTACACCTTGGATGGAGGATGCCTCTTGCTCGGTCCCTTGAGCGCCGTATTTATCCTAAAGGTTGCACCGTCTCTCTCGCTGCCGCTCGATGATGACACGACTGTCTTCGTGATCTCGATGGCGGTCGAGTTCGACACTTAGGGCGACCGTAGGGATCCTGCCAGCGCTAGTAAACTTTGTGGAGCGGGAGTCAGTGGAGCAACTATTGATGGACAGCGTGCATGACAGCGACACGTGACGTCTCCCTCTGGCGGGAGAGTTTATGGCCGCAACAACGAGGTGGTCTATGTCATGGACCCACTGCTGAGCCGCTCCCTGGGAAGCGTTCAAGGACGGTGGGTGGTGGAGAAGGGCTCTGGATGCTGCCGAAGCGTTCTCCGGACTTGCAACCGGCGGCTCTAGGGGCGTTGACTGGGCCAGGATGGGTCCAGATGCGCCGCCCTGGTGTTGACGTTTCTTACATCACAGATAAAAATCCGCAAGCACACGGAAATTGTCGTGTAGCATTTCACCCGAGAGTATTTCCAAGGGTATTGTATTTATCCCAAAGGAAGGCAATGGAATAAAGTAGACACTACTCTTATGATTAGGCTATGGGATACTAATCAATTATCAAGACAGGAGTAAGTTGATAATATGTGTAGTGCGACACATACTTAAGCAATCTATTCTAAAGGGCAAATGGGTCCTAATGGAGATTAGACGAAGAGTTGAGGAGTTGCTCCTACAATGCTTCTAATATAAATATACATAGCCTAGGTTAGATACTAATGAGCATGTCAATGGTGAATCCTTATGCTAAGTTATTCAACACATTGGGCATGGATTTACCCCTAGCAATACTAGGATGACTCCTGCCAAGAGTGTGTGGCATAGCCGAACATGGAGGATTACAAAGGATAGATAGGGTTGTCACCACCTACTGCCTACCTCTTTAATATGTGGGTCTACGAGAAATCCAACTGTAACACCCTCATTCTCATGCATCATGCATTGCATAAGTTCATATACATATTTAACATTAATCCACAAAAAAAAGGAATGAGTTTAAAATGAATTTAAAGCAAAACAACACTTAAGAATTCTTGGAAGTGCAGACTTGTCTGTTTTTGGTGCGGACAAGTCCATTTTTTTCTCTCTGACCTCTCTTTAGACATGTTCGTTTTCGTGATGACTAGTCCAGTTTCGTCTCTGTAAAATTTTCGGACTAGTCCGGTATCCCGATTCCTTAAAATTTCGCCAAGTCCCTAGACTTGTCCGGACTTGTCCGACAACTAGCGGACTTGTCCGTTTTCCTCTCTGACTATATTTGGACAGGTCCGATTTGGTACGGACTTGTCCGATTTTTCTCTGACTAATATCGGACTAGTCAGGCCTTGCGCGAACTTGTCCGGTGATTGCGATTCTGAGTTGATCTTTGCTTCCCCCGACGTGTTTTTGGGTTTTACCTTAAGTGGGCCTAAGGACATCGTGTCTAACTCTTTTGGAGCCCCAGTGGGACCCCACACGGGCCTCCACCCTCTCTAAAACTGACCTCCTTCAAACCCTAATCCTCCACCTCTATATAAATAACCCCACACCCTATTTTCACATCTTTTTGCCACCTTTGAATGACACCCAAACCCTAGCTCATGGATAGTCGCCACCAAGGAGGGAGAAGGAGATCCCGAGCAAGAAGAAGAAGAGGAGGAAATGAAATAGGATCAAGTGATCAAAATCTCCATCGAGTTTTCATTCTTCATCAACAATTCACCATCAAGTTCTCTTCATTAACCCTAGATCGTCAAGATCCAAGTGCTGCCTCCAAAACCCTTGATTCATTGGAGTTATAAACACCTGGTATACCTTCTACTTCCTCTTTTTATGTGAATTCAACCCCGTTTCTCCACATTCATGTCGATCTAGAAAACCCTATTTCGCTAGTTCTGCAAAGGGCGGGTTGTCTGTTTCCTGCTGAATTAATTCTAAATTGATTCGAATCAATTCCACACCTGTCCAAACTTGTTAAAAACAAGTAGAACTAGTTAGTAAGCATCATTAACAACTCATTAACTAGTTTTTCTTCGCACTTGCATTAATCATGCATGTCATGACAAATTGAGTAATATATGTGCACTTATTGACTAAGATTCTTGTCTTGTATGTTTATTGCGCGGTTTAGACAGATTTGCGCTAGAGAGTGCTCCGAAGGACCACTAGCACCAGGAAATTGAAGAATTTGACCCAAACCAACCCGAAGAGCAAGGAAAGTGCCATTTAACATATTGATCCTGTTTTCACAATAAATGTTTTGTTTGCAAAACTGCATTGCTTGTGTCAAATTGATGGGAAACCCAAAATAGGAGTTTACTAGCGTTGTTTAACCACCCTTGTCACCTGGAATACATGGTTGAGAGTTGGGATGTGATGAGGACATCACTTCTATAGATACAAACAACACTCCGTTGAACATATAACATGCAATCAATAGAGTTCAGACAAAACAATTAATTTCAGAGGTGAGCTTGTTCTTATATGTTTCCTTATATGTTTTTGAGAATAGATTGCTACCTAATGATTTAATTGTGATTAGGATTCATGGAGAGGTTCAAGGAGTAATTGGAGGTAGTCTTAGGGACGTGGAGGACCAGAGAATACATTCAAAGAAGATGGAAACCGAGCCCAACACAAACTGAGTCTAGGAGCAGTCCGCACTAAAACAGACGCCCAGGACACATACGATCTCCGTTTTGGACATTCTACATATGCATGGAAAGGGGAGACGATATACTTTCAAATGCCGCTTGTCCCATGTCAAAATTCTTGCGGAGTTGACGGGAATCATCGAAACAAAATTGCGTTCAGAATCTTTCAGGGTGCTGCACCACTGTATTGGGCCATTTGGCCTTGTATCAAGTCTACATCTCTTATTTTCGTGTCTTAGGGTTAGGTCACGACTCCAACACCTCTTTGAACGTCCTCCCACCTATATATACTCCATGATGGCCACCATAAACAATTGGGTTTTGCTTAGATTAACAATTTCGCCGTTCAATTGTTTGTGAGACCCCAACTTCTCGATTTCAGATCGTGTCTTCTACGTTCTTGCTTGTGTTCTCGGTTGCTCTTGCAGGGAATAGCCTTCTTGGCGAGCTAAAGCGTGTGAATCATGGGTGATAACCAACGGAGTAGTGGTTTAGTGATTGCGGGGGGTTTTCGTGTTCTACTCATGAGCCTCGCGTCATCAACATCGAGATCTCCATTAATCGACTTATCCATTACCTTTCAGAAGATCCAGACTCAAATCACTCATCAATTGGTATCAGATTTCTAGGTTGCCCGTTAGGTAATTCATCTATCCATTACATTAGTTTTGTTTTTCATACCTATAGTCCACAAAAAAGCCACAAATAAAACTTGCAGTTTAGTAGACATATTCATTACTTTATCCAGACCACATTGAGCCTTTTGCAACTTTTTCTTTCAGTTTGTTTTGTTTACTTTGTGTCCGTGGTTGAGTCATATTGCTGGTTTATAAAGTTTTTTTGGTCTTAGTTTGAGTTTTGCATTGTGTTGATTCATCATTTTGAATAACGTTATCACGTCTAGATTAGATTCATCTCTGTCCAGTTTGGTATTTCAATCATATCTCACTCATACTAACTCGGATTTTTCTGTTCTTGTTTTTTTCCTGGAAATCTTGAGAAGTTCTATACAACTTTTGTATTCATCATTTTACCATAAAATGAAGTTATAATGGTCAAAATTACATTAGATATGAATATAATATTGATCTAGAATTTCTGAACAGTCTGTATTTCGGGGCCAATATCTACTATTGTTCTGATCCAAAATAGGTCTTCCATATACTTAAATTAAAGACGAGAAATAGGTCTGTAATATTGCTGTTAAAAGTTTTTGGATTTGGGGCCTATAAAAGTGCCAAATTTGCTTTGTAAGTTTGAGCAGAAAATATGTGATAGGGCAACAATATATCTTTAATTGCTTTGCATTGTGTTCTTCTTTTACAGCACATTCTAGAAAAAAAAAGACAAAAGAAAGAGGCAAGTGCAAAACAAGATACAAAAGCCGCACAAGAAAAAAAAAGGAAAAGAAAAAAAAACAAAAATCAGAAGTGCTTGCAACTTTTGTGTCCTTAGCGCTTCGATGCATGTCTTGCTAGCTTAAACTACTAGAAACATATTTAGAGCAGCAACTTTGACAAGTACTTTGTACGTTTATTCAACTTTACTATCTGATTTTAATTGTTGCTAATACTTGCTACATATAAGTGCCATCCAAGATACACCTTACTCTTGAGCAGAATCGATACACCTTTGCAATTATCCCATTCTTCATTGGTTTCTTCATATCGTCCTCCGTTTGCCACTTACAGTGTCAGTAAGAACACTTGTAACAGCGTGGTAACATGCTTGAGATTGTGTGATTCCACTTCCACATTGCCATTATCCTTTCTAGTTAATAGGGATAACATATTTTTTGTTGTTTTTGTTTGCTACTAACAATGTTATGTAAAAGCAAGAATCATGTATTATATGCTGAGATGATTGACATGATGAAGACGACGATGGAGTTTCTCACTCAAAATCAAACATCAACGGAGGTTTCACATGAGATTCAGACCACCTTTACAACACCTTCCACGAGAAGTAATTACATTCTCCCATCTCTTCCTTTTTATGATGGTTTTGGTTACGATAAATATATTGCATGGGAAATAGAGTTGTATAAAATTTTTGGACAATGGCATATGTGTGAGAGGAGAAAGATTAAAAATATTGCTAGTGCGTTAGTTGATTATGCATTAACTTGGTGGGGCAACTTGAGCGATTCAGAAAAACCTCGAACATGGAAAGATATGAAAATTCTTATGCAACAAACTTTTGCTGATGTATCTAATTGCAAAGATGAAATACTTGAAGTTGAGAAGAATTTTTTTGTTGTACCTCCTCCTATGCCTAACTTTTTGCAGGAACATGAACAAATAAATGTAGATGCAAATAAGAATGAGGTGTTGAACAACTCTTCTGAATTTATTGATGAATCAACCCATAATGCATTTGAACTTCTTCCTGAAAATGAGAGTAATGTTAATGAACAATGCTCCACATTTAACCAAGGTATGACATTTTCAGATATGATGAATTTTGCTACCAATCATGCTATCGATGAGCAACAACAAGATAAACCTTTTCATAATACACCTTTACCACTAGTTGATTTTCCTACTAATTCTTACAACAAAAATGAGTTGTGTGCTGATAATTATATTGTACTTATGATAGAACAACCAAATGAATTTGATACTTTATCACTCACTTGTGCTGAAATTAAGCATTTGATTCCAATTACATATGAAAGGGATGAGCTGAAATTGTTGTCTTCTCTAAATACTTTGGGCTATATTGAATTTGACACTCTTTGTGATCTAGATATTGTAGATAGAAGAATATTTTCTTAAACTGAATTACCTTTGTTTACAAGTAATAGTTTTGATGCTATAGGCAAATATGAACATAGTGGTATATTTATGGTGCACAAAGTTTACATATGTTCAAATGACAAAGCTCTTTTTGTGCTGCAACAAAACGGTAAAGTAAATGGATGCACTGTAGAAGCCCGCTTTTCAGAAGAACAAAAATGCAAAAATGCGAACTTAAAAATTTTGAAAATGGACTTGGAAATCCAAACTCACATGAACCATATGAGTTAACCATTGTTCACTAACAATAGGGACTTGTTAAAATTTTACATATAGAACATGGTTGCTAATGTATATTGGGACTTAAGGTGTAAAATCCTTAATTTCCAAGTATTCACATTTTCAATGAAAAATTAAAGGAGAAATAAAACAAAATTGAGAGAAACAAAAAGGAATTATTCCAACCCTAAAATGGGACATTCAAAAAAATTCAAATCTACGGCTGTAAATTTTTCTATGACCTTCTAATATTCCAAATAGACTCTCCGTAAAGTTTCAAAACTTTTGAAGCACGTTTTCCATTTATTGGACATGTACTGAGAGTTTAATCAAAGTCAACTTCAAATTTAAACTTTGTGCTTAACCTTGTCCAAATCAACTCCAAATTTTTCCCGAGGTCCCTTATGGTTCAGAAAGGTTAACTTCAAAGTTTCAGGATTTTTGAACCTAAATTACTATTTATTTCGTTGAATCAAGTATCACTGCTTGAATTCAAATTCAAACCTGAGTTAAAAATTCAACTTGCTTAGTTCTGAAATCTGATTGCACCATAAAATTCTTCACATTTTATTTAGTCATTTGGGCCAAAGTTGAATATTTTTGAAGCATGTTTGCTAGCTCTATTTTAAATTGGAAAGGAGAAGGGAGGAGTGTGAAGTGGGTCCCACATGTCATGTTTATCTTCATTACCACAAAACCGAGTTCGCTTCTTCCTCTCCCAGTCTTATCCATAGCTGCCCGACCGCAGTGCGGAAGCACTCCCGCTTCCAGTCCCGCTCTTCCCTCCAGCCCTTGCACCACGAAGCCGGCACCCCGCCCAACACCGGCCGCCGGACCGTCCGTCCGCTCGCCCTGGCCACTCCCGACGAGCGCCGTCGTTCGCCCGCGCTCGGCCGCCCACGGCACCATCCCGGCTCGAGCTCGCCTCCTGACGGCCGCCGCGACGTCGTCCCGCGCCCGACCGCCTGCAGCGCCGCCATGCGCGCCGTTTCCACCGTGCCTGTTCGCCGGCTCGCCCCCTCCCCGCCTCGCTGCTTTGGCTCCTCACCGGCGCCACCCCCATGCACCGCCAACGACGCGCGCCTGCTCATGCTCACCACAGTGAGCGCCGCGCCCAGCTCTGCCGCACGTCGGCCGCTGTCCGTGCCTTGGCCGCGCTTCACATGTGGCCATGCCACCGCCGCACCCCCTGTGCCCCATCACCGTTGTGGGCCGTGTTTTCCCTGCGCCCATGCCCTGCTCCGCTGCTCGCCGGCCGTCGGTCTTCTAGCTCACAGTCACTGTTGCCTGCACGGCATGGTCATCGCGGTGATCCCCGTCCATGACGCCAGTCGTTCTTGCCATCGCGGCACATCTCCAATTCACTGCATTCGTTTGCAGCACATACCAAGCCACCTCTATCCTTTGCATGCGGCTCAAATACTTACCATGCAGTCCCGTTCATACGTTGCGGCATTTCGTGTTGTGCTGTCCCAACACTGTCGCTGTCCTCGCATCCTCGGGGCGTTCCGCGCCATGGTTGCACCCAACCAGCAAAGCGAGGGATGTATGTGATGTATGAGATCCTAGAACACATCGTTGACACACCAGCATCGACAATTGATCCAAGGTTAGCTCTGATTTGTGTAAAGATTGGTCGGATCAATGCTGCAGTCAACCTGTTCGATAAAATGTTTGCAAGGGAAGAACCCACTTTCTTGATGTTTAGAGCTGGTCTGTGATGCAGGGGTAGAATGATGTGGTAATCGACAAGGACATGTGCCAAGATACCCATTGAATGGTGATGAAGCGACAGAATCAAGTACACACCCAAGATATTCGGCGCAATGCCTACAAGGTGAGCCTTGCCCTGAAATGCCTTGCTTGACGTCATCGAAGTCCGTTCGTGGTGACCGCTAATGGTACTCATGTTTCATCATGCCGTACGTCCATTTTCCGCATTGATATCATTCCTATAGAAATTCCCAAGTTGACCTCCTTTGTCGTTTGTATCACGTTGGCCTGTTCGTGCGTGCTCGTCATGCTCCACCATGAGCCGCGTCGACGTCATTGACCACATGACGTCTTCGTGATGCTCTGAGCCGTCATCGTGCCCTAGCATCGAGATGAACGATGCTTGTGATGTGTGTGGTGCTGGAACACAAGGACGACTCGTCGGACAATGGTTTTCAAGCCAAATTGGGTTTTAGTCGATGTGAGGGTGATTGAGTCCTAGGTATAGCCAAGGTGATCGATAAAATGCCTTCCAGGTCGAACCAAGGTGGTTGGTGATCACCGATGACCTATGGTTAAGTAAAGCGAGAACGTTGTGACCGACAAGGAAAACTAGACCAAGGGAAACCTTGGATAAGAGTTTCTTGTTCGTGTCGATGATGTTTCTTAACCGTCCGCAGAATTGCTTCACTAGGTGTGCCATTTCATCGATGACAGGTTCGTCGAGTCGCTTGCCGATGACCGAGTCGACATCACTAACCTTGTGACTCATAAGGTGGTGTTCAGAATTCCACCCACCACCATGGACAAGTCCGGGTCGATGAGATGATCTTCCCAAGGTAACAAAGCACGTCATCGCTACCTAGAAATGCCTTAAGTTCGAGTTCCAGGAGTTCACCGAGCTCATCTGGACAATCTTGCAAAGAACACTGCAATAGTGTCATGTAAGCACTTGAACGATGCTTGAGAAGCTTGCCGTAGAAACTACTTTACCTAAAAGTCATTTGAATGTTGTCTTGGTACTCACATCAGGTTAACAATCCTTGTTATGACTCTTTGAGTCCAAGCAATGTCGATCTCACTTCACTCCCAAGTATCGCTAAGGTCCAACCTTGATTCATCCTATTCTTGAACCCTGCAGCAACACTTCTCAGCTATAACTAGCTTTACTCCTTTACGAGTTGGAACAACTTCATTGGTCGACTGCTAAGTCACGACCTTCGTCTTGTACACTCCACTCATACGCAAGCTTTCGATGCCACCTTGACTCTTGGGTCATCCTTACACTACCAGTCCAACACTTCCACACCATTCAGCTTTATCGTCCTTGAGTGGCATAGCGCCGAGTGTTGAGTGCCAAGTTGCAATGTGTGCTTACACTGCACCTTTCAATTCACATCTCGATACTACTATGACCACTTGACTCCATCCTTTGTTTATCCACACAACAAAGGCATACCTCTTCCTTATAGTTAGTCTCACCAGTCTTAGAGTTGTTTAACTTGTTTAATCTAAAGTATATTACATTATGTACTTATATGCATATCATGGAGGTAGGAACGTGACGGTAGGTGATCGATGAGGAGCTTCGCTTGGAGGCGAAGGCCTGATGTCCAGCTTGAAGTTCCATGGCGGACTCTTCGAAGGAAGACCAAGCCAATAACAACTGACATTGATATAGAGTCGCAAACTAAGGCAAGCCCCGGTTTGCATTTAAATCATTTATAAAGTTGTGCTTTATCATTATGTTGATTAGTATATGAATTGTGAATTACGTTTAGGATGCTTGAATACTCCAGATGCATGACCCACATTCCCATTTGTTAATTGGGTAGGTTGATAGCTCGATGTGTAGAACTGCTATGCTAATGTTGTAAGTGATCCGGTAGAAGTCGAGTAGCTGGAATCTACTCGCGAGAGATGTAGGACATATCTCACAGGATTGGTTAGATAGACAATGGCTTAATATAATGAATCTGAGACCGGGCAGGGGGTGGATAGGAAGCGATGAGAATTGGAGTCTCGGTCGCATAGCCCTGCCTATGTCGATTAAGGCCCGTCTGTATGCGGCCCCTTGGAACAAGCTTGACTTGTACCAGCGACATACTAGATATATGGGCTCCAGTAAACTGACGTAACTCGATAACTGGGATGTCGAGGCCATTAACTCACCATCGATAGGGGTGGGTTGAGGACAATAACGTGTAAATCGGTCGATGGGCACAGAGTTGTTCCGTGCGAAGACCTTCTGTTCGTGGAGGTGAGACGGGTTCATCATTCGAGTTTCTTGTGAAAGGTGGCCATATACGACTAGTACTGAAGTGTTACATAGGTACTGATGTACTCGCTAACACTTCTGAACGTGCGTATGTGTCGTGTTGTCTGGGTGTGTTCTGATTGCAATCACCGTCCCTCGCAGTAATAGAGTACCACTTGTTCACTGCGCCGTGACATAGTAAATATTGAAGAAGTTAGAAGAATATGATATATTGAATTATAATTGCTTTGCAACCTTGTATGGCTTAAAGATAGTACAATTAAAAGTTTACAGTTTCCCCATACTTTACCTGTAATAGCATTATGTGCTTTGGGCATGTCATATCATCGGCAAAGCGATTCTTGTTTGATTGTGGAGTCTATGATGTGCCGTGCTTGAAGAATGTCATTTGCTACTTAAAACATGATTATAAGGATCCACTTGTAGGCGAGTCTATTTATGCTATTTCCTTACCTATGCTTAGTATTCACCCTGCATATGTCTAGTGAGACGAGTTAGTCTTGCTGAGCCTTATGCTCACGTTTGCGCTTTAACGATTTTCGCAGGTATTAGGTTTATTTCTGTTGTTCATGTTGTAATGAGATCACAAGGTATCGAGATAAATCTCATGTGAACTACGCCGCTGCTGAATGTTCTTCTTGTTGCTAGTGAGAAGCGTCCTAGGGCATGGATGTCTTCTCTCCTGCTTAGTTAGGTGAGATTATGAGTATGTATTTTCCGCTGCGTGTGTACCCCTGTTGACACTCTTTTGTAAACCCTTCTTATTATGAAATGAAAACTCTACATGTTTTGGTATCCTTTTTGTGTGTGCTGTTAGGTGTCGCATCGCATGGCACCACCCAATGAGATCCTCGGAGGTGTGAACTCCGGTCCCCATAGACATGGTATCAGAGCTTCATTGGGAATAGCACGCTCGAAAAGAGCCTATTTTCGAAAACTCCGAAGTAGTCGAGTGAGGATTAGCTATATGCCCATTAAGGACTATTACTAGTATAAGTTATAAAGATGGTAAACTAACTTGTTATATTATTCTGTAGCAATGCTCTGTCTTCAAGGTAAGAGGTAAGGTACGCCACCGAGAGCGGATCAATCTCGGTAAACTCTGCATACGAGGTGTGGTATATGATATTCCATGGCTTAGCATGGAAAGTCAATATGAGTCTCTGAAACTTTCCATGTTTCTGAGAACATATGACACACGGTACCCCAACGTGACACAAAATTAGTGGGAGCCCCCGTCTGGTGGTGTATAACCCGATAGTATGCATCTCTAGAACCATTCATGTTCTATGGGAGCATGTGAAACACGTATGTCCTAGCATGTATAAGCCGGTTCGTGCGGGGGTCTTTGTTGTACAGACGTAGTACAACCATGTACCTCGAGATATGACTTCGCTCGAGGGCGACTCACACTAGAGTCGTATGTATTTACTTTCATAAATATTATTGTGACTGCCTGTCGTGTTTCCCCATGCTGCCCTTGAGGTGTGAAGGTGTGAAAGGGGATTGTTTGTCTTCTGCAGGTACACTAACTCCGGTAGCGACCTGTGTAGAATACGTTTGCGAGTGATCGATATTAGAACCACCTATAGACGTATCCGGATATACCGGGTTGGACTTTTCTATTGGTAAGGCACGTAGTACCGTCAGTATCACATTTGATACTTTGACCATCTCCCACGAAAGAAATGTCTTCATATTCATATTTAGGTCCAAGTATCAGTTGCTGGTATCTTATAGACATTCAAGATTTGGCGAACCAAAGTTGTTTCTTTCCTTGCGAGAGTTTAGCTCGACTTCGCCGGAGTAAGACTTTGGTTAAGCATGAAGATTCATAGTAATATGCTATGGATGAGAAGGTCATCAAGTTCTCTTTCAAGTTCCATTTAGTTACAAAGGAAATGATTAGTTGTAAAGCATGTTCTAGCTATCGGACTTGAGTTTTGAGCTAAGTTTCAAAATTTGAGTTTGCTCCCAATCCTTGTGTTTCGAAGCCGGTGAGTTCTGTTTTCTAACAGAATTTGATCTGACTTTGAAAATCCATATCCCTTCAACCTGAAGGGCTATGGATGCAAATGGATACATTTTGGAAATCTCTTGAAGTATTCTATAAGTTTTCTATTGACCTCCAAGCCAATAATCCGTTGTATGGTGATAAAAATCTTCCCTAACTAAATAAGCAGCTGTTCTGAAACTGTATGAACAAACATCTGAATTTTTGCCATAATCATCTGTAGAAAGCCCCTCTAGTCTATTGTGATACATTTTTGGAAAGGGGAATAGCTATTCTAAAACTTTTCTATTCATTGTTACCTCAAATTCGGTTTAGAACTAATTATAAACTGGAGTTGAAGTTAGTACATGTGTCCAGTACTATCTGAAACAGCCAAAAAAATTTCTGAACTTTGAACAGCCATAACTCTTAAATTAGAAAATCAACCTAGGCATATCTATACATTTCTAGAAATATTAAAGAATCCTCTATCAATTTCCTATTCAGCGCTAAGGCTAAAACTCGCAATAACCAGGTCTAAATCGAAGTATCGTTTAAGGTGTCGAAACAGTCCATAATCTGAACAGGGGTGTATTCAGATGCTGTTTTGGATCGTAATTTCTAGTAGGCTTGTCGAAATACTTCATAATTTTCATTTATGTAATCCTGAGAATGTATGCAACCAGTTTTCTATGTGTTATTTTTGCAAATGTTGATATTTGTATATCTGAAAATTGTGGACAAATTCAGCCTTAAACAAAGGAGGTGCTGTCCAAATTTTCAGAAAAAACTGTCAACAAGCAAATGCCATATCTTCTAAACCAGAAGTGCTACGAGGGCAAGTAAGTACTCCTTAGAAATTTTTGGAAGTAATTTACAAGTTCTCTATTCAGCTCAAGATCAAAATCCTTTTCTATGTGGGTGAAATTTGGATAATCGCAGAGACTGTCCAGGCACACCCAAACTGGACAGCAATCTGTACACCTTTGAACTTAATCCATAACTCGCAGACCTTACGTCCAATAGGGTCACACGAGTAACCGTTGGAAAGGTTATGGAGTCAGATACAATTTTTATATTTGGCTCCAGATCTGATTCGGTCATCTACCTATCCCAAATCGAGTTTGAATGCAGGGTGGTCAGTCTGAACTGAACCCCCACTTCTTCTGAATGCTGAATTTCAGCAAACTTCAAAAATTCATATCTTTTGAACCAGATCTGATATGCATACAAATAAATACATTCTGGAAAGATTATTACGTTGCCTACAACTTTGTCAATAAGAATATTTCCAGATTTCGAACAGAAAAGTCTGAAGACTTTGGATCAAAACTGCTACTTTTTAAGCAGGTTCTGCTGAAAGTGCAGAAAATTCTGCTGACTTTACAATAGCATAACTTGCAAACCAGAGATAATCTAGAGGCAAACCAATACTTTTTGGAAATTTATTGAAGTTTACTTTAACTTTATTATTCACCTCAAGATCTGATTTTTCCATTAACTGGATAAAAATCGAGTTTGCGTCCAGACTGGTCATTTGTCACCATAGCCTGGCCAGTTTGAATCTTTTGGTTTTTGTTAGGCATTCAGTTCTCGATTTCAACTCGAGGAGTGTCGTAACCAACCAAGAGTTAGGACCCAACTGTTTACCAAGTTGAATGGAGTGTTTAACTCATTTGACGCCATTTTCCTTGGATTGACATACTAGTGTTTAATTTACGTGACTTGTCACATCACTTCTTGTGCTTTCGAGCGCAAGTCGTAATTTGCATCTCTTCTTTCAATGAGGATTGTTTGCAGTACGCTTCGACATCCTGGTTTGAAACATTAAGGGGGAAGGCGAGCACTCAAGTAATGGTGGTGTTCAACCATCAACCATGGTTATAACGAGTCGTGTCATCAAGAAGACGATCAATTAAGATTACATCTTCAAGAGGATCCAACATCCACCACCAGATTGAGTTCCTCTAAGAAGAGTGTGACTTCAACTCCACTAAATTGATCGAGAAGGATATCCATTCTTCCTGACTGATTGAAGCGAAGGTTAAGTGAAGTATCACTAGAGATGTGTCTAGAGATCTCGACCAGGTGTCTAGGGATAACCTTCGACATATAGTTAGTTGTTTTTCTTCTGATGATGATACTCCTCAAGTCAAATGGTAACACTAAGACCTAGTTGAAGATACAATCAAGTTGAGTAGTACATGAACAAGATTTCGAAAGGTCTAGGTAACGTGGTATGTTTTCCACATTCCTTATCAGTCCTTCTGTTATAAATTCCTTAACTGTGGTCGAGTCATGAAAGGAACGTTACTCATTGAGTGTCTTTCATGAACACGGTATCCAATCCTTGCAAATCATCAGACGGTACTTGAATTTTGTGGGTGTGGTTCATTTAGTCTTGCTCAAACTATAAAAGCTACTGCATCATGCATGTGCACCATTTGCACCATACATATGCACCATTTGCACCATACCATGTGCATATTCAATGCACCATACAACATATGATGCATCATGAAGCATCATTACCAATGAAACAGCAATGATAGAATGCATGGTAATACTAAAATTTAGAGCAAGATTGTGTACCCCATTCAAACTATTCTAAGGTGTCTAATGACTACGATCATTTCACCAGCTTCATTTGAATTCTTACATTGTTGATCTCCTTTCCATTGAGTGATACCTGGGCAACCGATCACTCAACCTCCCTTGCAACTAAACAGACACTTGAACTTCCGTCCTTGACTTGTTTAGGTTCAAGTGCTTTGATTGTTGCAATTATACCATTCTTCATTATATGATCACCGGTTAGATGATCAACTTTGTACAATCTGTGATTCTCATTACTCGCAAAGGTTTCGTTTGATTGTTAACCTTGCGAAAAGCCTTGGGGTCCATCTAAGTCCTTGCATTGTTATATGGTAACCTTGCTACACTAACTACCTTGTAGTTATCTTATGATTGAGTTCTTTGCTGTGTTGGAAACATATGAGGATGTTGAATCCTTAAATCCTCGTGTGCCACCGCAAAGGGTCTTCATCTTCCATTTCTATTGTTGAAGATGTTGATATACCCAAAAACCTTGTAGTCGCCATATCTTCAGTATTCCTGCGGTTTTGCCCACATAAGAGTGTTGAGTGCTTTGCTACTCTTATGCCACAGCTAAGGAATCCTATGGTTGACTAAACATCAAACGAGGTTAATAATTATTGTTTAACCTCGTAAACCATCTTAACTCATGTCAGGGGAAATACCACATTAAGTTGTAAGGACCTATGCAAAACCAAGCAAGAAAGTAAGAATCAATGCAAAGATAGTTTCAAACTATCATGGTGACCTAGAGAAGCAAAGAACAAGTGCTGATTCTTCTAGTCAAGACTAGGACAGGATAAGATGTCATGCAAGTGTAAGAGGACAATGATAAAAGTTCAGTAATAGACGTGAAAGTTTTACGACGTCATAGGGTCATGTCAAGCATCCTGTCAAGCTTTTCAACCTGAAGATTGGAATCACCTGAAACAAATTTTAGAATTTCATCAGATATCCCAAGATGATCACTACTTCGTAGAACCCAAGTCATTGAGAGCATTGTCATTTTCATTAGTCAATGACCCTCTTTTATGGATCGTTCCCTCATCGTTTCTGTTATTCTACTTGTTAGACTCTCGGGACGAGATTCCTTTAAGGGGGAAGGATTGTAAAAGCCCGCTTTTTGGAAGAACAAAAACGCAAAAAAAGCAAACTTAAAAATTTTGAAAATGGACTTGGAAATCCAAACTCACATGAACCATATGAGTTAACCAATGTTCACTAAAAATAGGGACTTGTTAAAATTTTACATATAGAACATGGTTGCTAATGTATATTGGGACTTAAGGTGTAAAATCCTTAATTTCCAAATATTCACATTTTCAATAAAAAATTAAAGGAGAAAAGAAAAAAAATAGAGAGAAAGAAAAAGGAATTATTCCAACCCTAAAATGGGACATTCCAAAAAATTCAAATCTACGGCTGTAAATTTTTCCACGCCCAGCTCTGCCGCACGCCGACCGCTGTTCGCGCCTTGGCCGCGCTTCACATGTGCCCATGCCACCGCCGCACCCCCCCTGTGCCCCGTCACCGCCGTGGGCCGTGTTTTCCCCGCGCCCATGCCCGACTCCGCTGCTCGCCAGTCGTCGGTCTTCTCGCTCACAGTCACCGTTGCCTGCACGCCATGGTCATCGCGGTGATCGCTGTCCATGACGCCAGTCGTTCTTGCCGTTGCAGCACATCTCCAATTCACTGCCTTCGTTGCATCACGTACCAAGCCACCTCTATCCTTTGCGTGCGGCTCAAATACTTACCGTGCAGTCCCATTCACACGTTGCGGCATTTCGCGTTGTGCTGTCCCAACACTGTTGCTGTTCTCGCATCCTCGGGGCGTTCTGCGCCATGGTTGCACCCAACCAGCAAAGTGAGGGATGTATGTGATGTATGAGATCCTAGAACACATCGTTGACACACCATCATCGACAATTGATCCAAGGTTAGCTCTGATTTGTGTAAAGATTGGTCAGATCAATGTTGCAGTCAACCTGTTCGATGAAATGTTTACGAGGTAAGAACCCACTTTCTTGATGTTTAGAGCTGGTCTGTGATGCAAGGGTAGAATGATGTGGCAATCGACAAGGACATGTGCCAAGATACCCTTTGAATGGTGATGAAGCGACGGAATCAAGTACACACCCAAGATATTCAGCGCAATGCCTACAAGGTGAGCCTTGCCCTGAAATGCCTTGCTTGACGTCATCGAAGTCCGTTTGTGGTGAGCGCTAATGGTACTCATGTGTCGTCAAGCCGTACGTCCATTCTCCGCATTGATATCATTCCTATAGAAATTCCCATGTTGACCTCCTTTGTCGTTTGTATCACGTTGGCCTGTCCGTGCATGCTCGTGATGCTCCACCATGAGCCTCGTCGACATCGTTGACCACATTACGTCGTCGGGACGCACGGAGCCGTTATCGTGCCCTGGCATCAAGATGAAGGATGCTTGTGATGTGTGTGGTGCTGGAACACAAGCACGACTCGTCGCACAATGGTTGTCAAGCCAAATTAGGTTTTAGTCGATGTGAGGGTGATTGAGTCCTAGGTATAGCCAAGGTGATCGATAAAATGCCTTCCAGGTCGAACCAAGGTGGTTGTTGATCACCAATGACCTATGGTTAAGTAAAGCGAGAACGTTGCGACCGACAAGGAAAACTAGACCAAGGGAAACCTTGGATAAGAGTTTCTTGTTCGTGTCGATGATGTTTCTTAACCGTCCACAGAAGTTCTTCACTAGGTGTGCTGTTTCATCGACAACAGGTTCATCAAGTCACTTGCCGACGACCGAGTCGACATCACTAACCTTGTGACTCATAAGGTGGTGTTCGGGATTCCACCCACCACCATGGACAAGTCCGGGTCGATGAGATGATCTTCCCAAGGTAACAAAGCACGTCGTCACTAGCTAGTAATGCCTTAAGTTCGAGTTCCAGGAGTTCACCGAGCTCATCTGGACAATCTTGCAAAGAACACTGCAATAGTGTCATGTAAGCACTTGAACGATGCTTGAGAAGCTTGCCGTAGAAACTACTTTACCTAAAAGTCATTTGAATGTTGTCTTGGTACTCACATCAGGTTAACAATCCTTGTTATGACTCTTTGAGTCCAAGCAATGTCGATCTCACTTCACTCCCAAGTATCGCTAAGGTCCAACCTTGATTCATCCTATTCTTGAACCCTGCAGCAACACTTCTCAGCTATAACTAGCTTTACTCCTTTACGAGTTGGAACAACTTCATTGGTCGACTGCTAAGTCACGACCTTCGTCTTGTACACTCCACTCATACGCAAGCTTTTGATGCCACCTTGACTCTTGGGTCATCCTTACACTACCAGTCCAACACTTCCACACCATTCAGCTTTATCGTCCTTGAGTGGCATAGCGCCGAGTGTTGAGTGCCAAGTTGCAATGTGTGCTTACATTGCACCTTTCAATTCACATCTCGATACTACTATGACCACTTGACTCCATCCTTTGTTTATCCACACAACAGAGGCATACCTCTTCCTTATAGTTAGTCTCACCAGTCTTAGAGCTGTTTAACTTGTTTAATCTAAAGTATATTACATTATGTACTTATATGCATATCATGGAGGTAGGAACGTGACGGTAGGTGATCGATGAGGAGCTTCGCTTGGAGGCGAAGGCCAGAGTGTCCAGCTTGAAGTTCCATGGTGGACTCTTCGAAGGAAGACCAAGCCAATAACAATTGACTTTGATATAGAGTCGCAAACTAAGGCAAGCCCCAGTTTGCATTTAAGTCGTTTATAAAGTTGTGCTTTATCACTATGTTGATTAGTATATGAATTGTGCATTACGTTCAGGATGCTTGAATACTCCAGATGCATGACCCACAATCCCATTGGTTAATTGGGTAGGTTGATAGCTCGACGTGTAGAACTTCTATGCTAATGTTTTTAAGTGATCCGGTAGAAGTCGAGTAGCTGGAATTTAATCACGAGAGATGTAGGACATATCTCACGGGATTGGTTAGATAGACAATGGCTTAATATAATGAATCTTAGACCGGGTAGGGGACGGATAGGAAGCGACGAGAATTGGAGTCTCGGTCGCATAGCCCTACCTGTGTCGATTAAGGCCCGTCTGTATGCGGCCCCTTGGAACAAGCTTGACTTGTACCGGCGACATACTGGATATATGGGCTCCAGTAAACTGACGTAACTCAATAACTGGGATGTCGAGGCCATTAACTCACAATCGATAGGGGTGGGTTGAGGACAGCAAGGTGTAAATCGGTCGGCGGGCACAGGGTTGTTCTGTGCGGAGACCTTCTGTTCACGGAGGTGAGACGGGTTCGGCATTCGAGTTTCTTATGAAAGGTGGCCATATACGACTAGTACTGAAGTGTTACATACGTACTGATGTACTCGCTGACACTTCCGAACGTACGTATGTGTCGTGTTGTCCGGGTGTGTCCTGATTGCAATCACCGTCCCTCGCGGTAATAGAGTACCACTTGTTCACTGCGCCGTGACGTAGTAAATACTGAAGAAGTCAGAAGAATATGATATATTGAATTATAATTGCTTTTCAACCTTGTATGGCTTAGAGATAGTACAATTAAAAGTATATAGTTTCCCCATACTTTACTTGTAATGGCATTATGTGCTTTGGGCATGTCATATCATCGGCAAAGCATTTCTTGTTTGATTGTGGAGTCTATGATGTGCCGTGCTTGAAGAATGTCATTTGCTACTTAAAACATGATTATAAGAATCCACTTGTAGGCGAGTCTATTTATGCTATTTCCTTACCTATGTTTAGTATTCACCCTGCATATGTCTAGTGAGACAGGTTAGTCATGCTGACCCTTATGCTCACGTTTGCGCTTTAACGATTTTTACAGGTATTAGGTTTATTTCTGTTGTTCAGGTTGTACATGAGATCTCGAGGTATCGAGATAAATCTCATGTGAACCACGCCGCTGTTGAATGTTCTTCTTGTTGCTAGTGAGAAGCGTCCTAGGGCATGGATGTCTTCTCTCCTGCTTAGTTAGGTGAGATTATGAGTATTTATTTTCCGCTGCGTGTGTAACCCTGTTGTACACTCTATTGTAAACTCTTCTTATTATGAAATGAAAACTTTGCATGTTTTTGTATCCTTTTTGTGTTTGTTGTTAGGTGCCGCATCGCACGGCACCACCCAATGAGATCCTCGGAGGTGTGGACTCCGGTCCCCACATGCACTAATGCTAACGGTAATAATGTCTTGGCAAATTTTTATAGTATTTTTTCTTGCAGCAGGGACAACATATAAAAGAATAGTATTGTTTGCTGCGGTTGTGCAATATGGACAACGCTCATTCTACCGCCAAAGCAAGCCTCTTTGTTGGACATACGAGCAAGCTGAGGACGGCTTGTCATAAAGAAGGGGAGAATGACGAGATCATGCACGTAATCATTGCACCTACAACATGGTACAAAGTTTATTTGTTTGGGATCCTAGATCAAGTGAATGTGCACTCTTATTTGATGGACAAGATCAAGATGGTGCACTATGTCGTCCCCACCTTGGCCTCCTCCTTTCATACATAAAAGAAGATTTGATGGCGTTGCACATTTGGACCAATACATGAGAGAATATGAACTTGAGTCGAGAACGACTCCAATTCAAGAAGGGGAGGATGATGAGGACATCACTTCTATGGATACAAACAACACTCCATTGAACATATAAGATGCAATCAATAGAGTTCACACACAACAATTAATTTCATAGGTGAGCTCGTTCTTATATGTTTCCTTATATGTTTTTGAGAATAGATTGCTACCTAATGATTTAATTGTGATTAGGATCCATAGAGAGGTTCAAGGAGTAATTGGACTAAGTCTTATGTACGTGGAGGACCACAAAATACGTTCAAAGATGACGGAAACCGAGCCCAACACAAACTTGTGTCCAACTTGGAGTCCATGAGCAGTCCACACTAAAATAGACGCCCAAGACGCATAAGATCTCCATCTTGGACGTTCTACATATGCATGGAAAGGGGAGAGGATAAACTTTCCAATGCTGCTGGTCCCATGTCAAAATTCTTACAGAGTTGACAGGAATCATCAAAACAAAATCGCATTCAGAATCTATCAGGGTGCTGCACCACCGTATTGGGCCATTGGGCCTCGTATCAAGTCTACATCTCTTATTTTCCTGTCTTAGTGTTAGGTAACGACTCAAACACCCCCTTGGACTTCCTCCCACCTATATATACTCCATGGTGGCTGCCATAAACAATTCGGTTTTGCTTAGATTAACAATTTTGCCCTTCTACAGTTTGTGAGACCCCAACTTCACGATTTCAGATCGTGTCTTCTATGTTCCTTCTTTTGTTCTTGGTTGCACTTGCAGAGATTAGCCTTCTTGGTTAGTTCAAGCGTGTGTAGAATGATTGATAACCAACGGAGCAGTGGTGTAGTGATTGCAGGGGTACTCAAATTGCTCGAGTGCCGCAGATCATCAACGTCGAGTTCTCCACCCCAATCGACTTACCTTTCGGAAGATCGGGGCTAACCTACTCATCAGGAAGGGCTTTTTACCTTTTTGCTTCGCTCTAATTAATTGGGATGGGAAAACAGCTATACTATTTAATTATGCATTAATGAGATTACGGTTATTATGAACTGGTTAATATGATATGGTAATGGGTGATCTAAGCAAGTCTTGTATATGGATGGGTTGGAAGACATGGTGGTTGCTTGCTTTAGATCTGAGGACCGGTTCATGCGAGAATATGCTAGGACAACAGTGCCACCACGAGGCCAAGTATGGGTGCGGCGTAGCCGATTAATTAGGATATTGCTAATACTGCGCGAATCATTTGGTGCACCAGGGATGGGGATTCGGATTGGGTTTGGATTCGTGGCGGGACTTGCTGGGATCCGAATGGCACAAGAGGGGGCCCTTGGTTGAAGATATGCTCAGTTTGAGGCATCGCCACCGGTGAAACCTTAGTGGGTTCGTACGTGCTAGTAGTCCCTTCGTAAAGGCTATTTGTGATCTCTTGGGCATACACCAATGGAAGTGTAATTGGCATAAGGGAGGTTTTTTAGTCGCCGATGGGTTATGAAATCACAAACACGCGGGTAAAGCAGTACAAACTCTGCATAGTATTAAAACTATCACGATAGTCGTGCTCCCGGTTAAGAGCACCTGGATGACCTACATGATTAGAGGGGTTTTGGATTGGGATGGTTTGGTACTTGTTGTGGCATGGTATTATGGTTTATAGCAATGGATATGTTAATGGTAATGAGAAATCTGGAATATGGATGATGGTAATGAAAGATGCACAGGTATTATGGTAACTACATGGTTTATGATGGGTTTACTTCACATACATACAATATATTGCTTTTCAAATGTTTTAATATACTTTTCAACACTTAGCCGTTATTATATTCATCATTTGTATCAGCTACATGTCATACTTTCCCACAAATGTTGAGTACGACATGTACTCACCCTTGCGATTCCCCCGCCAACAGTTGCACGTCAGATTCGGGAGTATAACGTTGATAATGTGGAGTTCAAGGTTGCATCTGCCGCCAGCTTTGCATGTGGTTTGATTGGAGCTGTGCCATATCCCTTTTGCTTAGATGCATAGTTGCTTTATTAGGTAATTCCTGCTGCATTAGTTCAAACTCGTCATTAATATTCATTAGAGCATGTATTCGAGGATATTCTGAATTGTGTAATAAAAGTGCTTAATTAATATTATATTGTGGTAATTTTCTGTATATCCTTTGTGAATGCACCCTTGTATGTGTGTTGAACGTCCCGGACACACATATGCGTTCACTTGGTTCATTTTTGGAACCAGGTGTCACAAATTGGTATCAGAGCCATAGGTTGACCGTAGGACGCAACCTAGATAGAATGGACACTTTAGAGCATATAGGAACACTCAGGAATCGATGTGTTTTTGCTTGGTGTGCTATTTTCTATGTATGTTGCTTGTGTGCTTAGTAGAGGATTGGGGGATGCTTTAGCATTGCCATGTCCACATAGGCTAGTATAGGTAGTTTCTTAGTTTCATATCCGTTGATGCATATAGTTGGGGACGTTTTTCTAAATTCTTCTCCCTTGCTTTTCTTTAGATGGTAAGGACTCGCAACCAGAGGGATGACAATGATGAGGAGGAGAACAATGGAGCACCTCAGAACAACAATGGACAAGGACCTGCTGAGGGAGCTATAAACCTTGAGCAACTATTGGCGATGCAAAACCAGCTCATGCAGACCATGATACAGACTATAGGACAGCTGCAGTCTGGCAACAACAACCATCAGCCTCACATGCCTGCACCGCCACCCCCACCTCATCATAACCGATTGGGGGAGTTCATGAGGAATAGGCCACCGACCTTTGCTCAAGATGATGACCCTATGGACGCCGATGATTGGCTCAAGTCCGTGGAGAAGAAACTTGCAATAGTCCAATGCAGCGGCCAGGAGAAGGTCCTAGTTGCTTCTCATCAACGAGTTGGAGCAGCTGTGGATTGGTGGGATTCGCTATGCAACGCCCACGAAAATCAGGGGAGGATCACTTGGGCTGAATTCAAGGAAAGCTTTCGTTCTCATTATGTGCCAGAAGGTGTATGATCCTAAAGAGGCGATAATTTGAGAACTTGAGGCAAGGAAGGTCAAGCGTTAGTGAATATCTCAATAAATTCACTCAACTCTTAAGATACGCCCCTAAAGATGTGAGCCGGGAGAATCGGAAACAATACTTGTTCATGAGGGGATTGAACAATGAGATCCAAGTACAATTGCTCAACTGTGATTATGCAAACTTCCAGAAGCTAGTGGACAAGGCAATTGTGGTGGAGAAGAAGGTCCGTGAGATGGAGCTAGATAACAAGAGGAAAACGCCGTGTCAAGGAAAACAACAAGGAAGCAATGTGCACCCTCGCTATTGTGACACCCAGTTCCAAAAAATGAACCAAGTGAACACATATTTGTGCCCAAGACGTTCAACACAGATACACGAGTGCATTCATAAATGGATAACCAGAAAATTACCACAAAACAAGATTAATTAAACACTTTTCTTACAAAATTTATAAAATTCTCGAATACAAGCTCTAATGAATATTAGTGACAAATTTGAACTAATGCATCAAAAATAAACTAAATAAAGCAACTAAGAAAATATGCACAAGGGTATAGCGCAGCTCTAATCAACACCACAGGCAAAGCTGACGGCAGACACGGCCTAGAACTCCGAATTATCGTCGTTATACTCCCAATCCTGACCTGCAACTGTTGGTGGGGAAATTGCAAGAGTGAGTACATGTCGTACTCAGCAAGTGTGGAAAGTATGACATGTAGCTGGTATAAATAACGAATATAACAAAGGCTAAGTGCTGAAAAGTACATTTAAACATTTGAAAAGCAATATATTATATGTATGTGAAGTAAACCCATCATAAAACATGTAATTACCATAATACCAGTCCATATGAAATATCCATCACCATTACCATTAACCATATCCAATACTATAATCCAATCCATCCACATACCATGCTTGCTTAGATCACCCATTACCATATCATATTAACCAGTTCATATTAACCATAACCTCATTAATGCATAATTAAATGTTACAGTAGTTTTCCCATCCCATCTAATTGAGCGAAGCAAAAAGGTAAAAAGCCCTTCGCGACTCTCTACCATGTATTCCAGGCGACAAGGGTGGTTAAAAAAGATAGTAAACTTCCTATCATAGGGATTCTCATCAAATTGACACAAGCATGCAGTTTTGAAAAAAAAAACATTTATTGTCGAAACAGGATCAATATGTTCAAGGACACTTGCCTTGCTCTTGGGCTTGATTTGGGTAAAAGCCTTCAAATTCCTGGTACTGGAGGTCCTCCGCGGCACTCTCTAGCGCAAATCCGTCTAAACCGCGCGATAAACATACAAGACAAGAATAACAATCAATAAGTGCACATATATTACTCAATATGACATGACATGCTTGATTAATGCAAATGCAAAGCAAAGCTAATTAATGAGTGGTTAATGATGTTTACTAACTAGTTATAATAGCTTTTAACAAGTTTGGACAGGTTTGGAATTTATTCGAATCAATTTAGATTTAATTCAGTAGAAAACAGTCAACAAAGTTGGACTAGTCCATTGTAGGGCCGAACTAGTCCGCCCTTCGCAGAACCAGCGGATTAGGTTTTCTAGATCGACATGAATTTGGAGAATTGCGGTTGAATTCACGTGAGAAAGAGGAAGTAGAAGGTATACCTGGTGTTTAGAACTCCAATGAATCAAGGGTTTTGGAGGCAACACTTGGATCTTGATGATCTAGGGTTGATGAAGGAACTTGATGGTGCATTGTGGATGAAGAACGAAAACTTGATGAAGATCTTGATCACTTGATCCTCTTCCATTTTCTCCTCTTCTTCTTCTTGCTTGTATCTCCTTCTCCCTCCTTGACGGCGGTTGTCCACGAACTAGGGTTTGGGGTCTTTCAATTGAGGCAAAAGGATGTAAAGTCAAGGGGTGGGGTTTTTTATATAAGGGTGGAGGGCTAGGGTTTGATGGGTTTCGAGTTTGAGGAGGGTGGAGGCCGGTGTGGGGTCCCACATGGGCTCCAAAAAGAGTTAGACACGACGTTCATAGGCCCATTTAAGGTAAAACCCAAAAATACATTGTGAAACAAAAGATCAACCTGGAATCGCGATCACCGGACAAGTCCAAAAAAGGCCGAACTAGTCCGAAGTTAGTCACAGAGATATCGAACAAGTCCAGACTAGACGTCGGACAAGTCCGAACTTAGTCAGAAGAAAAATAGACAAGTCTGGCAAAAACCGGACAAGTCCAATTTTTGTCAGAGGGGAAAGTAGACAAGTCCGCTAGATGTCGGACATGTCCGGACAAGTCTAGGGACTTGGCAAAATTTCAAGGTTGGGATGACCGGACAAGTCCGATAATTTTACAAAGACGGAACTGGACTAGTCTGCAGCAAGAAAGGATAAGTCCACACTCCTCAGAACTTTTGAGTGTGGTTTTGCTTTAAATTCATTTAAACTCATTCCTTTTTATGTGGATCAATATGAAACATGTAAATGAACTTATGCAATGCATGATGCATGAAAATGAGAGTGTTAAAAACCTACCCCCCCCCCCCTTAAAATGAATCTCGCCCTTAAGATTCGACGCGGAAGAGAAGAGATAGGAGATCATCTTCCAGCTCCCAAGTTGCCTCTGATTCTGTGTGACGCTTCCATTGAACTTTACACCATCTAATAATCTTGTTTCTTGTGACCCTGTGCTTGGTTTCCAAGATTTTGACTGGGTGCTCGGCAAAAGTCAAATCTCCCTCAAATTCCAATTCTTTCATTGGCACTTGTTCTTTCGGCACTCTCAAGCACTTCTTGAGCTGGGAAACATGAAACACATCATGATCATCCCATAAGTGAGCTAGCATCTCCAACTTATATGCTACTTCTCCTCTTTTGTCCAAAATCATGAATAGTCCAATATATTGAGGTGCTAGCTTTGATACCAATTGATAGAAAAAGATGATGGATGAGTCCCGATCTTCCGAAAGGTAATGGGTAAGTCGATTGATGGAGATCTCGACGTTGATGATCCGAGGCTCTCGAGTAGAACACGAACAGCCCCTGCAATCACTACACCACCGCTCCGTTGGTTATCAACCGTGCTTCACACGATTGACCTCGTCAAGAAGGCTAATCCCTGCAAGTGCAACCGAGAACACAAGCAAGAACGTAGAAGACACGATCTGAAATCGCGAAGTTGGGGTTTCACAAACTGTAGAACAGCGATATTATTAATCTATGCAAAACCCAATTGTCTATGGCAGCTACCATGGAGTATATATAGGTGGTAGGACGTCCAAGGGGGTGTTAGGGTCGTGACCTAACCTTAAGACACGAAAATAATGGACTTAGACTTGATACAAGGCCCAATGGCCCAATACGGTGGCGCAGCACCCTGACAGATTCTGTACTTGATTTTGTTTCGACCATTCCCGTCGACTCCAAAGGAATTTTGACATGGGACCGGTTCCATTGGAAATTTTATCCTCTCCCCTTTCCGTGCATATGTAGAACGTCCAAAACGGAGTCCGTATGCGTCCTGGGCGTCCGTTTTAGTGCGTACTGCTCCTGGACTCCGAGTTGGATACGATTTGGAGTTTGGTTCGGTTTCCATCTTCTTTGAACGAATTCTCTGGTCTTCCACGTCCCTAATACTCCCTCCAAGTACTCCTTGAACCTATCCATGGATCCTAATCACAAATAAATCATTAAGTAGCAATCTATGCTCAAAAACATATAAGGAAATATATAAGAACGAGTTCACCTCTGAAATTAATTGTTGTGTATGAACTCTATTGATTGCTTCTTGTATATTCAGTAGAGTGTTGTTTGTATCCATATAAGTGATGTCCTCATCACCTCTTATGACCTCTCATTGGTGACACTTTGAGATAAACAAAATCTCCCACTTCAAAGGCTAGTTTCCTTCTCCTATTGTCTGCATAGCCTTTTTGCCTTGACTGAACAGCTCTCAAATTCCCACTAATAATCTGAACTTGTTTTTCAACTTCTTGCAGCATGTCAGGTCAAAGTACTTGATTTTCTCCTGTCTCATTCTAGAACAATGGTGTCCTACACTTACTCCCTTATAGTGCTTCAAATGGTGACATCTTCAAGCTTGCTTGGTAACTATTGTTATATGAGAATTCCACATATGGCAAGCTCTTGTCCCAACCTTTCCCATGCTTCAATGCGCAAGCTCTTAACATGTCCTCAAAAATTTGATTGGTTCTCTCAATTTGCCCATCCATTTGAGGGTGATATGCTGAGCCGAAATTCAACCTTGTTCCCAATGCTTCATGTAATTTCCGCCAAAACCTGGAGGTAAATTGAGAACCTCTATCCAATACTATCTTCTTCGGGACTCCATGTCGGCACACAATATGCTGCATATATAGGTCTGTCAGTTGTATTGTAGTATACTTGGTCTTGACAGGGATGAAGTGACCTGACTTGGTCAACCGATCCACAATAACCCAAACTGAGTCATAACTAGACTGGGTACGCGGTAAACAAACTATAAAGTCCATACTGATTTCTTCCCACTTCCATTCTAGAATCTTCAATGGCTGCAATAATCTGACATATTCGGTTATGTCCTTCATACTAAAGCACCAATAACATGTCTTCAAGCTCTTGTACATCTTTGTACAACCGGCACGGATTGGGTATAGCGAGTCATGTGCCTCTTTTAATATTGTTTCCCGAATATGCTTCACATTAGGCACGGCAATCCTTTTTCCAAGCCATAAAGTACCATGTCATCCTCATGAAACCTGAATTCTCTCCCTTCTTGGGTCCTTTCCTTGGTCTCCTAAATTTCCTCATCCTTGGTTTGACCTTCTCGAATCTCTTGCTCTATGGTCGGATTTAACTCTATTATCCCAATCTCATTTACAAATCCAAGATTCAACCGCTCAAACTCCTTGCATAGGTCGGATGGAATTCTCAAAACGTGAGCTGATGACTTACTCCCTTCCGACTCAAAGCATCGACCACTACATTAGCCTTTCCTGGATGATATTTGATTCCAACATCATAGTCCTTGACGAGATCCAACCACTTCGTTGCCTCAAATTCAGGTCCGTTTGCGTGAATATGTACTTGAGACTCTTGTGGTCCGTATAAATTTCACACCTATGTCCAAGGATGTAATGTATCCAAATCTTCAATGCATGTACCATGGCTGCAATTTCCAAATCATGTGTTGTATAATTTTGCTCATGTTTCTTCAATTGTCTTGATGCATATGCAACCACTTGACCTTCTTGCATGAGCACACATCCAAGTCCTTGTCTTGATGCATCAAAATAAATATCAAACTCTTGCTCATGTCCGGCAATATCAAAACTGGGGTTGTGGTTAACCTTTTCTTCAACTCCTCAAAAATTTCTTGACAAGCTTCAGTACATTGGAAAGCTTTCCCCTTCATTAGCAATTTTGTCATGGGCTTGGCTATCTTGGAAAAGTCTTTAATAAATCGATGGTAATATCCAGCCACTCTAAGGAAACTCCAGATCTCCTTTACATTCCGTGGGGGCTCACACTTTAGCACATCTCTCACGTTTCCTGGGTCAATCGACACTCGTCCTCATGTGATGATATGACCCAAAAATGACACCTCTTTCAACCAAAACTGGCACTTGCTGAACTTAGCATACAATTGATGCTCCCTCAATTTCTGCAACGTAAGCCTCAAATCTTCCTCGTCACTCTTCGAGTAGATCATAATATCATCAATGAACACCACTACAAACTTATCCAGGTACTCCATGAAGAACTTATTCATGAGGTACATAAAGTAGGCAGGTGCATTTGTCAATCCAAAGGACATAACTGTATACTCATAAGATCCATATCGTGTCTGAAAAAGCTGTCTTGGATATGTCCGATGGTCTAATCTTCATTTCAAAGTATCCCTAACTCAAATCAATCTTGGAGAAGACACAAGCACCATTCATCTGATCAAACAAGTCTTCTATGAGTGGCAAGGTGTACTTGTTCTTGATGGTCACCTCATTTAGAGCTCGGTAATCCACACACATCCTTTGTGATCCATCCTTCTTATCCACGAAGAGAACGGGCGCTACCCAAGGTGAAGCGCTTGGGTGAATAAAACCCTTCTCTAGTTGCTCTTGAATCTGCTTCTTGAGCTCCACTAACTCCTTAGGAGGCATCTTATATGGCCTCTTAGCTATAGGTGCAGTTCCAGGTATTAATTCAATAACAAATTCAATGCCGCGATCAGGTGGCATACCTGGCAACTCATCCGAAAACACATCCAATAATTCATGCACCACTAGAATTTCCTCAATTGCGGCACCATCCATGTGATTCAACTCCAATTGCTTCGGTGCATGTTGAGATGTTTCAAACTCTATGGTGATCCCTTCCTCATTGGTCAACTTCACCGTCTTTGTGGCACATTCAATAACTCCATTGTGCTTCCTTAACCAGTCCATACCAAGTATAATGTTCCATCCTTGAGAATCCAAGACAACGAGGTTGGCAAAGAAGTCTACACCCCTTATTCTAAGGCTTATTTTTGGACATACTATATTTGTCCTCATCTCTCCTCCAGGAGACTTAACCAATAGAGTAAACATCATATGAGAGATAGGCAAACTATACTTGGCAACATATTTCAATGCAATGAATGAATGCGATGCTCTAGAATCAAATAACATAGTCGTCGGGTTGGAGTTTGCAAGAAACATGCCAATGCCACATCATCCTCTTGTTGAGCTTCCTCCATAGAGACATGGTTCACGTTGCCAGAAGCAAAATTCTGTTGTCTGCGGTTGCCTTGTGGCGCTCCTCCATTTGGTCTTGGGTTCTATTTTGGAGCATTGCTTCCTTGACCAAGGCCTGACTTAGGACATTGAACTGCAAAGTGTCCTGCTTCTCCACATGTATAGCACTTCCTAACTGCACCAGAATTATTGGGGCGAACTTGGTTCTGAACATTTGCACCAGGAAAGTTGGCAGGAGGTGCAAAAGGCATTGGAGGCCTCTGCTTCCATGACAGGGTGTTGTTGCACAAACTAAGCTAGACTTGGTCCATAACCAGGCGCTGTATAGGAGTAGAAGAACTGTAATATGGCGCATTGGGTGGTGCAAAGCGAGGGCACACATTACTTCCTTGTTGCTGTCCTTGATATGGCGCATTCCTCTAGGTGTCTTGCTCCATATCACGAACTTTGTTCTCAACCACTATTGTTTTGTAACTAGCTTCTGGAAGTTTGCATAATCACAATCCAGCAACTGCACCTGGATCTCATTGTTCCAGCCCCTCGTGAACAAGTATTGTTTCTGACTGTCCCAGCTCACATCCTCAAGCGCATATCTCGAGAGTTGAGTGAATTTATTGAGGTATTCACCCACACTCGATCTTCCTTGCCTCAAGTTCTCAACCTCTTGCCTTTTCAAGATCATAACACCTTCCAGCACATAATGAGAACGAAAGCACTCCTTGAATTTAGCCCAAGTAATTGATTTTCATGGGCGTTGCATAGCAAATCCCACCAATCAGCAGCTGCTGCAAACAGTTGATGAAATGCGAATAGCACCTTCTCCTGGTCACTGCGTTGGACTATTGCAAGTTTCTTCTCCACCGACTTGAGCCAATCATCAGTATCCATAGGGTCAGTAGCTTGAGAAAAAGTCGGTGGCCTGGTTTTCATGAACTCTCCCAACCTATTATGAGGAGGCGGGGGTGGCGGTGGAGGCATGTGGGGCTGATTGTTATCTTTGCCAGCCTGCAGTTGTCCCATATTCTGTATCATGGTCTGCATGAGCTAGTTCTGCATGGCCAATAGCGCTCAAGATTGATAGCTCCCTAAGCAGGTCCTTGTCCATTGTTGTTCTGAGGTGCTCCATTGTTCTCCTCCTCATCATTAGCATCCCTCTGGTTGCGAGTCCTTACCATCTGAAGAAAAGCAAGAGATAAGAATTTAGAAAACGTCTCCAACTATATGCATCAAGGGGTATGAAACTAAGCAACTACCTATACGAGCCTATATGGACATGGCAATGCTATAGCACCCCAAAATTCTCTACTAAGCACACAAGCAACAATACATAGTAAACAACACACCAAGCAAAAACACATCGATTCATGAGTTCTCCTACATGCTCCAAAGTGTCCATTCTATCTAGGTTGCGTCCTACGGTCATCCTTTGGCTCTGATACCAATTTTTGACACCCGGTTCCAAACAAATGAACGAAGTGAATGCATATGTGTGCCCAGGACATTCAACACACATACACAAGTGCATTTACAAAAGAATAACCAAAAATTTACCACAGAACAAGATTAATTAAGCACTTTTATTACAACATCTATAAAATCCTCAAATACAAGCTCTAATGAATATTAATGACAAATTTGAACTAATGCAGCAGAAATTAAACTAAATAAAGAAACTAAGCAAATAGGCACAAGGGTATAGCGCAGCTACAATCAACACCACAGCTCAAAGCTGACGGTAGACACAACCTAGAACTCCGCATTATCATCGTTATACTCCCAATCCTGACCTGCAACTTTTGGTGGGGGAATTGCAAGGGTGAGTACATGTCATACTCAGCAAGTGTGGAAAGTATGACATGTAGCTGGTACAAATGATGAATATAATAAACGCTAAGTGCTGAAAAGTACATTAGACCATTTCAAAAGTAATATATTATATGTACGTGAAGTAAACCCATAATAAACCATGTAATTACCATAATACCATACCATATTCAATATCCATCACCATTACCGTTAACCATATCCAATACCATAATCCAATCCATCACATACCATGCTTGCTTAGATCGCCCATTATCATATCATATTAACCAGTTCATATTAACCATAACATCATTAATGCATGATTAAGTGGTACAGTTGTTTTCCAACCCCATCTAATTAAGCAAAGCAAAAAGGTAAAAATCCCTTCTCGACTCTCTACCATGTACTCTAGGTGACAAGGTTGGTTAAAAAAGATAGTAAACTTCCTATCATAGGGATTCCCATCAAATTGACACAAGCATGCAATTTTGAAAACAAACATTTATTGTCGAAATAGGATCAATATGTTCAAGGACACTTGCCTTGCTCTTAGGCTTGATTTGGGTCAAAGCCTTCAAATTCCTGGTACTGGAGGTCCTCCACAGCACTCTCTGTGCAAATCCGTCTAAACCGTGCGATAAACATACAAGACAAGAATCACAATCAATAAGTGCACATATATTACTCAATATGACATGGCATGCATGATTAATGAAAATGCGAAGCAAAACGAGTTAATGAGTGGTAATGATGTTTACTAACTTGTTCTAAAAGATTTTAACAAGTTTGGATAGGTTTGGAATTGATTCCAATCAATTTAGATTTAAGTCAGCATAAAACAGACAGCAAAATCGGACTAGTCTGCTATAGGGCCGGACTAGTCCCCCTTCACAGAACCATCGGATTAGGGTTTTCTAGATCGACGTGAATTTGGAGAATTGGGGTTGAATTCACATGAGAAATAGGAAGTAGAAGGTATACCAGGTGTTTATAACTCCTATGAATCAAGGGTTTTGGAGACAACATTTGGATCTCGACGATTTAGGGTTGATGAAGGAACTTGATGGTGAATTCTTGATGAAGAATGAAAACTTGATGGAGATCTTGATCACATGATCCGCTTTCGTTTCCCCCCTCTTCTTCTTCTTGCTCGGGATCTCCTTCTCCCTCCTTGATGGCGGCTCTCTACAAACTATGGTTTGTGGTCTTTCAATTGAGGCAAAAGAATGTAAAGTCAAGGGGTGGGGTTGTTTATATAAGAGTGGATGGCTAGGGTTTGATGGGTTTCGACTTTGAGGAGGGTGGAGGCCGATGTGGGGTCCCACATGGGCTCCAAAACGAGTTAGACACGACGTCCTTAGGTCCACTTAAGGTAAAATCCAAAAACACTTCATGAAACAAAAGATCAACTCGGGATCGCGATCACTGGACAAGTCCGAAAAAGGCCGGACTAGTCCGAAGTCAGTCAGAGAGATATCACACAAGTCCGGACTAGACGTCGTACAAGTCCGAACTTAGTCAGAAGAAAAAGAGACAAGTATGGCCAAAACCGAACCAGTCCAATTTTAGTCAGAGGGGAAAACGGACAAGTCCACTAGATTTCGGACAAGTCCGAACAAGTCTAGGGACTTTGCAAAATTTCAAGGTTGGGATGACCAGAATAGTCCGCTATGGGCCGGACAAGTCCAAAAATTGTACAGAGAAAAAACCAGACTAGTCCACTTTGGAGTCATTAAATGTGCCACAAAGAAGGTGAAGTTGACCAGTGAGGAAGGGATCACCATAGAATTTGAAGCATCTCAACATGCTTGCAGCGGAGCGTTCTGCTTTCGCAAAACATGCTACAACACTTGCTACGCTGAGTAATCTGCTATAGCACCTGGTTTGCACAGTACTGCAGGAGGGCGGTTGACCCAGCATGATCTTGATGAGAAGGCGGCTGAGTGTTTACCTATGGTGCACCTTGGACAGAGGACGCCTCCTGCTCGGGCCCTTGAGGGCCGTACACGGCCTCAAGGCCGTGCTGTCTCTCCCGCTGCCGCTCGATGATGATGCGACTGTCTTCATGATCTTGATGGCGGTCGAGCTCGACTCTCAGGTCGACCGTGGGGATCCTGGCAACACTAGTAAGCTTGGTGGAGTGAGAGTCGGTGGAGCAACGGTCGAAGGATGGCGTGCGCAACAGCGACACATGACGTCTCCCTCTGACAGGAGAGTTGGTGGCCGCAATGACGAGGTATTCTATGTCATGGACCCACTGTTGAGCCGCTCCCTGGGAAGCGTTCAAGGACAGTGGGTGGTGGAGAACGGCCCTGGATGCTGCCAGAGCATTCTCTAGACTTGCAGCCGCTGACTCCAGGGGCACTGACTGGGCTGGGATGGGCCTGGATTTGCTGCCCTGGTGTTGACGTTTCTTACATTAGAGAAAAATTCGAAGCACACGGAAACTATCGTGTAGCATTTCACCCAAGAGTTTTCCCAAGGGTATTGTATTTATACCAAAGGAAGGCAATGGAGTAAAGTAGACACTACTCTTATGATCAAGCTATGGGATACTAATCAATTATCAAGACAGAAGTAAGTTGATAATATGTGTATTGCGACACACACTTACGCAATTTATTCTAAAGGGTAAATGGGTCCTAATGGAGATTAGACTAAGAGTTGAGGAGTTTCTCCTACAATGCATCTAATATACATATACATAGCCTAGGTTAGATACTAATGAGCATGTCAATGGTGAATCCTTATGCTAAGTTGATCAACGCATCGCGCACGGATTTACCCCTAGCAATACTAGGATGACTCTCGTCAAGATCCTGTGGCATAGCCGAACATGGAAGATTACAAAGGATAGATAGGGTTGTCACCACCTACTGCCTACCTCTTCAATCTGTCGGTCTACGAGGCATCCAACGTTACTTACCTACCCTAGCACCATGCACAAGCCATCCTAAGGCAATGAACTAAATCATCATTGAATCAATGTTGATACATAGCACAAGTTATTCATATTAACATGATTATATCATAACTACTTAGACTATAGTGGGGGTTTATAGTGTTTATGATGATAGTATAATGACATTAAGGCATGATCATAAAGACTATTCCTACCACATACATGGAATCCACAATCAAAAAAGAAACGCTTCCTCCAAGTACATGAATAAGAGAAGACTAAAGATAATGTCTTTATTATGCATAAAGTCACAAACTTAAGAAAAGATACATGAGACATACCTTTCCCAAGTTGGACTTGGGACTCGAGGCTCCTCTCCCTATAGCCTAACTCCACTAAGGACTAAGAGAACTAGCATATACAATAGAATGATGCTCAAGTAGTGTGTGTTGAAGTGAGGGATGAGAGGTCCTATTTATAGTTAGAGAAGGGTCGGTTCCCACCACCAAAAGCGTGTGAATTAGTCACCACTGACTTCTTCAAGCCGAGAGGAGCCACCATGTGGTGTTTGTCCGAATTTGGCACTACTACCAGGTCGGCCAACTTGGGAGGTTGACCGACCTGGTCAGAGCTGCGTTGGAGTTGCGCTTTATCTATGTCTCTACCAGGTGGGTCCCCTTACTGATATACGGTGTACACCGTTGGATGTCCTCGGATACTTTTGTTTTTGGGCCATCTGATCCATGTGGTGCCACATGTCGGCGCTTGATTGGCTGGGATTATATTTCATAGGAAACATCCCCTTGTTTCTCTTCAATTCTGTATAAAATACTTACATGCACCAATTTCTCCAAGTACAAGTGGAAATAGGTTCAACATAAAGGTGATGTGTGCAAAAAATGATATTTACTTCACATAATTGTGTTATATTGATGGGTGAAATTGGTATATAACAGTTGTCGACACCTGGACAGCTGCATCTATGTGGGGGCGTGACGGACCAGACTGCGCCTCCCGGGTATGGGATCTGATCACGGGACGACGGCCACGGAAACCGCCGTCCATGGGCTTGATGTACACCATTGCGATGAAATTCCAACCACTTTTTAGAGGAAAAAGTCCCTTCATGGCACGCCAAATGTCAAAGTGTTCTTGTGACACTTCCCCTGGACTTGCTATGCGAGCAGCCCGCGGAAGTTCTTGATCATTTGGGCTTAGTCCCCAGGTGAGTTTGTTTGTATGAGAGATGGTTAGACAATGGTTTTACGTGGTTCAGGACGCTAGAGTGTAATACCCTACTCCACGATGTGAGTTGTATTGCTGGAGTGTGTGCTCTCCTAGTTGTGAATTCATGTGTTGAGTGTGTATGAAGTTGCATCCCTTGTAACAGTGACGCCTTACAAGTGGGGTCTGGGGCCCGTCAGGTGGCCCCGAGGCAATCTTATCCTAAAGATCTAAGGCTACTCGCATAAGCTTACTTTGACCATGGCTTGAAAACCCACCGTCTTATTGCCTTAGACGCCGGTGGCAGATGCATAGTCGTTGATGATGGCAGGGGTTGCCGTCCAACTGTCCTGTCAGTGTAAGCTACCTGCTTAGCAGAGTGGGGTAGGCCTGTGGCATCTTCACTTTGATGCAATTTGGCGTAGCGATACCCGACAATAGGCGTGGACCGTGTCGTGCGCCAAGGGAAGGCTCGTGTCTTTAATGCCCGATTTAGACAAGGGCACTGCACCTTAACTCTCACAACCCACCATCCAAGGCAAGTTGTAGGACACGTGGCAGCACAAGACCTAGCCTCTACGGGGGATGCTGGGTCCCTTACTGCGGTCCACGTGGCTACCCTGGAACCCACCCATGCGGAGAGCTGGGGATCCAAGATGACAGGACACATGGTAGAGCCTGATCCCACCTCTGCGGGAGCAGGCTGATCTGTTGCTTCAGACCACGTAGCAGCAACAGACCCCACTGCTATGGAGGAGCGGGGCCCCTTGCCGCTGGACACGTGGCCGCCCGAGAGCCCGTCTCTTCGGGGGAGTTGGACCCCATCTTGAGGTCGATGTGGCAGCGTCGAATCCCTCACCTGAGGTAGGTCGGGTTTGGGCCTTCTGGACATGTGGCTCCATCAGACCCTGCCTTAGCAGGGAGGCAAGGTACTTAGGTTCTTTTAGCCTGTGCGCGAAGTTACCGGTTGTGTCAGGTACCAGCACACACCTTGAAAGAGGTGGACATGATCGCTGCAAAATTGGACCTCTTGATGATGTAGATGGACTATCAAGCCAACAGCAAAGTATTTGGCACCATCCATAACTTAGATTCTCACATGACGTGTGAGGTCTGTGGCAACACAAGTCATATGGGGATTGACTGCCTCGAGATCTGTGAGGATTCCTTATACTTAGCCAAAAATGGGAATTGTAACAATCACTACAGGAATCGCAACAATAGACGACGGCCAAGTTTATAGACGACGGGACCGTCGTCTTTAAAGTTATAGACGACGGTACAATTTAGCCATCATCAATAAGGCTGTAATTGATGACGGTTGACCTAGAACCGTCATCACTAAATTAAATACGACCGTCGGCCGTCGTATTTTATGGTCCGTCGTCAATAACGTGCTGAACCGGGCCCACTCTAAGAATTTATAGATGATGGTGAGCAGGGGCCATCGTCAATAAGTTGTAATATACGACGGTTCAACTGCACCGTCTTCTATTAGGGACTATTTCCAGACCGTCCACGACTAAGTTTTCACTTGTCTTCCTCCGCTCGCGCTCGAGGCTGCCGCCGCTCTGGTATTCGCTCTTGCCGCGCCGCCGCTGAGGTTCACCGCCGCCGCTGAGGTTCACCACTGCCGCCGAGGTTCACCACCGCCGCCGAGGTACGCCGCCCCTCCCAGCCGCCTTCTCCGCATTGCGGGCCGCCCCCTCATAGCCGCCTCCTCCCCACCATGCGCCGCCGCCCCCTCCCCGCCGCCCCCTATCGGCAGCCCCGTCCCCGCCGCCCTCCATCGTGGGACACCGCCCCCCGCCGCCCTCCACCGTGCAACACCGCCCTCCACTGTGGGACACGGCCCCCCGCCGCCCTCCACCATGGAACACCCCCCCCCCCCCCCCCCCCCCGCCGCCCTCCACCGTGGGACGCCACCCCCCCCCCCCTCCCCCCCGCCGCCCTAGAGTAGTTTAGGGTTAGTTGTCTTAGTTTGCATAGTGTTCAATTTGCATAGTGAACTTCTGTTATGTATCTCCTGGGTTTCAGTTTTCTGTATTGCAATTTTGCTGATTATAGATACTGTTTTAAAGGTACTCGGTAGACTACAATTGGAGAATTTCTTTGCACCATGATTTTTAGCTTTTGCTTGATTATTTCTGTCATGCCACTCTGAGAGGTAATGAAAGGAGCATTGTGCACTAGTCTAAAATTCAGCAATGATACTCTGAAAGGAGCATTGTGTACTCTGTTTACGTCCTGCAACATGCTTCCACCACAGATGGCATGCAACCACCGGCAGCGGATGACAACATTTCTCCTCATCCACATTTAGACGCTGCCGAGCAAGTACAAACTGTGATTATTTGTCTTCTATAATTGACATGTGGGTCCGCAATACAGGCATGCCACATCAGCTGCCAAGGTGGCAAAACCACCTTACAAAACCACTCTAGGGGGTTAACTAAATGGTTTTTCATAGGTTAGGGAGTTAAATACCCGGTTCAGTAGTTGAGGGGTTAAGTAGTCCCTAGGTCATAGTTGAGGGGGTTATGTAGACTTTTTCCTTATCAAAATGTTCTAGTGTCATGACTATATAGCTACTAAAATGTTGATCATGTATTGTGGTACTTCACTGATATAACGCCAATGTATGCAGTTCTGCTCTGCACTTCACTAAAATAATTTGCTATTTTTAGTGACTAAACACCACTTACTTTCAACCACTGTTCTGCGGTTTTGTTTTTGATGTCATTAGGCATAATAGTTCTGCACTTTTCAGTTGTACTGAACGTGTTATTGTTTATTAGTTGGTTTGTTTATTAATATGTAAATATACGGGTTTGGGTTGGCCTGACCCGACATAACACAACATGGAATAAATACGTTCGTGCCGTATAGACAGTTGTAGTCGTAATGTATGCATCGAGACGACACGGAAGCGAACGACGATGGTGAGGAAGTCAATCACCCGCGATTGCGCAGACGGTGGATCCTGACGTGGAATTGTCATCTAAGACCAACTTTCCTCCTCTTTCTCTCGTTCTTTCCTCTTGTAAATAACTTAACAATGAAAATGAGGAACGTAACCTATAGCAATGCGTCACCCGTTTCGGATCGGCATGTCTCACTTGCTATTGGCATGTGAGACGTGAAGGTTTGGAATTGTCCCTTTTTGGACAGCCTGGGAGTGACCGAGGGGGCGTGGATTGTGACAAGACGCGGGTCTGGATCTGGACGAGATTTCGACGGCATAACCCTGTTGTTCTCTGCTGCACCATTTTCGGGCGTGCAGTGGAGAACAGCGGGTTTATGCGGCCGAAATTTTGTCTGGATCCAGATCGCGCGTCCCGTCATGAGAACGCTCCGCTCGGTCACTTTTGGGTGGGTTTAGGACCTATATGCCTAGTTATAAGGCCGTGACGTAACATAACAATGAAACTAATAATGATTTATCTGCTTTGAAGGTATACCCTCAAACATGGCTGAAGACCGCACTTGGATTTTAACTAGTTGGAAAAAGGATGGGAGTCACTCAGATGAGTGGTTCACCAAGACGGATGCTTTCATACAACGAGCTTTTTCGTTGTCAAACAACAGCAAGGTGCGGTGCCCATGTATAAAATGTCAAAATGCGAAGTGTTTCGACAAAGTGACATTGACGTTCCACTTGTGTCGAAATGGTTTTATGCAACGTTATGAGTTGTGGACCTTTCATGGTGAGACACCCTCTCAAGCCGTAGAAGATTGAGATGGGGATGATAACACTGGTGTCGATAGGATGGACGAGATGCTTGAAGCCATAAATTCCGAATTGACGGAGGATTCTCCTACAACAGAGGCAAAGGAGTTCTTCGAGCGTCTCAAGACATCAGAACAACCGGTGCATGAACACACCAAAGTGACGATCCTCAATTTCATGACTAGATTTATGGCAATTAAGTCTAAGTATTTCTTCTCCAATAATTGCTACAACGACCTCATAAACTTGATTAGCGATGTCCTTCCGCAGCCCCATAAATTGCCTAAGGATATGTATCATTCTAAGAAATTGATTTCTGATCTTGGTATGAACTATAAGAAGATTGATATGTGTCCAGACCACTGCATGCTTTTCTGGAAAGAGCATTCCAACGAGAACAAGTGCTTAAAATGTGATAAGGCGAGATTTGTCGAAGTTATTAATGAAGACGGTACAAAAGTAATGACTGAAGTTGCACAGAAGCAGCTTCGCTACTTACCTGTCACACCTAGGTTGAAGCGCTTGTTTCTCTAAAAAAAAACAGCCAGACACATGAGGTGGCTCAAAGAAGGTGTACGCGAGAATGACGGAATGATGGTGCACCCGTCCGACGGTGAGGCATGGAAAGCGCTTGACCGCTTCGATCCAGATTTCGCCAATGACGCGAGAAATGCTCGCATTGGGTTGGTGACATATGGCTTTTCACCGTTTAGTACAAACGCAACACCATACTCTTGTTGGCCCATGTTCGCTATTCCGTACAACTTACCACCATCTCTTTGTATGAAGTACAAGTTCATGGTCCTTTGCCTTATTGTACCTGGACCGGATCATCCCGGTTCACGACTAAACGTGATGTTGAAGCTGTTGATTGAAGAGTTGAAAATGTTATGGATAGGAATTGAAGCGTACGACTGCTACAAAAAACAGAAATTCAACCTTCGAGCTGCATACTTGTGGTCTGTCCATGATTTCCCACCTTACGGCATGGTTTCTGGCTGGAGCACTCATGGTCGTTTGACATGTCCAATATGTGCTTCGGACACGGAATGTTTTCGTTTAAAGCATGGTGGCAAGATTTGCTACTTTGATTGCCACAGCCGTTGGTTACCGCCCAATCACGTATTTAGGCAACAGAGAAATGCCTTCAGGAAGGACACCGTTGTCAAAAAAGGACCACCACAACGTCTAAACGGGTCGGAGATTGTTGAACAGTTGAACAACCTAGTGCCAGATGAAAATCGTCCTGGATATTTTATTGGTTACGAAGAGGACCACAATTGGACTCATATATGTGCACTATGGGAGCTACCGTATCTTAAGTCCTTAATCTTAATGCATAACATTGATGTCATGCATCAGGAACGTAACATGGGCGAATGCATCATAAGCACATGCTTTGATGTGACTGGCAGAACAAAAGACAATATAAAGGCTCGTAAGGATTTGACAGAGGTTTGTAATCATCCAATTCTTGAGCTATCTGAAGCAGGTGGCAAACCATGTGCTTCTTTCTGTCTTCGACCAAAAGAAAAAAAGAAGTCCTTGAGTGGTTGAAAAGTTTGAAATTCCTAGACGATTATGCTGCTAGTGTTAGACGAGCCGTAAATGTTAAGACTGGAAATCTCACAGGGTTGAAGAGTCATGATTATCACATAATCATGGAAAGACTACTGCCAGTTATGTTTCGAGGCTACATTGACGATGCGGTGTGGAAGGTGTTAGCCGAGCTTAGCTACTTTTATAGACAGCTTTGTGCTAATGAAATCACAAGGGAGATGATGGAGAAGTTGGAAAGGGAGATACCAGTGCTTTTATGTAAGATGGAAAAAGTTGTCCCTCCAGGGTTCTTCAATCCAATGCAACATCTTCTAATTCATCTTCCATATGAAGCTAAAGTGGGCGGCCCTGTGCAATATAGGTGGATGTATCATGTTGAAAGAGCACTCAGGTGTCTTAAACCAACGGTTCGCAATCGAGCAAGGGTTGAAGGATGCATCGCCGAAGCATACGCCATTCAAGAGATAGGATACTTTTCAAGTGTATATTTTGTAGAAGAAAACAATGTTAATGCCTCCACGTTGCGGTACAATATGGATGAAACACCCCCTTGTAGCAACCTCTCAATTTTTCAAATGAGAGGCACTACTGTTGGTAGCGGCACGAGCTACAATATTGAAACAGATGACAAGACGGCTGCTTTGCTATACATGTACGCTAATATAGAGTGGATGGAAGAATATTTTCAGTAAGTGTTTGTTCAACATCTATAATAATTAGTGTGTTGTGTTATACATCTATGCTAATTATTCTGTTTTTTCCTTATTTAGTGAGTTCGATCAAGAAAATTGGAAATCGAAGCAGCAACCTACGCTTCGACAAATACAATCGATGCGATATTATGGAGTACAAGGAGGGCCTAACTTCATATCCTGGTTTCATGCACAAGTAACGTGTTCATGTTTTGTTTCTCTTAGTAATTACATGTATAGCATAAAATAGTCTTCTAACTTCGTATGTTGAACAGTGCAAAAAACGAGCCAGTGTCCATGAAGATTTGCAACAACTATCCTACGGATCCATTAAAATTAAAAGTTACGGTCGATACGACGTAAATGGGTTCCGATTTCGTTCCACTCAATTTGAAACTCAACGTCCTTTCAGGGCAACATGTAACACCGGAGTTGTGACGAGGGTAGTTGACGCCGAAGGACATGAAACTAATTATTATGGTATCGTTAAAATATCCTTGAATTCAGTTTTGCGGGGAATAAGGTCCTTAAAGTAATCTTCTTTGGCTGCGATTGGTTTGATCATAACCATGGAACTCGAAAAAACCAATTTGGCATGATAGAAGTAAAACACAAGGACCGGCTACAAGGCTGCGACACCTTCGTCCTTGCACACCAAGTCGAGCAAGTGTATTATCTACATTATCCATGCGAAAAGATTAATTCTTGGTGGGTTGTACACAAGGTGAATCCCCGTGAGCGGTTATATACACCAGACAATGATGGATACCTTGATGATGAGGTTGATGTTGTCTACCAAGAACAAGAGTTGCCGGACTCTTTTGTCATCAAGCATGGTTTAGGACTCGATGACTTAGTTGGAGATGCAGAAGATGTAGAAACTCCTAATATGCAAAAACGAAAACGAAAACAGGCAACTTCCACGACAGAAGATCGATGGTCCAGTTTACGGAGTAGAGTACATGAGCGTGATGCTGATGAATTTTGAAATTGAGTACAAGTAACGTTTGCATCATCTTTTCTTTCTTCTTCTATATTTTCCATTACATTCTTTAACAATTTTTTATTAAACAGTATGTCGTCGAGCAGCAGCAGACGACGAGGGACAGAGGCACGGAGCTTTCTGTCACCGAGAGCCACAAGAGGAGACGCTGTCTTCCAAGGCAGTCAACTTAGCGGAGGTAGATGAGCTCAGTTGGTGAGCCATCTACCGCAGTCGTCACGTGGCCAGGTAAAGAACATTTAATTACATAAATTATATAATTAATTCTTTAATCTCTAATATGAATCTTTGAAATTGTCAGGACGACTCTATGTCCGAGGACTCAGAGGCTAGGGTGCCTCTTTAGGTGCCTGCTTTGGAGCCTCCTTTTTCGGTGCCTGCTTTAGAGCCTTCTTCTTCGGTGCCACCTTGTTCAGAGCCAGTGTAGATGGGTGACCCCACTTCTGGGTCACCTGATGTGGAGCCAGCTGCACAGCGATGGACTAGGAGGAGCCACTACGTGGCTCCTCCTCCGGCTCCTGCAAACCCAAATGATCGGATCGTTATTCGTCCTATTGGCGAGAAGTAAGTAAATCTTTAACAATTCAGATATTTTAAGGCTTATATACATACTAATTGAGAATCATGTATCAGGGCTTGGGAGGATTGTTCGTTCACAGGGCAGGGACACCACAAGCAGGTGAATTTGGTCTTGGGCAGTCTAGTCCGTTTGCACTACACCGGTGTAATGAACGGACAACTTGCCACGTCTTGGGACCATTACGCTACAGCCCAGGACCTTGCTTACGGCAACCACCAGGAGGCTGTGTGGCATGACTTTATGGTAAGTATGAACAAATATTTGTGTAATACATATTTATTATAAATTAAATACATTTAATTGTATATTTGTTCTTCCAGGCACGATACCGTTTGGAGAACGAGGCTGAGCAGACGGATCAAGCTCGTCTCGTCTTCCATAACTGCGCCAGGAAGCTCGTGACTCAGTCACTATCGACGGCTCGCATTCAAGCTACGAAGGCGTATTTCAAGTTGCATCCGGAGGAGGGGCAGCCGGGGAAGTACAGGGAAGGGGCCGACAAGTACTTGATGGAGGCGCAGTACGCAGAGGTAAAGTGTTTATTGTACTTTACTTCATTATATAATTGTGATCAATGATTTCATTTAATAATAAAATGTGTGCAGGTCGGTGTAGCGTGCTTGACAGCCGTCCGGACGCATACCGTGCCTTGTGTGCTCGTTGGGGGAGCCAAAACTTCCAGGGCGTGTCTAAAACCCGTCGAGAGAGTAGAGGGACGGACGGAAAACACCGTATGGGTGGGGACGGCTACATACGTCTCGCTAAACGGATGGTAAGTGTGACTTGAATTCTATTTAAGTAATTTTATAATCTTTCATTGTGCTAACATGTATCGATAGTAGCACGAGAGGGGTCAGGAGCCGTCACCTATTGAGGTGTGGAAGAGGTGTCACTTGGGAAGTGACCCGTCACAGCCTGAGCAGCTGTCTTCTCAGATGGCGACTCAGACGTTGGTGAGTTAATTCGTTAAGTTAATTGAATTTTCTTTAATAGTTTCAATAATGTAATTTTACTGTGTTTCCAGGAAAAGTACGGGCAGGAGGCGCGGAGGCTTCAAGGCGGAGAGTTCGATTGGCAGAGCGCGCCAATTGTACCTGAAGCCGCGTATGCAATCGGTGGCGCGAAACCTCACGAACGGTGAGTTTTGTTAATTTTAATTTACTGTCATGAACTTTGAGTTACAAAAATTTAATCATCTTTCTTTGTTGTGCAGGTTGGCCATCTTCGATGGAGTGGTCGACTCGAGGCAGGCATGGGCTTCCTCGAGAGCCTCTTCATTGCAGCAGGGCGGGTCCAGCAGCAGCCATACGGGACGAGATCTGGAGCTCCAGAGTCTTCGGGAGGAGCTCCAGAGGACGCAAGAAGCGCTCCGGACTAGGGACGAGATGCAGGCAGTGGCGCTTCGGACTAGGGACGAGATGCAGGCAGCGGCGCTTAGGGCTAGGGACGAGTATCAAAACTCGTACATGCTACAGTGGCAAGCTGCCTTCCAGGTAAGTTCTAAATGTTATACTTAACATTTGTAATATACAAATGACAGTTATAATGATTTGATTTGTATTCGCAGGCTATGAGCGCAGGACAACCGGCTGTGTTTTCGCAGTGGGCGCTGCCATCGACGGAGCTACCACTGGTGCCGACGACAGGAGCACAGGTACAAAATTATTCGAAATACCTGAAACTAGTTAAACTTGTTCAAATTTAGTAAAATATGCATTTTTATACTTATAACTTGTCTAACCACACTTGCATATCACAGGGATCAAGGACGGAGGCTCAAACTCCGTCACCCCAAATTCCGGTGCTTGGACGACTGCCGGAGGACGACTTTCTGAACTCCGACGGCAGCGGACGGGGTAGCGTGTGAGTCAGGTCAGCCGATTTGAAATCTACTTGCATGTTAATTCTTATCATTTTGTTTTGTTTGTTGCATCTACGCATTGGGACATCTGAAATCTGAGGTCTAACCATCTCTTGCTGCATACCAGCACTTTTTCTCCGATCCGCATGCATTTCGCTAGTATAACCCATCAGTACCGAAGCAGTTCTACTGGCATGTTGTGTCAAGGTCTAATGTATATCAGTTTTCAAGAACATCACATAGCGTCTTAGCTTCTGGTAGTTTTGTATCGTTTGAGTTTCATTTCGATATCAGTCATGTGGTCCTTAGGATATAATAGCCCAATTCCATAACTTGTTAGCTATTAGAGAGAATGATATTTTGCATATTTTCCTTTTTTTATAAATTCCTAGCACTGTTTGCCAGCATCAGGTGATTCTTTGCTTGAGATTTGGATTTGTTGCCTCTTCTCCACCTCACTAATTGCTCATGCAATGTTCTTATATTATGCTATTTGATTTTGTGTGTATAAGTTTTGATTAACCTTCCAGGTCAACGAGGGTGGCAAGTGATCTTGGTGAAATGTCGAGCAAAATCTTAATTCATGTGTCAAGCGAGAGCATCTAGAAGGAACTCTGTGATACTGTTTTTGTGACTGTGATATTGTTTCTATAATGTTTTTGTGACTATGATACGGTTTCTGTAATGTTTTTTGACTGATAACTGTGTTGTATCTGTGAAACCTGTATAATATCTAATTTCTGTTTTTTTTTAAAAAAAACAAAAAAAATAGACGACGGTTCCTTTGCTGCCGTCGTCTATAAAGAACTATTATAGACGACGGCCCCAATGGAGCCGTCGTCTTTAGTGTACCTTATAGATGACGGTATCCGGAAAACCGTCATCAATAAGTGTAGTTATAGACGACGGCAGCAAAGATCCCGTCATCAATAAGGTTTCTATGCTGACACGTGGTGGAGCGAACTTATTGACGATAGCTAAAGTTGGTCGTCGTCAATTTGTTAATTGACGATGGTAACCGTCGTCTATAAGATTATAGACGACAAATAGTCGTCGACGGACAGTTACCATCGTCAATAAGCTTATACCGTCGTCTATAAGTTATAGACGACGGCGAAGGCCCTATAGACGACGGTTCTCGGCCGTCGTCTATTATCGCGATTGCTGTAGTGAATGGCTATTGTCGGTACCCCACGATACCGCAAGAAAAGCCACGGAGTTCCACCTGTCTGAGTTGAAGACCTTCGAAGGCTCCACGTGTCCCGCAGCACTACACCCGCCTCCCTCATTAGGGTAGCTTCGGCACTGCCACTTGTAAAGAATGGTCGGACCTAACTCTTTATATAGGAAAACTCTGGTCATGCCATGTGTTCAGGGGCCCCGGACCTAACCCCCAATAGAGGGCAGCTCTGGTGCTGCCACATGTACAGCGGCTACGGACCTGCCTCTGCACACATGGAAACTCCAGAGCTGCCACGTGTCGAGCATCCGGACCTAAGCTAGCAACGGGAAGATAGACAGATCTCCAACGGCGCGGACATTCAAGGGACAGTTAAAGCTACCGTTACAGGATCTGATTACGTGTCATTTATGCCATGTTAATGACACGTGATAAGATGACCTTTAGTACCAGTAATGCCGCCATTAAGGCGTTTTATCACTATTAAATGTACTTAATACATATAAATCGTGTATTAGGTAATTAAACTCCACGGGGGCCACATGTCGGGCCAAGCAGCTAATGTAGCAGCCATCCCATAGACTATAAAAGGGTTGTGCTGCACAGAACAGAGACAACTAAGTTGATACACACATAATCTACTGCGTACTCATACATCAACACATATCTCGTGGAGTAGGGTATTACGCTCAGGCGGCCCGAACAACGTAAAAAGTCCCCGCATCACTGTCTTGTTCATAATCTCACGCGCCCCCAACCAATCACGAACCTCCGTGGGCTACGATCTAGTAGTACCGGAGGAAGTGTCGATCACACAGTTCGACAGTTGGCGCGCGAGGTAGGGGCGCCTGAGATTTCAAGATGGTGAATTATGTGGCGGCATTGTCCAACAGCAACGCCAAACAGCTTGATGGAGGAAATCTCCCCAACGCACAATAGCCAACTGGCGCTATTGTCCCGACAGGAGTTGCTGCACCACCACCACCACCTGCTCTGGCTGCCAATGCCGAACAACGGGATGGTGCCCTCGTGTCAGTGACCGCATCGATAAACAACTCAGAGAACACGCTAATCGCCGGGTGTACTCTGCTCCAGCGTCCTCCAGCGGCTGGAGCTCCTCCGACAGCCAAGGAACAGTGGTGTACTGATGTTGAACATTTGGTTGAGGGCACAACTGATGCCATCAGTAACCAAGGCCCGCCCCCTGCTGGGCAGGCAACCTCTCAGTGGAGGATCCTGTCTGGTAGACTTGGTCCTCAAGTTTCACAACACTGGAGATGAGCTGTGTGAAAGTGCATCTAGGAATCCCTTGTGGGTTTTGGATGATTTATGACAAGCAAATGAGATCCTAACCTCTTTGTTGAGACAAGCACATGTTTTAATAGCAAAATGAGCAAAGTGCCAAAAAGAAGGAAGAATGAGGAGCAAAGTGGAAATGAGCTCAAGGAGAAAGAATAGTAGATCACTGTGTATGGAGTGTGTTAAGGAAACACACCCCAAGAGCTCAATCATAATTAAACACACACATTGCACAAAGTTATAAAGGACGGGACTAGTCCTAATGTCATCGGACTTGTCCGATACCCTCTGTGCACAAAATCGGACAAGTCTAATATCCATCGGACTAGTCCGATATCTCTCTGACTAGAATCGGACTAGTCCTCCCCAGTGTGGACTAGTCCTCAAAACACTTCACAAGTCACACAAAATCGGACAAGTCCGATCACAACTGGAGTAGTCCAATATTCATTCTGGTCCAAATCGGACAAGTCCGATATTTGCACGGACTTGTCCGAAAAACCCTCTGACCTAAATCGGACAAGTCCTCCAAGTGCGGACTTGTCACCCGATTCACTTAGGGTTTCACATGTACGGACAAGTCCGATGACTATCGGACTAGTCCGAAGATTTCTAGAAGCGAAATCGGACAAGTCCGCTCATAGCCGGACTAGTCCTATATTTCGGGACACTTAAGATTTGCTACACATAGCACACTGGACTAGCCCTGTGACCACCACGGACTAGTCCGATCTTTCTAAACCCTAACGGTCACTTTTAGAAACCCATATAAATAGAGGTGCACGAACATATTTCACACAACTCTCAAACCCTAGCGCCGTCACACCTCCCAAGAGCCTCAAAAACATATCTCTCCACGAAATTAAGTGCAACAAAGATCAATCCTTTGAGTATACACTCTAGATCATTGGAGAGACCCATTCAAACACTCATTGAGCTCTTGGTTTGATTCTCTAACACAATCCTGTGATTTCATTGTAATCTTTTGACTGTGTTCTTGGTGGTATTTTGTGTTGTAATCTAAGGGGAGCCCTCAACGTGTGAGAAGGCCCCTTGAATTCGGTTATTCACCCCTTCGTGATAAGTGGAAGAGGATTGGCCTTCGTGGCGATCCGACGAGGGTAGGGTTGGAGAATACTCAGTCCTTTTGGGGAATCCTCAACGTGGATGTAGGTTGCCTCTGTGGGAACCGAACCAGGGGGTAAATCTCTTGTGTTCTTGCTTTGTGTTCATCATTCTTTACATCATATTAATATAGGGTTTGAATTAATCTTGTTCACTTTACATTGAGACATCAAATTTAAGATTGACTTGTGATATACTCTAGTACATAATCTTGCAGCACATAAATTACAAGTATATTTTCGCTGCTACACCCTAGAATCAAACTTAATAAATCAAAATTGATCAACCTCGTTTGTACACACCAGACTAGTCCGCACTTTACTGGACTAGTCCGATATCTTAAGTTTTGATCTGGTGATTAAGTGTTGCAGGTTCCGATAAAATTCAAAAGTCCTATTCACCCCCCTCTAGGCCACATTCAATTGGTATCAGAGCAGGTTCTTCAAGAAAGAGACTAATCACTCGGAGAAGATCATGTCGGACATGAAGGACACCCACAAGAGCAACAACCAAGAAAAGGTTGATGATGAAAAGAACCTCAAGGTGGAGAAGCTCCTCGAAGCCATTCAAGACTTCGAGGAGGACGATGAGGAGACGCTAGAACTAATGGCGCTACTAAGAAAGAAGACACTTTCCAAAGGGAAAGTGAAGATCAAAGAAAAGAAGAAGGGGAGTAGTCACACCGACTACTCCCGATATCCTTTTAACTATGATCGTCTCAATTCCAATAATAATCATTATTTGTCTATCCTACTTGGAAAAGCCCCACACTTCGATGGAAGTGATTACTCAATGTGGAGGCAAAATATGAAAATGCATCTAATTTCCCTCAATCCAAGTTTATGGCATATTGTGTGCACCGAGATAGATATCCCGGACGACGATGAAGAGCTCACGCCCAGCCAAGAGCAGGCAATTCACCGAAATGCTTAAGCCGCGGCCATAATTACCTCTTCGCTCAGTCGGGATGAGTTCACAAAGGTGGATGGACTCAAAATTGCTAAGGATATATGGGACACACTGCAAACTGCACATGAAGGTGATCGACATGTGCGTGAAGCAAAAATCGAAATGATTGAAGGCGAATTAGGAAGATTTGCAATTGAAGAAGACGATTCACCCCAAGACATGTACAACCGATTAAAGACACTTGTCAACATGATCAGAGAAAGCCCCGGATACAAAAGGATGACTTCAGATGAATTGCTTGGGAAGATCATCAACTTTGAGATGATGGAAAAACAAGCAATTCATGTTAAGGAGATTGCCGACCTCACCTCGTCAATGAAGAAAGGGGTTGCTTTGAAGTCCACCCTCAAGCCCCTATCTAAAGAAGCTAGAGAAGCACAACTAGAAGATGACAGTGATGACAAGAGCAGTGAATTAGACGACGAAGACATGATATTGTTCATGAAGAAATTCAAGTGAATAATGAAAAAGAGACAAGGTACAAAGTCAAGCGAAGGAAAGTACAAGGAAAGAACAAAGCCAAAGTTGACGCGGGCATGCTATAATTTTGGTGAGTATAACCACTTTATAGTTTATTGCCCATATGAGGAGAACAAGAAGAAGACAAAAGAAGCCAAGCCTCAACCTAGGAAATTCATCAAGAAGAAGAAACAAGCCGAACAAGCGCACATTGGGAAAGAGTGGGACTCAAATGATGAGTCCTCATCATCCGAAGAAGAAGAGATGGCTAGCATAGCCATCGAGAAGACATCCAAGAAGTCTACTCTCTTCCCTACACTTGGCGCATGGAAGGGAGATGGAACTTGCCTTATGACAAAGGAAGGTAAACGCAAGGTAACCATTAAACCCCTTTCCGTGCATTCCTATTCTAGTGATGATGAAATCAATAGTGATAATGAGGATATGCTTATTGGACTAGATAGGAAAACAGCTACAAAAATGAAATTTTTGCTTGATCAACTTGTTGAGAAGGAGAGGTTAATACATCATCATGAGGACATGATCATCTCCCAAAAGGTGGAATATGTCGAACTTGACAAGCTTCTAGAACTTGAAAAGGAACGAAGCAAATCACTATAGCTTGAGTTAGCTTCGAGCAAGGAAACTTGCTTGGAGTTAACCGACTCAAATGCTACAATCAAGCGCCAACTTGCTGACCCAATCAAGGTTAACAAGATCCTTGAAGTGCAAGTTGAGTCACTCAAGCAAGGTGAACCTTCATCCTCTTCAAGTTCACCTTCTCAACTCACTAAAACTGAGATTGCTTCTACCAGTACATGCAATAAAATTGACATCAGCTTGAAAGACAAGCCGACCTCTACAAAGGATAAGCATCCTATCCAAAGTGGCATATTTGACAAGGAGAAGATCAAATATGCACGCAGTGCATACTTGGTCCAAAGACCTCTAAATGTCAAATATGGCATTGGTTATTCTTATTGTGAAAAGCAACATGCTAAAAGCCATAAGATCAACAAGGAGAGGATTGCCTCTGTAAAGGGAAGACCCTCTCAAACTGAAAAATTCGGACTAGTCCGGTCGGGCTCCGGACAAGTCCGGCCTCCCAGACTAGTCATGTACATAAACAACAATAGTTATTGTTTAGAACTTTTGATGCTTCGTATGTCTTAATGAGAAATAATTTTGGCAAAGTTTATGCTCAGTATGTTGGGCCACACCATGAGAATACCAAGTTTCATGTGTGGGTGCCCAAATCTCTTGTGACTAACCTCCGAGGACCCAAGCAAGCTTGGGTACCTAAAACCAAGGCATAAATTGTTTTTGCAGGCCTATTCCTTCGGTAGATCTAAATGGGTGCTAGACAGTGGCTGCACAACCCATATGACCCGAGAAAGAAGAATGTTAATTGAAAATGAGGAAAATGAGGATCCAAACGAGGGCATCTACTTTGGAGATAATAGTCAAGAAAAGGTGCTCGGTACCGGTAAAATTGCAATATCTTCTAAACACACACTTTCTCATGTTTTACATGTTGAATCCTTAGATTATAACCTGTTGTCCATATCTCAATTATGTGGCAAAGTTTATAATTGCTTGTTCACTAACGAGGGTGTGACCGTTTCTAGGAGGAGTGATGGTTCCATTGCATTCAAGGGTATGTTAAACGGAAAGCTTTATCTTGTTGACTTCAACAAGGATAAAGCTGAACTTAACACATGCTTGATTGCAAAAACCAACATGGGTTGGCTGTGGCATAGATGGCTAGCGCATGTTGGCATGAGGAATCTTCAAAAACTCCTCAAGGGCGATCACATCCGAGGTTTAAAGGATGTTGTGTTTGAGAAAGACATACCTTGTAGCGCGTGCCAAGCCGGGAAGCAAGTTGGAGCACCTCACTCCGCCAAGAACGTCATGACTACAACAAGATCGCTCGAGCTACTACACATGGACTTGTTTGGTCCAATTGCCTACATAAGCATCGGCGATAACAAATATGGTTTAGTAGTTGTTGATGATTTTTCTCGCTTCACTTGGGTTTTCTTTTTGCATGATAAGTCAGAAACACAAGGAATACTCAAGAAGTTCTTCAAGCGAGCTCAAAACGAATTCTCATTGACAATCAAGAACATTCGAAGTGACAATGGCATGGAATTCATGAACACACAAGTGGAGGAGTACCTTGATGAAGAAGGAATAAAGCACGAGTTTTCAGCTTCGTACTCCCCACAACAAAACGGAGTTGCCGAAAGAAAGAACCGAACACTCATAGAGATGGCAAGAACAATGCTCAATGAGTACAAGACCTCGGATCGATTTTGGGCGGAAGCAATTAACACCGCTTGCCACACCGTAAATCGACTTTATCTTCATCGACTACTCAAGAAGACATCCTATGAGCTACTCACCGGTAAAAAGCCAAATATTTCATATCTTTGAGTTTCCGGCTCTCCGTGTTATATCTTGAACAAGAAGCCTAGGACTTCAAAGTTCGCTTCAAAGTCCGATAAAGGTTTCTTGCTTGGTTATGATTCAAACACTTACGCCTATCCTGTTTTCAACAAGACCTCCGGACTTGTTGAAGTAGCACGTGACGTAATGTTCGAGACTAATGGCTCCCAAAAGGAGCAAGTTGATCCATGTGAAATAGGTAAAGAAGAAGCTCCTTGTCAAGCATTGAAAAGAATGGTTCTAGGTGAAGTTCGACCACAAGAGTCACCTCCACACGTACATGAGGAAGATGAACCAGAAGTGGAGGTCAACGATCAAGGGGGGCTTCAACACAAGATCAACCACAAGAATACGAAGATAATCAACAAATCAACGAAGGCAACCATTCAGGGGGAGAAAAAGATGATCATGAAAATACAATGCCTCAAGTTCCACACCCAAGAGTACACCAATGCGTCCAAAGGGATCATCCAATCGACAATATCATCGGTGACATCCAAAAGGGAGTAACCACTAGATCTCGCATAGCTAAATTTTGTGAGCACTATTCGTTTGTATCCTTTTTGGAACCGCGCAGGGTTGAGGATGCATTGAAGGATCTGGACTGGGTGGTGGCAATGCAAGAAGAATTAAACAACTTCAAGCGGAATGAGGTGTGGGAACTCGTGGCAAGACCCAACGCGAACATTGTCGGCACCATATGGGTCTTCCGCAACAAACAAGATGAACACGGGGTGGTGACAAGGAACATGACACGACTTGTGGCCAAAGGGTATCCACAAGTCGAAGGTTTGGATATCGATGAAACCTTTACCCCCGTAGCTAGACTTGAATCTATTAGAATATTACTCGCATATGCTACTCACCATGATTTCAAGCTCTATCAAATAGATGTGAAAAGCGCCTTCCTCAACGGACCAATCAAGGAGGAGGTGTATGTGGAGCACCCCCCCGGGTTTGAAGACGAAGAGTTCCCCCACCACGTATTTAAATTGCGTAAGGCTCTCTACGGCCTCAAACAAGCTCCTAGAGCTTGGTATGAGTGTCTTAGATATTTCTTAATTGAAAATGGCTTTAAGATTGGCAATGTAGATTATACACTATTTACAAAGAATTTTGACAATGATCTCTTTATTCGTCAAATTTACATTGATGATATCATATTGGATCAACTAATCAATCTTTTTGTGAGGAATTTAGTAAAATCATGACAGATAGGTTTGAAATGTCAATGATGGGAGAACTAAAGTACTTCTTGGGATTCCAAGTGCGGCAACGAAAGGAAGGGACATTCATAAGACAAACCAAGTACACGCAAGACATACTCAAGAAGTTTGGTATGGACAAGGCGAAGCCTATAAAGACTCCCATGGCAACAGATGGCCACTTGGATCTCAATGTAGACGGACCTAGCATCGACCAAAAGGTATATCACTCCATGATTGGATATCTACTCGATTTATGTGCATCTAGGCCAGATATGATGTCGAGTGTATGTTTGTGTGCAAGATTTCAAGCCAATCCTAAGGAGTGTCACTTGACAGCCGTAAAAAGGATCTTGAGATATTTAGTTCAGACACCCAACCTTGGTCTTTGGTACCTAAAAGGCTCAAAATTCAATCTCATTGGTTACTCCGATGCAGATTATGTCGGATGCATAGTAGATAGAAAAAGTACCTCTGGTACATGCCAATTCCTAGGGAGATCCTTAGTTTCTTGGTCCTCCAAGAAACAAAATTCCATTGCCTTATCCACAGCCGAAGCGAAGTTTGTTGCAGCCGGGAGTTGTTGTGCATAACTCCTTTGGTTTCTACAAACTCTAAGGGATTACGGTTACAATATGAACCGTATTCCACTCCTTTGTGACAATGAGAGTGCCATTAAAATTGCCCTCAACCCAGTTGAGCACTCTAGAACTAAACAAATAGATATAAGACATCACTTCTTGAGATACCACTCCACGAAAGGAGATATAGCCATTTCCCATGTCAACACCCAAAAGCAATTGGCCGACATATTCACCAAGCCACTTGATGAAAAGCACTTTTGTGAACTCCGAAATGAGCTAAACATCCTTGATGCTCTGAGTGTGGCTTGAAATGTTGCCTACCTATATGGATTCTTCAAAGTATGTTGATTGGATTGTGAAAATCATCACTCTCAATTTTCTTCCAAAAACTACGTTAATTATTAGATCTTGGTGAACTATGATCATTTCTTGATTATTCTTTGCTTACTGATCATATTCATCAAGATTATTTGATTTTATTTGCCTCCCTATTTTCTAAATATGTACCTTCAAATATATATGAATGGGCTAAGCATTTCTTGACTGGTGACCACAGACTAGTCCGTGGTTACACGGACTAGTCTGCCCATGCAGACTAGTCCGTAGAGTGCCGGTTAGGCCAGACTAGTCCGGTAGACCATGAACTAGTCGGATATAGTCCTCTCGAAATGTTCGGACTATTTCGGTCATCTCCGAACTTGTCCGATTTTTTGTGTCCTTAACCCTAGCCGCCACCAAACCCTAATTCCTTCACCTCCACTCTTGCCTCACGCGTTCTCTCTCTTCCACTCGAGCTCCCAAGGCGATTTTGCATCCCCTCCACCAAAAAGCCTAGCATATTTCACTATATACATGCCTCCTTGATGTATTACGTTTATGCTACGCTTGTTGTCCATTAGAAATCACTTTTGTCTAGTCTCTTAGGTTTTTGAGGAAGACGGACAAGTCCGGTCGCTTGGACTAGTTCGTGTCTGTACACCGGACAAGTCCGATTTTTCTAAAATCAAAACCTAACTTTTCAATTCATCAATGCAATTCCCTGCTATCCTTTCACAACTATGCCTTGTATCATTCATTCTCAATCATGCCACTCATTCTCAGGTCATGTCGAGCTCGAATAATGAAGTCTCTGACTTTGAGGCCGAGATGGACCACGAGGTGGCACCTCGGACCTCGATGAGTCTTGGCAAGAAGTGCCAAGAGAGACCTTCTGAGCCAGCTCCGTCTCCTCCACAGGCTCAGAGGAAAGTGCTAGCAAAGAAGCCAGCCTCCAAGGTGCCAGCTTCTAGGGTTACCACTGGTGGTGGCCCTAGCTCGGCAAGTGCCCGCCCAGCCAAGGGCAAGGGCAAAGGAATCGCAACGGGTCCAGTTGCCCCGTTGAAGCTGCATGCACCGAGGGAAGGGGTCTGGGACCCCACTGAAGAGAGGTTCAACGGGAAAGGCAGTGATTCGGCAGCAAAGAACAAAAGCATTTATTGGTATGGCCGACCAAAGCAAGCCACTGATGGATGATTTTGGTGCAACTTCCATGCAGATTTCTACAAATATGTGTATCTCCCCATGAAGACACCGGTTGTGCGCAGTCAATGGATTGATTGGGCACATTTTGAGAAGAAGGGATGCTCCCTGTTTACTGAAGTGGTGGAAGCTATTGAGAGGCGTGGCCTAAAGGACCTCTTTGCCTTTAGGAACAACTGGAATGATGAGGTCATAGCACAAATCTTTGCAGCATGCCATTTCTTAGGTGAAGATGAGGAAAGTTTTACTTGGATGACTCACGGATCCAAGTACAGTATAACTCAAGAAGATTTTGCAAGCCTGCTTCACCTTGACACCTCAAGATCTGACTGCTTGACCATCCACAACATAGGTGTCATTGAGAAGGATAAGATGAAGTTTCTATATGAGCCAAACTCCAAGTTCAACCCACCATCCACAAAGAACATGAAGCTGTTCTTTGTGGTGCTCAATAGAGTCTTGCGGAAGACCATCGCTCCCAAGGATGGAGATGCTAGGAGTGTGCAGGGTTATCTCAGGACATTGATGAGAGTGATAAGCAAGGACCGTCAGTTTGATGTGGCGGACTACATCTGGAATGACGTGGTCAACATATCCTGCACACCCAACAGTTCTTGTGGGTATGCCCCATATCTAATGTTTGTGATCAAGAAGGTCACCGCGAGTGAATTCGTCAAGGATGTGGAGCATCTACCCTTGAGGCCTCAGATGCCTCAGAAGCCAAGCATCCAGGCTGCTCCCTCGCCAGCCTCCAGTCCTGAGGCACCGGCAAGAAGAACTAAAGATGTCAGAGCTGCCCCAGCCAGTAGGGCAGCCCCTCAAAGGGGATCAGCCAGTGGGATCTTCAAATACTTGGCTGCCATCTTCGCTTCCTGCAAAAAGGCCAAAGTGAGGGCCCACAAGCTGAACAAGAAGAGAAAGGAAGACATGAAGTATGTAAAGGCAAACGTGAAACAGATTTGCCAGAAGCTGGAGATTGACCCGATTGGATCTCCAGTGATTTCTGAGGACTCCAACCCTGATATCACCGAGCTCGGGCCCTTGACCCCCTCTGAGCTTGCCTACTTTGGTATTGGGGGCTCGAGTGGCTCCGCACCTCCTCCTCCTCCTCCTCCTCCTCATCAGGATGAAGATGAAGATGACGAAGACGAAGATGAGAGGACTGACATCAAAGAGTGAAGACCTTAGGACCCTCCTCTCCTTCTTTTTGGTGTCTGGATGCCAAAGGGGGAGAGATTGAGGGGGGGGGGGGGGGGTCTTAGCCTTAGCTGTAGGATGCGAGGAGAGAGCTCTCTTTATGGTTTTTGACTATTTTGTGGGTTGTAAAGCTTTAACTATATTCTTAAGTTAATTATGGTTTTGTGATGCAAAGTTATGATCTTTTGAGAAGTATTTGTTGAAATCTATGATTTTGCTCCTAGAATGACATATATGTTTGCTTATGGTTGATTAATGTCAATTATGTCATTCTCATTGTTTCAATGTACTTAGTTATGCATCCCACCATAAAGAATTCACATATGTATTATGTTTTCATTGCTTGATGTATTTAAACTCATATGTGCATACTTTATGAAATTCTCAACTTTTATCATATTTTGTGAAATCTCAATTGGTTGTCATCAATCACCAAAGAGGGGGAGATTGAAAGTGCATCTAGGAATCTCTTGTGGATTTTTGATGATTTATGACAAGCAAATGAGATCCTAACCTCTTTGTTGAGACGAGCACAGGTTTTAATAGCAAAATAAGCAAAGTGCCAAAAAGAAGGAAGAATGAGGAGCAAAGTGGAAATGAGCTCAAGGATAAAGAATAGTATATCATTGTGTATTGAGTGTGTTAAGGAAACACACCCCAAGAGCTCAATCACAATTAAACACACACATTGCACAAAGTTATACAGGATCGAACTAGTCCGAATGTCACCGGACTAGTCCGATACCCTCTCTGCACAAAATCGGACAAGTCCGATATCCATCGGACTAATCCAATATCTCTCTGACTCATTGAGCTCTTGGTTTGATTCTCTAACACACTCCTATGATTTCATTGTAATCTTTTGAGTGTGTTCTTGGTGGTATTTTGTGTTGTAATGTAAGGGGAGCCCTCAACGTGTGAGAAGGCCTCTTGAATTCGGTAATTCACCACTTTGTGATAAGTGGAAGACGATTGGCCTTGGTGGTGATCTGACAAGGGTAGGGTTGGAGAATACCCGGTCCTTTTGTGGACTCCTCAACGTGGATGTAGGTTGCCTCTGTGGGAACCGAACCACGGGATAAATCTCTTGTGTTCTTGCTTTGTGTTCATCGTTCTTTACATCATATTAATCTAGGGTTTGAATTAATCTTGTTCACTTTACATTGAAACATCAAATTTAAGATTGACTTGTGATATACTCTAGTACATAATCTTGCAACACATAAATTACAAGTATATTTCCGCCGCTACACCCTAGAATCAAACTTAATAAATAAAACTTGATCAACCTAGTTCGTGCACACCGGACTAGTCCGCACTTTACCGAACTAGTCAGATATCTCAAGTTTTGATCTGGTGATTAAGTGTTGCAGGTGCCGACAAAATTCAAAAGGCCTATTCACCCCCCCCCCCCTCTAGGCCACATTCACTGTGTCCCAACAAGTGATGTCGTTGCCCTTCGGGGCACGGTGTACTGACACTGCATCGAGACTGTCGATGCATGATCCGTGGTTGGAGCTTTACTGTCAACGCATGATCTGCGAGAGGTGAGAGGCTCGAGAAAACTCTTCTCCTTTGGGAGTAGGAGGTGGTTGTTCGGCCCTGGCCATGCACCTTTATATTGCCCGATGGCCGCAAATGTTCCGGCCTCACCTGCTGGAGAAATTTGACAGGACTGTCAATCCCGTCGAGTTCCTCCAAATCTACTCCACCGCCATCCTCGCGGCAGGTGTCAATGAGGTCGTGATGGCCAACTATTTTCCTGTGGCTCTGACTGGGACAGCTAGGTCCTGGTTCATGAGTCTTCCGCCTGACTCCATCAGTAGTTGGGCGGATATGTGCAGCCAGTTCACCGCCAACTTCGGGAGTTCTTACACCCGGCCTGGCACGAAACTAGATTTTTTTGCTGTACAACAGAAGTCAAGGGAGTCGCTGCGATCGTTCATCCAGCGTTTCTACCAGGTACGGAACACCATTCCTTCCATCTCCAACGTGTCTATTGTTGTATCATTTCGAAAGGGTGTTCGAGACAAGACAATGTTGGAGAAGCTGGCGACAAAAGAAGTCACCAGTGTCACGGAACTCTTCAGCTTGGCCAACAAATGCGCTAGGGCTGCTGAGGGCCGTGAAATGCACTCCAAGCAAGCTCAAGAGGCTAACAAAAACTCATCCAAGTCTGAAGCTACTACCTCTGATAGTGGAAAGAAGAAGAAAAAGTCCAACGACAAGAAGAAGCTATCGGCCAGCACGCCTACTATTGTAGCAGCTGTAGCCCTAGGTGGTCGGGGGCCACACCCCGAAAAGCAACCTTGACCTTCATTTCAAGACGGCAGCGGTCCAAAGATGTGGTGTCCAATTTACAAGACGGACACTAACAATCTTACATATTGTCGAGAGGTCCAAAACCTTGTCGAGCGCTTCAACAAGCACTGGGAAGAAGCTCATTTCCGCTAGTGGGAGGGAAACAAGATTGTTGACGAAGCTCTGGTTGATCTGGAGCTAGGCTTCCAGTACCCCAGAAGGTCCTGAAGGTTGTGTACAACACAGTTGACGATGAATCTGACATCTTTCACAACGAGCGTCGAAAGACCCTCAATACCATTTATGGAGGGTCCTGGGATATCACCTCCCATTGTGTCCTCAAGACCACGCGTCGGGAGATGGCTTCCATAGCTCTGATCGCCAAGGCAGAACCCCATCAGAAGTAGATGGACACCCCCATCACTTTCGATTCTTCAGATTTTTTAAGAAACATGATTGGAGCTGGACAACTGCCGTTGATGGTGTCTCCTACCATCAATAATGTCCAACTCTACCATGTCTTGGTGGATGGAGGGTCAGCACTCAACCTCCTAAGTTATGAAGCGTTCATGGAGATCCAACTCCGACTCTCGGATCATCGCCCCTCACGTCCTTTCTCTGGCGTGGGTCCAGGGGCCATCTGTCCTCTTGGCTCAATTATTCTCTCTGTGACCTTCGAGACTCAGGAGAACTACAGATCTAAGAAACTAGTCTTCGACGTGGTTCACATCAGCTTGCCCTTCAATGCCATCCTATGCAGGCCTGCCTTGTATAGGTTCATGGCCACAGCTCACTATGGTTACCTGGTGTTGAAGATGACGACACCTTCAGGCGTTTTCGGGATACACAGAGATTGTACTGCAGGAGTTACTGCGCTGGAAGAACTCCACGCGCTTACAACAGCGCAGGAGGAAGCATCCTACAAGGAGCTAGCTGCTCAGCCTCTGAGCACTTGTCACCGAGGCTCAACATTTGCACCACACGTGCAGCCAAGCGGCGACACTGACATTCCTATCAATGTCGTCCAAATTGGTTCTGATGTTCCAGACCACCCGTATATCAGGAGATCTGGATAACAAATAGGAACTCGTGCTCATTACTTTCCTGTGGGCGAATGTTGACGTGTTTGCCTGGCAACCGTCACGAATGCTTGGGATCCCTAGGGATGTGATTGAGCACAGTCTAAAGATATACCCAGACGCATGACCAATAGATCGGAAGCCCCGGAAGAAATTAGTCGAGCGGCAGAACTTCATTCGTTAAGAAATCAAGAAGCTGCTTGAAGATGGATTCATCCGAGAGGTTCATCATCCATGATGGCTGGCAAACCCAGTCTTTGTACCCAAGGCCACCGAGAAACTTCAGATGTGCATCGACTACACCACCTTAAATAAGGCTTGTCCAAAAGATCCATTTCCACTACTTAGGATAGAACAGATAGTGGACTCCACCTCTGGGTGCGAGCTATCGTGTTTCCTAGATGCGTACTCCGGATATCATCAGATCCAAATGTCTAGGGAAGATGAAGAGCATAATGCCTCCATAATAGTAGATGGATTGTATTGCTATAATGCCATGTCGTTTGGTCTAAAATGTTGCTTCAACTTTTGTGCGAGCCACGCACAAAACAGTTGGAGAGCTCAATAGGGACTTGGTGGAGGTCTGCGTCAATGACATCATTGTGAAGGTCAAGAACAAAGAATCATTCCTTGAAAACCTACAAGCCGTCTTCGACAACTGCGCATGACGCGCACCAAGCTGAACCTGGACAAATGTGTCTTCGGGGTTAGCTCCAGGAAGCTCCTCAGATTCTTGGTGGCTCACTGAAGAATTGAGGAAAACCTGGTGAAGATCAAGGCTATTGAAAACATGCGACCCCCAGTCCGCATCAAGGATGTCCAGAAGCTAACTAGATGTCTAGCTACGCTCAGCCAGTTCATCTCTAGACTAGCAGAACGAGTGCTTCCCTTCTTCAAGCTATTGAGGAAGTCCGGACCATTCCATTGGTCTGAAGAAGCAGAAAAGGCATTCCAAGACCTCAAGCAGCTTCTCACCACTTTGCTAATCCTGGTAGCTCAGAACCCTGGTGAGCCTCTTTTGATTTCCATTTCTGCAACTAAAAAGGTTGCCAGCATGGTTCTGGTTGCGAAAAGATCGAAGCCACCTAAAATCAGTAGCACAGACCCCTCCAGGAGGGTTCGGAGCTACCTGAAGGCGATTTTGGGTCCTAGCCCCCAGGCACGGATGTTCAAGGCAAGCTGCCCGAGGATCAACCTATCTCATTTGAGTGAGTTCACAAGGCTGGAGAAGATGTTTCGGACTATAACACCCTCATTTTCATGCATCATGCCCTACATACATTCATATATATGTTTAACATTAATCCACATAAAGAGGAACATGTTTAAAATTGATTTGAAACAAATCCGCACTTAAAATGCTGAAAAGTGCGGACTAGTCTGATTTCTCTCTAACTTCAAATGGACTTGTCCGTTTTTGCTGCGGACTAGTCCGATTTTGCCTCTGGACACTTTCGGACTTGTCCGATTTTATGCGGACTAGTTCGGTGTTCCAAGAATCTTGAAATTTTCTATGTCCCTAGACTTGTCCGGACTAGTCCGGTGTCCCAGCGGACTTGTCCGTTTTCCTCTCTGACTAAAGTCGGACTTGTTCGATTTTTCGCCAAACTTGTCTGATTTCTTTCTGACTAAATTCGGACTAGTCTGGTCCTTTTCGGACTTGTTTGATATTTCGCGACTCCAAGTTGATCTTTTGTTTCATGACTTGTTTCTTGGGTTTCACGTTAAGTGGGCCTAAGGACGTCGTGCCTAACTCTTTTAGAGCCCATGAAGGAATCTAAACCGGCCTCTACTCCTCTCAAACTCAAAATCCATCTAACCCTAGCCTCCACCTCTATATAAACAACTCCACCCCATGGCTTGACATCTATTTGCCACTTTTCCACCCCACCCAAACCCTTGTTCATGGAGACCCACCATCAAGGAGGGAGGAGGAGATCCTGAGCAAGAAGAAGAGGAGGAAATGAAAGAGGATCAAGATCTCCATCAAGTTTCAGTCTTCATCACCAAATCATCTCCAAGTTCATCACCAACCATAGATCATCAAGATCCAAGTGTTGCCTCCAAGATCCTTGATACATTGGAGTCCTAAACACCTGGTATACCTTCTATTTCCATTTCCTTAAGTGAATTCGACCCCTAATCTCTAAAATCACGTCGATCTAGAAAACCCTAGTTCGCCAGTTTCGCGCAAGTGCGGACTTGTCCGGTCCCTAGCGGACTAATCTGATTTTCCAAGTTAAATTGTGTTGAATTAATTCTAAAATTTGATCTAATCACATCTAAACCTATATAAACTTGTTAAAATCTATTACAACTAGTTAGTGATCATTGAAAGCAATCTATTAACAAGTTCTACCTTGCATTTGCATCAATCATGCATGTCATGTCATATTGAGTAATATTTGTGCACTCTTTCATCATGTTTCTTGTTTGTATGTTTATTGTGCGGATTAGACGAATTTGCACTAGAGAGTGCCGTGGAGGTTCTCCAATACCAAGAGGTTGAAGGCTTTGATCCTAATCAATTCCAAGAGCAAGGCAAGTGTCCTTGAAGCATATTAATCGTGTTTCTAAAATAAATGTTTTGTTTGCAAAACTGTATGCTTGTGTCAATTTGAGGGGAATCCTACGATAGGAAGTTTACTAGTTTTGTTTAACCACCCTTGTCACCTAGAATACATGATAGAGAGTCGGTATGGGATTTTTACCTTTTTGCTTCGCTAAATTAATTGAGATGGAAGAACAACTACACTACTTAATTTAACTATGCATTAATGAGATTGTGGTTGACATGAACTGGTTAAATCTGATATGGTAATGTGTGATCTAAGCAAGCCTGGTATGTGGATGGATTGGATGTATTGTGGTTTTGCTTGCTTTAGATCCAAGGACCGGTTCGTGGAGCGACCATCCAGGATTTACAGTGCCACCACGAGGCCAAGTATGGGTGCGGTGTAGCTGATTAATTAGGGCTTTGCCAGTGCTATTTGGACCAATAAGAATGCTCGGGGAAGGGGTAGTCGGATTGGGTTTGTTGATGATTGGTGGGACTACCCTAGGATCCGAATGGCTCAAGAGGGGGCCCTTGGTTGAAGATGTGTTCAGTTGGAGACATCGTTACCAGTGAAACCTAAGTGTGGTCGAAATAGGCTAGTAATCACTTTGTAAAGGCTATTGTGTGATCTCTTGGCCACACACCAATGGAAGTGTGAGACGGCATAATTGAGATTCTATAGTCATCGAAAGGTGATAAAATCACAAACACGTGAGTAAAGTGGTACAACCTCTGAAGAGTGTGTCTAAAACTATCATGATAGCCGTGCTCCCGGTTATGAGCAACCTGGACCCTCACATGATTTGAGGAAACTTGGGATTTGGGATGGTTGGTTGGCTATGGTTATGGTTTGGTAATGGTTATGGATGGTTATAAATTAATTTCTGGTATTGAATATGATGATGGATATGGAATATGGACTGGTATTATGATAACTATATGGCTTATGACGGGTTTATTTCATATACATGTAAATATTCCTTTTCAAATGTTTTAATGTAGTTTTCAGCACTCAACCATTATTATATTCGTCATTTGAATCAGCCACATGCCATACTTTCCACACTTGCTGAGTACGACATGTACTCACCCTTGCAATTCACCCCAACAGTTGCAGGTCAGGATTGGGAGTTTAATGGTGATAATGCGAAGTTCTAGGCCGTGCCTGCCGTCAGCTTTGCCTGTGGTGTTGATTGGAGCTGCACTATACCCTATTGCTTATGTTGCCTAGCTGTTTAGTTTACTTATTTAGTTTATTTCCGCTGCATTAGTTGAACTTGTTATTAGTATTCATTAGAACTTGTATTCGAGGATAATATGGTTTGTGCAATAAAATTTGGTTATTAATCTTGTTCTGTGGTAATTTTCTGTATACTCTTTTGTGAATGCACTCGTGTATGTGTGTTGAACATCCTGGGCACACATATGTGTTCACTTGGTTCATTTTCGGGACCGGGTGTCACAGATTGGTATCAGAGCCACATGTTTGACCATAGGATGCAGCCTAGATAGAATGGACACTTTAGAGCACATAGGAGCACTCAAGAATCGACGTGTTCTTGCTTGGTGTGCTGCTTGCTATATATATTGTTTGCTTGTGTGCTTAATAGAGGATTTTGGGATGCTTTAGCATTGCCATGTCCACGTAGGCTAGTTAGTTGTCTAGTTTCATATCCCTTGATGCATATAGTTGGGGACGTTTTCTAATTCTTACCTATTGCTTTTCTCCATATGGTGAGGACTCGCAACCACAAGGATGTCAATGATGAGGAGGAGAACCATGGAGTACCTCAGAACAACAATGGACAAGGTCCCGCTCAAGGAGCTATTAATATTGAGCAGCTATTGGCTATGCAAAACCAGCTCATGTAGACCATGATACAAACTATGGGACAACTGTAGGCTGACAATATCAATAATCAGCCCCACATGCCTCCACAGCAACCCCCGCCTCCTCATAACTGGTTGGGAGAGTTTTTGAGGACTAGGCCACCGACCTTTGCTCAAGCTGCCGACCCTATGGATGCGGATGATTGGCTCAAGTCCGTGGAGAAGAATCTTGCTATTGTCCAATGCAGCCACCGGGAGGAGGTTCTATTTGCATCTCATCAACTTATTGGAGCAGCTACCGATTGGTGGGATTCACTATGCAATGCTCATGAGGACCAAGAGAGAATTACTTGGGCTGAATTCAAGGAGAGTTTTCGTTCTCATTATGTGCCGGAAGGTGTTATGATTTTGAAGAGGCAAGAATTTGAGAACTTAAGGCAAGGAAGATCAAGCGTGAGTGAATATCTCAATAAGTTCACTCAACTCTCAGGATATGCGCCCGAGGATGTTAGTCGGAACAGCCGGAAACAATATTTATTCATAATGGACTTGAACAATAAAATTCAAGTACAACTACTCGACTGTGATTATGCCAACTTCTAGAAGCTTGTGGACAAGGCAATTGTCGTGGAGAACAAGGTCTGTGAGATGGAGCCAGACAACAAGAGGAAGGAGCCGTATCAAGGACAGCAACAAGGAAGTAATGTGGGCCCTCGCTTTACACCGCACAATGCGCCTTACTTCACCTCTTTTGTGCCTACACATTGCCCTCGATTTGCACTGCGCCCAACTTAGTTTGTGCAGCAGTGCCCTGTTATGTAAGCACCTAGGCCTCCGATGCCATATGTACCTCGTGCTAATTTTCCTGGTGCAAATGTTCAGAACCAAGCTCGCCCCAATAATCCCAGTGGAGTAAAGAAGTGCTATACTTGTGGAGAAGCTGTACACTTTGTGCATCAATGTCCTAAGTCAAGCCTTGGTCAAGGAAGCAATGTGCCAAGACAAAACCCAAGATCCAATGGAGGACAGCCGCAAGGTAACCGTGGACAGCAGAATTTTGCTCGTGGCAATGTGAAACATGTCTCTACAGAGGATGCTCAACAAGCGGATGACGTGGTCATTGGTATGTTTCTCGCCAACTCCAACCCCGAGACTATGTTATTTGATTCTGGAGCATCGCATTCATTCATTGCATCGAAATATGTTGCCAAGTATAGTTTGACTATCTCTCATATGAAGTTTACTCTATTGGTTAAGTCTCCTAGAGGAGAGATGAGGACAAATATAGTATGTCCAAAAGTAAGCCTTAGAATAAGGGGGGTAGACTTCTCCGCCAACGTCATTGTTTTGGATTCTCATGGATTCGACATTATAGTTGGTATGGATTGGTTGAGGAAGCACAAAGGAGTTATTGAGTGTGCCACGAAGACGGTGAAGTTGACCAATGAAGAAGGGATCACCATAGAATTTGATGCATCTCAAACCACACCGAAGCAATTGGAGCTGAATCATATGGGTGGTGCCGCAATTGAGGAGATTCTTGTGGTGAGTGAATTTTTGGATGTTTTTCCATATGAGTTGCCAGGTATGCCACCTGATCGAGACATTGATATTGTTATTGATTTAATATCTGGAACTGCACCTATAGCTAAGAGGCCGTATAGGATGCCTCCAGTGGAATTAGAAGAGCTCAAGAAGTAGATTCAAGAGCAACAATAGAAGGGTTTTATTTGCCCTAGTTCTTCACCTTGGGGAGCGCCTGTGCTGTTTGTGGACAAGAAGGATGGATCCCAAACGATGTGCGTAGACTACTGAGCCCTCAACGAGGTAACAATCATGAACAAGTACACCTTGTCACGCATAGAGGACTTTTTTGATCAGATGAAGGGTGCTTGTGTCTTCTATAAGATTGATTTGAGGTCGGGATACATTCAAATGAAGATTAGACCATCGGACATACCCAAGACAGCTTTTAGGACGCGGTATGGATCTTATGAGTACACCGTGATGTCCTTTGGATTGACGTACTTTATGTACCTCATGAATTAGGTCTTCATGGAGTACTTGGATAGGTTCGTTGTGTCGTTTATTGATGACATTATGATCTACTTGAAGGATGAGTAGGAACATGAGGGAGCATCAATTGTAGGCCAAGTTCAACAAGTGTCAGTTTTGGTTGAAAAAGGTGTCGTTTTTGGGTCATATAATCTTAGGAAAAGGATTATCGGTTGACCCAGGAATGGTGAGGGACATTTTGAAATGGGAACCCCCGCAAAACGTAATGAAAATAAGGAGTTTTCTTGGAATGGCTGGATATTACCATCGATTCATCAAGGACTTTTCTAAGATATCCAAGCCAATGACAGAATTCCGAATAAAGGGAAAGGCATTCCAATGGAATCAAGCTTGTCAAAACAATTTTGAGGAGTTGAAGAAGAGGTTGACAACAGCCCCAGTTTTGGTACTGCCGGATGTAAGCAAGAGTTTTTACATATATTGCGACGCCTCGAGACAAGGACTTGGATGTGTGCTCATGCAAGAAGGTCAAGTGGTCGCCTATGCATAAAGACAATTGAAGAAACATGAGCAGAATTACCCAACGCACGATTTGGAACTTACAGCCGTGGTACATGAATTAAAGATTTGGAGATACTATATCCTTGGACATAGGTGTGAAATTTATACGGATCATAAGAGTTTGAAGTATATTTTCACACAAACGGATCTGAACTTGAGGCAACGAAGATGGTTGGAGCTCATCAAGGGTTATGGCTTGGGAATAAATTATCATCCAGGGAAGGCTAATGTAGTGGCCGATGCTTGGATTAGAAAAGGAGTAAGTCATCAACTCACAATTCGAGAGTTACAATCCGAGTTATGTAAGGAGTTTGAATGGTTGAACCTCGGATTTGTAAATGAGATGGATATGATGGAGTTAAACCCAACATTGGAGCAAGAAATTCGGGAAGGTCAAACTAAGGATGAGGAAATTCAAGAAATCAAGGAAAGGACCCAAGAGGGGAGAGAATTCAGATTTGATGAGGATGAACATGGTACTCTATGGCTTGGAAAAAGGATTGTCGTGCCTAATGTGAAGAATATTCGAGAGACAATACTAAAGGAGGCACATGACTCGCCATACTCGATTCACTCTGGTTGTACAAAGATGTACAAAGACTTGAGAACTTGCCATTGGTGGGATAGCATGAAAAAGGACATAGCTAAATATGTAGCATTGTGTGATGTGTGTCAGCGGGTCAAGGCGGAACATCAAAGGCCAGCTGGACTATTGCAACCATTAAAGATTCCGGAATGGAAGTGGGAATAAATCGGTATGGACTTCATAGTTGGTTTACCACGTACTCAGTCCGGTTATGACTCGATTTGGGTAATTGTGGATCGGTTAACTATGTTAGACCACTTTATTCCCATCAAGACCACCTATAATGGAGAGAAATTGGTGGAACTGTAAATGGGAAGAATTGTATGTTTGCATAGAGTTTCGAAGAAGATAGTCTCGGATAGAGGTTCACAATTCACTTCTAGGTTGTGGCAAAAATTGCTTTGGGAACGAGGTTGAATTTTAGTTCAGCATATCACCCTCAAACGGATGGAAAAACTGAGAGGACCAATCAATTTTTAGAGGACATGTTAAGAGCTTGTGCTCTAAAGCATGAGAAAAGTTGGGACAAGAGCTTGCCATATGCAGAATTTTCATACAACAATAGTTACCAAGCAAGCTTGAAAATTTCACCATATGAAGCGCTTTATGGAAGGAGGTCTAGGACACCTTTATTTTGGAATGAGGCAGGAAAAACTCAAGTATTTGGTCTGGATGTGTTGCAAGAAGCCAAAAAGCAAGTCCAAATAATTTGTGAAAACTTGAGGGCTGCCCAATGAAGACGAAAGGGCTATGCGGGCAATAGGAGAAGGAAATTAGACTTTGAAATGGGATACTACATTTACCTTAAGGTGTCACCAATGAGAGGTCATAAGAGGTTTAACATAAGAGGCAAGCTAGCACCTCGCTATATCGGACCATTCAAGATTTTGGACAAAAGAGGAGAAGTAGCGTATAAGTTGGAGATGCCAACTCATCTTTCAGATGTTCATGATGTTTTTCATGTTTCTGAACTCAAGAAGTGTTTGAGAGTACCAGAAGAACAAGTTCCAATGGAAGGATTGGAATTAGAAGCAGATTTGACTTATGTCGAACAACTGGTCAAAATTTTGGAAACCAAGGAGAGAGTCACAAGGAACAAGGTTATTCGATGGTGTAAAGTTCAATAGAAGCACCACACAGAAAAAGAAGCAATGTGGGAATTGGAGGATGATCTCAAGAAGGAATTTCCTTATGTCTTCTCTTCCGCGTCGAATCTCGAGGGCGAGATTCATTTTAAGGGGGGTAGGTTTGTAACACCCTCATTTTCATGCATCATGCCCTACATACATTCATATACATGTTTAACATTAATCCACATAAAGAGGAACAAGTTTAGAATTGATTTGGAACAAAACCACACTTAAAATGCTAAAAAGTGTGGACTAGTCCGATTTTGGTGAGGACTAGTCCGATTTCTCTCTGACTTCAAACGGACTTGTCCGTTTTTTCTATAGACTAGTCCGATTTTGCCTCTGGACACTTCGGACTTGTCAAATTTATACGGACTAGTACGGTGTTTCAAGAATCCTTGAAAATTTGCTAAGTCCGTGGACTTGTCTGGACTAGTACGGCGTCCCAGCGGACTTGTCTGTTTTCCTCTCTGACTAAAGTTGGACTTGTCTGATTTTTGGCCAGACTTGTCCGATTTCTTTCTCACTAACTTCGGACTAGTCCGGTCCTTTTTGGACTTGTCCGATATTTCGCGACTCCGAGTTGATCTTTTGTTTCACGACTTGTTTCTTGGGTTTCACATTAAGTGGGCCTAGGGACGTCGTGCCTAACTCTTTTAGAGCCCATGAGGGACTCTAAACTGGCCTCTACTCCTCTATAACTCGAAATCCATCTAACCCTAGCCTCCACCTCTATATAAACAACTCCACCCCTTGGCTTGACATCTATTTGCCACTTTTCCACCCCACCCAAACCCAAGTTCGTGGAGAGCCACCATCAAGGAGGGAGGAGGAGATCCCAAGCAAGAAGAAGAGTTGGAAACAAAAGAGGATCAAGATCTCCATCAAGTTTCGTTCTTCATCACCAAATCATCTCCAAGTTCATCACCAACCCTAGATCATCAAGATCCAAGTGTTGCCTCCAAGATCCTTGATTCGATGGAGTCCTAAACACCTGGTATACCTTCTATTTCCATTTCCTTAAGTGAATTCGACCCCTAATCTCTAAAATCACGTCGATCTAGAAAACCCTAGTTCGCCAGTTTCGCGCAAGTGCGGACTTGTCCGGTCCCTAGATGACTAATCTGATTTTCCAGGTTAAATTGTGTTGAATTAATTCTAAAATTTGATCTAATCACATCTAAACCTGTATAAACTTGTTAAAATCTATTACAACTAGTTAGTGATCATTGAAAGCAATCTATTAACAAGTTCTACCTTGCATTTGCATCAATCATGCATGTCATGTCATATTGAGTAATATTTGTGCACTCTTTCATGGTGTTTCTTGTTTGTATGTTTATTCTGCGGATTAGACGAATTTGTGCTAGAGAGTGTCGCGGAGGTTCTCCAGTACCAAGAGGTTGAAGGATTTGATCCTAATCAATCCCAAGAGCAAGGCAAGTGTCCTTGAAGCATATTAATCTTGTTTCTAAAATAAATGTTTTGTTTGCAAAACTGCATGCTTGTGTCAATTTGAGGGGAATCCTACGATAGGAAGTTTACTAGTTTTGTTTAATCACCCTTGTCACCTGGAATACATGATAGAGAGTCGGTACGGGATTTTTACCTTTTTGCTTCGCTAAATTAATTGAGATGGAAGAACAACTACACTACTTAATTTAATTATGCATTAATGAGATTGTGGTTGACATGAACTGGATAAATATGATATGGTAATGGGTGATCTAAGCAAGCCTGGTATGTGGATTGATTGGATGTATGGTGGTTTTGCTTGCTTTAGATCCAAGGACCGGTTCATGGAGCGACCATCCAGGATTTACAGTGCCACCTCGAGGCCAAGTATGGGTGCGGTGTAGCTGATTAATTAGGCCTTTGCCAGTGCTATTTGGACCATTAAGAATGCTCGGGGAAGGGGTAGTCGGATTGGGTTTGTTGATGATTGGTGCGACTACCCTGGGATCCGAATGGCTCAAGAGGGGGCCCTTGGTTGAAGATGTGCTCAGTTGGATACATCGCCACCAGTGAAACCTCAGTGTGGTCGAAATAGGCTAGTAATCGCTTTGTAAAGGCTATTTTGTGATCTCTTGGCCACACACCAACGGATGTGTGAGACGGCATAATTGAGATTCTATAGTCATCGAAAGGTGATAAAATCACAAACACGTGAGTAAAGTGGTACAACCTCTGCAGAGTGTGTCCAAAACTATCATGATAGCCGTGCTCCCGGTTATGAGCAACCTGGACCCTCACATGATTTTAGGAAACTCAGGATTTGGGATGGTTGGTTGGCTATGGTTATGGTTTGGTAATAGTTATGGATGGTTATAAATTAATTTCTGGTATTGAATATGATGATGGATATGGAATATGGACTGGTATTATGATAACTATATGGCTTATGATGGGTTAATTTCATATACATGTAATATATTCCTTTTCAAATGTTTTAATGTACTTTTCAGCACTCAACCATTATTATATTCGTCATTTGAATCAGTCACATGCCATACTTTCCACACTTACTGAGTATGACATGTACTCACCCTTGCAATTCCCCCCAACAGTTGCAGGTTAGGATTGGGAGTTTAATGGTGATAATGTGAAGTTCTAGGCCGTGCCTGCCGTCAGCTTTGCCTGTGGTGTTGATTGGAGCTGCGCTATACCCTATTGCTTATGTTGCCTAGTTGTTTAGTTTGCTTATTTAGTTTATTTCCGCTGCATTAGTTGAACTTGTTATTAGTATTCATTAGAACTTGTATTCGAGGATAATATGGTTTGTGCAATAAAATTTGGTTATTAATCTTGTTCTGTGGTAATTTTCTGTACACTCTTTTGTGAATGCACTCGTGTATGTGTGTTGAACATCCTGGGCACACATATGTGTTCACTTGGTTCATTTTCGGGACCGGGTGTCACAGATTGGTATCGGAGCAACAGGTTTGACCGTAGGATGCAGCCTAGATAGAATGGACACTTTAGAGCACATAGGAGCACTCAAGAATCGACGTGTTCTTGCTTGGTGTGCTGCTTGCTATATATATTGTTTGCTTGTGTGCTTAATAGAGGATTTTGGGATGCTTTAGCATTGCCATGTCCACGTAGGCTAGTTAGTTGTCTATTTCATATCCCTTGATGCATATAGTTGGGGACGTTTTCTAATTCTTACCTATTGCTTTTCTCCAGATGGTGAGGACTCGCAACCAGAAGGATGTCAATCATGAGGAGGAGAACCATGGAGTACCTCAGAACAACAATGGACAAGGTCCCGCTTAAGGAGCTGTTAATATTGAGAAGCTATTGGCTATGCAAAACCAGCTCATGTAGACCATGATACAAACTATGGGACAACTGTAGGCTGACAATATCAATAATCAGCCCCACATGCCTCCACAGCCACCCCCGCCTCCTCATAACTGGTTGGGAGAGTTTTTGAGGACTAGGCCATCGACCTTTGCTCAAGCTGCCGACCCTATGGATGCGGATGATTGGCTCAAGTTCGTGGAGAAGAAGCTTGCTATTGTCCAATGCAGCCACTGGGAGAAGGTTCTATTTGCATCTCATCAACTTAATGGAGCAGCTGCCGATTGGTGGGATTCACTATGCAATGCTCATGAGGACCAAGAGAGAATTACTTGGGCCGGATTCAAGGAGAGTTTTTGTTCTCATTATGAGCCGGAAGGTGTTATGATTTTGAAGAGGCAAGAATTTGAGAACTTAAGGCAAGGAAGATCAAGCGTGAGTGAATATCTCAATAAGTTCACTCAACTCTCAGGATATGCGCCTGAGGATGTTATTCGGAACAGTCGGAAACAATATTTATTCATGAGGGGCTTGAACAATAAAATCCAAGTACAACTACTCGACTGTGATTATGCCAACTTCTAGAAGCTTGTGGACAAGGCAATTGTCGTGGAGAACAAGGTCTGTGAGTTGGAGCTAGACAACAAGAGGAAGGAGCCGTATCAAGGACAGCAACAAGGAAGTAATGCGTGCCCTCGCTTTACACCGCACAATGCGCCTTACTTCACCTCTTTTGCGCCTACTCATTGCCCTGGATTTGCATTGTGCCCAACTCAGTTTGTGCAACAGCGCCCTGTTATGTAAGCACCTAGGCCTCCGATGCCATATTTACCTCATGCTAATTTTACTGGTGCAAATGTTTAGAACCAAGCTCGCCCCAATAATCCCAGTGGAGTAAAGAAGTGCTATACTTGTGGAGAAGTTGTACACTTTGCGCATCAATGTCCTAAGTCAAGCCATGGTCAAAGAAGCAATGCGCCAAGACAAATCCCAAGACCCAATGGAGGACAGCAGCAAGGTAACCGTGGACAGCAGAATTTTGCTCGTGGCAATGTGAACCATGTCTCTACAGAGGATGCTCAACAAGCGGATGACGTGGTCATTGGTATGTTTCTCGCTAACTCCAACCCCGAGACTATGTTATTTGATTCCAGAGCATCGCATTCATTCATTGCATCGAAATATGTTGCCAAGTATAGTTTTCCTATCTCTCATATGAAGTTTTCTCTATTGGTTAAGTCTCCTAGAGGAGAGGTGAGGACAAATATAGTGTGTCCAAAAGTAAGCCTTAGAATAAGGGGGGTAGACTTCTCCGCCAACGTCATTGTTTTGGATTCTCATGGATTCGACATTATAGTCGGTATGGACTGGTTGAGGAAGCACAAAGGAGTTATTGAGTGTGCCACGAAGACGGTGAAGTTGACCAATGAAGAAGGGATCATCGTAGAATTTGAAGCATCTCAAACCACACCGAAGCAATTGGAGCTGAATCATATGGGCGGTGCCGCAATTGAGGAGATTCTTGTTGTGTGTGAATTTTTGGATGTTTTTCCATATGAGTTGCCAGGTATGCCACCTGATCGAGACATTGAGATTATTATTGATTTAATATCTGGAACTGCACCTATAGCTAAGAGGCCGTATAGGATGCCTCCAGTGGAATTAGAAGAGCTCAAGAAGTAGATTCAAGAGCAACAAGAGAAGGGTTTTATTCGCCCTAGTTCTTCACCTTGGGGAGCGCCTGTGCTGTTTGTGGACAAGAAGGATGGATCCCAAAGGATGTGTGTAGACTACCGAGCCCTCAACGAGGTAACAATCAATAACAAGTACACCTTGCCACGCATAGAGGACTTTTTTGATCAGATGAAGGGTGCTTGTGTCTTCTCTAAGATTGATTTGAGGTCGGGATACATTCAAATGAAGATTAGACCATCAGACATACCCAAGACACTTTTAGGACGCGGTATGGATCTTATGAGTACACCGTGATGTCCTTTGGATTGACGTACTTTATGTACCTCATGAATTAGGTCTTCATGGAGTACTTGGATAGGTTCGTTGTGGTGTTTATTGATGACATTATGATATACTTGAAGGATGAGTAGGAACATGAGGGAGCATCAATTGTATGCCAAGTTCAACAAGTGTCAGCTTTGGTTGAAAGAGGTGTCGTTTTTGGGTCATATAATCTCAGGAGGAGGAGTATCGGTTGACCCAGGAAAGGTGAGGGACATTTTGAAATGGAAACCCCCGCAAATGGTAAAGAAAATAAGGAGTTTTCTTGGAATGGCTGGATATTACCATTGATTCATCAAAGACTTTTCTAAGATATCCAAGCCAATGACTGAATTGCTAATGAAGGGAAAGGCATTCCAATGGAATCAAGCTTGTCAAAACAGTTTTGAGGAGTTGAAGAAGAGGTTGACAACAGCCCCAGTATTGGTACTGCCGGATGTAAGCAAGAGTTTTTACATATATTGCGACGCCTCGAGACAAGGACTTGGATGTGTGCTCATGCAAGAAGGTCAAGTGGTCACCTATGCATCAAGAAAATTGAAGAAACATGAGCAGAATTACCCAACGCACGATTTGGAACTTACAGCCGTGGTACATGCATTGAAGATTTGGAGATACTATATCCTTGGACATAGGTGTGAAATTTATATGGATCATAAGAGTTTGAAGTATATTTTCACACAAACGGATCTGAACTTGAGGCAACGAAGATGGTTGGAGCTCATCGAGGATTATGGCTTGGGAATAAATTATCATCCAGGGAAGGCTAATGTAGTGGCCGATGTTTTGAGTAGAAAAGGAGTAAGTCATCAACTCACAATTTGAGAGTTACAATCCGAGTTATGTAAGGAGTTTGAATGGTTGAACCTTGAATTTGTAAATGAGATGGATATGATGGAGTTAAACCCAACATTGGAGCAAGAAATTCGGGAAGGTCAAACTAAGGATGAGGAAATTCAAGAAATCAAGGAAAGGACCCAAGAGGGGAGAGAATTCAGATTTGATGAGGATGAACATGGTACTCTATGGCTTGGAAAAAGTATTGTCGTGCCCAATGTGAAGCATATTCGAGAGACAATACTAAAGGAGGCACATGACTTGCCATACTCGATTCTCCCTAGTTGTACGAAGATGTACAAAGACTTGAGAACTTGCTATTGGTGGGATAGCATGAAAAAGGACATAGCTAAATATGTAGCATTGTGTGATGTGTGTCAACGGGTCAAGGCGGAACATCAAAGGCCAGCTGGACTATTGCAACCATTAAAGATTCCGGTATGGACTTCATAGTTGGTTTACCACGTACTCAGTTCGGTTATGACTCGATTTGGGTAATTGTGGATCGGTTAACTAAGTCAGACCACTTTATTCCCATCAAGACCACCTATAATGGAGAGAAATTGGCGGAACTGTAAATGGGAAGAATAGTATGTTTGCATAGAGTTTCGAAGAAGATAGTCTTGGATAGAGGTTCACAATTCACTTCTAGGTTTTGGCAAAAATTGCTTTGCGAACGAGGTTGAATTTTAGTTCAGCATATCACCCTCAAACGGATGGAAAAACCGAGAGGACCAATCAATTTTTAGAGGACATGTTAAGAGCTTGTGCTTTAAAGCATGGGAAAAGTTGGGACAAGAGCTTGCCATATGCAGAATTTTCATACAACAATAGTTACCAAGCAAGCTTGAAAATTTCACCATATGAAGCGCTTTATGGAAGGAGGTCTAGGACACCTTTATTTTGGAATGAGGCAGGAAAAACTCAAGTATTTGGTCCGTATGTGTTGCAATAAGCCAAAAAGCAAGTCCAAATAATTCGTGAAAACTTGAGGGCTGACCAATCAAGACAAAAGGGCTATGCGGACAATAGGAGAAGGAAATTAGCCTTTGAAATGGGATACTACGTTTACCTTAAGGTGTCAACTATGAGAGGTCATAAGAGTTTTAACATAAGAGGCAAGCTAGCACCTCGCTATATCGGACCATTCAAGATTTTGGACAAAAGAGGAGAAGTAGCGTATAAGTTGGAGATGCCAACTCATCTTTCAGATGTTCATGATGTTTTTCATGTTTCCCAACTCAAGAAGTGTTTGAGAGTACCGGAAGAACAAGTGCCAATGGAAGGATTGGAATTAGAAGCAGATTTTACTTATGTCGAACAACTGGTCAAAATTTTGGAAACCAAGGAGAGAGTCACAAGGAACAAGGTTATTCGATGGTGTAAAGTTCAATAGAAGCACCACACAGAAAAAGAAGCAACGTGGGAATTGGAGGATGATCTCAAGAAGGAATTTCCTTATCTCTTCTCTTCCGCGTCGAATCTCGGGGGCGAGATTCATTTTAAGGGGGGTAGGTTTGTAACACCCTCATTTTCATGCATCATGCCCTACATACATTCATATACATGTTTAACATTAATCCACATAAAGAGGAACAAGTTTAAAATTGATTTGGAACAAAATCGCACTTAAAATGCTAAAAAGTGCGGACTAGTCTGATTTTGGTGAGGACTAGTCCGATTTCTCTCTGACTTCAAACGGACTTGTCCGTTTTTTCTGTAGACTAGTCTGATTTTGCCTCTGGACACTTCGGACTTGTCAAATTTTATGCGGACTAGTCCGGTGTTTCAAGAATCCTTGAAAATTTGCTAAGTCCATGGACTTGTCTAGACTAGTACGGCGTCCCAGCGGACTTGTCTGTTTTCCTCTGACTAAAGTTGGACTTGTCTGATTTTTGGCCAGACTTGTCCGATTTCTTTCTCACTAACTTCGGACTAGTCCGGTCCTTTTTGGACTTGTCCGATATTTCGCGACTCCGAGTTGATCTTTTGTTTCACGACTTGTTTCTTTGGTTTTACGTTAAGTGGGCCTAGGGACGTCGTGCCTAACTCTTTTAGAGCCCATGAGGGACTCTAAACCGGCCTCTACTCCTCTATAACTCGAAATCCATCTAACCCTAGCCTCCACCTCTATATAAACAACCCCACCCCTTGGCTTGACATCTATTTGCCACTTTTCCACCCCACCCAAACCCTAGTTCGAGGAGAGCCACCATCAAGGAGGGAGGAGGAGATCCCAAGCAAGAAGAAGAGGTGGAAACAAAAGAGGATCAAGATCTCCATCAAGTTTTGTTCTTCATCACCAAATCATCTCCAAGTTCATCACCAACCCTAGATCATCAAGATCCAAGTGTTGCCCCGAAGATCCTTGATTCATTGGAGTCCTAAACACCTGGTATACCTTCTATTTCCATTTCCTTACGTGAATTTGACCCCTAATCTCCAAATTCACGTCGATCTAGAAAACCCTAGTTCATTAATTTCGCGCAAGTGCGGACTTGTCCGGTCCCTAGCGGACTAATCTAATTTTCCAGGTTAAATTGTACTAAATTAATTCTAAAATTTGATCTAATCACATCTAAACCTGTATAAACTTGTTAAAATCTATTAGAACTAGTTAGTGATCATTGAAAGCAATCTATTAACAAGTTCTACCTTGCATTTGCATCAATCATGCATGTCATGTCATATTGAGTAATATTTGTGCACTCTTTGATTGTGTTTCTTGTTTGTATGTTTATTGTTGGGATTAGACGGATTTGCGCTAGAGAGTGATGCGGAGGATCTCTAGCACCAAGAGGTTGAAGGCTTTGATCCTAATCAATCCCAAGAGAAAGGCAAGTGTCCTTGAAGCATATTGATCCTGTTTCTAAAATAAATGTTTTGTTTGCAAAACTGCATGCTTGTGTCAATTTGAGGGGAATCCTACGATAGGAAGTTTACTAGTTTTGTTTAACCACCCTTGTCACCTGGAATACATGATAGAGAGTCGGGATGGGATTTTTACCTTTTTGCTTCGCTAAATTAATTGAGATGGAAGACAAACTACAGTACAAAATTTAATTGTGCATTAATGAGATTGTGGTTGACATGAACTGGTTAAGTCTGTTATGGTAATGGGTGATGTAAGCAAGCCTGGTATGCGGATGGATTGGATGTATGGTGGTTTTGCTTGCTTTAGTTCTAAGGACCGGTTCGTGGAGCGGCCATCCAGGATTTACATTGCCTCCACGAGGCCAAGTATGGGTGTGGCGTAGCTGATTAATTAGGGCTTTTCCAGTGCTATTTGGACCATTAAGGATGCTCGGGGAAGGGGTAGTAAGATTGGGTTTATTGATGATTCGTGGGACTACCCTGGGATCCGAATGGCTCAAGAGGTGGCCCCCTCTTGAGCCATTCGGATCCTATGGTAGTCCCACCAATCATCAACAAACCCAATCCGACTACCCCTTCCCCGAGCATCCTTAATGGTCCAAATAGCACTAGCAAAGGCCTAATTAATCAGCTACGGCGCACCCATACTTGGCCTCGTAGTGACACTATAGTCCTGGCTTATTCGCGCATGAACCTGTCCTTACATCTAAAGCAAGCGAAACCACCATAACATCAACCCATCCAAATACCAGGCTTTCATAGATCACCCATTACCATATCATATTAACCAGTTCATATTAACCATAATCTCATAAATGTGTAAGTAAATAATATAGTTGTTTTCCCATCCTAATTAATTAAGCGAGGCAAAAGGTAAAAAGCCATTCCCAACTCTCTACCATGTATTCCAGGTGACATGGGTGGTCAAATAAATCTAGTAAACTTCCTATCATAGGATTTCCCATCAAAATTGACACAAGCATGCAGTTTTGCAAACAAAACATTTACTTTAAAACAGGATCAATATGTTTCAAGGACACTTGCCTTGCTCTTGGGATTGGTTCGGGTCAAAGCCTTCGATATCTCTTGGTGTTGGAGATCCTCTGCAGCACTCTCTAGTGCAAATCCGTCTAATCCGCACAATAAACATACAAAACAAGAAACACAATTAAAGACTACACCAACATTACTCAATATGACATGATATGCATGACTAATGCAAATGTGAAGCAAAAATAGTTAATAGGTTGTTAATGATGTTTATTAATCAATTACAATGGTTACTAAGAAGTCTACACAGGTTTGGAGTTGATTCAAAACAATTTAGATTTAATTCAACAGGAAATAGATTACAAAAATCGGACAAGTCCGCCGGAGGCCGGACTAGTCTGCACTGTGCAGGAACAACATATTACGATTTTCTAGATCGGCGTGAATCTGGAGATTTGGGGTTGAATTCAAGTAAGGAAACGAAAGTAGAAGGTATACCAGGTGTCTATGACTCTAAAGAATCAAGAATATTGGAGGCAACACTTGGATCTTGATGATCTAGGGTGGATGAAGAACTTGATGGTGAATTGTTGATGAAGAATGCGAAGTTGATGGAGATTTTGATCCTCTTTTGTTTCCTCCTCTTCTTCTTCTTGATCTAGACCTCCTTCTCCCTCCTTGATGGCGGCTATTCATGAGCTAGGGTTTGGGTGTGGTAGAAAAGTGGCTCATA